>JAGIQG010000022.1:5039131-6361631 GCA_024679065.1 Sphyrna mokarran
GTGCAAGTTTTTACGGCAATCTCTGCAAGGCATGCCAGATCATCTCAGGGGAGAACACCATTCACCAGGCACACAGTACACACAACTCGGTCAACATTGTCTATCTGATAAGCTGCAGGAAAGGATGTCCGGAGGCATAGTACATTGGGGAGAACATGCAGACGCTACAACAGATGAATGAACATCGCTCGACAATCAGCAGGCACGACTGTTCTCTTCCTGTTGGCGAACACTTTAGCCGTCATGAGCATTTGGCCTCTGATCTTCGGGTAAATGTTCTCCTAGCTGACCTTCACCGCACATGACAATGTAAAGTCGCTGAGCAGAAACTGATAGCCAAGTTCCGCGTACATGAGGATGGCCTCACTCGGGATCCTGGGTTTAAGTCACACTATTTGTAACCGTCATGACTTGCCTGAGCTTGCAAAATCTCACTAACTGTCCTGTCTGGATTCAATCCACACCTTTTTAATTTATGCTATTTCCACTCACGTTATCTGCACCTTTAAAACTTGATTAGCTGTTAAAAACTCGCTTTCTAATCACTATTCTGTAAACTGGGTGTGTCTTTACATCTCCTGTTGTGATCAAAACTCTCCACTCACCTGACGAAGGGTCAGAAGCCTGAAAGCTAGTGGCTTTTGCTACCAAATAAACCTGTTGGATTTTAACCTGGCGTTGTGAGACTTTTTACTGTAATATTGTGCCAGGCGATGACCATCTCCAATGAGAGGATGTAACCTCACCTCTTGATATTCAGTACCATTATCATTTTTGAATCTCAATATCCTGGGGTGGGGCCTACCGTTGACAAGAAACTAAACTGGACTAGCTATACAAATATTGTGGCTACAACGGCAAGTCAAAGGTTAGGAAGCCTGTGATGAGTAATTCACCACCTGACTCTCCAAAGCCTGTCCACTGTGACAATAAGGCACGAATCAAGATTGTGATGGAATACTCTCCATTTGCCTGGACGAATGCAGCTCCAATAACATTTCAGACTGCAACCAGTAAGTATAGGCAATGACACTTTATCCTTTAACACCAGTGCCCCACTGTGTCGTTAGCTCCTTACTATCCTCCTTATACAGCAATGGCCGTGTGGCCAAAGTCCCCCCCAATTCGATTTTGCTGATAACACACCATAGTGGGTCAGATCTCAATAATGAGTCAAAGTGCAGGAAAGAGATAGAAAACTTGGTGCAATGACAATAATCTCTCCCTCATGTCAGTATAATGAAGGAGATAGTCATTGACTACAAGAAGCAGAGTTGAGGACATGCCCCTGTCTACATCAACAGCGACTGAAGTGGAAATGGTCAAAGTTTCAGGTTTCTAGACCTGCTGTGGTTTCCCCCATGCCGACACTATAGTTAAGAAAGTTCACCAATGCCTCTACTTTCTCAGGAGGCTAAGGAAATTCGGCATGTCTGCTACGATTCTCTCCAACATCTGTAGATGCACCGTAGAAAGCATCCGTTCTGAATGTGTCACAGATTGGTATGACTCCTGCTCTAACTGACACTACAAGAAACTACAAAGACTTGTGAATCCAGCCCAGTCCATCACGCAAACCACCCTTCCATCCATTGCTTCTGTCTACATTCCCTGGGGCTCTGGCAAAACAACCAGCATAATCAAGGATCCGCATTTCCTGGACATTCTCTCTTCCACCTGCTTCCACTGGAAAAAAGATACAAAGGTCTGAGGACATGTACCAACTGACTCGAGAATAGCTTCCTCTCTGCTGCCATCAGACTTTTGAATGGACCTACCTTATTTTAAGTTGACCTTTCTCTCTATATCCTAGCTATGACCATAACACTGCATTCAGTGCTGTTTCCTTCTCTACCTCTGTACTCTGAGCGGCTTTGTCTATATAGCACACAAGAAATAAAACTTTTCACAGTACAACAATACATGTGACAAATTAAATCAAAAAGAAGCTTGACGCAGCCCGTTTGTTGGCACCCCATCCACAAACATTGAATTCGTCCATCACTGACAAACAAAGGCAGCAGGATGCACTGCAGGAACTTATCAAGACTCCTTAGCATCTTCCAAACCTATGACTGCTACTATTGAGAAGCACAAAGGCAGCAGACACATGGGAATTCCACCAGCTGAAGGTTTTCCCTCCAAGTCACTCACTATCCTGACCTGGAAGTATATCACGGTCTCATTAGTGTTGTTGTGTCAAGTCCTGAAAATCCCTCCCTAATGGCACTGTATCTACACTGTATAGAATGCAGTGGTTCAAATAGGCAGCTCACCACCATCTTCTATTAGGCAGCTAGGAATGGGCAATAAATGCTGGCCTAGCCAGCGACATCCACATTCCATCAATGAATACAAAATGCATCTTTTATTTCTCACAAATGTGAATCAAAATTTCGTTCTGGGCACAAGGTTATCAGGACAGATGATCAAAAGTAGGTTTTATGGCCACCTTATGAAGAGTGAGAGGTTTATGGAGGGAATTCCAGAGTTTAGGGCTCAGGCAGCTGAAGGCATGGCTGCCAATGATGGAGTGATTAGAATCAGTAACGCAAAGGAGAATGGATTTGGAAAAGTGCAGATATGTCAGAGTGTTGTGGAGCTGAAATGGGATTACAGGTAGGTAAGGAGTGAGGCCATGCAGTGATTCAAAGGCAAGGCTGAGCATTTTAAAATTTACGAACTAAAGTAGGTCAGTGAACAAAGGGTGATAGGGCATTGAGAGAGTAATGTGATGATGAGATGATCTGTTATTGATTTTAATGGAGTTTGTGGAATCTTTTATTGCCCACCAGAAGGGGCAGCTTCATTTTGTGTGGCTGGGGGAGCAGTTGCACTTTGATATTGAGGTTAACAATCTATTCAACAGCTTCAGCTGATGCACTAGAAATGATTGTGATGCCACAGACACACTCAGAGCAGGAGTTCAGTGTGTGAGCACTGATCTTAATTGTGACGGCTACAGTCACAATTTGAATTGATCCTATGTTTTACTTGTGGAGCGAGTAGCCATGTTTTTCCTTGCCTGTTCTCAAGTCGTTGAGGGTTGTCCATGTTTTCTGTGGAAGATGAAACAGATAGTACTTGGGGCAATGACCAGTCAGAATGCGTGTCATTGAGAAGTGTGCCTGTTGTCAGTTTGGCATCTCCTCTGCAAATCTCCCCCTCTCCCATTACTGACCCACTGGAAATGCGGCCATCCCCTCGCTCCAACACCCTGGTGCCCTCCTCCAATAGTGTTGCACTCTGACAATGCAGTAAGAGGTGAGCTACTCTGTACTACACCGGGAGGGTCAGTCTGGATTTTGCATTTCGGGATGCACTGACGAGTCAGGCTATTGAAATTGGGAGTTGAGAGAATGTGTACTAAAACTGTTTTTAAATTCTGTGGGGACAGCTTACACAGCCCAGTTCAGGGGTGTGTCACCCTGAACCTCCCATAGTTGATGTGGCTTACTGAGTGAGCTGTTGATGCTAAATGTGGATGTTGAACACTCTCTCTGTCTGGTTCCGAGAAGGATTTTCTAACAGTTCTCATCCACTCATAGGGATGTGGTTTTTCAGAGTGGTGGACAGTGTCTGATATCAGAGGGTGGGGTTCATTGTTTTTGTTGTTCTAAGAAGTACCTTTGTTTCAGTCAGAATGAGCAATCCTTAAATGAATATGTCAAAGTGAGGGGGGACGGCAGCGGTGATGGTGGTGCATATTGCATCAGGATAAAATACACACTTTTTTATTCTTTCTGAGATGTGGGTATTAGTGGCTCAGGATGGGTGGGCAAGTGGGAAGGGTTGGGGCTGTGTATGATGGTGGGGGCAGCAGTGTGATGGTTTAAGATGGAGTTGTTGAACTCAATGTTCAATCCAGAAGACTGTAAGGTGCTGAATCAAAAGATGAGGTGTTGTTTTTCCTGTTTGAATTGAGCTCCAGTGGAGCATTGCAGCAGTGATGTGGAGATGCCACTGTTAGACTGGAGTAAGCACAGTGCCCTTCAGATGAGTGTTCACCTAAAGAAGGAGCGACACTCAAAGCTTGTGCTACCAAATAATCCTGTTGGACTTTAACCTGGTGTTGTGAGACTTCTTACTATACTTACCCCAGTTCAACGTTGGCATCTCCACATCATGGCGACCATTGACACTACAAACTGCCAACTCCAAGTGGAGAGGATCTCCAAGAAGATTGATGATATCAACATGGACATCATGTCTCTACACTCCACTGAAGAAGGAGCGACACTCTGAAGGCTTGTGCTACTAAATATACCTGTTGGACTTCAATTTGGTGTGAGAATTCTTACTATGCATTGCAGCAGGCCACAGGGATCGACATGTGGGCTTGAATGCTGGGTACTTCTGGGAATGCTGGTGCAGATTCTGAGGTTGAAATCTGGTGTGGGGCTTGCCTTGCAGCCTACATTTCTAACTGTTAAGGCCCAGTGAGTTGTGGCTGTGGTACTGAGGGAGTGGTTCATTGGTCTTTGTAAGCTTTGAGTGTGATGGGGTTCACCATGTGATTTGTATCTGATTTGTGGTGGGCATATGAGTGAGAGGACTGGATGGAATACGAAGGGGTGGGAGGGTGCAATTTGTTTCTTTTCCTGCCTTTCTTACCACGTGCTCTCACTCTCCCTCTCCCCACAGCGGAGTGGCCAAAGACAATGACCGGACTGCCCAGCACATCTGGTACCACAGCCAGTGTTGTCATCATCTGCCGCAACAAAATGTATGTGGCTCATGTGGGAGACTCGGGTGTGGTGCTGGGTGCACAGGATGGCTCCAGTGAAGGACAGGGTGAAAAAGACAGAGTGGTGCAGGCCCTGGAGGTGACACAAGATCACAAACCTGAGCTTCCCAAGGAGAAGGAGCGGATCGAAGGGCTTGGAGGGAGGTAAGTGCCGTGGGATCTGGGAGATGGTAGGAGTTGACATTGACCTGGGGTCAGTTGCTTGGTGTTTGAAGGCAGGTGGTTAGCCTGGAGCTATGGAAAAAGTAACTGCATATTGAATTAGATACTGAACTCTCAGACCACAATCAGTAAGAATAGGCAACAACACCTCATCCATGATCATCCTTAACACCGGTCCCCACACGGCTGTATTCTCAGCCCCCTATTATACTACTTATACATCTTTTAATTGTTTGGCCAAATCCCCCTCTAATTCAATTTTCAAGTCAGCTGTAACACAGAGCCCAATCATCTCATCTTTTGCACAGCTCCAATTAGAAACACCACCTTCCTGTTTCCTACAGCTCTGAAACAAGAATCACAGAAATCCTACAGTGCAGGTGGAGGCTATTCAGCCCATCAAGTCTGCTCTGACCACAATCCCACCCAGGAACTATCCCCAAAACTATATGCATTTACCCTAAGCTAGTCCCTGACACTAAGGGGCAATTTAGCATGGCCAATCCAACTAACTTTGGACTGTGGGAGGAAACCCATGATTTCAGCAGTGGCACAGTGGTTAGCACTCCTGCCTCACAGGCTTCGTCACTGTCTGTGTGGAGTTTGCACGTTCTTCCCGTGTTGTGTGGGTTTCCTCCAGGTTCTCCAGTTTTCCCACGATCTGAAGGACATTTTGGTTGGGTGCATTGAACTGAACTGGCGATGGAGTGTGGCGACTAAGGGAATTTCATAGTAACTTCATTGCACTGTTAAAATAACCCTTGTGAGAAATAAACTTTACTTTTTTCTCTTGGCAATCGCTTCTCTAAGCGGGGAAGAAGATTTTCTCGTGTTCTTGCTCCCTCACCCCCTCCTTCTCAATGGCCCCTATTTCCCTTTCGTTTCACCCCCTACCTAATACTCGTCTTCCTCCCTCTTTTAGTCTCCCTCCTCCCCTCCACTTTGCCTTTGGAGTTTGGTTTAAATTGTCTGAACACAGTCTGAATGGGTTTTAATTCCCCACACAGTGTTATCAACAAGTCTGGAGTGAACCGTGTTGTGTGGAAGAGGCCACGATTAACCCACAATGGTCCTGTGCGGCGCAGTACGGTAATTGACCAGATCCCTTTCCTGGCTGTGGCCAGAGCCCTGGGTGAGTAATTTGGAAAGGACACGATGAAACAAACTGAGTGCTGTGTCAATAATGAGTTGAAGCTGTGATCTGTGACAGAATTCCTTTGGATTACAGCAAAGTTTTCCTGATGAAAAGCCACTAAAATGCACTGAATGGAGGATAGTTACGTGATCTAAACCTGACTGATGAGGATATCAATGTAGAGAGATGATTTATCTTTACTACTCAAGGCAGTAATAGCACAATATACTGGCCTCCAGTCCAATGCTTTATTGGGATAAAACAAGCCCTATTCCTGTTCTCTAACCCTCCTTCACCCCCACTCAACCTCTACCCAATGACCTCAGCCTGAAGGTGTGCAGCTGGGGACAGGATAGGTTTAACTGCAAAGCCCTTCACAGCTGAGTAGCCAGACCACCGTGGCTATGATCCAATAAGTTGCTGTGATGTTATTTGCCCTCCTCTCCACCACAATTGACTAGCTATTTAGGGTGAAACCCCAGCAAATGGGCTCTTGGTCCCTCCTACTGAGGGAAGGGGCTATTCCGCCAGAGGCTTTAAAAGGGGGAAATTGGCAGGACATAAAATTGGACTTCCCCACTTCTTGCCCTCAAAGGAAAAGTTTTTTTTTGACAGAATGTGAGGTGCTTTTAGAATCATGACTCTTATTTCCCCTGTGGGATATGATGGAGAGATAGGGAGGGGCTGTGTTGGCTTGTTAAGAGAACTTGCCTAGACTTGTCCCATGTTGGTATTAGATTGTTTGGTTTGCGAGTGAGTGCTGCTACCATCTGGTGGACATTCAGTACATTGCATCAGCAGTTCATCCACTGCGTCAGTTCTGTTGCCCTCTTGTGGTACAGTAAGTAGTCTCACAACACCCTGTTAAAGTCCATCAGGCTTATTTGGGTAGCACGTGTTTTCAGAGCACAAACAAGGCATATGGAGACACAAACTCAATTATAGGATAATGGTTGGAATACGAATCCTAATAGGTAATCAAATCTTTATGGATACAGACAATGTGAGTGGAGAGAGGGTTAAGCACAGATTAAAGAGATGTCTATTGTCTCCAGCCAAAACAGTTAAGGCAAGGCAAATCTTGGGGGTTACAGATAGTGTGACATGAATCCAAGATCCCGGCTGAGGCCATCCTTATGTGTGCAGAACTTGGCTATCATCTTGTGGATTCAGTTCATTGTCTGTCTTCATCTTGAATAACCTGCGTTTGTTTTAATTTTACTTTGTTTTATAATGTCTATGGCCGTGGCTCAGTAAAAGCATTTTAGCTTTTGAGTAAGAAAATTCAAGCTTTACCCCAGAGCCCCACAGCCTAGGCTGACACCCCCAGTGCCAACACTGAGGGAGTGCTGCACTGTCAGAGGTGCCATGTTTCTGATGAGATATTAAACCACATCCTGTCTGCTCTTTCTGAGAAATGTAACAACTCTCCCACCGTTATTGGATGATAAATAAGGGAGTTCTCCCCAGTGGCCTCGTTCGTGTTTATCCTGCATCATTATTAAAACACATTATCTGATCATTATCATATTGCTGTTTGTGGGAGCTGTGTACAAATAAGATGTTACATGTCTTATAATACAAGAATGATACAGTGGAAGAACTTGGCAGTTGTTTATTTTGTTATACTTGCTTTGGAGACAATACTGCAAAGAGATGAGAGGATCCTCCTCCATGAGGAGCTGATGAAATTGAGTCAATTGGAGTTTAGAAGAGGAGATTTCATTGAAACATACGAGGTTCTGAAGGGATTGACAAGATAGACACAGATGATGGTTCCCCTGCCTGGGGAATCTAGAGTCTGGGGGCATAGTCTCAGGATAAGGGGTTGATCATTTAGAAACCATAGAATTTAGGATTGAGATGAGAAGCAATTGCTTCACTCAAAGGGTGATCTTTGTAATTCTCTACTCTAGAAGATTGTGGTTGCTCAGTAATTGAATGTATTTGAGGCTGAGATAGAAATAATAGAATCCTCACAGTGCAGAAGGCCCATCGAGTCTGCACCGACTCTCTGATAGGTCATCTTAATCAGAGCTTTTCCTCAAGTCTACATATTAACCTTGCTAATCTCCTAACCTTTACATCTTGGGATTCTAAAGAAAATTTAGCAGAATTGAGGGATATGGGGGATGGGTGGGAAGCTGGGATCAGCCACGATTGTAGTAGATGGCAAAATAGGCTCAATACCCGATGCTCTACTCCCACACCTGTTTCTTATTTTCTTATATCCTGAGGTTTTGTGCTCAATTTTGTGGATTGGAACCTAAATGCACCTTTTGGACACATACAAGCAAGTCTTGCTCACATCTTGCACCACAAGGAGAGGTTAGGCAAATTGGGACTGTTTTCCTTAGAAAGACCTAGACTTAGAAGAGATCTAATAGAGGTGTACAAGATTATGAGTGGTATAGATAGAGTATACCAGGGTTAAGCTTTTTCCTAGGATGGACTCGAATAGCACGAGGGGTCACGGGCTTAGGGTGAGGGGGATAAGGTATAATTTGGATGCTAGAGGGATTTTTTTCACACAGAGGGTGGTGGGGGTATGGAATGTGCTGCCAAGTAAAGTGGTGGAGGCAGGTACTCTGGAGTTATTTAAGAAATACTTAGATGGACACATGAACAGAATGGGAATGGAAATGGAAAACTGATTTAAAATAGGGATCATGAGCCTTGGGAGTACCTGGGAAGTGTGTCAATAGATGATGATATTGATGTACTTGTTTTTATCCTACAAGTGCTTTGGTCCACCTTGTTGTCTAACGAGGGGCATACACGTGATGGGTCGTGAGAGGGCTGCTCTTGGATGTTTTTAGAGTATCCTAGTACTTCACGTCGTTAGTGTACGCTTGACCTGGACCATTTGATGGGCAACACAACAGCTCAGTGACTATCGCTGTGCTGTGTCTGTGGGAGTTTGCGCATTCTCCCCGTTGCGTGGGTTTTCTCCGGGTGCTCCGGTTTCCTCCCACATCCCAAAGATGTGCTCTTAGGCTAATTGGCAAAACAAATTCTCCCGAAATTGTCTCAAATTTGGTTTTTAATCCATAGATCTATAAACATGGACAGGGATCGTGGGTAGAGGTGGGAACATCGGGATGGCGGCACAGGCTCGTTGGGCCGAAGGGCCTGTTTCCTGTGCTGTTTTGTTCTTTGCTCTTTAAATGTAGAGGGTTGCATGTATATATATATATATATATATTAAAAAAAAAGCAAGAGGACAATTTTTGAGTGTATAAGCGTCTAAGTGTCTTTTTAGTTGATAAGTATATGGAAGAGAAGGGAATGGTTTAGTTTGGAGGGGCATTGCTTTTTATATTGGTCGGCGCAACATCGAAGGCCGAAGGGCCTGTTCTGTGCTGTAATGTTCTATGTTCTGTTAAGGTGCAGAATAACAAATGCATATTGCTTTGATTAGTTGCTGACCTAATTGCCTTTGGAGTTTTTCTGTATGCTTTGGAGTTTTTTGTTACAGCAGTAACAAAGAGCTTATATTACATCATGTCTTTACTCAGATAAAACGTCCTAAGGCCGCAGTTATTTGATGGCCCTTGTTTCAGCTACAAAGGATTGGAACACCAAATTCTTCCCTAAACCTTTCCTAAATCCGTCTGTTGTTTCATGTTGCCTCTTGAAACCCATTTTTGACCAATCTTATGGAAACCTGTTCTGCTTTTACGAGGTGCCTTGCTGCATTAAAGATTCTAAATAAATGGAAGTTATAATAATGCTGTAAATTGTGGCTGCAATAGGGCACGCTATATTAGTGTGCTGTTGTTAAAATGTTAAACATGGGCATGTGTTGTACTAACTGACCTTTAGGGATGAGAGTGGAGGAACAGTGAGGGATGAAGTTGTAGCCATTTGCCGTGAGGGAGTGGAGTTTGAGACAGGGCTTTCTGTTCTGTCAGTGGGTTGATTTTTAGTCACTCTCCTGGGGCTTATGGTCTTGTCTTCCCTTTTGCAGGTGACCTTTGGAGTTACGATTTTTACAGTGGTGAATTTGTGGTCTCACCAGAACCGGATACGAGTGTTCATACTATCAACTGCCACGAGCACAAGTACATCATTCTTGGCAGTGATGGATTGTGGAACATGATCCCGGCTCAGGATGCAGTGACCATCTGCCATGACAATGAGGATAGAAAACGATTGCTGGTAAGAACTCGGGGTTCTTTACTCGACAGCCACCACTCACCCCCCACTTCCTTAATGTCTCTGGATATGGTTTTAAATTTGAAAATCAATGGAGTAATGTTAAACTTGTACAGAATCTTGATTAGACTGCATTCTGAGTATTCTTCATGGTTTAACCACATTTGGAATACTCTACACAGCTCTGTTCTGATCAAGACAAAACAGGCTGCCTGATTGGAATCTCACACCCCATGTTAAATATTCACTCCCTCCATGCAGTGGCAGCAGTATGTACTAACTTCAAGATTCACTGTGCAACTCACCAAGGTTCTTTCATCAGTCCCTTCCAAACCCATGGCCTCTACCACCTTGAAGGATAGGGGCAGCAGACAGATGGGAATACCACTTCCCCTCCAAGCCACCTACCATCCTGACTTAGAAATGTATCGCTTTTCCTTCATTGGAATGCTCTCCCTAACACTGTAAGCACTATAACAAATATGCAGGAATAACAAATGTATAGAGTATAGGGCTAATGGTAGGACTCTTAATAGTGTTGATGAACAGAGGGATCTTGGTGTATGTGTGCATAGATCCCTGAAAGTTGGCAATCAAGTCGATAAGGTTGTTAAGAAGGCATACGGAGTCTTAGCTTTTATTGGTAGGGGGATTGAATTTCGGAGCCGCAACGTCATGTTGCAACTGTACAAAACTCTAGTGCGGCCGCACTTGGAGTATTGTGTGCAGTTCTGGTCCCCGCATTATAAGAAAGATGTGGAGGCATTGGAGAGGGTACAGAGGAGGTTTACCAGGATGTTGCCTGGTATGGAGGGCATGTCTTATGAAGAGAGGCTGAGGGATTTGAGGTTGTTTTCGTTAGAAAGGAGGCGGCTAAGAGGGGACCTAATCGAAACATATAAGATGATTAGAGGTTTAGATAGGGTGGACAGTGATAGCCTTTTTCCTAGGATGGAGAAAGCTAGCACGAGGGGACATAGCTTTAAATTAAGGGGTGGTAGTTATAGGACGGATGTCAGAGGTAGGTTCTTTATCCAGAGGGTGGTAAGGGTATGGAATGCCCTGCCTGCTGCAGTTGTAGATGTGCCAAGTTTGGTGGCGTTTAAGAGGTTAGTAGATAAGTTTTATGGATGAAAAGGGAATGGTTTAGGTTAGAGGGTCATTGCTTTTTCTTAATTGGTCGGCGCAACATCGAAGGCCGAAGGGCCTGTTCTGCGCTGTAATGTTCTATATGGACAGCAGTAGTTCTAGAAGGCAGCTTCTTGATGGCATTTTGACATTATATGAAAGAATTAAAAAGGATAAATACTTATCAAATTGGGGTCAGTAGAAACTTTACAATTTGGGGCAGAGATGGTCATGAAATGACAAAAATGTGACTATGAAAAGGCTGAATGTCTCACCTCAGAGGGGAACTGCTGGGGGATGGAGGGGGTGCTGAGTGACACTAAAATAAGTACTATTTCCCTAAAAGCATTATTAAAGCCTCCTTTAATGCAGCACTTCTACATTATTGATAATATACGATATTTTAATTTAGATGGGGCTCTATAATTATAAATATTTGAGAACCAAGTGGTTGGATCACATTTGGAATACTGTGTACAATTCTGCTGTTCATATTTGAAAAAAGAGGTCACAGAGGCATTTGGAGGATTGACAAGATGATATCACAACTGAATGGTTATAACTATCAGGAAAGTTTGCACAGACTTGGGTTTTTTTTCTTCTGAAAAGCAAAGACTCTGATGATAGATGTTTTAAAATTTGAAGAGGATCAGAAGGATAGATGTGGAGAAGATGTTTCCATTCATTGGGGTTCAGAAATAGCTTTCTGGCTCCCCAGTGTAGATTTGGGAACAGGGAGCCTAGAGGTATGCTGGGGGAATCCTCTCAGAAGTTCCCAGGTCAGTGTTTATATGGCGATTGTCCAGAAAGGTTAACTTCCCCTAGACAACTGCACTGGGAATCATCCAACCACTGACTTTGTATGCTTTTGCCAATTTACCTATTGTTACTTTGAAAGAGTTAGCAGGAAAATAGCACAAACTATTTTAAAGACCCATGGGACATCACCCACCCGTGCAGGAGTTCTCTCTCTGCTGATGTCCGAACCCCCACATCCAATTCACTTACCGTAAAAACTTATTGTCTCCCTTCCCATGGGACCTTTAAACTGACCTGCTTTTACCGCAGCTGGTGCCACAAAAAAAAGGGAGGGGAATTCTCTTTCACTTGACTCCTTTTACACTTGGCTGTTGTGGCCAGGGGCACTTGTTACTTGAATGCCACCTGTCCCGAGACAGGAAGCTTGGATGGGACAGTTATTTTAGAACTTAAGAGCGGATAAGTGACAATCTACCTAAGATAGCCACTTATAAATCCAATTGGGAGTTCAGGAGGAAATTCTTTCCCAGAGAATGGTAAGAATGTGGAACTCCACCACAAAGGATAACACCATTTAGATCATAGATCATAGAACCCTACAGTGCAGAAAGAGGCCCTTCGGCCTATTGATTCTGCACCGAACACAATCCCACCCAGGCCTTACGCCCATATCCCTACATTTTACATCCGTTAATCCTTCTAACCTACACGTGCCTGGATACTAAGGAGCAATTTCTTAGCATGACCAATCAACCTAACCTGCACATCTTTGGACTGTGGGAGGAAACCGGAGTACCCAGAGGAAACTCACGCAGACACGAGGAGAATGTGTGAAGTCTGCACAGACAGTGACCCAAGCCAAAAATCAAACCCCAGGACCCTAGAGCTGTGAAGCAGCAATGCTAACCACTGTGCTACCATGCCACCCAATTTATACTGCGCTTTTTCAAATAATAAAGTATCCCAAAGCGTTTCACAGGAACATTATTGAACAAATTAGAAAGCCACAAGAGATGATAATATAGTAGATGACCAAATGCCTGGTCAAAGAGGTTGGTTTTAAGGAGACCTGAAAAGTAGAGTATATAAAGAGTTGAATGGGTATAAAGAGGAAGCAAGCTAAAAGGAAATAGAACACAAAAGTAGGGAAGTTATGCTTCAGTTATATGGGAATTGGCAAGACCATGTTTGGAGTACTGTGTACAGTATTGGTCTCCTTTTCAAGGAATGATGTAAATGTGTTGGAAACAGTTCAGAGAAGGTTTACTAGACTAGTATTTGGAGTGGATGCGTTGTCTTATGAGGAAAGGTTAGACAGGCTAGGTTTAGAGTTTGGAAGAGTAAGAGGCTACTTGATTGAAACATATAAGATCCTGAAGGGTCCTGACAGGCTGAATGTGCAAAAAGATGTTTCATCTTGTGGGAAATCTAGAACTAGGGGTCACTCATTGTTAGAAAATAAGGGTAGTCTGTTTAAGACATGAGATTTTTTTCTGAGGGCCATGAGTCTTCGGAACTCTGAGTCTTTGAATATTTTTAAGGCAGAAGTGGATAAATTCTTGATAAGCAAGGGGTGAGAAGTTATCAGGAGTAGGCGAAATGTAGTTTTGACATGTGTGGAGTTTGCATGTTCTCCCCGTGTCTGCATGGGTTTCCTCCCACAATCCAAAGATGCTAAGTTTTCCCACAATCCAAAGATGCTAAGTTGGTGTCCAAAGGTATGTAAGTCAGGTGGATAGGCCATATTAAATTGCCCCTTTAATGTCCAAAGATCAGGTGGATTAAAATTGATAAATGCTTATGTTACAGGGATGGGGTGGGCCTGGGTAAGATGCTCTTTCAGAAAGTTGGTGCAGATTTGATGGGCCAAATGGCTGCCTTTTGCATTGTGGAAATTCTATGGAAATTGTAATTGTACCAATCCAGCTGACTCACTCATGTTCTTTTGGAAAAGAAATCTGCCATCCTTATGGGTGTGACCCAAATGTGATTGCAGACCCAGAGCAATGTGGTTGATTTAACTACCTTGGTAAATGGCCAAGCGAGGAACTCATTTCAAGGGCGACTATGGATGGGCAATAAATACTGGCTTGTTGAGGTGTGTGGAGTTTGCATGTTTTCCCCGTGCTGGCAACATCCATATTCCACAAAAGAATAAAAAAGAACATACACTTTTTAAAACAAGTGTCTGTATGATCTGTAGCAAATGGAACTTATATTGAGAGACGAGTCTTCTGATGAAGGCAAAGTTATTTCGAGTGGTGGATAATTACTTATAGTAAAATCAATCCCAGTCTTAATGTAGGGAAGTGGAGGGAAAAATTGACTCAGTCACCTCTGTCAGGACAGGATTTGTGATCAAAAAGTTAATTAATTTTAAAAAATCTTCTTCCTTTTCCTGTTCTGCCAGGAGGAAACAGGACCAACAGGAGCCAAACTTCTGGTCACCCGTGCTCTGGGTCGGTGGCGACAACGGATGCTGCGTGCTGACAACACCAGTGCTGTGGTAATCTGCATCGACCCGCCCTCTCAGGGCTGTGAGCGGCTGTGCTCCGAGGAGCTGCGGCTCAAGCTGACTAGCAGCTCGATCCAGCAAGTGGAGGAATCCTGTCTCATCCCTTCATCTCCCTGCAGCACACCATCACAGAAGGTAAGTGGAGTGGGGGTTGTGTCATATGAGTAGTTGGGATTTCTCTTGTATCCCGTGGTCAGTTAGATTAAGTGCTGGGCTGCTGTACCAGATCTGACCTGGGTGAGATCGTGCTCGAAGTAGTTGAGTTTTGGCTGGAGCCCTCTGGCAATTCCTTCCGAGATGTCACCCAAGTGAGTTGGACAAGGTGTGATGGGTTGGAGCTTGGCAGCCATACCCTTGTGCTGAACAGACCGGTAATTGCTTTACCTTGAAGAACTCTGAACCTCCCTAAAATAGGCCGCGCTGATGATCTTTAGTGGCTTGAGGAGAGAAGTCTTGCAGCAAGGCTGCAGCAGTGCAATTAAGGGAGCAGTGAAAGCTGGTGCAAGGGAAGAACTGCTCAGATTACCTGTTGCACTGACTATTGAGTGCTGAAACCAAATAAGAATATATGTTTAATGTAGTAATGTGTCAAATCTTGTGCCTCAAATTTAAATGTTAGCCATGACTCAGGTTTGAGCTTGTGCTGGAGTCAGAAGTGGGTTTGTATCTCCATTCTGGAGACCTGAGCTCCACTTTCCAGGTGGTATTTCGGGGCAGCAACAGGGCCATGCAGTGCAGTCAGTGGTGCAGCACCAGAGCCACATGGTGCAGTCAGCAGGGCAACACCAGGGCCACACGGAGGGGCAGCACTGAGGGCAGCACTGTCAGTGGGGCTATGAGATGTTGGATGAAAGCCCCAGCTGTCTCCTCAGGTGGATGTAAACGATCCCATGGTGACATTGGAAGTTGGGCAGGGGAGTTCTCACTAACCTGCCCAATACATAACCCTCTATCAATGTCACAAAAACAGATGATCGCGTTGCTGTTTGTGAGATCTTACTACGTACCAATTGGCTGCTATATTTTGAATGTAACTGCACGTCAGAAGCAATCTGTTAGCTGTAAAACGCTTTAGAACATCATGGGGTGGTGAAGGGTGCTATGGAAATGCAAATCATATTTTTGATTAATGCTGCTGTCTCCCTCCTTCCTTGTTTTTCTCTCTCTTCTAGACTTCAGATGACTTATCTCCACACTGGTTTTGCTCTGGTTTTGTTCCTGTACTGACAAGGAGAGATGTGGGGTGTGGGAGGAGCTCGCCACCTCCTGCCATTATCACTGCACCGATGGAGCCGGGAGATGCATCTGCAGAGAACCGAGTGGGGGAGGGACGGAGGGCATCCTGGGCCAATACCAGTTTCAAGAGGACGCTGGAGGAGCTGAATGGGGCAACGTCAGTCTCTGCCTCCAAGAGACTAAAACCCCGTCATGGGCGCAGCAGTGGGGGAGGGGCAGCGGGGTCAGCAAAGTCGATGGCTGGGAGCCCAGCGCTTGCCTCCAGGCGCAGGCATCTTGAGAAACCAGTGATGCGGAGGAGCTTGAGGGGCCAACGGAGACTGCGGAATCCACTGCTGCAGCAGCACAGAAAGACTATCTGTGTGTGCTGATGAGGAGCACATCAGGGCCCCCTTGGTTTTTGGGTGGAGGGATGGTGTGAGGTGGAGGTCTTGAGGGCCTTTGATGCCTATTAATTAATTATTTTTAAATCTGTAAAGAGAAATGCAAAAAAGAAAGACCCCATCAACCCTTGATTCTATTGATGTCTGTACATTTTTATTTGTTTTGTAAAATAGCAATATTTCTGCAGCATTTTAGCAATTTTATTTGATATTTTATTCCCTTGCGCCCTGTGTGCTTTTTTTAACTCTCACCATCCCTTCCCCTCCTCCTGCTGTCCATCTGAGAACTCTTGGGAAGCTTTAAGGAACTTAATAATGATTTGGAGAATTGAGTGATGAGGTTATTTCTCCCCATTCCTGTGCATCTTGTGCTTGACCAGGTGTAATTTCCTCTTGGTTCACCTACCCACCTATTTTAGCTGACACTTGGGATTCCAGCACACAGTTTTTGTTTTGTTATTGCACTGGCTGATGACAGGGAAAGATTAGATTGCTGGTATCAAGTTTTGGAATCGTTTGGTGGACTCTAGCCTTCTATGCCAATGACCAAAGCCAGTTAGATCTGGCTCCCATGTCCAATGTGTGCAAAGTTGCTCTGATTACCATGTGACACCTGAACCTCCATCTGTGATGTAGCCCAGAATTAGTGGATGAGACTTCAGTTAAGAGTTTAGGGATGGTGCTCTCAGTTGAGTCGTCTCAAGTGATTGCCATACCCCATGGTGCTTTTGAATTGCAATGTTCCAGGGTCTGCTGATAGGAGCTGTGACAGTTAAACACCGTATGACTTGCACAGGGATCAAGATGAAAGGCAGATTAATTGCTGGTGTTTGAATCCATCTTTCTGTCCTTGCTGGGTTCCTCTGTGGTTTGGTTCCAGTAATTACTCCTTTACTTCACCAGCATGTCATGTTACTCAAGTTTCAGTGGAGAGATCTGATCTCATGATAGTAGATGTGGGTGCTGAGCTTAAACCAGATGAACTGTGGGATGGTTGGCTGGGGTGTGAGTAACAATAGGAACTCTCAGCAAGCGGAACCTGTTGGTGCTCACAAATTCAGCATCCACCAAGTCAACTCTGGAGGGGATGTTCAGACCTTTTCTTCCATTTCCCTGTTTTTTAAAAAAAGAGTCTACAAGAATCTGTCTTGTTGCCTCTGTGGGCATTTTTAACCAATTACTATTTTGACTGGGAATTTTTCCAGGAAACAAATGCTCGTGAAGCAGAAAATAATACTTTAAATGAATTTTGTGAGGCACTTGGAAATATTTTCACCTGGTGCTAAATGCAAGTTTTAAATGCCATTTATTCCTTTTAATGGCCAGTGCACTTTTTTTTGTTATTAAACAGTTTAGTGAAGTGAAACAGAATGCTTAGGGTATTTTGACAACCCAAAGATGCTTCTTCTATCTGGCAGACGTCACAACATTTTACATTTGTGGTTTCAGGCTCAGGTGTAGGTGTTCTCCTTTTTAGTCATCCTTTGGCTTTTGTCCAGGAAACTGGGTGTGGGCTCTCATCTTTAAGGTTATAGATGTGACAAAAAGGCTGTACCATGAACTGCATGATAGATTACAGTCTGGCATCCAGACTCCCTTGGTTCTGCACTAACTGATTGCTGGCCAGTTTTTCCAAAATATTAAAAACAAATTGTGGCTAGGATGGTAAAATCATGAAGGGTTTGAAGTGGGTCAAGGGAAGAGGGCATTGGGGATTGAGGGAAATGCCTGTCTGTGAATCCATCTTTTGGCTGTGATGCAAAAGAAAATCTCTCCTCCCTGGATGGAGGGGTGACAAAGCTGTGAGCTGTTCTGATCCGGCCAAGATCCAACTGAATGACAGAACTAGGCTGAAGGTGCTGATTGGCCTCCTATTCCTCATCCAGAGCTTTTTTAATTTTATTTTTACAATGGTGGGGAAAGGGGGTGAGAGGAAATAAATCTTGTGTGGTGCGTTGCAAAACTTGTTGCTCAACCTGTTCTCCATTGTTGTTGAGAGGGCATGTTACCCTGAATCATTGATGGTGCTGCTATATTTACATAAGGGAGTTTTACTAATTTTGTAATAATATATATATGTATATATATATATTTGAAAGCTCTGTTTCCAAGTATTAGCCTATCGTTACTCTACTGTTTTGCTAAATAAAATAACTGCTCTCTTATCGGAACCACTGTCATCCTTGCTTTGTTTCCCCAACAGGACTGTGTTTCAACCTCTTGCCACTGTGCTCAAGTGTGACACCAAATAATAGTGGAGTGTTGCTATACTTCGTTGCTTTAAGCAAGAGTTTGATTGGTTAACAGCAAGGTTTTTCTTGAAACGAAAGGGGCAGCTTTACTTTGAGCCAAGAGCAGAAAATGCTGGAAAAACCTCAGGCCTGACAGCATCTGTGGAGAGAGAATGGAGCTCTGACAAAGGGTCATCCAGATTTGAAACATTAGTTCTATTCTCTCTCCACTGTTTTGAATCTGGATGACCCTTTGTCAGAGTTCCATTCTTTCCATAGATGCTGTCAGACCTAAGATTTTCCAGCATTTTCTGGATTTTCCTTTCCAAAATGTTGCTGTCCTTTTAGAACATCGAATAGTAGAGGTCCTTTGGCCCTTGATGTAATGCCGAGCGATGCCCAAACCCAAGATCAAGCTATCCCACTCCCTGTCATTTATGGTGTGTTCCGTGTGTCTATCCAATAACTACTTGGAAATTCCTAAAGAGTCTGACTCCACTATCACAACAGACAGTCCATTCCACATCCCATGTACTCTGAGTAAAGAATCTACATCGGATATCCCTCTTATATCTCTCACTATGAACTTTATCGTTATGCCAATTTTGACTTAGCTTGCTTGAAAGTGCAATTAAAACACATCTTTCAGAACTGTTGCACTGCTGATTGTTTCACAGAAGGTAGTCTGTCAAGCCAAGGATATTTTGATCAATATTCCCTTTAAGTAGTGCAGCAAGCTGAAAGTCTTTGTACAAGCCTCAGGAGTTGACAATTTTATCAACTTCAGCACCCTTACATTAGGGAGGAGATAAAATTAGCTCAGATACTGGCTCTAGCCACCCACAACGTAGAGATGCCGGCATTGCACTGGGGTAAACACAGAAGTCTGACAACACCAAGTTTAAATCAATTTATTTGATAGTAAACTCGCAAGCTTTTGACTCTGATAAAGACTATAGAGTCGAAAGCTTGCGAGTTTACTATCAAATAAATCGGTTGGATTTAAACCTGGTGTTGTCAGATTTCTTACCTTGTCCATCCACCCATGACATATCTCATTGAATAGAATCATAGAACCCTACGGTGTAGAAAGAGGCCCTTTGGCCCATTGAGTCTGCACCAAAAACAATCTCACACAAGCCCTACTCCCCCCATCCCTACATATTTTACCCACTAATCCCTCTAATCTACAGATCCCTGGACACTAAGGGGCAATTTCTTTAGCATAGCCCATCAACCTAACTTGCACATCTTTGGACTGTGGGAGGAAACCAGAGTACGCGGAAGAAACCTATGCAGATAAGAGGAGAATGTGCAAACTCCACACAGGACCCGAGCCGGGAATTGAACGCAGGACCCTGGAGTGGTGAAGCAGCAGTGTTAACCATTGTGCCACTGCTACCACGCTGCCCCGTGAATTGTCAGCACAGGAACAGATACTTCAGCCCAACAGGTCTACGCTAGTGTTTGTGCTCCAAACGAAGCTTCACCTACCCTCATCTTCCCCCATCCCCCCTCTAATCAACATATTCTCTTTTTCTTATGTGGTTGTTTATCTAGCTTTTCCCTTAATTATATTATTCACTTCAGCTAGTCATTGTGATGTGAGTCCTTATTGCTCTTTCTTTAGGAAAGAATTTTCTCCTGTGACTATTTATGGCTCAGTTATGATTTCAGCTACAAGTGAAAATATCTGTGGTTAGCCTATAAAATCCTTTCAAAACTGAAAGGTTTCTATCAGGTCATGCCTCAACCCTTTTTCTAGATAAGATCACTGTTCAATCTTTCCAGATTGCACAAAAGATTTACTAGCACTGTGACCAATTTTTTTTACAATACTTAAACTAAAGTATTCCCAGTTCTCCAATTGTGTTATGCAACTATTCTACCACTACTTAATGTCCAGGTTGATATGTATTGGATGACATTTGGGGCATGCTCCCAAGAGGATATCTGGCATTCCTAGATCTGAGTCTACATTTCCAGGGGAGGGATGGAGAAAACTGGTGAAGCACAAAAGCAAATGGCAATGCAACTCAGGAAAGATATTTATCTTGGGAGTGAATATCTGTCACAACAATATGGGATTAACAGTTATGTTGGCGTATTATTTAAACTAATGTGCTGAAGTGGTAATCAAGCTGTTTAGGATGATTGAAGGATTTGCCGTTTATTGGGGTGAGGAAGTTTAGAATAAAGGGGCAAAACTTTAAAATTAGAGTGAGGCTGTTGGAGTGATGTTGAGAGTAGTGGAAATCTGTGCACAGTCTTAAAATGATGTTAAGGTTGGTAGTCAATTGAAAAATATCAAAGTGTTATGGAACCCATGGCAGAGATTGAATTAAGAAACATCAGATTCCTCTGATCAAATTGGCAGAATAGGATTAAAGGCCTGAATGGCCTTCATCTGTTCCTTAACCATTAAGACTCAACTTTACTCAGTCACCATTATTGTTCACGTGAACATCTCTACCTCCTGAAAGTCCAGGGTTCAAGTCCCACCCTTAGACTTGGTGGCTACAAGAGAATCCAGTCACTGTCACAGGCAAGCCAGCATATGCGTGCTCTCTCTAGCCTGGATAAATGGGGAGGGTTGAAGATAGGAAGGCCTGGCTGTAAACTAGATGATTAATATAAAGACATTCAACCTACATTGTGACCTCACAAGCTGAAAGGGTGGCACAGCAGTTGGCACTGCTGCCTCACATCACCAGGGACTGGGTTTGATGGTATGTCTGTGTGGAGTTTGCACGTTGTTGTGTCTGCATATGTTTCCTCCAAAAATGTGCAGGTTGGATGGATTAGCCATGGTAAATATCTGGGGTTACAGGGTCAGGGTGTGGGGGTGAGCCTGGTTAAGATTTTTTGTTTTGGAGAGTTGTTGCCGAATGGCCTTCTCTGCACTGTAGGGAATCTATAGAAGCTATAACTACTGATGTTGACAGGCAGTGTTGAATTCTGTTGCCATCAGACAGGAAGTTTAGGGAAGACTCTAGACCTGGCAGCACTTGTGTTGAGAAAAAGTCAATGTTTCAAGTCTAATGTGATTTCAGAATTGAAGGAGGGTAGCAATGTGACGAGCATTGGAAGGAGTGGTGAGTGAGGGGGAGGAAGGGAAGGGAAGGAAGAACAGAAAGGAAAGTCTGGGGTAAGAGAGAAAAGACACAACCAGAAATCTTGAAGGCCAGGATGTCTTTCTGAAAGAAATGGATTCAAAATATCTACCAGACCTGCTAAATGTTTCCTATATTTTTTAGTCATTTTAATGTTTAATACATTGCCACTTCTGCCAGGAAATGCCTACTATGAAGATGTTCTGGTCTTTAGGATTACTCAGTAAGAGTCTGGCAACACCAATTTTAAATCCAACTGATTTATTTAATAGTAAAACTGCTCGCTTTCGGTGTTTGTGCCTTCGTCAGGCGAATGAGGTGTTCTGGTCTCCAAAAGCGCACACATCAGCACAGACAGTTTACAGATTGCTGACTAGAATGCGAATCCTTACACCTAACCTGCTATTCAATCTTAAAGTGGCTAACAATGTGGGTGGAAGGAAAATTGAGCACAGGTTAGAGAGATGTGTATTGTCTCCAGACAGCACAGTAAGTGAGGTTTCAGCAGTCACCGGCATTCGGCCTCCGACCTTCAGGTAAATGTTCTTCAAGGGGGCCTTCACGACACACGACAGCGCAGAGTCGCTGAGCAGAGACTGACAGCCAAGTTCCGCACACACGAGGACGGTCTTAACAGTGATCTTGGCTTCATGTCACACTATCTGTAAACCCCATGACCTGCCTGGGTTAGCAAAAAATCTCAGTGTGCTATCTGGAGACAATATACATCTCTAACCTGTGCTCAATGTTCCTTCCACCCACATTGTTAGCCACTTTAAGACTTGAATAGCAGGTTAGGTGTAAGGATTTGCATTCTAATCAGCAATCTGTAAACTGTCTGTGCTATGTGTGCTTTGGGAGACCAGAACACCTCATTTGCCTGACGAAGGCACAAATGCCGAAAGCTAGTAGATTTACTATCAAATAAATCGGTTGGATTTAAAATTGATGTTGCCAGACTCTTACTGAGTTTACCCCAGTCCAACACTGGCATCTCTACTTTAGGGTTACTGGCAGTCTTTTTTCGCTCCTGTTTGTGATCCTATTCCAGATTCTCCTTTTTGTTTTCCTCTCCCTTCTTTCAAAAGTATATAATCCATGAGATTACTACTCCCTTTTAGTTCTGAAGAGTTGTAGTCAATTCAACATTAATTGTTTCTCTCCATTATTGTGCGAGCTTTGTTGAGTACTTCCAGCGCATTGATCCTCACTGGTACAAAGTGGGACAGTAGAGAGCCATAAAGACAGTCTCAGTTGGTTTTATAACTAGAAAGAGAAATCCCACAATGGAATCCTGGTTTAAAAGACTAACTTTTAGTACTCTCACATTCCAGTTCCTCTATTCCTTTGGATTCAAACTTCCAGGAGCTTCTCTCAATCTGTTTTCTAGAACTAGCTTTCCTTTATTTATGGCATTGCTTTCTTGCTCATTACTCTGCTATTATGGCTTTCCTATTTCCAGCAAGGCTCAGAGCAGTTCCTGCTTTTTTTCTTATACATAGAATCCCTACAGTGCAGAAGAAGGCCATTTGGTCCATCGAGTCTGCACAATCCCACCCAGGCTCTAACTCCATAACTTCACATTTATTTATCCTACTTAGTCCCCTAATACTAAGGGGGAAATTTAGTATAGCCAATCCATTTTTGGACACCAACTGCCTGGAATTTCCATTTAAAACACACTCAAAAAAGTCTTTCCACCCTAATCCGGCCCCTGATTGCAAATCAACATCTCATTCTTTCTCCTTTTCTGTTGTGAGCTCTCTGCACAATAGAAGCAGTTTGAACTGAAACCAAAATCCCTACATGTGCAAACACATGAATATAATTAGAATGTCTTTAAACAAAATCAGTAAATTAAATTCACTTAAATCTATACCTTATTTCTAATATTTAGCAATTTATTGTGTAGAACATTGAAACAACTATTTTCCATACACCATATGCTGTCAGGTTGTTGCCCATTTAGACATGGCCAGAACAGCTGGACGGATTTGAGAGTGCTCTTGACACCAAGGCAGCATTTGACCAGGTGTGGCATCAAGAACCCTGGCAAACTCAATGGAAATTAGAGAATTCTCTCTGCTGGTTTGAGTGATCCAACTCTAAAGAAAGAGGTTATGGCTTTTGTTGTCCTCAGGACAACATAAAGGAAGATGGTTATAGCTGTTGGAGATCATTCATATCTCAGCTCCAGGATGTCAATGCAGGAGTTCCTTCTCATGGCAGTGTCTTCAGCCCAAACATCTTGAGCTGTTTTACCAATGACTATCCTTTCCTCATAAGGTCAGAAGTGAGGATGTTCACCGATGACTGCACAATGTTCAGCACCACTCACAACTCCCAGATACCGAAGCAGTCCATGTCCAAATGCAGCAAGATCGGGATAATATCCCAACTTGGGTGGGAAGTGACATTTATGCCAGTCAATGTCCATTTCCAATAAATGAGAATCTAATCATTGCCCCTTGACATTCGATGGCATTAGCATTGCTGAATTCTCCTCTACCAACATCCTGTGGGTTACCATTAACCAAAATCTAAACTGAACTAGCCTTAAAAATATTGTGGCCACAAGAGCAGGTCAGAGGCTAGGAAGGAATCTCCTGGTGAATAATCCAACATCTGTCTGCCTGAAGACTCTCTACCATTTTTAAAAGGTGCAAGTCAGGGGTGTGACAGAACATTTTCACCTTACAATGAATAACAAAGAACAAAAAAAAATTACAGCACAGGAACAGGCCCTTCGGCCCTCCAGGTCTGCACTGACCATGCTGCCCAACTTAACTATAGCCCTTTATCCTTCTGGGGACCATATCTCTCCAATCCTACCTCATTCATGTACTTGTCAAGACACCCCTTAAAAGTCATTGTCGCATCCGCTTCCACTACCTCCCCCAGCAACGAGTTCCAGGCATCCACCACTCTGTGTAAAAAATCTGCCTCCGCACAACACTTTTAAACCTTGCCCCTCACACCTTAAACCTATGCCCCTAGTAATTGACTTTTCACTCTGGGAAAACGCTTATGACTGTCCACTCTGTCCATGCCTGTCATAATCTTGTAGACTTCTATCAGGTCTCACCTCAACCTCTGCCATTCCAGTGAGAACAAACTAAGTTTCTCCAATCTCTCCTCAATGCTATTGCACTCCATACCAGGCAACATCTTGATAAATCTTTTCTGTACCCTCTCCAAAGCCTCCACATCCTTCCAGTAGTGCAGCAACCAGAATTGAAAACGATATTCCAAGTGCGGCCTCGCTAAGGTTCTATAAAGCATCAACATAACTTGCCAATTTTTAAACTCACTGCCCCGGCCGATAAAGGCAAGCATGCTGTACGCCTTCTTGACGACCTTCTCCACCTGCGTTGCCACTTTCAGTGATCTGTGTACCTATACACCCTGATCTCTTTGCCTATCAATACTCCTAAGGGTTACCTCAAACAGCACTCAGAAAACTGGACAATATCCAGGACAAAGCAGACCATCTGGTTGGCACGTCAGCAACAAACATTCTCCTTCACCACTGATGCAGAGTGGCAAAGGCTCCACTGCAGGCAGTTAGGTTGCTCTCTATTCCGTATCAGTCAGGGCGCTCTGCTCGCTACATTAAAGTCTACCAGGTTTATCTAATAGCACAGGCTTTGAGAGCGCTGCTCCTCCACCAGGTGAGTGAGCTGATGAAGGAAGGTGCTGCCTTTGCTGTCAGTCTCTATCCTCTGGACCAGCCACGAGATTTGGTGGCGGACTCGCGAGAATTCCATGTAAACAAACCCAAGAGGCATCGAGCGGTTAACGGTCCGTCGCGCGCGCACCAACTCCCCGCTCTTAAGCCTCAATAACCACTGCTCGCTTCAAAAAACCAGACATCACCTCAAACAACCCTTCCGCCGCCGGTAAGTGACTGAAACTCACACCTGGTGACGAGCGAAGCCGGCGCCGACCGCCTTTCAATCCAGGCCTGGCTTCGTGGAGGAGGCGAGCGGATGTCCCGCCCCTGCCTCCTCCGATTGGCTGGCACGTATGACTGACGTCTGCCGAGGGCGGGGCTCTGGTCAATAGCTGCGTCTGATTGGCTGTCAGGGATGTCAGTCCCTGTAGCCCCGCCCTCTGTTTACTCCCCTTTCCCCTCGTCTTCCCCATCTCATATCGCTGATGTTGTCCAGAGTCGAGCGCTGAGGACAGATCCAGAGCCAACAACTAATTGGTTTGTATTTGACTTTAATATCCAGTGAGATTTAAAAGAGGGTATTGCCCACAGAAGTTTCTAGAAAGGAGGGATTTCCGCGATGGGGATTTGTGTGTGAGGATCTCGGCGATGGCCCCCTCAGTTCCCTGGAGCTTCAGTATGGACATTGTCAGCCCAGCCTGGTTAATGGGCTCTTCCACCTGTTTAGATGAGGGAGGGACATCCCACATTATAAATATTTATGTTACTTAGAAAAAAAGCATCATCTGACTCTTTAGTGCTTCTGCCTGTCAAGCAAAAGCAAGAATTGACGTTTTTACACACCTGCTTTCACCAGGACATCCCAAAGTGCTTTTCTGTCAATCAAGTAATTTTAGTTCGAAGTCGTCATGTAGGGAACATTTGATTTGATTTATTATTTTCACATGTATTTGTATACAGTGAAAAGTATTCTTTCTTGTACGCTGTATGAACAAAACATACCAAAGATAGATAAGTTCTTAATCAATCAGGCAATCAAGGATTACGGGGAGAATGCAGGAGAATGGGGATGAGAATCATATCAGCCTTGATTGAATGTCAGAGCAGATACAGTAGGCCATTGACCTAATTCTGCTCCTATAACTTATGGTTATATGGTCATACCATACGTAAAGAAGAAAAGGAGAGAGTGCTGAATGTAGTGTTACAGTCATAGCTAGGATATAGAGAAAGATCAACTTATTACAAGTTAAATCCGTTCCAAAGTCTAATGACAGCATTAAAGAAGCTGTTTTTGAGTTGGTTGATACCACAGAATAAAATTACTACAGTCCAAAAGGAGGCCATTTGGCCTATCGAGACTGCACCCATAACAATCCCACCCTGGCACAATCTCTGTAACCCCATGCGTCTACCTTGCTAGTCCCCCTGACACTGAGGAACATTTAGCATAGCTAGTCAACCTAACCTGCATGTCTTTGGACTGTGGGAGGAAACTGGAGCACCCGGAGGAAACCCACACAGATATGAGGAGAATGTGCAAACTCCACACAAGCTGTCACCCAAGGTTGGAATTGAACCCAGGTCCCTGGCACTGTGAAGCAGCAGTGCTAACCACTGTGCTATCATGATACATGAACTTAGACTTTTGTATCTTTTTCCTGACAGAAGAAGGTGATTTTGATTTGATTTGATTTATTATTGTCACATGTATTAGTATATAGTGAAAATTATTGTTTCTTGCACACAATGCAAGCAAAGTGTACCATACACAGAGAAGGAAAGGAGCAAGTGCAGGATGTAGTGTTACAGTCATAGCTAGGGTGTAGAAAAAGATCAAGTTAATGCGAAGTAGGTGCATTGAAAAGTCTGATGGCAGCAGGGAAAAAGCTGTTCTTGAGTCAGCTGATACACGTCCTCAGACTTTTGTATCTTTTTCCTGTTGGAAAAAGGTGGAAGGGAGTACGTATGGAGTACGTGGGGTCCTTAATTATGCTGGCTGTTTTTCTGAAGCAGCGGAAAGTGTAGAGTCATTGGATAGTTTGTGTGATCAACTGGGCTTTGCTCACAACCCTTTGTAGTTTCTTGTGGTGTTGGACAGAGCAGGAGTTTTATCAAGCTGTGATACAACCAGAAAGAATGCTTTCTGTGATGCATCTGTAAAAGTTGGTGAGAATCATAGGGGAATGTGGCAGTCCATTTGCATGCAATAAGCTCCCGCTTACAGGAATGTGCCAATGGCCAGATAATCTGTTTTTAGTATTTTTTTGAAATTCATTTGTGGAACAGGGGCATCGCTGGCTGGGTCAGCGCATATCGCCCATTCTTAGATGCTTGAAAGCAGTTGAGAGTCAACCACATTCCTGTGGCTCTAGAGTCACATGTAGGCCAGACCAGGTAAAGACAGTAGATTTCCTTCCCTAAAGACAATAGTGAACCAGATGGGTTTATCTGACAATCAACAATGGTTTCATTGTCATCAATATGTTCTTAATTCCAAACTTTCTTGATTGAATTGAAATTTTACCATTTGCTATGGTGAGATTTACACCTGAATCCCCAGAACATTGATTAAGGGATAAAGAAGGGGCATTGGGAAGAGACCCTGATCCTTTTTCTCAAAATTGTAGCCGTGGAATCTTCTGCATTCATTTAAAAAGGCAGACTGGCTCTTTGTTAACATCTTGTCTGAAAGGCAGCATGTCTGAGAGTTCACAATTCCTTCAGTATTGCACCAGGAGTGTCAGGCTTGGAACTTGTGCTCAAATCTCTGAAGCATGATTCAATGCCACTGTGTCCTGACTATGACTGCCATGACTGAGATGTGAATGGGGATACTGTCAGGCCCTCACACAGTCACTCACACCCCCAGCACCACACTACCCCCTCCACCGCTGCACCCATTCCCCATTCCTCTCTCTCTGTCTCCTCCCCCAATCTTCCCATACTTGAGTCTATTTCTGGTTCTTATTTTAATAACTAGAAATTAAAATTATGGCCTTTATTCACCTGTTAGATAATTCTGTAATTCATTTATTGACTTTGTCTTCTTGTGGATTATATATGGATGTTATTCTTCTTTTGCCCTTGAACCTTCTGCGGTTACAGTGAGTGAGTGGATTGTCCTTGTGTTGCTAATCATGCATGGTAAATATGAAATGTGCCTGTACAGCACTGTATTGGATAATCAGTAATGTCATACAGAATTGTACTTGACTGAATTTCTTTGGATGCAATAGTGTACATTGCAGACATATAGTGATGTCCAAATATTGAGGACAAAGCTATCCTGTACAATATTACAAACCACTAACTAGCTTGGTGGGGCTGAATTGAGTCTAAGAATAATTTTTTCATCCCATCACACTATTTTTTGACTGCAGACCACCTTAAATTTACTGTATGGTGAATTCTAACCCAACCATTTACGTTATTGAGCGAGGCAGCCAATCACAGGGAAAACCACAAAAGATGTGTCTATTCTTTGTCAAATCTCAGCAAAGATTATTAATTCAAGCTTGTAGCTCGCACTGTTTAATTTTGACCTGCATTACTGCATTATTGTTCTTGTTGCCATGTATTGATGTTGAAATAGGAAGAAATGTGGGACATCAAGCTAGGTCCACCATTCAGTTTGATCATGGTTGACCTTTAACTCCATTTACCTGTCTTGGTTCCATATTACTGACACCTTTTCCTTAAAAGAATGGACCACACTCAGTCTTAAAAGCTTCAGATTTCCCAACAACAGCCCTTGGTGTGGTGCGAAAGACTTGCATTTATATATTGATTTTCATGAGCACCTGAAGTCCGAAAACATTTTGCAGTCAATGTAGGAAAGAATTCCTGATTATTATTACCCTCTTGTGTGAAAAAATAGCTTCTCAGTCTCCCTTTTGAAGAACCTGGCTCTCATATAAGACTTTAGGTTCAGTCATTCAGGTTGTTTTTATTCAGCTGTATGTGTTGAGAGTTGACAAATTGAAATCGCTATGTGTTTTCTAACAAAACAACTTTATAAATTTCTACTTCTAAATTAGAAATAAAACTACTTACAAATTCTTAATTGAAAGCAAAATACTATGGATGATGGAAATCTGAAAAACAATAGCAAATACTGGAAATACACAGCTGGTAAGACAGCAGCCAGAGTTCTGCAATGTTATACGCCCCACCACCACTGAAGTTGGAATGGAGAAGCTCAGATTTTTAAAAATTGAGTTCAGATTTCACCATCTGCTGCTGCAGGATTAAACCCCAGTCCTCAGAATATTAGCTGAGTTCCTGGATTAATAAAATAGCAATAATACCACTAGGCCATTGTTTTCCATATGCAATGATAGGCATTAACTGGTGATTCACTTGAACATTATAAATAGGCTGTAATAGGTCCTTGGAGTCTCCCAACACCAGGTTAAAATCTTCAACAAAATCCCTTTATTTACATGTCTAAAAACAGCATACACAATGTTTTCAGTTAGCAGGCTACACTAGGAGCCACCAGGTTAAGCAAGAGACTCCTGACTGGCCCAATAATTTGGCTCTTAATCAGGGACATCTTTTGATGGGCCTTTAATCAAGGAATTCATACTCTAACAGACCAATCTCAATTGTCTGATTAAAGTCATTACATTGGCAGAGATGGTATTGGCTTAGGAAGTATTAGATGGTATTGGCTGGCAGATAGAAGACAGAGGGTGGTGGTTGATGGGAGATATTCATCGTGGAGTTCGGTGACGAGTGGTGTGCCTCAGGGGTCTGTTTTGGGGCCCCTGCTGTTTGTAATTTTTATAAATGATCTGGATGAGGGTATTGAGGGATGGATCAGTAAATTTGCAGATGATACTAAAGTTGGTGGTGTGGTAGATAGTGAAGAGGGGTGTTTTAGTTTACAGAGTGACTTGGACAAGTTGCAGAGCTGGGCCGAGAGGTGGCAAATGGAGTTTAATGTGGAAAAGTGTGAGGTAATGCACTTTGGCAGGAACAATAAATGTGTAGAGTATAGGGCTAATGGTAGGGCTCTTAATAGTGTTGAGGAACAGAAGGATCTTGGTGTATGTGTCAATAGATCCCTGAAAGTAGGCAGTCAAGTGGATAAAGTTGTTAAGAAGGCTTATGGAGTCTTAGCTTTTATTGGTAGGGGGATTGAATTTAGGAGCCGCAGCATCATGTTGCAGCTGTACAAAACTCTAGTGCGGCCGCACTTGGAGTATTGTGTGCAGTTCTGGTCGCCACATTATAAGAAAGATGTGGAGGCATTGGAGAGGGTACAGAGGAGGTTTACTAGGATGTTGCCTGGTATGGAGGGCAGGTCCTATGAAGAGAGGTTGAAGGATTTGAGGTTGTTTTCGTTAGAAAGGAGGCGGCTAAGGGGGGATCTTATTGAAACATATAAGATAATTAGAGGTTTGGATAGGGTGGACAGTGATAGCCTTTTTCCTAGGATGGAAAAAGCTAGCACGAGGGGACACAACTTTAAATTAAGGGGTATGAGTTATAGGACGGATATCAGAGGTAGGTTCTTTACTCAAAGAGTGATTAGGGAGTGGAATGCCCTGCCTGCAGCTGTTGTAGATGCGCCAAGTTTGGTGGCGTTTAAGAGGTTAGTTGATAAGTATATGGATGAGAAGGGAATGGTTTAGTTAGGAGGGGCATTGCTTTTTATTTTGGTCGGCACAACATCGAAGGCCGAAGGGCCTGTTCTGTGCTGTATTGTTCTATGTTCTATGTTCTATGTTCTAAGTGCATGCTTGTAATGTGTACCTTTGTCAATTAATTTAAAATTACATAAAGATCACCTCCAATTCTGTCCTTCACCAAGTGGATTTCTGGAGTAGCTCATAAAATGTAACTCAGTTACCAAAGATTTTAGCATATAATAAAGGCCACACTCCTGATGCTGTGCTGAGGGAGTGCTGCACTTCCAGACGTAATTTCTTTCAGATGGGAAAATAAACCAAGCTCTCTTGGGTGGAAGGGAAAGGCCTCATGGCACTATTGTGATGGAGATTCTCCCTCATCTCCGGGAATGGAAGACTCAGCCACAGGCGAGGTTGGAGAATTCAGGGCAGCATCTGTGGAAAAAAAAAACAGAGTTAACATTGATGTGGAGATGTCGGTGTTGGACTGACATGGGCATAGTAAGAAATCTCACAACAGCAGGTTAAAGTCCAATAAGTTTATTTGATAGCCCTGTTTGTGAACCCAACTCCCACTCATCTGATGAAGGAGCAGTAGTCATGCTACCAAATATCTGTTGGATTTTAACCTGGTGTTGGGAGACTTCTTACAGAGTTAATGTTGATGGTGATGGTCTTCCAACAAAACTAAGAACAGTTAAGAATTTAATATATTTCAAGGAAGTGATCCGCCAGTTATTCCCAGTTACGTTATGCACCCTGATCCAGTCTTTCTCTTGTCCTGTAATTCTGCTTCACTTTAAGTCTCCATCATTCTCCATATGTAAACCCACAGGAAATCAACTAATAGTACTGTCATTGTGTAGGTATTTGCTAAAGATGTTTATTGCCATAGTTGTATAGACTCATTACTATATCCAAGTTGCAGTGCCTTTGCATTTTATCTTGTGTGCTGTGTGCTCTTAGCTTGGTTAAACTTGGTCTTGTTATGCCTGAAAAAAGTCAGGACAAAGAAATATTTTTGGCTTCTGTATGTTGCATTTTGTTTTGAAGTGTGAATAGATTTTATTCTAATCATTTTATTCTAATATTCCTCCTGGGTAGTTTTAGTTATTTTCTGAATGTAAAAGCTTTCTGTTATCCACTCACTAAAACTATTAGCCAACTGATGCTTCCTTAATAAGTGATTTAATAAGCCTTACCCACTTGTGAAACCTATAACTTATCTGTACTATAGTACTTTTCTTGCTTATTATTAATGATTTTTTGCCACACCTAACTGCCTCTTCTGATTGAATGTCGCAAAGATCTGCAACAAAGCACATATAAACATCCTGAGCAGTTCGATCACTTTTCTGATTATTAATTAACTATCCATTGGGAAGACCTCTGGTTTGGACTCAGAAGCAAAAAGGAGGCATGTGTCATGTTAGTAACTTCAAGTGCTAGTGAAGCATGTGCATTGCGGTGAAAGCTCTTTTCTTTATAATAATCTGGTGAGAACAAAATACTCTGAATCAGGAGGGGTATTTGAGTATATACTTCTTTTTGCTGGCCTGTTATAACAAAGAACAAAAACAGCACGGGAAACAGGCCCTTCGGCCCAACGAGCCTGCGCTGCCACCCCAATGTTCCCACCTCTATCCGCGATCCCTGTCCATGTTTATAGACCTATGGATTAAAAACCAAATTTGAGACAATTTAGGGAGAATTTGTTTTGCCAATTAGCCTAAGACCACATCTTTGAGATGTGGGAGGAAACCGGAGCCCCTGGAGGAAACCCATGCAAACACAGGGAGAATGCGCAAACTCCCACAGACGCAGGCCCAAATCCATGTATCTGCACAGCACAGCGATAGTCACTGAGCTGTCGTGTTGCCCATCAAATGGTCCAGGTCAAGCGTACACTAATGACGTGAAGCACTAGGATACTCTCGAAAAAAATCCAAGAGCAGTCCTCTCATGACCCATCACGTGTATGCCCTTCGTTAGACAACACTGGCTAGGCCAGCATTTATTGCTCATCCTTAATTGCCTTTGAGAAGCCAATGATCATTCACAATGGTTAAAACGGTAAAGGTACATCCACAGTGTTATTAGATTGGGAGTTCTAGGTATAACTCAGTGATGATGAAAGAACCGTCATATATTTCTAAATCATGGTGGTGGGTGACTTTGAGGGAAACTTGATAACAATGATGTGCCTTCCATATTTATTTTTTTGGATGGTAGAGGTCACAGGTTTGGAACGTGCTATTGAAGAAGCTTCTTGCCTCTTGCACCTTGTGGTGGAGAAAGTGGATGTTTAAGATGGGTTGCCACTAAGATGGCTGATTTTTTCTGGACAGTGTCAAGCTTCTTGGGTGTTGTTGGAGCTGCGCTCTTCTAGGTGAAGAGTGTCTCATCATTCTCCACAGAATGACCACAGAATATCTAACCTATGAGATGCTTTTGCAGTTGCAGAATTTATGTTGCTGGTCTAGTTCTGGAAAATGGTGACTACCAGGATGCTGATGGTCTGAGATTCAGCACTGGTAATGATTAGTTATATATTGGTTTGTTTCACATATTAGAGTGATTTCATGCTCTGTAAGCAATGTGATGTTTCATTTATAGATCCTAGCTTTAAAAAGAATCTCTTCTGTTGGCAGTATATTTCAGAACGATTTGGATTCAGATCTTAAACTTGAGCAGATATATTGTGAAATACATTTATTTTTAGTAAGCAAGAGTTGATTTTCAGTTTAAGGACTTTGATCCTACTGAATTGTTAAATCTGAGGATTAAAACTTATGTTGCAATAGATGGAAAGGATGACATTGATACCATACAGAGAGATGATATGGATTCGAGAAATTAAGATGTAAAATCAGTTTGGGTAGAAGTGAGAAATAATATTGGTAGGAAGTACCCTGTAGGGTCCCCAACAGTAACCACAATTTAGAATAGAAGTTTTTGAACAAGATACAGAAAATAATCATGGGTGATTTCATTCTACACATAGATTGGATAAATCAGATGAGCAAAGGTAGTCAGGATGATGAATTCATAAGAGCGTTTTTGAGACAGTTTCTTAGAGCAGTATGTTCTAGAGCCAATCAGAGAGCAAATGTGCAATGAGACAAGATTAATTAATGGCCTCATAGTGAAGAAACCCTATGGGAGCGGTGATTTTAATGTGATTGAATTTGTCGTTCAGTTTGAGAGAGCATTCTTATAAACCTTTCTCCCATGTAATTGTTTTACTGATATCTGTTGAGAGTTTTATCATTTTTGGGCTTTGGTGGGCTTTATGATTTGACTTGATTTATTATTGTCACATATTAGTATACAGTGGAAAGTATTGTTTCTTGTACATTATACAGACAAAGCATACTGTACATAGAGAAGGAAGGGAGGGATGGGAGAATATAGTGTTATAGTCATAGTTAAAGTGTAGAGAACATCTGTAAGACCTGTGTTATAGTTGCTCCTTTTTTATACTTCTTACTTTTGCTGAATTATTGCTGTCTATAAACTTTGTTATTTTATTATATGAAGAAGAATTTTCTTTTGATACCGTGGTCAACCACCTTTATTGTGGGTTCAAGTTACTGCATCTTTTTGATGACAAGAAGAAGAGGGCAAGAAAAGAAAATAAAGTTTTTCAGTGTTCAGCGTGACCACACAAGATTGCACACATTGAGTAGCTCTTTTTCATTGTGGGTTTATTGAATGGAATTTCAAGTTAGCAGCACCATAACTATGTTTGGGGCAGTTGTTGAGTTTAATATATGGAGAGACTACAGCATTTCTTTTTAGTAAATGGAATAGAAGATGAAGTGAAGCAGTGCTTGATTTTCCTGAGTATATGCAGTGAGTGAAGACTTACAAGTTGATGAGGAATCTGGTCACATTATGGAAACTAGATTTCATTTGCAGATTTAGTTCTCTGGTCCAGACTCACTATAATCTAAAGCCCTTGGCGATTGTTCAAAGATTCAAATTTCATGGCCATTCTGAAAAGCAGGTCAATTGGTAGTTAACTTTGTGTCGGAATTATACCAGCTTTCAGAACAATGTGAATTTGGAGCTGTTTTAAAAGATATGCTCAGAGATAGGCTGGCCTGTGGCATTAATGAGAACAGCATTCAGTCAGTTGTTGGGGGAAGCTGCATTGATTTTTAAGAAGGCTCCAGAAATTTTGCAAAAATGCCAAAGATATTCAGAAGGCTAGTATTGATGCCAATTTGGGGAAACTGATCAAATGAAGAAAGAAGTTGCAAGTAAAGAGATGAAGGCAGATGTCTGGGCTATGTATCAAATAAGCCCATTGTTGACATTCATCTCTTAGGACAATGACACCTTCTCTGCAGAATCTCTGGTCCAAATCTGTTATTTGGCTAGGGCAGGTTTCTGGTACTGTACCTCTTATTATGAGTGAAAGCTTGTTGCTCTCTGTCAGACTATTCTTGGTTCTGAGCCTTGTGATAATACAAAACTACAAACCTTGGGATTCACTCCATGGGCAGCATGTAAACCTGAGTGTGAGGTTTCCTGTCATTAGCAGGTCTGATGTTGCAATCGACATTGCAAAGGAGTGGACCATTATATATCAAAAGTGCCGCTGAAAAATTATAAATTTCCTTCACGTTGGTTTTAATAGTGCAGATGCCCCTTTTAGCCTCCCTATTAAATTGTGGGTACCGTGGGGAACTGTTGAGGTTTTGAAATCCATAGCTCTCAGCAAAACAAATGAAGTAGCCATTAGTGAATTGCGGATCATTGTCGGACCCCACTTGATCCAGACTGGCATGTATCACAAAGATGTCTCTAATGACCAACTCTGTGGTCATTGTATGTAAATGTCTTGGCTTGATCCACTTCAAGGAATAGTCAACAGTGATGAGGATGGATTTGCTGTTGAGCCTAAATAGATTCATTTCTAAAGATTTCCATGGTCTGGTGGGAACTGTGTGGGGATAAAGAGCTTCCTTTAGATTGTTTCATTTGATGCACACACCAGGCATTTCAACTCATCTCTTCAGTTTTTTTTGATATTCCCAATCACCACACTGCAGATTGGGCTGTGCTCTGCGCTTTGTAATGCTCAAGTGGCCTTGGTGAATTTGTTGCAAAATTTCAGGCTGGAATGAAACACGAATGATCAACGCTCACCATCCACCAGCAGATCATCAATAATGCCGAAATGTTCTGTTGCTCGAGTATATTTTAATGATAGTGCCACTGCAACTCTGCTGTGGTCATCCTTGCATGCAGTGCTGATAGATGTGGACACAGTTTTCATCTTCTATCTGTCCTTGGCATATCTGTTGCAGCTTCTTTAAGTTTGTAGGCAGATGCATTGTCACAAACTGAGAATAGGACTTGACCTTGACATTGTGTGTCATGGGGTAGTTGACTGTGACTTTGGACAGTCTGCTCAATGTACACTGTCCCAAAAGCACATGAGATGCAAGCAGAATTCCTTAATTCTGAGAGGCATTCTGATGAGTTCCTTCTTGTCCAGTAGAGAGACTAATAATATGTGATCTATTTCTGTGACCATTTTGAGCATAATGATATAATCTGAGAACTTTTCACTAGCCCATGTGACAGTGAGAGTCTCTTTTACTATAACTGAATACTTCATCTCTGCATTTGATAGCGCCCTAGATGCTTAATATTCTGGTCGGTGACATCTATTCAGCTGCTCTTGGAATAGGATTGCCCATATTGTGTTGATGAGGCATCTTTTGTGGTTGTGGTTGGCAGGGATGAGTCATAGTTAGTCAGGACATTTAGTGAGAACAGCATGATTGGATCTGACAGAATGCATGTTCCTGGTGTGCATTCCTCCAGCATGCGTGGGCCTTGTTCAGTAGGTGTCACAAGGGTTGCATGACTTGTGTTAGATTTGGCAAGAGTTTTGTGAATTGGTTTACCATGCCCAGGAATTTTTGGAGATCTAGAATGGAGAATGGGGTTGGAAATTCACTGATTGCCTTTGTTTTATGAGGGTCTGCCATGATGCCTTTTTTGCTCACAATATCAACAAAACCCTGAATTAGAGAATTCATACTTACTGTTCAGTATTAAATCTGCTTCCTACAAACTGTTCAAGACAGCCTTGAGTCTCATGTTTCGTTGACAGTCATTCTGTGGCCAAGAAATATCATTCGTATTGCAGATGACTCCTTTTAGGCATTCCAACATGGCCAACATTGTGTGCTGTAAAATCTCAAGAGCCGAGGAGGATTGTCAACTAGAAATAAAAGCTTCATTGAATTGGCACCATTTCTTGTTTTGCAAGTATGTTTCTTGTGCTTCTTAATTTTTCACTTCAAATTACCCACACCTCTGATGACAAATCTGTAACCACCACTTCTTAATCCTAGTATTATGCCGTTCAAAATACCTTCTTCACCCACAACTCAAATAGGGTAAAGCTATGGTATTGTTTTCCAGTGGTCCACTGATGCACTTCACAGAAATTTGAGTGAGCATTTATTGTTGCATGCCACTGAATGAATGGTGTTTTGTTGGCATATTACCCCAAGACTCTTCGTTTATTATTCTGCTTGTATTATTGAGAGCCAATCAGCAACATGAAATAATTTTCTAGCTTTGGGACATTTCTTCTTCCTCCTTTTTCATGCAGATGCTGCTGCTGTGACTCTCAGAAAGTTGATACTTTCACAAATGCATCATGTTGAATTATGGAGGATAGTGTTCACTTTCCAATCTAAAAGAAAGTGATTTTTATCAATAATATTTCAGTGAAACATCAGACGCCCTTGCCCTTTTATGTATTTCTTGACTATTGGCTTATTATGTGAAGTCTGGTTAATGTAGACTTATTCCTCCTATTCATTATTCATGTAACCTTTATTGAAATAAATATCGATTGTGGCATATGTATAAAATAACTTCCTAATGCAGACAGTGTAATCAATTATTATATTTCTAAGTATTAGTAACTGGATACTCCTATATTATGTGATATTTATTGATGAATTGAATTGCTTGGCTTTCTTGATTTTCGGTGTGAGTAGTCACTTCAAACTCTGTCATGCTGAGATGGTCTGTAGATTCGACAGATTCGATGCTTGACAGCAGTTTAGAAGCCCAGTTTATTGTTAAAATGATGAATTATGAAAGTTAGACCATAAGACGTAGGAGCAGAAGTTGACCATCGGCCCATCAAGCCTGATCTGTTATCCAATGAGGCTGACTGATCTGACATGATAATTCTTAACTCCACTTTCCCGCCTTATCCCATAACCTTTAGTTCCCTTACTGATTAAGTCTGCCCATTACTATGAATGCAGTAAATGACCCAGCCTCTACAGTTCTCTGACATAAAGAATTCTACAGATTCACTATCCTCCGTGGGAAGAAATTCCTTCTCATTCTCTGTCTTTGATGCATGACCACTTATTTTGATATTATGCCCTCTGGTCCAAGGCTGTCCCACAGGGGAAAATAACTTATTAACATCTATCCTGTGAATCCCCTGAGAATCCTGTATGTCTCAATAAGGTTGCCTCTCATCCTTCTAAACTCCAGTGACTACAGGCCCAATCTACTGAGCCTCTCCTCGTAAGTTTATACCTCTATACCTGGGATCAACCCAGCCAATCTTTTCTGGACAGCCTCCAATGCCAGTATATCTTTCTTTCGATAAGGGGACCAAATCTGTTCACAGCATTACAGGTATACATGGAATATTTTATATAAATTAGATATTCTAATGGATCAGCACTATTGAATTTTACATTTAAATTTTACATTTACATTTGTTCTGGTCGCCTCACTACAGGAAGGTTGTGGAAGCTATTGAGAGGGTGCAGAGGAGATTCACAAGGATGTTACCTGGATTGGAGGGCATGCCCTATGAAGATAGGTTGAGGGAGCTAGGTCTCTTCTCCCTGGAGAGACAAAGGTTGAGAGGCAACCTGATAGAGGTTTATAAAATGTTGAGAGGAATAGATAGGGTGGATTCTCGGAGGTTATTTCCCAGAGCTGAAATAGTCACTACGAGAGGACACAGATTTACGATGCTGGGCAGCAAGTACAGAGGAGATGTTAGGGGTAAGTTTTTCACTCAGAGAGTAGTCTGTGAATGGAATCGGCTGCCATTGGTGGTGGTGGAGGCGAACTCACTGGGGTCTTTTAAAAGATTTCTGAATGAGTACATGAGATTAAATGGGATTAGGAGTTACAGATAGTTCTATGGCCTAGTAGGTACGGGTATGATCGGCGCAACTTGTGAGCCGAAGGGCCTGTTTGTGCTGTAGTATTCTATGTTCTATTTAATGCTTCTGTTTGAATCTAATCCATAATGATTAAATGAGAATCTCAGAGCTAAGGCAACTCTGCCTAGGTACTGCAGATGGCAACAACAACATTCCAAAACAAAATAGGAAAAAGCCCTTGGCAACTCAATCCAAGCACCTTCTCTTAGACTATTGTCAACAATATATCCTTATTCTTTCATGTATACACTAATATCCACGTATACACTAATATCCACATATACACCAATATCTCAAATACATATGAATATTCCAGAAAGTTCAGTTGTATGCACTGCAATTTGAAAGGTGTGAATAAAACCCACAACACCCCAGCTAAATCTGAAAACTGCCATACAACTTTGGGTTTGGTAGGGCAATGAGTGGGAAGATTACATGTTCCATTGAGCCGGATGGATGTTAATGATCAGATGGTATTATTCAAAGAGCAAGGAGTTTTCCCGGTGCACAGACCAATATTCTTCGCTTGTTTGTGGACATCAGCTGCACGCCCACACAAAAATTGGTTATTTCTCTCGATATTGTTTGTGAGATCTTGTTGCTTGAAAAGTGGTTACTGTATTTGTTCATGGAGCTTACTGCACTTTTTGTAATGTATGCGAACGTGTTTGAAAAATATCAATCCACTGCTGAAACCCTCATACATACCTTTGTCATCCCACTTCAGACAAGACTATTCTAATCTGCTATTGACCAACTTCCCATCTTTGAACTTTCATAAATTGCCTCTATCCTAATCTACACCTGGTTCCAAACACTCACCACCTTTGTACTTGCTGACCTGCATTGACTGATGACTGCTCAACTTTTCTAATTTAAAATTCTCAAGCTTAAGTGTAAATCCCTTTCTCCCCTGTCTATGTTTGTCGTTCCCCCCTATTGTCCTTTTAAAACCCTCTGATCACCCACTCCCTTTGGAGTGCTGTATTTTGCAGCCTTACCTTCAGATGATGTCAATTATGTAGCCATTCTTTACATCCCCGCCCCCACCAACTCCATCACCCTTTACATCCCTCACCACCCTGCTTCCTGCTCCGCACCACTAGATCTTCTTTAAAACCCACTTCTTTGATTAAATGTTAGGCTAACCTTCCTAATATATCCTGATTTGGATTGACATTCTCATTATTTTGACTACGTTTCTGTGAAATACCAGCAGACATCTCAGTTTGTTAATGGTATTATATACTCCTATAAATAATAGGACATCAACAATGAGTATTCCTGTGGTATAAGGTCCTATTATTTTTGAACTTTAAAATCAGTTCCAAACTGGCATGGATCCATAGCAAATAATTATCCCTATTTTGGCATTTAATTAGCCATGTCACTCAGCGACCATATAGTTGATGTGGAGAATGGAAAGATATCTCATTTGTTCTCTTCTGAAGTCAGGGAAGATTCTTATTGTTGGGTCATGGTACAGAGAGCTTTACTCTGAATTTAACTGTGCCACACCTCATCTCAGGTTGCTTAACATTGATACAGTCGTTCAATATGAATATGCAGAATTTCCTGGCACTAAGTTCCCTCCCTTGATGGCCACAGCATTTACAAACCAGAAGGAAATTCAAGAGAGCCTGACTATCTGTACCTATATATTTCATGTTGGTTTTCACTTCATCATGTTACAACAGTGGTTAGAGTTGAGAAGTATTTTGTTGGCCCTGAACTACTCTGAGAAGTCCTGAGGTAATGAAAAGCTTCTATATAAATGGCAAGCACTTTCTTTCTTGACTGATGGTTAAACTAACTGTTTGGGTTCTTTTCAGTTTAGGTGGGAGAATTGAGCAGCTATGGCTACAGACTCACCTCGCCGCCCCAGCCGATGTACTGGTGGAATAATGGTCCGACATCAGGCAGTCACGTAAGAAATAAATTTATTTCAATTGTTTAACATTAAGTACATTTGATATCTGAAGTGAATTAAAAGATTAAGTGAAATATTAGTTACAGAATCTTAGAATGGTTGCAGCACAGAAGGATGCCGTTTGGCCTATTGTGTTTGTCAGCTCTGTGTGAGAGCAATTCAGTTAGTTTTTTATACCCACCTTTTCCTATAGCCCTAAAAATCTTTTCTCTTCAGACATTTATCTAATTCCCTTTTGAAAACCATGATTGAACTTGCCTATACCACAAACTCAGGCAGTGCAATCCAGATCCTAATTGCTCACACTCACTGTGTAAAACGTTTTTTCCACATTTCACCTTTGGTTTTTTTGCCTCTCACTTTAATTTAGTGTCCTCTGATTCTCTGTCAATTGGAACAGTTTCTATCTACTCTGTTCAGAATCTTAATGATTTTGAATATTCCTATCAAGTTTTCTTTCAATTTTTAAGCTTGAACCAGCTATTGAAGTAACTAAAATCTTTCATCCATGGACCCGTTCTTGTAAATCTTTTCTGCTCCTTCACTAAAGTCTTCAGGTTCTTCCTAAAGCACAGTGCCCAGAGTAGGACACAATACTGTAGTTAGGGGAGATGGTGGTGTAATGATAATATCATGAGACTAATGATCCAGAGGCCCAATCTAATGTTTAGGGACATATCAAATCCCACCACTATGGCAGCTAGTGGAATTTAAATTCAGTTCATAAATCTGGAATATAAATAGATCTTGGTAATACTCCATGACAGCTGTCATGATTGTTGTAAAATTCCTCAGGTTCACTGGTGTCTTTGAAGGAAGGATTCTGTCATCTATACCCGGTGTGGCCTACATGTGACTTTAGGCCCACAGCGATGTGCTTAACTCTTAACTACCCTCTGAAATGGCTTTGTAAGCCTTTCAGTTCAAGGATAATGAAGGATGAGCAACAAAAGACGCCCCTGCCAGCAATTCATGAAAGGATTTAAGCAATTTAAGCCAAATTTGTATTTTATGAAGATTCACCATAGCTTTGTTGCTTTTGTATTCTAATCCTCTATTTATAAAGCTTTCTCGATCTGCCGAGCTACCTTCAATGACTTGTGCATATTCACCCCTAGGTCCCTCTGTTCCTGCATCTCCTTTAGAATTGTGATCTTTATTTTGTATTTCCTTTTTTCACACTTCCTATCAAAATGCATCATTTCGCATATCTCTGCATTAAATTTCATCTGCCAGATGTCTGCCCATTCCATGTCTGTATCATCTTTACACAGCCAATCAATGGTCCAAGTTGCAGTGTCATTTCTGAGTTCTGAATAATCATTGGTGATCTAGTTTTACGTTAAAATGCAGTTTGTATTTTGCCATAATTAGTGAGCATATTTGCCTCGAACCTGGATATCTCATAGTAATCTCAATAATGAGAGAATTGTTCTGTGGCGTGTATTGTCCCTCTCGTGGTTTCATGATGCTGCAGCAGTGGAATATTAAGTTCTTCTGATTTATCAAGCTAAAAAGCAACTGCTTGTTGGTTGAAATTAACCCCTTTTCTATTCGAGACAAAAGAAGTAATCTTCACCGTTATTCTCGGGACATGGGTTTTGTAGGGCTGTTTTACATTCATAGAATTACTGAATGGTACAGTCATTTGGCCCATTAAGTGCATGTCAGCTCTTTAAAAGTGAAATTCAATTAGTCCCACTTCCCCTCTCATGCTCTGGAGGTATATCTGTGAATATATGAAGGTGATGACATTTTTAACAATTAAAAAGACTGAAGGTGGATAATTTGTCTTGACTCAAGATAGAGTTCAGGATCTCAGGTGACTCTGATTTTTGCACATGCAACATCTAATTCATGTTTCGGGAAAGTAATTAAAATGTAAATGTCAATAGGTGGTGCACACTCCCTTGAAGATAAATTCAAAATGTGAGACCACTTGTGTAACTTACAATTCCTATAGTCTGGGTATTTACAGAAACTCAAGTACAATGGTTCCCCAGACTTGATTTTTATGAACTCAAGATGTAATGGAGAGAGTTATATAAATAGTTGCTTAGTAGCACAGAAATATTGCTGAAAAAAGAGACATATCATCAAATATTTTCACCCTGCACTCTGAGTGAGAAAAGGATATTGATTGGTGTGTGTGTGTGTGTATATGCGTGTGTGTGTGTGTGTGTATACGTGTATGCGTAGCTGACCTTCACCTCTCCATCCATGTAACCATAATCCCTATTCATATCATGTATCTCAATGGCTTTCTTGCATACTCAGGTATGACTTCTTGCTTCAGTGGCAACTATAAAAGCAGAGAAAATAAAGAGTGTTATACGTTGTTCTTAAGCTCTGGATGAATTCAGTTTTTCTAGCAATCCATTATTGCTGGCTGGTATCTTTATCTTTTTTTGACTTCTGGAGTTGAATGGAAATGAGAAAGAACTGCACAGCATAGACTGAATTTGCAACTCAAGCAGTTCCTAATGTACATTCAATTTTTTTAGCAGTAAATGAAGCCTTACTGTTTTCCCACAATTCTTTTAGATGTAGGAGTGAACATCCATATAAAGTAAGTAATAATAAATACCTGAAAGTAGTTGACATAAATCATTTTTATCAGTGATGTGTCCAACTTCAGTCCATAAACAATCTAATTTAATCTTAAAATAATGCCATATTGTGATATAGGGACTTTTATTATGAAGATGTTGAGCAACACCTGCTTTCTTGCATTGTTTGCGACATCAAAAGTTGTTTTGCTGATTGGCGCTGTCAAATCATGCTTATTACAACATGACAGTAAACATCTGACAGTTTTTTGATTTATAGTTTAGAAGGTTTTCTGATCTGCCACCTTTCCTTCCCCCTGTGCTTCAAATGATCAAGGATTAAAAGGTTTGGGGGGGGTGCGAAATATGGCCCAAATTTTAGAAGCAATCTTCATGAGGTGAATTGGGGCTGCAGCATCTGCATTATACAAGTATGTGAGTGGTGGAATCTTCCTTGCCACAGGGCATTTGTGCAGTGCTCATAAAGTACCTCGGGAACTTGTTGTATGGCACTATACTGTGCTTTACTCACTATGATGTGGAGATGTTGGCGTTGGACTGGGGCAAACACAGTAAGAATTGTCACAACACCAGGTTAAAGTCCAACAGGTTTATTTGGTAGCAAACGCCACTAGCTTTCGGGCCTTTAACCTGGTATTGTGAGACTTCTTACTGTCTTTATTCACTATCCCAAGTAGCCAGTGGTGCTGGGAGAGATTCCAGAAGGCACACCTGTGCACGAGGTATGTTTATCCTCGGTGATTTGCAGCCTGCTGCACAATAGGGGGATCTGGGAAACAAAGAATGTTCATCAAATTGAAATTGCACTGCACTGTGAGGAATTGAAAAATGGGAGGGAATATTCAAAAGGAGGCTCAACTGATGAGGTAGAAGTGCTGAAGGAGTTGACTGAGCCTTGCACGATGAAAGTTCCATCTGAATGGAAGATGAAACCAGACAGAATCACGTAATAGACCTGAGTCTCCTTAGTGCCTTATATACAATCAAAGCTTAACACAGGTGATGGCTTCTGGATCGTTCTGGCCACAAGGTGGAAGCAACGCTACGAATGTCACAGCAGCTTATGCCTCTGGATTATTGATTTTTGTTCCATTATTGTCTTGTGTGTAGACCAATTCCAATATTTCAGTCTATTTATTTTCTATAGTTCAGCCAGCCCTGAATAGTCTGACGGGATTTTTTTTTGCTCAGGTGGTAAGCAATGCAGCAAATCTTTACACAATAATCCAGTTTAGCTGCATGCTTTCTTTTCACAGCTTTTTCCATGATCTCCCTTTTACATCCCTCCAGAATCTTAACTATTGTTTTGCTGCCCAATTCTGGGACCTTGAGAATTGTAATTTAGCACTTGTAGTCTATTCAAGTTATGAAAAGATTTTGCCATTCTCTTGTTATTCTTGTTTTTTGAAAAAACTGTAATTAGTTCTTTACTGCAAACCCCTCTGACTTTTTGATTGCAACAGTTTACATAAGACTAGATATATTTTTTTCACGTATAAATAATTGATCACGCTGGCTAATATATTCCATAGCTTCCATAACTCCCTTCTGTTTTCTGAAACTTTGAAAATTGAGAGTTTGAACATAGAACATAGAACATTACAGCGCACAACAGGCCCTTTGGCCTTCGATGTTGCGCCGACCAATTAAGAAAAAGCAATGATCCTCTAACCTAAAGCATTCCCTTTTCATCCATAAACTTATCTACTAACCTCTTAAATGCCACCAAACTTGGCACATCTACAACTGCAGCAGGCAGGGCATTCCATACCCTTACCACCCTCTGGGTAAAGAACCTACCTCTGACATCTGTCCTATAACTACCACCCCTTAATTTAAAGCTATGTCCCCTCTTGCTAGCTTTCTCCATCCTAGGAAAAAGGCTATCACTGTCCACCCTATCTAAACCTCTGATCATCTTATAGTTTGCTGCTATCATTTCTCCACCACTAATTTATCTGTCCTACTTGGATGGCATGGATTATATATATCAGTATGGCCAGGAAAATGCAAATACTGCACAGTTAATGCAATACCTATGGTCTGTTCCAGCACAAACTGACCTACTTAGCACCTCTCTTCATAATATGATAGCTAATCCTAAACGCAGCAGAGAGTGGCCTATAGACACTATAACCCACTGTACCATCACAGCTCTAATATAATGTGTTTGCCTTATTTAATTAATGCAGATGTAACCAAGGTTTGTGTATCTTGAACTACTTCACTTCTTGCCACAGAGCCCCGAGAACCACATATAAAGTTTAAATCAATATTTCATTAATTGTATACATCTCAAGTAGCAAATGTTAATAGATTTTGGTGTTCAGAGTTAGAGCTTACTGAGCAATAAGAACATAAGAAATAGGAGTAGGACTAGGCCATACAGCCCCTCGAGCCTGCCCCACCATTCAATAAGATTATGGCTAATCTGTAGTGGTTCAGTACCACTTTCCCACTTTCTCCACTCTTAATTCCCTTGTCAATTAAAAACCTATCCACTCTTGACTTGAACATGTTCAGCAAGGATGCCTCCACCACCTCATCAGGCAGAGAATTCCAAAGATTCACCACCCTTTGCGTAAAGAAACCCCTCTGCAACTCTGATCTGAACCGCCCCCCCTAATCTTGAGGCTGTACCTTCTAGTCCTGTTACCTTTGCTAAGCGGGAAGAGTCTCTCAACCTCTACCCTGTCCATCCCCTTCATTATCTTATACGTCTCTATAAGATCCCCTCTCAGCCTTCTAAACTCCAAAAAGTACAAACCTAGCCTATTCAGTCTCTCCTCATAATCCAATATAATCCAATAAAGGAGTAATGCGAAGAGCAGCCCTTTTGTATCCTCCAGGCTTGTAAAATAAAAATAAGACAAATTGGCATAGAAAATATGTTAATATAAAAACAAAATATGGCTGATGCTGGAATGAAAACAAGGTGCTGGAAATTCTCAGCAGTTCTGGCAGCATTTATAGAGAGAGTGAAACAGAGTTCATTATTTAAGTCGAAAATTTCTTCAAAAAACTCTTCAAAAAAAGGAAACATTTGACTAGGATGAACATGAGTCAATTACAGGCAGTCAGGCAAATTTATAATAGGATTAGATAATTGCAGAGAAACTAAATAATTACTTTTTGTCCCTCTTCACTGAGGAAGAGGTAAGAAATCTCTCAGAAATAGAGATCTTAGGGACAGGGAGTATAAGGAATTGAAGAAAATTAGTATGAAGAATGGTCACTTGAGGCAGGTGCTGAACATACCCTTTTAGAGTCCATACTTTAAGTAGAAGAAAAGGGAAAAGAACAGTAAAAGTACCATAAAAGCATTGAAACATGAAGTCAAATTTTGAATGGAAGCAGAAATAAAGTGATGAATTTGTCTGGAAAGTATTCATTTAACAGATAATATATAATATTGGCTGTAGATTAGACCTGCCAACCTTTCAGAATTGGCCTGGAGCCTCCAAGAAGCTAGTATTAATCTCCAGGACATCATTGATAACAACCTTGGAGAAAATGATTTTCTTTCAGCACTTCAGTTTATTAGTTACAAACCTTTTGAAAAAGGGGGAATAGTTGTGTTCAGCTGACAGCCAAACATCATTTAGTTGAGTAGTTAATTTTTTTGTTTTTCATGTGACTGGGGAGGTGGAGCACTCTAAATGATGGGCAAAGTGGTGAGTGTAGAAGTGGCAGGGCGGCTGGAGCCAGAGGCTAGGTGATGAAACGGCTGAAATACATTCAACCAGAATTGACTGTAAATATAAAGAACTTAAATTTCTTTCCCACTTTCACACCAGAAATAAGATTTTCTAATGATTCTCAGCCATGATTGCATGAGTTTAAGGTGATATTGAGTTCTGTAGTGAATTGTTTGTGTTTATTTACAGGGAACAATCATACATGGAGAGTGTTGTTACCTTTCTACAAGATGTAGTCCCTCAGGTAACCAATTGTATAAAATCTGCCATATAGCATCCTTTCTGTGTTACAGTCATGTGCAGTGAAATTTCTCAGATAAAAATTAATCAAGCAAATGTTGGAAATCTAAAGTAGAATTCAAAAATGCTGGAAATCCTCATCAAATATATCAGCATCTGAAAAGACAGAAGATGGATTCATGTCTTCTGAATAACTTAGGTCATTTTCTTGATAACTGTTTGTTAAGTTGATATTAAGTTTGCTGTAAAACTGTTTCTGCATTTTTAGCATTTTCTGTTTTATTTAAGTTTTCCAAAAAGTGTTTGGATTTGTGATGTCAGCATCTTGAATTATGCTACTCGGATACAGTGTATATAGCATGAATAGCAAAGAAACAGACTGTTCAGCCCAACAGGAATATCCTGGTATTTGTGCTGCACATGAGGCTCCACCACCTTACTTTACCTAACTCCATCAGCATATACTTTTTTTTATTTGTGGGACATGGGCGTTGCTGGCTGGCCAGCATTTATTGCCCATCCCTAGTTCCTTTGAGAAGGTGGTGAGTTGTCTTTTTGAATCCCTACAGTCCGTGTTCTTTGGATTGACCCATTATTGCTGTTAGGAGGAGAATTCTTTATTCCTCTTATTTGTCTAGCTTCTCCTTAAATAGCTGTTTATTTTAACTATTCATAATGGTGGTGAATTTACATTCTAATCGTAAAGTAAAAAATATTGCTCCTGAATTCACTTTTTGAATTTACCAGTTACTATGAAAATCCCCTAGTCACCACACTCTGGTGCCTGTTCACGTACACTGAGGGAGAACTTAGCATGGCCAGTGCACGTAACCTTTCGAAGTGGATGAGAAAACCAAAGCAGGTGGACAAAACCCACGCTGACATGAGGAGAACACGCAGACTTTGCACAGACAGTGAATTCAGTTGCTTAAATTACTGTGGTTGGATTTGATCTCCTCTCTCCTCTCTCTCTCCTTCTACCCATTGGCAGAACCATGTACAAAACTCTAGTGCGGCCGCACTTGGAGTATTGTGTGCAGTTCTGGTCCCCTCATTATAAGAAAGATGTGGAGGCATTGGAGAGGGTACAGAGGAGGTTTACCAGGATGTTGCCTGGTATGGAGGGCAGGTCTTATGAAGAGAGGCTGAGGGATTTGAGGTTGTTTTCGTTAGAAAGGAGGCGGCTAAGAGGAGACCTTATTGAGGCATATAAGATGATCAGAGGTTTAGATAGGGTGGACAGTGATAGCCTTTTTCCTAGGATGGAGAAAGCTAGCACGAGGGGACACAGCTTTAAATTCAGGGGTGATAGTTATAGGACGGATATCAGAGGTAGGTTCTTTACCCAAATGGTGGTTCGGGAGTGGAATGCCCTGCCTGCAGCAGTTGTAGATGCGCCAAGTTTGGTGGCGTTTAAGAGGTTAGTTGATAAGTATATGGAAGAGAAGGGTATGATTTAGTTTGGAGGGTCATTGCTTTTTATATTGGTCGGTGCAACATCGAAGGCCAAAGGGCCTGTTCTGTGCTGTAATGTTCTATGTTCTATGTACTGCCATGCTGCAGTGTTAGCTGATCTCATCAGGGTGGTTGGAGGGATACAGTAACATCACAACACAATCTAAAGGCTTGCATTTGATGATACACTAGATGCTCTTTAGGTGAGTGTCTCAGGAGGGAGCAGCATATCTTCACATAGTGCAACACTGCTCTTTAAGCTAAGCTGCCATTGATAGCAGAGTTTTTAGCTAACTGCACTATTAGATGTACTGGGGCTGAAATCTATGAGTATGGTGTGTGGTTACTTTATTATTGATCACTGTAGACAAACTGATAGATGTTAATGTCTCTGTTATTTTTAGTTTTCTTTTCATCAATTTTATTTTTCCTCTCAGGCATACACCGGCTCACCTCCCACAGATGAGAAAGAAAAGATAGTCTGGGTTCGTTTTGAAAAAGCTGATATCAACGGTAAACACTGCTTTTTTTTCCGTAGCTATTTTCTCTCATTTACCTGAGCAAAATAATATCAGTAGGATTTCTGTAAACCATGGCTTCGTTTGATCTGATTTGATTTATTATTGTCACATGTATTAATATACAGTGAAAAGTATTGTTTCTTGCACGTTATACAAACAAAACATACCGTTCATAGAGAAAGAAAGAAGAGAGTGCAGAATGTAGTGGTACAGTCATAGCTAGGGTATAAAGAAAGATCAAATTAATGTAAGTCTATTCAAAAGTCTGATGGCAGCAGGGAAAAAGCTATTCTTGAGTTGGTTAGTAAGTGATTTAGACTTTCTTATCTTTTTCCTGAAGGAAGAAGGTGGAAGAGAGAATGTCCGGGGTGTGTGGCGTCCTTAATTATGCTGGCTGCTTTGCCAAGGCAAGGGGAAATGTAGACAGAGTCAGGGAAGGGAGACTGGTTTGCATGATGGATTGGGCTACATTTACGATCTTTTGTAGTTCCTACATGGCTTGCATGTGTACAAAATCTAGATACATCAATTCTATAGGTGCTCTTTGTTTCAATAGGATTTCACTGAACCATAATGGTGGGTGCATAGAAATGTTCATCCAAGGGTTATTCCAAATACAAAACACATTGAACATTTGCAGAGCATTTTTCACTGCAGAGCCTAGACTTTGATGATAGTGTTGAAGCAGTTTGAGGTGAGAGTATCACACAAGAATGACATTAGCACAGCATTGAATCACAGAATCTCACAGTGCAGAAGAGCCCCTTCAGCTCATCAAGTCTGTACTGACATGTGAGAAACACCTGACTTACCTACCTAATTCCATTTTCCGTAACATGACCCATAGCCTTGAATGTTATGATGTGCCAAGTGCTCATCCAGATACTTTTTAAAGGATGTGAGGCAACCCACTTCTACCATCCTCTAAGACAGTGCATTCCAGACCATTACCATCCTCTGGATACAAAGGTTTTTCCTTACAAACCCTCTATACCCTCTTCCCCTCATGACTGATTCTTCTTCAGCTAAGGAGAACAGCTGCTCCCTATCAATTCAATCCATGTCCCTCGTAATCTTGTATACCTTGATCAGGTCACTTCTCAGTCTTCTCTGCTCCAACAAAAACAACCCAAGCCTGCACAACCTCTCTTCATAACTTAAATGTCCCATCCCAAGCAACGTTCTGGTGATTCTCCTCTGCACCTCTAGTGCGATCATATCCTTCCAATAATGTGGCGACCAGAACTGTATACAATACTCTAGCTGTGGCCTCATCAAAGTTCTATAATGATCCAAATGATCTCCTTGCTTTTGTAGCCTATGCCTTGATTGATAAAGGAAGTGTCCCACATGCCTTTTTCAACACCCCATTAAAGTATCCTTGCACCCTCAGCAATCTGTGGACAAACATGCGAAGGTCTCTTGTTCCACAGAACTTTCTGGTGTCATGCCATTTATTGCATTCTTGTCAAATTACTCTTTCTAAAGTGTATCACCTCACACTTCTCAGGTTTAAATTCCATCTGCCACTTGATCCATTCCATTTGTTCACCCTATGTAAATCTTTTTGTCGTTCAAGACTCACACCCACAATGTTAACTATTTGGCCAATCAGTGTGTCATCTGCAAACTTACTAATCCTAGCCCCCTCTGTCTAGTTTACATAAATGGTGGATAATGGGGAATCCAATACAGATCCTTATGGTATGGCACTAGATCCTCACTTCCAGTCACTAAAGAAGCCTTCAAGGAACAAAGAACAAAACAGCATGGGAAACAGGCCCTTCGGCCTAACGAGCCCACGCCGCCACATCGATGTTCCCACTTCTACACGCGATCCCTGTCCATGTTTATAGATCTATGGATTAAAAACCAAATTTGAGACAATTTAGGGAGAATTTGTTTTGCCAATTAGCCTAAGAGCACATCTTTGGGATGTGGGAGGAAACCGGAGCTCCCGGAGAAAACCCACGCAAGCACGGGGAGAATGCGCAAACTCCCATTGACACAGGCCCATATTCATGTATCTGCACAGCACACCTATAGTGACTGCGCTGTCGTGTTGCCCATTAGATGGTCCAGCTCATTTGGCACATACGTGGACTTTCTGGAGAGGTCTCACCTCCATTTCCATGACCTTCCTGTCATCACCCTTGTCTTCTACAACTAAGCCAATTTTGAATTCACTTTATTAAGTTACCCTATATCCCATGTGCATTTGCCTTCTTTAGAAGTCTTGCATATCAGAAGTTGTCAAAGGTTTTGCTGAAACTCATATCGACTATTGCTACTTCACAGTGCCAGGGAGTCAAGTTCAGTTCCAGCCTTGGGTCGCTGTCTGTGTGGAGCCTGCAAGTTGTCCCTGTGTCGGCAAGGGTTTCCTCCTGGGTGCTCTGGTTTCCTCCACAGGCTAAAAATGTACAGTTAGGTGGATTGGCCATGCTAAATTGCTCCTTAGTGTCCCAAGATGTGTAGCTTATGGGGATTAGTGGGGTAAATATGTGAGATTACGGAGATGGTGCTTGGATGGGATGTTGTGTCAGAGTCAGTGCAGGCTTTGATGGGGCAAGTGACCTCTTCCTGCATTGATTCTGTGATTCTATGAATAAATGCTGCCTTCGCCAGCAACACCCAAATACAATGAGCAGACAATAAAAATAAATGCAAGTCTCAAACTGATGCTGGTCTCAAATTGACTCATGGAACTTGCTTTCCCTAGACAGGAATAGTAAGTTTATTCAGTATAATAACAATAGCAATAAAAACGTGTGGTCGGACTTGTCTCAGACTGCTTTATAGAGAGGAGAAAGAAGATGATAAAATAGATGAAAGAGCAGGTGCCAAACTGTGGTGGAAAGTTGAAGGCACCGTACAAATGTAAGTTGCTGCTGTAAACATTAGCCCCTGCACCAGCATCAGGAATTGATCATTCAGTCATTATTCTTATTGAAGTATGCAAAGCTTTGTTGTGTACAAAATGGTTGCTCTTCGTGTTTGCAATGAATATGTTTCAAAAAGCAATTAATTATATATAATATCTGAATGCATGTTCTACTTTCTTGTCAGAAGGTGATCAAGCGGAATGCTTAATGAGCATTTTGGGGAGAGCTGCGTAAAAGATAGTATCAAGGTAGGGGTCTTAAAAGTAGCTGTGTTGTGACCTTGAAATCCTATTGCAGATCTTGCGAGGAATCCTGAGTATCATGAGATGAACAGTGCCGGAAATGACCCCCCACTGCTGCTGCTTATTGGATATGCAGATGGAATGCAAATCTGGAGTATCCCTGTGAGTCATTGTTTTGCTTACGATTTGTTTTTAAGCGAGGCTAAATCAGCCTGTTGCTGTGCAGATTTCACTGTTACAGATATATATTTTTATTCATTGAAAACACTGTTAAAAGGGTCTGGACGGATTCTTCCAAAAAACTTTGAAATGCTGAATTCAAGTAAAATCTGTAGTAACTCTTTTTTTAGCAGGATTTTCAAAATGAATCTCGCACACTCTGCACTGCAGAGTGCCTCAGAGATACATGCTAAAAATCGGGGGTGGGGTCTATTCTCGCCAGAGGTCGGCAGCATAGCGCTAAGTGGGCTACTGCGCATGTGCTGATCTGTCATTGTCATGTGTCCCAAAGGCCACCTTGGAGAACACCCACCCCAAGATCAGAGGCCGAATGCCCATTACTGCTGAAGTGCAGACTCGATGGGCTGAATGGCCTCCTTCTGCGCTGTAGAATTCTATGATTCTATGAACCACAGGAAGTAGTTGATGCCAAAACACTGAATATATTCAAGAGGTAGCTAGATATAGCACCTGGGGTGAATGGGATCAAAGGTTATGGAGAGAAAGCAGGATTACACTATTGAGTTAGATGGTCAGCCATGATTGTAATGAATGACAGGGTAGGCTCAAAGGGCCAAATGGCCCCCTCCTGTTCCTATCTTTTATGTTATGTTTCCGTTAAACCCTAAACAAATATATATAAACTGCAGGCTGCATGGGCTTTAAAAGCTGGCATTGGATAGCCTGCAGTTTCTTAACCAGTCCCCTTTCATATCGTCAGAATGTTCCAAAGCATCTCACAGGCACTGAAGTATTTTTGAAGTGATTTTTTACATCCACCAGAGAGGGCAGATTGGTCCAAGTTTAACATCTCGCCTGCAACACGGCACCTCCAACAGTGCGGCACTGGGAGTGTGCACCTGGATTTTATGTTCAGGTGTCTTGAATGGAACTTGATTCTACAATCTTCTAACTGGGAGTTGAGAATACTCTCCATTGTATCGCAGCAATACAAGGTGATTGGAACCTGGCCTTGGATGACTGTGTGAAGTTTGCACGTTCTCCCTGTGTCTGCATGGATTTCCTCCAGGTGCTCCAGTTTCCTCCCACAGTCCAAAACGTGTGGGTTAGGTTGACTGGCCATGTTAAATTGCAACTTAGTGTTAGGGGGATTAGTAGGATAAATGTGTGGGGTTACGGGAATAGCGCCAAAGTGGGATTGTTGATGGCCTGTTCCTCCTGTTTCTATCTTCTATATTTCTATGTGACTATAATTTCCAAGAGGAGGTATTTGGTTAATTATTCAGTTACTGATTGTAGGACCTTAATTTATGCAAATTGGTGGATGGGCTTGACATTCTAATTGAATCTGCTGTTTGTAGAAACACTTGGGATATCCTGCAGACCTGAGGAGGTGCTATACAAATCAAAAACCTTTCCTTTGTTTGCTTTTTCTCTTTTGGTCTAAGTGACTTGGGATGTTTTTTTCATTATCATTTACTCCCCAAAGTACTCTGGACTGAACTGTACCCTCTAGAGCATTTACCGCGCAGTCTGTTTCATTTGTGAATGAATCTGCTGAAAATGAATTTGCCTTAAGGACACATTTTGCCCCATGTGCTGTATCCACTTATATCACTAAAATCTCTGTATGCAAGATGTTCCGGCCATGTTTTTCTCTTCAGATAGAATGTTCTTGGATGTGATGGAAAAACCCCAGAAGCACAGGCCATCTGAAATTAAAACCAAGAAAAAATGCTGCAAATGCACTGCTGATTGTTCAGCATCTGAGGGAAAAGTCTGGTCCCTCCCTTTTGGTGAGACCTTAGCAGAAGGTTAGGTTTTTGGGTGAGATACATCTGACTCTTTCAGAAACTAATTGCTTTGCCTTGAGCATTTCCTGATGTGTTTTCTGAGGTGTGAGAAAAGATCTGTGAGATGACTCTATTGCCAGATAGCTCTTGAAAAGTTGTTTCCGCCTCTCCCTTTATCCATTTGTATAATACAAATTCAGTGAAGTACTGAATTACTGCAGCAGAAATCCACGATTGTCCCAAACAACTGCGGCATTTGATCTCTTTTGAGCATGAGTTTGAAGTTTAAAAGTAATAATATCTTTGTAGTATCATTTCATGCAAAGACACTTTGGAATTCTGATGTTTCTGTGTTTCATTTTATTTTCATCCATTATAATTTTAAACTTTTTTTCTCGATATCTCTGTGGCAGGTACAGTTCTCTGAGAGAGAAGTTGTATCCTTTCCTTTACAGTGTTGTCCTAAATGTTTTTCTTTTGCTCTTTCTTCCTGTTTTTTCTTTTGACGTTCCTACTCCATTTTCTTTAAAAAATTTCATCAAATACCAAAGTTCACTATAAATTGCACAGCCACAGAGCAAAGGCTTTGCGCAAGCTTTGTATATGTCAGCTCCTTTAATTACCACAAAAAATTTTGAAGGCCATGCACTTAAGTAAACCACCCGTGCCTTCCAGAAAAAAATGAGAGGAAATGTTGGTATCCACATAGTGGAGTCTGCAGGGATACTTTAAGTTTGGAGCTCACCCTCTGGGAATTTGGAATATGGAACCACATCTAACTATTGTGCAGTGCAAGACACTGGAGCTCCAGCTGGTTTTAATTCATTTTTAATTCTCTAATAATTAATTCCTTAGCTAGTCCGTTTCATTGGAACACTTCTCTTTTATCCCAGCTTTTATCCCATCTGCTCTGTGGTCTACCTTGGATTCTATTTGAAAGAAGTTGAGCCAATTTCCAATAGCCTCAGCTGGGGTGACCAAATGGTAGCATCCTTGCAGTGACGCAAGGAAATGGTTTCTGGTCTTTCCATCAGTGATATTGTGAGAACAGGGAATTGGGCAGGGAAAGAAACCTCTTCCATTGAGAAGGGAAGTGGGGTGGGAAGGTTTGTTTCAAGGGCAGTTACGGGTGATGCATTTTAGGTGCGCCAGTTAAATGTATTCATGAAAATGTAGCTCAGAGTCAATCTTTTGTCTAAATATTTTGTGAATAACATTTTCAGTAGCTGGGAAAATGCTTTGTTTATAAAAGCATGCCGGCTTAAAGGTGGGAATAGCCTTTGTTGCCCAGGTGGATCTTGCCTATGCCTAACTGTACATCTCCAATTTTTCTGAGGATCTTTGCTTGAACTTCTTTGGATATTTTTAAAGGAAATCACTTGTTTGCAAACGAAGGAAAACAAAAGCATCGACAAATTTGAAAACCATCCCAAGAATGACAGTTAGTTCAACTGTATAAATGGGAGGCAATGACATAATGGTATTGTGGCATTATCCAGAGGTCTGAGTTCTGGGGATACAGGTTCAAAACCCGCCCGTGGTGGAATTTAAATTAATTAATTAAATCTGGAATTAAAAACTAAACTCAGTAACGCTAGCCATTAATTGTTACATACTTTAGGGGAACAAGATCTGCCATCTTTATCTGGTGTGGCCTACATGTGACCTCAGACCCAAAGCAGTATGGTTAACTCTTAAATGTCCTTTGAAATGGCCTACCAAGACACTCAGTTGTATCAAACCACAAAAGGAATTAAAAGGAATTAAACTAGATAGACTAAAGGAATTAAACTAGATAGACTAACCAGCATCAGCCTCAGAACCAGAAATGACAATGTCAAACCCAGCCCTGTAGATGCTGCAAAGTCTGTATGGGGGCTTGTGCCAAAATTCGGAGGGCCACCACACAGACTTATCAAACAACAGCCTGATGTGGTCATGCTCACAGAATCATACCATACAGATAATGTCCCAGCAGCCACCATCACCATTACTGGGTATGTCCTGTCCCATCAGCAGGACAGACTCACCAGAGGTCAGAAGAGGGTTATGCTAGGAATTCTCAACATTGACTCCAAATACTATGAAGTCTGTTCACATCGGGTCAAACGTGGGAAAGGAAACCTCTGACTGATTATGACATCCCGCCTCCCCTCAGCTAATGAATCAGTACTCTTTCATGTTGAACACCCATTGGAACAAGCACTAAAGTTAGCTCAGGCACAGAATATACTCTGTGTGGGAAATTTCAAAGTCTGTTATCAAGACTGACTCAGTAGCACCACCATTAACTAAGCTGCCTGCATTCTGCTAGGCTGGGTCTGTGGCAGGTGGTGAGGGAACCTATAAGAGAAAACAACTTACTTGACTTGTCCTCTTACATTATTGGTAGGAGCAGACACCGCTCAGTCCTTATGGAGACAAAGTCCTACCTTCAAATTGAGGATGCCTTCTATTGTGTGTGTAGCACTGTGCTAAATGGCATAGATTTCAAAGATATCTAGCTACTCAAAACTGGGTATTTGTAAGATGCTGTGGGCCATCAGCAACAGCACAACTGTACTCAACCACAATTTGTATTCTCGTAGCCCGCCCGGTTTATCATCCATTTTGTCATTACTATCAAGCTTCAGGCGCAACCTCCCGGTTCAATGCAGAATACAAGAGGACTTCCCAGGAGCAACACTAGGCACATCTAATAATGAGGTGTCAATCTCGTGAAAGTACAACACAGGACTACCTGCATGTCAAATAGCAGAAGCAGCAAGTGATACATGAAACTGAGTGATCCCGCAACCAATGGATCAGATGAAAGCTCTGCAGTTCTGTCATATCCAATTGTAAACAGTGGTGGACAATGAAACAACTAACAGGAAGAGGAGGTCACACGAGTATTCCCATCTTCAATCATGGGGAAGCTCAACACATTGGTGCAAAAAGGAAGGCTGAAGCAGTTCCAGTCATTTTCAGCCAGAAATGCCAAGTGGATGATCCATCTTCACTTCTTCCACTGGTTCCCAACATCACAGATGCCAGCGTTCAGTCAATTTGATGTGCTGCACATGACATCAAGAAATGACTGATGGCACTGGATAGTGCAAAGGCTCTGGCCCTGACAATATTCCTGACCTAGTTATGTCCCTGTCTAAGCTTTTCCAATGCAGCTACAACATTGGCATCTATATAGCAATGTGGAAAACTGCCCAGGTATGACCTGTACATAAAATGCAAGGCAAACACAATGCAAACAATTACCACTCTGTTGATCTATTCTAGGTCACCAGCAGAGCAGTTGAAGTTGTTGTCAATAGTATTATCAAATAGCACTTAGCAATAACCTGTTCATTGATGCTCAGTTTGGATTCCACCAGGGCTGCTCAGCTCCTAACCTCATTATAGCCTTGGTTCAAACATAGACAAAAGAGCTGAACTCAAGAGAGGGATTGCCTTTGTCATCAAGGCAGCATTTGCCCAAGTGTCCATCAAGCAGACCTTGCAAAACTGAAGTCAATGGAAATAGATGGAGAGTGGCAGAGGACTCTCCACTGGTTGGAGTCATACCTACCATGAAAAAAGATGCATGTAGTTGCTGGAAATCAATCATGTAAGTTTCAGGACATCACTATAAGAATTCCTCAGTGTAATGTCCTAACCAAATCAACTTCAGCTGCTTCATCAATGACCTTCTCTCCATCGAAAAGTCAAAAGTGGGGATGTTCGCTGATGATTGTAGAATGTTCAGATACTGAACCAGTCCATATACATATGCAGCAAGATCCGGGCAGTATTTAGGCTTGGGCTGATAAGTGTTTAAAAAGAACATTTGTGCCACACAAATGAAAGAAATGACTATTGCCAACAAAAGAGAATCTAACCATCAACGCCTGACAATCATTGTCGTTACCATCACTGAAATCTCCCACTACCAACATCCTGAGAATAACTATAGACCAGAAGCTGTTCTGGACCAACCATATAAATATTGGAGCTACAGGAACAGATCAGAGGCTGGGAACTCTGTGGAGAGTAACTGACCTCTAGACTTCCCAGTGTTTGTTCACCATCTATAATGCACAAGTCAGAAATATGATGGAATACTCTCCACTTGTCTGGCTAAGTGTAGCTCCAACAACACTCAAGAATCTCATCACCATTCAGGACCTTGTTTGATTGGCACCCCGTCCATCACTTCAAAACTTCCTTCTGTCACCAACAGATAGAGAAGGACATGCCATCTAGAAGATGCATTGCAACCACTCAACAGGGCTTCCCTCAACAGAAACTTCCAAATTTGTAACCTCTACCACCTGGAAGGATAAGGGCAGCAGATATATGGGAACCCATCATCTGCAAGTTCGTCTCCAAGCCACTTACCATCCTGACTTGAAACTATATCACTGATGCTTCACTGTCACTGGGTCAGTATCCTGGAACCCTCTTCCTAACAGCGCTGTGGGTTTACCTGTGCTGCACCACATGGAATGCAACTGTTCAAGGAGGAAGCTCACCACCACCTCTCAAAGACATATAAGGGAGGGCAATAAATGCCTAACTGATGATGCACACATCCTGTGAATGAATACTAAAAAAAACTAGCTCCATCTCTAAATTTAAATAAATTAACTTGAGATGAAAGGGATGAAAGAAACTATTGATTTGTCGGTAAGTTAGTTTGTAACTAAGTTTATATGTTAGAGAAATAGGATGTATGTTAGAGATGTTTGTATGTTAGAGAAATAGGAAGAATCCTAATTCTGAAAAGCCCTTTTTGGTTATATCTCGTTAGCAGGCTTTTGTTTAGATTTTCCTGTTGCTGTTTTTGGCCTAATTGTCTATGAAGGTGAAACTTAGATCCTTTGAAAGAAACAGAATGCATATTGTCAAATTTAGGAACAAGGAAGATTGATCTGAAAGCATTCTTGATTGAAAGGAATCAGGTCTTTCGATCATGGAATACTCTTTTCTATCTGGCGATGTCAGTGATAACCGTTTTACTATTGGACTAAACACAGTTTTTACTACTGACCCTTTAACGTTTTCAGTATAATGCATTATAAGCATAATGATGTGGACAATTTGCCGCAACATTTTGAAAACATGCTCAGAATGATAAATTTGTATGATAAATTGCAAGACTTTATTTTTAAGAATAATTCCCAGGTGTAATGCACTTTGCCATCAACATACAAAGTTTGCAGAGAAAATCTGTTGGTGCAGCAGGCAATGGTCAAACCAGTTGGTGCTTTTGACCTTTTGACCATCAAAGCTTTTACTTTCTCAGAAGACTAAGGAAATTTTTACAGATGCACCATAGAAAGCATTCTTTCTAGTTGTATCACAGCTTTGTATGGCTCCTGCTCTGCTCAAGACTGCAAGGAACTACAAAAGGTTGTGAATGCAGCCCAGTCCATCACACAAACCACCTTCCAACCATTAACTCTGTCTACGCTTTCCCCTGCCTCAGCAAAGCAGCCAGCATAATTAAGAACCCCAGGCACCCCAGATATTCTCTCTTCCCTCTTCTTCTGTCAGGAAAAAGATATAAAAGTCTAAGGTCACATACTAACTGACTCAAAACAGCTTCTTCCCTGCTGCCTTCAGACTTTTGAATGGACCTAATTTGCATTAAGTTGATCTTTCCCTACACCTATCTATGACTGTAACGCTATTCCGCACTCTCCTATTTTCTTCTTTATGAATGGTGTGCTTTATCTGAATAGTGCACAAGAAACAATACTTTTCACTGTATGTTAATACATGTGACAATAATAAATCAAATCAAATCAAAAAACCTTTGCACCTACTGGTGTATCTTTCAGGATACTTCTGCTATTTGTCTTTTGTGATGCTTGGGATAAGATTTTTCAGTTCCATTGGAAAGGGAGCTGAGTTGGGAGGGATCTAAAATAGCTCCTCTGGCCGATGTTCTGGTTTCCTGGCTCCATAACCCCTCCAGGCCATGTTGGCCATAGTAGTTTGGAGGGGGGTGGGGGGCAACAGGGCTACAAACCCACATGATGTGACTTGAATAGTTGACATGGCTCATTAAAAACCATTTAAGGCCAAATAAAGGTGGTCAGCTCGAATTTTGCAGGCAGCTTCCAGTTCTATGTTCTATGTTCTCTGAAAATGGCAATGACTTATTTGTTTGCCTTGGAGCAGCCTTCTGGTAACACACTGAGGCTGGGGTGAGGGAGCTGCGTTCCAAGCAGACCTAGAGATCCTCCTGGCCTGTCTGATTTTACAGTAGCTGTAGGCCTCCATGCAGAAGGACTTCCATCATTACCTCACTCCATGCTTTCCACCCCACACACACAAGCAATTTTTCAATTTGTTTTACAAAATTGTGGGGAGCACACCTTCATCTTGAAGTGTGCTCCCTTCATGCTGGAAGGCTTCTAAAACATCTGACACATGGCCTTCTGGCCATTAATTAGTTTCCCCCCAAAAAATTATGAAGACTTTTTCCACACAGTACAGATTTTTGCCCATATTTTGGCCTCATGGTAGGGTTCAGAAGCCCGCATGGAAAACCCTAATTCTGATTTGTGAACATTATTTTCATTAGCTAGACTGTCCATTATATCAGAACATACGTGAATCAAAATTCAGCACTGGTCTTGAGAAGATTATTTCGTATTTGGTGAGCTTTAAATTATCACTTTATTGTGCCCTACTTTAAAAGAGCCATGTTCTTGCTGAGTGAAAGCCTGATGTTAGGGCAAACTGATTTAGAATGATGAATTCAAATCTTTAAGAATCAGACTTTAACCAAAAGGTTTATTTTTGGATCTAGCCTGTATTTGTGCCCAAAGTCAACAAAAGTTTCTTCCTGGCCTGTTTGCCAATAATGATGGAGAGCAGTTTTTCACACACCCTTTGACCTTATGTTTCAGAACACTTTGTTCACACCTCTGTGGGTTACGAGTTGCAGTTTGACTTGATTTATTTGTCATTGTGGAATAAATTGATCTTTGCTGTGCTTTGGGAGAGATTAAAGTTTAAAGTTTATTTATTAATCACAAGTAAGGCTTACATTAGCACTGCAATGAAGTGAAATTCCTCTAATCACCACATTCCACCTGTTTGGGTCAGTGCATCTACCAAATGATTTTCAGATTGTGAGAGGAAACTGGAGCACCTGAAGGAAACAGACAGAAAATGTGCGGACTCTGCACAGACAGTAACCCAAGTTGGGAATCGAACCTGGGTCTTGCCGCTTTGAGGCAGCAGTGCTAACTGCTGTGTTGCTCCTGTCTTTTAAATAGTCTTTTCTCCCCATTTTTATGTCTTTTATGAATTCTGAAAATGAGCCACTTCTGATTCTTTGGCGCTTTAGCTGCTTTATTTCTGGAGAGTACTTACACATATTACATTTTGGCACAGAAGATGAATCCTAAGTCAACAAAACCTGGTTGTACTTATCAGGTACAGTGTATAACCTTTCCTGCTTGGAAACTCTTCCTTATTTAACACAATGTTGAACTTTATAGTTAGTTTTTAAAACCTCCTTGGGAATGTTGAATCTTTCTTTCACTTCATTTTCCTGGGCCACATGACCTGTGTGCCTGAAAGTACGTGGTTGGCCCGTCTATTACCAGGCATTAACCAATATTGCTGAGACCTGGCAAGACTTTTGCCACTGATCCTGACCGCAGAGTGGCAGTGGGTCCCTCCATTCCTACTGGTCTCCCCCACCATGGCCTTGTCTTTTCTGGCCCTGTTCTCTTGGCACTGCTCATTGCCTATGGGCAGTGCAAGGTGCCCCTTGGCCAGTGCCAGAGGACCATGCTTGCACTGCCAGGCAAGAAATGCCTGGGATGGGGGCATTCCCAGCTGGGAGCCCCCCTAACCTCCTCCCTCCACTGTCGATGCAGCATTATGTTTGATCATGGCCAATCTCCCTGTGAAGTTGCATTAGTGTGTGGTCATGCAGCAACTTGAAAGGTACTGCATTGCTCTTGTTTTGTAATAAAAAATGTGTGCACAACTGCGGGAAAGTATTTCAAGAGAGCTCACACTGGAAAGATTGGGCTCTATGCAACAACTAAATTTGAAAAGCCACATAGACCTCAGCTGAGAAGAGATTGAAATTAAATGGTCATTTGTTGTGAAGAAAGAGAGGAAATGATGAGGTGAGTGATGGAGATAAATAAAGTTTATTTATTAGTTACAAATAAGGCTTACAATAACAATACAATGAAGTTACTGTGAAATTCCCCTAGTTGCCATATCCTGGCACCTATTAGGGTCAATGCACTTAACCAATATGCTGCGGAGGAAACCCACACAGACATGGGGAGAATGTGCAAATTCCATATACACAGTGACCCAAGGTGGGAATCGAACCCAGGTCCCTGGCATTATGGGGCAGCAGTGCTAACCACTGTGCCAGCGGGCCAAATAGAAAAAGAGGAAGGCTTCAGACCAGATGAAAAGATGTAATGGTGAGAAACTTAAGTGCAAAGGGATTGGAAGAGGAATGACTGACCGATGGGAGGAAATGGATGATCAGTCAGCATTATGAAGACTTCAAGTAAAATGGAGAAGCTGACCTAAAAGAAGACATTAATCTCAGCCAGATTTTAAAAAAAAACTGTTATTGAGCGCATTTCACAAACTTAGGACGTTTTAAAAGGAGGAAGACTTATTAAGGCAATTACATGAAAATACTAAATAGCTAATCAGAGGGATAGAGACCTGGAGGAAAACATAGCTGGAAGGGCAAAGCATATTAGATGTTCTGTCAGTATTTCAATATAAGGTAGTCAATGAATGCTGATAGTTTGTAATGAAATAGAAATGAAAAAGACTTGCACTTCTGTGGTGTCTTTCACAATCCCAGGAGGTCCAAAATGCTTCACCATCAATACTTCTGAAATGCAGTCACCCTTATATCAGATAATTGTATACAGCAAAGTCCCACAAATAGGAGTATGATTATCATCAGGTAATCTGTTCTAGTCATGTTGGTTGAGAGATAAATTCCTGTCCAGGACATTGGACTAAACTCTCCAATTCTCATAGAATCATAGAATCCCTACAGTGCAGAAGGAGGCTGTTCAACCTACCAAACCTGCACCGACAACGGTCCCACCCTGGCCTGTAACCCTTGTGTTTTTACTCCGCCAATTCCCCTGACAGTCAGGGGCAATATAGCATGGCCAGTTCACCTAACTTGCACATTTTCGGAATTTCAGAGAAAAACGGAGCACCTGGAGGAAACAGAGGAGAATGTGCAAACTCCACAGTCATCCAAGGCTGGAATTGAACCTTGATCGCTGGAGCTGTTAGACAGTGCTAGCCACTGTGCCACCCTTCTATTTTGAAATAGCATAGTGGGACCTTTTATGTCCACCTGGGAGTGCAGATAGGGTTTTGGTTTATCATCTCAATTTCTGACAGTGCAGCACTCTGTCAATGTTGAAGTGTCAGCCTCGATCATGTACTCAACTCTCCGGAGTGAGACTTGATCCCACAGTCTTCTGACTTGAACCCACAGTCTTCTGATTTTAAGATAAACAAGCTACACAGTGAAATATCAAAAGGAATTTCGGAGAAAAAGATGATATGATGCTTTATCTAGAATTTGTTCACTTCCATGTTTTACCTGATGATAGCATCTTTTCATTTGTCATTGTGTGCAGAATTTTCTGTTTCAACATGACCTGTGAAATTGAAGATTAAATGAATCCATCCACTCTGACCATTCAGATCATTTTTAAAAATACCTTGCTGCCTACAGTTTTAGAAAAATTAGATGTATTTGTTGATGCAAGTTTTTTAAAAAAGTAGAAACTGAGTTATTATAGAATCCCTATAATGCAGAAGGAGACCATTTGACCATCGAGTCAATGCTGACCACAACCCCAGACTCTATTCCCATAACCCCAAATGTTTATCGTCTGACACTAGAGTCAATTTAGCACGGCCAATCAATCTAACCGCTGGAGTGTGGGAGAAAATCAGAGCACTTGTATGAAACCCATGTAACATGGGGAGAATGTGCAGACTCTGCACAGACAGTGACCCTAGGCTGGAATTGAATCTGGGTTGTTGTGTTCTTTTAATTGCTTACCCACTCTTCATTAGTTTGCCTATGAATGATGCTGGAATTTTCTCAAGCTTTATGCTACTGTGAAGATTTCTGAGCACGCATGTGGATTTCCTTTGTCTATATTTGCATGGGTATTATTAATTGCCCTGCTCCTCTCTCCTCTCTGTCCCAGTGTCCTGCTCATGTCCATCCTTGTAATAGGAACTTGCTGTGGAGTCATTGTGGAAATGGTTCAGTATCCTATTAGCCCACTGTATATATAGCCTAATGCCTGCTCCAAGATGTTATAAAATTAACTCTCAGTGGCACGCAAGAACCTCCTTGACAACGCAATGGATAAATGTTCTTTGTGGTGTGGCACTGAGTCAAACAGGCCAGTAAGTTTAATCTGTGCTGAATTAGTCACTCCACTAGGGAGGTGATGTGCACATTATGATGGAGACACTATGATGGCCGGAAGTGGAGGGGTATTTCAGTAAATGTTTCTATTCCTTGATGTTTTCATAATTACAATTGACTATTACAAAATGCACATGTACTGTCCAAGGTCACAAAAGAAGAATGGAATGAAATAATAAAAGATAGTAATTAATAAATTCCATTGAGAATTCAGGCAAAATTTCTTTTCTAGAGATTGATTAAAATGTAGAACATGCTATCGCATAGGTTCGTTGAAGTGAGTAACATTGATGCCTTTAAGGGAAAGCCAGGTAAGTAAATGAAAGACAAAGGATTATTCAGAATGCTTGATGAATAAGAATGGCATGGTGGCACAGTGAGGCATTGCTCAGGTTCAGTTATGGCCTTGAATGACAGTGTGGAGTTTGCACATTTTCCACATCTGTGTTTCCTCCAGGTGCTCCAGCTTCCTCCCACAATCTGAAAAGCTTGCTGATTAGGAGCAGTAATCATATTAAATTCTCCCTCAGTGCACCGAAACAGGCACTGGAATATGGTGTCTAGAGGATTTTCACAGTAACTTCTTTGCAGTGTTAATGTGAGCTGACTTGTGACACAAGGTCACAAGCAAATGGTTTGGCACAGCCCAGAAGAGCCAAAAGGCCTATTTCTGCACTGTAATGTCCTATGGTTCTAATAAATAAACTTTAAAACTCTGTCGTGAATATACTAAGTAACTTCAGGGAGAGGAAATAGATATATGGAGCCTAAACACAGGCATAAATGAAGTGAACTAAAAGACCTGTTTCTGTGCTGTAAATTCAATGAAATTTGACTTGATTTGATTATTATTGTCACATATATTGGTGATCAGTGAAAAGCATTGTTTCTTGTGCGGTATGCAGACAAAGCTTACTGTTCTTAGAGTACATTGGAGAGAAAGAAAGGAGATGGCAGTGAATGTTATGTTACAGTCAAGAACAAAAAAAATAACAGCACAGGAACAAGCCCTTCGCCCCTCCAGGCCTGCACGGACCTTACCGCCCGACTGAACTAAAACTCCCCTCCCTCTATTCCCATCTTATTCATGTATTTGTCAAAATGCACCTTAGTAGTTACTACTGTATCTAAATCTACATTCTCTGACCACGAATCGAATGCAGGCCATGGCAGAGAGAGCGCCGAATCCTAACCACTAGACCATCAGGGAAGTCATAGCTAGGGTTTAGAGAAAAATCAACTTAATGCGAGGTAGGTTCATTCAAAAATCTGATAGTAGCAGGGAAGAAGCTGTTCTTGAATCGGTTGGTACGTGACCTCAAACTTTTGTATTTTTTTCCCAATGAAAGAAGGTAGAAGAGTCCGGAGTGTATAATAATACTTGGTTGAGGTACTGTAAAGAGGCTACTATGGAGATATGCCCTAGTATGACCCTATGCCTTCAGGAGTGGAGGACAAGAAATAGTCATGTGGTGGGGGAATTGTATTATTTCAAAAGCATTTTTATAACACTTAACTTTATCTGGCAGCTATAGGTGTAAATCCAACGATGAGAGGAAGCTCTTGTTTTCCCATTTCATTGAAGAGTACGAAGGAAGTCAGAAATGTTTTTGTCATGTCTACAGCGATGGCAGTCATAGTGATTTGTCCCATTGTCTGTTGTAGCAATTGTTCTGAGTGGTATAAACATGAAAGTTTTTGAATTTTGCATTTGGTTTGCCTTATCCTTATTGAGAGTATGAAATCAAATTTGCAGTACAGTAATTTAACAAGAGGTGGCACCAAAATGCTGTATGCATGAATTTGCTTGCCTGTTGCAAGCTTCAGTGATAATGAAAACTTCTGTTTCAGAGGTCGGGAAAACACCAGCAAAATCTGCTGGCTGTCATACATTGTTTTCAGATTTTGCAATGTTATCAATTGTATTTATTTTATTAAAAAAAGCTAATCTAACCTATCTTAATTGGAAGCCTTTATGACCAGGGTTTTGACAAAGTCTGTGGTAGTGAGAAGGCCAGAATTTTAAGTTATTTGGCAGCAAACTTTCAACTTAATATACCATTTGTCTGTTTTATGGAGTCATTGTCCTAAATCTGGAAGCAATTTACACCACAACTTGCCTTTATCTTTAAATCCTGTCAAATGAAAGCAGCAATTGACATTGAGCAGAGATTGTACAGTGCATTCCTCCTATTATCAGTGCTAATATGCCAAAGAAAATGCTGGTGTCAACAGGAAATATGTCCAGATCTGCAGGAGAAAAAACATACTGTACAATTTTTTTTCCCTTTCACTTTGTTTGGCTTTTAATCTCCTGCACCATGGAGTGTTTAGCTTATTAAATGGTCCACAAGCATTTCTTTTCCCAAACTCTGCTATGGCTTTACTAAAGTGATCGCTGGGAGGTACAAAAAAATGTTGAGAGTTAAGTTGTGCCGTGCTATTCCCTCCTAACCTTTCTCTTCTTGGAAAGGATGCCTTTTTTCAATGTCTTTTCCACAGGGTGTCTTTGGAGCGAGAATCAGATCATGTTATTCCAAAGTTCAGCACCCACTAATTCGTTAATGTTTAGTTGGGGCTACAGTTCAACCAATCTCAAGTGTGGGAGTCACCGTCTGGAATGCTTCACAGTGAGATGACCGGATAGACCTTTGTGCCTGTGATTACTTCGTGTAGCGAATTCCTGATTTCAGTCCTGACACATTGGCAGAAACCAGGTGTAGACCAGGCACTTCCCCACAAGAAAAGGAAAATAATGCTGTATGAGTGATAGCTTCATTCTAATAGGGTCATTTATTCTGTTCTAATGGAAACTAATTACTCCTAATTACACTTATTTGCTTCCCTTTGTGGCCATCAGTAAAGGGAGCAGGAACAGCACCAAATCTCAATGCCATCATTCCCAAGACAGGTTTGCATGGAGGCCAATATACGCTAAAAGCTGTAAGCCTGTTGAGTGCAACAGGTTGCAAAGAAGTCGGTTACAAATGTGTTCCGTGTCATACTGGGTGCTACAGGCACTATTTGATAATATTTCCCCACCAGCTATGAGCACATATTGTGTCTTTTATTGTGAAATTAAAAGTTGAAGCTTATTTTTGTGTGTTTTTCACTCTGTTCGGATTCCTTGATAAACTATAGTGAGGGTTACGTGTTGAACGGTGCTGACAAGCAATGTTCCTTTTAAGTGGCCAGGCAGCATTCTGGGCAGTGAAACAAACAGACTACGGATAAGTAATATTCCATTTAACTTATGCAAGGGCAGCTGCACAGAAATCTTAATGTGACTGCGCAGTGCAACAGACAGACAGTGCACAATGAAGGAAAATTAATGAGAACTTTGCTCATGAGTAAATTATTTCAATCTCAAATCAACACCTCAAATTCCCCATTCCATGGCATGACATTTACTTTTCTGACATCACCTCATCCCATTGACTTGTTTAAATGAGATTGTTATTTAGCACGGGACTTTGTGAATTTATCCTCGTATTTATGGAAAATTCAAATTGTGTTTACTTCCAATGCTGGTGTATTGGCAAAAAAATTAACATAATAAGAATGACTTTGGTGAAGCTCAGTTGCACTCTGACTGAAAGAGAAATCATTTTGTCAGTGTCCATCTTGAAGCTGGTCTTTGAGGCTATTATTGTTACAGTGTCTGACTCAGCCACAATCTATTTTAATTTTGGTATGGTAACTGAGTTATAGAGTCTGTATTTTCCAATCTGAGTAATTTAGTGCATGACTGCACATATGGACAGACTGCAGATTTTCATTGTCTAATGTGACTGATGAGACATTTTGAAATGGACTAAGATAGTTGATTGACAGGACTGATGAAATACACTACAGTCACTGTTTTTCCTCTGTATAAATGTGTTTTCGGTTCAAATGTTGTGCATCAAGCAATTCTGATGGTAAAGCAAGGTGTAGCATCCACAATGGAAGTACAAAAAATAAATTTGCTATTAATAATTTCCTAATATTCACAACTTTATTGAAAAAACCTGAGTGGTGCAAAAATGCAACCATTTATATTTTGATCACGAAGTGCATCACATCCTTTGCAGAATTATTGTTACTTTAATATTTTATATCATGTAGTCACTATTGGTATTGTGGTAAGTGAGATTTGAGATTTGGGTGTCCCCATTCACATCAAGAACGAGTATTATGAATTTATTACCAGATGCTTGCTCGCACCCATAGCATGATAGAATGTGGGTTTGTACTCGCAAATCCTTCTACTGCTAGCTCATCACAGCTAGACTGTCAGAAGTTGGACTTTCCCAACAAAAGAAGCAATTGGGTGAGTCATCTTCAGCAGTTGTTGCAAAATTTTTAATGGCTGTTTTAAAATGCAGCATTGACAGAAGCATGGGAGCAGATCAGTTAGCATTTAAAAACAAAGGATAGGCTGTTTCATACGAAAGCTTTCATCAGCACTGGAAAAAAAAACGATACAAATCAAATGTAGAGATTTGGTCAGTTTCAAAGCAAGGATCCTGCTTGAAATCCATTTGACAAACAAAAAGAGGCCATTTGGACCATGGTGTCTGTGCTGTCTCTATTTGGTAAATGTATGCAATTAATGTGATTCCCCTACTGTTTTCCCATGACCTTGCAGTTTTTTCCCCTTCAAGTAATTGCTCAGTTGCCTTTCGAATGTTTCTATCAAATCTGCTTCCAGTGCCTTCCAGATCAGAGCAACTTGTGTAAAACAAGAAAAATATTCCCTCATGTCATCTCATTTTTTTTTGACAGCCACTTTAAAGCTGTGTTCTTTGCTTATTGGCCCTTCTCTCATTGGAAATAGTTTTACTTTAATAAAAGCATCCATGATTTTAAGCACCTCTATCACATCTTCTCTCAACCTTTACTATTCTAAGGAGATCAAGCACTGCTCCTCCAATATCTTGACATAACTGAAGGCCCTCATCTGTGGTATAATTCTCCTGAGATCTCTCCAAGGGTTTGACATCCTTCCTAAAATGTGGTTCCCAGAATTGAATGCAACACTCCAGTGGAGGCCTTGTCAATGCTTGATAGAGTTTTAGCAAAACTGGCTTGCTTTTTGTATTCTTCTCTGCTAATTAAGGATCCCATATGTTCTTTAACAATCTTCTACCACTTTCAAAGATTTGTATATAAGCATTCTCATATTTATCTCTTTTTACACTCTTTTAAATTGTAGCATTTAGTTCATGTTGCATCTTATTATTATTCCTAACAAATTTATCACTTCACAATTTTCTGTGTTAAATTTTATTTGTCAACAATCTGCCATCTCGCTAATTTATCTTTGTCCTTCTGAAGTCTGTTATTGAACTCATTGTTTGCCATATTTCTGAGTTTTGTCTCATTTGCAGATTTTGAAATTGTCTTCAATTCTGTATGCCCAAGTCTGAGCTACTAATGTATAATCAAAATGAGCAGTACTCTTGATACCGACTATTGGGAAAAATCACTGCATATGTCCCTCTAGTCTGAAAAACAATTCATCTTTCTCTTTTAGATTGATTTATTGTGGTTATTGCTTTCAAAGTGGCAAATAACCTGTGCTTCAACGCGCATATCCTCAACTTTGTAAATTGCAACACGCATATCAAGCAATGAATAGCTTAATTTAATGAGCAGAAAAAGGAAAGGTAAATTAGTGTTTAGTTTGAGAATGTCCTGTAGCTAGACGAAAGAAATGGAAATAGAAATGAGAGAAGAGTTCATAGATCTTGAGATCCAAGCATTTCAGCATGAAGCATCAAAGTTGAATGATATTTTGCAAAGAGTTATAGAACACAGAACATTACAGCGCAGAACAGGCCCTTTGGCCTTCGATGTTGCGCCGAACAATTAACAAAAAGCAATGACCCTCTAACCTAAACCATTCCCTTTTCATCCATAAACTTACCTACTAACCTCTTAAACGCCACCAAACTTGGCGCATCTACAACTGCAGCAGGCAGGGCATTCCATACCCTTACCACCCTCTGGGTAAAGAACCTACCTCTGACACCCGTCCTATAACTACCACCCCTTAATTTATAGCTATGTCCCCTCGTGCTAGCTTTCTCTATCCTAGGAAAAAGGCTATCTCTGTCCACCCTATCTAAACCTCGAATCATCTTATATGTTTCAATAAGGTCTCCTGTTAGTCGCCTTCTTTCCAACGAAAACAACCTCAAATCCCTCAGCCTATCTTCATAAGACCTGCCCTCCATACTAGGCAACATCCTGGTAAACCTCCTCTGTACCCTCTCCAATGCCTCCACATCTTTCTTATAATGCGGGGACCAGAACTGTACACAATACTCCAAGTGCGGCCGCACTAGAGGTTTGTACAGTTGCAACATGATGTTGTGGCTCCGAAATTCAATCCCCCTACCAATAAAAGCTAAGACTCTGTATGCCTTCTTAACAACCTTATCGACTTGATTGCCAACTTTCAGGGATCTATGCACATATACACCAAGATCCCTCTGTTCTTCACCACTATTAAGAGTCCTACCATTAGCCCTATACTCTACACATTTGTTATTCCTACCAAAGTGAATTACCTCACACTTTTCCACATTAAACTCCATTTGCCACCTCTCGGCCCAGCTCTGCAACTTGTCCAAGTCTCTCTTCAAACTATAACACCCCTCTTCACTATCTACCACTCCACCGACTTTAGTGTCATCTGCAAATTTACTAATCCATCCTTCAATACCCTCCTCCAGATCATTTATAAAAATTACAAACAGCAGGGGCCCCAAAACAGATCCCTGAGGTACCCCACTTGTAACCGAACTCCATGATGAATAATTTCCATCAACCACCACCCTCTGTCTTCTATCAGCTAGCCAATTCCTAATCCAATTAGCTAAATCATCCTCAATCCCATACATCTGCATTTTCTGCAGAAGCCTTCCATGGGGCACCTTATCGAACGCCTTACTAAAGTCCATATATACCACATCTTACCCTTACCCTTACATCTTACCTTACCTTACCCCCATCCACCTCTTTGGTCACTTTTTCAAAAAACTTAATAAGGTTAGTAAGGCATGACCTACCTTTCACAAAACCGTGCTGACTATCCCCAATCAATTCATTTCTCTCTAAATAACTATAAATCCTATCCCTAATAATTCTTTCCAATACTTTGTCCACAACAGAAGTAAGACTCACCGGTCTATAATTCCCAGGAAAGTCTCTCTTCCCCTTCTTGAACAATGGGACCACATTCGCTATCCTCCAGTCTTCCAGCATTATACCTGTAACCAACGATGACCTGAAGATCAAAGCCAGAGGCTCTGCAATCACCTCTCTTGCCTCCCAGAGAATCCTAGGGTAAATCCCATCCGGCCCAGGGGACTTATCTAACTTCAAACCCTCAAGAATATCTAGCACATCCTCCCTATCTACTTCAATACTTTCCAGTTTGCATCCCTGTACCTCAGTGTTCTCCATAACTACATTTACATCTCCCTGTGTGAATACCGAAGAGAAATATTTGTTCAGTGCCTCTCCAATCTCTTCAGGCTCCACGCACAACTTCCCCCTGCTGTCTCTGACTGGCCCTAATCTTTCCCTAACCAATCTTCTATTCTTAACATATCTAAAGAAAGCTTTAGGATTCTCCTTGATCCTATCAGCCAAAGTCTTCTCGTGTCCCCCTTTAGCTCTCCTCAACTCACTCTTTAGCTCCCTCCTGGCTAATCTATAGCTATCCAGTGCACTAACTGAGCCTTCAAGCCTCATCCTGACAAAAGCCTCCTTTTTCCTTTTAACCAGCGAATTAACTTTTTTAGTATACCATGGCTCCCTTACTCGACCATTTCCTCCTTGCCTGACAGGGACATACTTATCAAGGACTCGCAACAGCTGCTCCTTGAATATGCTCCACATTTCAGATGTTCCCAGTCCCTGTAGTTTCCTAGTCCAACCTATGCACCCTAATTCCCTCCTTATGGTCTCATAATTACCATTCCCCCAGCTATAACTACTGCCCCCAGCTTCATGCCTATCCCTATCCATCACTAAGGTGAACGTAACCGAATTGTGGTCACTATCCCCAAAATGTTCACCAACTTCCAAGCCTAACACCTGGTCTGGCTCATTGCCCAGCACCAAATCCAATGTAGCCTCACCTCTAGTTGGCCCATCTACATACTGAGTCAAAAAACCTTCCTGCACACTTTGTACGAAAACTGACCCCTCTAACAAGCTAGAGCTATAGCTATTCAATCAATATTAGTAAAGTTAAAGCCCCCCATAACAATTACCCTATTACTTTCACTCCTGACCAGAATTGACCTGGCAATCCTTTCCTCAACCTCTCTAGAACTTTTAGGAGGTCTATAAAAGACTCCCAACAGGGTGACCTCTCCTCTTCTGTTTCTAATCTCAGCCCATACTACCTCAACAGACAAGTCCTCATCAAACTTCCTTTCTGTCACTGTGATACAGTCTTTGACTAATAATGCCACTCCTCCCCCCCTTCTACCTCCTTCTCTACTCTGACTGAAGCATTTGAACCCTGGAATCTGCAACAACCATTCCTGTCCCTGCTCTATCCATGTCTCTGAAATGGCCACAACATCGAAGTTCCAGGTACTGATCCAAGCTGCAAGTTCCTCCACCTTATTGCGAATACTTCTTGCATTAAAGTATACGCATTTCAAACCATGCCCTACTCCATCCGTGCGCTGCTGTGCTTTACAGTTGTCATCTATGACCCCCCTATTCTCGTCCCTCTTAATATCCAAGCTACTCAAGATCCCACCCCCACCTCTGAATCAGTTTAAACCCCCCTGCATAGCCTTTGCAAATTTTCCCCCCAAGATATTGGTTCTCCTCTGGTTCAGGTGTAGACCATCTCTCTTGTAGAGGTCCCACCTATCCCAGAATGAGTCCCAATTGTTCAGGAACCTGAACCCCTTCCTCCTGCACCATCCCCGCAGCCACGAGTTCAAACATTCCCTCTCTCTGTTCTTCTCTAAATTATCCCGTGGCACAGGCAAGAGTTCAGAGATAACCACTCTGTCTGTTTTGGCCCTAAGCTTCCACCCCAACTCCATAAGTTTCTGTTTAATATCCCCTTCCCTTATCCTACCTACATCATGAGTCCCTACATGAACTATGTCTTGGGGCTGACTCCCCTCTCCCTTAAGAATCTTAAAAACCTGCTCTGAGACATCCTGGACCCCGGCCCCTGGGAGGCAACACACCAGCCCTGAGTCCCATTTATTACTATTTACTCTCCTATCTGTCCCCCTAACTATGGAGTCTCCAATTACCAGGCCCAATCTCTTATTTCCCCTACCCACCTGAGCATTCACAGCAGGCTCACCCCCAGAGACCTGCTCCCTTTGGCTATCTCCAGTTGATTCTTTCTCAACTGTAGCCTCCAGGACAGGAAACTTATTTTGGAGGGGAACAGCCCCGGGGGATTGTCTCCCCGATTGTTTCTTACCCCTCTTCCTAATAGTTACTCAAGAATCTCTTTTAGGAGTGACTATCTCTTTGTAACCCCTGTCAATATCCTCCTCAACCTCCCGAATTATCCGGAGTTCCTCTAATTCCAGCTCCTTAACATGATCCTCAAGGAGCTGCAAATGTGCACACTTCCTGCAGGTATAATCAGCAGGAACACTACTGGTGTCCCTCACCTCATACATACCGCAGGAGGTGCAACGTACTGCTTGCACTGCCATCCCTGATACTTTAATTTCTAGAAGAGAGAAAAAAAAACTTCCCACACACTTTTATTATTAGGTTAGAGTTGGAAATGATAAGCCTTAATAGAATTATTTTTTAATGAAATAAGCACCAGTGAGAGTTGATAAGTTGACAAAATTGACAATGATCAGAAGAGCTGTGGGACTCAGCTGTGTTATACAACCCAGTCTTTTCAACTTTGAATTCATTATGAGACCATGTCTGGCTGTTTTGGAAGTTGAGCAGCAGATCAGTGGAAAGACAATAAGCTAAGGCATCTGTATGATGTAGTACTGATTGCAGATAGCAAAGAGATGAGATACTCAAGAAGGTAAATTAGGGAAGCTTGAAATATGGATTGAAAATGAATGCAGAGACACCAGTAATAACAAAGTAAAGCACCCCAAAATGGACTTTGATGTGAATGGTAATGTAAAGTGAACAAGCAGATCAAATTTAAACCTAAAAACATCAGATGGCTGATGAAACATCAAATGTTGGATCACAATTGTAGAAGAGATATTTAGCAACATAAAGGTGTTTTTATGCATCATAATCAAATGGTGAAGAATATATTACATTACAAAATAATTAGGGCTGACGAAAGCCATTTGGTCCACCTTAATTCAATCTCCTTAAAGACCTTACAAATCCCTCGTCCCCTCCATTGTCTTTCTATGGAAAGAGCATGGCTGGAAAAGCATTGGCCTGACTGCACCTCTATTTGTTTCTGATTCGACCTGTTTAGTTGATGGTCCAATAGCAGTTATGACAGATTTATTTTCCTGCCAGCTAGCCAGTCGAGGTCATTACTGTATAATGTGTTCTGGCCAATATAAAGTTCATTAACTCTATTTTATTTTGACCGAAAGTAGATTAGAACCATGAATCTTCTATGTGCATGCCTTGTGGCCATTTGTATTTGCAACAAATTTAATCTAAAACTCTCATTTATTTCTGAAGGAGCTGAGACAGAAGAGAAAGGAGAATTTTGTACTCCAATGGCTGGAGCTGTGAAATGTCGCCAGCCATAAACTCGCACCCCACAGAGATGTGGGTCTTAGCCGTTGCAATCAATTCTAAGTGTGATTTAGCCTGTCAACATTTCCCATTGGTGTTGAACCCAATGTTCCAGCCACTCAGACTGCATCTTGCTGTAAATTCAGAATTTCAAAAAAAAAACACTGGGTGTTCCTAATGCGTCCTTGTCTCACTTATCTTTGATTATTTTGTTAATTCGTTATCCACTCTTGCTGCTGTTGGTTGTTCCCAGCAGATTGATTGTGTAGATTGCATTTATAATTCTTTGAACTCACGTTTTCTGGGTTACAGAGAAAATCTGTGCTGTAGTTTTGGAAACCGCAGTGTATAATATTACATTTCAGAAATCTACTGATGCAAGACCTAGTCAAAGAGACCAGTGTATATTTATATATTAAAAATTTTGCATTGCATCAAAAGACATTCAGTTGATTTCTTTAATTTCCAACATATTTTTTTCGCAGATGCATTGTTTATGTGGCCGAAAGCAAATGGAAACTCCTGATGAATGCTATAGTTGAAAGCAGTGTTAGTCATTAATGAAACACAGATTAAGATTAATACCTTTGTGGAGCTGGGAGGCAACAAATGCAATTTGTAAATTTTTGAAGCCTGAATCCTTTTATGTGACTTGTGGAAAAACTTTCTGATTTATTGATTGAGATTGTCCCAGTTTCTTTTTTCTCTGTTGTTGAAGTTTTGGCCGGTATTTACTTTGTCAGTAGTTGTTACAGGGAACATGGTTTGATTGAATAGACAGTGCCTTTGGGTTGGCTGCTTCCATGGGAGAGATTTTATATTTGTGTTGCCCTTAAGGAAACTTTTTATATATTTTTGAGGCCATCGACAATGGAATGTATTTCTACTTTCACAACCCTTTATTGACATCAGGCATAGGTAAGTCAGAGATACTCCTGCAATCTGGGGCATAAAGCTCACTCCGCTCTACTCCAACAGTATCATTCTTTGGTTCCCCCCCCTCAAGTTGACTAGGCCCTTCACTGCATTACATTGACAATTCTAATGTCAGCCAATCATGGCTGTTAGCTATGGCTGAGTGAGTAGCATTCTTGCCTCTGGATCAGCGGGTTGAAAATTAAAGTCCCACTCGAAAAACTTGAGCACAAAATCTAGCCTAATGTGCTAATACAATACAGAGGAGATGCCACAGTGTCAGAGGTGTTGTCTTTCAAATGATCCATTAAGCTGAAGAGAACGTAAGGAGATAGTATTTTGAAGAAGAGCGGGTGAGTTCTCCCTGGTGCATTGGGCAATATTTATCCCTCAAATAACATCAAAAAACATATTATCTGCTCATACTCACAGTTTGAGACATCCTATGATATCATAGAAAGAAACTCTTCCTTTGTAAGTTCTTCCTTTCCTTTTTTGGCACTTAGACTGACATTGCCAATTAGTATGGTTGGTCCACATCGTTTTATCCCTGGAGTACAAGGGTCAATGATATAAGAAGCTATCTTTTTTTTTGCCCTCCTCATGCAATATGCTGTTGTCCTTACTGAGGCATTACACTTTAGCACAGTGGAAAGATCAAACCTGACAGTTGCCTTGGTGATGTAACTGAACCACGCATTTGCTGACTAAGAGTCAGGAGAACTCCATGGTCATTCAAAGAATATCTTGGAAACTTTTGATCAGAGATTGCATTTGAACAAATTTGATCAACTTCTTACTCAAGGAAGCTTCTTACCCAAAATCCATATTTTCCATAATGAAGCACCCAATAATTTAACAAAGATGTTGTCATCATTTCAGTTTCACAGTTGCTTTCTTTTGCCAAGAAGTGTTCATATAAAAGCACGACTCACACTCTGTAAAACTAGGTGTTGACAACTGGAAGATTCTGTGCATGTGTGTTTCTGATATGTTTATGGCAGTTTTTGTATTGAGAACCTGTATAATGGTGTTCCATTAGCTCCTGGCACCTGTTTCTTGTCCCTTGCTGAAATGGGTAATTTTGTTTGTTCTGAGTGCTTTTTGCATTCGTCTCCCTTTGGCTTACAAGTGTGAGAAGAAACGTTTGAATATGTCACTTAAGTTTTTTAAGCAATGCAGAGATATTTTCATAGTCTTCGGGTGGATGGGGCAAATCATATTGGTCAACAGTCTGGCATATTTATAGCTGATGCTTGATTTAGGAATTCGAAGTTGCTTGCTAAGGAGTCCTGAATTGAATTTGGGATTAATTCTAATGTTAGTACTACAATGTCCCATAATAATGATTCGTGTGGGGCATGTATAATCATTGACTTGCCAAGAGAGCATAAACACTTCTGTCTCTTTCTCTGCATTTCTCAATGATATAAGAAGCTATCTTTTTTGTTGCCCTCCTCATGCAATATGCTGTTGTCCTTACTGAGGCATTACACTTTAGCACAGTGGAAAGATCAAACCAAAGTGGTGACAAGGTTGGCATTATATTGTTCAACCTAGTTGCCCTGAGAAGCTGGTGGTGGGCCCTCTTGTGCTGCTTGCAGATATTTGGTTACAACTTACAAAGCTTTCTAGCCCACTCACAAAGTAGTTAAGGATGAATTTCATTGACATGAGACTGGAGTCACAATCTAGATGAAGTAAGGAAGGCAGCTTTCCTCCCTTAAAAGGACAAAGGAACAAAGGAGTAGGTCATTAGCCAAAGGAACCTACTCTGCCGTTCAATATGACCATAACTTATGTCCCCATAACCCTTCACATTACTATTAATCAGAAATATATCAATCCGTTTAAACGTACTCAAATGACTGAGCTCCCATAACCTCTGGGGTAGAGAATTCCAAAGATCCCAACCCTCTGTGTAAAGAAATTTCTCCTTATCTCAGTCCCAAGTGGCATTCCCCTTATTTTGGAATTGTGTTCCCTGGTTCTAGACTCTCCAGCCAAGGGAAACATCTTACCTGCATCTATCCTGTCTATTCCTTTAAGTATTTTGTAGGTTTCAGTGAGATCACCTTTCATTCTTTGAAACTCCATGGATTACAGCCCATTTTGTCCAATCTCCCTTCATAAGGGTCCAGCCATACCCAGAACAGAAATGTTAGTGAACATGTTAATTATATATCACTCCAGCAGTCCTCTTGATCTATTAGCATGCCATTGTGCTGCCAACATATTGAAATGATCATAGAAAAGGATTGATAGAATGAGAAGATAACTAGACTAGTTGGAATCAAAATTACCACTCATCAATCTGGTTTTGGTTTATTTTTGAACAAAATAATCTTCTTGGGGAATAGGTAGATGTAGTTTTGTTCTGTCATTCCCTTCTTTTATATTTATTGACCTGGGAATTCCTGATGCTTGTACTATTAACAACATGGAAAATGCATTTTGTTCCCCAAAATTTCCTGTTGACATTTTTCAACAAAGTACTTACAGGAACAGGTCAGTGGGCCAACAGGTCATTGGGCCGACTGGTCCATTACTATTTAAAAAAAAAGTTCTACTTATAAAAACCGGAATGCTGTAATTAATGCTTCGAGGCTGTGTGTGAGTCTGTCAAACGAAATGGTGTACCTTCCAAAAATTAGTGATGCAGGGTGGCATTTTAAAAGCAAATAATTATTACATTTTATGGAGCCTCATCCTTTTGTATTGAAGCAAATCTGTTGTCTTTTCATTTTGATGCCTGTCTTTGGGAATAATATCTGATCCATAGGCAACTGGGATGGGTTACTGAGCATGTCTTTTTGATTCAGATTCTGTGCCAAGTCTACAAGATGTAATGCATGCATGGGGGAGGTGAGGCAGGTGCCTAGTGCTATCACTAGCTACATGGTAGTTTCACATTATATCAACAGGCTATTTTCTTTCCAAACTAAATTGTATCTGGGAAGAGGGTGTTATGTGTTAGATTTATATTCTGTTTGGGAAGTGAAGTATTGGTGATTGCAGGTCTGTAATTAGTTTGTGGAAGCAATTTAATGTGATAGTCTTAATTTATCACACAGAAAACGTATTGGTATGTGTTTTCCGAATGATAAATTATGATTATCACTTCAATATGTTTTCCATGTGATAAATTATAACTATCACTTCAGATTGCTTCCACGAACTTAACATGTTGGTATATTAAGTTACCAAGTGCCTGGAGACAACATTACAAACCTAAACTGATCTACTTTGATTTCCTTAAAAAACAAAAATCCACTGAGCTCAAACCCGAATATACTCAACGACAAAATATCTTGAGCTCTCTGGGGTAAAGAATTCCCAAGACTCTCAACCCTCTGAGTGAAGAAGTTTCTCATCACCTCATTTCTAAATAGATGACTCCTTATCCTGAGATGATAAACCTAGCTGTAGATGTTCCAAAACCGTTTCTCTATCTAGACCACAGAGAGAATCATTATGAATCCCAACTTCTTCAATTGGGCCTTGAACAATGCTGAAGGGGCGATCGTTCTGGGGGGGGGGTCTGTGTGGGTGGAATTCACCTATGAAAGCCTGCAGTATTTGCGGATAGGGGTGGAGATGCAGTGACTGTCAGATTTCTATGTTCACAGAACACAAATTGCCTACAGGCACAGACTGCCTACTTTCATCCCTGAAAGTAGGCAGTCAAGTCGAGAAGGTTGTTAAGAAGGCATATGGAGTCTTAGCTTTTATTGGTAGGGGGATTGAATTTCGGAGCCGCAACGTCATGTTGCAACTGTACAAAACTCTAGTGCGGCCGCACTTGGAGTATTGTGTGCAGTTCTGGTCCCCACATTATAAGAAAGATGTGGAGGCATTGGAGAGGGTACAGAGGAGGTTTACCAGGATGTTGCCTGGTATGGAGGGCAGGTCTTATGAAGAGAGGCTGAGGGATTTGAGGTTGTTTTCGTTAGAAAGGAGGCGGCTAAGAGGGGACCTAATCGAAACATATAAGATGATTAGAGGTTTAGATAGGGTGGACAGTGATAGCCTTTTTCCTAGGATGGAGAAAGCTAGCACGAGGGGACACAGTTTTAAATTAAGGGGTGATAGTTATAGGACGGATATCAGAGGTAGGTTCTTTACCCAAAGGGTGGTTCGGGAGTGGAATGCCCTGCCTGCAGCAGTTGTAGATGCGCCAAGTTTGGTGGCGTTTAAGAGGTTAGTTGATAAGTATATGGAAGAGAAGGGAATGGTTTAGTTTGGAGGGTCATTGCTTTTTATATTGGTCGGCGCAACATCGAAGGCCGAAGGGCCTGTTCTGTGCTGTAATGTTCTATATTCTATGTTCTACAGACATTTGAGCTTGCCTAATTGTGTCTTCGGCTGCTATCTGCTAGCTTTTGGACAAAGTAGGCTTTGCCCACTTCTCCTGCTGGTGGAAAACAAGTTTGCCATCAACTTTTGACAGTCAGGTAAAATTTGATTATTAACTTGCCCAAAAAAAGTCACAAATTTCTCCTGTTTTCAACCTTGTTTGGCACTTAGAATCCTTTTGGGAAGATCACGGACTGAGAGTTTGGTTGGTCTATTGGTTTTCAGCCTTACCTCAGTTCACCTGTTCCTCAAGCTCTTCTTCACTTTCACACCTTTCATCAACTTTAGCTGATACAAAACGCTGTTTCTTCCTTCTTGTGTATTCCTTTCTCTCATTGCCACACCATTGGTGTCGTGCCTTCATTTGCCCTGTCCCTAAGTTCTGGAATTCCCTACCTCACTACTCTTCTGCCCATCCATCTTCCTCCTTTTAAACACAGCTTTTTGACCACGTATTTGGCCATCCTTCCTAATACCTGCTTCTTTGGCCCCATCCCCATTTTATATTGGTGATCCTCTGGAAAGTGTCTTGGAACATTATTGGGTTAAAGGTGCTACATAAATGTTGCAGTTGCAGCTGCTACATATAAGACAAATGCAAACCAGTCCTCTCTGGGAGTCATTTTTCAGAAACAAACCATCAATGTTTCATGTATGTTCAGGTGAAATGTCTTTGCAATGGTTTTCTTGACCCACTTTCTTTCATCTTTTCTTCATAGTTGTGGATTTTATGTATTTATTGTGACCTCAGTGCAATGGAAAAGATGTTGAGGTGGGGGAACAGCTGGCGAATAATGTTGAAATTTGATTAAAGCTCCACTGTAACTAGAGCTCAGTGCCTTAATTCACATAAATAGAGGGCTTCGGCTTGAGCCCAATTGCGCAGATATTTTCACTGCTTATTATATAATTTACATTATAAAACATGTGAATCTCATTTTTCTTGCAGCATGGAGAGAATAATTTTCTTTTCGTCAGAGTATAAACAGGTCTTTGTTGTTCTAGCTGGTTATTGAGCGGCATTTGTGAACTGAAAGATTACTCTAGAATTGTAAGGCGGCACACGAAGGACATGTTCACTGTGGTTGGTCGTCCTGAGTAAAAACTTCAACCGTGGAAATCCATTTAAGCTATCAGCACTGCAGCAATTTTCTTTTTTTTTTTGTTTATTCATTTGTGGAACATGGGTGTTGCTGGTTGGCCAGCATTTATTGCCCATCCCTAGTTGCCCTTGGAAGACAGTTGAGAGTCAATCACATTGCTGTGGCTCTGGAGTCACATTTAGGCCAGACTGGATAAGGACAGCCGATTCCTTCCCTAAAGGACATTAGTGAACCAGATGGGGAAGATAATTGTCTTTTGATATTTATGATTTTGTAAAGAAAACATACTAAAAACTGAAGCTATACCTTCTGGATGAAGTAGCATTCTAACAATGACTTGTGTTTGGAAGAGGAGTTTGGTTTTAATTTTGTTTTACGATGCGAGTTAAGTTCAATGTCTCTGAGTCCAATCATGTGTCAGCTGTTATTTGACTGTGAAGGGCTGGATCAGCACTTGCTTTTCAATATTATAGCATTTTATGATGTTATTTGGAATGCACTGCCTTCATAAAAAGGGCAATGAAAGCAAATTCAGTGCTAACTTTCACAAGGGATTTGGATAAGCTCTTGAAGGAAAAATTTGCAGGGCTGTGGGGAGAGAACAGAGGCAGTGGAAAGAAGAGAATAATTTGTTCAAAGAATTGGTACAGGCATGATGGGCCAAATGGCCTCCTCCTTTGTTATATGATTCTGAGAAGTTTTTGTAATGCAGGAATTCAAATTCTCCTAATTGATTTGACCAAATGACCTGCTGCATAACTGGAGTTTGCATATTTACATAGTCGTTTGCTAAGTTAGTTCACTCATCTTCAGTTCACAATTTTCATTTAAACCACAGAATTACTTAGATTTCCATGGAACGCACAGCACAGAAACAGACCACACAGCTAAAGTGGTCTATGCTGGTGCTTGTGCTCCAGAGAAGTGCCCTTTTTCCCCTCTTCCTCTCACTTAATCAGCATAACCTTTATAGACTGTAATGCCATGTGTAATATAACTCCCAGATTCAATTGGTCCAAGAGCTTAAATTTTTGTTGTAAATTAACTCTTGAGTCAAGAATCATAGAATCCCTACAGTGTAGAAGGAGGCCATTTGGCCAATTAAATCTACACCAACTCTCTGACAGAGCATCTTATTCAGGTGCCGCTCTCCTCTGCTCTATCTCCAAAGCCCCACATATTTACCCCCTCCCAATCTGCACAATTTGGGGACACTAAGGGACAATTTAACATGATCAGCTCACCTAATCTGTGGACTGTGAGAGGAAATCGGAACATCTGGAGAAAACCCGTGCAAACCACACAGATAGTCACCCAAGATTGGAATTGAACTTGAACCTCTGGTGTGTGAGACAGTGGTGCTAATCACCATGTCACCGTCTGTATGAATAAATGGTGCTGGGATGCATTTGTAGTTTGGTATCTACTTCGATCCTGATGTTCTGTATTTCATTTGGTTCTGTCAGAATTTGCTTTTTCAAATGGGGCAAATAATGGCAGAACGGTGATGTCGTTGGACTAGTAATCCAAAATCCAGCCTAATACCCTGGGAACACGGATTCAAATTCCACGATGAGAGCAGGTTAAGTTCGATTAATTAATAAATTCAGTTAATGTGATGACTTCAGGCAGGCAAATGAAGTTGGGTTGCTGGAGTATGAACTATTTGATGAGTCTTGTCCTTCTGCCGTGGCTATATTCGTGGCCAAATGTCCCTAGAGAGGAGCATGCAGTGTCCACGGGTGTGGTTGACCCCTTCTGCGCCTGCTGGGTGCCGCAGCAGCTGGGATATATGATTGACCCTTACAATCATCTTTTGATTTAGTGTTTTAAGTTTCCTTTGTACTTTGTTTTTGGTTCGGGCTGTTCCTCTCTTTTTGGGGAGCTGCCCTTTTTAATTTTGTCCCTCAGTTAATTTGAGTTAGTTTATTTGGTTGGTATTCAAAAGAGACACCTGATGAGTCTTGGCCCTCTACTGTGGCTATATTTCCAGCCAGGTGTCCCTAGAGAGGAGTATGCGGTGTCCATGGGTACAGTTGATGCCTTCTATGCCCACTCGGCACTGCAGGGACTGGGGTGATTTATTGACTCTGATAACCACAATTTAATTTGATGTTTTAAGTTTCAGCTTTGTTTTTTGGTTTAGGTGGTTCCTTCTTTTGGGGAGCTGTCCTTTTTAAGTTGTTTCTGAGTTAATTTGATTTAGTTTATTTGATTGATATACAAAAATAAGTACTTGATGAATCTTCACAGAAAGAGATACCTGATGAGACTTATTTGATGGTTAAATCAGAGAGTCTCATGCTCCCTATTTAAAGCAGGTGTGTCAGAACCCCAGCCTGCATTCAATAGGAAGCAACTGGAGAGCTGACTGTGTACAGATGTATGGTGTAAATAAAGTAACTTGGTGACAGGACTTTTACCTCAATGGAGTTGTTACAGTTAATTAAAATAAAATCTGGAATTGAAAACTAGTCAGTAATATTGACCATGAAACTATTATCAATTGATGCAAAAACTCATCTGTTGATTAATATCCTTGAGGGAAGGAAATCTGCCATCCAAATTTTTTGTAAATGTGGCCTGGAAAAGCAATGAATCATAGAATCTTAGAGCAGAGATGGAGGCAATTTAGCCCATCGTATCTGTGTCAGCTCTTTGAGAGAGTTAGTCCTACTCCCTTGCCTTATCCCCATAGCCCTGCAATGTTTATTTCTCTTCTTGTCTTTACCCTGTTCCCCTTTGAAATTTATTGAAACTGCATCTGCACCCTTGCAGGCAGTGCATTCCTGATCATCGTAATTCTTGCACAAAAAAATCCTCTGCTTGCCTTAGCTTTTTTGCTAATTACTGTAAATCTGAGTCTTTGAGTTACTGACCCTTCTGTCACTGGAAACACTTTTTCCTTAATTACTCAATGTGAACTCTGTGATTTTGAACATTTCTATTAAATCTCCCCTTAACCTCTGCTCTAAGGAGAACAACTCGAGCATTTCTAGTCTTGCCAAGTATTTGAAGTCCCTCATCCCTGGTAACAGTCTAGTAAATCTATTTTATTTGTTTTCTTTGTCTTGATGTCTTGGGCTTTTTGTTCCCTCCCTGTTTGAATAGTTCTGATGATTTTATTGTTTCTCTTGAGTAGTCATGATTACTTGAGGACCACAAGATAGTTTAATTTATTGCGTAGATACAATACCTCGACTTAAAGTAAACTAGAAGTGGATTCAACTGAAGGAGCTTTGTTGGCAGTTCTGGAACTGTTGGGTAGCAGAATAGCTTGGCAAGACAGATTGTGTTTCTGCTACATTTAGCGGCTACAAAGATGACCTCCCTGGTCTTTCCAGCATATATTATTTATAATGACGGTGAATTACAAACTCAAAAAAAAAGAAATCAGCTCTCTCCAGGCAACAGCATTTCACTTCACTGCTCTGAAATTGTTAATGAAGGAATTTTTCCAACTAAGTGGTTTTTAAGTCAATAATGAATGAAAAAAGGTGTGTGTTATTAATCAACCAGGCACTGCGTACAGCACAGTTTAAGATGAAACTAAGATTGTTTTTTCTTCCTCTTCTGTGGCCCAAACAACAGTTATTGATGGGATATTCATTTTGTAGTTCAGTTTTGTTTTGCAACCCACTTAAAGAAAGTTGTTGGTGTCATAACTTGCATTTTATCTTGATTCTTAAGTGGAGCTAGCCAAAAATTTGCTTTTCTAAAAATAGTGTATAGCAAGCTAACCTTGGATGAATTTATGTAAAAAAAAATCTGTTGCTATCATTTACTGGTCACTATGGCAAACTAATTTGTTTTCATCATTACCCATCTTGGGGGGTGGGTTGGGGGCAAGAGCAGAGTAGAATGGATGACAATACAAGACTTTCACTTATGCCAGCTTGGCACAGTCAGTAATGCCATCTCCTCGAAAGCATCAACGTTCCTCGGTTCAAACTTCATTCTGGAATTTGAATATATAATCTAGGCTGATATTTCTGTGTGGCATTAAGGGTTACAGATGCACCATAGAAAGCATTCTTCCTGGTTTGTATCACAGCTTGGTATGGGCCACATACTGCCCAAGACCACAAGACACTACAAAAGATTGTGAATGTAGCCCAGTACATCACACAATTTGCCACTACATTTGCCACTGCCTTGGCAAAATAGCCAGCATAATTAAGTACCCCACGCAAATTGGACATTCTCTCCTCCAGCTTCTTCCGTTGGGAAGAAGATACAAAAGTCTGAGATCACGTACCAACTGATACAAGAACAGCTTCTTCCCTGCTGCCATAAGACTTTTGAATGGACTAGCCTTGCATTAAGTTGATCTTTCTCTATACTCTAGCGTCCACATTTCCTGAGCAGTAGGACAGTCAGTAGATGGGAGGTTGGTTTGTGTGGTGGATTGAGCTACATTCACAACCTTTTGTAGTTTCTTGTGGTTTTGGGCAGAGCAGGAACCATACCAAGCTGTGCCTTTAACACCATGTTCTGCACTCTCTTGTTTCCTTCTCTATGAATGATATGCTTTCTCTAGTGCACAAGAAACAATACTTTTCACTGTATTTTAATACATGTGACAATAATAAATCAAATCAAAATGCTGAAGGTGCGTTCATTCATCTATGATTTTAAGCTGAGATCCTATTGGATTCAGGTGGGCATAAAAGAGTTAATTGCTCAAGTTGAAGAGTATTAATAAGCTTTTGTGTTTGGACAGTACAAATATGAAACAACAACTCAGATTCTTGTTTTGAATAAGACTGATTTCAGTGTGATGATATGGGACTATACAAATCAAGACAATTCTGTTAATGGCTAAAATAACAGAAAGTCAGTGAGACTTGTGCAAAATAGCTTCGTGCGATACAAAGCCGGGTAACACCCCTAAAGGTTTGACTTGCCAAATGAAAACTGAAGTGTTGAGATAATATAAAACTGAAAGAAAAAAGCATGCATGAGTGACAAAGGTAGCACAGATCTTGGGAATGAGAGAGAGACAAAGGAAAGCAAAAGGCGACACAGAAATAGTAAGAGCTGTAAATAGGAGCTGTGGAGGAAGTTCGTAAAGAATATCAAAAGCAACACATTTTTTTCAATTATGTAGAAAAGAGGGTGACCAAAAGCAATGTGAGTCCCTTGAAACTGATAGTGTGATATTGTCAGTGAACACAAGGAAATGATGGACATGTTAAATGATTACTATAAATACTGATGCAAAATAAAGGAAGAGGTCAGTGTGTCAGACATCCCAATATTGAATGAGAGATGGAGACTCATTAAAATTAATCCAAATTAAATAATAATAATGAAGAAAATAACATTAAAGTGTGACAGATTTTTGAATCAGATGGGTTTTCAAGAAAATATGGGCACAGTGACACTATGGTTAACACTGCTGCCTCATAGCGCTAGGGACCCAGGTTCAATTCCAATCTTGGGTCTCTGTCTGTGTGGAGTTTGCACATTCTTCCTGTGGCTGCGTGGGTTTCCTCTGGGTGCTCAGGTTTCCTCCCACAGTCCAAAGATGTGTGGATTAAGTTGATTGACCATTTTAAATTGACCGTAGTGCCAGGGGATAAGCAGGATAAATAAGTGGGGTTATGGGAATAGGGCCTGGCTGAGATTGTGGTGGGTGTAGATTTGATGGGCCGAATGTCCTCCTTCTACATTGTACGGATTCTCTGAGGTTCTATGAAAGTAGGTGAGGACCTTGCAGATGTCCTAACTATACTCTTCTAAAATTCTCTTGATTCTGGAATCATTTCTTTCAGTTGGAAAATTGTGAATGTCAATCTCATCCAGAGAAACAAGGGGATCATAGACTAGCAGGACAAATATCTGTTATTGGAAAACTATTAGAGTGTGTAATTAAGGATAGAGTGACTCAACACCAAGGATTTGTAAAGCCGACAAACCTGGTTAAATTTTTTGAAAAGGTGGCTAAAGTAGTGGACAGGCAATGTTATTAATATTTATTAATAGCTGTCATTTATTTGGACTTCCTGAAAAAAAATGACAACATTTTTTTAAAAACTAGCTAATGTTTAGTTGATGAATTTGAAGGCTAATGATTGAAATGTTGGGAAATTAACTGAGCGATAGCGAGTAGGGATAATGCGCAGATACTTCAGTTGGCAGGGCATGACTAGTGGTATCCCACACTCTTTATTAACAATACAAATGATAGGATAAAGAGCCACATATCCAGATTTGCCATTGGTGCAGAGGTAGAACTCTAATAAATTAGTCAGATGTGATATTTCTTTCTCAAAACCAGGTTGACACTGCCTGCGATTGAGATTTTCTAAGTATCCTGATATACCTTCCTTAATAATAGATTCTAGCATGTTTTCTTTGAACGTTAGGCTTACTAGCCTATAGTTCCCTGCTTTTTACCTCCCTCCTTTCTTGAATAAATGTGTTATATTTGCTAAATCTGATTGGATCTTTCCAGAATCGAGGGACTTTTTGGAAAATTAAAAGCGATGGCTGTGATTTTCCGGCCTTGTCATGTTTTGCACAGATCGGGCCAATTCCAGAAAATTGTGTGCTGGCCTGAAAATGGCCTGGCGCCAAACAGTTTGCAATTGTCCTGCTCTCCTACTGCTGGCTCAAACTGGACCTCGCCCAGAAAGGGGTCTGATGAACATTTTAAAGCAGCATTTGAATATACTTAGTTTGTCCAATGTTGCTCATACTCTATCAGCAGAACCTCTTTCTTAGTTCTGCTAATGTCAGTTTGGCATCTAAATGGACCCCTCCGTTAAAAGTTCCTTTTCAGCCCATATGCCCTTAACTTTGACAGTAGATAGCCATACGGGCTTCTGCTCTCGGCTACAGTTTATCCCCTGAACTATGCTATTCTCAGCTACCACTAATTACATTGCTATTAACTTTCCCCTCTTGAATGACTTCCTGTACTATTGTGCCATGGTCGGTTTGTTCATTCACCCAGTAGCCACTGCTTTCATCCATACAGATTGCAAGAACTAAAACTTGGATAGTTGCAAAGACTGAGCTTCTTTCACTTCTGCCTTCTGGATCCCCATAATTCCCTCACTCAGAATCATACCCTATTGTCGCTGACCAGTGACCAAATTAGAAGAACTCAGTAAGAATTTAGCAACACCAATTATTAATCCAACCGATTTATTTGATAGTAAAATAGCGAGCTTTCAACACTCCCGTGTCTTCATCAGGCAAGTGCAGTGTTCTGGTCTGCAATAGCACACATCAGCACAGACAGTCAGAGATTGCTGATTAGAATGCGAATCCTTACATCTAACCTGCTATTCAAGTGTTAAAGTGGCTAACAATGTGTGTGAAGGGGATCCTGAGCATTGTTAGGGAGTTGTGTATTTTCTCCAGACAGCACAGTAAGTGAGGTTTTTTGCTAACCCAGGCAAGTTACGGGGGTTACAGATAGTGTGTCATGAAGCCAAGATCCCTGTTAAGACCGTCCTCATGTGTGCGGAGCTTGGCTATCAGTCTCTGTTCAGCGACTCTGCGCTGTCGTGTATCACCAAAGCCCCCTTGAAGAACATTTACCCGCAGGTCGGAGGCCGAATGCCCATGACTGCTGAAGTGTTCACCCACAGGAAGGGAACTGTTTTGCCTGGTGATTGTTGAGCGATGCTCATTCATCCGCTGTCGTAGTGTTTGCATGGTCTCCCCAATATACCATGCTTCGGGACATCCTTTCTTGCAACGTATTAGGTAGACAACGTTGGCCGAGTTGCAAGCGTATGTACCGTGCACCTGGTGAATGGTATCCTCACGTTTGATGATGTCGTCCATGTCTATGATCCGGCATGTCTTGCAGAGGTTGCTGTGGCAGGGTTGTGTGGTATTGTGGTCACTTTTCTCCTGAAGGTTGGGTAGTTTGCTGCGAACAATGATCTGTTTGAGGTTGTGCGGTTGTCTGAAAGCAAGAAGTGGGGGGGTGGGGATGGCCCCTAGCGAGATGTTCATAGTCATCAATGATATGTTGAAGACTCCGGAGAAGATGTCGTAGCTTCTCCGCTCCAGGGAAGTACTGGACAACAAAGGGTACTCTGTCCACCTTGTCCCGTGTTCGTCTTCTGAGGAGGTCAGTGCGGTTTATCGCTGTGGCACGTTGGAACTGTCGATCGATGAGTCGAGCGCCATATCCTGTTCTCACGAGGGCATCCTTCAGCGTCTGGAGGTGTCTGTCACGATCCTCCTCATCTGAGCAAATTCTGTGTATACAGAGGGCTTGTCCATAGGGAATGGCTTCTTTAACGTGTCTAGGGTGGAAGCTGGAGAAGTGGAGCATTGTGAGGTTGTCTGTCGGTTTTCGGTACAGTGAGGTGCTGAGGTGACCATCCTTGATGGAGATGCGTGTGTCCAAGAATGCAACTGATTCTGGAGAATAGTCCATGGTGAGTCTGATGGTGGGATGGAACTTGTTGATATCATCATACAGTTGTTTCAATGATTGTTCACCATGAGTCCAAAGGAAAAAGATGTCATCAATGTATCTAGTATATAACCTTGGTTGGAGATCTCGTGTGGTGAAGAAGTCTTGTTCGAACCTGTGCATGAAGATGTTGGCATACTGAGGTGCGAATTTGATCCCCATGGCTGTTCCGTGTGTCTGGATGAAAAGCTGATTGTTGAAGGTGAAGACATTGTGGTCCAAGATGAAGCGGATGAGTTGTAAAATTGCATCTGGAAACTGGCAGTCGTTGGCATTGAGTACTGAGGCAGTTGCAGCAATACCATCGTCGTGGGGGATGTTGGTGTAGAGCGCCGAGACATCCATTGTGACAAGGAATGTCCCTGTTTCCACTGCTCCATGTGTGCTGAGTTTCTGCAGGAAGTCCGTAGTGTCAAGACAAAAGCTGGGGGTTCTTTGTACGATGGGTTTCAGGATGCCCTTGATATAGCCGGAGAGGTTTTCACACAGGGTCCCGTTGCCCGATACGATGGGACGGCCGGGTATGTTTGCCTTGTGTATCTTTGGAAGGCAGTAGAGATCTCCAATGCGGGGAGTACGTGGAATGAGAGCCCGGAGGGTGTTCTGAAGGTCCGGATCAAAGGTTTTGATCAGAGTGTTGAGTTGACAAGTGTGTTCTTTGGTTGGATCTGCTGGTAACTGTCTGTAGTGTTTCTCATTGTTTAGTTGTCGGTACACTTCTTCACAGTAATCCGTTCTGTTCAGTATGACGGTGGCGCCTCCTTTGTCTGCTGGTTTGATGACAATGTTGCGGTTGATCTTGAGAGCACGGATGGCCTTGCTTTGTGCTTGGGTGATGTTCGGGACTGTCTTGTAAGTGCGGTTGATGAATCTGGTGTTCACACACCTCCTGATGGCTTGGGCATACATGTCCAGTCGGGGGCAGCGGCCTTCCGGAGGAGTCCAATTGGATTCATTCCTCTTCGGTTGCTGCACTGCGGATCCCTCTGTCGGCTGTTCTGGTTCATTCGCTATCTCATTGAGTCCACTATTGGCCTCTTGGGTTCTTCCACGAACCCCACTTTAACACTTGAATAGCAGGTTAGATGTAAGGATTCGCATTCTAATCAGCAATCTCTGACTGTCTGTGCTGATGTGTGCTATTGCAGACCAGAACACTGCACTTGCCTGATGAAGACACGGGAGTGTTGAAAGCTCGCTATTTTACTATCAAATAAATCGGTTGGATTAATAATTGGTGTTGCTAAATTCTTACTGAGTTCTTACCACTCCAATCCAACGCCGGCATCTTTACATCAAATTAGAAGAACCAGTCCTAAGGGATGTGACTGCCTCCTGAAGGCACCCAGACAACTTTCCCCTTTCTGAGGCATTGTAATGTCTACAGCTTGGTTTCCAACTATTGACTCTGAGCGGAAATTCTTCATACTGCTTACATTTACTGCAGACATGTTTGCCCTGGATCATACCATCTTCCAGATGGTCCCACATTCTGCAGTCACAACACATCACTTGCTCTACCGTCATGGAAACCAACTCCCGTCTGTTGGTACTCTCTACACTTTCTGCTGCCTCAGAAAAACAGCCAGCATAATCAAAGATCCTGCGCATCTTGGACATATTCTCTTCCATCTTCTTTCCGTCAGGTAAAAGATACAAAAGCCTGACCAACTGACTCAAAAAAAGCTTCTTCCCTTCTGCCATCAGACTTTTGAATGGACTTATCTCACATTAATTGATCTTTCTCTGCACCCTAGCTATGACTGTACACCACATTTTGCATCCTCTTTTTCCCTATAAACAGTATGCTTTGACTGTATAGTGCGCAAGAAATAGTAGTTTTCACTGTATACCAATACATCTAACAATAATACATCAAATTAAATCAAAGCATAATCAAAGACCTCACGTACCCAAACAGGCTCTCTTTCACCTTCTTCCATTGGAAAAAATTTGCAAAAGTTTAAAATCACGTATCAGTAGACTCAAGAACAGCTTCTTCCCTGCTGCCATCAGATTTTTGAATGGATCTGCCTCATACTAAGTTGATTGTTCTCAATACTCTAGCTATGACTGTAACACTACATTCTGCACCCTCTCCCTTGTTTCTCCCGTATGAACGGGTGCAAGAAACAATACTTTTCACAATATGGTAAAAAATGTGACAATAATAAATCAAATCTTTATTATGTGTTAATTTATTTTTCTTAATTAGTTGTCACTGCTCCTCCCAATAACTTTTACTACTGTTTAGTGGATTTCACAACAACTAATACATTTCAATAAGATTGTCAACTTTGGACCTAAATGATGGGCAGCTTGAAACAGATCAGCTATGATCTCGCTAAATGGTAGAAAAGGATCGAAGCGGTTAATTGCCTTCTCTCATTTCTCTGTTCTAATGATCTACTGCTGTCCTGGTCAATATTCTTTCCTCAGCCACTACCTTGTTTGCTATTTGTGGGCTCCTGTTGGGTGCAACTTTACTAGCACTGTTATCTACATAACAATGGATTGTATGACTTGACAGTTCCTTGGATCATATATTTACTAACTCAGTCAAGGAGAAGTTTATTACAATTCTGGAAGTTGGTTATTATGAATCAAGCAAACATAGAAGCCGCATGCATTTTTAAATAATTTCTGAGAGATTAATTTCTGAGAAATTAATTAAAATGGTGTCTGAACCATTGAGTTTTGGATTTAGTTTTGTTGGACAAAGTCAGTTACATTGAGAAACATTGCTTTTTTATTCAAAACTATTTTTGAAGAATATATTTTCTAGTCCCAGTGGAAATGATTGCAGGAAAATGGTACATTTTTAAACTACTGCTTACTTAAGTGCTTCAGATTATATAAGAAATTATTGAAATGATTGTGAAGTGATCTTATGTTCCAGTCTGGCTTTTTGATGTTTCTTCAATCCACCTGAAAAACACAAGTAGAATGGGAGACATGTTTTAAATCTGTTTGTGTTGCAAAATGGAGTGATATTGTTTTGATATCTTTTCTGGTTTTGTTTGTGCCTTTCCCATGCTGGATACTATTCAACTACAGTAAAAACTTACATTTATGTAGTGCCTATAACATAATAAAACAACTTTGACTTAGAACTACGTAAGGAGATATTAGGACATGTAACCAAAAACTTGGTCTAAGAGGTAAACTTAAAGGATGGAATGAGATAGAGAAGTGGAGATGTTTAGGAACTTCAGAAATAGGAGCAGGAGTAGGCCATCTTGCCCTTTGAGCCTGCCCCGCCATTCAACAAGATCATGGCTGATCTGAAGTGGATCAATTTCACTTTCTCACTTTCTCCCCATAACCCTTAATTCCCTTGTCTATCAGAAACCTAGCTACCCATGACTTAAATATATTCAGCGAGGCAGCCTCCACCACTTCAATGGGCAGAGAATTCCAGAGACTCACCACCCTTTGAGTGAAGAAGTTCCTCCTCAACTCCGATCTAAACTGCTCCCTTCTTGAGGCTGTGCCCCCTAGTTCTGCTATTCTTTCTAAGCAGGAAGAATCTCTCTACCTCTACCCTATCTAGCCCCTTCATTATCTTATATGCCTCTATAAGATCCCCCCAGCCTTCTAAACTGCAACAAGTACAGACCCAGTCTATTCAATCTCTCCTCATAGGCTAGTCCCCTCATCTCTGGTATCAGTCTAGTGAAGTTGAATCTGCACTCCCTCCAAGGCCAATATATCCTTTTGCAAATGTGGTGATCACAACTGCACACAGTACTCCAGTTGCGGCCTCACCAGTGCTCTGTACAGTTGCAGCAAGACCTCCTTGCTTTTTTATTCTGTCCCCCTCGCTATGAAAGCCAACATTTCATTCACCTTCTTGATCACCTGCTGCACCGACAGATTGGGTTTTTGTGATTCATGCACAAGGACTCCTACGTCCCTCTGCAACGTAGCATGCTGCAGCTTTTTGCCCCTTAAATAATAATCTCTCTTACTATTATTTCTACCAAAGTGGATAACCTCACAGTATATCTCATCTGTCAGTTCCTCACCCACTCACTCAGCCTATCCAGATCTCTCTGCAGACTTTCCGCGCCTTCCACGCAATTTGCTTTCCCACTCATCTTCGTGTCATCAGCAAATTTCATTACTCTACACTCAGTCCTCTCCTCCAGATCGTCTATGTAAATGGTAAACAGTTGAGGCCCCTTCACCGATCCCTGTGGCATTCCACTAGTCACCAACTGCCAACCAGAATAGTACCCATTGATTCCAACTCTCTGCTTCCTGTCAGACAACCAATCCTCTGTCCACGCTAACACCTTACCCCCAACTCTGTGCATCCTAACCTTTTGCATAATCTTTTGTGAGGCACCTTATCAAATGCCTTCTGGAAATCTAAAAACACCACATCCACTGGTTCCCCTCTGTCTACCGCACTAGTCACATCCTCATAGAAATCCAGTATATTCATTAAACATGATTTCCCTTCACAAATCCGTGCTATGTCTGCTTGATCAAACCGGTCTTTTCTGATAGACAGAGGGGAACCGGTGGATGTGGTGTTTTTAGATTTCCAGAAGGCATTTGATAAGGTGCCTCACAAAAGATTATGCAAAAGGTTAGGATGCACAGAGTTGGGGGTAAGGTGTTAGCGTGGACAGAGGATTGGTTGTCTGACAGGAAGCAGAGAGTCTTTTCTAGGTGCCTTGCTATTTCTTCTTTGACGGATTCTAGCATTTTTCCAACTACGAACGTTAAACTAACTGGCCTATACTTCCCTGCCTTTTGTCTGCTATCTTTTTTGAACAGCGGCATAACATTAGCTGTTTTCCAATCTTCTGGCACTTCCCCAGAGTCCAGCGAATTTTGATAAATAACTACTAAGGCAACCACTATCACCTCTGCCATTTCTTTCAGAACCCTGGGATGCATTCCGTCCGGTCCCGGGGACTTGATTACCTTCAGTCCCATTAGTCTATCAAGCATTACCTTTCTAGTGACAGTAATTGCATTAAGGACCTCATTTCCTACCATCCTTCTATCTTTAATATCCGGCAAGCTATTTGTGTCCTCCCCCGTAAAGATCAACGTAAAAATCTTATTTAAAGCCTCTGCCATTTCCTCGTCATCCGCCGCTAAATCCCGCCTCTCATCCTCCAAGGGTCCAACATTCACCCTAGTCAATCTCTTCTTCTTTATGTATTTATAAAAACTTTTACTATCATTTTTTATATTTAGAGCTAGTTCGGCTTCATACTCTATCTTTCCTTCCTTTATCGCTTTCTTAGTCATTCTTTGTTGTTTTTTAAATCTTTCCCAATCTTCTAATCGCTCACTATTTTTAGCCACTCTGAATGCATCAGCTCTTAATTTAATACTCTCCTTTATTTCCTTTGATAATCACGGCTGTTTATCTCTTCTGTTACAGTGCTTCTTTACCATCGGAATATATTTCTGCTGAGTACCGAAAAATCCTCCACTGTTCCTCAGCCGTCCTACCAACCAATCTGCGCCCCCAATCTACAATTTTGCCCTCATCTTATCATACTCCCCTCTGTTCAAACAGAGTACACAGGTTCGGGACCCTACTTTCTCATCTTGCATCTGCATCAGAAATTCAATCGTACTATGATCACTAGTCCCAAGAGGATCACTCACAAGAAGATCCCTAATTCTATCTGCCTCATTACAGAGTACCAGATATAAGATAGCTCGCTCCCTCGTAGGTTCCGTTACATATTGTTCAAGGAAACTATCCCGACAGCATTCCAAGAACTCTTCCTCAAGCCCACCACGTCCGACTTGAGTCATCAAGTCAATATGCAGATTAAAATCCCCCATAATTATCGCCGTTTTGTTTTTACATGCATCAATTGTTTGTTTGTTTATAGTCCGCCCCACCTCAAAGTTATTATTTGGGGGCCTATAGACCATACCCACCAGTGTCTTTCTCCCCTTACTATTCTTTATCTCTGCCCACAACAATTTCACGTTTTGCTCTTTGGAGCCTATATCTTCTCTTACTACTGCCCTGATATTATCCTTCATTAACAGAGCTACCCCACCTCCTTTTCCCTCCTGTCTGTCCTCCCTAAATGCCTGATATCCCTGGATATTCAATTCCCAGACCCTGTCACCCTGCAACCACAGTTCCATAATGGCCACTAGATCATACCCATTTGTGCTGATTTGCACCATCAGCTCATTCACTTTGTTCCGAATGCTTCGTGCATTCAGGCAAAGTATATTTATACCAGCCTTTATCTGAATATTGTAGAAATGCTATTAACCTCTCTCGTACTCCCTACTCCTTTAATTAGCAGAACATCTTCAACATTAACCTGCGCACGTACCCTCTCCTTTACTTTAGATTTTGTTATCCCCTCCCCACTCCCACTAATTAGTTTAAAGCCCTAACTGCAGTCCTAGTTATACGATTCACCAGGACTGTGGTCTCAGCATAATTCAGATGAAGACCATCCTATCTGAACAGGTCCCGTCTGCCCTAATACTGGTGCCAATGCCTCATAAATTTGAACCCATTCCTGCCACACCGATCCTTGAGCCACGCATTCATGTCCTGAATCCAATTTAATCCAAATGCGTCCATTTGCGTGTAGTTCAGGTACTAATCCAGAGATAACCACCTTGTTGGTTCTGCTTTTTAATTTGGTTCCCAGATTTTCATACTACCTCTGCGGATCCTTAGTTCCTATTTTGCCTATGTTGTTGGCACCCACATGAACCACGACAACCTGATTCTCACCCTCCCGCTCCTGGTTCCTATGCAGCCCAGATGAGACATCCTGGCCCGAGCACCAGACAGGCAACACACCCTTTGCTATTCTTTATCCTTGTCACAAAGGACAGTGTCTGTGGCCCTAACTACAGCATCTCCAATTATCATTACATTTCTCTTTACTTCTTCTACTTTGACCTCTGCCTGCACCACTGTACCATATGTAGTTTGCTCGTCCACCTTGCAGTCCTTGTTCTTGTCCACACTGGGAGCAAGAATCTCAAACCTGTTGTGCAGATTCAGGGGCTGAGGCTTTTGGGTCTTCCCCTCCTTCCTCTCACCCTTCCTCCATACACTCCCGCCTTCCTCCCTGTCACCCCTCTCCTTCCTCTCACTCTTCCTCCTCCCACTCCCCTCCTTCCCCTCAGCAACCCCCTCTTGTTGACCCTCAGAGTTTGTCAGTTTAGGGGGTTTGACTTTTTCTTGTAACACATTACCCAGATTACACTCCCCTTCCATGATCTGTCTCAGTGTCTGAAGCTCGGAGTTCAGCTCGTCTACTTTGAGCTGAAGCTCTTGAAGCAACCAGCATTTACTGCAGACATGCTCACTTGGAATGACCTTGGAGTCCACTAGCTCCCACATCATTCAGAAACAGCACATCACATGTCCATCCATCTCAGTCACCTAGTGTATTTTAGACCCAATGAACAATTTAAACTTATGTTGCCCTTGTCGCCCAAGCCCTGTGAGCCAAAGCCCTTGCAGCTCGCTTTGCTCCCTTCTCACTCCGCTGCCTGCTGTCTACTGCACCCTCCTTTTATACTTTGCGCAGTAAAAATCCGTTTCCAGAAGACCCTGTGGGCCACTACTTGTTTAACTTTTAAAGCTGGATTTCCATTAAAATCTGTGAAAAATCTTGCAAAGTCAATCGCTTACCTTTACTCTTTTTAACCTTCTCTCGCTCCAATGAGGCGATTTTGCAGCTTAGGATCTACCTATGCACCTAAAGGCACAAACATCATTGGTGGAGCAGTTGAATTCGGGGATGTGCAAGAGGCCAGTATTGGAGGAATGCAAACATCTCAGAGGAAATGGAGCTAGAGGAGGTTACAGAGATAGGGAGATGGGGCCATGGAAAGATCCCAACTTGATGAGTAGTGAAATATCTTTCTCCAAGACCTTTGGCTGTGCCTCTCTGTAACATGCCAGAGGAGAGACATTGATTTTTATTTATTTTCCACAGGCAATTATTCTTCAAGCTGCTTTTACATTGGGTTTTGTAGTATGCTGGTGCACCCAGCTACATTTTATAAGACAGTGACTTTTGTTTCTAAACCCAGAGTAAGAACTGCTTTCAGTGATAAATGTCTGTTGTGCTGCTTTGTACCTACTTCAGACAGAGAATATTCAATTAAGATTATGATGGTGAATGAAAGTTATTATATGGTCATAAAAGAGTGACTTATTTGAAAACAAAAGACTTCCCTTGGGTGGTCCAGTATGGAAAGGACCTTGCTAGAGTATTATTAATCAGTATGTACTGAGCGGCACAATAGCACGGTGTTAGCACTGCTGCTTCACAGAATCAGAGACCCAGGTTCCATTCTGGCCTTGAATAATTGTCTGTGTGGAGATTGCACATTCTCCCTGGGTGCCCCAGTTTCCTCCCACAATCCAAAGATATAAAGGTTGAATGGATTGACTACGCAAACTTGCCTCTTGGGGTCAGAGGGATGAGTAGGATGTATATGTGGGGTTACGGGGATAGGGCCTGGGTGGGATTGTTGTCAGTGCAAGTTTGAAGAGCTGAATGGCCTCCTTCTGTAGCGATTCTGTGATTCTGTGACAGATGCCTTCTTGATGAATGTTGGCCATCGTGTTGAGGACGAGGGAAAATCCATCCTTTGTTGATCTTAGATGCCTAGATTCCTCAGGTGTTTGGTTAATGGTATTAAAAGAAGACTCCACTATCAGAGAACCAACTTATATACTCCTGTCATATTTATTAGAAGCGCCTCAAAACACTTCATATTTCATACATTAATTTGAACTGCAGTGGTTTGTTATGTAGATGAATACAACCTTCTTTCTTTTCACACTGTAGGACTTTACAAACAGCAATCAGATTACTGTTTTTGGCAGTGTTGGACAAAGAATGAACTCTTGCTCCTCTTCAAAATGTATCATGGGTTCAAGTCCTGTCTGAATATTTCAATTGAAGGATAGCACCTCCAGCAGCGCAACATTCCTTCATATTATACTAGAATGTTAGAATAAATTATGTGTTTGAGATCATTTGAATGGGATTCAGTATGCAGCCACCTGACTCAGAAGCAAGTGAGCCAAGCTGAATGTTTTAGTCAGAAAGTTCCTGCTCTCTCCGTGGTCGTGCTGCCATTCCCCCAACCACTTTGCTACTTGTTACTTTATTTTCAAAAGCATCCTTAAAAATATGGATTAAGAAGGGTTTGTTCAAAGAGATGTTTGTAGTGTCTTACAGCACAGAAACAGGCCCTTTGGCCCACCAATGTTGCTTGGCTGTTACTGTAATGGTTCATGATTGCAACAATTCTAAATGCAATTGAGGGCTATAAAATTAAACAACAACAGTTCACAAGGGGAGTCGGGAATGCAGCAAAGGCTAGATTCTGAAGAGAAGCTTATAGAGAAATGGAAGGAGTGAGACCATGTTGGGAATTACATGCAAGGTTTGAGAACATTAAATTTGGGGTATTGGAAGATTGGGAGCAATTGCAGGTTAGTAGGAAGAGGGACAATGGAATGATGAGGGGTTGGTATAAATTTGGTAAAAGCACCAAAACTTGGAAGTTTATTGACAATGCAGGTTTGCCAGGAGAGTATCGGAATAGTCGAGTATGGCAGTGCAGAGGCATTGATAAGGCTTTCAGCAGCAGATGGGCTGCTGGAGAGTTAGAGTAAGGGCCTTTTAATGGAAAAATCATATCAGCGGATGTCATTGTCGCAGGATTAAAGATGGGATAGAGATTGGGAGGGATGAGCCATGAATGACTTTGAACAAAAGGTGACCTGGATGGGTAAAGGGAGGAGGAAGCAAGAAGAAGAGAAATAACACCAGGCTTTGCTTTGGAGCTTCTGCTGAGATGCACAGTTTCTCTGCAAAATTGTTGGGTGCTAACACTGATGAAAATATAAAACATTTATTTTCTGTTCCTTCAGAAATTTTACTCGTTATTATCCTTTTTTTGCAGATGAGTGGTGAGGCCCAGGAGCTATACTCTGTCCGTAATGGTCCCATCCGGACAGCCCGAGTCCTGCCTGAACCACAGACAGGTAAATATTGAATAATGCTTCCAGTTCAATCAAACAGAGTTTCATTGAAAGGAGCCTAAAATGTCTCATTTCCAAATTCTTGCCAATTTTTTTATGTAGAACTAATTTCTTTGCAGGATATACCCTTATTTATTGGATAACAGCATATCACAGCAGGCGCTTTGATAGATCTCTTTTGCTGTATTGGTATAATTGATATGTAATAGTGATTATTTTTTGAAAATTACCTATTTGCAGACCAAACTTGTAAACTTGTCATGAAAATCAATCAGTGCTGTCACTCTGGAGAAAGTGCAGGGGAATGGATTTAGCTGGATAGCTCTTTTAAGGAGGTGTGCTAGGATACCAAATCAAAACCCCCAAGATAGAGGATAAGGCCAGACAATTTTCAATAATTTTCTATTTTGGCATTAATGTGAGAATATGATATTTTACTTTGGTTACAATTCTACTGACAAACCGGGGAGCTTTAATCAAAACAAATCTTATTTAACAACACAGTTTAACTATGACAAATAAATTAGCTTAACTTTTAACAATTGAGCAATGCTTAAATACGACAAGATAAAATCCTAAACTGTTAACCTATCACTATTAGTTTCAATCAAGCAAAATTTCCCGTAAAGACTTAAACTCTTCTTTAAAATTAGCTAGCAAAACACAACGTATTTTCTTGTGATTCAGGTTAACAGGCTTGGAGCTTTCAGAAAATCTTTGGAGAAATAGAAATAGAGACACTTTGCGTCCTTCTGGCAACCCAGGCAACAACCGCTTGTATTCTAAAATTAAAAATGGAACAGTTTCTTTTCTGCAAGCTTAACTCCCCTGCCCCCAGTAATCACATGACATTGTCCCTGTCAATCAACTTAATCAAAACCTCCCATAACTCTGCATATCTATCCAAAGAGAACCCAAATAAGCAAAAGATCCATTAACTCTACAAAGTAAAACATTTCTAGCTAAAATCAGTTATTGTTCTGGCCCCAGCATTTGTGTTGCATGGATTTCCAGCCAAATCGATCCCTGTAACAAAGCACTGCCTCTTAAAGCAGCTTACATATAAAATATATCAAAACAGTATCATCACAGGTGGGAGAGGCACAGTGGAATGAATGGTCACATCCAGTACTGTATGATTCTTATTATTAACTCATTTCTGTCAGCAGTGTATCAAAGAATCACACTTAACACAGTTTGCATTATATAAAATACTTTATGAGAGAGAGGAGGATGAGAGGTCTGGTGAGAAAGCAGATCTTGGGATAGATTTATTGAAGAGAAAGGAATTTGTAGGACTGAGTGGCCTTTCCTTATCCCCAAAAGTCCTGTGCAAAATTGGCACTTGATTTAGTCAGGACAACTTTCCAGTGGTTTCAGGCAGAAACACAACAGCATTGGTTGAGGTCAAGAAACAAGTTATCTGATTCTAGTGTCTTGGACCTTCAATGGAAGGCCAAATATAAAAAGTTTTAAAAAGCATTGAAAAATTTGTTTATTAACTAATGAACATTTAAATTCCTTTCCCCACTCAGGTGAAAAGCAGAAAAGAGGAAAGTAATTCTTTCCTATAACTGTTTGCAGCTTTGGCTAATTATGTCCATTTGAAACTGGAATCTTTTGGTCAATGTAAACCTAGATACTACCTGTTTAATTTCCAATTCAATTTAATTTTTAATGATGGAAACTTGGTCCTAAATGAAGCCTCTCTAACTTGCTATACATTCTATGCTGCTCAAATTGATATGGTAGAGATATGGTCCTTATTGCCAGATCTCACGCTGGTCTGGTCCCCCTCATTCCTCTGATATTGTTTCCTCCTTTTGAACATTTCACCTTTGTTATCTGTCCCATCATTCTTTTAACGTGCTTATTTTCAACCTCTCACCCAAGCCCATGTAAAGATTTTCACTGAGATATTCAAGAATATTCAGGTATTCTTTCCCAAATCTGCATGGAGCACAACATAGGAAATGAGGAACAAGCGTAAGCTATTTCAGCTTCTTGATCCCGTTCCGCCATTCATACAATCATAAATGATCTATATCGTAATTCCATTGAACCACCTTTGTTTTGCAATTCTTTTTGCCTAAATTTTTAAAAATCAATTCTAGGGGCGACACAGTGGTACAGTGGTTAGCACTGCTTTCTCACATTGCCAGGGACCCTTGTTCATTTTTGGCCTTGGGTGACTAAGTGGAGTCTGCACAAAGAACAAAAAAAAGTGAAAATTACAGCACAGGAACAGGCCCTTCAGCCCTCCAAACTGCACCGACCACTGCACGTTCTCCTCGTATCTGCATGGTTTTCCTCCGGGTGTTCTGGTTTCCTCCCGTAATCCAAAGATATGCAGGTTAACTGGCCATGCTAAATTGCCCCTTAGTGTTCCAAAGTATGTAGATTAGGGGGATAAGCAGGGTAAATATGTGGGGTTATAAAGGTAGGGCCTGGGTAAGTTGCTTTGTTAGAGAGTTGGTGTGGACATGATGAGTCAAATGGCCCGCTTCTGCACTGTAGGATGCTATTGAAACATTCAATTGACTCCCAGCTTTTTGAAGGAGAAAGTTATAGATTTCCATTGTCTTTTATGTGAAGAAGTGCTTCCTGACAGCATCCGGAAAAGCCCAATTCCAATTCTAAGGCTGTGTCTTCTTGATTCAAACTCTTCAACTATCAAGCAATACCAGGCCCTGTTCTCTTCTGCCAAAACAGCTCACTACTGCAGGAGCATCCTGGAATGCTTCTTTTTTCTATTACAAAAAAATCCCCTCAACTTATTTCTTCTGTCTCCTCAGGCCTCAGTACATGCAAAATGGACTTCTTCATCATTAAGATGGTGACCATCCATTCAACTCTATTACTGCAACGTGCTGTTTTTCTCACCAAGCTTTCCCTAAGGTTTCATCCTGTCCTAGTCCTGAATTTTCATGTTTCTCGAGTCTCGTTCCTATCTCCTTTTATGTCTTTTCCAGAATCTCTCTGTCAATTCAGCACACATCCTATTGTCTTGACCTTATTGTTCTGAAACCACAAATGAACTAAGTTCCCATCCAGGTATCTGCGAAACGAAATAATAGCTCGTTTTCTCGCCTTCGGTATTGGTCTGGTTTCTTTCAGATCCAAATTCAAAAAATCACTCCCTCCCTCAAAAAAACTCTGCTCTTTACCCTCTGTCCTTGCAAATGAATGTTCCATCTAAGCAACAATAACAAAAAAAATCTTGAATTTCTATAGTAGCTTTAACTTAATAAAATATCTCAAGGGACTTTACAGGTGTGGATCAAACAAAATTTGACCCTGAGTGACATTTGTTTTAAAGGAGGAGAGAGGGATGGTGAGGTGAAGAAATTTTAATGGGGTGGGGAAATTCCAGATGTTAGGTCCTTGATAAAGGAATGCATGGTCACAGGTAATGGACCAATTAAAATTGGAGATGGCCAAGAGGTCAGAGTTGGAGGAGCACAGAGACCTCGAAGGTTTATAGGACTCAAATAGGTTACAGAAATGAGGGAGGGTGAGGCCATGGAAGGCAAAGATGTTAAAATTTTAAATTCCCTCCACTCTCCGAAGTCTGTGAACATGTTGTTGCCTCTAAAATTTATGTCCCTCTTTGCCACAACTCCACGTTTGAATCTCACCACAGTACTGAAAGCTTCCAGATCAAAGTATCAAATAATTTTCCTGCGATCATGGTATGCTGTCTCTTCTCTGCCTTCTCAATGTCTCTGACACCTTTGGCATCATTGACCAGACCATCCAATAACTCTCCTCTGTTGTCTAACTAAATGCCTCTGTCAGTCTCCCGCAATGGCCTCTCTTTTGACTTCCTGAGGTATCACCTCTGGAGTCATCCAAGGATCTGTCCATGCCTGTTACTGCTCATCCATGTGTAGGCACTATCATTCAAAGACAAGACATCAGATCCCACATGTTTGGTGACCATGTCCATCTGCTGCTTCAGTACCGCCTGCATTTCTCAACCTAACCACTGGCTCTGTCAGACATCAGTCCCAGATGAACTGCAATTTCCTCCAATTAAATAATGGGAAGACTGAAACCATTGCTTCGTTCCCTGTCAGAAACTCTGATCCTTTGCCTCTAATTTCAGTGGCGGTTCAGTGGCACAGTGCTTAGCACTGTTGCCTCAGCCAGGGACCCAGGTTCGATTTTTGGCTTGGGCCATTGCGTAGAATCTGCACATCCACAATAAACATACAAGTATGCATGGGTTTCCTCTGGGTGCTCCCGTTTTCTTCCACAGCCTGAAAGATGTGCTGGTTACGTGTATTGACCATGCTAAATTCTCCCTCAGTGTACCCAAACAAATACCAGAATGTGGTGACTAGGGGATTTTCACAATGAGTTCATTGCAGTATTAATGTAAACCTACTTGTGCGGATGAACCAGACTATGTTCAGCCTGTGTTTTACTTGATCCTGAGTGTGCAGCCATCTTCATATCCCCCTTGTCAGAAAGACAACCCCAGCCTTGGTTTATGTGGATTTTCTCCTATCTAACCTCCCATTAGTCATCTTCCTTGAACGTGGGCTCAGCTAACATTCACATCCTGCCTAATCTCATTCATCAGTCATCCCTGTGCTTCCAGTCCACCAATGCCTCATGTAAAGATTTTCATCCACGTATTCAAAACCTCACCTCTCCCTATCTCTATTCCTTCTCTAGCTCTTAGGGAGATGGTGGCATAGTGCTATTATCACTGGACTAATAATCTGCGTTTGTATTCAATCAATGATATTTGGATTTAAAAGTCTAACAGTGACAATGAATCATTGTTATTTGTTACAAAAACCCATGTCCTTAAGTAAAGGAAATCTGGCATCCTTACCTGGTCTGGCCTACATTTGATTCCAGATTCACAGCAATGTGGCAAACTAGCAAGCCATTCAGTTATATCAAACTGCTAGAAAGTCAATAAAAACTAAGCTGGACAAATCATGTGGTATTGACCTAGGCAACTCAAACAGCAATGGCAAACTCAGCCCTATCAACCCCACAAAATCCTTCTTTGTAACATCTGGGGGATTGTGGCAGAATTGGGAGTGCTGTCTCAGACTAGTGAGGCAACAGTTTGATAAAGTCACACTCACAGAATGATACTTACAGATAATGTCCAGGCATTACTATTCCTGGGGGTGTCCTGTTCCAGCGGTAGGACAAACCCAGCAGAGATGGTGCTCAATAGTGTACAGTCAGGAATGAGTTGCCTTCGGAATCCTCAATATCGTCTCTGGATCCGTCAATATTGACTTTGGACTCCATGAAGTGTCATGGCATCAGGTCAAACACGGACAAAGAATCTCTTGCTGGTTCCCATATATTGCCGCCTGCTCCCCTCCATGTTGAACATCAGTTGGAAGAAGCATTGAGGAAGCCAAGCAGACAAAATGTATTCTGTTTTTTGTATCATCCTAGTTTCTGTTTTTATAAATGGTGGCATATTTTCCCCAAGCCTTAAATATGGAAAGGTTCCAATTCTCTGATAATGACTTGAGCAGCAAACCAGAGATAAGATATAAATGAAGGATTTGGTTTACTTTTATACACACAAACACACACACACACACACACACTTATATGAGAAGCGTTACACTGTGTCACCCCCTTTTCACTCACACAATAAATGGTGGATAAAGATAAAGGACAAGAGTTCAGAACACGTCCACAATAAACATACAAGTATGTATGGGCAGCACGGTAGCACAGTGGTTAGCACTGCTGTTTCACAACTCCAGGGACCTGGATTCAATTACCGGCTTGGGCCACTGTCTGTGTGGAGTCTGCACATTCTCCTCATGTCTGCGTGGGTTTCCTCCAGATGCTATGGTTTCCTCCCACAGTCCAAAGATGTGTGGGTTAGGTTGATTGGTCATGCTAAAAATTGCCCCTTAGAGTCCTGAGATGCATAGGTTTGAGGGATTAGCGGGTAACTATGTACGAATATGGGGTACGATCTGGGTGGGACTGTGGTCAATGCAGACTCGATGGGCCGAATGGCCTCTTCTGCACTCTAGGGTTTCTATGATTCGATGGTATGGGTTTTACATATGTCCAGAATCCAGAGTCATAAATCAATTGGAATGTTCATTCCGAGTGTTGGCTGATTGTAAATTGCTCTGTCTCCAGAAGTGAGACTTGTACGACAGGAAAGACACTTAAAATTAGTTCATCTGGATGCACAAGTTCCACTGTTCCAGCAGTTGACAGGTTGGATGAAGATGTGAGATCTGAGATCTTTCTGCTGCCACTGGCTTTAGGGTGGGTAAGATAGGCTGTATACGAACTGCTGTAGTTCAGTTCCAAACAGCTCACAGTACAGCTTGAGGGAGTTCACATGATATACCTCCTCGCTGTTGAACACAGGGGTGGGAATTTTCTGGATGTTCACACCCTGCCTCTGTTGCAAGCAAGGACAGAGAATTTGGCACTCAGCCAAATCTCCATTCTTTGCATTCGAATCAGAAAATCTTGCTAGTGAGAGCGGCCGGAAGTTTCTTCCCAGGATGTATATTCACAAGGCTGGAATCTAGGGGACGCGATGGCCTAGTAATATTATCGCTTAGCTATTAATCTGAAAACTCATTTAAATTCTGATGGCCAGGTTCAAATCTTACTATGGCAGATGATGGAATTTGAATTCAATAAAACAAAATCTGGAATTAAGAATCTATTGATGACCATGAAATCATTGTTGATTATTGTAAAAACCAATTTAGTTCACTGATGTCCTTTAGGGAAGGAAATCTACCGTCCTTACCTACATGTGACTCCAGAGCCACAGCCATGTTGTTGATCCTTAACTGCCCATGGGCAGCTATGAATGGGCAATAAATGCTGGCCAGTCAGTGATGCCCATGTCCCACGAATAAATAAAAGTACTAAATTGGAGTCGGGATTCCTTTTGTGTTTGGAGACACGGGTGTCGGGCTAATTTAAATGATGGTTCCTTGTCGAAATTGTGTTAGGACTGCTAATGCTTTGGCCATTAGCACCATTAGGAGATAACACTCAGTGTTAGCTTGTCCGCATGGCCATTGTTATTTTGAAATTGCTGCAAGGCATCAGTTGATTAGTAGAGCCATTTGTTAGCTCAACAATTTTCCATCTTTAACAGCACAGAAAAGGAATGACTTTATAAAATAGCCCAGCTGATTTTTTTTTATCTTTCTCGACTTGACTATAACACCTGTCAGCTGCAGACACATCTGTCCATGACTGTGTCAATAGAAATGACCACCACACAGTTTTTGTACAGACAAAATCCCATCTTCACATTGAGGATACTCTATTGTGCTGTGTGGCAACTCAAAATTATAGTAAGAAATCTCAGAACAACAGATTTATTTGGTAGCAAAAGCCACTAGCTTTCGGAGTGCTGCTCCTTTGTCAGGTAAGTGGGAGTTTTGTATGCTTCTTACTGTGTTTACTCCAGTCCAACGCTGGCATTTCCACATCATAACTCAAAAATTGAGCAACCATGTTTAAGTTTAAGTCTTAAGTTTAAGTTTATTTATTAATGCCACAAGCAGGCTTACATTAACATTGCAATGAAGTTACTGTGAAAATTCCCTAGTCATCATACACCAGCGTCTGTTCAGATATACTGAGAAAGAATTTAGCATGAACAGTCCACCTAACCAGCATGATTTTTTGACTGGAAGGAAGCCAGAGCACCTGGAGGAAACCCACGCAGACACGGGGAGAACGTGCAAGCTCCACACAGACAGTGACCCAAGTTGGGAATCAAACCCAGATCCCTGGCGCTGTGAGGCAGCAGTGCTAACCATTGTGCCACTGTGCCACCCTGGTGTTGTGGGCCATTAGCAGCAGCAGCAGAATTGTACTCAAACAGAATTTGTAACATCTGACATACTCCCTAGTTTATCACTACTATTAAACCATGGGATTATTCCTGATTCAATGAAGAGTGCAAGAGGGCATATCAACAGTAGCATCAGATATAACTAAAAATGAGGCTTCAATCTGGTGATATTATAACACATGAGTGTGCCAAACAGCATGAGTAGCAAGTGATGAACAAAACTAAGTGATTCCACAATGAACAGATGATAGCAAAGCTCTGCAATTTTGCCACATCCAGTTGTGAATGGTTGTGGATAATTAAACAACTTACTGGAGGAAAAGACTCCATAAATTCCATGATCCTCAATGATGGAGGAGCCCAGCATATCAGTGCAAAAGATAAGGCATTTGCGACAGTCTTCATTCAGAAATGCTGAGTGGATGATCCACCTCAGGTCCGTCCTGATGCCACCAGCATCACAAATTCCAGCCAATTTGATTCACTCTACTTGATATCAACAAACACCTAAAAAGCACTGGATACTACAAAGACATTGGCCCTGACAATATTCCCGCAATAGCACAGATGACTCCAGAACTTGCCACATCCCTAGCCAAGCTGTTCCAGTACAGCTACAACAGTGGCATCTACCGGGCAATGTGGAGAATTGACCAGGTATGTGTTGTAGGCAAAAAGCAGGACAAATCTAACCTGACCAATTGCCACCCCATTAATCTATTTTAGATCATCTGTAAAGTGATGGAAGGGGTCATCAACAGCGCTATCAGGCAGCACTTGCTGAGTAATAACCTGCTCACTTTCGCTCAGTTTTTGTTCTGCCAGGATCATTCAGCTTCTGAATGTGTTACAAGAACAAACGAGCTTGAGATCAAGGCAGCATTTCACCAAGTGTGGCATTAAGGAGCCTTTGTGAAACTGGAGTCAGTGGAAGACTTTCCATTGGCCATCTTCATTAGACTCATCACTGGCACAAAGGAAGTTGGTTATGGCTGTTTAAGGTCATTCATTTCAGTTTCAGGTCATCTTTGCAGGAGTTTCTCAGGATAGTGTTCTAAACCCAATCAACTTCAGCTGGTTCATCAATGTTAACTTTTCATTGGTTAAGACCCTATGAAGTCCCTTCAGACATTTAGTCTGTAAACGAAGTACAGCAGCAAAGTAATGTTAGAACAAATTATCCGCAGAATTGGTCAGTCCGATATCTCTTAGTTCAGTGTTTTGAAGTTTCTTTGTTAGTATTATAGAATCCTTGCATTGCAGAAGGAGGCCATTTGGCCAAATTGTGTCTGCATCGACTCTCCAACAGAGCATCTTACCCCAGATCATATTACTCACACATGCACATACATACAAACACACAACCTATCCTGTAAACACATACATTTATCATGGCTAATTCACCTAACTTACACATCTTGGTTCAGTAAGGGGCAATTTATCATGGCCAATCCATCCAATCTGAAACCTTTGAACTGTAGGAGGAAACTGAATACCTGGAGGAAACACAGCTGAGGAGAATGTGCAAATTCTACAGACAGTCACCCAAAGGCAGAATTGAACCTTGGCTCTTGACACTGTTGAGGCAGCAGTGTCAATGTATTGATACATAGGTACCTTGTATCATGTGGCCCCAGAGGCCATTCTTCCTGTTGTCAGGCTGTTCATTCATTCCCGGAGATCATCACAGCCAAGTTTTGTTTTTTCCTCACCCTGCAGCCTCAGACATTGGAATGCTGTCAGAAGTCATTGTAGAGAGTCTATTCTGTTCCAAAGTTCAGAGTTGCTGAAATTGTAAAGCCTTTGCTGGCATGGTTCGTTAAGTGGGCATGGAGCAGGAAGCAAATTTTGGAGCTTATGGTCTGCATTATTCTGTCCTTATTAACTGACCTCTGTTGTTATCATTCTGGTCAAAGAACCACTCGTAAAAACTTTGGGTCTTGCAGCAGTTAATTGCTCAGCTGCAGTCAGGATACTGTCATTAACAGGAAGAGCATCTTACATGCAATTATGTGTTCCACGATCTAGTATTGAGCAGTATTGTAACCCAGAGAGGTAACAATACTATCCCTCGAGTTTTGAACTGGATTACTTATGTGCCCTCACATGCCAGTTCAATCTTCTTGAAGGCAGGCGAAGAAATCACTTGTCTGCCGAGATCAGATACGAGTTATTCAGCAGCTTTATTTCACAGCTTGCATATAGAGCATCAGTTATCATCAGACTCTCTTAATTGGAACAGCACAACTCGTCTTTGTGTAATAATACAAAATAATTGATGTGATATTCCTGCATCTCAGTAGGTCATCTTGCTTGACTTAAACAAAATGACTTCTAACTGTTCTCCTGCATTCTCTTTCTGAGCCTGGTATAGCTGTCTTTGCAGCTTTTAGTTTAAAAAAAGCCTCTCTGTCTTTGTTCTGTTATTGTGTATTTCCATGTGTTCACAACTCAAAAGGATGATGAACACCAAATAGTCCGACTAATGCTTGGGACCTAGAACCTTCAAACACAGGGTGTAAGGTGTTTATCAATTACTGTGATAGGTTAACAAGTTATTGTAGATTTTGGGAACATAATTTCAAAGTTTAACTTACAAGCATGTTAACCATCTTTGTCTCAGTCCTTTCTAGTTAATAAATGTGCAAATACATTTGCAATAAAACTTGATATTTAAATGTAAAACGTTATTTTTTAATCCCTTCTATGGAAAAATGGTCAACAGAACCCTGAAATGTGACACTTTGCATTTAAAAATATGTTTCTGCATCTTAACCCTGGTTGTTTTGCCAATTACCTTAAATTTAATGATTAAAACTGAAAATGTTGGAATACTCAGTGGGTCTGACAGCATGCCTGGGGAGAGGAACAAGGTTAACATTTCAGATTGATGACTTTAAATTGTGTCTTTCTGATTACCAACCCAAATAGCTGGACTGTAACAGTTCAAGAAGGCAGCTCACCACCATCTTCTCAAGGGCAACTAGGAATGAGTCATTAGTACTTAGCCAGCCAGTGACACCCACATCCTGTGAATGAGTTTCTAAAGAAAGTATTGGCAATACTTTCTCCTTATTTACCCAATCAATTCCTTCCAACATTTTGAATATCTTCATCATTTCTTCTCTTAACCTTCCATACTCTAAGGAGAAAAATATTCTGCTATCAGTCCTGAATGTATGCAAACTTCTGGGGAGATGATGACATTGTGGTAATTTCTTTGGAGTAATAATCCAGAGGCTCAGCTAATGCTGGAGGACATGAATTCAAATCCCAACTGGCAGCTGGTAGAATTTGGGTGGCACGGTAGCACAGTGGTTAGCACTGCTGTTTCATAGCTCCAGCGACCTGGGTTCGATTCCTGGCTTGGGTCACTGTTTGTGTGGAGTTTGCATGTTCTCTTTGTGTCTGCGTGGATTTCCTCCAGATGTTCTGGTTTCCTTCCATAGTCAAAAGATGTGCAGGTTAGGTTAATTGGCCATGCTAAAAAATTGCCCCTTAGTGTCCTGAGATGCGCAGGTTAGAGGGATTAGTGGATAAAATATGTACGGAAATGTGGGTAGGGCCTGGGTGGGATTGTAGTCAGTTCCAACCCGATGGGCCAGATGGCCTCTTTCTGCACCATAGCGTTTCTATGATTCTATTAATTTAAATTCAGTTAATAAATCTGGAATATAAAGCTAGTTTTATAGTTGTAAAAACCCATCTGGTTCACTGATGTCACTGAGAAGGAAATTTGTCGTCTTTACCCAGTCTGGCCTACATGTGACTCCAGACCCATAGCAATGTGGTTGATTCTTATCTGATCTCTACAATGGTTTAGCAAGGGCAGTAAAAGGAAAAAAAAGGAAAACAAAATCTGGAATCAACAAGGGAAAACTGCAAGTAAATACTCACTGATAAGACAAGCTTTCAGGTCATGAGTTCAGCATCAGTTTACATCATCCTCAGGGTTGGCAACTCTAGTTGAATATGTTCCTGAAGATTTCATCATAGGACCTTCATTCGCTCCACTCTGACATTCCTGCCATGGGTTATCAATCCACATTGATCCTCACAGCACACCGTCTTCCCTTAGCTAAACAGAAAAAAAACTGACTTTATTATCCAATTGGATAAAAATAAATTACTGCGGATGGTGGAATCTGAAACCAAAAAAGAAAATGCTGGAAAATCTCAGCAGGTCTGGCAGCATCTGTAAGGAGAGAAAAGAACTGATGTTTCGAGTCCAGGTGACCCTTTGTCAGAGCTTTAACAAAAGGTTATCTGGTGTCGAAACTCCAGCTCTTTCCTTTCCTTACAAATGCTGCCAGACCTGCTGAGAATTTCCAGCATTTTCTCTTTTGGTTTATTATCCCATTCTTGAATGTCAGTAAAACATCCCCTTTTCCCAAGTTCAATTGTTTTATAATTAATAAATGAACATGTTCAAAGAAAATGGGAAGAAAGTAATCTTTTAAAATGATTTTTATCCTCGTGTACTCATAGCAGTGACGTGGAAAATAATTTTACATATCTGAAGACTCCAGGGAAATTTGTTTGGGGATGGGTGATGGATGAGCAGCACGAAATAGGAGAGAAATTATGGGTGATGATTGAAGCTGTCCACAATTTTGAATTTTGCCTTTGATAAGATTGGAAAGGGAGAAAAAGGTGAAGAGGTTTAAAGGAAAATTACTGAATGTGGCTGCTGTCTGATTTGGGGTGGCAGATGGAATGCAGAATAAGGTCTGAAAGGCTATGCTGGGATTTGGGGCTGTAGATGCATAGTGGAGTAGGATTCTGCTTAACTAAAATTATCTTGATTTGGTCTTTGTCTTGGTCCTCGGAAATCAATGTAGAAACTTGAAGCTTTGTCTTCAAGCTTTGCGGAAGACAAAGCAATAAATACTTAGCCCTGTTGGCAAGTATTAGAGGAATAAGAAATAATTTGCTGTTCATCAGAAGCTTCTCCCCCACTCCTTTGTGTATTGAGTTTTGCAGAGTCCTTGAGTTTTTTGGAATGGAACGTGATTTAGACTCCCTATTTTTCCATTGTAGCTACATGGCTTTTAGCTGCTCTTTTAATTGCACTGCAGCTGCATGGTCTCTTTATCCATCTCCAGTAAAATCCTAAGCATATGTTCAAAAGCTGGGTGGCAACTCTGTTTATTTTCAACTGGCCCTGATCTGAACTTCAACAGATTTTCTGAGAGAGTGAAGTGTACAGCAACAGCATTGAGACTAGCTGGACGCAGATAAAAGCCAAATGTTTCCATAGAGAATGAGATGTAGATATATAACACTAGGACTGAAAGATTCCAAGCTGAAATGAATAACTTGTGAAATGAATTATAACAGAATCTGATTGCAGTCAATATGGCGCAAACAGTATCTTACTGTGTCCGACTGTCAAAAAGGGATTGTTTGATGTGGGAGTTGAGGGTGGGTGGATTTGGCTCAATCTTAATATAGGTGACAGTAGTGATAAGAAATTTCTTTCGAAGTGTGAAGCTGGTGTTTCAAATGGTTAGTGCTTAACCCTTTAGCACCAAGAAACCTGTTTAGTTCTGAAAATTGGGTATTGGCAAAATAGTTTATTTAATCCTCATTGCCCCATTTTGATTTGATTTATTATCATCACATGTATTAACATGTAGTGAAAAGTATTGTTTCTTGCGTACTTACAGACAAAACATATTCATAGAAAAGGAAATGAGAGAGTGCAGAATGTAGTGTTACAATACAGGTAGGGTGTAGAGAAAAATCAACTTAGTGCAAGGTAAGTCTATTCAAAAGTCTGAGTTGCGACGGTAGAAGGTGGAAGAGAGAATGTCCAGGGTGAGTGGGGTCCTTAATTATGCTGGCTGCTTTGTCGAGGCAGTGGGAAATGTAGACAGAGTCAATGGGTGGGAGGGTCATAGATAAGAGAAATATTTGGTCCATATTTTAGTGTAAACATTCAAAAATAGTCCAAGCATGCTCCATCTGATGTTTTTAGATTCAGCATTTTCATCCACATTATTTAAAATCCATTTCAAGTTTTGATCACTGAAAAAATTCCTTATCAGTATTAAAGCTATCTTTCTGAATCAGTATTGCCTTTGTCCTACTCCCTTGTATCCTGATATCCAGGACTGGCTCAGTGCACAGAATATTTCTTGCAAATCAGAAGCTACGTCTCTGGTCACATGCATTATTTGGATTTGAGAAGTTTGAGAGGCATCCTGTTGTTATTGGGCCTCTTTCTCTATTGTTCCTGAACCATTTGTAAGCCATGGAGCTGTGTTACAGACTTGTTGGAATCCAGTTTACCTTGTTAGTGTCAGATTGGCGTAATATTCTCCCTTTTTGGGTCGGAAAATGGAGGCATATATTCCTAGGATTTCTGGAATATACCCAGTTGCCTTTTGAAATCTATTTCAGTTTTAGTATTGAATTTATTTCCATTACTCTTTTAGACAGTGCACTCCAGATCATAACAATTCACTCCTCATCTACTCTCTGGCTATTTTGCCAATTATCTTAATCTGTGTCTTCTAGTTACTGGCACATCAAAGAGTGGAAATAGTTTCTTCTTATTTACTCTCTCAAAACCTCATATATTTCTGAATAGCTCTGTAAGATCCTCCATTAATGTTGTCTGATGAAACCAAGCCCAGTTTCCCCAGTCTCTCTATGTAACTGAAGTCCCTCTTTTTATCATTCTAGTATATCTTCGCTGTATCCCTCCTTCCTAAAACATGGGGCTCAGAATTTGTCACAAAACTCCAGCTGAGGATCAGCGATTGATTTTTAAAAGTTAACATAACTTTGTAGGTTTTATACTCTATACCTTTTTATCCATTCACCCATCATATCACTCTTCTGCCCTCTAAGCCATGCATCAATGTAAAAAATTCTCATTCTTGTTTTAATTCCCTCCATGATCTCAGGTCTCCCCATATCTAATCTCTTTTAACCTCACAAATATCAAACATCTGTGCTCCTTTAATAATGGCCTCTTCAGCACGCCCAGTTTTAATTGCTCCACAATTTGTGACTGTGCCTTAAGTGATAAAAGCCGTAAGCTCAGGCACTCCCACCCTCAACCTCTTTGCCTGTCTTCCTCTCTCCATGCTTAATTGACCCTTAGTGTCCGGAGAACTAGCTAGGGTAAATGCATGGTGTTATGGGGATAGGGCCTGGATGGGATTGTGGATGGTGGAGAATCGATGGGTTGATTGGTCTCCTTCTGCACTGTAGGGAGTCTATGATTCTATCCCTTGTTTAAGATGTTCCATAAAAATCTACCAATTTGACCAAGCTTTTGGTCATTTACTAAATATCTCCTTATCTGGATCAGTATCAACATTTGTTTGATCTCGCTTCTGTGAAGCATCTTGAGACAATTTGTTGTTGTTCTGTCAATTTAGGATCTCATGTAGTTTTTAAAAAACATTATTAACTAACCTGTCCTGCCATCTTCAAAGATTTGGATACATGAAACCCAGTGTTGTTTTGGGTTCCTGCACTTCCTTTAAAGTTCTGTCATTTAGTTTACATCATCTTGAGCATATAATCAGGCTACCACATCAGTATAGTATTGAAGAAGTGCAGTAATAAGGGAGTACAGTACTGAGGGAGTACAGTTGTGAGGGAATACAGTACTAAGGGAATGCAGTATGGAGGTTACTGAGGGAGTACAGCACTGAGGGAATATAGTTCTGAGGGAGTGCAGTACTGAGCGACTGCAATACTGAGGGAGTACAGTGCAGAGGGAGTGCAGGACTGAGGGAATATAGTACTGAGAGAGTGTAGAAATGAGGGAATGTAATACTAAGCAAGTACAGTACTGAAGGAATACAGTACTGAGGGAGTAGAGTACTGAGGGAATGCAGTACTAAGTGAGTACAGTGTTACATTTTTGAGAGGAGGATGCCACCATTCAATTAAAATATTAAATCGCTTGTCTTTGTTCCGTTGGCTCAGGTGAGCATCAAAGATCGCATGCCGTTATGTAAAGTATAATAGAAAGTTCTTTCAGTGTGCTCCCCAGCATTTCTTCCTCAAAAATAGGTTAACCAATTATTTAATATGATAAGGTGCAAGAAGAATGTTGACATCCAAATACTGTGAAGACTGGAAACCTAAAGTGAAAACAAAGTTCAGGAAAAACTCAGCACATCTGACTACATCTGTGGAGAAGGAGCTAGTGTCTCAAGTCCAATATGACTCTTCTACAGCAGTGTTCCAAAGAGTCATTTTTGACTTGAAAAGTTAACTTTGCTTCTCTCTTCACAGATGCTGCCAGACCTGCTGATTTTTTTCAGTACTTTCTGATTTAATTCCAGTTTTTGATTGCATTGCCAGAGTGATGACATTATGCTGCACATTTTGATCCATTCTTGCAAAACAACTATCATCAAATAGGAAACTTCATTTATTTTCCAGGGTTATTGTATGTAATAAACTGTGTGCATGTGTGCACAATTAAGTTCTGGTGGGGTACACAGAGATAGAGAGAGAGAGAGTATAAGCAAATCCATCTGTAGTTCACAAATGTTCTCCCATTACAACAAAGTTGCAGTTTCCTCGATTAATTAGTTCCTTAAATGTAGTGGAATGTTCAGATAGGGATAGAAGTACAGATTTAGAACCAATTCATAACTTTTTTTAGTGCTTGAGGCTCTGCAAAGAAAATGTAACATGCAAGTAAATATCAAGTGTGAAATCAACTTGATCAAAGTTTCTGCACGTCACATCCTATTGAAACAAATGGAAGGAGGCAGCAAAGAGAAGACGCTGGAGGTCCGGACTTGGACCCTGTTTGTTCCCTTTGGATGTTTTACAATGATTTAATCCAAGTAGTTTTCTTTTTGAAGTTGCAATGATACACAAAGCCAGCCAGGGTTTCTCAGAGAACATTTTCAATGCCTTTTCATTGAATGCTACTTTAAATACAGAAATTAATATTGGTGTACTGCTGCATCACAATGCCAGGGATCCAGGTTCAAGTCCAGCCTCAGGTCACTGCCTGTGTGGAACAAAGAACAAAGAAAGTTACAGCAGAGGAACAGACCCTTTGGCCCTCCAAATCTGCACTGACCATGTTGCTTGTCTGTACTACCTCCCCTGGCAGCAAGTTCCAAGCACTCACCACCTTCTGTGTAAAAACCTTGCCTCGTACATCTTCTTTAAACCTTTGCCTCCTAGTAATTGACTCTTCCACCCTCCACTCTGTCCATATCATTCATATTCTTGTAGCTTTCTATCAGCTGGCCCCTCAAACTTCGTTGTTCCAGTGAGAACAAACCAAGTTTCTCCAACTTCTCCTCATAGCTACTACTCTCCATGCCACGTCACATCCTGGTAAATCTTTTCTGTACTCTCTCCAAAGCCTCCACGTCTTTCTGGTAGTGTGGTGATCAGAATTGAACACTATATTTCAAGTGCCCCAGCCGATGGAAAGCAAGCATGCTGTATGCCTTCTTGACTACCATCTTCACCTGTGTTGTAACTTACAGTGACCTGTTATACCTGTACACCCAGATCCCTCCATCTATCAATACTCTTAAGGATTTTGCCATTTACAGGATATTTACTGTATATTTTTGGAAGTATTAGACTTCCAAAGTGCATTGCCTCACATTTGTAATTGGAGTCTGTGCCTTCTCCTTATGTTTGCGCGGGTTTCCCCTGGGTGCTCTGGTTTCCTCCCACAATCCAAAGATGTGCAGGTTAGGTTGATTGGCTGTGCTAAATTGACCCTAGTGTCAGGCGGATTAGCAAGGTAAGTATATGGTGTTATGGGAATATGGCCTGGGTGGAATTGTGGTCAGTGCAAACTCGATAGGTCGAATAGCCTCCTTCTAATAGCGTCCTTCTGCATTGTAGGCATTCAATGATGTGAATGCATAATTTGCTGTGCGTAATGCGGAATAAAAATCTGGTATTTATTTTGGGTTTTCCCAGATGTTTTTAACCTAAAAATGAAAAACGAAACAACTGATTCTAATTGGGTCAAACTCATGCAATGTTTCAACACTCTCACATTCAGATTTCTTCTCCTTGAAGGCCCCACCATTGAAATGTAGAAAGGAGATTTCTAAAACAAAGTGAACTGACTCTGCACTAGTACTAATTGTTGCAGCTGTCCATCTTTTGTAAGAATTGTGTAACTTGCATTTGACTTTCATTCTGTTTTTATTTCTCATTTTTTTTATCTGTTCCCAGTCTATCTGCTTTCCCTGCTTCTGTTGATTAATCTCTGTTGGTAAAATACTTGCCACCATCACAGAATCGTATTAGTCATGGACAGGAGATGTTCAATTTAAACAGCCCTGATTTCTCCTCTCACTATCCCTTAAAACATAGAAAGGTGTTGATTTTGATTTTCCCTATATTAAGTGTGAAGTATTTTCCCAACCGCTCTTCTTTGGTGTGATCCTATTTCAATGAATAGCTCCAGATCAAATTTGAGATGCGTACACTTAAAGGGCAGGTTTATTTTGCACACACTAAAAATGCAGGAAGAGGGTTTTATAACATTCCACCATTTTGCATTCATACTGTAAACGAGGGATGAAGAAAAGAAAGGCAAAGGCAAGGCAAAGACCATAGAGAAAACAAGAATTATTATTTTGTGCAAGTCCAGAATCAAAAATTCAATGGTGTATTCCCTCTCAGAGGTTATCAGAGTGAAACTGATGCTGGAGAAGCCAATCTTTGAGACAATTGTACTGAAGTTCAGGCAGAAACAGTATTGATAGAGCCTGGCTTTCAAAGCTGGAAAAAGCCAATTTTGCTGCTGCTTGGTTGATGGAAGATGGCAAACTGAGCTTCACAGCTCCAGAAAGCACTTAGTACAGGACCCATGAGCCTGAAGGAAGGTGGGGGTGGGAATGGGAATGTCATTCCCACTTTGGTTATAACAAAGAATGTACGTTCCTTCGTCTGGATTCTTGAGATTGTTAATGCTTCAACCATTAAGAATTTCGCAGGAGATTTCAGAGTCCTTTCTTCAAACAAACTGACACTCTACATGGGCCAGGCCTGTATTATGGAATGTTTCATGGCCTTTGTATATACCCTAGAAATTGGTCTTCTGGAACTCATTGGCTTATTACCTTCTCTGAATGCCAGAGAGTTCCTTTTGTTTGAATCAATGGCTAGCCATGGCTTCAGTCATTTTAATTTTTTTTCCCAGATTTTAAAATTTTATAAATTATTCATTTGCCACAAGTAAGGCTTACGTTAACACTGCAATGATGTTATTGTGAAATTCCCAAAGTCGCCACAGTCTGATGCCTGTTCAGGTCAATGCACCTAACCAGTACGCCTTTCAGAATGTGGGAGAAAACTGGAGCATCCATAGGAATCCTACACAGACACTGGAGAATGTGCAAACTCCACACAGACAGTAACGCAAGCTGGAAATCAAACCCAGGTCCCTGGTGCAGCGAAGCAGCAGTAATAAGCACTGTGCTACCATACCATTGCACTTAGCCAAGAGAATATATAGATTTAAAAAAAAAATATATATATATACGCTTAGCTCCCTGACAAATGCTTGATGCAAACAAAATTTGTCTTAAATAAAATGGTACAGTTTTAATGTTCAGTGCAGGAATTGTACCAAGGTGAGGGACTTTGGTTATGTGGAAGATAAAAGAAACTGCGAATGTTCTCCTTAGAGCAGAGAACGTTACAGAATTATTCAAAACCATGAGACGTTTTGACACGGTAAATAAGGAGAAACTGTTTCCATTGGTGGGTGAATAAAATAATTTGCAGATTAGCCAATTTATTTTTTCTGTGCAACAAGTTTGTATGATCTGTAATGTACTATCTGCAAGACTGGTGGAATCATGAGTTAATTTTCAAAAGAGAATTGAACAAAAATACATAAAAGGGAAAATTAATGATGTTAAGGTGTAAGGAACAGGGGACTGGAACTAATTAGATAGTTGTTTCAAAGAACTAGTGTAGGCATAACGGACTGAACGTCTGTGTCATGCTATCATATCAATAACAAGGGTGGAATTTCCCAAAGTGAGGGGAGACATGTTTGTTTCCACAGTTAAAACTCCACCAATCTTAACGTCATCCACAAACTTACTAATCAGAACCCCTATATTTTCCTCCAGATCATTTATATATACTACAAACAACAGAGGTCCCAGCACTGAATCCTGCAGAACATCACAAGAACACGTCTCCATTCTGAAAAGCACCTTTCCACATCTACTCTCTGCCTTCTATAACTAAACCAGTTCTATATCCATCTAGCCAGCCCATTCTGAATCCTATGTGATTTTAGTTTTTGATCCAATATGCCATGTGGGACTTTGTCAGATACACTACTGAAGCCCATATAAACTACACCCACTTTCCTTAATCAATTATCTTTGTCACCTCCTCAAAAACCTCAAATTGGCAACATGACCTTCCCTGTACAAAACCATGCTGCCTGTCACTAACTAATCTATTTTCTTCCAAATGTGCATATATCCTGTCTCTCAGTATCTTCTCCAAAAGCTTCCACACCACTGATGAAAGGGTCACTGACCTATAATTTCATAGATTATCCCTACTTCATTTCTTAAACAAGAAAACAGCATTGGCTATTCTTCAATCCTATGGAACCTCGCCTGTGGTCAAAGAGGATGTGAAGATATCTGTTAAGGCCCCAGCTATTCTTTCTCTTGCCTCCCACAGTAACCTGGGATAGATCCCATCCAACTCCAGGAATTTGTCTAGCAATGCAGCTTAGGATACTCAACACTTCCTCCTTCGATATATTGACATTCTCTAGAATGTTCATATACATCCCTGACCTCAACATCAATCATGTCTTTCTCCTTAGTGAATAACGATACAAAATACTCATTAAGGATCTCACCAATTTCCTGTAGCTCCATGTGTAACTTCCCTCCATTGCCCTTGAGTGGGCCTACTCTTTCTCTTGCTACTCTGGGATTTTCCTTGTCCTTGTTTAGTAAAAACATTTCAAGACCCCTTTTAGCCCTCCTAATTCCACATTTCAGTGAAACTTGATTAAGTTGGGAAAGCTTTGATCAATGATACTGAAGAGGTGCAATGAGAAACTGTTGTTTCAAGTACTTTGTCTCTCAGAGTAATATCACTGTTTGACAGAAGATTGCCAACTTGTTGGATAGCACTTCATCTATATTTCATTTCATTCACTTTCATTATGATATGGGAAGCATGTTATGCAGCTCCACCTTGCACCATTGATGAAGGACAATAGGAGAAATCACATGGCTGTCAACAGCAATAGAAGAAGGTAAAGCAGCAGCAGCAGTTCATTCTCCTCAACCACTTATTCCTCTCGAGGGGATGACATTGCGATTCAACCAGCAAGAGGTGAGACCTCCAATACAGGACCTACAGGCAGAAGATCAGTTCTTCTTACATGTTTGAGTAGCAGTGCCTCCGGAGGCTCAAGTTTATATGGCAGGGTGCTGCTGACTTCTGCAGCCCTCTGGAAGACTTTCTTCCTGTGGAGATATGCATTGTCAGTGATAACAAAATTCCTGTTACTGGAATGCTACCCTCCTATGGGTCTCTGCTTGACACAAAGTTGTGTGCTCTGTTCTGCAAAAAGAGACATAGGAACATATAAAATCCTGATGGGACAGGAAAAGCTAGATGTGGAAAGAATGTTCGGAAGTCCAGAACTAGGGGTCACAGGTAAGAATTCTCTACCACAGAAAGCTATATCAGTATTCACCAAGAAGAAGGATATGATGGATGTTGAAGTCAGGGATAAGGATATGAACACTTTAGAGAATATTAATATATCGAAGGAGGAAATGTTGAGTATCGCTAAGTTGCATTAAGTTAAATCCCTGGAGCCGGATGGAATCTATTCCAGGTTACTGTGGGAGGCAAAGGAAAAAAATATCTGGGGCTATTCAGGACTGAGACAGGGAAGAACTTCTTCATTCAGAGAGTTGTGAACCTGTGGAATTCTGTACCACAGAAATGTTTCAGAGGTCCAGAACTAGGGGTCACAGTTAAGAATAAGGGCTAAACTATTCAGGACTGAGATGAGGAAAAACTTCTTCACTCAGAGAGTTGTGAACCTGTGGAATTCTCTACCACAGAAAGTGACTATTCATCACAAATGACACAATGGCTGTGATACACTTCGAGAAATCCTGAGGTTGTGAATGGAGCTTTTTGTATGCGATTCTCTACTCTCTTGTTTTTTCTCCCCATTTCTCTGTTTCCATCTTTCTTTAATTCCATTTTCATAGAATCCCTACAGTGCAGAAGGAGGCTATTTGGCCCATCGAGCCTGCACTGATCACAGTCCCACCCAAACCCTATAACCCCATGCAATTACCCTAGCTAGTCCCCCGATACTAAGGGGCAATTTAGCATGGCCAATCCAACTAACGTGCACACCTCTGGCCAGTGAGAGGAAACCGGAGCACCTGGAGAAAACCCACACAGACATGGGAAGAACATGCAAACTCCACACAGACAGCGACTTGAGATTGGAATTGAACCCAGGTCCCTGGTGCTGTGAGGCAGCAGTGCTAACCCACTGTGCCACTGTATCACCCATTTTATTTTACTCCCCTTTCTGTCACTGAATTGGGTAAATTGGTTGCCATGCCCACTTTAGCAATAGCTGTGCCTGATTTAATCGGATGACCTGAATGATGGACCTTCACATCCTCAGTCCTATTCAAAAGTATCTGCCAAGATAATCTACTGAAGTATCTCTCTTAAATGACCATTCTCCCTGAATGAATCTAAATAGAGAGAGGCAGTTAGTTAAATACTCTAACGGTTGCCTTGACTGTATTCAACTACTTACTGCGGAATGGTATTGAATCTGCAACCACCTTGATATCTATGGCTCAATACCACAAGAAGTACCTTCAGAAGTTGTGCATTCTCGGACTTTAAGATTTAAGAAACAAAGATACGCATTTCTATAGCACATTTTGTGACCACTGTCATCTCAAAGTTGTTACAGGTGGTGAAGTATTTAAAAAATTTGGTCACTAGTTTGATATAGGAAACACAACTGCCAATTTGTGCATAGCATGGAACCTTATGGGGGTCCATTAGACCATAAAAACATAGGAATAGATGTAGGCCTTTCAGTTCATTGATTGTGCTCTACCATGCAATGAGATCATGACTATATGATAATCCTCAACTCCACTGTCCCCCTTATTCTTATAACCCTTGATTCCCTTACTGATTAAAAATCTCAGTCATGAACATACTTAATGATCCAGCCCCTACAGTCCTGTGTGATAAAGAATTCCACATATTCACTGCCCTCAAAGTGAAAAAATTTCTCCTTATCTCTGTCTTAAATGAGGGATCCCTTACTCTGAGATTATGTCCTCTCAGCATCCATCCTGTCAAGCCTGTGAGAATCATATGCATCTCATTAAGGTCTTCTCTCACAAGTCCAATGAGGGCAGGCCCAGCTTACTGGTTATGGTTCAGGTCAGAAACTCCAAAGTTATTTATGGGGCCTGTCTGGATCATAAGTTGTTCATCTTGAATTTGGTTAGGATAAGCATGATATGCACACTTCAAGTATGACACACTAGGGGGCTTTTATCAAACACAGTTTATTTAATATAGTTAACGTATATAAAAAAAAATTAGCAAGAAAGTTTATCACTTACAAACAAGAAATGAAACAACTGCTATAATGTATAACCCTTAACAAGTGTATCTAATGTGCTCCAATCAAACCCGGAGACCAAAGACCCTTTTCACAGGTTTAACACGGTAAAGACTAATGCTGACAGGATACTGGACTTGAGTCCTATGGATGAAGTCTGCAGTTCTCTGGACAGACTCAGAACAGTCTGAAGTCAAAACTGCATCCCAAAACACCAGGACTTTAGACAAGCCACCAACAGCCTAATCCCCTTTTCAGAAAGGCAAAACCTTGCTTTCAGCTAACCAGTGGAATTTCCAAAACCAGGGAGAGAGAGAAAGAGACTTCTTTTCAGCCAGCTGTCCCTTCTAAAACTGAACTTTAAATTCAGCCAAACAGGAAATGAAATCTTAAACTCACTGGAAAGGAAAAAAAAAACTGTCTCATGTCAGTCTAACAATGCAGGACCTTAAAACAACCCAGAGTTAATATAAACAGACCCCCATTTCAGCTATTGAATTAGCAATAAAAAGACCCCTTGTGGACAACTTTGCAGCAATGAAATCAAACTGAAAAAGATCTGCTTACAACTGCAGAGAACAGGATTAATGAAAAACTTTCTTAAAAGGTACACTAATGTCAAATACTGAATCTCTCCTCTTAAGAAAATCCCTCCTACTTTCCCATTTCCTCATTTTCATACTCCATTGCTTTGAAATATAGGCCAATATTCCATGTGCCTTCCTTATTACTGCTGAATTTGCATGTTAGCTTTTTGCGATTTATGCATGAAAATCATAAATCGCTCTGTGCTGCATTTTTCTGCAATCGTTTTGGCACAGTGATTAACAGTGCTGCCTCACAATGCCAGGGACCTAGGTTTGATTCTGGTATGGAGTGACTGCCTGTGTAGAATTTGCACGTTCTCCCCATGTCTAATTGGTTTCCTCCGGATATTCAGGTTTCCTCCCAAAGTCCAACAATGCACATGTTAGGTGGATTGGCCATGCTAAATTGCTACTTAGTGCCCAAAGATGAGTACGTTACGTGGATTAACCATGGTAAATCGCATGGGGTACAGGGATAGGGCAAAGGGGAGGGCCTGACTGGAATGCTCCTTTGAGAGTCAGTGCAGACTCGATGGGCCGGATAGCCTCTTATTACATTGTACTGATTCTATGATTCTGTGATTCTATGATTCTCCATTTTAATAAAATTCAGATCCTTTGTTCTTCTTACCAAACTACATATCTTCATAATCTTCCTACATTATATTCCATCTGCCAAGTATTTGCCCACTCACCTATCCTGTTTATATCCCTCTGTATTATCATCCACACCATTTGCCTTCCCATCTATTTTTGTGTTATCTGCAAACTTGGCCATAGTATATTCACTTCTGTTGGCCAAGTCATTATCATATATTATAAATAATTATGACCCCATCACTGATCCTTGTGACACTCCACTTGTTATAGTTTGCCATCCTGGAAACGCCCCTGTAATCACAAATCTTTAGGGAGATCTTACCGTAAACATTTTAAGTGCCAAACGAACATGAAAACAAGAGAAATCTGCACCTTTTTCGGGTGACTTAAAAATTGAACCTGACCTGAATTAGTTAAAAAAAGAAGCAAAACTTGAAATCTGTCAGTCGAGGAAGTGGGTGTGGCCTAAATCACCCAAAAGCCAGCTAATATCACTAGAGGGTGCAGTTGCGCTTGTGCATCTGAGAGCATAGAAACCTATCACTGTTTCCACTAGCTAGGGAGGCTGGTTTTGGCCTTTGTGGCCGAAACCCAGCCCCTTTTATTGGGCACGAGGCTGTTCTTGCTGGATATCAGATGCCGGCAAGATCACGGGAGGCGAGAAATCGCTTTCTCAGCTCTCTTGTGATCTTACTGGCTCTCTGTGCCCATTGGCTGGTAGGGTACAATGTTCAGATTGCGCCAAGTGTCTCCTATCAATTTACCAATCCTTGACAAATGCTAATATACTATCCCTATCACCATGGGCTCTTATCTTATTAAGTAGCCTTTTATATGGCACCTTATTGAGTGCTTTTTGGAATTCCAAGTATATTACATCTACAGGTTCCTCTTAATCGATCCTGCTTGTTACCACCTCAAAGAATGTTTATGAGTTACTGAGAGCTAACTTGCAGATGCAGCAAGCAATTGAGGCGAATGTCATGTTGGCCTTTCTTGCAAGAGGATTTGAGTAAAGGAATAAAGATATTTTGATCTAACTATGTAGAGCCTTGTGAGACCACCCCTGCAGTATGTTTGCAGTTTTGGTCTTCTTACTTAAGGAAAGATATACTTGCCAGAGAGAGAGTGGAACAAAGGTTCACTAAACTAATTCCTGGAATGAAGGGACTGTCCTCTCATGAAAGATTAAGTTATATTTTGATTTGATTTATTACTGTCACATGTATTAGCATATAGTGTAAAGTATTGTTTCTTGCGCGTTATACTGACAGAGAAGAAATTGAGAGAGTGCAGAATGTAAGGTTAGCTCTTTTTCCCCAAGATGGTGCCAGAGCAAGGCAACTTCTTATAAGCTGCGCCCAGCATACTTTCTAATTCTATCTTTTACTCTCATTCTATGTTTCTAAAATTTCACTCCAACTCTTTTAAACTCTTTAAAATGCTTTTGTTACCAACCAACTCAAGAACAACTTCTTCCCTGCTGCCGTCAGACTTGTGAATGGACTTACCTTGCATTAAGTTGATCTTTCTCTGCATGCTATCTAGGAATGCACATTCTGCACTCTCTGCTTTTCTTCTTTGTGAATGATATACTTTGTCTGTATTGCACGCAAGAAACAGTACTTTTTACTGTATACTAATACATGTGATTATAATAAATCAAATCAAACTTGAGAAGAATGAGAGGTATCTCTTGCGAACATACAAAATTCCTATGGGGTTCGACAGGGTAGATGCAAGAAGGATGTTCCCCTCAGTTGGGGGGGGTGTTTTAGAACCAGGGGACACAGTCTCAGAAGTGGGTAGGCATTTAGGATCAAGATGAGGAGAACTTTCTTCACTCAGAGGGTGGTGAATCTTTGAAATTCTCTGCCCTAGAGGACTGTGGAGATTTAATTGTTGAGTATGTTCAAGACAATAATTAGTAGATTTCTACATATTAAAATCATTAAAGCGTATAGGAAAATGGTATTGAAGTAGAAGATCAGCCATGATTTCATTGACTGGCAGAGTGGACTTGAAGGGTTGAATGACATACACATACTTCTACTTCCTATGTTCTTATGTTCTGGGTAAACTGTGAAGAGTTTCAAATATGTTAAAAATGGAACTACCCCCGATGGAAGGATCAGGTAATTATCTTCAAAAAGATGGTTCTGACTTGGTTAATATGTTAAGATGCCTTCTGCCTAGAAGAATTTCATTAACAGCAACTAAACAGAATCTTACAGTGTACGCATATTCATGTTTAATCATGTACTTGCTAACCTGCATTCGCTCCCATTCTGGCAACAGCTTTATTTTAAAATTCTCATCCTTGTTTTCAAATCCTTCCATGGCCTCACCTTTTCCTACTTAATCCAGCCTCCTCCAGTCTAACGGTCCTTTGAGATCTCTGCATGCCTCCTGTTCTGGCCTATTGCACATCCCTGATTTTCATCACTCCACTGTTAGGGGCTATGCCTTCAGCTGCCTTGGGCCTCTGCTTTGCAAATCCCTCTCCCCCGCTTTCTTTCTTCTTTTAAAATCTTCTCAAACTCTACCTCTTTGACCTAGCTTTTGGGTTTTTTTAAAATTAGCTTTTGCTTTTGTACTAATATCTCATTAATTGGGTTTTTGTCAAACTTTGAAAAGGCTCCTGTGGAGCACTGAGGGACATTATGCATATGAAAGATGATATGAATGCAAGATGTTGTTCCACATGCTGCTGCACAGTTGTCTGTCTAGTTGGCCCTTTATTCAAGGGATTTGGAGTACAGGAATAAAGAAGTCTAACTACAATTGTACAAGGCCTTGGTGAGACCATAGATGGAACGCTATGTGTGGGTTTGGTCTCCAACAAATGATATATTTGCACTGGGGGCAATACAGTGAAGGTTCTCTAGATTGGTCCCTGGGCTGAGAGAGTTACCCTGTGATGAGAGATTGAGTAAATTAGACCTATGTTCTCTGGAGTTCAGAGAAATAAATGGTGATCCCATTGAAATGTACATGATTCTTAGGAGGCTTGACATAATATACGCTGAGAGTTGTTTCCCCTGGTTTAATCCAAGATACTGGGGCACAAACTCAGGTTAAGGGGTTGATCATTTAGAACTGAGATGAGGAGAAATTTCTTCATGGGTGATGATTTGCAATTGTCTACTTCCATTGTTGGATGGGCGATCCATTGTTGAATATGTTTAAGGCTGAGAGCAACACATTTTTGGTTTCTCAGGGAATCTACTGATACAGGGAGCAGGCAGGAAAGTGGAGTTGAAGCCCAAGACCATCCCATGATTGAATGACAAAGCAGGCTTGATTGGCAGTATGTTTTTCTTCTGTTCTTATGAATTGTGTTCTTGAATGTGTGGCAGTGGAAACTCATTGCCTACTACAATTACATGCCTAAACCAAGTCCTATACTCTATGATGCAATATGTTAGTATCCTACTTAATGGTACTACAGTATTCATTTGCCTCCTTCTCTCCTACCCCTTCTGTAAATACTCCACTAAAAATAAATAAAATTGACGTAAAATCAAACTCTTTGACACTTAGTACCTAGTGTCGTTTTGGAAGTAAAGAGCCTAAATCCATTGTCTGTTCATAACTCCTGCCTGACTGTGATTTTTGTACATGTGTTCCCATGTTTCCTTGATTAAAATGTTGTGGTTCTGCAGAGCGCACTTACTCAGCAAATATATGGGAATTTCCACTGACATTTTGAAATTTATGTGTGTTAATGTGTAGACACCACAACCCAGAGGGATCACACAATGCAGTGACAGATTTCTTGTAACTAAACACTTGTTTTTATAAAATGTCAGTTTGTGTTTAAAGGAATGGGGATGGATTATTTTTAAAGCTGCTTATCTATAATTTTTTTGAAGAATAGCATATTTACAATCCTTTGAGAGAATAAAATATAATTGATCCTAATGTAATTAAATGTTCCTTCTCAGATCATGTCTGGTCAGTTATTTATTAAGTATCTTTAAGTCATAGCTGCTTTGTTGAATTCAGGCAGCAGGCACCCGAGTGAACCTGAATACTCCATACTGCAGTGTTTTACAGAATTCCTTGCATGGGAGTTGTTTCATTGCAAATTCAGTAGCATCAATCTCCTCCTGTCTGAAATAAATCGACCTTGTACACCAAGAAGGATTTCGTTCAGTTTATTTGTACTGTATTTATCTTCATTTGCTGCCTCACAGTGCCAGGGACCTGGGTTCGATTCCAAGCTTGGGTGACTGTGTGGAGTTTGCACGTTCTTCCTGTGTCTGTATGGTTTTCCCCCAGGTGCTCCAGTTTCCTTCCATAGTCCGAAAAACGTGCTGGTTAGTTATATTGGCCATGGTAAATTTTCCTTCAGTGTTTCCGTGACGACTAGATTTTCATGATAACTTCATTGCAGTGTTAATGTAAGCCTACTTGTGACACTAATAAAAATAAATTTAAACTTCATTCCTGAACTTAGCATATTGCTGTACTGTGGATGTTTCACAACATGTATAGTACTATACGCATGCAAGGTGTTTTTGGTTTTCTGTACAAAACTAATACTCTTAGGCCCAACAGACTTAGCATAAGTTCATACTCCAAATAGCTGAGCTACTTTGCTAAAATGTGCAACTTGTTAGAGCAGGGCACTGGTAAACTAAGTGTATTCTACATGTCTACAACTACCTATCTATTTCAGATATTAGCTTGAAGGTTGGCTGACACTAAGAAGAATCCCATCTCCCCAATTATTTTTCATTAGTTTATTTGGTTTTTGTTGAAAGCTTTTATTAGTATAGATTGCTATCTCACATTGTGTTAATTTTGGGTTGGTGAGGATGAATTTACAAGGAAGATGGAGCGCACAAGTACATGATTTTCCCAAGTCCAAATGTATTATCTACAGGGTTGACGATTTGCTTGTGCAAATTGAACAAATTTTAAAGGAAAATTGTAACACCAAAACAGTGCATGTCAGCAGTTTCTGCTCAACAGATATTATTAATCCTCCATTAATCCTTTAACACCTCAGTGAACATGCTTTTTCAATGTTTGTGTATCTGGGGAGTAATTACAATCACAACTGGAGCCATTACTGGGCCTTTCAGGGAAATAAGAAGGCACTAATTATTTAAAGCTGTTTGCTTGCAAGGTTAATGTCCCTCCTAGGTAAAATATTGTTCATCCTGCAGCTGATTCTACAGCTTCAAGATACTTGTCATGTTTCCATTTTATCTTTCATACTTGCTCAACCCCCCTCAGCGAATTTTTCTTTTCATAGTTTGTTCCCATTTGATCTCTCGGCACTTTGTTTATGCTCTTTTTTTTTGTATGGACCAAATGTTAAGACTGTGGTTCAGCACATAACCCACAGAAAAGAATGTCCTGTTTTCATTTTTTGACTTTGGAAATATTTATATCATGATTTGATTACAGAGTTACAGTTGTAATTCCATTAACACACTTCCTGCCCTTAAACTGCATCTTCGTGTGACTAATGGACCAGAGTGGGTGGGTGGCGGGACTGAGGGAGAGAGAACTGGCAGACACTGAAGCGCTGACATATGTGTTGATAATGCCCCCCTTTGTTCTGAATTCTTTTTTTCTCTCTGCTTCCATTTGCAGGTCTTCACAAAATTGATAATTTTGCAGAAAAAAGGCCTCTTCTTGGCGTGTGCAAAAGTACAGGATCCGCAGGGTGAGAGGAAACATGTTTGCCAAAAATGTAAACCAGATGCAGCATGGTGGGGGTGAGGTATCAGGATGGTGGGAGAGTGTTTGGTGGAGTGGGTTGGTGGGGGGAGTTGGGAGGTGCTGGGAGGGAGTGTGAAAGGAATCTGTCTTTTCCAACAACATTGTCTGCTCTTTGGAGCTCAAAATATGCATGGCACCAATGATGTAGACTGCTCGTGAGGGCAGTAGCGTTAAACTATCAGTCTTTGTGGTTAGTAAGATGTGCCAATGACTGAAGCTTGATGCTACATTACATAGTTCACATGAGAAAACATTTAAGCATCGTTACAAGTGAAACACAAGTCAGTATTTCTTTTTCTTTTGTGCTCTTTTTGCTGTTAATGCTTTATATATACACAACTGACTATCCTTGATAATTTTACGAAAGACAAGTGGAGGACACACAAGATGTGACTGAATAAACTTCGTCATTCATGTGAAGCAAAAAGCTATGTTGTTATAAAATTAAGGACTAACTTCTTACCAACTGTGTTACACGTTGATGATTATTACACACTGATAAAAATAGAACATAGAACATTACAGAGCAGTACAGGCCCTTCGGCCCTCGACGTTGCGCTGACCAATGGAACCAATCTTATGACCCTCTAACCTAAACTATTCCAATGCTATCGATATGCCTATTCACTGAAATGTCTTCATTGCATGTATGCAGATACTGTTTCTCGATCATAACCAAACCAAAGATAGTGCTTCACTTGTATGGTGTTTGCTGAATTGACTGTTTCCTAGCGTAACATGGAATACAATGTCAAAAGATCAGAAGTCAATAGAACTAGAAGGACTGCCAAGGACTGTTTGTGTCAGTTTCATCTCGTGTTCAAAGTCGATCTTTGCTGTGTAATTTTGCAAATGTCTTGTAAATGATGTGTAGGCGCTGTTGTGGTTGGAATACTGGGGATGATGCCTGATGACTGTTTGTACTGTCTGTAAGAGCTCAGCTGTTCCCGCTTGACCTTGTAGGTCATGAGATGATTGGCTTGGAAAGGGACCATTCATGATTAGCTGAGTGGTGAGACACTCTACTTATTTCTACTTCCTGCAAAGTCCACTCTGAGTTTCAGTGAATGTGGGCCAAAGCTGACATGAATTTATGTGAAATTCTCAGCAAAGTTGGAGGGTGTGATAACATACTTTCCTTTTTCTTGACCCTCACACAAGTTCTCTCCTTCCTTCCCGTCCAAGTGATCTCTTTCTCTCTCTCCCGTTCCACACAATAGGCAGGATTTTACACCCCTACTCGTCATGAAACTGTAAAATCTTACCCAAGGTCAATGGACCTTGCCTGCATCAATTCCTGAGGTGGGCGGAGCAATAAAATTCCAGCCAATACCTCTCCTTGACATGAGAGAAAAGGATATTGTCTTCAACAGTTGTGCTGTTCCATTCATTGGTTCTGTATGGTTCAGTCCCATGTTTCAACATTGCCATTTGTCTTGTTTTGGATAGGATATTAACAGATTGGACTGGATTGAATTTTATACTAGCCTGCTGTAAATAACTCCACAGGTCACAACCCAAATGCTGATGGCTGTCCAACATTCACTATACTTCTGGGATATAAGTTTGGACAAAGATCTCAGCAATCAGTCAACAATATTGTAAATTGGGAACCAAGATAAGCAATGTATTTCCACTCATAGGAACTTCTTCACTTTAGTACCTCTCCCCTCGGAAAAATAATGAATTCTGTCTCCACTGCTGTTTAGCGTTGACCAAAATAACCTACAGCAAAACCAATGCAAACTCATGGGAATTTTTCTTAACAGCAGACTGAAATCTGGAAGAAATTATTCAAAAGGCGTTGAAAAGTATATTTGTGTATATTTTCTATCTGAAATTGTGGCTTTGAATTCTGAAAGAATTTCAAGGGAAGACAGTGTACAATCGGGAGATGGGTATTCCAAATATCTCTAGTCTGATCTCCCTTTATTTCAAGGTGCAAAAAAATTATAGTTAGCAAATTCCAACAGATGACTTTCCACAATAGAGCATTGATCTTTCAGGTAACCATGGCTTGGCAGGACTCACGCAGTCTTTTGGATCAGTGGATAATGTGCGGGCAACAAGATTCATCGGATTGTCTGTGTCTGTTGGGGAGAGACCAACTGTTTCCTCATTGCAGAGCTGAAGGGAGAGCCGTCATCATTTTGTTTACATACTTCCAGCTGCCAATTTGAGCAGCAGTATTAGAAGCACTAGGTACATGGCCCTGGGAAAGAGGAAGGCTAATAAAGGAAGAAGATCGAGGCTTTTGTGAATGTGCAGAGCAAATGTACAAGGCCACACCAGGGACAAAGGAGTTCAGTTATGTGGAGAGATGGTAGAAACTACAATTGTTCTCCTTAAGAGCAGAGAAGGAAGAGTAAGGGAGTCCTAAATAGATGTCAAAATTATGAGGGATTTTAACAAAACAAGTAAACAGAAATTATTTACTCCGGCAAGTGGGGTTGGTAACCAGAGGTCATAGATTTAAAATAATTAGCTAAGGAAGTTGAAGAAAGTGAGGAGAATTCTTACTATAAGATCTAGAAAATGCATCCTGAACGAACTGCAGAATCAGACTCCATTGTAAGTCTCAAAGCCAATCAGAGATATGCTTTCTGCAAGGAAAAGGCTAAGGAGTGGGTCTAATTGCATAGCTGTTTCAAAGAGCTGGCACAAGCATGACAAGCCAATAGGCCTGCAATAATATCTAGCATGCTGGGACAAGTGCTAGAAAAATGACTATGCAAACCCATCTGATTTACTAACATTCTTTAGGGAATGGAACTTATCATTCTTAACCAGTTTGACCAAAGTGCCTCCATACTGACAATAAATGATTGTTTCAAGTAGGCTGTCAGATTATTCCATTGAAAACTATCATTGCAAATTAGAACAATAAGAGATGTATAGGACAGCTCCATTGGCAATGTCCCAGGCAATTGTTCAGGGTAAAGATTTGGGCTGTCCATGACCCTTCAATAACATTTAGAAGTTGCAAGTACTGTCACAAAGCTAATTTGGACATGGACTTGTAAGCCAAGTGCAAAAAATAAAGTGAGAAGAAACATAAGCAAGATGTATAGTTGTGCTGTGTGTTTCACAACATCATGACCTTCTTAGATGCTTCATTACTATTAAAACACTTTTGAAGTGTATGTATTGTCATAATTTAGGAAATCTGGCAGCTGAATTGCACAAAGCAAGCTTTCACAAACAGTAATGAAATAAATGACAGCTCATGCACTTGGGTGTTAGTTAAAGACTAATAATGTACTGTGTACAATTTTGGTCTCCTTACTTAAGAAAGGATATACTGCAATGGAGGGGATGCAGAGGAGATTCACTAGGTTGATTCCGGAGTTGAGAGTGATGGCTTATGAGGAGATACTGAGTAGACTGGGGCTATACTCATTGGAATTCAGAAGAATGAGGGGAGATCTTACAGAAACAATATGATTATGAAACGAATAGATAAAATAGAAGTAGGGAAGTTGTTTCCACTGGCGGGTGAAACTAGAACTAGGGGCATGGCCTCAAAATAAGGGGGAGCAGATTTAGGGCTGAGTTTAGGAGGAACTTCTTCACACAGAAGATTGTGAATCTGCGGAATTCCTGGCCCAATAAAGCAGTTGAGGCTACCTCATTGAATGTTTTTAAGGCAAGGACAGATAAATGTTTGAACAGTAAAGGAATTAAGGGTGAGAGTGAATGGGTGAGTAAGTGAAACTGAGGTCACGCAAAGATCAGCCACGATCTTATTGAATGGCAGAGCAAGCTCGAGATGGCCTATTCCTGCTCCTCGTTCTTATGTTCTTATATTGGCCTGGAGATCATTAGAACTCAACTGATGCACAGCAACTCAACTGATAGCAATAAGCTCATTGCTATCTGTGACAGAGCTTCAGCTCCTCTCTCCTTCACTATATTTACGTTTCTCACCATTGGTGTACTGTGGCAACAATATCTACTCTATGGGGTACACTGCAGCAGTCTGCAAGCTTACTTAACAGAATCTTCCAGCCCATGATCTCTCCCATAAAGGAGGACAAGTGCAGAAACCACATTGGAACATGTACCAACACTCCTTCATTATCGCTGCTGACACCATCATGAAAGCATCACACTTCTATACTGCAACAAGATCTGGATTGTTTATTAGCGATATATAAAAATGCTAGAGAAATTCAATTGGTAGTGCTTCCAAAGCATTTACTGGAAGTACTGTCATACAAATGCTAGTGTCCTTCTTAATGCGAGCTCTATTCAGGCAAAAATTCCTGTTCACTGTGGGCCCTATTTTACTATTTTGATTCTAAATGCTGGGTAGACTTGAAACTGCAAGTGTTTCAGATCCGACTTTTAGACTTGTTCTCAAGCGCCTCCATACATACTGTGCTTGAAAAAATATTAACGATTCCAAATTGTGCGGCAGAAGCCAGCGAGCAAGGCTTAACGTTCTTGAGATCCTGCAACTCCGATCGGCGCCTCCAACTGTGCAGGCATAGAAAAAAATGATAGAATGCAGCTCTCCTGCTGCATCGTTCCCAGGCCGGATAATGCCTCCCCCCACCCATACAGACATTATCTCATCCCCACAACATTACTGACTCCCTTAAGCCCTACTACCCTGACTGATCGCAGCCCCCTCCCCACTTCCCTCTCACTGATCTCAGGCAGAGTGACAGCGGACCCTCTTTACTGATCTCTTACAGAATGGCAGCGGAACCCCCCCATTCCTCCTCATTGATCTCACAGAATGGCAGCAGAGCCCCACTTCCCCCCTCAATGATCTCAGGCAGAGTGGCATTGAACCCAACTTCCCGCCACTGATCATCAAGCTTTCACAAACAGTAATGAAATAAATGACAGCTCATGCACTTAACTCCCCACCCAGCCTCCACAATCCCAAACCCAATCTCAAGTGGAGAGTCACTGGACACTCAGCACTTAACTCCTCACCAACTGGAGCACTCGAATCGTACTTATGTGGAGCATGTCTTTTGGCTGACTCGGATGGGCGCATGTGGTGGTAAAGGGGGAAGTGCCGGTAAAGTTGGGTTTGCAGCCCATTAATCAATTTAGATGCGTACAAGTGCAGTTAAATTGCCGTTGTGCATGATTCGGGTGCAGTTAAATTGCCGTTGTGCATGATTCGGGTGCAGTCATGATCACGGCCATTTTTGGGCCTCGGTATAAGGCATGGAGGAGGACGCGGATCATGCTATTCACCTCACGTCTGACTTGACCAATTTTCTGCGCCTGAAAATGTGTGCAACTTGATGGTAAAATTGGGCCCACTGGAAAGTATCTCCCCCTCCAGGTCCAGCTTTCTCAACTCCCTAATAACCAGTATTCTAGGGAAGAACAAAGGAAACATTTCAAAGATATTCTGAAGATCTTTTTAAGGTGTGGCATCATTGACATTAATGGAGTGGAGTTTGCTACCAATTGTTCAAAATCATGACAACATTTCCATCAAGCAGCATCACACTGTTTTAATGATGAGGCAAAGCAGTGGTAGAGAAGGAGCAAAATAGAAGCAAATCCTATTACGTCAATGGACATGCTGCCCGATGTGCTGACAGATCTATGGGTTGAGAATTGATCTGTTCAGTCACAAGCCAGAACCCTTGATCCTGATAGACAGTCATCCTTGAATCAAGGAACAGTTGACAATATTTGTTAAATAAGTACTGAAGCAACATAAAGGGGACACTCAACCACCACCATTTCAGGGCAGTAAAATACCCCTGCCAGTGATGCCTCCATTCCAACAACATAGAACATAGAGCATTACAGCACAGAACAGGCTCTTCGGCCTTCGATGTTGCGCTGACCAATTAGGAAAAAGCAATGACCCTCTAACCTAAACCATTCCCTTTTCGTCCATAAACTTATCTACTAACCTCTTAAACGCCACCAAACTTGGCGCATCTACAACTGCCGCAGGCAGGGCATTCCATACCCTTACCACCCTCTGGGTAAAGAACCTACCTCTGACATCAGTCCTATAACTACCACCCCTTAATTTAAAGCTATGTCCCCTCGTGCTAGCTTTCTCCATCCTAGGAAAAAGGCTATCACTGTCCACCCTATCTAAACCTCTAATCATCTTATATGTTTCAATAAGGTCTCCTCTTAGCCGCCTTCTTTCTAACGAAAACAACCTCAAATCCCTCAGCCTCTCCTCATAAGACCTGCCCTCCATACCAGGCAACATCCTGGTAAACCTCCTCTGTACCTCTCCAATGCCTCCACATCTTTCTTATAATGCGGGGACCAGAACTGCACACAATACTCCAAGTGCGGCCGCACTAGAGTTTTGTACAGTTGCAACATGACGTTGCGGCTCCGAAATTCAATCCCCCTACCAATAAAAGCTAAGACTCCATATGCCTTCTTAACAACCTTATCGACTTGATTGCCAACTTTCAGGGATCTATTAACATATACACCAAGATCCCTCTGTTCATCAACACTATTAAGAGTCCTACCATTAGCCCTATACTCTACACATTTGTTATTCCTGCCAAAGTGAATTACCTCACACTTTTCCACATTAAACTCCATTTGCCACCTCTCGGCCCAGCTCTGCAACTTGTCCAAGTCTCTCTGCAAACTATAACACCCCTCTTCGCTATCTACCACTCCACCGACTTTAGTGTCATCTGCAAATTTACTAATCCATCCTTCAATACCCTCATCCAGATCATTTATAAAAATTACAAACAGCAGGGGCCCCAAAACAGATCCCTGAGGTACACCACTTGTAACCGAACTCCATGATGAAAATTTCCATCAACCACCACCCTCTGTCTTCTATCAGCTAGCCAATTCCTAATCCAATTAGCTAAATCATCCTCAATCCCATACATCTGCATTTTCTGCAGAAGCCTTCCATGGGGCACCTTATTGAACGCCTTACTAAAGTCCATATATACCACATCAACTACCTTACCCCCATCCACCTCTTTGGTCACTTTTTCAAAAAACTTAATAAGGTTAGTAAGGCACGACCTACCCTTCACAAAACCATGCTGACTATCCCCAATCAATTCATTTCTCTCTAAATAACTATAAATCCTATCCCTAATAATTCTCTCCAATACTTTGCCCACAACAGAAGTAAGACTCACCGGCCTATAATTCCCTGGAAAGTCTCTATTCCCCTTCTTGAACAATGGGACCACATTCGCTATCCTCCAGTCTTCCGGCACTATACCCGTAACCAACGACGACCTGAAGATCAGAGCCAGAGGCTCTGCAATCGCCTCTCTCGCCTCCCAGAGAATCCTAGGGTAAATCCCGTCCGGCCCAGGGGACTTATCTAACTTCAAACCCTCAAGAATATCTAGCACATCCTCCTTATCTACTTCAATACTTTCCAGTTTGCAATCCTGTATCCCAGTGTTCTCCACAACTACATTTACATCTCCCTGCGTGAATACCGAAGAGAAATATTTGTTCAGTGCCTCTCCAATCTCTTCAGGCTCCACGCACAACTTCCCACTGCTGTCTCTGACTGGCCCTAATCTTGCCCTAACCAATCTTCTATTCTTAACATATCTAAAGAAAGCTTTAGGATTCTCCTTGATCCTATCAGCCAAAGTCTTCTCGTGTCCCCTTTTAGCTCTCCTCAACTCACTCTTTAGCTCCCTCCTGGCTAATCTATAGCTATCCATTGCACTAACTGAGCCTTCAAGCCTCATCCTGACATAAGCCTCCTTTTTCCTTTTAACCAGCGAATTAACTTTTTTCGTACACCAAGGTTCCCTTACTCGACCATTTCCTCCTTGCCTGACAGGGACATACTTATCAAGGACTCGCAGCAGCTGCTCCTTGAATAAGCTCCACATTTCAGATGTTCCCAGTCCCTGTAGTTTCTAGTCCAACCTATGCACCCTAATTCCCTCCTTATGGTCTCATAATTACCATTCCCCCAGTTATAACTACTGCCCCCAGGTTCATGCCTATCCCTATCCATCACTAAGATGAACGTAACCAAATTGTGGTCACTATCACCAAAATGTTCACCAACTTCCAAGCCTAACACCTGGTCTGGCTCATTGCCCAGCACCAAATCCAATGTAGCCTTACCTCTAGTTGGCCTATCTACATACTGAGTCAAAAAACCTTCCTGCACACCTTGTACAAAAAACTAACCCCTCTAATGTTCTAGAGCTATAGCTATTCCAATCAATATTAGTAAAGTTAAAGTCCCCCATAACAATTACTCTATTACTTTCACTCCTGTCCAGGATCGACTTTGCAATCCTTTCCTCTACCTCTCTAGAACTTTTAGGAGGTCTAGAAAAGACTCCCAACAGGGTGACCTCTCCTCTCCTGTGTCTAATCTCAGCCCATACTACCTCAACAGAAGAAAATTAAAAGAAGAAGGCAAGATAGAATAATTTCAGTGGAATGAAAATTTAGCAGATTTACAATAAATAGATAACCTGCTCCGCCAGTTTACCATCATTACAGTGAACACAAAAATGTGCCTCCAAGCTACTCTCTGTTGTCGTCCATAGATTTATCTTGCAGCACAGGAAGTTAGAGGCGCATCGATCTTATTTTTAAACAAGAGACTGTTCAAAATGGATCATCACTGTTTTGCAAGAGCAGACTTGCACACAATCAGATTGGTTGTTTTTCTTCTGTTTCTGTGACATTGCACAGTCTCGAGCATTAATGAAAAATAAGCTGTTCAATAGGACTGTTTTGCAACAGATTTGCATTGTAAAAGATCAGTGTTTTTTTCTGTGTGTGGAGAGCTTTTGGTTGCTGGTTATAAAATCTACTTCAGCTGCAGGAAATGTATCCCTGATGGCCACAGCAGATGTCTCCTTTGCCTCCCACAGGACCATGTCTTTTGAGAATTCTGATAGCATTTTCATGGAAGGTCAAAGAAACAAAATACTTTAGAGACCCAATTGCCATTAGAGAAGTCAACATTCTGAATCATATTCTATGCACACTAAGAATCAAAATCCAACAAAAGTAACAAACCAAAATCAAGCCCTACTTGATCACAATGTAAAAGAGGCTTATCTAAGTTTCAGGGTACAGATCTGCCTTACAGCTTGGTGCCTCTCGGTGACTGTATTGAAAAGCTTAGTGCAAAAAAAAATTTTAAATATCAAACATTATGAATTTTTAAAGTCTGGTAACTGCTTCGAATCCAGTTATGATTATTCCATGACACCCCAATGTACCAGGTGCTGAGTCTGGCACTAGTGTTAAACTTGCAGACAGGTTTTGGTCTTGCTATGAATATCATCATGTTTAAAATCAGAGGCATGAACACGTGACATTGATTCACCTTGGATGTTCCTCCTACATAAAGATGCTATATCGTTCTGTTGGAAATTCAAATGCCATAATTGGGTTTTTCGGGAGATATATTCAAGTAACGTTCACAAAACACAAGTGCCAGGCAATGACTATTTCCAATGAGAGAGATCCAGTTTTTTTTTATGACATTCAATGGCACTACCATTGCTGATTCCCCTATCATTTGGGCGGCACGGTGGCACAGTGATCAGCATTGATGCCTTACAGTGTCAGGGGCCTGGGTTCAGTTTGATTTTGGATCACTGTCTCTGTGAAGTTTGCACATTCTGTGTGTTTTGCCTCCGGGTGCTCTGGTTTCCTCCCACAGTCCAAAGATACGCGAGTTAGGTGGTTTGGCCGTGCTACGTTGTCCTTAATGGGGTAAATACATGGAGTTATGGGAATAAGGCCTGGATGGGATTGTGGTCAGTGCAGGCACAATGGGCCAAATGGCCTCATTCTGCACTGTAGGGATTCTATGATTTTATGATCTTGGGTTATCGTTAACCAAAAACTGAATTGGACCAGCCATATAAATACTGTGACTACAAGAGCAGGTCATAGACTGGGAATTGTGTGGTGAGTAACTCACCTCCTGACTCGCCAAAGCCTGTGCATCTGCTACAAGGCATAAGTCAGAAGTGTAATGGGATATTCTCCACTTGGCTGTGTGAGTGAGCCTTCAGTGACACTCAAGAAGCTTGATGTCATCCAGGACAAAGCAGTCCCTGATCACCACCCTATTCAAACATCTTAAACATTCACATTCTCCACACTGATCCACAGTGGCAGCTTTGTGTATGATATACAAGATGTATTGCAGCAACCTGCCAAGACTTTCAAATACACCTTCCAAGTCTCTACCACCTTGAAGAACAACAAGGGCAGAAGATGCATTGTAACTTTTTGCAGAATTTTTAGCCTCTGACTAGTTCTTTTGTCACAGCATTTATATAGCTAGTTCAGTTCAGTTTCTGATTAATGGTGAATTTCAGGATATTGATGGTGGGGATTCAATGATGTTAATGCTGTTAATAGCATATACGAGTGATTCATAATGGAACTTAATCTGATGTGGAAGATTTATTTGTTAAAGTAAGGCATCAAACTCTGATGAGTGACAAGTTAAATTTTGCAGTTACAAAGTAAAAATTTTGAATAAATTCTTTAGATTTGATTTACAAGAATTGAGTTGAATGCTACAGTAGATGATGCAATCCATTCAATGGATAAAAAGAGTAACATTGCTAGGATTGTTGGTAATATTCATGAAATAGTAAAGGGATTGATTACAGTGCAAAACGCCTCTAGCATGTGAAATTAAGCAGAAATTAAGCATTTTTGTTGCAACTCTTAAGAATTGATTTATAAAGTTTTCATTGTACACTCAATGACTGGTGATTGTGCTTCTTACTTCAAACAGTTCACTTGATGAGATCATTCAGTGAAATACTTCAGCTCAGAAAGGAGTGCTTTCAATTTTGTTTTCTTCTTCGAAATGTTGATGCAGATGTCACAAAAGATATTAAAGCTGACATCTTTTTATTTTAACATGCATTCATCCTGACTGAGAGTTGAAACTTAGAGAATAATTTCACTTTAAAGGGCTAGGAACTTAATCATTCAATTTTGTGAAGTCTGGATCAGATGGATTAGACAGAGAGCTGACTACATCTGCTATTTTACTACAAGTTGTTTGTGAAGTTGAGTCAGACTGATGTGATCAGCGCAGAATTATAATTCTTTCAAAATGGCTCTTCATTCAAAATGGCATCTTTGCTGGTGGAGGACTTGACATTCGGTATGGGAAATGTTAATTGTACAAGTACAATATCTATTCTACCGCTAACAATGTCAAATTAAGGAATACAACTTTAAATATTTATACTTAAGAAAAAGGGTGCTGCATTTATTTAGTTCTTTGGACACTTTTAGAAATGTTTCAAAGTGCTTCAGATGCAAATAAATAACCATTTTGCATTCAGCAATATCCCACAGAATGATTGGATATGCGTGAGGTTAATCTGTTTAGTTTTTATTGGTTTAAGGGAGGAATGTTGGCTGGAATGCCAGGACAACGCCCTATTATTCATGGAATCTTTAGCTGAATAAGCTTTAAGTTGCTTACATGGGATGTCTACTCTGGCAGTAGAGCTCTTTTTGAATATGCGCTAGTTACTGTCTAGATAATGTGTTGCAATCCTGGATATGGGTTGAATCCAAACTACAAATCTAAATTTTCTTTATAGTTTCTTTAATATAATATAATGATCCCTGGCTTCATCAAGAGACGTGTAACCTAAGATGAGTATAGATGAAACTAACTTTGGGTCAAATTTTAAAAGTAGGGAGAGAAAGAGTAGGTGGTCGAAGGTTTTGACACAACAGAAAAATGAAAAGGGGAGGGTGGGCGAGTTGGCTGCAGGTAATGCACAGGATGCTAGAGAGGAATAGAGATGCTAGGGGATTTTCACAGTAACTTCATTGCAATGTTAATATAAGCCTTCTTTGACACTAGTAAATAAACTTTAAAAACTTTAAAAAAACTAGAATTGAGCTCAGAATGTTGAAATGGAATAAGCTGCGAAGGTAGAATGAGGAGTGAGGCAATGAAAGAATTTTGGACTAGATATTTCTTCATGTCAGAAACACAGTAAGACTTATCAGCTATGACTCAGTTGGTAGCACTTGTGCCTCTAGGATAGAAGATTGTGGATTTACATTCTCTCCAGGACATATGATCACAAAATCAAGCTTGACACTCCAGTACAATATTTAGGGAGCTCTGCATTGTTGGCAATGCTAACTTTAGAGTGAGATGTGGAACTGAAACCCTGTCTGCCTTCTCAGGTGGGCATAAAATGTTCCAGAGTACTATTTAGAACATTTGATTTGATTTTGATTTATTATTGCCAAATGTATTACTATTGGCATTGTTAGTATGGGCAGCACCGTGACACAGTGGTTAGAACTGCTGTCTCACAGTGCCAGAGATCCAGTATGATTTCCGGCTTGGGTACCTGTCCTGGTCCCTCCATGCCGACATTATAGTTAAGAAAGTCCACCAACACCTCTAATTTCTCAAAAGACTAAGGAAATTTGGCATATCAGATGCGACTGTTATCAACTTTTACAGATGCGCCATAGAAAGCATTCTTTCCAGTTGTATCACAGCTCGGTATGGCTCCTGCTCTGCTTAAAACCACAAGAAACTACACAAAGTGGTGAATGTAGCCCAATCCATCACACAAGCCAGCATCTCATCCATTGATTCTGTCTACACTTCCCACCTTCTGGGCAAAGCAGAACAGCACAATTAAGGATCTCACACACCATGGACATTCTCTCTTCCATCTACTTCCGTTGGGAAAAGGATACAAAGGTCTATGATCATGTAACAGCCGATTTAAGACCAGCTTCTTGCCTGCTTTTGTCAGACTTTTGAATGGACTTACCTTGCGTTAAGTTGATTTTTCTGCACTCTAGCTATGACTGTAACATTATCTTCTGCACTGTCTCGTTTCCTTCTCTATAAATGGTATGCTTTGTATAGAGTGCAAAAAAACAATACTTTTCACTGTATACCAACACATATGACTAATAATAAATTAAATCAAATCAAATCAAACTGCCTGTTTGGAATCTGCATTTTCTCTCTGTGTCTGCGTGGGTTTCCTCCCACGGTCCGAAAGATGTGCTGGTTAGTTGCATTGACCATGCTCAATTCTCCCTCAGTGTATCTGAACAGGTGACGGAATGTGGCAACTAGGGGATTTTCATGTCATTGCAGTGTTAATGTGAGCCTACTTGTGACAAATAAATAGTACGCAATAAAAAATACTATTTATTGCGAGCTGCACAGACAAAGCATACTGTTTATAGAGAAGAAAATGAAAGGGCGCGGAATGTAGTGTTGCAGTCATAGCTCGAGACAGATCAATTTAATATGAGGTAGATCCATTCAGAAGTCTGATGGCAGCAGAGAAGAAGCTGTTCTTGAGTCAGACTTTTATATCTTCTTTCTGATGGAAAAAGGGGAAGAGAGAATGTCTGATCTACTTGGGGTCGTTGATTATGCAGCCTTCTTCAAGGAAATGTAGATAGTGTCAGTGGATGGGAGACTGCTTTGCATGATGGACTGAGCTTCACTCACATTCCCTTTGTAGTTTCTTGTGGTTTTGGACAGAGGGGGAGCCATACCAAGCTGTGATACAACCAGAAAGGAGAAAAGCGGGGCATTATCCTCAGTGTTCTGACTAATAGTCATCTCTGAACCAAAATCACAAAAACAGATTGCTATTACATTGAGGTTTATGGGATCATGCTGTGCACAAGTTGCTGCCGTCTTTTCCAAATTAAAACAGTGATTACACTTTAAAAGAATTTCATTGGCTATAAATGAGTTTGAGATATCCAGTGTACATGGAAGATGCTGCATGGAAGATACACTGAGGGAAGAATTGAGCATGGTCAATGCAACTAACCAGCGCATCTTTCGGACTGTGGGAGGAAACCCACGCAGATACAGAGAGAAAATGCAGATTCGAAACAGGCAGTTTGATTTGATTTGATTTGATTTAATTTATTATTGGTCATATGTGTTGGTATACAGTGAAAAGTATTGTTTTTTTGCACTCTATACAAAGCATACCATTTATAGAGAAGGAAACGAGACAGTGCAGAAGATAATGTTACAGTCATAGCTAGAGTGCAGAGAAAGATCAACTTAACGCAAGGTAAGTCCATTCAAAAGTTTCTCTTTTATTTCCTTTTTCAAAGTGAGTGTACTACCAACTGAGCCAAATTGCCACATTGCTGACCTTAAAATGTGCACACATTATACCATTTTAATGAGGGCACGTTTATTGTTGGCATTTCACAAATGTTTTTAGCATGTTGGATTACAAGTGAATCATCTCACTATTTGGTTATATTTGATCTTGTGCCTGCTTTTTTGGACATAAAGAAGAACACTTAAATTAAGTCAATGAGTTTTCTAAAAGTTCTGTTTTTGAAGTGAATCTGTATTCTCAATTGACCAAAGAATCTGATTCAAATGTTGGAAATTCTTAACCTTCACTGATTGTTTCATTCAATAAATATGTAGTGGGATGAAATGTACCCAAAGCTGTTTTAGTTGATTGCTGGAGTTGCAGTCAGCAAGTTGAGAGATTAGAATGCAGCTGCATCTTACATTTACGGTAAGTTAATCCCCTCTTGTTGGCTGCATTTTCAGATGTCTTGATTTAGTCGACTCAAAGAATTAGACTTGGTGCAATAAGCAGCGTTGAGGAGATGTCAGTACACTTGGTAACGTGTCAAAGAGAGAGATTTTCTTCAGTGGGCAAATCAATCTGGATGGATGAGGTAGTGATGGTACAATTGGAGGAGAAATTGAATGAAAATTTATTTGGGTCTCGATTGTCTTCAACCTGCTTCTAATTGGCCAGAGTCTGGGCTAAATCCTGAGTGCTAACCTTGAGTGCCAATGAGAAATTTCTCTGGAAAGTGAGCCGGATGCTGGAAACACCACTTGTACCTCACTAAAATAACATCTACATTTTGTGTTAGTTCCAGGAAATCCTTAGGCTGTGCTGATGGGTTGGAAAGACACAATATGTATCTGCCACTTCTATGTCTTAAATATTATATCAAACTTACATGACAAAAGCAGGCCATTTGGCCCAACAGATTTATCTTTCTCATGAGCCTCCTGCAGCTCTATCTCATCCACTCATATCCACATGTCTTCCTATCCTTTTCTCCCTACTGTACTTCTAGCTTCCCCTTAATCATATCTATGTTATTCCCTTCAACCACTTCCCGTTGTAGTAAGTTCCATTTTCTAATGTGTAAGGATGTTTATGCTGGTCTTTTTTATTGGATTATCAGTGACCATAAATCTGTTTCTATCTCTAATAAAGTTTCCCAGGCATGGGACTAAGGAAAATCTACCCTAGGACAGTCTTTTGATATATAATCAGAGGAAGTGATAACTGAGAAGAGACATGCTACAAGCCTAGGAAAGGCAAGCAAAAGGCTTATGAACAAGTAAAGCTGATAGTGACTAAACTGAATTCTAAATTCCTGGCAACTTCTCCAACACAGAAGGATTTTACCTTGTTACGATTCCAGTTGATGTTTTAACTGGACAGGAAGGTCCCAGAATGGAATCCTGGTTCAAAAGGCCTTAACTTATTCTTTTATAGGAAAATATGATGCAGCAGAGTCACAGAACCTCTGGTTAGTTTTAACAACAGGAAAAGAAACATTTATTGAACATGAAAATATAATACAATATTCCTTTACCTCCTATTTTCACAAATATACACAGATTTTAAGGTTACCACAGGTTTCAAAGTATATCTTAGGTTATAATGGTCTGAGTAATACACAATCCCTTTCGAACACATGGGCTGGCTGTGGTCAGACAGTTTTCATCTTCAACTCAATTGATTTTTTTGTGGATTTCTCCTCAGAATCCCCCAGGTGATTCTTACACCGTGATCTACCTTGTTTTATTGAACTCCAGTTTCCACACAAGTGACCTCAAATTCTGTTTTCAAAAATACACAGTTTCAAATCTTCTTCTAAATGACACTGTCCCTCAGCTGCTCCGTCAAGGGTTTCCAGCGTCCCCTTCAGGATTTCTTTATCTTCCCTGCAAGAAATTCTTTACAATTGCTTTAATTATTGATTTCCAAACTGTAATTATGATGTCACCAAATCTTTGATTTACCTCTGAAGTTTATTTTCCCACACCACATCTAAGTACTTAAGCTGTCTCTTCAGTTCAGAACACTCTATCTGCTTTTCCTTGCATTCTTCAGAAACTGTACAATGTTCAGACATCTCGATCTCTGTTTCCTTTCCTTCAGTTTTTCTGAGACATTCTTCCACGCTTCAATTCCTTGATTGTCTGGACTTTATCTGGTTCTTTGGACAATTTGCCTTTTTGCAGCCACCCCCTTGTCCTGTCCAGCTTTACTTCTGGTTGAGCTGAGTGATGTTTACTCCCTGATGTCCAATGATCAACTGCAAATGAATTCAGTTACAAACTAAACTCAAAAAGCCTTTGTATTATCTCCAGTTCTGTAAGAAGTCTCAGTGTAATAACTCCATGAAGGCGAAAAGTCCCGTCACCAAGTTACTTTATTTACACCATACATCTGTACACAGCCAGCTCTCCAGTTGCTTCCTGCTGAATGCAGGCTGGGAGTCTGACACCCCTGCTTTAAAAAGGGAGAATGAGGCTCCCTGGTTTAACCAAGAATAGGACTCATCAAGTAGTCCATAATCTAGCAAATCAACCTCATTAACCATCACATTTACAACACCAGATTAAAGTCCAACATGTTTATTTGGAATCATGAGCTTTTGGAACGTTGCTTCTTCATCGCCATCAGGTATGTTTTGTGTGTGACTTTTTACTGTGCCCACCCCTGTCCAATGCTGGCATCTCCATCCCACGGCTCTCCAATTCTGGGCACAACACTTTAGGAAGTACGTAAAGGCCAGGGAATCTTTTACAGTTGTACAGGGAGCCAAGGCAGTTCAGATCTATGAAAAAGCTACAGAAACTGTGACTGTCCTGTTTAGAGTAGAGAAGGCGTATGGAAGATTTAATAGATGTGTTCAAAATTATGAAGAGTTTTGATAATGTAGTAGTGAGAAACCGTTTCCACTGGCAGAAAAGTCTATAGCCAGAGGATAAAGATTTTTGATTTGATTTGATAAATTATTGTCACACGTATTAGCACAGTGAAAAGTATTTTTTCTTGCGCGCTATACAGACAAAATATATCGTTCATAGAGAAGGAAACAAGAGGGTGCAGAATGCTGTGTTACAATCATAGCTAGGGTGTAGAGAAAAATCAACTTAATGCAAGATAGGTCCATTTGAAAGCAGCAGGGCGCCAAATCTGTAAGAAATTGCATTAAAGCATTGTTAGAGAGTTTCAAAAAGTTAGAATGAATTTTTAGGAGCATAGAACAAAAGTTAAAGATAGAATTAAAAGTATGCTGGGCACAGCTTACAAGAAGTCGCCTCGCTTCGGCCCCATCTTGCAACATCATTAAACGATTGCAAAAGAACAAAGGGGAGATGAGAATCCATTTTTTACATTGAGTTGTGATGATGAGCGAACAGAAGGAAACAAATTCAATAGTAACTTCCAGAAAGGGATTGTACATATACTTGAAAAGGAAAAAAAAAATGAGGGGTTTCGGAAAGAGCAGGAGAAAGTGGGATTAATTGGATAACTTTTTCAAAGAGCTAGCACAGATACACTGGGTTGAATGACCTTCGCTGGTGCTAAATGATTCTATCATTTAAAAGCTGTCAAAAACAGTTCCAAAATTATAATTTGCTCTAACTGCCTTGAGGTTAAAGTTATAAAGCTGATTCCTTTTGAACCATTTTGCATAATTAATACAGTAATATGGGCAGATGTATGAAGTAAATAACAGATGTCATCACTTCATGATCAAAAAGCATTAAGGATGATGATAAAGTTAAAGTCAGAATGCCAACAATGTGATGCCAGGTTATAAATTTTGTTTAATCTTTTTAACCTTACTGCATTTTTTCTTGGTCTTAATGTTACTTTTCCTTGTTTGGGTTCCATTGACCATTTTATTCTATAGTTCATTGATGTCCACCATTGTGTGTTTTCTGAGTTGTTTAAATCCATCCCAGCAATCCAACTCAACTCCATTCTCTCTGCTTATACAAGTTTTTAATGTTTTTGATTGTTTTTGAGATTAAAATGTGGCTCACTTGATTCCTTTACTTAACTGATTCTTTTATAATTGCACTTCTGTTTGGTGTTAGAGCAGATGTCCAAGAATGTCTTATTTTTAAACAACGTGTTTTGTATCATTGTGCCTCAGGGGCTAGATATAAAGTTTAAATTCATGCTGCATAAAATTGTATATATTTCTTGTTGTTGTTGCCAGTAATCTTGATTTCCGTTGAGGCAACAACATTGAACAGTATTTTACAAATCTCCAGACCCACAATTATTAAACAAAGTAGTAAATAAATAAAATAACAGCAAATAGGCCTGTGCTACTATGGCTTGGGGGTCAGATGGTTTGGACATCCTTATCAAGCATCAAGCATGTGTAACATTTCTAATTCATATAATACTTTTTTAAAATTCATTCATGGGACATTCATATTGCTGGCTGGTCAGCATTTATTTCCCAATGGCAGTTGAGAGTTAACCACATTACTGTGGATCTGGAGCCATATGTAGGCCAGTTCAGGCTAGGTGGCAGATTTCCTTCCCTGAAGGACATTAGTAAACCAGATGGGTTTTTCTGACAATCGACGGTCATTTCATAGTCATCAGTAGATTCTTAATTCAAGACATTTTTTATTCAAATTCCACCATTTGCCAAGGCAGGATTTGAACCTGCATCCCATAAGACTATAAAAGTATAAGATGATGGCTGATAAATTTCTCAACCCCATTTTTCCGCCTTTTCCCAGTTACCTTTAATTCCCTTACCAATCAAGGACCTATCTATCTCTGTCTTAAATATACTCAATGATAGGTCTCCACAACTTCTGCGGCAATGAATTCCACAGATTCACCACTCTCTGGTTGAAGAAGTTCCTCCTCATCTCAATTCTAAAGTATTGTCCCTTTATTTTGAGACTGTGCCCTCGGATTCCAGTCTCTTCCAGTAATGAAACATCTTCCTCATGTCCAATCTATCCAGGCCTTTCGGTATTCTCTAAGTTTCATGAAATCCTCCTCCCTGCCATCTTTCTAAATTCCAGCGAGCACAGACCCAAAGTCCTCCAATCTTCCTCATACACGAAGCTTTTCATTCTTGGGATCACTCTCATGAACCTCCTCTGGACTCTCTCCAAGGCCAGCACGTCCTTCCTTAGATATGGGGCCCAAAATTCCTCACAGTATTCCAAATGTGGTTTAACCAGAGCATTATAAAGCTTCAGCAGTACATCTTTGTTTGTGTATTCTAGAACTCTTGAAATGAATGCTAACATTTCATTTGCTTTCCTAACTACGAACTCAACCTGCAAGATAACCTTAGGAGAATCCTGAACTCGGTCTTCCTAGGCCCTTCACGCTTCCGATTTCTGAATTCTCTCTCCATTTACAAAGTAGTTTATGCCTCTATTCTTCCTACCAAAGCACATAACCTCACACTTCCCATGGTGTATTCCATCACTGACTTCCTTGCCCATTCTCCTAACCCGTCCAAGTTCTTCTGCAGCCTCCTACCTCCTCAATACTAGCTGTGCCTCCAGAATGTCCGTACAACTTTAGCTGAGTTTCTGGATTAATATTCTAGGGATAATACCACTAGGCCATCACCTTCCAATTCCTTTTGGCACTGGAGATGTTTCAAGCGATCAACTCTACAGCTCAGGAACTCACTTTTAAAGATTTTTCTTATCCTTCTGTTTCTGTATGATCACGTGAAGTTAATCCATAAAAATGTATTCTATGGAAGGAAAATAGTTACTGATGTTTACTCGGTGTTGTGGTTAAACTGTGAAACTTCTTGGGGTGTTTTCACTATGTTGAAGGTGCTATATAAATGTAAATTGTCGCATCTTGGTTGTAGAATGGCCCAAATTACCTGCATTTGTGTCTTCACTCAACAGAACACACAGCAGGTTTTATTTGCCAAAGAACATTCCTTTGACATTATTTACTCACACATGTGGGAGAGGAAATAATCTGATTATTAACTGTAAAAACCAACTTTAGAAATCTATTGTCCTGTTGTCTCTGTTAATAGAAATGACTAAACATCAAGAGGAAATCACCCAGGTTTCTTTGCGTTATTGCTATTTCTGTTTGTTAGAGAAACTGGAGATTACCCCACTGTTACATCCATTACCTGCAAGGATACAGCAGACAAAAAGAAATACCAGTCAATTTTGGGAAGTATTGGTATTCACTACTGGAGAATTTTAGCATCAAATCCGTACCAACTAATTCACTGGTGTCTATACGAATGACTTTAGTATACATTATTTTTCAGTTTTTCTCTTACTGCAATCTCATGTTTGCAATCTCTTGTTTGTCCATGTGCCTGCAGACAAGAGTCTGAAAGGTACTTTTAGCAACTATGATGTTTTGTAAACAGCGGACTGTTATTGGTACTTTTCGGCTTATATTCAGAGGGAGGTGAGGGTCCTTGGTTGTTTCGAGCTTAACATGCCATTTGTCAGCGAAAATGCTGAAGATTTTCAGACCTGACTCCACTCATGAATTACAATGCAATGTGGTGAAGCTTAAATCCCTGATGTCATTCAAATATGTTGATTGGACATTTTACCTGGTTATGTAGTCATTAATATATTACAAGCCTCAATGTCCATTTGATTTTGTTATAAATTTTGAGATTTTGTGCAGCACCTGTATTTTCTTTGTCAGCTATCTCCTCACCTTTCTTCCTATCTATTTTGCATAAGCCCTTTTTTAGGCACCATCATATTTTGGTGAATCAAGACCCTTGAGTGATTGTGAGGAGCCAAACCAACAAACTGCATGGTCTTGGAGACAGAACAGATGAGAACTTAAAGTTTATTTATTAGTCACAAGTAAGGCTTACATTAACACTGCAGTGAAGTTACTGTGAAATTCTCCTAGTCACCACACTTCAGCACCTGTTTGGGTCAATGCACCCTAACCAGCATGTCTTTCAGAGTGTAGGAGGAAACCCAAGCAGACATTGGGAGAATGCGCAAACTCCACACAGACAGTGTCTCAAGCTGGGAATCGAACTCAGGCCCCTGGCGGTGTGAGGCAGCAGTGCTAACCACAGTCCACCATACCAACGTATCAGAAGAAGTGATCCTCTCTCTGCCTGTAGATCTTGTGTTGGAAGTCTCACCTCTTTCTAGTTGGATCTCAATATCATCCGCTCAAGAGGGACAAGTGGCTGAGGAGAAGGCAGCTTGTGATTTCTGATACCTTCACCAGAAAGGATTGACTATCTTAACAAAAAACAAAACTAGCTTCAAAAGCCAGCATGATAGGCCAACAAAAAAAAACTGCAACAGAAATAAGAACCTGACACAGCCACACTTTAACAGCATGTTTCTATTGAATTCCTTCAACTTCCATAGCTTAATAGATATTGAACAATTAAGTTCACAGTGATTTATATCTGAGAGATCTGAATCCACAATGCATTTTCCTTGCTACTAGTCTATACTGTGAAAGACAAAGATTGGCTTGTAGCGGTTCAATTCCTAGAAATTACATCCAGAAAGTGGCATAATAATTAATTTGAAAAGGAAGCAGCTCTATAAAAGCCAAACGTGTTTTTAATATGGGCTCCAAGGGAGGGTTCAGTTCGGTTCAGTACAGTACAGTACAGTGAATGAGGGGAAGTTAATTTCTGGCACAGCTTTAGACGTGGAGCTGTGGTTGAACTTTTTACCCTAATTACGCTTCTGCTAATGCCTGCAGTGCTGTGGAATCAAAGTAGCCCTTCAGGCCTTGAAAAGCCTCTCATGTGGTGAGCGTTTGTTGTGTGATGAGGTCAGGCAGAAAAGCGGAATATTGTGACAGGATTTTTTTTATATAGGACTTCTCAGTTACCACCCACCTTACTTGTTGCCTACAAAAATAGATTAATTGTTTTCATCTGTGTGATTTTTTTTCTTTGTCCTCCAATATAATAACTATGATTAATCAGAGTGACATGACCTTAAGAGCCAATTTGGTCTCTAAATGGTCAGACTTTTCTCATCGTAGAATTTGAATAGTTCAAACATTTCTTATCATTCATAGGTTATGTTTAAAGATGATGCACAGAAAAAGTTGAGTTAATAAAAAATGAACGGCAGTATGCCCAGAGTAATAAAACCTCGTGCATGAACTGAGTCACTTCACCAAGCCCTTCACCTCTGGGGTTTAGATTTAGCCTGGAGAAAGATGATCACAAAACCTGGCTGTAACTTCTGGCCACCGAGAATTAAATTATTACAAAATGTTGACATTTCAAGGCTTGAAAAGAGCAGCAAATGATTGAACCAGGGTGAACAGCATCAAATATTTTGGGCATCGCCTGCTGTGATTCTACAATGCTCCAAAAACATTTACACTGCAGTGGTTCTTTACCCCTCCTATAATGACAATTGTTTACATGTGGGAGCACATTTGTGAATGCAACAGCCAACCTGAACTAATGACATCTGACACATTTCAATTTTTATTTTCAAATACTACCTTTTCCCCTTAAACTGGCAGTGGTTCTCCCATTCAGCTATGCTAATGTTTTCCTGCGGTGGCCAATTCACAGCGTTTGCTTATGCCTCGCAGGACCAGATTTCCGGGTGTGTCTATTCCGCTTCTGAAATCAGTGTGGAGACACGCAGACCATTGAAATGATAATTTACATAACATTTATATGAGAATAGCAAGCTCGGGACTGAATTCTCTGGGCCTGCTAGCCTCTCCCATCCCGTCAGAATGTTTCACTCTAGCGGGGAGCACATCAGCTCCCCACACTTGGGAAACTGGCAGCCCAACTGTGCTGAAGTTAAGTGGAGGGCAATCAAGCACCCCAGGGGATTGGGCGGCAAGGGCTACTGCCCCCAGAAATGGGCACCCTGGCAGTAAGTAGTCTGAAAACACAGGTTTAAATCCAACCTGGTATTGTCAGACTACTTACTGTGTGTACCCCAGTCCAATGCTGGCATCCCCACATCACCCTGCAGTGTCAGCCTGTGCCCCCTAGCATTGCCCAAGGGGCAAAATGCCAATGCCCAGGGGACACCTTGGCACTGAGGCAGTGCCAAAGGGGCATGGCCTATTGAGGACAGTTATAGGGGACAGAGCCAAATGGGAAGCAGGGCCTAGAGGCGATCGTTGGAAAGGGGGTGCTGCTGCCACTCTGCAGTCGGATCAGTTAGGGAAGACCAGAGCTGCTGGGGATGGGTCAGTACTTCACATTTGGTGACATTTCATGCATTTACAACAAACTGTACTTTGGAAATGTGGAATGTGCAATTCAGCAGGCATAGGAACTGAATAGCAGGAGGAGGCTTTTTGCATCTAGCTCCCTTGTATGTTTACAAGCCCCAATAAGATTTTTATTACTTATATCCATTGATGTGACTTAATCCTGGAGTGAGAGTAATCCTTGTTGATAGTTTGGACAGGCTGGCTTCGGCTGCCATCTTGGATTTTGAGAGACATGACAGGACATGTTTATTACACCTATTACAGCAGTAAAGCCTTGGAGCCGTGGCTCAGAGACCCTAAGCTCATGCCTGAGGGGTTGTTACAATCGTGGTTGCAACTTGAAAGTTAGATGAACACTGGCATTTCAACAGTCTAAGAAAACAAATATAACAACACAAAACATGTTCCTAATTCAGGCTTGGCTTTGAAACATCTGTTGCAAAGTGTGGAGAATTGAAATGTCAGTTAAAATAACTCAGGAGGATGATGATGCCATTTAGCAAAGAGCAACATAGTCACTGATAGGCTACAATGCAAAACATTCCTTTATTGTTGAAAATTTTCTTGCGGCCTATCCCTTCAGGATAATGCTTTCATATTTGTTGCTCCCCAACTTTGAATAACTTTGCTCTTGAAATGTTCTTTCTAAAGTTGTGTCTCATTGAAGAACTCAAACCATATTTTAAACTTGGTAAATTGCAGTGGTTTACACAGCAGAGGACTCCTCTGCCAAATGTAATGTATCTGAATCATGGATGCTGATTGTTTGAAAAATGAACACGTAAGGTTGTGTCCATTGGTGCATCCTGGTTAGCTGACATCATTGTGTACTGAGTGTGCTTTGAACTACTGCACTTAAAGATAATTACTTGTTTATTTACTTTTCGTAAAATGTTAACATTTAAGAATAGCTAGTTCCTTAATGTATGTCCCATGATCAGGATAATGACCATGACAGATTCCCATTGAAGAATTGGGAAAATGTGGACCATTTACTACACATCCATTCCTGAGGGCACTATATCCAGTTATATAGAACATAGAACATAGAACAATACAGCACAAACAGGCCCTTTGGCCCACGAGTTGCGCCGATCACATCTACCAATCCACAGACCTATCTATAACCCCCTATCCTATTCTTTTCCATATACTCATCCAGAAGTCTCTTAAAAGACCCCAGTGAGTTTGCCTCAACAACCTCCAACGGCAGTCAGTTCCATTCACTCACCACCCTCTGAGTGAAAAACCTACCCCTGACATCTCCTTTGTATTTGCTTCCCTGCATCTTAACCTTATAAAATGATCTTGGATTATATTTATATATACTTTTGTATATTTAGCTTACTTCAAGTAATGAATCCAGCCTAGTCATGAATCAGAATGGTTAATCTTTAACCATTTCAGTGTTTGTGCTAGCTTTTCGATGGATTTGTGGTGATGCAATGTTGCAGAGCACTGGTAGCCAATTTGTGTTTGTTGACCGGCTTGCTCCCAAGATGTTCCTCGTGGTCTCATTCATTTGGACATCTACCAGTTTGCAGTTCTTCCAGACAGATGTGCGGTAATCAGCTACTGAGTAAGAGGAAGTTCTTAAAGTTCTGGTGTTGGCTTTCCAAGAGATTCCTGCTAGCTTGCTGATGAGATTGTTGTGTGTCTGCAGTTTAGCTGAGATTTTCTGGAGGTGTGACATAGAGGTCAGTGTGCAGTCCAAAAGGATGCCAGGATAAGTGGATGTAGGATAATTTTCAATGATTCAGTGTGATCATGTACATAGTCAGATAAAATATCCATTGACTTACTGTTACAGTGTTGTTTCGGAAGGAAACTTTGGTAATTTTAACCTTACCTGAAACTGACATGATGAGACTGGCTGTCCACTTTAAACTTGCCCAATGCTACTTTCCACCAGTAAGTAAAATCAGGCAGAGTGTAAAATGGATAATTAATTCAATTCAGTCAAATTCCTGTAGAATAGGTTAAGTTAATATTCCATTCTGAAGAGTTTTATATCTGGCTGTTTTTCCGTCTTCATTGTCCAGCTAATGTTAAGTTGAGTCTGGTTTCAAAATAGCAGCAATTTGAAACCAGTATTGTTTAGTTTGTTGACTTCTTATGTCGAGATGAAGCCGTCTAAAGTTTTGTCAGCAAAATTATTGATTCTGTAGGATCCGTTATGAGAATCAGAAAATATCAAAAGTAAGGGGCGTCAAGGATCAACATAGTTCTTAATTCTTAATATGAATTGCTACCACTTCTTTAAAGTGTGCATAAAGAGGTAAAGAGACAGCAAAAACTAGCTCAAAACTCAATGAAAAATGCTGCTATTATATTGACCACAGGATACAGTAAACTTGGATTCTGCAAGTTTATTCAACTCTTCTGAATCCTGTGATTAGCATCTATTCTCTTGAGAAGATAATACAAATAACTTGGATCTATGGAAGCACTTCAGCCATGATTCCAAAACATCACCTAGACCTAATTTGAATTTGATGTGAAAGATTAATGGACGTGTCTTGGTCTATGAGTGATATGCTGATAACTCCCCATCGTACATCTTAACCAATTGCATACCATTTTACTTTCCATCTTTTGGAATTAAGCCATGGTTAATTAAGACATTGATTTTCATCTTGGCACTTTTTGAGAAGTGTGTTTATTAGAGGAGCTTAGAATTTTAATGAGAAATTTAAACAAGAGGGACAGAATCATCGAGACATTTTGTACCAAGGAGACAGAAAAATGTATCTCATTAACGTCCCACTTTTTCATCTTGTTGAACAACAAGTTTTTGTTAATTTGGTATGGGCTGCCCATTATTCCATGTGCCAACATCAATCAAAGCAAATCACTTGGGTAAAGTGACACACATGCTTAATCCTAGTGAAGATCACATGGACACTGTAATTTGTTATCCAGTTCCTTTTAAATTTGCGTAATATTCAGAAGGTATTCTTACTCCTTGCTTTTGCCATTGATCATTCATAAATACTGGAGGTCACTGATCAATAAACAACTATTATATGTGATATTTCAGAGGTGAATAATATAAAGTAGCATCTTTTCCCTCTTAGCTATTAGCCCCATCTTCAGTCCTAATTATAAGTATGGCAGGACAGTGCTCCCACTCTAATTTAGATGAAGCCTGTCTCAACAGGCAAACTGTTCCAGTACATCTTTGACATAGGCATTTTCCTGACAATGTAGAAAACTATCCAGATGTGTTCTGTCCACAAAAAGTACGACAAATCCAATCCAACCAATCACTGCCCCATCATTCTACTCTCATCTTCAGTAAAATGATGGCAGGTGTCATTGATAGTGCTGTTAGGTTACATTTATTCAGTTTGGATTCCACCAGGGCCATTCAGCTCCTGACCCCATTACAGCCTTTGTTCAAACATAGACAAAAGAGCTGAATTCCAGAGTGACTGCTTTTGATATCAAGACAGTATATCACTGAGTGAGCCATCAAGAAGCGCAATGAAATTGATATCAATGAGAATTAGGGGATACCTCTTCATTGGTTGAAGTCATATTCAGCATAGCAGAAGGTGATTGCTGGGGAAGGACTTTGCCACAAGAGTCCCTCAGGATGATGTCTGAGGCCCATCATTCAGCAACTTCATCATTAACTTTCCTTCCATCATTAGGTCAAAAGTGGGGGATGTTTGCTCATGATTAGAACTTAGGAACATAATTAATTGCACAGTATGCCAATCCATTTCTTATTCCTCAAATACTAATACTGCTCTCCGCATACAGCAAGACCTGGGAAATATTCAGGCTTGTGTTGATGAATGGCAAGTAACATTCGTGTCATACAAATATCGGGTAGTGGTCAACATCAACTTGAAAAAAATCCAACCATCTCTGATTGACATTTAATTACCATATTACTGCTGAATCTCCAAACAACAATATCCTGGGATTTATCACTGACTAGAAATTTAATTGGACTAGCCACATAAATACTTTGGCTGCAAGTGCAGCTCAGAGACTTTTGTGGCAAATAACTGTCTGATTCCCTAAAGCCTGACCGCCATCCACAATGCATAAACCAGGAGGAGTTTGATGGAATATTGTCCGCATGCCTGGATGAATACAACTCCAGCAACACTCAAAGAGATTGGCGTTATCCAAGACCAAACAAACTGCATGGTTATCGCCCCATCCATTACCTTAAATATTCACACCCTGTATCACTTGTGCACAGTGACAGCAGCACAATTGGTACATTGCAATGATACAAGATACATTGCAGCAACTCACGAAGGCCCTTTCAACCAGCCTGTGACCTCAATCATCTAGAAGAATAGGAGCACCACCTGTCAATTCTGCTCCAAGTCAAATGTCATCCTGACTTGGAACTATATCGCTGTTCCTTCACTGTCACGAAGTCACAATCTTGGAACTCCCTCTCCAGCAGCATTGTGGTTGTAATTAAATTAGATGGACTGCAGTGGCTGAAAAAACTGATCCTCCATCAATTTCTCAAAGGCAATTAGGGATGGACAGGCTGGCCAAGCCAGTGATGCTCATGCCCGATAAGTTGAATTAATTTTGTTTCATTTATTAATCTGGGAAACAACTGCTTGATATTCAGTGGTGGGATCGTGGAGCCGAGGGAGAAAGCAGGAAGATCCAAGAGCTGGTGTTTTGCCTCTTTAAGGTAGAGGTTAGTATGTCAGACAACAACAGCCCACCCTTGTCGGGAAGTTTGATGACAAAATCAGAATTGGATCTGCGAGAACAAATAGTGAGAGGCCATATTTTGAGACAGATATTTCATGCTGGGATACATCAGCCCTACTACTTATCTTCAAACATGCCCAGCCTATCTGCCTGCTTGAGATATAATAGGTTTTATACTTGTTTGGTGTATTTGTGGATGAGGTAATCCTAAGGAAGACAAGATGTCAATGAATCCTCAAACACATTTGGTGAGACATAAAAAAGCTTTGACAAATGCTTTAAACTGAAGTTGTGAAGAGCACAGCCCTTAAAAAAGATCTAGAATACCCCAAATAACCTTACCCACCCCTAAAGGATGAGGAGACTCCCGTTTGAGGGAAACAATCATCTCAGAATGAGAGAAACAGGAAATCCTAGGCCAAGGTAGACAATACCTAAGCAAATGGCTGAAGAGGTTAGTGCAAATGGAAGAGAATAGCAGTCAGTTGGCTTAAAAATATAGCTTTTTAAAAATGCTGACACATTACCCAAACTGCAATAGCAGGCAGCAGAGCAGAATGAGCAAGTGACTGTGAATGAAGTAAAGCAATCTGAGATAATCCAAAAGGAACAAAACCTGAAAAAAAGAAAGGATTCTATCCCACCAGAAAATGTTTGTATCAAAGCTGAGTTGGAAGAACTCAACTAGAAGTATAGCCAGATATAATAGCAGTAGAAAAGGTACTCAAAGAAGTTGCTGCCCTTAAAGTCTCTAAGAAATCAACATGTGCCCCTGGATAACCATGACAAGTTAAAAAAAAATGTTGAGTACTGCTGCATTAGTTCAGAAATAGCTTTTTTGGAACTATGCATTGCAACAAAGCAATGCACTGAAGTGCGGTGGTTGAGTGGTCAACACAAACACAAATAGTTGAAAGAAATTTGTCCTTGTTAATCAAATGCATAAGGAGTACATAACCCTTCAATAACGTGAAGAAATGTGAATAACAGAATGGAAGCAGAACAGGAGAAACTCAAGGAGACTATGCTGAATTACATAAAAACTTGAAGTGAAGCCACTGAACTTCAGGAAGAAAAGGAAGATCTGTTGAAGTATCTTCTCATGCTACAAGAATTTCTCAGGTTTAAGTTTGTGCAGCTGGAAAATTACAGAGAAAAGCAATATGAATTTATGAAGAACCATTTGGCAAATAAAACTCAGCAATACTCTACATTCCAGGGGGAAACAAAGATGCATAAGGAAGACATTGAAAACATCTGAAAAGAGGAGGCATTGAAAGGAAAAGCTGTTCAACGTTCCAAGCTGTCAGCAGTGAACGAAGCCTCCATTAGTAGCACAATTACAGAACTGCCAGATTTTGACTGAGACAGATCTGGCCATCAGTGGAAGTAAAATGACAGAAAAGGGTAAAACTCTTTTCAGGCAGAGAAAGAAAAGACAGAAATGAGATTGGTAAATGTAAATCTGATGCTCATGCTCAAGGATTTAGCAGAAGATGCCACAGCTGTACTGAGTACCATTTGAGTTGTTGAAAAGTGACATGATTGAAATCAAAATCAAGAACTAGAATATCAAGAAAAGTTAAACAGTTGCATGAGAGAGTAGAAATTCTCTGAAAGGAATGTAAATGTAAAGAATTATCAGTGGATACAGCAAGATATAGATCGGTTGGAGATTTGGGCTAAGAAATAGCAGACGGAATTTAATCTGGACAAGTGTGAGATAATGCATTTTGGAAGGTCCAAAGCACGTAGGAATTGTAAAGTTTATTTATTAGTCACAAGCAAGGCTTACATTAATACTGCAATGAAGTTACTGTGAAAGTCGTCAACTATGGCCCTGTTAGGATCAATGCATCAAACCAGTACATCTTTCAGTCTGTGGGAGGAAACCGGAGCACCCGGAGGAAATCCACATAGATATGGGGACAATGTGCAAGCTCCACACAGGAAGTGAACCTGGGTCCCTGGTGCTGTGAGGCAGCATTGCTAACCACTGTGCCATCATGCTGCCAGAACCCTTAAGAGTATTGACAGGCAGAGAGATCTGGGTGTACATGTCCATCGATTACTGAAAGTGCAATGTAGGTAGATAAGAAAGCTTGCCTTCATTGGTCAAGGCATTGAATATAAAAATTGGCAGATCATACTGCAGCTGTACAGAACCTTAGTTAGGTCTCTTTTAGAATATTAAACACAATTCTGGTTGCCACACTATTAGAGGATGTGGATGCTTTGGAGAGTGTACAAAAGAGGTTTACCAAGATGTTGCCTGGTTTGGAGTTTATTAGTATGAGGAGAGTTGGATAAACTCAGTTTGTTCTCACTGGAATGGTGGAGTTGAGGGTAACTTGATAGAGGTCAATAAGATTATGAGTGGCATGGATAGAATTGATAGCCAGATACTCTCTCCTAGGGTAGAAAAGAAAAGAAAAATCGAAGGGACATAGATTTAAGGTGCATGGGGAGAAGTTTAAGGAGATGTGTGAGGCAAGTTTTTTTACATAGAGGGTGGTGAATGTCTGGAATGCGCTGTCTGGGGAGGTGGTGGGAGCAGGTACAATCGTGGCATTTAAGGAGCAACTAGATGATAGAAATAGAAGGATATGGACTCCGTAAGTGTTTTAGTTTGGGAAGGCATCATGATCATTGCAGGCTTGTAGGGCAAAGGGCTGTTTCTGTGCTGTACTTTTCTTTCTTCTTTGTTCTTTGCTAAAGAGTCTCTGAAACCTTTAGCAGAAATAAGATTTCAAAATGTGAGCTTACAGGATAGCATAGAAGAACAAGTAACAAGCAAACTTAGAAATGAACAAACTCCAAGCTAGCACAAACAGCATGAAATTGATGCTGGAACAGGAAAAGGAATTGCTGATGAATCAGAACAGTTGGTTGAAATAATTACCAAAACTGATGAAATGTTGGAACTTGATCGTAAAAAGAGCAATGGAATTATTGACCTTTGATCCAATCTGATGAACATGAAAGATGAGATGTGCAATATGGAAGAGCAAATCCAGATTAAAAACAGAGAACTCTGAAACAAGAAGAACTGAACTCACCCAAATAGTTGCCAAGCTGAATGAAAAGATTCATAAGCTTAAAAAAATGATTGGAAAGTAAGTGGATAAACAAATATGTGGCTGAAATTGTGAAACAAGTGGAACTTCCAGCAAGATCATGTGGATCCAACTGAAAAAGAGTCAATTTTAGAAAGAATGGAGTGAACATCCTGGAAGAAGCTGAATAAACCCATAAAGCAAATTGGTTGTTGATGAAAATAAATTCACCACGAAATAGTGTAAAAAGCAAATTGAATGGAGAAAACCAAATACCAGAAACACAGAATAGTACACTTTCAATGTTGAACCAACACTCCTCCAAACATGAAAAGAATGGGATCAGGAATAATCATAAAGCCTCCAATCTGAATTTATAGACTCATAAACTTGAGGGAGGGAGGCAGGGTGTGGGAGAAAGCAATGGTTGATGGACAGCGGGAACGGTAGCACTTAAAGCAAGATTGTATTCTAAATATATTTGATTGAGGACTTGTGGGAGGTGTCGTACAAGGGCAGAACAAAGGTTAATGTGGAATTGGGGAACAGTCTGGCACACGGTATGATTTGGAGAGACACATGATAGATTGTGTACCATTGTGTTATATATTTAAGTGGTTGCATGATTTCTTTAAAACCAATCACATGATTTGATGGTGATGTTTCACGGGCTGCTGCTTAGTTTTAATTTGTACTGTGTACAGGCACCTGCATTGTTAATCAACCTCTTGTTATTTTGAAGTGTATAAACCACTTATTTTTGTGTAAAAGCCACAACGCCCAACATAGTTAGTACATTACAAGTAGATGCTGGAAAGAGCCAGCATGGAGACAGCATCATGCAGGGCTGTACCTTGCAGTCGTAGATAATTATGGGTTACCAATGAATGGTTTATGTTCAACCATGCAAGCCTTTTTTGAAAATTTTATTTATTATTCACAAGTAAGGCTAACAGAAACATTGCAATGAAGTGACTGTGAAATTCCCCCAGTCGTCACACTGCGGTGCCTGTTTGGGTCAGTACACCTAACCTGCACATGACCTCTTAGTAAGACACCAAAAACTGAGACTTGTTAAGACAGTTTAGTGCAGACAGGAGAGATGTTCTGTGTTTTTGGACTGAGTCTTCAGATGTTGCTCAAGGCCAGGAGAAATTAGAATGTCTTGGTGAGTTTTATTTTTGCTCTTTAAAACAGAAGTTTTAGTTAGAGTACTGAAGTTTAGAAGACTGAGACTTGATCCAGTCATGTCTAAAATAACTTGATAAAGTGAATATGGAAAAACTATTTCCATCATAGGGGAGTTGAGTATAAGGGAATGTGATCGTAAAATTAGAACTAAGTCACTCAGGAGCAAAATCAGGAAGCACATATTTTAACAAAGTTTCATGTTAATCTGGAACTGTCTTCCCTGACAGGCTGCGAATTCTGGGACAATTGAGCCAGGTAGATTTTTTTGCTAGTGAAGGGTATCATTGGATATAAAGCAAATGTGGTAATAGCAATAGTTTTTATTTGTATAGCGCATTTAACGAAATAAAATATTTCAATGCACTTCATAGGATTGTTAGAAGACAAAATTAGACATTGAGCCATAATAGGTGACATTAAGACAGATGGCCAAAAGTGGTAGAGTAAAGAAACACCTTAAAGAAAGGAAAGGGGAGAGTTGGACAGATATAGGGAGCAAATTCCAGAGTTTGGGACCTAGGAACTGAAGACATGGCAACCAGTGATAGGAAGGCTGAAATTGGCGAAGAGGTTAAGAGGATTAGATGAGTGGAAATATCTCAGAGAGTTGTGGGGCTCAGGGAAATTATAAAGATAGGGCAGGATGAGAACACAAAGGGGTTGAAAATTAGGGTAAGAATTTTAAAATACAGTACCCCTTATACGGGGAGTCACAGGTGGGCAGAGTGGTGAAGAAAGTATTCGGCATCTTGGTTTCATTGGTCAGAACATTGAATACAGGAGTTGGGACATCTTATTGAAGTTGTACAAGACATTGGTGATGCCACACTTGGAATACTGTGTACAGTTCTGGTCACCCTATTATGGAAATGATATTATTAAACTAGAAAGAGTGCAGAAAAGATTTACTAGGATGCTAATAGGACTTGATGGTTTGAATTAAGGAGACGTTGGGTAGACTGGGTCTTTTTCTCTGCAGCGTAGGAGGCTGAGGGGTGATCTTTTAGAGATCTATAAAATAATGAGGGGCATAATCAGCTAGATAGTCAATATCTTTTCCCAAAGGGAGGGGAGTCTAAAACTAGAGAGCATAGGTTTAAAGTGAGAGGGGAGCGATACAGAAGGGTCCAGTGGGGCAATTCTTTTCACACAGAGGGTGGTGAGTGTCTGGAACAAGCTACCAGAGGCAGATATAATTTTGCCTTTTAAATAGTTACATAGTAAGATGGGTATAGAAGGATATGGGCCAAACACAGACAATTGGAATTAACTTTGGGGTTAAAAAAAGGGGCAGCAAGGACAAGTTGGGCCGAAGGGCCTTTTTCTATCCTGTAAACCTCTATGACCGTATGACTATGTTGTTTGTGGTTGTAGATTATTGAACACAAGGATGATAGGTGAAATGAACTTAGTATGTATAAAAGTATGGACAGCAGAGTTTTGGATAACCTTAAATTTAAGTATGGCTAAATGGATTTGTGATGTCAATCGGCCATGATCTAATTTGATGGCACTGCAGATTTGAAAGGCAGAATGGCCTAGTCCTATCTCTAAAAGAGTCATGAAAATGTGCCAGATGCACAACATATATGATTTATTTCAGACCTACCCTAATTTGTAATGTTATATTTAATTTGAATTAAGTTTAATTGCCATTTTGTCAGCTTTTGGTTTTTAATTTGTTGCCTTGTATTAAATTGGTCAATAAAACTATGCTGTTAAGGATTTCTATTGTGTTCTTTATTTCACCCCCTCAATCCTTCTTCAGCAACATATTAACTGAATCAAACGCAAATGAAACAGTTCACTTACTGGTCTTCTTTCTTGACAGAATTGTCCCAGAACCCAAATGTTAATTTGGTCTGGTTTAAATTTGCTCGTTCAAATCACATTGATACTTCCCATTTTCAACTTTAATTATTTGCACATTTGTGATGAGCACTGACATTTCTGTCTGTTTCAAATGTCTTTAAGCATAAGCAGGATTTTGTATGTTGAAATGTGAATTTAATTTACTTTGTTCCTTTTTGTCCTCATTATCTTAACTTGTGACTACATTTCTTGTATTTTACACACAATATTTTCTTTAAATTGACGCATTTTAGATGAGAGTATTATATTTAAAAACTTAAATTTTAAATACTATTGAGTGCAGGTTTTTCTCATTTACTGCTTAAGTGCTTCCATCTCTGATGTTTGCGGCCAGCTTCAAGCCCCAAGTAGTATTCTTTGTGCGTGTGTCATAAATGTGCCCATTGTATTCCAGTAAATGCCGTGCTGTCCACACTGGTTCCAACAAAAGGAAGATACTTTTTCTAATTGTCCATTTTGAGTGAAGATTAACAACCCCACCCACCCTTTTGATTAAAAGTTGGGGGTATTTGTTGTGGTGAATGATTCTTCCCCCGAACCGCATTGATGTTGATCCAAAATTTGGGAACTAAATTTCGTGACTTAAGTAATTGAGTTGTCATGAGTACTGTAGTGTGAAAAGGTCACTGAATTCATTGATTGTAACCGCACCGTAGCATTTGTACTGCACAAACCTCTGCAAGTGATAGCATCATATTTAGTTATTGCACAGTTGTTGGCATTTGCAAAGTAATGTCATTCTCATACCTATATACTATACATGATTTTAATGCCAAAATTAATTACTTCCTGACTTTAAGTTGGAACAGCAGAGCATTTTGCTGATCTTGCACCAAAATGACTTCTTGATGCTTCTTTCCCCAGATATTTGCATGTTCTGAAGACTGTTCATGATTGATCAATTTTTGTGACTTAGGTGGTTGAAACTAAGGGTTGACTTCAAAGCACTGTTCAGTCCTCTTCAAATGAAAACCTTCTCCGGTTGTTACAAAGCACACCACCACTGACCGGGAAGAAGTAGCTGCTTGGAAAATAAGTGCTGCTGGGTTTATTTGCTGAAGTGTCCTTCCATTAATTGTAGAATGCACTGCGGTGTTTGTTGCTGATTGCAGAGGAAATATTGTGAAGTACCAGGCCATCAATGATCTTAGCAGACAGAAGAGGGAGTCTTACTTTTAAAGAAAGTAAGTTGCTGAGTCGCAGCCTTGTGCCACTGGGGTTGTCTTCTGGTTGCTTGGTGGTGACTGCACAAATGCAAGGAAGTTGTACTTGTCTGATCTCATACGTTCGTGGTTGAGTGGTGCTCTTCACTCTGTTGTGAATTTGACTCTTGGTCTCGGCATGTGTTATTTGGCACATGTGGGGTAAACATTTCTTATTTCTCAGATCTGCTCACAGATTGCCATTTTTCCTTGGCTCTGGGCCAGTTTATGAAAAATTGGTATACTTGGTCTGGAGCTATTTGCAGTCTGTCTGGAGGACTATGCCAGATAATTTATCCCATTGATTATGTGATGATGGGTCTTGGTTAGCTAGAGAGTAGAAGTATTGCAGGAATTAACCACATTGCCTGGAATTCCCTCTTTTTTTTAATTTAGATCATCTATTTTTAAGACTTGTGTATTTTGAAAACCTTTGCATTGCTATATCAACTAATATAAATGTTATGAACTCATGCTTTATATTGAAAATGACTATTTAATTATTGGGCTGAAAACACCTTTCCAAGGCTGGTAATAGTAAATCACAGTCTTAAAACAACAGCTTCTAAAATGACTGAACATTTGCATGGTTATACCGTACACATTTTAAAACCATCAAAGTGGAATCAGCCTGACTGGAAGAGCTATCAAAGAAAACTACCATCAAGGAATGTGAATGACCACATCTCCTGACCCATTCATTAAACATCCAAACAGCATCCAGGTATTCAACTGGACAGGAAGTAAGCATTTGGTATAATTATTTTGGATAATAGATTCTGATCACAAAAGAAATTCATTCTGCCATAATCAATTCATGTTTACACCATGGACCTAGAATCAACTTATAATGACCATGTTTGGATAACTGAACATAGAACATAGAACAGTACAGCCCAAACAGGCCCTTTGGCTCTCAAGTTGTGCTGATCATACCCATACCTACTAGGCCATAGAACTAACTGTAACTCCCAATCCCATTTAATCCCATGTACTCATTCAGAAGTCTTTTAAAAGACCCCAGTGAGTTCGCCTCCACCACCATCGAAGGCAGCCGATTCCATTCACTCACCACCCTCTGAGTGAAAAACTTACCCCAAAGTTTGATCTTGTGGTCAGTTGGTGAGAGGAGATCATGTGTGAACAAATGATACCTCTTTTGTGTTTAGGAACGTACTTTTGTCTAGGCTATAGAATAGAAAAAGGAGACATCAAGAAAGCAGGAGCCCTAAGTGGGTGTGTTTCTCTCACCACCCTTGCTGAAAGCTTGAGTACCACCTGCTGTTTGATCATCCACTCACTGCAGACAGAATCAACCTAGCAGATGCTGCCTCAAGGAAAACAGATAAATCTCCATCAACATCTTTAAGCATTTCTGATGCTGAGTCCTGAAGGATCATTGAGCCCAGCACGAAGCCATCCAACTCATCTGTCTGGAAGATCGAGAATGCTTGTGCACATGCGTGCACGAAGGAAAATAACCCCTTTTATATCCCAGACATCAGACAAAAAATATAACTAGCCTCAGGAATACCAGTTGCCCTCAAGTACCACTTGTAGAGAAATCTGCAATGCTGCCACCTCAGGTAGAAGAAATACCACTCTGCTGGTGAAGGGCTCACTGGCAAATGTTTGAAGATTCTCTTACTTAATATTTACTTGCAGGTTCACCAGAAAACTGATGATCAGGGTCAACCTAATGTCAAGCAGTGACTTGGCTAGATTCAGATACTGTGTCATAAGAGTTCAGAGCAGCCTCACGCGGTCCATCAGTGTTCTCTATTGCTCTTCTGGGTGTACCCATATGTTGAGTTCCGTTTGAAGGAGCTCTCTGCAAAGTCTGCACTTCTTCCATTGGGAGTAAGTGTGAAGGTGACATGAGTGCATCCCTGCCGAGGTAAGATGCTGGCATGGCGCGGTAGCACAGTGGTTAGCACTGCTCCCTCACAGCATCAGAGTCCCAGATTCAATTCCCAGCTCGGGTCAGTGTCTGTATGGAGTCTGCACATTCTCTCTGTATCTGCCTGGATTTCCTCTGGGTGCTCTGGTTTCCTCCCACAGCCGGCAAAAAAATGGGTTATGTGCATTGCCTGTACTAAATTCTCTCTCTGTGCAGTGATAAGGAGATTTTCACAGTAACTTCATTGCAGTGTTAATGTAAGCCTACTTGTGACTAGTAACTAAACTTTAAAATTCAATATTGCTTTCAATTTGTCATGCAAATGGACCAAGTGAAAACATAGGAATGATCTGTTCCTGCTTTTATTTTCTATATTTTTCAATGTTTACAGGTGTATTCAGTTTGGACCAACTTTTCAAAATAGCATCTTGCCCAGTCCCCCAAGAGGATAGAAACCACATTGTGAAGGAAATATCTTGGCAGCTTATTCTATTTCAAACCTGTTAGCTATCAGACTGTCACGGCCACATTATTCTCTTGCAATGACCTCTGTACGTGCCTCCCCAGCACACTGGTCCTCATTGTAACCGTTTTCTTCACTGTCCTCATCATCAGAGGAGACATCACAGTCTTCCATTTCTCCCTCAATCAAAACATCCCCCTTTTGTATAAGGCTGTTCAGGGCATGGCAGATGACAGTGATCTGGGACACTCTCTGTGATGAGTTTTGAAATGCCTTGCCTGAGTGATCCAAAGTTCTAAACCCCACCTTTATGTGGCATTTTGTCTGTTTAATTGTGCATTTTGTGGAGGCCTGTGGCATCATAGCTTCCTTAGCAGCACTGCTGCAACGGTGAACTGGCATCATCAGCCAGATCTTCTGGGGACATCCATTGCCCTAAAAAGCCAGCATTGCAATTGTTGTGACACCTGGGAGTTGGTCAGATATGGGTATTGAAAGAGGTCCCTCAGTATCAAGCAAAAACATGCAGGATTTGTCTTCTGTGATCACAAGCCAACTATATGTCCAGAGATTGGAAACCTTTTTCTCTTGATGAATGTGACTGGCTGATACTGGGGAGTTCTCAAAGCCACCTCTGTGCCATCAATAAACCTTAAATTTGTAGAAAACCTGTGGTTGCTGTGAAACACTTGCTTTTGGGATCCGTTGGGCTTGGACAAATTGGTGTGCTGTCCTGAATAAGGCATCTGTCACCTCCCAGATGCACTTTTGTGTCACTGACCAGGAGATGTTGCACTGGCCCCCAGTGGAGCACAGAAAGGAACCACAGGTACAGACATTTAGGACGGAATTGATGTTTAATGCCACTGTTGTATGATTGCTTCCAAGGCCTTGTGACTTTGTGGAGAAGATGATATTTTAAGCAACCACATTCTGGGACATGCGAAGACATCCCTGGCGTTGTCTTTCGCTCATCTGCAGATAAAGTGTACCATCTACCAAATTCTTGTGGCACAGCCTATGTTAGCCATTATATTTGCTTGATTGCCAGCATCTGGACCTTCTTGAGGCCCCATGCCTCTTGTTGTTCAGGCCATTACTCTTTCTGGCCCAGTGCCAACCTCAACTGGACAAGACCTAGTAGATGGGCAGTGTTGCCTGGAGCCTGCATCATCTAGGCCTCAGTAGAATGGCAAACAATGTGCAGAAACAAAACAGATGAACTGTGAGATCATATAGAAATAAATGAGTATGATTTAAAGTAGAAAGATGTGGCTGCAGGAGGACCTAGATTGGGACCTCAGTATTGAATGGTATTTAGGAAGCACAGGAAGCAAGATAAAAGTAGATGGCTGGCTCTGTTAGTTAATGATGATATTAGCACAAGAAAGAAGGATGATCTAAGTTCAGAAAACCAAAATGTGGAAACAGTTTGGGTAGAGATGAGAAATGGCAAAGGCAAGAAGTCACTTAATAGTGGGAATTGTGTACAGCATCCCCTGCCGCGTCCCCACAAAGTAACCACATGGGAAGGTGGATCATAAAGGAAGAAATAATTGGAGCTTGTCAGGAAGGCATGGTGATAATAATGGGAAATTTTAATTTCCATATGGATTGGAAAAGTCAGATGGGCACAGGTAGCCGAGTTGAGGAGTTCATTTAATGTTTTTGGAATAGTTTTTTCAAACAGCATGATCTGTGGCCAACCAGAGAGTGGCCTATATTAGATCTTGTATTGTGCAACAAGATGGGAATAGTTAATGATCTCCTGTGAAGGTACCCATATGTAGCAGTGTCCATAATAGGATTGAATTTTACATTCAGCTTACAGGAGAGAGGAGTGGGTCTGAGACTATGTTCTTAAACTTAAATAAGAGCAATTATGAAGGCATGAAAACTGAGCTAGTCAAAGTGAATTGGCAAATTAGACTGAGGAATAGGTGAATAGAGGTGCAGCAGCAAACATTTAAGGAGATAATTCAGAATGGACTGAATAGATACATTCCAAATGTTAAAGGTAGTGTCAAACTAAAAGAAAAAGCGTGCAATTGTGCTAAGACTGGTCAGAATATAAGGAACGATAAAGGATGATTAATAAATTAATATAGATGAAAAAGAATAGAGTAAGCGGAAAAGAGAGCCAGAAATATGTAAACACTTAGTCAGAGCTTTCATTAATATTTAAAAGAGGAAGGGGTTAACAAAGTGGACGTTAGTACAATTGAAAATAATTTTGAAAAATCATAATGGAAAGCAAGGAGATGGTAGATGAATTGGACAGGTACTTTGTATTAGTTCTCACTTTAGAGGATACAAGCAACATCCCAGCAGGAGATATAAATCAAGAAATGGAAGGGAGACAGAAACTCAAGAAAACTACAGCTACCAGAGAAGTGGTATTGAGTAAGTTATTGGATTTGCAGGAATGACAAGTGCCTGGATCTCGATGAACTTCATCCAAGGCTGTTAAAAGAAGTATCTAGAGAGATAGTTGATGCACTGGTTTTCATTTTCTGAAGCGTTAGATTAGAAGATAGCAAATGTAAATTATTCAAAAAGGGAAAAAGACAGAAAGTGGAAAACTACAGACCAGATAGCCTATCATCTGTCATAGGGAAAATATTGGAAACTATTATTAAAGAAGTTATAGTAGGGCTGTTGACTAAGTTCAAGGTTATCAGGTGGAGTCAATATGATTTTGTGAAAGGAAAATCATGTTAACCAACCTATTGGAGTTTTTTGAGGAAGTAACATTGTCTGTGGATAAAAGAGAACTGATGGACATACTGTACTTGGATATCCAGAGGGCATTTGATGAATTGCCACATCGAAGGTTATTGTGGAAGATAGAAGCTTATGTTATGCAGTGCCTCATATTGACATCAGTAGAAGATTGGCTGATTAACAAGAAGCAGAAAGTAGCCATAAATGGGTCTTTTTCAGGTTGGCAAGATGCAATGAGTGGTGTACCACAGGGATCATCAATGCTTGGATCTCAACTGTTTACAATTTATATAAATGACTTGGATAAAGGGATTAATGGGATGGATGCCAAATTTTCTGATGACACAAAGATAGGTAGCAAAGTAAGATGTGAAGAAAATATAAGGCGGCGACAAAGGGATATAGATACGTTATATCAGTGCATAAATCTGGCAAATTGTGAAACTGTTCATTTTGGCAGGAAAAATAAAGGAAGCATATTATCTAGATAGTGAGAGATTGCAGACAGAGCTTTGATGTGCAGAGGGATCTGGATGTCTTAGTGCATGAATCACAAAAGACTAGTATACAGATATAGCAGGTAATGAGGAAAGCTAATAAAATTTGACCTTTTATTACAAGGAGAATTGAAAGCAAAAATAGAGAAGTTATGTTAGTTATTCAGTGCATGAGACAACATCTAGAGTACTGTGTACTGTATTGATCACCTTATTTAAGGAAGGATGTAATTACGTTGGAAGCAGTTACAAAAAAGTTGACCAGACTAATACCTGGAATGAGCGGGTTGCCTTATGAGGAAGAGTTGAACAGCTAGACTTGTACCTACTAGAATTCAGAAAAATAAGAGATGACTTGATTTAAACATATAAAATCCTGAAGTACCTTGACAGAGTCGATGTGATGTTTCCTCTTGTGGGAGATTGGGGAGGAAAGCAATTCTCTTATCCTGTTGTGTTGATTTTTTAATGCAGTGGGCTGGGAGATTTAGGTGTTGCCTGATCTGTGGGATCTGCACCGGGCATTCAGCCCTGAGTGTAGTTCCCAGTGTCAGATTTCTGGTGCTGTCAGCTCTGTGCCGGAAATTGGCATAATTTATGTAAAGTGGAATTTAAATGTCGTTTAATTAGCAGGCTTGGGACTGAAATCTCTGTACTTGCTAGCATCAGCCCCCCTTGCTCTGGTCAGAAGTATTTCACTCCAGCTGAGTTTACACTAGCTCCCACTCTCAGGGAGCTGGCGGCTTGACCATTCTGAAATGAAGGCGGGGGGTGGTTGGGGGGGGGGGGTCCCCTGGGCATCGGCACTTTAAGAAGTCTGACAACACCAGTTTTAAATCCAACTGACTTATTTGATAGTAAACTCGTAAGCTTTTGGCTGTATAGTCTTCGTCAGGTGAATGAGGTGTTCTGGTCTACAGTAGCACAGACAGTTTACAGATTACTGATTAGAATGTGAATCTTTACACCTAACCTACTATTCAAGTCTTGAAGTGGCTAACAATGTGAGATAAGGAGCACTGAGCACAGGTTAAAGAGATGTGTATTGTCTCCAGACAGCACAGTAAGTGAGGTTTTTTGCTAACCCAGGCAAGTCATGGGGGTTACAGATAGTGTGACTTGAACATAGAAACATAGAACATAGAACATTACAGCACAGAACAGGCCCTTCGGCCTTCGATGTTGCGCCGACCAATATAAAAAGCAATGCCCCTCCAAACTAAACCATTCCCTTCTCTTCCATATACTTATCAACTAACCTCTTAAACGCCACCAAACTTGGCGCATCTACAACTGCTGCAGGCAGGGCATTCCACTCCCGAACCACCCTTTGGGTAAAGAACCTGCCTCTGATATCCGTCCTATAACTATCACCCCTTAATTTAAAGCTGTGTCCCCTCGTGCTAGCTTTTTCCATCCTAGGAAAAAGGCTATCACTGTCCACCCTATCTAAACCTCTAATCATCTTATATGTTTCGATCAGGTCCCCTCTTAGCCTCCTCCTTTCTAACGAAAACAACCTCAAATCCCTCAGCCTCTCCTCATAAGACCTGCCCTCCATACCAGGCAACATCCTGGTAAACCTCCTCTGTACCCTCTCCAATGCCTCCACATCTTTCTTATAATGTGGGGACCAGAACTGCACACAATACTCCAAGTGCGGCCGCACTAGAGTTTTGTACAGTTGCAACATGACGTTGCGGCTCCGAAATTCAATCCCCCTACCAATAAAAGCCAAGACTCCATATGCCTTCCTAACAACCTTCTCGACTTGACTGCCTACTTTCAGGGATCTATGCACATACACACCAAGATCCCTCTGTTCATCTAGACTACTAAGAATCCTACCATTTGCCCTATACTCTACACATTTATTATTTCTGCCATAGTGCATTACCTCACACTTTTCCACATTAAACTCCATTTGCCACCTCTCGGCCCAGCTCTGCAACTTGTCCAAGTCTCTCTGCAAACTATAACACCCCTCTTCACTATCTACCACTCCACCGACTTTAGTGTCATCTGCAAATTTACTAATCCATCCTTCAATACCCTCATCCAGATCATTTATAAAAATTACAAACAGCAGGGGCCCCAAAACAGACCCCTGAGTTACATCTTGAGGAAGTCAAGATCCCTGTTAAGACTGTCCTCATGACCGTCCTCTACATCATTGGCACTTTGGCAATGCCAGATTGGGATCCCAGTCCTGCCCAAGGGGCAAAGTGCCAATGTGTATGGGGCACCTTGGCACTGCCTATTGGGCATGGAGTAGTGCCAAGGGGACCAGTCATATTGGGGGCACAGCCTGGTGGGCAGGGCTGTGGGAGTGGGGGTCCCCGCTGCCACTCTGCGCTTTGGGCAGAATTATAAAGAGAAGTCAGCAATCAGGAATGCCTGCGGGGGGCAGGGGGGGGAAGTTATCACTGCGGGGGGAGGGGAAGTTGATACTGTTGGAGGGGGGTATCTGGCACTCTGGCAGGGTGGTGTGAGGTTGGGGCTGTGGGGTGAGGCGGTGGTGTGTCAAAGCTGGGCTTAGCATGCTTGTGAGGGCAGTGTTCGGGCCGTGGGAGCTCAGAGGCCCAGCGATGTGGGGGTTGTGGGCTTGGCCAGCGATGGGAGGCCAGCAGACAGGGGCCACTGCACATGCACCAACTTCGGTACTGACAGATGGGCAAATATGCAATGGCCTGCTCGGTGCTATGCAGTTGGCCTGTCTTGCGGGAATAAGCCCTACCCACAAATTTTTTTATGTGATTCACACGGGAGGTTCTTCTCTGAACTCCCATTGTAAAATCCAGTGTGAATTACTCCAGTTTTCACATGTGATTAGCAAGTTTGCAGACGATACAAAGATGGCTGGATTTGCGGATAGTGAGGAACATTGTCAGGCGATGCAGAGACTGGTAGCTTGGGCAGATAGATGGCAGATGGAATTCAATCCTGATAGATGTGAGGTGATCCATTTCGGGAGAAAGAATGTAGGGGGGAGGTATATGATAAAGGGTAGATCCATTAAGAGTATAGAAACGCAGAGAGACCTGGGGGTGCAGGTGAATAAGTCTCTGAAGGTGGCAGAGCAAGTGGAGAAGGTTGTGAAGAAAGCATATAGTATGCTAGCCTTTATAGGAAGGGGTATAGAGTGCAAGAGCTGGCCTTTAATGTTGCAGTTGTATAAAACGCTGGTTAGACCTCATTTGGAATACTGCGTCCAGTTCTGGTCGCCTTACTACCGGAAGGACGTGGAGACTCTGGAGAGAGTGCAGAGGAGGTTTACCAGGATGCTGCCTGGTATGGAAGGTCTGAGTTACGAGGAGAGGTTAGGCAAATTGGGACTGTTTTCCTTAGAAAGACGTAGACTTAGAGGAGATCTGATAGAGGTGTACAAGATTATGAGGGGTATAGATAGAGTAAACAGGGTTAAGCTTTTTCCTAGGATGGACTCAAATAGCACGAGGGGTCACGGGCTTAGGGTGAGGGGGTAAGGTATAATTTGGATGCTAGAGGGAGTTTTTTCACACAGAGGGTGGTGGGAGTATGGAATGCGCTGCCAAGTAAAGTGGTGGAGGCAGGTACTCTGGAGTTATTTAAGAAATACTTAGATGGGCACATGAACAGAATGGGAATGGAGGGGTATAGAAAACTGATTTAAAATAGGGATCATGAGCCTTGGGAGTCCCTGGGAAGTGTGTAAATAGATGATGATATTGATGTACTTGTTTTTATCCTACAGGTGCTTTGGTCCACCTTGTTATCTAACAAGGGGCATACACGCGATGGGTCGTGAGAGGGCTGCTCTTGGATTTTTTCGAGAGTATCCTAGTGCTTCACGTCGTTAGTGTATGCTTGACCTGGACCATTTGATGGGCAACACGACAGCTCAGTGACTATCGCTGTGCTGTGCAGATACATGGATTTGGGCCTGTGTCTGTGGGGGTTTGCGCATTCTCCCCGTGCTTGCGTGGATTTTCTCCAGGTGCTCCAGTTTCCTCCCACATCCCAAAGATGTGCTCTTAGGCTAATTGGCAAAACAAATTCTCCCTAAATTGTCTCAAATTTGGTTTTTAATCCATAGATCCATAAACATGGACAGGGATCACGGGTTGAGGTGGGAACATCAGGGTGGTGGCCTGTTTCCCGTGCTTTTTTGTTCTTTGTTCTTTGTATAAATTCAACATTTAGAATCTTTTTGGGAGAATCGGCCCCCGGAGGGGGTCATCCGTTTAAATAGAGATGAGATTAAATTTTTTCACTCAACAGGATTGTGAGTCTTTGGAATTTTCTTCCTCAAAAGGTGGGGAAAGCAGGGTCTTTGAGTATTTTTAAGGCAGAGGTAGATAGATTCTTGGTGAGCAGTATGGTAATAGTTGTTGAGGTTAGGCAGGATGCAGATTTGAGGTTGCTATCAGGGCAGTCATGATCTTATTAAATGACAGCCGATTTATGAGGCTGAATAGCCTACTCCTACTCCTTGTTTTGTATGTAATCTATCTCGTGAGCATATATTTTGTAGATTAGCCTACATACTGGAGTCACCAAGCCAATGTTGTGTCTTTTGATTTGATTTAATTTATTATTGCCACATGTATTAACATAGAGTGCAAAGTGTTGTTTCTTGCGTGCTATACTGTTCATTGAGAACAAAATGACAGCATGCAGAATGTAGTATTACAATCATAGCTAGGATATAGAGACAGATCAACTTAATGCGAGGTAGGTCCATTCAAAAGTCTGATAGCAGCAGGGAAGAAGCTGTTCTTGAATCAGTTGGTATGCGACCTCAGACTTTTGTATTGTTTTCCCAAAGGAAGAAGGTGGAAGAGAGAGTGTCCAGGATGCATGGTTCTTTAATAATGCTGGCTGCTTTGGAAAGTATAGACAGAGTCCGTGGATGGGAGGCTGGTTTGTGTGATGGATTGTGCTACGTTCACAATCTTTTCTAGTTCCTATGTTATTTAGATGTGGCATCCCCATCCCATTCCTTCTAGCTGAAGGGCATCCTAGATAACCAGAAATGGATGTTCCTCTCATTCATACATGACTGCACACAAACTCAACCTCCAGATATAGGGCATTTATAAGCAGTTGTAAATGTGTGTGTGCTAATTTCTGACTGGTTTAATTTTGATGTGTTGGCCTTTTAATGAGCAAGCATCATGTGCTCTTGTATGGAAAAGAGCTTCATCCCACCATTGGGAAACTGATGTTTGGCCTCCTGTCAGATGAGGTTGCCCCGCCAGCCAAGCTTTCTGCTGCTGGCAAACCTGGAAGATTCCAGCCTCAATGTGTTTTGGAATTAAAATACTCAAAGCACTATGAATAGATGCCAGTGAAAATTCAATTACCCTTGATGACACATAACAGGAATTTAGAAGGGTAAAAGGAACAGAAGGTGCGAGGTTTTTGAAATAAAAACCTTCCTTAGGCCAGATCCCTAACCCAAACAAGATTTAATTATAATTATGCTTTGTACAAGAGGCTGATGAGAAACTCAGAGTTGAACAGAGAATTGCTGTTGCAGGCCTGCCAGCTGTAGCAGTTGAAAGATCGGCATGAGTAAGAACGTATGTTTATTTTTTTTGCTGAACAACATTGTAATGAAATGCTTGTAGCGTTTCATTTGCCTGGAGATGTTATAAAGCCAGAAAATGATTTTATTTAATGAATGCTCTGAAACCACTGGTTGAGTTTTCAAAGTCGTTGACAGCATTCCAAAAACTTAATAGCTCCAAAGGTGGATGAACATTTTGTAAAATACTGCAGATGCTGGAATTTGAAATAAAGACAGAAAATGTTAGAAAGAATTAAGCGATCTGACAACACCCATGGAGAGAGAAATAACGTTAACCTTTCAAGTCTGTATGACTTCTTCAGCTGAACCACTAATTCTGTTTCTCTCTCCACTGGTTCTGCCACAAGTGTTGATTCTTTCCAGCATTTTCTGCTTTTATTTGTATGACTGTACCTTGTACATTGCAAAACTCCTAAAATGGAGTCAGCCTTTCCTGGAAGAACTATCAAAAGACAGTCATCTTTGAGGATTATGAATGACTGCATCTCCTGATCCATTCAGTGTACATATTACAGAGAAGGAGGTGCTGGAAATTTTAAAGCTCATCAAAGTAGATAAATCCCCAGGTTCCAATGAAGTATATTCCAGGGCATTGTGGGAGACTAGGGAGAAAATTGCAGGTCCTCTAGACAAGATAGTCACGCGTGAGGTGCCTGAAGATTGGAGAGTGGCAAATGTTGTGCCTTTCTTTAAAAAGGGTTGCAGGGAAAAGCCTGGAAACTACAGCCATGAGCCTTACATTTGTGGTGGATAAATTGTTGGAAGGTATTTTGAGAGAGAGGATTTACAGGCATTCAGAGACACAAGGATTGATTAAGGCTTTGTGAGTGGAAAATCATGTCTCACAAATTTGATTGAGTTTTTTGAAGGGGTAACCAAAAAGGTAGATGAAGGCAGTGCATTTGATGTTGTCTACATGGACTTTAGCAAGGCCTTTGACAAGGTTGTTGCATAAGGTTTAATCTCATTGGATCCAGGGTGAGGTATCTAAATGGATACAAAATTGGCTTCTTGACAGAAGCCAGAGGGTCGTTGTCGAGAATTGTTTTTCAAACTGGAGGCCTGTGACCAGTGATGTGCCTCAGGGATCAGTGCTGGGCCATAATTATTTGTCATTTGTATTAACAATTTGGAAGAGAATATCGGAGGCATGGTTAGTAAGTTTGCAGATGACAATAAGATTGATGGCATAGTGGTCAGTGAATAAAGTTATCTCTAATTGCAATGGGTGGGCTAGTGGGCTGACGAATGGCAAATGGAGTTTAATTTAGACAAATGCAAGGTGATGCATTTTGGTAGATTAAACCAGGGCAGTACTTACTCAGTTAATGGTAGAGCATTGGGAAAAGTTACAGAACAAAGAGATCTAGGGATACATGTGCATAGCTCCTTGAAAGTAGAGTCACAGGTGGACAGAGTGGTGAAGAAGGTATTTGGCATGCTTGTAATCATTGATCAGAACATTGAATACAGGAGTTGGAACGTCTTGTTGAAGCTGTACAAGACATTGGTAAGGCCACACTTGGAATACTGTGTGCAATTCTGGTCACTCTACTATAGAAAGGATACTATTACACAAGAAAGAGTGCAGAAAAGATTTACTAAGATGCTACCAGGATTTGATGGTTTGAGTTATAAGGAGAGATTGGATAGACGGGGACTTTTTTCTCTGTAGCGTAGGAAGTTGAGAGGTGACCTTATAGAGGTCTATAAAATAATAAGGGGCACAGATCAGCTAGATAGTCAATATCTTTTCCCAAAGGAAGGGGAGTCTAAAACTAGAGGCCATAGGTTTAAGGTGAGAGGGGAGAGATACAGATGTATCCAGAGGGGCAATTTTTTTCACAGAGAGTATGGTGAGTGTCTGGAACAAGCTGCTAGAGGATGTAGTAGAAGCAGGTACAATTTTGTCTTTTAAAAAGCATTTAGAACATTACAGCACAGAACAGGCCCTTCGGCCTTCGATATTTAGACAGTTACGTGGGGACAATGGTGTAGAGGGATATGGGCCAAATGCGGGCAGTTGGGATTAGCTTAGGAGTTTAAAAAAAGGGCTGCATTGACAAGTTGTGCCAAGTGGGCCTATTTCCATGCTGTAAACCTCTATGAGTCTATGACCCATTCATAAAACATTCAAACACACCCAGATATTGACCTGGTAAGGGAACAAGCCAATGAGATGTAACACTTCGAACTACGGGCTGTGGCTGAGAAAGGAACTCACCCAGCCAAAATCTAATAATTTCTACCTGGACCTAGAACACTTGCTATGACCATGTTTGGGGTAGCTGATTTGCCAATGACAGTGAATCACGTGATAAGCCACGTAGCTCATCATCACTCCTGTTTACGATATTGCTTTTCTCCAGGCCACAAAACAGAAGGAGAAATACCAAAGAACAAAACTCTTGAATGGATTCACACTGTCTCTCCATCCAGCCTGTAAACTCAAGCCAGGCCTGTTGTTTGGCCATGATGTGGGGATGCCGGCATTGGACTGGGGTAAAACACAGTAAGAAGTCTCACAACACCAGATTAAAGTCCAACCAGTTTATTTGATATAAACCCACAAGCTTTGGTGTTTGCCCCTTCATCAGGTGGGTGGAGGGTTCTGGTCTCAAACAGAGCATATAAGTGGCACACACAGTTTACAGAATACTGATTGGAATGCGAGTCAGTTAGCTGTAAAAACTTGCATTCTAATCAGTATTCTGTAAACTGTATGTGCCTTTGATATGTTCTGTTTGAGACCAGAACTCTTTGCTTACCTGACGAAGGGGCAAACCCCGAAAGCTTGTGGGTTTACTGTCAAATAAACTGGTTGGACTTTAACCTGGTGTTGTGAAACTTCTTACTGTGTTGTTTGACCACCCATTCACTGCAGGCAATGTTTGAGACACGGGAGAGGTAATGGGATAGTGGCACTATCGTGAGACTTTTAATCCAGAAACTCAATTAATGTTCTGAGGACCCGGATTTTAATCCCGCTACGGTAGATGGTGCATTTTGAATTCAATAAAAACAATCTGGAATTAAGATCTATTGGTGATCATGAAACCATTGTCAATTGTCGGAAAAACCCATTTGGTTCACTAAGGCTCTTTAGGGAAGGAAATCGACTGTCCTTACCTGGCCTAGCCTGTATGTGACTCCAGAGCCGCAAAAATGTGGTTGACTCTCAACTGTGCTCGGGCAACAAAAGATGGACCAACCTGCAATGCTCATGTCCTATAAATGAATAAAAAAAAGAATCAAAGCAGATGTGTTAAGTAAAGTAAATATTATACACTTTTCTTTTTAAAACAAAACTTGTCAATGTATGTATTTTACAGTCACAGCACGTAAACAGTTAAACAAGCACTGCATCAACAAGCATATCCTTTAAAATAAACAGTTGCAGTCAAAAGGGGAAAACCAGTCTACCCCTACTCATGTGCTCATAATTTAAATTTGATAATAAAGCTGAGGGTAATTTGAAAAAATCTCTGCTTTTTTGATTTGATTTGATTTATTGTTTATTATTGTCATAATATATTAACATATAGTGAAAAGTATTGTTTCTTGTGCGCTATAGAAACAAAGCATACTGTTCATTGAGAACTAAATGAGGGAGTGCAAAATATAGTGTTACAATCATAGGTAGGGCATAGAAAAAGATCAGCTTAATGCAAGGTAAGTCCATTCAAAAGTCTGACAGTAGCAGGAAGAAGCTGTTCTTGAGTTGGTTGGTACTAGGCCTCAGACTTTTTTATCTTTTTTCTGACGGAAAAAGATGGAAGAGAGAACATCCGGGGTGCTTGGGGTCCTTAATTATGGTAGCTGCCTTGCCGAGACAGTGGGAAGTGTAGACAAAGGCTGGTTTGCATGATGGGTTGGGCCGCATTCCCGATCTTTTGCGGCCTTGGGCAGAGCAGGAGCCATACTAAGTTGTGATACAACCAGAAAGAATGCTTTCTATGGTGCATCTGTAAAAGTTGGTGAGAATTGCTGCTGATGTGCCAAATTTCTTAGCTTTAAACCAGTTCAGCATGTTTTTGTGTTACTTCCTTTGTTTCTCTTCGTCACCAGCCCACCCTATTGCTGTGTGGATCTCTACTCCCTTCGAAGTGGTGAAATGGTCAAGTCTATCCAGTTCAAAACTCCCATCTATGAGCTGCACTGCAACAAAAGGTAAGGAGAGATCTGAAATGTGCTGTGAGATGTTATGAGTAAGAAATCTTTTCATTTTTCTTTGGCATTCAAGCTAAACCTTAAGAGATGATACAGCTAATGACTTTATAATGGCATGTTTTTTCCTTTCTTAAACCATTTTTCAATATTTCAAAATATTTATCTGCAGTTTTTCTATTTTAAATATTATGTCATTAAAAATGTTAATACTAGGATGCATTTTGGTGGGGCCAGTAAATATCAGTTGGGCTTTTGCATTTACATTATAAAACTGCACCATATATCTAAAGTATGATTCTATCATTGTTGCCTGTAGTTTGAAATATAAGTTGCTTGATTTAATTTCTCCATGAACAGTCGCGAATGACTTTTTCTTGAACCTTCTGAATGCTGATGGAATCTTTGGCTTAGAAGTTCAGTGATGCTGCATCTGTTAGTCAGGCACAAAATGGGCACCAACGTATCCACAATGGTAGTTACGGCATTAGTGCTGGTTATGCTCTAGAGTTACATGGCTCACCGTATTGGTAAAGGCAAAAGGAGGCATCCAGCAAATATGCCTGAAGCAGGCATTACGCTCTTTATGCGTACAATTAGGTGCCCTGACGTTTTGTTTCCAAATTGGGCTCTCTTGATTGCCCTTATCCTCAGACGTGACTGAGTTGTTTGTACTCTTTGCCTCTGTTTCAGAAGGCCGAAGATTCAACTCCAACTCAAAAGACTTGAATTTAAAGATCTCGGCAGATATTCAAGTGCAATACTGAGGGAGGGTTATACTGTCTTTCAGATCTCTATAAATCTTGTAAGGATAAAGAAGAAGGGGATCCACTATGAGTAATTAGAGAGGTACAGGGAGACCTAGCAGCAGAGCAAAAGCACAAAACATTTCTTTCACTGCTAAAATAGAAAAGAGATCAGTCACTGAAGAGGTGAGAACCCTAAAAAGGTGGAAATCAGAGGGTTTGAAAGCACGAGTTATGAACTATTCAGAATGGTTATCATCTATTCATAAGGGAACAAATGAACTCATGCCCTACCTAAAATACATATGGCATGATACATGAGATTGAACTCAAGTTGAAAGTACTCAAAGCAGTGAATACAATGTTGGCCTTTATAGCTAGGGGGATAGAATATAAAAGTAGGAAGGTACTTTTGCAGCTGTATAGGGTACCGGTGAGGCCGCAGCTGGAGTACTGTGTGCAGTTTTGGTCGCCACATTCGAGGAAGGATATATTGGCCTTGGAGGGGGTGCAGAGAAGGTTCACTAAGCTGATACCAGAGATGAGGATGTTGGATTATGAGGAGAGACTAAATAGGCTAGGTTTGTAATCTTTGGAGTTTAGAAGGTTGAGAGGGGATCTTATAGAGTCGTATAAGATAATGAAGGGGATGGATAGGATAGAGGTTGAGACACTCTTCTCGTTTAGCAAAGATAGCAGGACTAAAGGGGCACAGCTTCAAGATTGGTGGGGGGGCAGTTCAAATCAGAGTTGAGGAGGAATTTCTTCACGCAAAGGGTGGTGAATCTTTGGAATTCTCTGCCTGATGAAGTGGTGGAGGCTTCCTCACTGAATATGTTCAAGTCAAGAGTGGATAAGTTTTTGATTGATAAGGGAATTAAGGGTTTCGGGGAGAAAGCGGGAAAGTGTTACTGAACCACTACAGATCAGCCATAATGTTATTGAATGGCAGGGCAGGCTTAAGGGGCTACTGCTGTTCCTATTTTTCTTATGTTCCTATGTTCTTATGTTAAGTAAACATGCAAAACTTGGGATTTATCCTGGACTAACTAGTGGGATTTACAAAACATTTTGAAAGATTATCATGAGGATTGATAGAGATGGGTAGAATAGTAAACAAGCAAATGTACTCAGAAAGTTCAAATGATAGAAAACAAAAAAAAAATCAGAGACACATTTTTGCATAAATGGTATTGAAATAGCCAATGAGGAAATTGAGCAGGGGGGAAGAGGTCTAGGAATCTGAATAATCTTTACAGCCAACCAATGTAGAGCAACCATGAACAACAGCAATAGAATGCTATTCTACATTATTGAATCATCGAAGTGTGTATGAGAAGAAAGTGATGAACAAGGAATAAGTTTCAGCAGCAATTCAGCAGAATTTTGTTGTCTGTGGTATGTTAATTCAGCACTTCATTAAGTGTCTTTATTAAAACAGTTTTTCCCTACTATTTAAAGCTCCCTTTCCCCAATTCTAAATGAGTTAAAACTTGCTAAAATTCAGCTCCATAGATGGTGACAGTTTTCCTCTGTACCTCATTTGTGTCCATTCTTCATGTGTTAGCCAAGTTAATGAATGTTGGCAAGCTATTCCCCCACAGGGAAATTTACTGCTGAGCCAGGTAGTTTCTACATCCAACACCTACACATGCACATTTCCAACAGTTCAACATACTGTTGAAAACAAAAGTGTATATTTTTAACAATCCCTTGATTTAATCTGGGAACAAAAGGTCGATGACTGTGTATCACGTCATTTCCATATTTTTAAGATGTTAAGGAACTTTTTAGAAATCATGTTAGTTTAGGCTTATATAAAGGACATAGTCTTTAAACTGCTTCTACCACTTGGTGTCACTAAAACTATGTGTTTTTCCACATTGTGTTGCCAAGCTACAATTCCCATTTTTAATAAATAAAAGACAATGTGAAGTGTAACATTTGCAGACTTAGCCCTGGAATTCTGATACTGCAGCTAGCAGAGCAGATTGTGTTGATTCCCTGCTCACATAGGGTCAGTGACAAGTAATGCAGGTTGGAAATTTTGCAAAAAGATAGTTCAGGGCTTTGTTTTCCAGGATAGTGGGGAAGTGACAAAGGCCACTGTGCTTCAGTTCCAAAGTTTACTATTAAGTTACATCTGTCACGTCAGACTTCCTGACCTAACCGATCTCATCCTTTTTGAAGAACAAGCATTATTAACAGTTTCTATACAGTAGTTAATGGATCTGTTTATCCATGGTTATTACTGGTTGTTACACTTTAAATATTCATGGCTGGTATAATTACTGTCATGTGTTCCCGTGTGCGGGGCACTTTTCCAACCAGAAGACGAGTTATGCATTATTGTCACAACAATTCAAAGCTACTTGCATACATTAGGAAACCTGTTAGCCCACGTGTTGTGATCTCCATACTGGTTGTAACAGTTAAAAAGAAATTCAAATTCCCAGTTATTAACTAAAGGAACATTGCTGCAAAATTTCATATTTTAAACAAAAATCTTTTCTGCATAAGAGGTAAACAAAACAAACACTACTAAAGTAATACTATATTTTGTAATTACCTTAGTTTTAAATCTCATTCTACTTTTTACTTCCAACTGAAAATTCCTTTGTACATTTCAAATTCTTGAGAGTTCATTCATGCCTCCTGGAACCAAATCAAGATGTGCCACAGCTTTCTGTAATTCACTTCAATTATCCTCATTTTTGCAGCTATTCTGTGAGGAAGTGTTAGAGCTTTTAGGTAGCATTAAAATTGATAAATCTCTGGGGCCTGATGGCATTTATCCCAGGCTGCTTAGGGAGGGGCGAAGTGAAATTGCTGGGCCTCTGACTCAAATCTTTGTCTCTTCCTTGGACACAGGTGAGGTCCCAGAGGACTGGGGAATAGCTAATGTTGTACCGTTCTTTAAAAAGGGTAGTAGGGATAACCCTGGAAATTATAGGCCGGCGAGTTTGACGTCAGTGGTAGAGAAGCTGTTGGAGGGGATTCTTAGAGATAGGATGTATAGACACTTGGAGCGTTGCGATCTGATTAGGGATACGCAGCATGGATTTGTTAAGGGGAGGTCGTGCCTTACGAATCTGGTAGAATTTTTTGAAGAGGTGACAAAAACGGTGGACGAAGGGCGTGCCATTGATGTTGTCTATATGGATTTCAGTAAGGCGTTTGACAAAGTCCCTCATGGGAAGTTAGTGGAGAAGATCAAGGCTAATGGGATACAAGGACAGGTAGCTAGATGGATAAGTAACTGGCTTGGTAATAGGAGACAGAGAGTAATAGTGGAAGGGTGTTTTTTTAGCTGGAGGTCCGTCACTAGTGGTGTGCTGCAGGGCTTGGTACTAGGACCTCTTCTATTTGTAATATATATAAATGACTTGGAAGAGGGAGTAAGTGGAATGATCAGCAAGTTTGCAGATGATACAAAGATGGCTGGACTTGCGGATAGTGAGGAGCATTGTCAGGCGATGCAGCAGGACATAGATAGCAGATGGAATTTAATCCTAATAAATGTGAGGTGATGCATTTCGGGAGAAAGAATGTAGAGGGGAGGTATATGATAAAGGGAGACCTATTAAGAGTATAGAAATGCAGAGGGACCTGGGGGTGCAGATGAACAAGTCTCTGAAGGTGGCAGAGCAAGTGGAGAAGGTTGTGAAGAAAGCATATAGTATGCTAGCCTTTATAGGAATGGGTATAGAGTACAAGAGCTGGCCTTTAATGTTGCAGTTGTATAAAACGTTGGTTAGACCTCATTTGGAATACTGCATCCAGTTCTGGTCGCCTTACTACCGGAAGGATGTGGAGAGTCTGGAGAGAGTGCAGAGGAGGTTCACCAGGATGCTGCCTGGTATGGAAGGTCTGAGTTACGAGGAGAGGTTAGGCAAATTGGGACTGTTTTCCTTAGAAAGACGTAGGCTTAGAGGAGATCTCATAGAGGTGTACAAGATTATGAGGGGTATAGATAGAGTAAACAGGGTTAAGCTTTTTCCTAGGATGGACTCAAATAGCACGAGTGGTCATGGGCTTAGGGTGAGGCGGGTAAGGTATAATTTGGATGCTAGAGGGAGTTTTTTCACACAGAGGGGTGTTGGTGGTATGGAATGCGCTGCCAAGTAAAGTGGTGGAAGCAGGCACTCTGGAGTTATTTAAGAAATACTTAGATGGGCACATGAACAGAATGGGAATGGAGGAGTATAGAAGACTGATTTAAAATAGGGATCATGAGCCTTGGGAGTCCCTGGGAATGTGTAAATAGATGATGATATTGATGTACTTGTTTTTATCCTACAGGTGCTTTGGTCCACCTTGTTGTCTAACAAGGGGCATACACAGAATGGGTCGTGAGGGGGCTGCTTGTGGATTTTTTTCAAGAGTATCTTAGTGCTTCATGTCATTAGTGTATGCTTGACCTGGACCATTTGATGGGCAACACGACAGCTCAGTGACTATCGCTGTGCTGTGCAGATACATGGATTTGGGTGTCTGTGGGGGTTTGCGCATTCTCCCCGTGCTTGCGTGGGTTTTCTCCGGATGCTCCGGTTTCCTCCCACATCCCAAAGATGTGCTCTTAGGCTAATTGGCAAAACAAATTCTCCCTAAATTATCTCAAATTTGGTTTTTAATCCATAGATCTATAAACATGGACAGGGATCGCGGGTAGAAGTGGGAACATCGAGGTGGCGGCACAGGCTCGTTGGGCCGAAGGGCCTGTTTCCCATGCTGTTTTGTTCTTTGTTCTTTGAGCTATGAGATTTCTTGGGATCTTTCCAATGAAATTTACCAAGGTGACTATTTAGCTCTCTTTCTAGACCTCACAAAATGGGCTCCTTAGCTGAAGCAAGAACCTCTTATTTAATGGAGTGATTAAAAATAAGAAACATCCTTGATTCTTGGATCTCTGCTCTTGGTCCTACAGTTGCTTTTCAGCTCTTCACAGATGGTCTAACTGCTTATTTCAAAGTTATGCCTAAACTGATTGCCTGATTCTGTGAGAAAACACAGAGGTAAAACCCGAAACAAAAGAATACCCCTTTCTAACATACTTCCATTGCAATGTGGCATACCTTGGATGTTCCCAACAAGAATGCAAGTTAACTGTCTTTTATATTCAAAACAATCTTTTGTTTGTGTGACCCACAGGAATAATTCATGTCCCCTTTTGGCGATAACAGCCATTTTTTGGTTCCATTGAGAGACCCATTATTTACAAGCTGCCTTTGGAGCTCTTTGATCTGTGAATTACATGAATGACTTGAACACCTTATGGAGATAACTGTAAACATCATTTCAGAGCGGGTCACCATTGTTTAGGGTTTTTCCATTTCTAACCATGACCATATTAAAATAAACACAAGCCACCTTTGTTTGGCAAATTCTCAACCAGGTATTTCCATTCATCTTATGTTTAAAAATTTAATTTCCCAAAAACTAAAGATTATGCTTCTAAACCATGTGAATTATATAATAAAAATCACAACACAAGGATGTTTGATTGCTAATCCTTAACTCTCCGAGATATTAAATTTGCATCTCTTCAGATGTCCAATTACCTCTGTGCCCGATCCCTTGAAAGGGATTCTTGTCAGCATCCACATTCCATAATCACAATTTATCCAGATCTGTATTTGCATCCAATGTGTCACAGAGTCTTGCACATCTATCGCTGCAATCTTCATAGACTTCCACTAGCACTTAATTCTGCCATTTCATTGATTTCAAAATTATCATCCGCATTTATGAAACATTGGAACTTAGTCCATACAATCCCTGCAATGCTCTCCAATCCTATATTCCAACTGTCACCCTCCATTTTTCTGAGTCTCAGTTACTATGGAAAGCATGCTCCTGGCACACAGTGCAAATTGTGATGTGGTGAGCACCATTCTTACATCTGAGTCAGAAGGTGGTAAATTCACGTCTTATTCCAGAAATCTTGTAAGAAATCTGACAACACTAGGTTTAAGTCCACCTGATTTTTTTGATAGTAAACTCACAAGCTTTTGAGGCTGTCCTCTTTGTCAGGTCAATTGACGAAGAGGACAGCCTCGAAAGCTTATGAGTTGACTATCAAATAAATCAGTTGGACTTAACCCTGATGTTGTCAGACGTCTTACTGTATTTACCCCAGTCCAACACCAGCATCTCTACATGCAGAAATCTTGGTACATAATCAACGTAGGCTGAACACCAGTGCATTTGTTGAAGTACTGCCTTCTACTGTCGTGATACTATTTTTCAGCCGAGATGCTAAACAAGGGCTTCTTCTGCCATCTCAGATGGACATAAAATATCTCATGACGTTATTTTAAATGACTTCCACTTTACCCCATGTCTAAACTGGTGTCCAGGTCAGGGGCACTTAAAAAATGAAACAGTTTTTCTTTGCGGAACCTTGTAGTGTACAAACCAGGTGCAAAGTTCACTGACATTACAGCAGTGAATGCACTTCAAAACCATTTTGGGATATCCATAAGTTGTGATGGGCACTATATAATTGTGAACCTTTCTTTCTTGAATATCTTTCCTGTTAAAAGTTGAAGAAAGTAATTGTTGAGTATATAATAAGCACTTGATATGCTTTATGTTCATCCTTGACTTCTGGTGCTGTTCATATCTTTTGGAGCTCTCATTTTTTTCTCTGATAGTTACATACTGTGTTAGAAGGATGTCTTGCAGTTGTGTAAATTATTTGGCATGTATCAGTTTTCAGATTTTTCTTTGCCTCTCCCTTTCTGCATATTCCATTATTCATCCATTTATTCCAGTTGCTTTTCTCCGAATAGAATATGAAAAGTTTGGTTTCTCTGGTTCACTTTGGATTGTTTGATCACCCATTTGGAATTTTGCTTGTTTATTTGCGCACCCTAATCCTGCAAATGTATTTTATCTTCATCCTCAATAGCATGTCTTTAATGAGTTTCCATTTACCACAGGTAAAGATAAATTGAATATATAAATTGTATCTGCAGTCAATTTGTTCAAATGCTCCTGAATTCTTTTGGAGTTGGTCTTTTTAAGACATTATACTTGGGTACGCAACCTCATTGTATTCAGTTACTTCAGATATTTGAAGTCTCATAACACCAGGTTAAAGTCCAACAGGTATACTTGGAATCACAAGCTTACGGAGAACTGCTCCTTCCAAGATACTTGGGGCAGAGTTTAAAATTTCTGATCCCTCAATTTCCAAAGCATTTGTTTTGAACTGTGGTACATTAAATTATGCTGTATGGAAGTAATTTTGTTTGTGCAATCATAGAGTTTCCTGGACTAAATGTGAATTACATTCAGGACTGGAAACTGTAATTACAGGATTATATTGCCCTTCACTTCAAAACAATCTATCACCTCTGAAATGTTTTCAGTAAAATTCCTGCTTGAAGTTTCTCTCTCATTGTCCATCTCTGTCAATCCCTTTTATTTGAATTTTGATTCTTTTTGATTTTTTAATTCAATTATCTTATCACAGAAAAATACAGCACAGGAACAAGCCTTTCAGCCTCCGAAGCCTATGTTGATCATGATGTCACATCTAAACAAAAAAAAAGCTTGCTGCCCTTACTTGGTTCATATCCCCCTATTCCATCCGTCTCCATGTACCCATCTAGATGCCTCTTAAATGTTGCTAATATGCCTGCTTCCACCATCACCTCTGGCAGCACGTTCCAGGCACACAGCGCTTTCTGTGTGAAAAACTTCCCCTTAAAGCTCTTTCATTTCTATTATTTTCTCTATGTGTAACCTTTCACTGCTCGTTTTTATTCTACCTTCAACTCTTTTATGAATATAGTGACCTCATTATACCGAGCCATAACCTAAGTTGGTGTGAGATGGGGAGAGTGAACCTGGAGGTTAAATAATTCAGTTGATGATAGAGAGAATGAAAAGAATTTGCAATTCATAAACCTTCCAAAAATTTAGGATGTCCCAAAGCCCTTCATACCCAAGAAAGACTTATGCATCTTCCTTCAGTTGTAATGTAGGAAATGAAGCAGCCAATTTGCACCCAGCAAGTTTCCACAAACAGCAATGTGATAATCTGCTTAATGATGGATGAGGGCGAAATATTGGCCCGGGCATTAGGCCATGGGATTTGGAACGTTCACCCAAGAGGCTAGACAGGGGCAATACTCACTCTAACCATCACACTCCAATTTGGATCTGGCTGCCACTGTGTACTCTGAGGTAGAATTCAGGGAAATAACAAAATTAATAGAAGCAGGTAGCCAAGAATGAAAGAGAGATAATGAAGTGAAAGAGATGGAAGAACACAGATAATTTGAAACCAAAAGGGAAAAGAGAAAGATCAAGAAAGATCAAGAAAACAGATGAAATTATTAGATTTATGTTAGGGCTGGAGATGATCAATTGGAGAAAGTTAAGGAAAGCATTCAGCGCATGCAGATAGTTGACCTAGAAAGTGCAGATAGAGTACTGGCCAAAACTAAATTACTAAGGCCAGCATCTATGGCATTAGAAACATGCTTTGAGGACCAATTGGCAATGAAATTAGCACAGAAATTTCTGGAAGCAATCCAGTATTGTGAGAATAGGATAATGGAATTGTTACTATATAGTCGTGACGGCGGCGCGGGCTCGTTGGGCCGAAGGGCCTGTTTCCCGTGCTGTGTTGCTCTAAAAAAAAAATTCTCCATGATGGTAACAGGGAAAAATTCGATCAGAAGTAAAAGGAGCAGAGAAGAGCTGACTCTGACTTGGAATATGTGCCGTAGCTGATTCTTGCTTTCTCGCACTCCTCTGAGTCACATGGCTCCACTGATCATTTTTACAGGCAGTTTCTTTCACATACCATTTGACAAAAATACCCATTGTTGTGGAACTCTACAAACACACGATCCCCTGACTAGAAAGAAGATAGAGTTTGGAAATTATATGATGGCTAACTTATCCATGACCTTTCAAAGCTTCTCCAGTATCAATAAGGCTAATGTCAGGATTTTGATGGGATATTCACCACTTGCTTGGATAGGAGCAGCTGCAATTTTGCACAGAAAGTTCAACATTATTTCAAATAGATAATTTCCTATGCTGCGCTATCGAACCACACGGCCCTTTATCTATCCCCTCACCCACTGGCACATTATTGGTTCATAGAATCGTACGTAGAGTTATTTGCAGCACAGAAGGAGCCATTCAGTACATCAAGCCTATGCTGGCTCCAGTATATACTTTCTAAAGTATACATTGCTGTCTCTCACCTTTGACCTTGTGATCTTTATCACAGAAGAGTGAGCACATTAATGTTTTAGTTCCATCTTCATCTTTAGAATTCATTCCCTGTTCTTCCCTCTGTTCAGTAGAGCAATTTATTCAGATCATTGTGTGAATTCTGCAAAATGGAAGTCAAAACAAATAACTTGAATCTTTAAAACATCAGTATCCATTTCAAGAGTCCAACTTGGCTGAATATATGCCGTCCAAATTAACTTCTGGTTTCATTCATTTTCTTTGTCTTTGACTTTGTGATGAAGTACTTTAACTTGAGAAACATTGTCATCTTTGTTTGTACAGTGAATTTATTACTGCATGTTTTTAACTTTCACACACTGTGTTGTCATGGACGTGTATTGACATTTTTTTATTGTTGCGTGAGGAAATCCTGGAATTCTGTACCCAACATCAGTGAAGGATCTAATGTCAAAAGACTGTAGCTGTTTAAAGCAAAGCACACCTTGTCCTGAAACTTAGGGATAGGCTGCAAACCTCAGCATAGTCCACATTTCCAGAACAAATTTTAAAAAGGCGTCAAATGGAATATCAAACCATAGAGACTAAGGAAACAAATGAGAGTATGAGTATTCCATTGGTAGAATTGGTTTGACATGATGTCAGTCATCTACAAGTTCTAATGCTCCTCTGGTGAGGCTGAAAGAAAACTGATCAGCTTCCTATTTGCTGAAAAGAGAAATATGTTGCCAAAGTTTTCAATCTTGCACTCATCAGGACAATTGCAAGAACACTGTTTGCTCATCAAACTGAATTGGTTTACCAGCGAATCAGCATCTTGTAGTATAACTTGTTACGATTATTTGAAATTTGGTATTCTTGCATTTGTCCTTATGGGACCAATTTACTCATTGCGTTGTGCCCATTTTGGGACACGAAAATTTGATAAAGTCAGGTATGAGGCGAGTAGCACAATCTGTGCCCGCCTCCATGCTGGTTTCCCTTTTACTGAGGCCCGAAAATGGCCGCTATCAGATCTATGCCTGAAACGGGCATGACAGCCATTTAAGTACATTTGCATGCATTTAAATTGTTTTAGTGGGCTATATGCCCAACTTTGCTAGCATTCCCCCTTTACCACTGCTTTTGCCTGTCCAGAATCGGTACGAAACAGACATACTCCATTGTGTGCGCTCCAGTTAGTGAGGAGTAGGTGCCTAGCGTCCGATGGCTCTCTGCTTGAGGTCGTGGGGGGTGGTTGTGGGGGGATGGTGGTGGCTTCGCTGCCACTCTGCCTGAAATTGGTTGGGGGGTTGGATAAGGGGATCAGTAATGTTGGGGGGGGGGCGGGGTGGCTGTGGGATAATGTCTGTGGGGCCGGGGGGAGCATTAGCTGGCCCAGGAGGGATGTGGCAGGGGAGCTGCATTCCATCATTTCTTTTCTTCGCATGCGCAGTTGGAGGTGCCGGTTGGAGCTTTAGGATTTTGGGCCATGGGCTTCTGCAGTGTGAATCTGATATTTTTTCAGGCCATGCGCGTATGGGGATGTCTGGATCTGAAACACTCCCAGTTTCAAGTCCACCCAGGACTTAGAATCAAAATGATAAAATAGTGTAAGATAAAGAGCTTCAGCAACATGGCTGTATTTTCAGCTCTATTCAAATTCCAACCTCCTGTAATCCTTATTTCTTAAATATTTTCTCCCTCTCTAGCTGTGACAGACTGCATCATCAATAATGTTTTATCCATCTAAGTAGCTCATTTGAGATTGGGAAATATTTGTGTGGAGAATCCCAGAATGAATCTGTATTCCTTCAGATGTCATGGATAGCACTGCTGCCTCACAGCGCCAGGAATTTGAGTTCAATTCTGGCCTTGGATGTCTGTGTGGAATTTGCACATTTTCCCTATGTCGATGTAGGTTTCCTCCGGGTACTCTGGTTTCCTTCCATTGTCTAAAGATATGTGAGTTAGGTTGATTACCCATGCTAACTTGCCCCTTAATGTCCAAAAATGTTTAGGTTAGGAGTAAATTAGCTCCACCTTTTCTCATAATATAGCTTCCCATTAGCAGGATGTCTCCTGAACTTCACTCCATGTTTTCCAAAGACCTCTTTTGAACAGAGCTTTTGTCCCATTTCTACCAGTGAATCCATTCCAGGCTTTTCACCAATCCCTTTTAAGATTTCTTTGGCTTGACTTCCACTGTTACACTAATTTTAATATCCAGCTAATATATTCTTCCCAATTACTTGAAAATTTGTTTCCCAGACAGCAGTAAGACATTTTAAACTTCAATATTACCTTAGAAATCTTTCTCTAGCATTATTATCAGTCAATTCCAACTCAGATTTGTCTGCAATGTCCTATTTCCAGCATTCCAGAACACTCGAACTTTAGTTCCTCTGGAGTTTGCTTTATCACATCTTATCCCATTGTACAACTTTTCTTCGAACAAAGCTGAGAGAGATGTTCCCTCTCTAGCTGTCTGCCAAGAACTGCTCTGGCTTCCAGTTAAAACAAAGAACAAAGGAATAGCTTTTTTTTCTTACAAGTGCCTCTAGTTGCAAAGCAACATCATTTATTTTTTACGCCATAGATCTTTGTAAGCACAGTAGCATCACAAATGAAATTTAACCAGCTCCCAATGTACAAGCACCTTTGTCCAGCATGAATCTAACATAGATATTAAGTTAAATTGACCTAAAGCTATATCTAATGTCTAATGTTTATCCATACAAATATAAATCAGTTCAAATTATCTTTGGTTTCCTAACATGGCGATAAACATTGTACTGCTCCACATGTTCAATTTGAAATATTTACTCATAACAATGATAGAGGAAAATGGAGTAAAAATTATTTCCTGATTGTTCTTTTCTTTCTTTCGCAGAGTTTTGGTAGTTGTTTTACAGGAGAAGATTGCCACCTTCGACAGCTGTACCTTCACTAAAAAATTCTTTGTCACAAGTATGTACAAAGCCTATATAAACTCTAAACTCTAAACGTGTTTTTAAACGATGTTACAATATTTGTAAATCTTGTTATGTGAAGTTCTGTTCTTTTGAAATTGGATTATGGCTGGGCAGACTGATTTGGTTTGGGATTATTAGTAGCCATCAACAAGAAGAAATGGTTCTATGGACTGCAGATGTGAACACATTATATATGTTTAGGGAAGGTTCTCAAAGCCAAATGTCAATTATTCTTGTGATCGATGTAGGAAAGGATGGGGTGGAGACAGATTTTTTTTTGTTATTTGTTTCTTGATTGTGGGTACTACAGTGTTTGTTACCATGCCAATTTGTCTGAAAAAAGTGGCCCTTGAACCATCCCATGCCTTGTAACAGTGCTGTCACAATGGTGATAGGTAGGGAATCCCGAAATACTGAGCCAACAACAATACAGGGCTGCCAATTAATATCCAACTCAAGATAGTTTGTAACAAAAGCTGAGAATGCAGGACTGGCAGCATCTGTAGAGTGGAAAACAGAATTAATGGCCAGAATTCCACCACTTCGCCCACCACTGAATTGGAGCGGGCCAGGGTACGACAACGTAGGAATTTGTGGTCTCACACAAGCGAAGCCATAAAATCCTGCTCAACGTTTCAAGTCCAGATGATTCTTCTTCTTTAGAACTAAAGAGAGGGAGAAATGTGTTCGATAATATACTGTACAAGAGGAGCTGGAGTGGCTAGAAAACAGTTGAAGGTCAATGATTAGTGTGAACTGGAAAAGATTGCAACAAAGTAGCAAAAATTAAGAACTTTTTGGTTTCCTAACTATGTGATAAACATTGTGGTGCTCCCCACGTTCAATTTGAAATACTTACTTGCAGCAATGATAGAGGAAAATGGAGTAAAAATTGGGATATATTAAAAAAAAAGTCAGTTAATATGGAGGAGAAAGGTTACATCTAAAGTTATTATCATCCGTGTTATTGTATCCTGAAGGCTGTAACTGTGTAATTGAAGATGAGGTGTTGTTTCTGCGTTTGGCTTCACTGGAGCTTTGCAATAGGTCAAGGGCAGACATGTGAGCATGAGGGCAAGATGCTGAGTTAAAAGGGTAAGCAACAGGAAGTTGGGGGTCATGCTTGTGGGCTGATTGAAGGTTTTCTGTAAAGCAGTCACCCAGTATTTCATGCAATCTTCCAACATACTACAGGTATTAGGGACAGCTACAATAGATCTTGAATAGAACAAAGTTGTGAAAATGCTCTGCAACAACAGTAGACTATAAGACATAGGAACAGAATTAGGCCACTCGGCCCATCAAGTCTGCTCCGCCATTCAATCGTGGCTCATTTTTCTCATCCCTATTCTCCTGCCTTTTCTCCATAGCCCCTGATCCCCTTATTAAACAGGAATCTATCTATCCCTGTCTTAAAGACACTCAATGACCTGGCCTCCATAGCCTTCTGAAGCAAAGAACTCCACAGAGTCACCACTCTCTGGCTGAAGAAATTCCTTCTCATCTCTGTTTTAAAGGATCGTTCCTTTAGTCTGAGGCTCTGCCCTGTGGTTTAAGTTTTTCCTACTAGTAGAAACATCCTTTCCATGTCCACTGCATCCAAGCCTCGCAGTATCCTGTAAGTTTCAATAAGGTCTTCCTCATCCTTCTAAACTCCAACGAGTACAGACCCAGAGTCCTCAACCGTTCCTCATACGACAAGCTCTTCTTTCCAGAGATCATTCTTGTGAACCTTCTCCAGGCTCTTTCTAAGAACAGCATGCCCTGCCTTAAATACAGGGCCCAAAACTGCTCACAATATTCCAAATGGGATCTGACCAAAGCCTTATATAGCCTCAGAAGTACATCTGTGCTCTTGTATTCTAGCGCTCTCGACATGAATGCTAACATTGCATTTGCATTCCTCGCTGCTGACTGAACTTGCGTGTTAACCTTGAAAGAATCTTGAACAAGAACTCCCAAGTACCTTTGTGTTTCTGATTTCCTAAGCATTTCCCCATTTAGAAAAAGTCTATACCTCCATTCCACCTTCCAAAGTACATAACTTCACACTTTTCCACGTTGTATTCCATCTCCCCCCTCTTTGCCCACTCTTCTAACCTGTCCAAGTCCTTCTGCAGCCCCCCTACTTCCTCAATACTACCTGTCCCTCTACATAACTTTGTATCATCTGCAAACTTGGAAACAATGTCTTCATTGCCAACATAGCTCCTATTAAGATAGTGATGACAAAATATTTTTCAATGGCTGGAAAAAAATCAGACCTTGTAGAAGGCAACAATTCCATTGAAAATGGTTTTATTATTATTTGTTCATAGAATGCTGGCTAGTCCAGCACTTATTGTCCACCTTAATTGACTGTGAGAAGGGTCTGCTGAGCTGCCTTCGTGAACTGCTGTAGTCCAGTGGTGTAAGTACACCTACACTGCTGTTAGCAAGTTTCCATGATTTTGACTCAGCAACAGTGAAGGAAAACAATATAGTTCCAAGTCAGGATCTTGTGTGGCTTGGAAATGAACTCTGAACTGGTAGTGTTCCAAGTGTTCTTGTCATTCTAGATGGTAGCAATTATGGGTTTGGAAGGTTCTTTCGAAGTTATCTTGGAACATTCCTGCAGTGCATCTTGTAGATGGTACACATTGGTATATTGTTGGTAAAGGGAGTAAATGTTGAAGGTGGTGGATGGGCTGCCAATCAAGTGGGTCCTGAGTGTTAAGGAATATAGAACAGCACAGTGCAGAAAACAGGCCCTTCGGCCTTCCACCCTGTGCCACGCATTGGTCCAACTAGACCATTCATTTGTACCTTTCTATTCCTGGCTGCTCATGTGTCTATCCAGATAATCCTTAAAGGATGCCAGCATGTCTGTGCCCACCACCCTCTGTGTAAAAAATATCCCTCTGATATCAGAGTTACACCTTGCCCCTTCCACCTTCAGCCCGTGATTGTCACCTCCGACCTGGGAAAAAGCTTCCCGCTATTCACCCTATGTATACCCCTCATAACTTTGTACACCTCTATTAGGTCTTCCCTCATTCTCCGTCTTTCCAGGGAGAACAACCCCAGTCTATCCAACCTCTCCTCATTGCTAAGACCTTCCTTACCAGGCAACATCTTGGTAACCTTCTCTGTACTCTCTCTCTAAAGCCTCTACATCTTGTTGTCAAGTTTCTTCAGTATTGTTGGAACTGCAATCATTCAGGCAAATGGAGAGCATTCCATCACACTCCTGACTTGTGTCTTGTAGATGATGGGCAGACTTTAGGGAGTTAGGAGATGAGTCGTTCTTCACTGAGTTCCCAGCTTCTTACCTGCTCTTGTAGTCACAGTGTTTATATGCTGGTCCAGTTAAGTTATTGGTTAATGGTATTCCCAGTCTTTTGATAGTGGGAGATTAAGCGATGGCAATGTGATTGAATGTTAAGGGGAGTTGGTTCTATCCTTCTTGGGCTAGAAGGTGTTTTGAAGATGGGAACTGACAGGGACAAAATTTCAGTGGTTTCTCCAACTGCACTTTACTGGAATGTTTTTCTTAGATTATGTGCTCAAGCCCTTTACTAGAACTTAAGTTCTCAATCTGCTGATTGAATGATAAGAGTACTGCTAACTAAGAGAAATGCCAGATCTTAATTGTATGATAAGCTGGCTGTTACAAATCCCAAATATGAGTCTGAGTTCAAGTGATGACTTAAAAAACTCAAAATCTAAATTGCGTGACCATCCCTGAATAACAAGTGCCATAAGCTGAATTTGCACCTGCCAAGCTTAAAGCTGCAAATAATTGAAAATTGCTGGCTTTGGTGATTTTAGGTACTGTTTTTCAGTGTCATTTATGGGTTGGATGGTTAATATTTGATGAAGTCACGTTGGGAGGGATTAGGCAACAGTGCCTTGTGCAGGTCACAGAGCCTCCCCATTATATTCAAAGTTAGTGGTGTTTTGCTGACCTCATACAACAGCTCATACTTTTAGCAAATCTAGTAAGCAATGCCAAGGACTATTTCCTAATCTGCTTATTTGTTTATACTTCTTAATGCTTTGAGAATCAAAAGAAAGCATCTTTGCATTGTGGAATGATTTTAATAATTTGAAGAATCAATTCAACCACAAACTAGCTGGACTGGATGATCTGCTTTGATGCTATAAATTCAATGTAATTATCTGTAAATAAATATATGACCAAGGTAACTATCTATAATGTGACAACATACATTTCCTGTTTGCACCATTTGACTTCCTGTTGCTGTGTGCTTTGGTAAGACTTTTCCGATTATTGGTACTTCAGTCCCAGAATCATAATCAAAAATATCCCTGAAAACTCATCACTCTGATTATGTAACCTGGGTTCGCAAAAGTCCCTCAAAATCTTTTCCAGTTACTCTTTCATCTTCCTTTTTTCTAAATCATTGACTGGAATTTTACCATCCCACCTGCCACAGGAATCGGAGCGGGCAAAGGCAGACCATGGAAAGATCCATTGACCTTGAGTGGGATTTTATGGTTTTGGGACGAGTGAGGCTGTAAAATCCCACCGAATGATTTTTTTTCAATGTCCCCTGCCGGAATTTTACCGCTTCCCCTCCCAAGGTGCACAAGATCCTGCCCGAGGCCAACAGAGAATTCCGTTCTGCGAGCCTCGTCTGCCCCGATTCTGGGCAGGTGTGCCAGTAAAATTTTGGTCCTCAATGATGGTTTAAATAGAAGGAAAATAAAATCAAGTGCTTCTTATTGCACTACATTAAAAATACAAGATGTCAAAATAAATTACATATTTCAAAATAAAATGATCAAGTTTATTGTATCTTAATGTCTTCATTAAGGATTTTACTTAAAGGTAACAACCACTCCCAAAGACCATTTTTTTTTGGTATTTTCCCCAGTCCTATCAGTGAAATCATCTTTCATTTTTCCAAACTCTAGAGAATATTGGCCCATTTGACTCAATCTCTCATCACATGACACTCTTCTCATCCCAGGAATTAATGTAGTACATAATCTATATTATAACTTAACCATCTGCTGTCATTTAGTCAAAAGCTTAAAAGGTGGAGGATTTGATCTCCATCTCACATTCCCAATGAGGTAGATTTGATTCACCCTCATTGACCCTCATCCCTGCCCCTCCAGTTTACTGATAAAATATTATGTTCTTTGTATTTCCCTCAGTGCTGATTGAGCATTTTTGCCAACAAACCACTAGCATCATTTTGAAAGTGAATGCCCTGAAGATGGCTTTAACCTATATCTAAGTTTCAATTATGTATCAGTCTTTGGAGTGAATATGGTGTCCTGTGAATAAGCACAAAGCAGGTGCACTTCAGTAAATGCATTCAGAAACTTATCATCCTTCAGGCTTTCTTAACAACTTATTTGCAATAATAGTAACTGATGGGTTCAGTTACCAGGAAAAGAGAAGCAAATAAATCCTGAACTTCAGGTCGTAGGGTTTCAGAATATAAATGTTTGCTTAAAATTCCTCCGATTGCCATTTTGGCACAGATTTTCATTTGAAACTTTTTAAAATATACACTTCGTAAAACTAAGCTTTTCTTTGGCTCCTGTTGCCCCATTGGTGTGCACTCATTGTACTCTGTACTCTTGCTCTCTCAGCTTGCTGTTTAACTTCTCATATCAGTCAGTGAATGAGAAGACTAGAAGCCAATCTTTACTTTTGATTTATTTGATCGATAAGACAATACAAAATGGATAGTTCCTGGCTCTACATCACACCAACAGTGTCAATTGGTGTCTCTTTATATTCTTTTAAAATCAAGTAAACATCTTAAATAATTAAAGTGTTAAGTGTTTCTTCATAATTTTTTGAGGAAACAAAAATCAAATGAATAGATGATCAATCGCTTTACAAAGATACCGTAATTAAAACAAAAATCTTCAATGGAAACCTATCAAACTAAAATGTTGTTACTGGTCTAATGGTGCACTCCAGCCTCTGGATATCCCCAAACCTTATACACAGCATTAAAATTTAAACAATTAGCATACTTAGTTTCTTTCATCCAATTTGGACATTCCTCCGAATTTCAAAATCCTATTCAAAATCTTTCTCCTAGTCCTCAGCATGGGCCCCTGCCCTAACCTTCCACATTTCCTCCCCCTGCCTTTGTTCTTGTTCTTCTGGATGTACTTGACGATGCCACTGAGATATGGAATTAAAAAGTATCAAGTGAATGTGCAGTATTTGTGCACAAGTATCCCATTAGCACAATTTCAAGTATCCAAACAGAATGTAGATAGAATATAGAACATAGAACATTACAGCGCAGAACAGGCCCTTCGGCCTTCGATGTTGCGCCGACCAATTATGAAAAAAGCAATGACCCTCCAAACTAAACCATTCCCTTCTCTTCCATAAACTTATCAACTAACCTCTTAAACGCCACCAAACTTGGCGCATCTACAACTGCTGCAGGCAGGGCATTCCACTCCCGAACCACCCTTTGGGTAAAGAACCTACCTCTGATATCCGTCCTATAACTATCACCCCTTAATTTAAAGCTGTGTCCCCTCGTGCTAGCTTTCTCCATCCTAGGAAAAAGGCTATCACTGTCCACCCTATCTAAACCTCTAATCATCTTATATGTTTCGATAAGGTCTCCTCTTAGCCGCCTCCTTTCTAACGAAAACAACCTCAAATCCCTCAGCCTCTCTTCATAAGACCTGCCCTCCATACCAGGCAACATCCTGGTAAACCTCCTCTGTACCCTCTCCAATGCCTCCACATCTTTCTTATAATGTGGGGACCAGAACTGCACACAATACTCCAAGTGCGGCCGCACTAGAGTTTTGTACAGTTGCAACATGACGTTGCGGCTCCGAAATTCAATCCCCCTACCAATAAAAGCTAAGACCCCGTATGCCTTCTTAACAACCTGATCGACTTGACTGCCTACTTTCAGGGATCTATGCACAAATACACCAAGATCCCTCTGTTCATCAACACTATTAAGAATCCTACCATTAGCCCTATACACTACACATTTATTATTCCTGCCAAAGTGCATTACCTCACACTTTTCCACATTAAACTCCATTTGCCACCTCTCATGTTTTTTAAAAAAAGCTACATAAACACATAAGGGAGAGAGAAATAGAAGATTATGTTCGACACGTTCAGACGTTAAAAGCCTTATGTGGAGCATAAACACTTGTATTGACTAGTTGGGTTGAATTGCCTTTTACTGTGCTATAAGTTTAACTCTATGTAATATTCCTATTTCCAGCTACTGTGTCTTAAAAGTCTTGTGATTGTGTACAATTTCTTTGGTTTTGCTTGATTCACAGTTTGTTCATAGGTCTCTATTTATCACATCTTCCCTATGTCTATAGTTGGGTGTGAAAGTGGGGGAAATACTAACAGCTAGTTCTATTTTAAGGATGCATGAATTCTTGAATGGCAGATATCTGGATAGTCATAAAGGTTTACAGCATGGAAACAGGCCCTTCTGCCCAACTTGTCTATGGTGCCCCTTTTTTTAACCTCTAAGCTAGTCCCAATTGTCCGTGTTTGGCCCATATTCCTCCATACTTATCTTACCCACGTACACTTAGACACTTAACACTAATTATTTAAGATGTTTATTTGATTTTAAAAGAATATAAAAAGAGACACCAATTGACACTGTTGGTGTGATGTAGAGCCAGGAACTATCCATTTTGTATTGTCTTAACACTTCTTAAAAGACAAAATTGTACCTCTAGCAGCTTGTTGCAGACGCTCACCACTCTGAAAAATTTGCTCCTCTGGACTCTTTTGTTTCTCCCCCTCCTTCATCTTAAACCTATGCCCTCCAATTTTAGACTCCCTTACCTTTGAGAAAAGATATTGACTATCTAGCTGATCTATGCCCCTCACTATTTTATAGACCTCTATAAGATCATCGTTAAGCCTTCTATGTTTCAGCGAAAAAAGTCCCAGCCTATCCTTATAACTTACTTTCATAACTATACACCTAAACTTGCATTTCAGTCTTCCCACCGCAGGAAAGGCTGTTGTGTATCTAAAATGATCTTTCAGCTGTGTGAACAACTAAAGGGAAGACATTTTGTAATGTATTGCACTTTAACAATGAACGAATTCAACTTTTTTTGAATATGTGGCACCCAGATATAATCTGGTTTCGGGACACTATGCCAGTAAGCAATGAATTATATAAATAAATGAAACCTCAATAATGTAGCTTGGGGGGGCGAACTGCCAATTAATTATCCTGATTCATCCAGCCTCAGTAGATTTTACCAGTCAACAGAGGAGGGTGCCACGCAACAGGATGCTGTGTTAGTAGATTGTATTGGTTTTCGGAAGGTGGGGGGGAAAGAGAGGGGCACAATGCCAGTGGTTAATTACTACATTAGCGAATTTGTCTTCCTCAGACGGATTTGGTTGAGGAAGGAAAGCTTGCCAACTGTTAATGCAATAAATGCTGATGCGTCTACCCTCAATGTTCTGACTCTAGCTTCAGTAGTAGCAGTAAGCCAACTGGGGATTGCCGATTAAAAAAGTGCAACATCCTAAAATGCAATAGAATTTTGTGGGGAGCAGATGTCACTACAATTAATTCATTCATTAAGGAAAAAACCTGAACCTTAGTTAATGTAACCAAATTTCAATGGCAGGTGAACATCCTAAATTACTTTAATAGCATGCTTACTATTAAACTTGTATTTCAGTCTTCCCACCACAGGAACGGCTGTGGTGTTTCTAAAATGCACACATTCACGATCCAGGAATAGATCCAGTAGAATCTTAGAAGGAACATGGTGGCTGCTAATTAATAAATGAAGTACTCTGGATATATGTGGGGCAAGGAAACTATCCATAATCTATTAAATAGATGTCAACCTGAATAGGCATAGTCAAGTTTGGAGGTATCCAGACACCAACTCATTAATTCATTCATTCTCCCACTTCTGCCACCACCATCACCACATCATAAATACTTTCTTATCAGACGCTATTTCCTTAAGTGTTTCATCAGTGATGCAAGAGAAGATTCTTGACTGGATGGTGTGCATTTCTTGATGGTGTAACACTTCCTGTAACACTTTCCTGATCATGCTCCATTGACAATACTTCTCTTGTTTTAAAACAGTAGATGGTCTGACGCACTATGTGAACACTGCTGTATGAAGAGGAAACCCAGCCTGAGAATCAAAAACACTTTACACTTACTAATCTTGCTGAGTTTTCAGTGTCTTCCAGTTTATAATTTATTTTCTTTGTAGAACAAGATAAAATGCAATATGAGAACAGATAATCTATTATTAGGGGAAATGTGTTGATGTGCAAAGCTTTCATGTCCCATTGTTGCTTAGCCTTAGCTCTTACTCACAATTGTGAAAAGTTGCAGAATATATAATTCCACACAGGGATGGAGGGACAATCTGAGGGACAATACCCAGAGCATCTTTGTGAACCCATTGATAGCTAGGTTCAAAGTAACACCCTGCACTGTAGATGATGTGTAGCTATCTGAGAATACTTAATGCCTTTTGTTTCCCTTTTTTCAGGTTGTTTTCCATGTCCAGGGCCAAATCCTAACCCAGTAGCATTGGGAAGCCGCTGGCTTGCCTATGCTGAAAACAAGGTAGGTTGGACCTTTTCTTGTTATGCTTTATATGTGTCCTGAGTACCAATATATCCAGTAAGTGTGATAAGCCAGCAGAGGACAATAAATGTTGTGGCTAAAAGGGAAGGTCAGAGATTGGGTATTCTGCAGCTCCTAGTCTCCAATGCCTTATTACCATCTATAAGCCACAAATCAGGAACATGATGGAATGCTGTCCACTTGCCTGGATAGGTGAAGCTGCAATAATACTGAAGAAGCTCACACCTTCCAGGACAAAATGGCTGGTTTGATCCATTATCTTATATTCTTTTAAATGCAACAAAAATATCAATAAATTAAACAAAAAGAAGGAGTAATAGTATCTGGTGGGGCATTGTAACTAAAACAAAATCTCAAAAGAAACTTAACTAACTAAATCAAAATGTCATATTAGGAAGTGATGGATGAAGATACACCCCAGTCCCTGTAGAACCCACCAGTCATAGAAGGTCTGACAGCACATGCTCCTTTTCCAAGGCCACCCAGCTGTGAATATAGCCATGGGTAGAGGAGCAGATAGTCAGGTTAAAGGGCATCCTCAACTGCCTGCCACAGCCTGGATCTATTAATGGCCAACTTGGCCAGGGCCAGAAGCAGACTTAAAGGAGCATCTCCTCTCCACACCAGGTAGTTAAAGTTAAGGTCCCTTGTGGCCCTGGACTAAAATTTCAGAGGATCTTGGAAGAATTATGGCCCCAAGACAGACCATATGCAGAACGACTGGCATGTGTATATGCCGTACCTGAGCCAAAGCCACAGCTCTCAGCAAGTCTGGTCTTTTGTAGATATTCTGTGCTGATGTTCAGCCTCTCAAGTTCAAAGTCAATCATTGTTGTCTTGTGCTTTCCGACCACCTATCAGTTCTGTGCACAGTCGTGAAGTTCCAGCTTGCCAATTAAACAGTTGCCATCCTCTTTCTTTTCATTTGTTTGCCTGGTACGAAGGATTCAGCCCACTCGTTGAGCAGAAACTCTACTTCAGGCACCCGGTGAAGCAGCTGGATTGTGGTGGGTCAGCATCTTGCTAGTTAGAGGCTGGAGATGCGTGGTGACTGACCAGTGGGACATGATGGACCCTCCCAACATGTGTGAACAGCTCCATGATCTTGTGGATATCTCTGTACTGTTGATGGCAAAGAGTAAATTCTGGGCTCCACTTCTAATTTTTTTATCAAAGATCAACTGATGCCTAAATATGTCTTATTTGTGACAACCTCTGCAACTAAGCCAATGCCAAACATAGCACTTTGCATTCCTTTGGATTTAACCAGAAAATAAGAAAAGGGGACACCACTGATGCTTGAGTGGTCGAAGATCATCATAAATTGTACCCAGGCTGTTGTGCGCCAGAAAGAAAACTCCAGTTATACTGCAGAGCATTTCCATGATGTGGGAGTAGCAGTTACAAGTGAAAGCTCAATTTGATTAGTGCAGAGAATAGTTGCTGCAAACTATCTATAATGTTGGGAGGGACCATCATGTCCCACTAGTCAGTCACTGCACACCTCAAGCCTCTAATTCGTAAGATGCTGACCCACCGCAATCCAGCTGCTTCACTGGGTGCCTGGAATACAGAGTTTCTGCTCAAAAAGTGGGCTGAATCCGTTGCAGACAAATGAAAAGAAAGAAGATGGCAATTGTTCAGTTGACAAGCTGGAACTTCATGGCAGTGTGCAGAGAACTGATAGGTGATCAAAAAGCACAAGACAGCAGTGATTGACTTTGAACTTAAGAGGCTGAACATTGGATAGAATATCTACAAGAGACCAGACTTGCTGAGAACAGATCACTAAGAAAAACATTACACGTTCATGAGCAAGATTTGGGCTTTCTGTCAGGAACTATTCAGGATGATAGAACCCTCTAGAAATGGTTCCAATCTTTTCTCTCCATTTATCCCTCAATTCACACAAGTTCAGCCAAACATGTCCACGTTCCTTCGACATCATGGCCCGGAAAAGATAAATGAGAACAGTCAAAGGTTGCTTGAGCTTTGTGTGACTAAATTCCTTCAGAACAGACCAGATGTTATCGATACAACCGAGATCAGGGCATTGGCATTAGCTGCATTAGATCATCACTAGATATTACTTTCTGAACAGCACTATCAGCACATGGACCTATCACAGTACTAACTGTGATGCGGACCACACCTTGGGATACAGCAAGGCGAGGTTGTGGCCCTTGAAAGTGTTAGATCAAGCCATACCAGGCTTGATTTAGTACTTCATTTTAGCCAAAAAGCTGCGATGGATTTGAAAATTGCATCAGGTAAAGCCTTGGTTTAACCTCATTCTCTATATTAATGCCAATTGTACCCTAGCTAAGAGAAACCATGATGGCCGGTGCACCACATCCTCAATACGGTGGGCTAGCTACATCCCCTGCCTGATCATTGTTTCACTCCTGCCAGGTTTGAGGCTAACATCACAGTGCTGGAACCTATCATTGAAGTCAAACAGTCCACACCTATTGATTACAAGAGAATCCTCCAAGTGAGAAAACTCTGAATGTATTAAAAGTCACTTGAAATAAAGTCCAACAAACTGCTAGGCACAAGGGGTCATAGGTTCAAGGTGAGGGGAGCGAGGTTTAACCCAGATATCAGAGGGATGTATTTTACACAAAGGGTGATGGGGGCCTGGAATGCACTGCCAAGCAGGGTGATGGAGGTGGACATGCTGGGATCATTTAAAACTTATCTGGATAGCCACGTCAACAGGCTGGAAATGGAGGGATACAAACGAATGGTCTAGTTGGATCAATGAGTGGCATAGGCTTGGAGGGCCGAAGAGCCTGTTTCCTGCGTTGTACTGTTCTTTGTTCTTTAATATTGGTTACAATTCTGAAAACTGCAATGTCCTTCGACACCTTCCAGGAGCATGTTTGATTTGATTTGATCTGATTTAATCGACACTTCCCATTACCTCAGCAAAGCAGCCAGCATAATTAAGGACCCCATGCACCTTGGACATTCTCGCTTCCACCTTCTTGCTTCAGGAAAAATATACAAAAATTTGAGGTCACGTATCAACTGACTTAAGAACAGCTTCTTCCCTGCTGCTGTCAGACTTCTGAATGGACTTACCTTGCATTAATTTGATCTTTCTCTACACCCTAGCTATGACTGTAACACTACATTCTGCACTCTCTCCTTTCCTTCTCTATGAACAGTATGTTTTGTCTGTGTAGCACACAAAAAGCAATACTTTTCATTGTATACTAATGCATGTGACAATAATAAGTCAAATTCTCATATGCATTAGCATACAGTAAAAAAACTGTTTCTTGCACACTATACTGACAAAGCATTCCGTAAACAGAGAAAGAGAGAATACAAATGTAGTGTTAACAGTCGTAGAGAGAGTTTAAAAAAGTTAGAATAAAGTTTTAGAAGCGTAATCAAGAGTAAAAGATGGAATTAGAGGATATGTTGGACACATTCAACATTGCCACGTTCCAGTGCCATCTTGGATCATGATCTTTGGAAGAATCAAAAACATCCATCAGCAAAAATAAATGAAACCAAAGACAAGTGAAGTCATTACTGATTGTAATAAGTAGGTGGAGAGATGGGTGAAGTATTATCATGAGCTTGTATGCTTAGAAAGAGTGATGTCACCTGAGGAAGCTCCAGACACCATAGAAAGCACACCATGACCCTGTCATGGTAAAGCTATTGACTTCCTTGCCCTGGGCAACACTCCAAGTGCTGATGCTGCGCTGCCTGAACTCATCAAGCACAAGAAACCAACAAGCCTGCAGATCTGCACAACCTTCTGTCTCTGCTATAGTGAAGGGGCATTGTCCCAAATTATGCATGTGATTGTGACCCGGTACAAGAACAGTTGCAACTGCAGTGATGCTAACGGCTAATAGCAAGACGTCTCCATGTTGAACACTGTGGGAAAGATTTTGCGCATCTTGCCCTTATCAGACTGCAAATTTTGGCTGAATGTGTCTATTCTGGATGTCAGTGTGGTTTCAGAGCTGGATGATTTATAACTAACATGATCTCTCTAACTGGCAGCTGTAAGAGAAATGCTGTGAACAAAGAAGACCACTATATACTGCCTTCATTGATCCCACCCACTGAGCAAAGGTAGTTTATTCTAAGTTGCTGGAGAAAATTGTATGTCCACTGAAGCTGTTTGGTGTAATCTTCTGTTTCTATGACAGCATGATGGATAACGTCAGCTGTGATGGAGCAGAATTGGAACTCTTTGAGATCTTAAGCGGAGTTAAGCAGGGTTGTGTTCTGATATTGTCGCTCCTTGGCAATATCGTTCTCCTTGCTGCTGTCACATGCCTTCTTTACAATGAATGAGCCACTGAATCCACAACCTCTTGGGCATCCATGCTTCCATTGCAAGTGAGAATGAGGAAGGTGAACATTGATGCCGACAACTAGTTGACAGTCATTGCCAGCCAATAACCTTTGGAGATTTACTGTTTGGAAGAATACGGGAGAGGCAAGCAGAAACAAAAAGTTCAACGGCTGAGGAGAAGACCCAGACAAAGCAGGCCAACTATTCATGCATCTTGTCAGTTCACTGTCTTTTTCTGCAGCATTTGTGCCCCTGAGCCTCACCAGGCAATGCTTAACACAGAATTGACCAGGAGATGGAGGGCTGCCACTAATCAGTATCTTCCGAATTTTTACTAGTCTGATATACATTTTGCAGCTAGTTTGCTAGTAAATTCATTGGCTGGTGGTTTTGGGTCTGAAGCTGGTGATGTGGCTGCAATGTATTTCTGAATTGGGAAACCTGGATGTCAGCTGAAAATTGAAACTTTGCCAGTAATACCAATTGGCTGATATGGTCACTGGTCCTGGCTGTGCCTCCACAGGCAGCTTTTAGAATCAAAGAGATGAATATTGGGCTGCTTGCCTTCTCGAGAGTGGCCTGAAAATGAGCCGCAGGAGCATGGAAGAGTTTGTCTGGTGTGGCAACAGGGAAGGAAGCTGGGAGGAGTGATATGGAACTTTCCTGCTTCTCTAAACTCATAACAGTGATTTAAATTAAACATCTTTTTGTAATGTAATTTATTTAATGGTGTAGTTAGCCAGAAATCGCTGAAGTATTCTGAACAAAGACTGGCCTGTGCTGTACTTTGCAATATCAAATTTCTAAACCTGTCATTACTTTAAAGTTTATTTATTAGTGTCACAAGTAGGTTTACATGAAGTTACTATGAGAAACCCCTCAAACATATACGAGGCTATCCTTATTGAAGGATAATTGGGCCAGTGCACACAGACATTATTCAGTTTCTAATTTACAGTCAAACATTCTGCCTTTAGTTTTATATGTTTTCATTGCAAGTCCCTGGATGGGATTCTCTGGCTGTTTGCTGGTGGTGCGATTCTCTGGTTGTGTAAGCAGTGGGTTTCCTAGTGGCATGGGAAAGGCTTCAATGGGAAATTCTGTTGACAGCGGTGGAACCAGAGAAACCCCACACTCAGCACAGGCATGCCACCTCTCACTGCCAAGAAACGTGGCTCGGAGGCCGGATAATCCCATGCACCGTGCCTACTTTATTACAGAAACTGCCTATGGAAATATGTTACATTGTAATTATGCTCTCTTTACAATAGTAACGCTGTCACATTTCAGCCACTTCCAGGGAGTGGACGGGGAGGGGGAGACATTTGTGATGACACTGTGATAAATTTACCTTACCTGGTTCCATTGTAAAGATGGCCTTAGGCATTTAAACTGGTAACATTGATAGCAACTGTGTGCAGATGCAGCATCTTAATAGATTGGTGCCTGAAATATGTTTTACCTCTGTACGTAATGGGAAACATTTCATGATTTTAGTCAAAATATGACTATTTATATATAAACATAAATGACAAAAAGAAGCAAAATTACAGGTCACAAAATGTTTGATTCTTGGAAGGGAAAGTAAAATCGTCACATCTTTTGGTGTCTGTAAGTCAATTATAATTAGGAGTCACTGCTGGAGTTGTGCTACTTTTGCTAATGTTTTTGTCTGTCTTGCCCTCATTCAGCTCATCCACTGCCATCGATCCCGTGGTGGGGCCTGTGGAGACAATGTCCAGTCTTACACTGCCACAGTCATCAGTGCTGCTAAAGTGAGTCCAGTATTGATCTGAAGGGACAATTAATTAACTGCTTGTTGTCCTAGACGCTGCTTACAGGATCCTAAAATAATCCTTGAAACCAGGACATGAAATCAAAGGGCACAAGATAGCAAAGTGCAGTGAAGAATGAAATCTAAAACTTAATTTAGTTTGAAATGTTTAGATCTTTAAGATGAGTTGGTATTCTTATTTCTTGTTTTGTCAACTATTATGATACACTGTGTCAAATATGCATTTTGATTGACATCTGTAATTTCTGTTTCCAAAATGCTTTATAAACTGGTCAAAGATTTGTAACATATATAGGTGATGAATGGGAAAGGAAAGGCAGAGGGAGACTTGGATAGGAAACTGGGAGTGATGCTAGGACTCAGCACTTTCCATATCTGAACAATCTGGTGAAGCAATTAAAAACTCAATAGAATGCTGGGGTATGTATTCAGAACAAGCCTCCAGAGATTATGGTGGAACTTTACTGTGCACTAGCTAGTCAAATTTACAGTGCAGAGAAGAGGAACAAAACTGCCAAAAGCATGATGAAAGCAGGACTGGTGAAAAGTGGAGTATCTATAGGGAAGATACAGAAGCTTAAGTTCAAAAACAGACTTTCTCAACTGTGAGTCCACATTCCCCAAGGGATCCTTGAAATGGTCTAAGGAGTCAGTCAAAAATAACTAATATATCCTATTGGTAAGTTATGGTTTGTACACCTTGAAGACTTTTATAAAATGCTCTTCAATTGAGGCAGGAATATAGTAAGGACAAAATTAATGGTAGCGAAAGTTGGCCATACAGCCTTCTCCAGCATTCAATCAGATCCTGGCTGATCTTGGATCACTATTCCAATTTTCCTGTCAGAACTCCATATCTTCGATTCTCCTAGAGTTCGAATCTCTTTCTATCTCAGCCTTTAATCTACTCAATGACTGAGCATCCACAGCTTGCTTAGAGAAATCCAAAGATACACACTTTTATTGAAGAAATTTCTCATCTTAAATGTTAACACACCCCAGCCCACCATCCCCAATCTATGCAGTCTGGTTTGAGAATGGGCTTATCCAATCTTTTTGTGTGAGGATCCACATTTAATTTTTTTTCTCACTTAAAAAGCTGATGAGAAAATTTCAAAAAGAAAAAATGTTGAAGTATGGAAAAAAGAAACAACATGCTGAGCAAGAATAAAGCAATAAATTGACAATTTAAAATGATGAGTAATTAATAAAGATAACCATTAGAATGTGAGAGGGTCAAATTATGTCTTCGTGACTCACTTTCTGTCTGAATTTACTTGCCCCCACCTGGCAGTTGCTCCTTTATCCTTGCCTGACAGTTGCTCCCTTCTTCTAATTCAGCAGGCCCATTCCCTGTTCCTGGCAGCCACTTTGACTCTTGCTCCTCTACCTCGCAAAGCTCCCTCCCCTGCAGACTTGTAGCTCACTGATGCTCAATTTAGCTTCTGAATTCAAGAAGCGAGGTGAGAGTCATTGTCCTTGACTTCGAGCAGTATTTGAGTGTGGTATCGAGGGGCTGAGCAAAAATGAATTCAATGAGAATTAGTGAAAACCCATCACTGGTTGGTGCTATACTTTGTGCAGAACTAATTATTGTTGAAGGCCAGTTATCTCAGGCTAGGAATTGAGTTCCTTAGGGTAGTATCCTCAGCCAAAGCATTTTTCAGCTATTTCATTAATAATCTTCCTTGCATCATAAGGTCAGAGTGAGGAAGTCCACTAATAATTGCACAACGTTGAATATAATTTGCAACTCCTCAGAAACTAAAGCAGTTCTTTGCTGCAAGCTGCAAAAGCTGGAGACCATTGAGGCTTAGGCTAAGTGGCAATTAACATTCTCTCTCCAACAGAAGAGAATCTAACCACCTTCCATTGTTTGTTTACCAAGGTTACCACTCCTAAATTCCCCACTATCAACATTCTAGAGGGTTACAATTATCTGAATATTAATTGAACCAACCATATAAATACTGTGAGGGCTGGGAAACTCAAGCAGAGGCCATTCAGCTGGCTCTCCTCTGGGCATCATGACCTCCATTTATCTACAGCTGCTGGATTTCTGGCACTGCAGCTCTGCACCAGAAATCATGTGGAGCTGTGTAAATTATTCAAATGAGGATTAGCATCTTATTAGTGGGCCCAGAGCTGAAGTCTATGGGCCTGTCAGTCTCTGTGGTCCCCCACTCCACCCCCTGCACCCCCATGCCCCCCAAACCTTCTTCCCCCAAGGAATGTTTCACTCCAGCAATAGCTTCGCACTAGCTGGGACCAGCAGGCAACCGAACACTGCTGGAGCAAAGAGAAGTGGTGGAGGCCCCCCAGGAGGTCAGTGTTAATAGGGGAAATGCTCACTGGGCATTACCAGCTTGGCAGTATCAGTCTGCTTTGGCATTGCTGTGGGGCAAAGTGGCAATGCCCAGGGAGCACTTTGGCAATGCTTGAGCATTGGGGAGTGCCAAGGGGGCAGGGCCAGATGGGAATGGTGTCTGAAAGGGGTAGGCTCACTAGGGGGAGATTGATGGAGATGGGGGGGTGTCCTGTTGTCACACTGCACTTGGGCTTGGTGACAGAAGGATGGAGGCTAGCATTCGGGGCTGCCCATCAGGGTGGGGGTGGAGGAGGGGAGGGTCAGGACTGGGGGAGTGGTTGGGGTGACTGGTGGAGGAATAGAATTAGGAGGTAAGAAGTGTGAGCTGGGGAGCGTGTTTAGAGAGATCAACATTGGGGATGGGAGGCCAGCAATCAGATCGTGGGGGGGATTGTTAGGGACAGCGATTAGGAGGCCAGCAGTGTGGGGCAACTGCGCATGTACCAATCTCCTGTCTGAGAGATCGATGCATGTGCAGTAGCATGCTCAGCACTATGCTGCCAGCCCCTCCAATGGAATAAGTCCCACCCTCGATTTTTAATGTGATTCACATTAGTGTGCTCCGCAGTGCACAGAGTGTGGGAGATTCTTTTGAAAATCCTGCTGAAGAAACCAGCGGGGCTCACCTTGGCATTCAATACGTATACATTTTTTGGGAGAATCCCGCCTGTTGTCTACAATAACAGATCAGAACCTGGGAATTCTGTGATGAATAGCTCATCTCCTGATGTCACAAAGACTATCCACCATCCACCACAAAGCAGTTGCCAGGAGTGTGATGGACCACTCTTCACTTGCTTAGATGAATGGAGCTCCAACAGCATCCAAGAAACTTGATACCATCTGAGACAAAGCAGTTCATTTGATTGGTATCCAGTCCAACACTGTGAAAATTCACTCCACCACCAGTGTACAGTGTTAGCAGTGTACACCACTATAGAATGCACTGTAGCAACTTCTGAAACCTCCTTCAACAGCATCTTCCAAATCTGTGACCACCTAGAAGGACAAGGCCAGCAGATACATGGAAACATGATCATCTGCAATTCCCCTTTCTCAAGGGATAAGTAATAAATGTTGGCCTTGCTAGTTACACTCGCATCCTATGAATAACTAATAAAAAATGGCTAGAGACATGGGTTTAAATGAGTGAGTTAGGGATAAACAAGGAGAGATTTAATTATTGAATGAAAGATAATTGTAAATAACATTTACCTGGTGAGATAACAGAGTCCACCCTGGTCTCCTTCCCATCCCCCCATTTCCTAGAAGCTTGTCTCAGGATGAGTTTTTTTAAAATTTTCATCCCATGCAATTCCCCTTTCCAGTCACATACTGTGCTAACTTGGAACTACACCCTCGGTAGAATTCCAGGCACCTACCGCCCTCTGTGTTAAAAAACTTGCCTTGTTTTTAACCTTGTTTTAACCTGCGTTTTAAACCTTGCCTCCCCCACCCACCTTAAACCCATGCCTCTCATAATTGATTCTTCCATCCTGGAAAAAAAGCTTCTGACTAGCCGCTCTGTCCGTGCCCTCATAATCTTGTAGACTTCTATCAGATCACCTCCATCAACCTCCATTGCTCTGTTGCTTGGTGAGAACAAACCGAGTTTCTCCAACCTCTCCTCGCAGCTAATGCCCTTCATAACAGGCAATATCCTGGTAAATCTTTTTTGTACCTTCTCCAAAACCTCCACGTTTGTTTGGTAGTGTGGCACCCAGAATTGGACACTATATTTCAAGAAGCTGATCTCTGAATGAGCTTTTTAAAGTTTTCATCCCATACACACAATTTTCATGGGGAAAAATAAATAGTACCAACAGGATTTAGAATTCCACATGCAAATATGATTCAAATTCTTTGTGTTTTGAAGTTTTAATATGGTCATAGAACCATAGAAACATAGAAGATAGGAGCAGGAGGAAGCCATTCAGCCCTTCAAGTCTGTTTTGCCATTCATTACGATCATGAATCAATCACCTAATCCTGCTTTTACCCCATAACCTTTGATCCCATTCGCCCCAATGAATTCCACAAGCTCACAATTCTTTGGGCGAAGAAATGTCTCCTCACCTCCATCCTAAATGGTCTACCCTGAATCCTTACAAGCCTATATGAGATTTCCCAACGCGTTCATCTGAATTCCAGTGAAAACAATCCTAATCTCTCCGCATACATCAGTCCCACCATCCATCGAGAAGACGTGATCATTCGTACATGCTGTTTCTTGGCATCAGTTCAGTAAGGCTGGCTGTGACCTTCAGTAAGAGGTTTGACAACACCAATTTTAAATCCAACTGATTTATTTGTTAGTAAACTTGCAAGCTTTCAGCCTTTTAGCCTTTGTTAGGCAAATGAGGTGTTCTGGTCTACAATAGCACACATATCAGCACAGATAGTTTACAGATTGCTGATTGGAATGCGAATCCTTACACCTAACCTGCTATTCAGGTCTTGAAGTGGCTAACAATGTGAGTGGAAGGAGCACTGAGCACAGGTTAGAGAGATGTGTATTAGCTATGATGTTGGCCACTTTGCTCAGTCAGGAAAAAAATAGAAATTGAAAGGAAAGACAAATATAATTACATTAAAAAAAATTCCAAACTTGTGTTCTGTCTGTGTATATTACACTTCCTGTTTTAACAAAATTTTTGTTCTGGATTCTTGTACCTAATTTGCGCGTTTCACTAAGTTTGAAGTTTGAATTATGTACTTTGTGGAATGTGTTGTGTGATTCCATGAAAAAAACCACGAAAAAAGAACAAGGTCAGAATGGCATTGTTTGTTTTTTCTTTGGAAAATCTTCATTTTTATGAAAGAGATTCTTTCCTAATATTTCACCCTGAATATCTACAAAGTGAGCTCTGCTGAATAGAACATGGGTCACTCTCTAAGTAGAGTGATAATTGAAAAGTCAGTCCACAAGCTTGGAGCCTGGCTGTCTTGCCGGCAGTTTGGCTCCCTAATGTCTTATAGGCTCTTGAATTTGCTGGGATCCTGTACTGCTGATGTTGAACATCCTCTAATATAATTGGTTGTTGGTCATTCTTCAAGTGTGAATTTATGCAGCAAATCTTGGCAGATTTTGCAGCCAAATTAGATGCTATTCTTACCCACTATGCCCACAAATTTCCAGCATGAGTCACTGGATAAATGAGCAGGAACCCTCACTGCTTGTATTTTTTCTCTCAAGCACAGTGCTGATGCCAGTTGTTGCACCACATCATCTGCCCTAGATGAGATAATTTAAATATAAAACCTAGAGAATTTGGAAGTTGCCACACTCCAATATTTCAATTGTGGTACTGATAGATGATGATAATTCCTTAAAATTAATCCCGCAGAATAGCAGCTTTACTCAATTTCTGAATATATTTTCTTTCTCTTATCTCAAAATAAAATCTCCTGTGCTTTCTGCACAGCTTTAATGTTAACCATATTGACATTTTCACCTCATTGTTCTATTTAAACATTTTTATTTTATTTAATTACATGTGATATTTAAGTATTAAGGGAAATACTTTGTTCCATATATACACGATGTGGAGATGCCGGTGTTGGACTGAGGTAAGCACAGTAAGAAGTCTCACAACGCCAGGTTAAAGTCCAACAGGTTTATTTGGGTCCATAAACCACAAGCTTTCAGAGCACTGCTACTTCATCAGGTGAAGGAGCAGTGCTCTGAAAACTTAGTGTTGTGAGATTTCTTACCATATATATATCACATACCTAAAAGGATGCGAGCCACAGCAGCTTAAACTTGACTTCAAAGTTGTTTGAAAACTTAGATCCTAATTTTACTGGCACACTTGCCCCGATTTAGGGGTGGGCGATGTTCAGAGAACAGCATTCTCTTTTGGCTTCAGACGCAATCTTACAAGCCAGGCATGGGTGTACCCTAAAATTCCTACCTTAATTTTAAATTGAAAATAAAAACTGTAAAGAATAATTTGTCACTGCAAAGAATAATAATCCACTGTACGTGACCCATTTTTGAATCACCTAGAGACCACAAACAGTTAACCCACATTTGAGACTGGTGATATTGAGCAAATGTGACACTTCTTTTCTCAGTATTACAACAGTATATTTTTTGCCAGATTCTAACCGTGCAACTTCATAATTTTTCAGAATTTTAAGCAATTTTAAAATTATATTTGATTTGATTATTCCTCCTGACTAATTTGTGTTGCAACAAACTCCCACTTAATGTTTCAACACTTGATTGGGCATGTCGATTGGGAGATTTCTGAGACAGGCTTCGATCCACCTCACCTTGTCCTGCACTGAGCCTGAGATGGCCATTGTCTTCAACATTTTAAAGATGTAAGCAGATGGTGATAATATACTTGTTCATGTCCTATTGTGAGGAACTTGGATAGGCTATTAAATTGACGGAATTTGTCTGCATTTTCAGAGGTGGTCTGTTTTCAATTCATATGTGTATATTCATCTGAATAGCCTGTAAGTGAATTATTTGAGATAGTCTGTCCTTTCTCAACTAATGAACACATGACCTGGAAGAAATTTGTATGTCCACCAATTAGTAGTATCCATTGACTTAAAAGAACAGGTTGCAAAAATAACCACTCTTGTGGTCTAACTATACGTCTGTATTTGTCCTTCTTTTGTCCAAGCACCCAATTAACTGGTGATCTTTTGTATACTAGCACAAACAAAATGTGATTTTGGCCATGAGTTGAAGCTAATTGACATCGATTGCGATTGGATTGTCATTGTTGGCACACATTTACCAAAAAACAGTGACTCCCAAGCCTAAGGAATTGTTCACACCTAAATCAGAAAACATACAATTATTGTGACCTTCTGACTTCTGCATGATGTCCAGAATTCCATGAAACTCTTTAGTTCTGTCACGATCTAATTACTGTCTTAGCTGCTTCCATTTGCTTTAGGTTGATTTAACCCTAGGATAGTTAATTGCTTCAGTGAAGCCTGTTTCTGTATTCCCCAGTTACCTGATAGCCTCTAAATGAGTCCTAACAGCTTACGTGAGAGTAACACCATTAGCATTAATGGAGGGAGCAGCTGATGGCATTTAAAAGGTTAATCAGGCTTCCTGAAAATGTACTATTGTCAATACTGTGTGGCGCCCGTTTATGTTGGCCTGTGGAAACCTTTTCACAACAACCCACTAACAGACTTTGCTTAAATTGCCAAATCATTAATAATTGAAACAAACGCTTAGCTACTAATTGATCATCTGTAATGTGTTTTCTAATCACTGCAGTTAGGGTTTTTAGCGCTAATCAAAACAGTTTCCCATTGATTCTTATTTGTCCTGGCTGGAGACTGCTGTGTTTTCTGTGTCTGTACTTGTTGGGGGGAGGTGGTGATGGTCGATGCTGGTTTTGATTGTTTTCCTTTTTTCTGTCTCTCTTCGAAATTGATACAGACACTCAAGACAGGACTCACCATGTTTGGGGAAGCAGTTGGACGGCTGGCTGGCAGCCTACCCTCGGGGGCAATTGAGGACGAGGTTTCTACACATAGCTCCTCCCGACGTAGCCCACACATCCCTGGAGTTGTCACAATCATCGATACTGAGACAGTTGGGGAAGGACAGGTAACATGAAAAGTCACAAGCCTGACATTTTATGGTAATCTTGCTGTGACATGATTATTATTTGGGTTTCATCAAAAGCAGGCACTGCTTATAAGTTGTACAGGAAGTTTCTTTTCCCCCATCTCAGAAACACAAAGGGTTAGATAGTGACAGGAAAGAGGGTGGAGTTGTAGCTTAAACTCTTATGACCACTTTGCAGTTGAAGAAAATTAATTGCAAACCTTAACAACTCATCAGTGCCTCCAGATCATGAGATAGAATAGGTGGATAAGAGAGACATCACTGTGCTTACTTTACAGTGGTTAGCACTGCTGCCTCACAGTGCCAGGGATCCAGCTTCCATTACCAGCTTGGGTCACTATCTGTATGGAATCTGCATGTTTTCCCCTTGTCTGTCCAGGTTTTCTCCAGGTGCTCCGATTTCATCCCACAGACTGAAAGACGTGTTGGTTAGGTGCATTGGCCATGGTAAATTCTCCTTCAATGTACCCAAACAGGTGCCAGAATGTGGCAATTAGGGGATTTTCACAATAATTTCATTGCAGTATGAATGTAAGCCAGTGTGTGACACTAATAAATAAATTTTAAACTAGTTTAAAAGTCAGACTGTGTCTAATTTTACTTTTGTAAGTGAAGCTTGAATTAGGTTGAAATAGATTATATCAGAAATTTCTGAGGTGGCCACTCAAAAATTATTCCATACTAAATGGATGACAACTCTTGCAATGTCCTCTCTAATTATTTAACCAATAATATGTAAGTTAAGCTGTCCAGTTCAAAGCAGTAGAGACAACTTTAACTCAACAGACTGCTAATTAATGTGGTTGTTGCTTGTACATCGTAATGAGCATACAGTTAAAGTAAAGTATATTTATTAGTCACAAGTAACATTTACATTAACACTGAAATGAAGTAATGGTGCAGTTTGATTTGCAGGCATTAAAACAAGCTACATGACTGTTATCTGACACAAAGCAAAACAGATGATGGAAACTTTAAAAGAAACATAAAAGAAGCTGGAAACAGTCAGCGGGTCAATCAGTATCAGTGGAGAGAATACACAAGTTAATATTTAAGATGTGGGCCCTATTTCAGTCTGCTGGTTCCAGTAATTTCAGTCATCAACTTTCGTAGTTTCTTGCTCGTCTCCACACACTAGCCTGATTTTATTAGTTATTTAATGCTGTGCGCAGTGGAGACTTTCCAGTAAACTGACTGCCAAACAAATATTTAAACTCGGGAAGTCAGTAATTGCCTTTCTGAATTATTGGAACCCAGGATGTTATTAATTAAACTTTATTTTAGCCAGCATCAACTTGGGGCCATAAGCAAAAAAAGGGTTTAAGAAGAGAGTTCCAAATCATAATTCCAGTTGGATGAGTTTGTGAACCATTGAGCCAGTGTACACTGTGGGTGAAAATATGCCATTTGATTTAGAAAGTGAAGAGTGACCTCATAGTACCAGGGTGAAAAGAAGAAGGTAGGTATTTGTAATAATTGCACGGAGGCAAAAAGTCCCATCACCAAGTTACTTTATTTATTACCTACACAGCCAGCTCTCCAGTTGCTCCCTGCTGAATACAGACTGAGAGTCTGACGCACTTGCTTTAAATAGGGAGCATGAGGCTCCCTTATTTAACCATCAATTAAGACTCATTAGGCAGTTCATCCTCTAGCAAGCCAACCCCATTAGCCTGGCTGAAGTCATCATAGTGTTATGTCACCATAAGACTCACCTGATAAAGGAGTGGTGCTTCGAAAGTTCATGATTCCAAATAAACCTGCTGGACTTTAATCTGGTGTTGTGAGACTTGTTATTGTGTTCACTCCAATCCAACGCCAGCATCTCTACATTTCTCACCACGCCCTGTCTTGTCAGGTTGTCATTGGTCTCTGACCTTGGGTATGAGAAAGATGGAACTCAGAATCCTAGCTATTTATCTGCACAGTCTTAAATGACCATGCTCCCTGTGAGGCCAGCAGGCTGTTTTGCTTTTGATAAATTTTATTAAAAATGTTGGTACATTCCATTACTTCCCTTCTTGTTCTTCCATCATTTCCCAGAGTTCTTGCGTCCATCTATTGTCAGATGTTGATCCCCCAAAATGTTAAAAAAGTGCAGAAACTTGTTGCAAGGTATCAGTGCATTTATACAAATAGCTGAAGGAGAAGCCTTCTGAGTCTATTGCACCTTTAGGTGACTGCTGTGACTAAATTCCCCCTCCTCCCTCTCGCAGAGATTTATTCCCGTTTATAAGACTTGAGCTTCTGGCCTCCAATATGATATGCAAATGAACTGATGCCGCAAAATCAAATAGAGAATTTTCCCATTGCATGTAAGACCCGCCCAGACTCTGCCCATTGGTAGAGTGTCCTCTAACGTTACGCACAGAGAACTTGCTCCAACACTTGTCCTCACTACTACCGACGCACATTGATTTTTTAATTGGAACCACTGGATACCAATCAGGAATAAGACAATTAGCAGATATTTTTCACATTTCTAGAACAGCAATGCTGAAGGCAATTGTAACACCATCTGGATTGGGATTAATTTGGGAATGTGACCAATCTGTGTGGTTTCTTGCCTCAATGCTCATGCTAGATTTATGTGTAATCGGTTCAAACTTTGCCAAGCAAAGGCTAATTTATTTTATAACAGATTGATTTGTGTTGGAGACAATTGGAAGTCCAATTTCACATGATGTGTCCTGCTCTCCTATGTGCTTATTCAGAAGGATCGTGTCTGGAATAATTTTTCATAGAATCCCAACAGCACAGAATAGGTCATTTGGCCCAAAGAATGACGTGAATTGAGAACTTCATTTTACTGATTCTGTAGCCATATATACGATTACATAGAGGGACTTACTAACAGTGAAAATCTAATGTAAAGAAAAGTAACAATGATTACTTAATAAGCAAATGATTATGTGAATGGCAATGTTTTATTTTTATTATTGTGATTATTACCTTTCTGAAGTTTGTTCTACTTTTTCTCCTCTTTGTATGTTCTCTTTCCCATTCCCGGTTGAGATCCATAACTCATTGCACTTCCTTCTATTCTACCAATCTTTCCCAAAACTTAAGAGTTGTGAACTAATGTGAAAATAAAGTATCACCAGAATATTGGAAACCTACAATAAATATAGAAAAGGCTGCAAATACTCAGCAGGTCAAGCAGTGTCTATGGAAAGAGCAAATTCTATGGCTTATTGTCAGATATGACACTTAATAGCAAACATTTCTCCTTAATTTTGTCCACCCTTGGTGATGACCTTCTTTATGGAGCTAATCCGCTCATGGTTAGTTTAACATACATTGGGTTTTTGGAGTGAAAGGTTAGAATGTGTGACCACACCTACGTGCTTCATGGTTAAAGGAGTGGTTTGAGTTCATTGATTTCTTTGATAAGGTATTTCAGTTTCACTTCCCTTCCTCTGTCATTAATGGTTTATCATAAACTCAGATAATCTTAACAAAGAAGTGACAGTGTATTGGTTCTGGTGAGAAAGATGTTGTGATTATCTCCAGAGAAATAGTTTTCTCAGCAGATTCAGATCTGTCGCAAAATAGGCAATTGGGCGTGTTTCCTGCTGTCATGTGGATGGGCTGAAGTTCAACACACTGGCAAAGCCCAGCTGCACTGAGATCAAGTGCCATGTTTAAAGGGCACCTTGATTAGACAAAATAGTAATCACCCGTCACCCCACCTTGGAGCTCTTAGAAGATCCCTCTCCCCACATTCACCCCTGGCAATTAGAGCTGGCATTCACCACCTTCCCTTAACATATACTCATTCAGTCAATGGGGCACACTCCCATTGAAATCAACTGCAGGGAAACACCCCCCACCAAGTCTCTCTTGCAAACAGCATCGCCGGCATCCCCAGCTCCCATGTCTGCTCCTTTTACCACCACAAATAAATGAATCTTCCCCCTGTCCACCCCCACAGTGAGGTCCCCACTAAGGTTCACCCTTGGCATTTTCCGAATCACAGATTGTCACTGCCAGGTTGGCATGGGCATGGTGCCAAAGAGCAGTGCCAGGGACTTTGCCAGGCCACTGCCTGGCCAAGTCCTTCTCCCCCACAGGCTATACTCACCTTTACACTCCTGCAGGGATCCCTATGACAGGTTCATATCTGGGTAATCTGGATCTCAATGTCGAGATTCGCAATTTCCAAATGTCACTGGACCTTGAGCCGCCACTGTCATTCTTGGATGTTGAGCCTGGGCTCAAGGTCATCCCCTATATATTTTTCAGACTTACTGTTGCATTCCAGATCAGCCGTGGTTCAATCAATAATACTCTTGCCTCTGACACAAAAGGTTATGGTCTCAAGTCTCATGTCAGGCATTTGTTTGAAGTGCTGTAACCTACAACACCAAGAATTGGAAAGTAGGATGAGAATGAAAAGTGCTTTCTCTACCAGCACAGACATGCTGGCCATATACCTCCTCCTATGCTGTAAGTTTCATTGCAGGCATTGAGCATCTAATCCAAGGTGACAATCAATTATAATACTGATTGAATGTTACATTGTCAGGGATGCAGTCTCTCGAATAAGTTATTAAAATAAAATGTCTCCTTGTTCACTACATGTAAAAACATCTCATGACGTTATTTGAAGAAGATCACCGAATTTTCCTGGTGATCTAACATTCTTCCGTTTAGCAACACCTTCAGAAAGAACTAACTGGCAACATATCTCAGTTATAGTTATGTGCAAATTAGCTGCCACATTTGCTTGCACAACAGCAATAATAGATCATCAGAAATGATGCTGGAATAAATTTTTGTTTAACAAAAGCCAGCTGTGTAAGGTATTTAATATTGTCGTAATATTCACTGTTGAATGGTTAATATCTGTCCTGAGCTGAGAATGTTATCCCAATTTGAGATACATTCATGAGCTGCCGTCCACTATCCAGCTCAGTAATTGTTTTGACCACTCTTCAGTGCTGTGAGCTGCCAAACCCTGGTAGACCAGATGTCAGACAGACAGAACCTATTTTTAAATTCATTCGTGAGACAGGGGCATCGCTAATTAGCCAGCATTTATTGCCCATCCCTAGTTGCCGTTGAGAAGGTGGTGGTGAACTGCCTTCTTGAAATGCCGCAGTCCACATACATGGGGTTGACCCACAATGCCATTAGGGAGGATATTCCAGAATTTTAACCCAGTGGTAATGAAGATTCGGCAATGTATTTCCAAGTCAGGATGGTGAATAACTTGTAGGGGAACCTTCAGGTGGTGGTGTTCCTAGGTATCAACTGCCCATGTCCTTCTAGATGGAAGTGGTCAAGGGTTTGGAAAGTGTTGCCAAAGGATCTTTGGTGAATTGCTGGAGTGCGTCTTGTAGATAGTACACAGTGCTGCTACTGAGTGTCGGTGATGGAGAGAGTGGATGTTTGTGGAAGAGGTGCCAATCAAACGATTTCTTTGCCCTGGATAGTGTTAGCTTCTTGAGTGTTGTTGGAGTTGCAGCCATCCAGGCAAGTGGGGAGTATTCCATCACACTCTTGATTTGTGCCTTGTAGATGGTGGACAGGCTATAGGGAGTCAGGAAGTGAGTTACTTGCTGTAATATTCCTAGCCTCTGACCTCCTCTTGAAGCCATATTGGATAGAGGAGTATTTGTTCTTTCTCATGGATCTACACTGTTCACTATCCAGCTCAGGAACCTGGTTTGACCACTCTTCAGTGCTGTGAGATGCCTAATGTACTTTTATAAGACAATTCAGTTTAGTTGAGGAAATATCCTTGTGCACAGCCTGATATTAGGAAAGACTGAGATTCAAAACAGTACAAACAAGACAAAAGCAGCTTCAACAGATGTACTGCAGGTGCTCAATTTTTAGTTTCTCATGCTACGTAAGGAGTTTCTAAACTCTAAAAGCAGGATTGTACATATAAGATGCTATAAAATGGAGTTCTGTGTTTCAAATATAAGGTATTAAGTACAAAATGAGGACATGCTGTTGAATGTTTGCATGAGATTGGCTCAGTACATTTCTCAAGGCTCTGATCTCCTTACATAATTAGCACACATCATTATGTAGAGAACTTGAAAGTATATACTGTAGATTCATTGGAATGATATCAGAGATTGGAGGATTATTTATTACTTACCTATTTGTTATTCACAAGTAAGGCTTACACTGCAATGAAGTTATTGTGAGATTCCGTCATCACCACATTCTTGCGCCTATTTGGGTCAGAACACCCACCTTTCAGACTGTGGGAGGAAACCGGAGCACCCAGAGGAAACCTAGGCAGACATAGGGAAATGTACAAACTCCACACAGACAGTGACCCAAGCCAGGAATCGAATCTGGGTCCCTGATGTTGTGAGGTAACAGTGCTAATCAGTGTGCCACAAGAGGATATGTAGTTATGAAGAAAGACTTGAGAAACTAAGGCTTTAATCAGTGGAAGGTTGAAGAGGGATTTACAGAAATGTTCAAAACTTTCACCAGCAGATGAATCAGTAACAAGATTAGTGTTTGTACAATGGGGAGATTGAAATATTATTTTCAGGCAGCAAATTGTTGGAGTACAGAATGTATTGTTACAAGTGGCTATAGTTGCTGATTTATTCATTAAATTTAAGAACAAATTAGAGAAATGCTTGACGGAAGAATATAAGGGAAAGGACAGGTAAATGAAATTAAAATGGATAGAAATTGTGAAGCTGGCAAATGCACTGTTTACTGAATGACTTTCTATTGTGTAGAGATTTCAGTGATCTGTTCTTTGAAATGTCTTCTTGTGCTGTACTGTTCCTCCATGTCATACTTATACTGGAAGTAGGTCATTCATTTGTTGTACATCAGGCAGTCTGTTAGATGGTTGTGCAAGCACTTCTTCATTCAGAGCTGAAGCCATTCAACATTGTGGATACATTTATTGAGAATGTGCAATGAGAAAGTGGCTGTCTTATGGGGGGAATGATGAAGGTTTGTTAGCTGAGGAAAGGCAAAATGCTCTAAACTGTGTTCAAACTACTGTTTTTGTGGGAATTATTGTGTCTAATTGTTTTGGTTGCTTGGGTGTATTATTTCAGTACTTAGATTTCCAATCTCCAAAGGGCACTGTAGGTATTGAAGTGACTAGAGCAATGGGGATGGCATTACAATTGAGAGTTTCTAAACAATGTTACCAGCAGGTCTCTTAGACCATTGCAGCCTGGAATAGCTTTATAGCGTTTCATGATTAAAAGAATACTCACCTTGTTCTGCTAACCGTATGTGAACAGTAAAACATCAGTTTGCCAGTCAAGGGATTGCTGTGTGGCTTCTCCCTAGTGTGATTTTTTTTTTAAATTTTCTTCCAGCAGATTGCACCCGGGTATACAGATGTAACTTAAAACTGCTGCACTTCTTAAAAGAGCAGCAGAATTCACTGCTCAGCGTAATATTGTCTTCCTCAGCTTCATTAAAGTAGCTCTGCTTTCTGTCAAAGAGACGTTTTTGTCTCCGATAAATGAGTCAGACTGACCAAGAGGGCTGGTTTGTGTTTTGTGCAGGGCTGCAATTGAAAGCAGTGGTGTATGGTAGTTAATGTCACAGTTGGATTGACTTATCACATCAGCCTTTATGTAGTAATGTTTGACCTCAGTTATGAGCATGATTGTGCTCAGGAGATTGGAACTCCTTTGGCACAGCTACCTGTTTATTTTAATCAGAAATGCAATTTGTTTTTTTTTGTGTTTTCACCTTTACCTCCTGATGCTTCCATTTCTTTCTCCTTTGATACGCTCCTTTGTTTAATCTTAACTCGGGTGAAAGGCACTTAATCCATGGACTTCTCTCTGTTTTTGCCACGATCGAGACTCCATTGAGTTTGACTCCTGGCTGATTTTTTATGAGCCAACCCTGCTTTGGTCAGCAGCTGTGCTCCAGAATTAGCCTCAACCCCTGGCTGCAGAAGAGGGTGAATCAGTTAGGACTTGAGTTCTATTCCAGCTAGGTCGTACAAAGATAGAATTGGAGCCAATCTTCAGACATAGACAATTCTATTTACAATGACACACAAAAAACGAGCATCTCCTAATCCAGCAACCATAGCTTCAGTCTGAACTTTATATTTGGGAACTACTATTGCTATTGTGTATGTGCAGACTCAAAAGTCTGGGCATGTGCAAAAGCTCCCTCTGCAGACTGGCTGGTGAATTAAGCCTAGCCCACTGCCTGCAGCAACTAGAAATGGTTTGGTCCATATTTTCAGTGACAAAGTGCATAAGATTGGCGTGAAAATGCATCCAAAAAATGGCTTAGAATCTCTCCCATTTTCACACAAGCTGGACACTTAGAATCAATCTCGTAAGATTCCGCTGTATATGTGTATTTTATTCATTTTTTGGAATGCGGTACTGGTATTGTGCATTCCCATGTAACTGTTGCTAAACAACATCCAAAGTCTTAAAGTTTATTTATTAGTCACAAGTAGACTTACATAAACATTGCAGTGAAGTTACTGTGAAATTCTCCTTGTCGCCAAGCTCCAGCGCCTGTTTGGATCAATGCACCTAACCAACATGTCTTTCAGAATGTGGGAGGAGGGGAAACTGGAGCACCCGGAGGAAACATACAAATTTCATATAGACAGTAACCCAAACTGGGAATTGAACCTGGATCTCTGGCGCTGTGAGGCAGCAATGCTAACCACTGTGCCACCATACCCAGTGAGACTTGGAGGTGAAATCAAACTGAATAAAATTGGATGGCCTGCCCTCATTCTGTTGCAATAACTTGAGTTCTACCCAAACTCTGTTGCCTATAACTAAATCCACACTGTTTTTCATCAGATGCCTGTGACCATGACCCAGATTGGTATATGATCCTGCAACACCTCATTGAATCTATTGAAAAGTTCTCATCTCTATTTTCAAATTCTCCATGGCCTTTGCCCTCTCAATGTCTAATGTTTGCCAGCCTTTCATAGAACATAGAACATTACAGCGCAGAACAGGCCCTTCGGCCTTCGATGTTGCGCCGACCAATATAAAAAGCAATGCCCCTCCAAACTAAGCCATTCCCTTCTCTTCCATATACTTATCAACTAACCTCTTAAACGCCACCAAACTTGGCGCATCTACAACTGCTGCAGGCAGGCATTCCACTCCCAAACCACCCTTTGGGTAAAGAACTTACCTCTGATATCCGTCCTATAACTATCACCCCTTAATTTAAAGCTGTGTCCCCTCGTGCTAGCTTTCTCCATCCTAGGAAAAAGGCTATCACTGTCCACCCTATCTAAACCTCATCATCTTATATGCTTCAATAAGATCCCCTCTTAGCCGCCTCCTTTCTAACGAAAACAACCTCAAATCCTTTAACCTCTCTTCATAGGACCTGCCCTCCATACCAGGCCACATCCTGGTAAACCTCCTCTGTACCCTCTCCAATGCCTCCACATCTTTCTTATAATGTGGGACCAGAACTGCACACAATACTCCAAGTGCGGCCGCACTAGAGTTTTGTACAGTTGCAACATGACGTTGCGGCTCCGAAATTCCATCCCCCTACCAATAAAAGCTAAGACTCCATATGCCTTCTTAACAACCTTATCGACTTGACTGCCTACTTTCAGGGATCTATGCACATATACACCAAGATCCCTCTGTTCATCAACACAAATCTCAATTTCAATCCTCTGAGATCTCTATACCCTCCAATTCTGATATCTTGAGTACTTCTAATTTTAATCACTAACCATTAACAGTGTGCATGCAGTTGTTCTGGCCTTAAACTCTGGAATTTCCTCTCTGAACCTCTCCAACTCTATTTATTTATTTATTTAGTAGTCACAAGTAGACTTACATTAATACCACAATGAAGTTACTATGAAAATCCCGTAGTTGACACACTCCGGCACCTGCTCAGGTACACTAAGGGAGAATTTAGCATAGCCAGTGTGCCTAACCAGCACACCTTTGTTCTGTGGGACAAAATCGGAACACCCAGTGGAAACCCACACAGACACGGGGAGAATGTGCAAACTCCATACAGATAGTGACCCAAGCCAGGAATCAAACCTCGGCCCCTGGTGCTGTGAGGCAGCAGTGCTAACCATCGTGCCACTCTGCCACCCCACTTTCTCCAACTCACTTTCTCTTTTTAAGATGCTCTTAAAACCAATCTCTTTGGAAGGTGTTTTGTCATCTGTGAAACACCTTGGGACATTTTACAATGTTAAAGGCACTTTATAAATGTAAGTTATTGCTGTTGTCCAATTCCTGGTATCCCAGATTTAGAAAATAAAAGAAATCACACTCAGGTGCTTCTAAGAGACATTTCATAGTCATTCATTTAGCATGGATTGCATTGTCAGTCAATGTGCACATATGAGTACAGCAGACCACAACAACAAAGATATGCACTTTTAATGTAGTGAAATATCTCATGTGCTTCATGAGAGCATTATGAGCCAAAGGTTTGAACCACATAAAAAGATAATGGGGCAGGTGACCAAAGCTTTGGATAAAGAGCTAAGTTTTAAGTTTCTTAAAGAAGGCGAAATGTAGAAAGGTGGAGAGGTTTGGGGAAGGATTTCCAGAGCTTCAGTCCTGACCAACCGAAGGCATGAATATCAATGGTTGACTGATGGAAATGGCGTTTATGCAAGAGGCCATAATTAGAGGAAGATCTTGGAATAGTTGGAGGTCTGCAGGTGGCTACGGTGATAGGGAGATGAACATGTATAAGATGAATGAATGATCAATTTGAATTCCTGGTATTGGTTTTTGCATGACACTGCAAGAACTGGCTGCTGTTCTTAGGATTGTGCCATAGGATCTAAACATTCACTCAAACCCCTGCAACTGGCAGATGGTTCAATGTCCAGTACTTCTTTCAATTATCAATCAAGATTAAAAGGCTGAAGGCCGGGAGTGCGGATTGAACTTGACCGAGAGGTGAGAGTGCTAAACTGAGCCAAGCTAACACCTAATAAAGTTATATACAGTTACACAATTGCATTTGGAATTTTAATATTTTTTAAAACTGTTTTCTCAAAGTTACTTATTGAATTCCATCCTTTTCAGTTGTAAAAAGATACACAGTTGTAAATATTTTATTGGTTACAGGTGGTGGGCTGGTACCACCCTGTGTGTCGGTGTCAGATTCACTGTTCTACGAGGTGGTAAGGATGAGGTTTCTGTCTTTGACGTTTTCCCACATAATGAATTACTGATCTCATTTGTAGTGGAGGAGAGGAAGCTAATATTCCTCTCAAGAAAAGTAAATCAAAGCATTTGAGTTCGCCCTGATACTCTGCTTTATTGAGGGGAGACTGTAAGCATCTTTTTCTTCTCAACCAAAGAACTTTCTCATGTTGCAGAGACAGAGTATGGGAGACTGGTGGGTAGAGAGATATTACTAATCATGATTTAAAAATCATTTTAATTCATTCGAATGTGATATATATCCTGGGACACAATAGGTTACCTAAAAATAGACCTTTGAGCAATGTCTCACATATGCATATTGCAACTGAGGTCAGAGTGATTTTTTTTGTTGATCACCATGTCTTGTTCATTTCATATTTGCAAGTTTTATAGTAAGAAAACAGATTGACAAGTTGAGTGTGGTAGCATAGATAGCAGTTCCGTTACCGAACGAGTTATGTACTAATGATCAAGAGACATGAATTCCAACCCTATCGTGGTATCTGGAGAATTTAATTTCTGTTAAATAAATCTAGAATAAAAAGCTAGAATCAGTAATGATGACCACAAACTTTCTAGATTGTCAGAAAAAACACCTGGTTCACTAATGTCCTTTAGAGGCTGAAATCTGCCAATCTTACTGAATCTGGTTTGTACATGACTTCAGACCGACTGTGTTTGATTCTTAACTGTTCTGTGGAATAGCCTAGCAAGCCACTCAGCTGGATTCAGGAAGGTGGCTCACCATCACCTTCTTAAGAGATCCATATCCTGTGATTTGTGATGATGCTATGCTTTTATGAAATATATTTTTATTGCATTTCTTATAAGTGGTAGTGTTTTGTTGTAAGGAGTCAATTTGTCTGAAAAAAACATGCAGCACCATGCTGAAACTGCAGGATATTAAATTGTAATTTTAGCTAATGGTGTATTTGTCTAAACAGAGTTCATGCATTTGTCTTTACTTGGCTTCCCCTGGATGTTCAGAGTAGAGCTTTGATTAGATTGATTGACAGAGACAGTCATGTGATTAATGGGAATCCTGTTTGGAGTGAAGCATCATATTCTCACAATGCCAAAAATAGCAAATTTGTGGGGTCTAGTCTGACTTCATATTATACCTTAGGGTTTCTGATTCATACCCTAACAAATTGAATAAAAAGATTTAAAGAAATCGGGGCAGCTTTCTTTGGAAATGTAACATGCCATAACATAAAGCATGCTCCATGATAGATTCCAATATCTCCCCTCAGATTTTAATAAAGTCCACCTGAAGCATAGAAAATATCCAGCAGCATAACTACAGTTCCCAAGGAAGTAACTCTGGTTGTGTTCCACCAGTGGAATTTTGGTAGAAGGATAGACCTACTGCCTGCTGTTGGCCACCATCCAAATTCTGAAGACTGGGGGTCACTTTCAGATAATAGGAGCTGTACAACTAAAGTACCCAATGCATGACAGGAGCGAAACCCTGCCAACCCATGAGGAGCAGCCAGAAGACTAGAGCTGCATAGGTGAGAGGGGCAGAAGAATTGCATTCCCTCCAGTTTCACCAGTGAGTGTGTTGGAAACCTGGCGCATCCAAATTTTGCCCCATAAACTGCTATATCTTATACTGAAACTAATCCAGCAATATGTATTTTCTGTGTTCTTGTCTCCAAACTTATTGTTATGTTTGGAGATAGATTTGTAAACTATATTTGCAGGTCATGGGTTTCTTTTTGGAGTTGAAAATGATGGGTATGTATCTACTTGATGCCATGGAAGGATTTATTCCCAATAATCAAGGGATCCCACCCTGTTCGGAAATGAAACAATTTCAACAACAAACTACCTCTTCTACTGAAGTCTAATTCTTAACTTTGGAATAACTGGGTTGGTTGAAATTGTTTGCATGCACAGTTATCTATTGTTGCGTAATTTACATTATAACATAAATGGGTCAAGTCCAGGATTAAGTGATACAGCAGATGCCCACTTCTAATGGCTCTGTAAAATAAATGGAGAATGAAGTGATGAATTAAGAATGTTGCATAATTATCCCTTTGTGTAACTTTGAAGCCTTATGTGCAATTCCTTTTCTCTATGATGTAAGAGTATCAGTGTAATAAATTGGACCAGTGACAATCCTGCACTGCATAAAAGTCAGCCTTGGTTCATTAGTAGCCTTCATGTCTCTGAATCAGAAGGTCATAAGTTCAAGCTGCACTTGAGCAACTGAGCACCTAATATTGGCATGCTGCATTCCAGGGGATGCCATATGTCAGATGTGGAGTTAAAGCATAACCCTGTTTTCCCTCTCAGATGGACAGTAAAGATCCCATAGCAATCTTTCAAGCTTGTTGGCTCTTCTTTGTCCTGGTCATTATATATCCCTCTATCAGCACCATCATTGCTGTTTGTGAGATCTTGTGTACAGATTGGCCTCTGTATTTGACCACATAATAACAATGACTACATTTCAAAGTTAACAATTATCTGTAAAGCATGAAAGGTGTTGTTTCAATGCAGATTCTTGCTTTGCTGCCATATGATTAACTGTTTCTTGCTCATTGAAGACAGGTGGTAAATAACAAATAGAATTTACTTTCTTTTATTAATACCACCGCAGCATAGATTAAATCATTATAACTTGACCATTATCACTCCATACATTAATTACTTTTGAATGTGTAATACGTGATGCATTTCACGACTTCAGGTATAAAAATAGTGTCAGAATTTAATAATTCATTGTAACTGAACAGTAATGTCCAGCTCATTGTGTTGCTAGATTTGCATTTTTGAAAGGGTTAAGATGGCATAGTTTGAGGAGAAGCTGAAATGAGCAATAAACGCAGAGAAAATTGATCTGTATGAAACGATTTATGTTTAGCAATTCCACAAGTTTGTCGAAACCCATGGAAGGAGTGAAATCCTTTGAAATGTCAGCAGAAGATCCCCAGGTCCTACAGCCTGTTATTCTGGAACTAGCTATGAATTCAGACACTGGATTTACAGGACTTTTTATTATCCCTTGATGAAAGCCAAGAGCAATTTTCCTGTGCGGCCCTATGCTTCTTATTTATGTAAAGTATACAAGAGTGGATTTTTCCTATTTTGTTTTTCATCCACAGTGAATTAATGCTAATTCTTCCATTTTTGAAATCCAGATTTCAACTCTTAAGTCCCTGATTATTCATTCTCTGGAGTTGAATCTTTTAGTTTCTCCATGTTAAAATATGTTTTGTTTTACTACAACATTGATACAGTAGTGTGGCTAACAACATCTTTTATAATACATAACTGTGCAGAAAACTCTAGAAAGCTCATATACAAAAAGAGAAAATGCTGGAAAATTTCAGCAAGCTTGGCAGCATCTGTAAGAAGAGAAAAGAGTTGATATTTTGAATCCAGATGACCCTTTGTGAAGCTAAAATGCATAGAAAGTAGGAGATATTTATATTGTAGAGAGGGGAATGAAAGATGAATCATTGCAACAAAAACAAGGAGAATGGCTGCTAATGGCAATCCATAGAGAGAGTAGAAGGTATAAATGGCCAAACAGCTGAGAAGCTGAAATCAGAGGGTAAGCTGTAACTGATGAAGATGTGAGAGGAGGGGGAAATGGGTGGAAACTACGCACATGATGCCTAGCCTGGTGTCAAAATGGGCCCTCTTATTTTTCAGGGCTGCAGATTACATCCATTTTGTTAAATTGGATGACACAAAAGCAATTGTGAGGTGGACAGGTTTCTCAAAAAAAATCATGTTGATTAATGGGAGCTCCAAAAAGTCTTTGTGAGTTTATTCTGAGACAGGAAAAGAAAGGTATTTTGTTTTGTGATGCTTCCACCAGCTCTATTTCAGTAATTGTAGTTTAACAGTATTTGAACATCTTTGAAAAACAGCAACAGAATCTTGGCAAGAGTTTCATTGATCAGAAAAGTGGCAAAGGATAGTTAAATTATCTCTTGACCATGTCAGTTGCTGCAAGGCCTGCATTTGTTGCCAACACTGGAGCACAAGTTGTAGAAAACATGTGAAATAGATATGCAATATTTTGGCAGTTATCTCTGTAACCACCTACAACCCACTGAGACCTCTGGACTCTTCCAGTTCTGGTTTCTTTGAGCATCTCTTGATTTTCATCACTCCATCTTTGAAGTCCATACCTTCAGCTGCTTCAGCCCTAACTCTGGAATTCTTTCTATAAATCTCTCTTAACTTGCTATCTCTCCTCTTTTAAGATGTTCTCACACACTAGCTTTTCTACTTAAGCTTCCGGTTACTTGCTGTAATATCTCATTATGTCACTCGATGTTGGGCGGAATTTTCCACACTCTCCATAGCATGTTTTGTGGAGGCAGCCTGCCATTGCCTTGTAGTGGAATCCTCTAGTTCCGCCACTGTCAGTGGGTTTTCCCAATATTCACATCTTCCATTGCCAGGGAACCCCTTCAGTGGGGATCCACATCGGCGCTTCCCTGAAATGCCATGGGACATTATTTTAACTATTTTAAAGACACTATATAAATGCAAGCTGTTTTTGTTCATTCATGGTCCACCAGTGCTAGGTGTGTAAATAATTCAGATTTTGAAAAAAATAGGCCTTTTTCTAATGACAGTTTCACCCGACAGCATTTGGAAGACACAGATTTCAGGCAGCACATGATACTGAGATTTATAAGAAGCTATGAACTAGGAATCTGTTGGTGCATTGTTTACAATTCCATACCAGTTCACAACTGGCAGGCTCTGTGTCAACCAAAATAATGACCAAATTGAAGTTTCTGTTCACAATCTGAGGATTCTGTTGAATATCTGAGCTTACTATCAATTAGATTCCATCAAAGCGAACAGCCCTAGAATGGAGAGGAAATTATATGTAGTGACATCTAGTTTAATCAATATGCAAGAGAGGCCTCAGACTGCCCTTGTACTTTTCTTGGGTCTTACTTCTTTAATCCCTGTTGTGTAGTCAGTTTATGTACCAGATGTGAGGATAAATTGGTTTTGCAAAGTAGAGTTTGTTTTTATTTTTATTGGAAATTATTACAAGCAAAGAGAATATCCTCACTGTGGCTGATGAGATGTCTTTCACTTCTCCAGATGTCACTAGCTGCTATATTAAGAATCCCTAAATAGGTTAAGTGCTGGACTCATGAGTCCTTAATACTTTCATGTTGATGTTGTATTGTGAAACCTGTGTGGACAATTTGTTTAGGAATGGTATCCAAATATCCAAAATTAAACAAATTTGTCCAATTCCTGGCCAACTCTGTTAAAATTCTTATCATTTTACCTCATTGGGGCATAGGTTGCTATAAAATTCCCATTCTATCCAAATGTAGCAGGGAATGTCTGTGAAGAATGGCTCCGTTTAGATTTGGACTTTGGCTGAAATTTTGTTGTATTGTGTCAACAGTTGAGTATTGCAATGAGATATTGTTGTTAATTTAGCAAAACTGGTGTTGCATAAACTGTCTGGCTTGGCATGATAGACAGTGCTGTTGCCTTATTTAGAAAGTCAGTAGGTTCAAAGTCATTTACCAATTTGAGTTTATAATCTGGGTGGTTCACTTCAGGACAGTGCTGATGAATTTGGCGCTCAGTCAGATTTGTTCACTGCAGTGAGATCAGAGAATCCCGCTGGCGCGAACAGCTGGAGAATCCCAGCCTAGTTTTTCAGACTAGTATATTCAAGATAACACTTAATGGTTCTGATAGATCTTAAAGGTCCCATGAACTGATTGAAGAACAACAGAGCATTTTTGAGGGCCTGAATGGCCTCTTCGTGCTCCAGTGTTCTCTCTGCGTCATTCCCCCCTCTCAACCAACAATACCAGATAAAAAGGCTAAATAGTTAAAAATAGACTGGCTTTTGGGATCTTGCTGTGTGCCATGTTTCATTATGTCTGGAGAATTTTGAGAACTTTCTGAGAGATTTGATAAAGTGCTGTAACAATGCAGCTCTTTCTTCTCTTATAAATGAAGCTTTGACTCTTGAGCGTATAAACATCCAGTGATATAAAGGCCGGATGATGCTGTCATCTGTCGCTCGTTTACAGATTTGGTTTGTGCAATATGGATTGTGCCAAAAGGATGGTGGAGTCTTTCCAAATTCATATTTGTTCAAGCAGCCTTTAAAGTTGAGTGTACAAAACACAGTCCTTCGGTAGGCACTTATCATCACATAGGGGAATTTTTCGACAAGCTATGTTCCTTGAATTTGCTTCTTTGTAGGCTAGTTTCACAAACCATGTGTGTGGCTGCCAGGATAAGTTTGTGCTCTAACAGATGCTGTTTTCGCACTGGAAATGATTGCCATGTGGTTTTCTTTTATTTCAGTTAAATTTCAGTGTTGTGTAAAACACATTTCACTGCGTGATGTAGTGTAATAATCCTGTAATGGAAGCTGGCATAATCTTTTTCTAGTGCAACTTTTCTTGAATGCCACGGCCTTTTTAGATTGCCACGTGGTTATAAGACTGCAGAGGTGCCTGCTTCAAATTTCTATTCTGTGCTGTATTAGCAAATTTTAGCCTAGTTGGTAGCTGTGGTACTGTTGGGAAGAGCTAGTACCCAACTAGCAAGGTGCAGAGAGAAAAAGGAACCAACATTTCCATTTCTGATGCTTTACAATGACATTTACAGGAAAGTGTGAAAGGGTGGGTTTTGGATGAGAAAACGATTGAGTTTGGCAATTGTGCATCCAGTCATTGAATAGTTAAAAGTTTATTTATTAGTGTTAGATTAGCATGGCAATGAAGGAACTGTGAAAATCCCCTAGTCGCTGCTCTCCAGCCTCTTCATGTACACTGAGGGAGAATTTAGCATGGCTAACACACTTAATCAGCATGTCTTTTGGACTGAGAGGGGAAATTGGAACAACTGGAGAAAATACATGCAGACACGGGGAGAACGTGCAGACTCCGCACAGAGAGTGATCCAAGCTGAGAATCAAACCCAGGTGCCTGATGCTGTGTGGCACCAGATGTGCAAGTTAGATTGATTGACCATGTCAAGTTGCCTCCTAGTGTCTCAAGATGTGTTGGTTAGTTGGATTAGCTATGGGGAATGTGAGGTGTTACAGGGATAGAGAAGGAAGATGTCTAGGTAAGATTCCCTGTTAGACAGTTGGTATAGACTCGAAGAGCCAAATGGCCTCTTCTGTAGGAGTTCTATTCTATTCTATTTTCGCTCACTGTCTAAACTCAATAAGGAATGATGTCTGTCTAGAAAGTGTCTTAGCATTAGTAACTATCTTGAGGAAATATGAAGTGAACCAAGTGAGGGGTAAGTACCTCAGAACATATTTAATGTAGCACGGTGTGGGACAGCTTTGCACAGGATAACAGCTATAGAAATACGTGAGTATCTAGGACCACTTATGTAAACAGTATTGCTAGTGATCTCTTTGGGGAGCGAATAACATTTGTCTTTACTAATTTTTGGGGGTTTTATTTACTCTTTTCAATCCTTGCTGGTGTCCTGCAATGTGTGTATGTTACCCATGGGGCACGTGTTTTGATATGATGTTCTCTGAGGTTAAGGAGGGCATTGGATCAAATTCTCAGAAGTGTTTTAAATTAACATTAGGAGACCTTCTGTGAAATTCACTGAGTCCCCACAACTTTAGTGGAACCTTGTAAGGCTCCTTGTGAAAAGTAACTGCTGGTAAAATGTACAGATCAACAGTGTAGCACTTGATCTTGAATCAAGTTCGTTAGTTAAAAGAAAATGGAAGAGCAGAACCTCAGGAAAGTAGAAAAACAACTGTTTTATTAGCTGTAAATAATCTTGCTGGCCTCACCTCCTTTCCCAAGGGTGTTGACTCATTGCTGGATCTGGTGCTGTTGATTCTGGTTATTCTTTAGTATCTCACCCAATGGTCAGAATACACACGTCAACCAGATTATCAGTGTCACCAAATGGTTGGGAGGAGCAAGACAATTAAACTTGATTCAGTTTTAACTTACCCTTTGGATTTGATCATTGTATTGCAATTAGAGTGAGAGTTTATATTTGTATAACTCAGGAACATGACAGTTGTGGTTCCCCCACCCTACTTAAGGTCAACTAACCCAACACCAATTGGTAATTGAACCTGAGATCTTCCTTTGCCAAAGATCTACTTCTTCATTCAAAGGGAGGCATTGGCACAGTGGAATTATCACTATCCTAGCAAACCAGAGACCCAAGGTAATGCATTGGGGACCCAGGTTCAAGTCCTACCATGGCACATGGTGAAATTAGAATTCAATAAAAGTCTGGAATTAAAAGTCTAATGATGATCATTAAACCATTGTTGATTGTCATAAAAACCCATCTGGTTCATTAATGTCCCTTTAGGGAAGGAAATCTGCCGTCAAGACTCATAGCAGTCAATTTGATTCTCAAATGCCCTCTGAAATGGAGAACAGTTAGAGATGGGCAATAAATGCTGGCCCCACTAGCAGCGCCCAAATCCCTGAAAAACAAATGAATAAAATTCTCTGGTGTGGCTGAAAAGTGAATGGAGTTTAGGCTGAAATGTCAAATTCTCTATTCTCACTTGCAGAGGGGTGGCCACAGACGAGATTGGAAAATCCCGCCTCTCATCTGTATGACAAACAGCTCCCTGGATAAATAAGCTAAATCACTGGGCAGGATACATAAGCTTCTATCAAATAAAGATAGAAGGGGAATAGGAAATTGTTAAACTTGTTATTAAAAAAGTGTCATTTATTCTGAAAATTTGATTAAATTTAAAACTGGTGATATGAATGTCTTTTAATTTGACGCTCTGTGACTTTAAATATCCTTGTTCATTTTCTAAAATGAGTAACATCAAAGCGGTAATTAAAGTGAGTGAGATCTTTTATTTGGCCAATATTATTGTATTTAATAACTAACATAAATCAAAACTGCACAACTTCCTCTCTCACTTACCTCAGTCTTTTTACAGAGTCCCTGGTGATTTTCACTCGTTTAATTAAACATGATGACAGCACTTTGAAAAAATGTGCCAGCCTTTGGTGTCCTTTGGAGTAAAAACAAATAATAATAGCAGCAATGTGGAGGCGTCATCCCATCTCTGAAAGATGCCTAGAAAAGTGGAGTGTTAAATTTATTCATTGTGCTTTTTAGTCCCTTCTTCAAATAGGAGTAGGCCATTCAGCCCATTGAGCCATTTAATATGATCATGGCAGATAGGACGCTTCAGTGCCATTGACATCCACTGTCCCCATAATCTTTTTTGTTATTGTTAGTCAGAAATCTGTCACGGTACAGTGGTTAGCACTGCTGCCTCACAGTGCCAGGGACCTGGGTTTGATTCCTGGCTTGGGTCGCTGTATGTGTGAAGTTTTCACATTATCCCTGTGTCTGCGTGGCATTCCCCTGGGTGCTCTGGTTTCCTTCCACAATCCAGAGATGTTTGAGTTAGGTGGATTGACCATGCTAATTTGCCCCTTAGTGTCAGGGGGACTAGCTAGGGTAAATGCATGGGGTTATGGGGATAGAACCTGGGTAGGATCGTGGTCAGTATAGATTCGATGGGCTAAATGGCCTTCTTCTGCACTGTAGGGTTCTATGATTTTATGATCTTTGCTTTCAACATTCAATCTCTGCTTTAAACATTTAAATTAAATTAAGGAAATACTGAAGATTTGACTTTTTAGGAAAGTTAAAATGGATTAAATGGGAAAGAAATGAGTTTTCATAATTATAAAGTGCTATTAACTTCAGAAAGGAAAGATTTATATGACATCGTATCATGTTAATGATTCATTCATGGGTAATGGGTGTCGCTTGCTGCACCAGCATTTATTGCCCATCCTTAATAGCCCCTGAGAAGGGACGGTGAGCTTCCTTCTTGAACCCCTGCAGTCTATGTGGTGTGGATGTGCCTAGGTGCTGTTAGAGTATTTGACTCAGCAACAGTGAAAGAATGGTAATATATTTCCAAGTCAATATAATGAGTGGCTTGGAGGGGAAATTTCAGGTAGTGGTGTTCTCATATGTTTGCTGTCCTCTTTCTAGACAGTAGTAGTGAAAGATTTAGTAGGTGCTATCCCAGGACCCTTGGTGAGTTTCTGCAGTGCATCTTGTAGATGGTAGACACTGCTGCCACTGAGCGTTGGTTGTGGAGAGAGTGAATGTTTTTGGATGGGATGCCAATCAAGTGAGCTGCTTTGGCCTGGATGGTGTCAAGCTTCTTTAGTGTTGTTGGAGCTGCACCCATCCAGGAAAGCAGAGGATATTCCGTCACCAACTGACTTGTGCTTTGTGGATGGTGGACAGGCCTTGGGGCATCAGGAGGTGAGTTACTCACTGCAGGATTCATAGCCCTGACTTGCTGTTGTAGCCACCATATTTATATGGTTAACCCAACTCAATTTCTACATAGAACATAGAACATTACAGCGCAGAACAGGCCCTTTGGCCCTCGATGTTGCGCCGACCAATTGAGAAAAAGCAATGACCCTCTAACCTAAACCATTCCCTTTTCATCCATAAACCTATCCACTGACCACTTAAACGCCCCCAAACTTGGCGCATCTACAACTGCTGCAGGCAGGGCATTCCATACCCTTACCACCCTCTGGGTAAAGAACCTACCTCTGACATCCGTCCTATAACTACCACCCTTAATTTAAAGCTATGTGCCCTCGTGCTAGCTTTCTCCATCCGAGGAAAAAGGCTATCACTGTCCACCCTATCTAAACCTCTAATCATCTTATATGTTTCAATAAGGTCTCATCTTAGCCGCCTTCTTTCTAATGAAAACAACCTCAAATCCCTCAGCCTCTCTTCATAAGACCTGCCCTCCATACCAGGCAACATCCTGGTAAACCTCCTCTGTACCCTCTCCAAGGCCTCCACATCTTTCTTATAATGCGGGGACCAGAACTGCACACAATACTCCAAGTACGGCTGCACTAGAGTTTTGTACAGTTGCAACATGACGTTGCGGCTCCGAAATTCAATCCCCCTACCAATAAAAGCTAAGACTCCATATGCCTTCTTAACAACCTTATCGACTTGATTGCCAACTTTCAGGGATCTATGCACATATACACCGAGATCCCTCTGTTCGTCAACACTATTAAGAGTCTTACCATTAGCCCTATACTCTATACATTTGTTACTTCTGCCAAAGTGAATTACCTCACAGTTTTCCGCTTTAAACTCCATTTGCCACTTCTCGGCCCAGCTCTGCAACTTGTCTAAGTCTCTCTGCAAACTATAACACCCCTCTTCACTATCTACCACTCCTCCGACTTTGGTGTCATCAGCAAATTTATTAATCCATCCTTCTATACCCTCATCCAGATCATTTATAAAAATTACAAACACCAGAGGCCCCAAAACAGATCCCTGAGGTACACCACTTGTAACCGAACTCCATGATGAATAATTCCCATCAACCACCACCCTCTATCTTCTATCAGCCAATTCCTAATCCAATTAGCTAAATCACTTCTGGTCAATGATATACACCAGAATGTTGATGATGGAGAATTTAGCAATGGTAATGCCATTGAATGTCAAGAGACAATGGTTAGACTTTCTTTTGCTGGAGATACCAGCCACTTGTTAGTCCATGCCTTGATAATGTCCAGCTCTTGCTCATGTGGACATGGACTGCTTCAGTATCTGAGAAATCGCTTGTTGTTGAATATTGTGCAGTCATCAGCAAATGTCCCCACCTCTGACCTTATGATGGTAGGAAGGTGATTGATGAAGAGCTGAAGATAGTTGGACCTAGAACATTACCCTGAGGAACTCCTGCAGTGATGTCTTGGAACTGAGATGTTTGACCTCCAACAGCCACAATTATCTTCCTTTGTGCCAGGTATGACTCCAACCAGCAGTTACTTTTTCCTCTGATTCCCATTGACTCCAGTTTTGCTAATGTTTCTTGTTGCCACACTTGGTCAAATGCTACCTTGATGTAAAGGATAATAATTGTCTATTCACTTCTGGAATTCAGCTCTTTTGCCCATGTTTGAACCAAGACTGCAATGAGGTTATGGACTAGATGCCCTGGGGGCAGTGGAACGAGCTTCAGTGAGCAGGTTACTGCTGACCAAGTGCCGCTTAACAGCACTGTTGGAGACACTTTTCATCACTTTGTTGATTATTGAGTGTCAGCTGATTTGGTAATAATTGGTCGAGTTGAATTTGTGCTTCTTTTTGTATACGGGACATACCTGGGTAATTCTCCACATTGCGGAGTAGATATCAGTGTTGTAGCCGTACTGGAACAGCTTGGCTAGGGATGCAGCAAGTTCTGACTACAAGTCTTCAGTTTTATTGCTGGAATATTGTCAGGGCCCATAGCCTTTACAGTGCCTTCAATCATATCTTGATATCATGTGGAGTGAATTGAATTGGCTAAAAACGAGACCTGTGGTGCTGGGACTTCTGGAGGAGATCAAGAAGGATGACCCATTTGGCATTTCTAGCTGAAGATTGTGGAATTGTTTAGCTGTTTCTATCACTTGTTGCTTGTGCTGTTTGGCACACATTATTATAGCTTCATCAGGTTAACCCTTTTTAGGTATGTGTGATGTTGCTCTTGGCATGCCCTCCTGCAGTCTTCTAATCTACTGTTTTGGTGGTTATTGCAATGCCAAGCCATGAGATTACAGATTGTGGTTTGTATACCATTGTGCTGCTACTGATGGCTCACACTGCTTCATGGTTGCCCAGTCTTGAGTTTCTAGATCTGTTCAAAATCGATTCCATTTAGCACGGTGATAAGTGAGCTACATCTACACAAGGACTGTGCATTGGTCACTCCTACAATCCTGTCATGCATAGTTGCACCTGTGGCAGGCAGTTTGGCGAGAATGAGGTCGAGTTTGTTTTCTTTCTTGTTGGTTTCCTCACCACCAGTCTATCCTTTAGGCCTCTATATCCTTTAGGACTCAGCCAGCCTGGTAATGGAGTTGATGGTATAGTGCTATTGGCATCAGACTAGTAATTCAGATTTTCAGGGCAAGATCCTGGGACCTGGGTGCAAATTCCATCATGGCGAACCATGAAATTTGAATTCAGTAAACATCTGGAATTAAAGGACAGAATTATTCCATCCCTCCCGCCACAGGAATCAGAGTGGGTGGAGGTGGACCATGCAAAGGTCCATTGACTTTGGGTGAAAATTTCCAGCTTTAGAGCTATGGCAGCTGTAAAATTGCATCCAAAAAGTCTAATGACCCACAAACTCATAAAAACCCATCTGGTTCATTAATGTCCTTTCGGAGAGGAAATCTGCCATCCTTATCTTATTTGGCCTATATGTGATTCCAGACACACATGGTTGAGCAACGTGGCTGAGTCCCAAATGCTCTCTGAAAGGGAGATCAATAAGGGATATGTAATAAATGCTGGCTGAGCCATTGACGCTCATTTCTTGTGAATGATTAAAAATTTCTGCAGCCCAGAGAATTGCTGCAGGAATTTTACAGTGACATTGCCCTTTGACCATCAGCTGTTTCATCAATGACCTTCTGTCTGTCATTAGGTCATTGTATGAAGCTCCTCACACAACGATTCCAGTATTCAGCATCATTATTACTTCCTTGAATAATGAAATGGTTCATGCCCATCTTTAGTAAGGCCTCGCAGCACCTGCGCTTGGGCTCACAACAGGTAATAGCTGCCAGGTAATGGCCTCTTCCAATTATAAAGACCCAACCATTTCCACCTTGACAATGGAGTGGACCTGAGACATCACAAATAGAGAACTGAGGTGCACATGTAGAGGCTAGGCACTCTGCAACAAGTGGCTCACTTCCTGAGTCATCAAAGCATCTCATAAAATCATAGAATCCTTACAGTGCTGTGGCCAGTCAAGTCTGCACTAACTCCCTGACTGAGCATCTCAGTCAGGCCCTCTTCCCCACTCTATCCCTCTAACCCCACACATTTCTCATGGTCAATCCACCATACCTGCACATCTTTGGACTAGGGGAGGAAACCCCTCTGAGGAAACCCATAACAATTAGATGCACAAGTACTTTAACCATTTTGTACAAAGCAGGATCCCATGGAAGATGGTGGTGTAGTGGTAAGTTACTGAACGGGCATCCAAAATCCAGGCTAATACTCTGAGCAGCAGCTGATGGAATTTAACTTCTACCCATCTGCAGCTCTTGGTTTATTGAGAAAAGAGAGGGAAAGTTACAAGGTTTCTGAAAGGAAGTTGGTGTAGATGTGACGGGCTGAAGGGCCTCTTCTGCATGGTGTGATTATTTGAATAAAGACGCTCAACTCTGAGAACTACAAACCAAAAGTTAATAGAAGCAGGAGAACAAGAATGTGAGAAGGAGTTGCTCCAAGCAGAGCTCTCTGAATGTGGATGGAAAGATAGTTAAAAGTGTGCTGTAAAGGTGTGAACTGAGAAAAGGGTCGGAACCTGTTGATGACTTGATGCTAGAAATCACCTCAAAAGGGAGAACCCTTATGCGGGACAGTGTGAAGAAGGAACTTTTGTAGAGGATAGAGACCTTTCTTTCTCAGAATGCCAGTCTCTGTGTTTAGGATGATACATTTTGTTGCCAGTTCTTGGCTATCTTAGGACAAGGAGTACATCAACCATAGGAGAGTAGCTGCAGAGTCTAGATGAAACTGAACATAATTTCATTTTTTATCAGGATCAAAGGCCCGCTCCACTCCACTCACCTGATGAAGGAGCAGCACTCCAAAAGCTTGTGATACCAAATAAACCTTTTTAACTTTAATCTGGTGTTGTGAGACTTCTTACTATGCCCACCACAGTTGGGTTTAATCTGATGTTGTGAGATTAATCAGAAGTAAAATAGTTGGGTAGGAACCAAGAGAATGTCCTTTCTTTTCTAACCTAATGGTATTTTTATTCCTTTAGCCATGGTATCCTTAGTTTGATGTCTCATCTTAAAGTTACTAACTCAACAATGTAGCATTTCCTCAGTCTTAGACTGGTGTGCCAAGCTAGATTATATGCTTAAGGCGGATAGATCTTGAAAATACGTCCTTATGATTTGGTAACACTACTACACCTATACCAGCCAAGTCAAGACATATCCAGTAAATTTCTGTGAAAAAAACACATTGTATGTTCCTATGAAAGGGACAGAGCAAATTTTTTCAACTCTGGAACTAGCTAAATGGGTTGCAATAGTATTTTCCTGTTTCGTAAATCTTTATGTTCCTCCATCCATTTAGTTAAGTTTCATATCCTGCTGGATTTTAAGTGGACAAATAGCCTTTCGGTTTATTACATATAAGAATACACAAATTTCAAATGCTGGCTGTAGTAACTTTACTGAGACCAGTCTTCTATCACCATCACAATGTGCTCCAGATGTTGCTTGGTGGCTGCAGTGAACAGATCAAGTCTCAAAGTTTTTCAACTGCTGGCCTGAGTGGAAGCAGCTGATTTTAAACCTCCTGCTGTTCCTTCCCTATTGGACAAACTTCCACTCACCTAATAGGAGAGCTTCTATTCTACAAGGCCTGCGAGGAGATCTATTGATATTCCCCATGGCCATCATAACATCCTTCCCCACTCAAAGTCAATATCCCCACGAAGGGAGGGCTTTTCCCTTAGCTTTCAGCCTGTCATCAATTGGAGGCAGGACAAGATCCGGGGGTGTGAAGCTGATTGGATGTCTTCACTTCTGGAGTGGGTGTCATAAAGCTACTGACTCTGATTTTTTTTATGAGGCCTTGCTTCAGTTGGGGTGCCGATATGTTTCGCTTCCATTTTGGAATTCATGTCCTCATCATTCAGAAGGGAAGACATTGGGTCGACTTCTAATTGTGGCTGATAGTGGTTGTCCTCATAGTTGGTACTGGAAGCCTATACTGGCATGGGCTCCGTCCTCCTGAGATGGACGATTTTGCCTGCAATCGGACTTTATAAGAAAGATATGAATCTTGTTTTTTCAGTTATAATCTCAGAGACCCAACAGAGGCTGTCACTAAAGTTTCTGACATGGATTGGGTTGTTGGTTTTGTTCTTCTGGTTTTCATGTTGGGACTCCACCACCCTGCTAGGTTCGTGAACCTTCGGCTTAATTTTGTCTGAAGCCTCCGTCTCATTAACAGTTCCACTGGAGTAATTTCTGTGCAAGCAGTAATTGTATAGTTGAAATGAAAATCGCACCAAAAGAGAAAATTTTGGAAAATCTCAGCAGGTCTGGCAACATCTGTAAGAAGACAGAAGCGCTGATGTTTCAAGTCCAGAAAACCAGTTTGGTTTCTATGGATTCTGCAGGTTCTTTATGCCGAACTTAAAAATCTGCACCACCCATTATGCGGGGTTCACTGGAGACTAGGGATTGCAAAATATCAGCCAATACAAAGACTCTTAAAAGTGTCTTGGTTTCAAGACTTATCTTTATTAACCAATGATCAAAGGGAGGGATAACATTGGTCAGTCCAGTGCCTCTCTACAGAGGAGCTCTGAGGTTTCCAATATAACTTTGAGATGACAATGCACAGATCATTCAATTATATATTTTTCATATCAAATTCTTCTGTCTTTCATTAGTTATGATTAAATCATCTTCATTTTAAATCAATTGTTAATAACACCTGTCATATACTTAGATAATTGCATTCTACCCTCTGACATCGTGGATTCATTGATTCGTACAATCCAGATGCTTCTCCCCCTATTGCTGAAGCTTCTTTCTCTGTTGCCTAGTAACCCTTGATGACTAGCTACAAAGTCAAAGTTAAGGTTCCCACTATCTCCTGTTATGTCACTGATCAAACAGATGTACTTTCTCACATCTAAGATAGATGTGAAAAACTCTATTCATAAGTAGCCCTGAGAACCTTGCTGCTAGCAACTTATGCTGAAAAATCTTGCACGTGCTGAGGTTACATGGATTCTGAAGAATATGTTTCTGTCTACTAAGGCTTTATCCCATGATGCCTTGCAGCAGCCTGCTCTTGGCTAAAGTGCACAATTACATGATAAAGTACAGTTAATACATTTAAAATACCAAAATACATGTTTAAATCAGAAATATTTGTTCAAATCTCGTTCTTAAGTGCCTTTATGCAGGCAATTTCCCTGTTAAACTGTTAGTCTGATTTGAGATAATTTCACTTACTGTTCATCCTTTATTAGTGACTTAAATCTCTGAACATTTGAAATTTTTCTAACCTACTAGTACTCAGGATATTCATTCAGCCAATCCCATTCGATGATGGGTGATAGGATGCTGTCCTAATGTGTTTGATTCCATTGGAAAGTATGAATTTCTGAAACTTGGTGCTAGTAAAGGCAGTGCCATTGTCAGAAATCAGGATTTCAGGTGTCCTGTGCATGCAGTAACTTTGCTGTAGTTTCTAAACTTGATGTTTCTCTACATTCTAGCTTTGACTGTAACACTACATTTTGCACTCTCTCATTTCCTTCTCTATCAATGGAATACTGTGTCCATTTGGCACGCAAGAAACAATGCTTTTCACTGTATACTAATATACGTGAAATAATAAATCAAATCAAAGTCAAATCTCTGGTAGCATAGGAGGTGGTGGAACTCATGCTATGTGTCTCCAAACATTTGGAATGTGCATTGACCATAATTAGGAACATAGAACCCAAAAAGGTTTGGCAAAGTACTCTTCCACTCGTACTCAGGGTCTACCAGGCCACCCCCATGAATGTAGGGAGATTGAAAAATTTTTGATTCTCTTGGTGCGACATACACCCTTTGATTAAATCAGTAATGCCTACATCAAGACTGGGTCACCATATGTAGCTCCTGGCTTGTACTTTCATCTTTGAAATCTCAGGATGGCCATGACATAATTCCGTAAGTATTGGATGTTACCCTGGGCAAGGGACAACTACGGGGAACCCCAGAGGATGATGCCATTCTCAACTCGTCTCTCTTCATCAAGTAGTGTTTCATTTCATCTGAGGGTTGTCCTCTGAATCCCATCCTTGTCGCCAATGCAGTAATCTTACCATGGTCACCGTCATCTTTTATTTACAATGTGTTCAAGGTGCCACCCAGTAGCTGCAGTGTAAAGTCAGCCCTGAAATCTTTCGACTGCTGGCCTGAGTGATGCAGCTGGTTTAAAAACAGCCATGCTTGCCAAATAGGGGAACTCATATTCCACAAGGTCCATGGAGAGATCTATTGATGACCTCCCCCATGACCTGCTTAATACCCACAACGCAGCAGCAATCTATATCCTTAAAACACCATCCGGCAATGCAAGGAAGGTTAAAATATGGAGCCACGAGCACTATAGTTAAGATGTCCCACCAATGCCTCTACTTTCTCTCAGAAGACTAAGGAAATTTGGCATGTAGCTTTGACTCTCACCAGCTTTTACAGATGCACAATAGAAGGCATTCTTTCAGGTTGTATCACAGCTTGATATGATTCCTGCTATGCCCAAGACCGTAAAGAACTGCAGAAGGTCATGAATGTAACCCAATCCATCATGCAAACCGGTTTCCCATTTATTGATTCTGTCTGCACTTCCTGCTGCCTCAGCAAAGCAGCCAGCGTAATTAAGCAGTCCGGATTTTCTCTTTTCCATCTTCTTTCATCGGGAAAATGATACAAAAATTTGAGGTCACATACCAACCAATTCAAGAATAACTTCTTCCCTGCTGCCATCAGCCTTTTGAATGGACCCATTAAGTTGATCTTTCTCTACACCCTAGCTATGACTGTAATACTATATTCTGCACTCTCTCGTTTCCTTCTTTATGAACAGTATGCTTTATGTAGCACGCAAAAAACAATACTTTTCACTGTGTTAATACATGTGACAATAATAAATCAAATCAAATCAAATCAAAGTCTGTGGCGCTATTCAGCATTAGCCGGAATTCTTTAGAGGATTCAGCAATCTAATCTTGACTATCACGTTCTTAATTTTCTTCTTCTTAAACAGTTTATTACCAATTTGGTAGATGGTGTTTTCAGAATATTCCTTGGTGGTGCTGTGTGACCCAACTGTCTGTTGTACAGAGTGAAGTGGCATGGATACAAATTAGACAAATGATGTTGGGATCTGCTTTTTGAGGTGTTGGTTGGGGATTGGCCAGAGCACCAAGAGAACCTCCTCCTCCGAGTAGTCCTGTGGGATCATTCCTGTCATCTTAAATGTCTCAGTCCTAAAGTTTGTACCACCAACACTTCAGCGCACCCATCTCCTCAGTGCATATTGAATAAATGAAAACTGTTAAGCCACAATGTTTTTCACTCAACTGTGAAAATGAAATGCATTGCTGTTTATCAAAATGATTTGAATGACAATTTTGTACTTGTTATATCTGTCAAATAAGCTGAATGGCTGTAAAGAAAATTATTTTCTTTAAAGTTTTCACTTTCTGTCAACTCTGACCTCCATCTCCCAGGGAGGGTCTAGTAAAAGTTTCGCTGTGCGTTGAAGGATTGTTAAAGAAACCATGTTTTAATAAATACTTCCACGCAAACAAAATGTCTGCTTTGCAAACAGTGCAAGTCTGGACACCCTGAGCAGCTGTTTGTGAAAATTTCAGAATTTACTGTGGTGGAATTAAGCAAACATGACTGATGCTGTGTATATGATACGCACACAGACACAAGTAAACATGCACATGAACTGTCAAATGGAATGATTTCCTGACTACATTTTTGTTTAGCGCCTCAAAGTCTATTGTTTTATTTATTTATGTAGTCTTGTGTAAATTAATTTCAGGCTAAATGACCACAATTTAGTGCTTTAGTGTGAGTCAGATGTCATTTTTGGTGTTTAGAAATGACATCTAATTTAGTTTTACAGTATTAGCGAGTAGAGCAGTTTATTACTTGCAGTAACATGTATGGTTGAGTTCAGCCAGTATCATTAATTCTCAGAGTGCAATTTCAGTGGATCATTAATATTGTCTACGCCTGGAGATGTCCTACTGTCATTAATTATATCACATGAAAGAGAACTACATTTATATAATGCCCTTCTAGACCACAGGATGTCCCACAGCACTTTATAGCCATAAAATCATAGAGTTGTTATACTATTAAAGGAGGCCATTCAGCCCATCATGTCTCCGCCACTTCCTGCATGTGCAACTCACCAAGTCGCATCCTCCTATCTTTTCCCCATAGCCTTGCAGTTGTTTTTTCTCTTCAGATAATTATCCAATTCCCTTTTGAAAACCGAGAATGAATCTGCCTCCACCACATTCTCAGGCCGTGCATTCCAGATTTAACCACTTGGAACATGAAAAGTTTTTTTTTCCCATATTGCCATTGCTTCTTTTGCTAATCATCTTAAGTTGATGTGCTCCAGTGCTTGATTTTTCCTGCCAATCTATTCTGTTCAGACACCTTAACTTTTTGAAATTTCTATAAAATCTCTTCTTAATTTTCTCTTGGGGGGGAGCAGCCGAACTTCTCCAGTGTGCATGTTCGTGAGATCTTCAACCATTCTCTTGAAGTTTTTCTTGCATCCCTCTTGTAGCTTTATATCTTTCCTAAAATGTGGTGCACAAAATTCCAGTTGTGCCTGAACCAGTGTTTTATACAGGTTCAGCATAACTTCCTTGCTTTTTTACTGTGTCCCTATAATAAATCTAGTATGCTTTTCAACCTGCAATGCCACCTTCAATGATTTATGCACACATACTTCCAAATTCCTCTGTTCCTGAAACCCCTTTAAATTTGTACCCTTTGGCCAGAGAGATATGGCCAAAATCGGGCAATTGGGACTAGCTTTGGGATTTAAAAAAAAAGGGCGGCATAGACAAGTTGGGCCAAAGGATGTGTTCCTGTGCTGTAAACTTCTATGACTCTGACTTTCTGGCTGTTCACATCCAGTGGCTACTGCAAGTGAGAATGGAAAATTGGGCGCTCAGCCTAAACTCTGTGCGGACCCAGACAAACTACTTCTCGCAGAGGGCAGTGAATTTGTGGAACTGCTGCCTCACAGCATGAATTGTTGAATGGTTTCAAGAGGGAGATAAGCATATTTCTAATTTAAAAAGGCACCAGGGAGATGGGGAACAGATAGTGAGGTGAATTTGAGACCAGGGAGAGATCAGCTCGAAGATTTGAACTTGTCTATTTCTGTTCCTAATTTCTATGTTCCAATGTAGCCAATTTCCCTTTGAAGTCTATCGCTATCCTCCTCACAGTCAACAATATTTCCACATTTTATGCCATCAGCAAATTGAGGAGTAGTGCCCTGTACACCCAAGTCTAGATTATTACTATATTAAGAAAAGTAAGGGTCCTAACATAAACACACAGGGACTCCAGTCCTTCTTCCAAACCTTCCTCCAGGGCGAGCGAAATATATTCTTTCTTCCAGACAAAAGAAGTCACTATTGTACTATAATGCACTGCAAGATCCCACAAACAGCAGTAAGGTAATGACCGGGTAATTTAGTCTTCATGACATTGGTTGAAAGAGAATTATAACTCTTTGATAGGTAAATATCAAATATCGAAGGTCAAAGTCTGGAAGAAATTGGTATTGGGGGTTATGTTACAAAAAGAGTTTGCAAATGTTAGATATTCAAAATGAAACAGAAATGCACAGAGGCTGACAGAAGCTGGAAGAAAGAAAAGACTGCTTAATGTTTCAAGTCTATTTGAACTATTCCTGGAGACTTCATCAGGCGTAGTTCAAATAGACCTGAAATTGATATTAACCTTCCTTTATCAGGTGATATTTTTATTGTCTTTCTCCAATATTTTCTGTGTTTATTCTGAGATGTGGCCTTCTGCACAATAATATCTTATTTTCACCATTTGTTTAATTGAAATCATTCTCTTTAAAGTCAAAACATTCAATAAGAAATTCAGTTATTCTCACTTGTTTTGCTTTGCTTTGTAATGCAGGTTCTTGTCAGTGAGGATGCTGAAGGTGAAGGCATAGTGGCCCATTTTCTGGCCCATGATAATAAACCTATTTCCTGTATGGCTTTCAACCCCAGTGGTGAGTACGTTTCATTCCCTCCCTCTTGTTTTAAATAAAATATTTAACTCAGGACTGCAGTTTGACTTTCTGCACTGTATCCAAAAAAGGACCTTTAAATGTTTACCAATGACCAAAGAAATGCCCAAAACTGCACAATTTGTGATGTGCCGCTAATTTATTTCCTTTTCCTTTTTAAATATTTTTAAAATATGCTGCATTAAGATCATTTCACAGTGCCTATAGCTGTCAAGGCTGCCTTGTTTAAGTTATGCTTCTCAATTTGGCTGTTTGATTGACAGATAAAAATTAGGAAGGAATGTTATTTAGCCCACCCATATAAAAAAAATGTTTCTCCCTGTTTCATGACAACATACAACTTTTAAACTCTCCACCACTGTAAATGAAGATCTCTTCCAGTGTTTCTTTTGCCTAAGCAGGAATTTTATGACATTGATTTTTAATTTACCTTTCACCATTTGAACAGAGAATTACGGAGCATTTACAGTATCGAAATAGGCTATTCATCCTTAACTGGTTTATGAGCCTCCTGCCATAATACTTCATCTAATGGGTTAGCCTCTTCTATCTCTTTCTCCCTGTATTATTCCAGCTTCCCCTTAAAGCTATCTATGCTATATTCCTCAAAAGTCTGAATTTCACATCAAAGTTTAACTTACATTAATGTCTGATTTACCTTTTCTAGACTGTTCTACACCTGGTATCCCACTGCAATCAGTCTTCTTTCAAATTTACATTAACATCCTGGCTTTGAAACATGCTCATTGGTGGTCAGCACATCCTCTTTATTAGCTTGGCTACCTCGTCTGTTGTTTACCCTTCACAAACTATCAGGGTATTGGTATAACTCCTGTCATCCAAGCAGCTACTCCATTCCTCTGGCATTTCCTTCTTCAAACACTTCCCCTGATTCTATCCCTTTTGCAGCTCTAGAAGAGTAGCAAATGCATGGGAACACTACCACCTGGAAGTTGTCTCCCAAGCCACAGACTATCCTGAGATTGAACTATATTAAACTATATTTGTTGATGTTGGGTCAAAATCCTCAAACTCCTTCTGTAACAATGCTATGGGTGTACCTACCTACACGTCATGGACTGCAGCTGTTCAAGAAGTTAACTCATCCTCAGTTTTTCAAGGGGAACGAAAAGAGCAACATATGTTGGCCTACGATGTTCATAGCCTGTGAAATAATTTTTTTTTAAAACCTGCTATTCTGCTGCCCCATATCCATTTCAGGTGACTTCATCCATCCTACTCTAGTCTCTGAACTAGTTTTTCTTAATAAAAGCAAATTACTGTGGATGCTGGAATCTGAAACCAAAAGAGAAAATGCTGGAAAATCTCAGTAGGTCTGGCAGCCTCTGTAAGGAAAGAAAGGAATGACGTTTTGAGTGGAGATGATTCTTTGTCAAAGCTAGTTTTTTCTTGTATCTCTTCTCATCCATGGGAGTTGCCTTGTGCTTCATTGACCCAACTCCCACTAAACTGATAACTATCCACCTTATACTCGTCTGCCACTTCATATCTTTCTTCTTCTTTGAGATATTATTTAAAACTCATCTATGTGACCAAAGCTTTTGACACTCACCCCTTCTGTCTAGTTTTTGCTTTCCTGAACCCTGTGATATTTTCTATGCTAAAAGTTCTAAATGAACAGCAACTAGCAGTTTCTTTACAGAGAATGTATGCATCCATTATTTGTTCCAGAATATTTTGATTTGATTTATTATTGTCACATATATTAACATATAGTGAAAAGTATTGTTTCTTGCGCACTATACAGACAAAACATACCATTCATAGAAAAGGAAATGTGAATGTGCAAAATGCAGTGTTACAATCATAATTATTGTAGAGAAAGATCAACTTAATGTGAGGTAGGTCCATTCAAAAGTCTGACAGCATCAGGGAAGAAGCTGTTCTTGAGTCGGTTGGTATATGACCTCAGACTTTTGTATGTTTCTTCCAAAGAAAGAAGATGGTAGAAGGAATATCTGGGGTACATGGGGTCTTTAACTATGCTGGCTGCTTTGCCAAAGCAGCGAGAAATATAGGCGGAGTCAATGGATGGGAGGCTGATTTGCGCGATGGATTGGGCTACGTTCACAACCTTTTGTAATTCTTTGTGGTCTTGGCAGAGCAGGAGCCACGTCAAGCTGTGATGCAGCCAGAAATATGGTGGCTTACTCACATGCTACCACTTTATCATGTGTTCTACAGCTTCAGTTGATTTGAAAGCAATAAGTGAGAAAGTGTTACATTGGACAGATATCAATTTTAAATTGGACTAACTCATTTTGCTAAAAGGTGTCAGGACATAACAAAAAGGTTGAGAAAAGATGTGCAGATCCATCCTGCCATGCCCATCCAGACATCAGTGCACACCACCCCCCATCGACCGGCAACTCCCCTACCTCTCGGAAGCTGTGTAATGTTACCTCCCTGAAGAAGCTAAAGACGCTGAGGGAAAATCCTGAGGTCAATTAACGAAAGCTCTGGGAAATCTCTGTCGAACTGACAGTTGAGTAAGCTCTGAGACTGTGGTTGCCCGTGACTTATCACTGTCCAAACAAAACGTTCAGAGAAGTGAACTCATAAGCAATGGTAAGATTTGCTTATTTTAAAATCATGAGTCAAATTCTATTACTTTAAATAATGCACGAAGAAGGAGTCCAAGCAGTAGCACGCTATGACACATATTGAAACATTATGCTTGAACTGTGCTAACATTGTTGTAATACAACAGGGAGATTATCGGTGACTTTGAAACCCATGAAAGCAATGTGGGTACTTCATGCAAACCATCTGCAATTTGAGATTGTGTTTCTAATCCCTATTATGCTCCAGCACTGGTTCAAATGAATGGTAATGTTATTATTAAGGCCATGTGAGAGCTTTGAACTTCAGTTTTAAGTTTATTTATTCGTCACAAGTAAGGCTTACATTAACATTGCAATGAAGTTACTGTGAAATTCCCCTGGTTCCCACACTCCGGCACACCTGGAGAGGGAACATGCGGTGTTCACAGGCCTGTTGATGCCTTCCGCATCCGTTGGGCACCACAGGGGCTGGGCTGAATTATTGACCCTACTAATCACATTTTAATTTGATGCTTTCAAGTTTTCTTTGTACTTTGATTTTGTTCAGGCTGTTCCCCTCCTTTTGGGGAGCTGCCTCTTTCACTTTGTCCTCATTTAATTTGAGTTTGTTTATTTGGTTTGACCTTAAAAGAGGCCACACTCATGCATGTGTTCAAGTCAATGCATCTAACCAGCACATCTTTCAGACTGTGGGAGGAAACTGGAGCACCTGGAGGAAACCCATGCAGACACGGGGAAAACATGCAAACTCCACACAGGCAGTGACCCAAGCTGGGAATCAAACCCAGGTCCTGGCACTGTGACGAGCAGTGCTAACTGCTGTGCCACCATGACACTTACTCTCAACATCTCAAACATGAGTGTACAGGCATTCTTATAATCAGCAGAAGAGTGACTGAAGTCCAAAAGCAAATTATGTCCCTTCACAAGGATAATTTTGGACGGTTTTCTGAAATAAAATACTACAGATGCTGGAAATCTGAAATAAAAACAGAAATTGCTGGAAATGGCAGCATCTATACAGAGAGAAACAGTGCTCGTGGGGAGAATTTTCCCAGGCAAGTGGAGCATTGAGTCTGCATGCAGAGAGTTAAATCTCTTGAAATGAATGTCTGATCGATCCCTTTATCATCTGTCCTCTTCTGGGTTTCGGCAGGGCAGAATTGAAAATGAGCAGGGTACCCCTTCAATCTGTTGGGTGAATTATTAAGGTAATTAAAAAGCAAATTAAGAACTGTTTTAGCCTTCATTTGTGGATTTCCCAGCCAAGGGACTGAATATCATTGCTTGACAGAAGGCACTTATCTGTCCTGCTTCAGTTGCAGTTAGCTGCTCCTGGCCTTCACTGTGGCTTGAGAGTCACTAATGCAGCTCTATCTTGTACCTTTACAGAGGAACAAGAGTGGAGGCTGCACCACTGCCAACATCTCCAGCAACATTAGGAGCAACAGTGGCAGCTACAACTGCTGCCTTCTCCCCAGTTACATGTCTGTCCACAGGCCACAGGGGTTTGACACCAAGTTCCACCTGGAAGGAGGTGATCCCCAAGATCTACAGAAAGAAGATCAGCTCTCGTGACAGGTTATGGCCTCCTGGAATAAAGGATTTGACCTCATCTCCCTGGATTATGACTCTAGGCTTACATGTCCAGTAACAGAACTGTCACTGGACACTGTTTCCATTGGGGGGAGAGGGGTTATCAGAATATTGAATTTAATGATCCCTTTGGTTATAATGAATGGCTGAGCAAACTCAAAGGGCTAAATGACCTGCTTCCAGTTTCTATGTTTCTAACCACTATGCTGCCATAGCCCTACTGGAAAATAATGTATCCATTGCATATTCTAGATTGCATAACAAGTTATGAGCTTCGATTAAAAAGCCACTCAGCAATAAGAGACTTGCGTCTGTTGCTCACGTGTCACCCCTAAGCTAATACCTGATGGAGGTCATTCTTCCCAAGCAAAATTCCTTATGTACCCAAATATTGTGCATCAATATTATATTTTGTATTGTTGCTTTTGTTGAATCAAGGATTTATCCACTTCAATGCTTCAGCTGACCCACATTCATTGCACAACATTGCGCTTGTTTTCAAAAATGATCCATTTTGTGTTCAGCTTTAATATACTTAGTAATCATTTATCTTCACTCCTGGCTCAGTAGACAGATTTCTGCAAATGGGTCCCATGCGTTCTCTTTTAAAACTTGGATTATTTCCATTTTATCTTATCTGAACAGCTTTACTTATTTAAGAACTGGGACCATTCTTGCTTCTTTTTCTGAACCATTTTCAATGCCTTTGTTCTGGGTGTTGATTTAATGTTTACCAGTTGATTTTTGAGGGAACAGTTGACAGACCAAACTCCTGAGGTTTTGCCTCTCTTGGGAAAGTTTTACTAAGATTCAGTTTCATGAATGAACTGCTATGTTGGACTGGAAGCTCCAACCTCGCCTGCGGCTGGGATTCTCTGACCCTGCTGCAGTGAATGGAAATCTGGCTGAGCTCCAAGTTCTTCGTTCTCCCTGGCAGTGGTGGCGGCAAGGCGTGAACAGCCAGAGAATTCCAGTCACATAGTGGGAACGAGACAAAGCATCACAGAGTAAGGCCAATGATTAATATTGGAGCGATAATGGGTGGCACGGTGGCATAGTGGTTAGCATCGTTGCCTCACAGGTACAGGGACCTGGGTTCAATTACTGATTTGGATCACTGTCTGTGTCGAGTCTGCACATTTTTGCCAAGTTTGTGTGGGTTTCCTCTGGTGCTCCGGTTTCCTCCCACAGACCAAAGATGTATGGGATAGTTTGATTGGAGATGTTAAATTAACTCTTAATGTTCTGAGATGTGATAGGTAGAGGGTATTTAGCAGGGTTACTAAGTGGGGATGGGGCCTAGGTGGGATTGTTAACACTGTAGACTTGATTGGCCAAATGGCCTCCTTCTGCACTGTAGGATTTCTATGATTCAATTTACAAGTGGGAAATTGTGGAGAATTAAAATATCAGGAACAAAGGATTAATTTTTAGGGGTTAATTTTCATTCAGGAAATTAAAGTCAATGGAAAATGTTTTTCTTAGAAGACAACTGCAACTAACCTCTGCTAAATGATTGCTGACACTTCGGAAATTATTCAGTTTTCTAGTATTAACACCCTTCACATTGGTGAGCACAGAATTCATGAATAACCTTAACTTTTAAAGTAAGTAAAGACAGCATTTTTTGAAAGCAAAACTCCTGCAAACTGCACATTCTGCACAGGTAATTTGTACCTCCCTGCCTCCAGTGTTAACAACCTTGTTGCTCCTGGATGTCAGATGTGTATTGTTTCTTATTACTGATGGGCCCACCTGTCAGAGGTGCAGTCGTACAATAGAAACTGTTTTTATGAACGGAGATGAAAGGGATAAATCACTCCATATTATGCAAAATGATGAATGGCCAGAATATGAACTGCAATACTGCTATATGGACTTCCAGCTGAAACACGTGAACTCGTACTAATATGAGATCAATACAGTGCTGTAATTGACTCCTGATCAGTGAATTATTTGAGGTACAATAGGCAGTTCAAATTATTTTCCAATGGATTTAAAATGACTGCATTATAATTTTTAATCTTTTGGATGTGATAATGCATTGGATCAAAGGATACAGACTGGTGGGTTGGGAGGCAATGTTAGTGCAATAAGAACCCAGAACCAACTTAAAAGCCTCTCATGAGGCTCATATAATAGATTATGTGAATATTAGTTACCATAAAGTGATTTTAAAGTTGCAAGGCTCAGATAATGGGTGTAAACTGCTTGAGCTTCCCTTATGCGGTTAACATTAACTTTTACACATTATACATTTGTGTTCACTGTAACATTTTCTTTGCTGTAGAATAGGTCAAAGCCAATCCATTGTATCGGGTTTAACATGAATTCTACGTTGACAAAAGCCAGAGAATTTGTTGAGAAAGAAAGAAAGGCTTGCATTTTTGTAACGCCATTCATGGCATTCAGAAATCACAAAGTGCTTTACAGACAATTAAGTACTTTTGATGTAGAGACACTGCTGTAGGAAGCACAGCCAGCTCCCACTGTAGCGATATGATAAATTTAACAGTTATGATAAACAGTTAATCTTGTTTTTAGAGATATGAATTGATCATGATAAATCCCTGCTCTTCTTCAAAACAGTGTCATGGAATCTTTTATGCCAAGCTGGGAGAGTGGATGGGTACTTGGTTTATCGTCCAGCCTGAAAGACATCTTCAACATTGCAGAATTCCCTCAGTACTGCTCTGGAATGTCTACCTAGATTTTTGTGCTCAGGTCTTAGAGACCTAAATCTGATGTTCCTGACTGTTACCAATGAGTTTATTGCTAGTGATTTTTTTCAGTTTTGGTCATGTCTGAAGACACGGTTCTTTGGTTAGCCCTGTCCTTTCTCTTAATGGCTATTAAAATCTTGATTTCAGTTAGTTGGTGGAAATGGTTGGTCTCAGAATAGCAGCATTTGCAAAATATGTAGTCAATGTGCTTGAACAGAAGAAAAACAGAGTAAACTGGAAACACATAATACATTGTCGGCTTCTGTAAAATTGCAAAACTGTATTCCAGTTGACAACACCTTCAGAAATGGATATGACGAGGGGTCATGGCCTTAGGGTGAGGGGGGCTATGTATAAGACGAATATTAGAGGGCAGTTTTTCACACAAAGGGTAGTGGGGGTGTGGAATGCACTGCCGAGCAAGGTGGTGGGAGCAGGCACGCTAGGGCTGTTTAAGGGTCTCTTGGACAGCCACATGAGCGGTATGCAGATAGAGGGATATAGTAGGACTGTTTAACTATGACTTTTTTTTTCCACAGGTAATTCGGTCCATACTTGACCAACATTGAGCATGCATTCGGCAGGTGGTGCGAGGACAGCTCTTGGATGTTGATTCATGGGTTGCCTGGTGCTCCATGTCGTAAATGAGTGCTTTATCTGGACCATCTGAAGGGCACCATGACAGCTCAGTGACTATCGCTGTAGCTGTGCAGACACTTGGAATTGGGCCGGTGTCTGCGGGAGTTTGCGCGTTCTCTCCGTGGTTGCGTGGGTTTTCTCCGGGCGCTCCGGTTTCCTCCCACGACCCAAAAATTCGCTCTTAGGCTGATTGGGAAACAAATTGTCCCTATAGTGAGAGTCTTCCATATTAGGAATAACCTAAATTTAGAATAGGATAATGGAATTACTACTATATAGTTATGATGGCGGCATGGGCTCGTTGGGCCGAAGGGCCTGTTTCCCGTGCTGTGTTGCTCTTAAAAATTTGTTCTGATTTATGGCAAACATTCCATTGAGATCACAGAATGGAGACTTTATTATTATTATTAACCTTGATTAAAAAAATTCCAATCTTTGTTTTCAAATCTGTGTATAGCCTGATCCCTCCCAATCTCTGGAAGAATCTGAAATTTTTTTCACTCTTCCAAGAGCTTCTACCAATACATAAAGGGCAAAAAAGTAACAAGGGAGCGAGTATGGCCTCTTAAGATTCAAAAGATCATCTATGAATGGATCCACAAAGAAATGGTTGAGATCCTAAATGAATATTTCTCATCAGTATTTACTGTTATGAAAAGCATGGATGTTAGGGAATTTGAAGAAATAAATAGTGGTATCTTGAGGAGTGTACATATTACAAAGAAAGAGGTGCTGGAAATCTTAAAGCACATCAAGGAAGATAAATCCCCGGGATCTGATGAAGTGTTTCCCAAGACATTGCGGGAGGCTAGGGAGGAAATTGCTGGTCCCCTAGACTAGATATTTGAATCATCGATAGTCGTGGGTGAGATGCCTGAGAGTGGCAAATGTTTTTTGTTTAAGAAGGGCTGAGGGAAAAGTCTGGGAACTACAGGCTAATGAGCCTCACATCTGTGGTGGGTAAATTGTTGGAAGGTATTTTGAGAGGCTGTTGATGTCGTCTACATGGATTTCAGTAAGGCGTTTGACAAGGTTCCTCATGGTAGACTGATAGAGAAGGTGAAGGCGCATGGGATACAGGGTCGGGTATGTAGATGGGTCGAAACTGGCTCGGAAGGAGGAGACAGAGGGTAGTAGTGGAAGGCTCTTTTTCCAGCTGGAAGCCTGTCACTAGTGGAGTGCCTCAAGGCTCAGTACTAGGTCCTCTTCTATTTGTGGTCTACATAAACGACTTGGAAGTAGGGGTAGGTGGTGAGATCAGCAAATTTGCTGATGACACCAGGATGCTTGGATTGGCGGGTACAGAAGAGCAGTGTCAGGCAATACAACAGGACATAGACAGGTTGGTAGATTGGGCAGATAGATGGCAAATGGAATTTAATCCGGAAAAATGCGAGGTGATGCATTTTGGCCGGAAAAAGGTAGAAGAGAATTATAGGATAAAAGGTAAAACTATAAGGAGCATAGAGACGCAGAGAGACTTGGGGGTGCAGGTTCACAAGTCTCTGAAGGTGTCCTCACAGGTGGAGAAGGTGACAAAGAAGGCTTATAGTATGTTAGCTTTCATAGAAAAGGGTATAGAATATAAGAGTAGGAGTTTGATGTTGCAGTTGTATACAACTTTGGTTAGTCCTCACTTGGAATACTGCGCCCAGTTCTGGTCTCCGTACTATCGGAAGGATGTGGAGTCCTTGGAGAGAGTGCAGAGGAGGTTTACCAGGATGCTGCCTGGTATGGAAGGACTGTCCTATGAGGAACTATTAGATAGACTGGGGTTGTTTTCCCTTGAAAGACGTCGGCTTAGAGGGGATCTCATAGAGGTGTATAAGATTATAAGGGGTATAGATAGAGTAAATGGAGGTAAACTTTTTCCACCTTTAGAAATGGATAGGACGAGAGGTCATGGCCAGAGGGTGAGGGGGGCTATGTATAGGACGAATATTAGAGGGCAGTTTTTCACACAAAGGGTAGTGGGGGTGTGGAATGCACTGCCGAGTAAGGTGTGGGAGCAGGCACGCTGGGGCTGTTTAAGGGTCTCTTGGACAGCCACATGAGCGGTATGCAGATCGAGGGATATATTAGGACTGTTTAACTACGGCTTTTTTCCACAGGTAATTCGGTCCATAATTTGAGCACGCATTCGGCAGGTGGTGCGGGTACAGCTCTTGGATGTTGATTCATGGGTTGCCTGGAACCTCATGTCGTATATGAGTGCTTTATGTGGACCACCTGAAGGGCACCATGACAGCTCAGAGACTATCGATGTGGCTGTGCAGACACTTGGAATTGGGCCGGTGTCTGCGGGAGTTTGCGCGTTCTCCCCGTGGTTGCGTGGGTTTTTCTCCGGGCACTCCGGTTTCCTCCCACAACCCAAAAATTCGCTCTTAGGCTGATTGGGTAACAAATTGTCCCTATGGTGAAAATTTTCCAAATTAGGATTAATATATATATTATTATATAGGAATATTAAAATAGGATAATGTATTTGGTATTACGGTGGCGCAGGCTCGTTGGGCCGAAGGGCCTGTTTCCCGTGCTGTGTTGCTTAATAATTAATAATAGGATTTACAGGCATTTAGAGACGCAAGGACTGATTAGGGACAGTCAGCATAGTTTTGTGAGTGGAAAATCATGTCCCACAAATTTGATTGAATTTTTTGAAGTGGGTGACCAAGAAAGTAGATGACAAGAGTGCAGTTGATGTCTAATTGAACTTTAGCAAGGCCTTTGACAAGGTACTACATGGTAATTTATTGCATAAGGTTTAATCTCACAGGATCCAGGGGGAGATATCTAAATGGATACAAAATTGGCTTTTTGACAGAAGTCAGAGGGTGGTTGTAGAGAGTTGTTTTTCAAACTGGAGGCCTGTGACCAGCTATGTACCTCAGGGAATCAGTGCTGGGTCCTTTGTTATTTGTCATTTATATTAATGATTTGGATGAGAATATAGGGAGCATGGTGGGTAAGTTTGCAGATGACACTAAGATTGGTGGCATAGTGGACGTGAGGAAAATTATCTCCAATTGCAATGGGATCTTGATTAATTGGGCCAGTGGGCTGACGAATGGCAGATGGAGTTTAATTTAGACAAATGCGAGATGATGCATTTTGGTAGATTGAACCAAGGCAGGACTTACTCAGTTAATGGTAGAGTGTTAGACAGAGTTACAGAACAACAAGATCTAGGGGTACATGTTCATAGCTCCTTGGAAGTGAAGTCACAGGTGGGCAGAGTGGTAAAGAAGGCATTTGGCATGTTTGGTTTCATCAATCAGAACACCGAATACAAAAGTTAGGATGAATTGTTGGAGTTATATAAGACATTGATAAGGCCACACTTGGGTCACTGTGTGCAATTCTGGTCACCCTATTAGAGAAAGGATATTGTTAAACTAGAAAGAGTGCAGAAAAGATTTACTAGAATGCTACCAGGTCTTGATGGATTGAATTATAAGAAGAGGTTGGCTGGACTGGAACTTTTTTCTCTGGATTGTAGGAGGCTGAGGGGTGATCTTATGGAGGTATCTCTTACAAAACAATGAGGGGCACAGATCAGCTAGATAGTCAATATCTTTTCCTAAAGATGAGGGGAGTCTAAAACTAGAGGGCATAGGTTTAAAGTGAGAGAGGAGAGACACAGAAGTGTCCAGAGGAGCAATTTTTACACACAAAGAATGGTGAGTGTCTGGAACAACCTGCCAGAGATAGTAGTAGAGTGGATACAATTTTGTCTTTTAAAAAATATTTAGATAGTTACATGGTACGATAGATATAGAGGGATATGGGCCAAATGTGGGCAATTGGGATTAGCTTAGAGATTATAAAAAAGAAAGGGCGGCACAGACAAGTTGGGCAGAAGGGCCTGTTTCCATGTTGTAAACCTCTATGACTCTAATTCTCACCTCTTATGCATCGCTGATTTTCATCCCTCCACCATTGGCAGCCATGCCTTCACAGTTGCCTAGACTGTAAGTTCCAAAATTTTTTGCTTAAACATTTTCAATTTTCTACATTTTCTCTATTAAGGAGTTCTTTAAAGCTTAAGTCTTTGACCAAACTTTCGGACATCTATCCTAATCGCCCCTTATCTGACACAATGTCAAGTTTTGTTTTTATGAAATACCTTGTAAACTGTTAATATTCTGGGTGATGACACTTTGCTGTATGTTTCTGAATGAAGGACATCTTTTCTCTTTACTAATGCTGATGTTCACTGTATTGGCAGCTTTTTTCTCTTTTTATTTCTAGCTGGCTGGCTCCTCACTGCAGCCGAATTTGATATTGTTGCATGTGTCCTCAAACTGTCAGTCAGTAACGCTCATTCAGCCGGTTCCCAATTATAGTGAAACTTTTTATATTGCGAATTTTGTTTCTTGGCAAGCATGTACTTCTAATAAAGGGTCCCATTGTTTCCTACATAGCATAGAGATCCAATGTAACACAACACAAGAGGAAGTAAATAGTTTAAGGAGGTTTTAAATTAGCATTAACGGTTGAAAATTTCTCGAAGGAAAAATAGAAGTATATGAAAACCCCACCATGCAACAATATTTTCCTGAGGATTTTGGATTTGAATGTCTGTTCCAACATCTGTGGTTGGAAATATTGTGAACAGTGGGGAGTGTATGAATAGATTTTGAGAGGACATAGATAATTTCACTAAGGCTCCTTTGACAGCACCTTCCAAAACCGCAACCTCTGCCTCCTGGAAAGAAAAGGGCAGCAGATGCATTACCACCCTAAAGTTCATCTCCAAATCACTGCACACCATCCTGACTTGGAACTATATCACACTTCCTTCACTATTGCTGGGTTAAAATCTCTTCCTAACAGCACTGTGGAATATATTGGTTAAAGAAGACAGCTCAACACCATTTTCTCATGGCCAATTAGGTATGGGCAATCAAAGTGCTGGGCAAGCTGATGATACACATGTTTCCAGAAAATAATTTTTAAAAACTGATGGAATGGATGGACAAGCGACAGATGAAATGTTATGCACCAAAGTGTGAAGTGATACATTTTGCCAGGATAAAGCAACATAAAATAAAGGAAACAATTGTAAATGGGGAGCAGAACAGAAGACCTGGGAGCCTATCATTGAAGATGGCAGGGTGGGTTGAGAAAGCGCCTAATAAAGTGGTAAACGGGAGCTTGGGCTTCATAAATGAAGGCATAGGATACAAAAGCAAGGTAGCTACAATGAACTTTTATGAAACACTGGATCATCCTAAACTGGAATATTGTGCCCAACTCTGAACATCACACTCCAGGAAGGAGGTGAAAGCTTTAGCAGGGATGCAGAATATATTTATGAGAATGGTTTCATGAATGAAAGTCTTCAGTTGCGTGGATAAACTGAAGAAACTGGGGCAATTCTCATCAAAGGGAAGATTGAGAGGAAATTCGATAGAGGTGTTCAGAATCATGAGGGGTCTCAAGAGAGTAGATAGGGAGAAATTGTTTCCATTGGAGGAAGGGTAGAGAACCAGAGGATATTAATTAATAAAGGAGGTTTGGCAAAACATTTTTATGATGTAAAGATGCCGGCGTTGGATTGGAGTGGTAAGAACTCAGTAAGAATTTAGCAACACCAATTATTAATCCAACCGATTTATTTGATAGTAAAATAGCGAGCTTTCAACACTCCCGTGTCTTCATCAGGCAAGTGCAGTGTTCTGGTCTGCAATCGCACACATCAGCACAGACAGTCAGAGATTGCTGATTAGAATGCGAATCCTTACATCTAACCTGCTATTCAAGTGTTAAAGTGGCTAACAATGTGTGTGAAGGGGATCCTGAGCATTGTTAGAGAATTGTGTATTTTCTCCAGACAGCACAGTAAGTGAGGTTTTTGGCTAACCCAGGCAAGTTACGGGGGTTACAGATAGTGTGTCATGAAGCCAAGATCCCTGTTAAGACCGTCCTCATGTGTGCGGAGCTTGGCTCATTTTTACACAGCGAGTCATTAGTGTATGGAATCCACTGCCTGAGAATGTGGTAGAGGCAGATTCGGTTGTGGCTTTGAAAGAGGAAACGGGTCATTATCTGAAGAGGAAAAAAGATTGGAGGGCTACCAGGGAAGGACAGGAGAATGGGACTAACAGAGAACTGGCATAAACATTAAGGGCCAAATCTGTGCTGTTACCTTTCTATAAGTTCAGAGGGAAAAACAGTTGTGAGAACTGGAAAGGTGAGACATGTCTGAATCTACGGATTTCAGGTGTCACCATCTGTGTGCGGATGTGCAGATGGAGGTCAGTACTTTCCCATTCGCAGCCACACTCTATGCCACTAGCGGTTGCCCATCAAAGAGAGTTGGAACAAAATGAGACAGTGGTTATTGTCTTGCTTTGTTTCTCTGACAGTTAACTGTGCCTGCGGGCAGGGGTGCTGTACGTAGGACCTGCTTATCTCTTCCCTACTGACAATGACAGCTTCATCAGCTATTGTTTCCTGGGAATAGAGGATTCTTCAGTGTGACTATACATTGATCAGTCAAGCAAGGCCTTCTTTCAGAGTGAATAAGATTCAAAATACATGGGTGTTCGAGCAGACGTACGCCCTGTCTAAAATCAAAATGAAATGACAGAAAAATGACTCTGCCTAAAAAGTTAATGAGTTTTTAACATTGGCCTTAAATACCCCGAGAATTCCTGGGTTACATTTCATCTCATTGTCAAGCAAAGATCATCAATCATGTTTTATAATGTGAGTCAAATGAAAATGATGTTTTTGGAACAGGACAATCTATCAGTTAGAATGTCAAAACAACGGTTGGGGATGACCAAGTATCATTCAGTCAAGCCCTATCAATGCCTGAAGATGTGTGTTTGAGATATCTCACACACCTGTGCGACAAAGAGAAGTGAGTGGAAAGGTCTGGGCAGAAATTTCTTCCTATTGTACTTGTGCATTTCACTGAAGAGTGCACACTTCACAAAGGCTACCTTCTGTTTGAGGCAGTTGTACATGACACCTTTATTATACAGAACACACAATTTCAGTTGCATTTTATCTGTTGTGCTATTGTGAATTTAAATCAAGATGCTAGATTTCTGTGATATATGGTAGAACAGTCACAATTCATGCTTTTGACATTGTGAAAAGTTACAGAAAACTGTCTGTTCACTAACGTGGTTGCTCAGTAATTATATATACTACAAGTTATTTTTAATGCAGCCAGCCAGCACATTATAACCCTAAAAAAGGCAAACATGCATGCCTTGGATTACATCCAGGATCTCACTTTCCCTTGTTTCTGGTGTGGCTGTTGAGAGGAGTGCAAAGTGAGGGTGTTCTTGCCACTTGCCTTTCAGCTACTTAGTAGGGACTGGAAGAAGCAAGATGGTGAAGAGAAACTGGGCTAAAGTTTTTGGGGGTGGGGTGCCACTGCTCTCTGGTATACTTCTTCCTTGATGCCCTTTCCTTTATTATTTTTGATTGGGTGTAGGCATGAATTTGTTGTGGCATGGTAGCACAGTGGTTAGCGCTTATGGCTCACAGTGCCAGGGACCTGGGTTTGATTCCCAGCTTGGGTCGCTGTCTGTGTGGACCTTGCACGTTTTCCCTGTGTTGGTTTCCTCCGGGTACTCTGGTTTCCTCCCACAGTCTGAATGATGCACTGGTTAGGTGCATTGTCCATGCTAAATAGTCTCTTAGTGTACCTGAACAAGTGCCAAAGTGTGGTGACTAGGCGATTTTTGCAGTAACTTCATTGCAGTGTTACTGTAAACCCGCTTGTGACAATGAATAAACTTTTATCCCTAGTTGTCCTTGAATTGAGTGCAATTAAGATTCCATCACATTGCTGTGGCTCTGGAGTCACACGTAGGTCTGACTGGGTAAGGACGGCAGATTTCCTTCCCTAAAGGATATTGGTGAACCAGATTGGTTTTTAATAACAATTGATGATGGTTTCATGGACACTCTTAGCGAGGATAGGTTTCTATTATAACTTAATTTTACAATTTAAATTTCACCATCCGTCATAGTGGAACTTGAAACCATGTCGCTGATCTTAGCTTGGATTTATGGATTACTAGTTCAATGACATTACCACTGTGCCACCATACCCTTAACATCTACATAAAAACACTTGGACTTCATGAAATTCTGGAACCTTTCAGAAGATGAACATTTATCTGTCAGTCTCTGCAGCCACTAACTCACCAACTCAAAACACATGATTGGATTGTCTTTCCATCTATATTTTTTGAATTTTCTATTGAATGTGTGCATCGCTGACAAGGCCAACATTTGTTCCCCATCCCTAATTGCCTTGAAAAGGTGCTCAGTAATTCAACCTTCTTGAATTACTGAGGTCCATTTGCTACAGATACACCCTCTGTGTTGTCAGGAAGTCCCACGATTTTGATCCTGCGACAATGAAGGAACAATGGTATAATTGCAAGTCATGGTGGTTTATGGATTGAAAGGAAGCTTGAAGCTGGTGGCATGTGCTGTCCTTGGCCTAATTGGTAGAGGTGATGGGTTTGGAAGGTGCTGCCTACAGGACCTTGGTGAATTGCTGCAGTGCATCTGGTATATAATGCACACTGCTGGTGCTATGTGTTAGTGGTAAAGGGAGTGAATGGTTGAATTGTTGGATGAGGTGCCAATCAAACTGGCTGGTTTGACCTGGATGGTATTGAGCTTCTTGAATGTTATTGGAGCTGCATTCATCTGAGCAAGTGGAGAGTATTCCATCATACTCTTGACTTATGTCTTGTAAATGGTGAACAAGCTTTAAGGAGTGAGGTACTCTCTTCAGAATTCCCAGCCTCTGATCTGCTCTTGTATTTATACAGCTAGACCTGTTCAGTTTTTGGTCAGTGGTAAGCCCCCAGGACGTTGATAGCAGGGAATTCAGTAATGGTAATGCCATTGAATGTCAAGGGGCAAGGGTTGGATTCTCTTTTGTTGGAGATTGTCATTGCCTGACACTTGTGTGGAACGAATGTTATTTATCATTTACCAGCTTAAGTCTGAATGTTATCCAAGTTTTCCTGCATATGGACAATGACCATTTCCATATCTGAGGAGTCATGAATGGTACTGAACATTGTGCAACCATCAGTGAAAATTTCCACTCTGACCTTATGTTGGAGGGAAGGAAGCAGCTGAAACTGATGTGGATCTAGGGCCCTACCTTGAAGAATTCCTGCACCAGTGTCCTGGGACTGAGATGATTTATATCCAGCCACAATCATTTTCCTTTGTGCTAACTTTGACTCAGTGGAGTCTTCCCCCGATTCCCATTGATACAGGTTTTAAAGAACAAAGAACAACATATCACGGGAAACGGGCCCTTCGGCCCAACAAGCTCACGCCGCCTCCTCGATGTTCCCACTTCCGTCCATGATCCCTACCTATGTTTACTTGGACTCTTTGATGTCGTACTCACTCAAATACTGACTTGATGTCAAGGGCAGTCACTCTCACCTCACTTTTCGAGTTCAGCTTTTTTGTACATATTAGGCCAAGGGTGTAATGGAGTTAGGAGCTGAGTGGCCCTGGAAGAGTCCAAACTGAGCGTCAGTGTGCACGTTACTGATGAGTAAGTATTGAAAGTGGATTTCGTGGTCGTAAGTTGAATTTGTCCTGCTTTTTGTGGACCAATCATACCTGGACAATTTTCAATATTGCTGAGTAGATTTCAGACTTGTACCACTCTATTTATGTAGCTGGTCCAGTTCAGCTTTTGATCAATGGGAACCCTCAGGATGTCAATTCTGTTGTTGCAGGTGGAGTCATTGCCTGGTACTTCTGTGATGCAAATGTTATTTGTTCCACATATTCAAATCTAGCTCTAGGTGCAATTACTCTGTAACTTCTCATACATTTCACCATTTGTCAGATCTTTAATGTTAAGTAATTTTCTGTTGTACAAGCGATGTGCATATTGTTGTAAAGCAGTTAAGATGCATGTGAAATATTTCATATGTTCATTTATTATAATTGTAGTTTGATCAGCTAGTAGAAGATCTGCAAATGCTGTCTGTATTCCATTTGGTCTGGGAAAGGGTAGAACTGTAATCCGAGAACGAAAAGATTCACTTCACTGAAGTAAATTTTGAAAATTAACCAGACAGCAATGGAAACTTGTAAGAGAGAAGAGGAGGAGGAGGAGGAAAACAGGGAGCAAGTTGGGGAATGGAATAGGTTGAGAACTATAAATAAAAAATAAGTATTGAAAACACTTTTATTTATTAACAAAACCATCCAATATTTACTTATTTTTAGAGAAACCGCTTATTGATAAAAATTTAAAGTATGCGTTAACAAATCAGACTTGGGAGTTATACAGACTGTTATAGATCAGTCTCAATACAGACATTGCTGATGAAGAACTTTTACCTAAATAAAGTTCATTATTCTGGTGACATAGGAATACTTATGGAATTAATTCTCTTTATATGGAGGTTAATTTCTCTGTTATTATTTATTTTTTTTATTATTTATTTATTAGTCACTGCAAATGTGTGAATTTGTACTGTGCTGTGAAAATCTCCTAGTCGCCACATACTGTTCAAGTATACTGAGGGAGAATTTAGCGAACTTAAAAACTTTAACTACTGTTAAATTGGTATAGAGATTTTATGTGAGCATCTTAATGCATGTGCTAAAAATGGCACACTTTTCGATATGTTTGAACGTCCACATTTCCATTCTTCTGCTGCATTCTTTCTTTCTTCAAGGTTTTAACAAAAAGCTTCCTTGCGAACTTGTTTTGATGAGTTTGTGTGTGTTTTTCATCCACAGTTACTGTAGTACTTCAGTATGAATTAACAACAAATGTATGTTGAGCAAGTATTGATTTTCAGAGGTTTGTTTCAGCAAGCCCCGGTTGTGTTGGGAAACATCTATTCTGTGATATTGCAGCATTGAACCCACAGGGGGTGGCATTGAGATGCTTTTGGCATGACTTTTCACTTTTTAACTCAACAAGAACTCATAATTCTGCTTCATTTCTAACAATTTAACTTGCTTCTGGTTTAGAGTGAAATAAGGAAGATATTTACCCTTGAATAACAACTTATCATAAGGAAAGAACTTGCATTCACAACCTCAAATGTCCCAAAGCGCTGAGGAATTAATGAAGCATTATTGAAGTGCAGTCACTGTTGTAATGTGGGAACTGTAACATCAGTATTCACACCCCAAGCTCCCACAGGATAGCAGTGTGAAAACGAATTCTGCCAAGGCAGATGGTGGAACTTGAATTGAATAGAAGAAATCTGGAATTAAGAACCATGAAACCATTGTCGATTGTCAGGAAAAAACCATTTGGTTCACTAATGTCCTTTAGGAGAGGAAATCTGAATTCCTTACCTGGTCTGGCCTACATGCAACTGCAGAGCCACAACAATGTGGTTGACTTTCAACAATTAGGGATGGAGAATTAGTGTTGGCCAGCCAGTGATGCCAATGTCCCACGAATTAATTATTAAAAAAACAGATCATCTGTCTCAGTGAGGCTGGTTGAAGAGTGGATGTAGAATCATAGAAAGCCTGCAGTGTAAAAGGAGACCACTCGGCCCATCAAGTCTGTACTGACAACAATCCCACCCAGGCTCTATCCCTGAACCCCACATATTTACCCTGTTAATTGATGAGAACATCGCAGGGAGAACTCCCCTGCTTATCTTCGAGTACCAGTTCAAGATATCAGTGCATTCAGAAGGGAAGGCAGGGCTTTGCTTAGCGTTTCATCTGACGTTAACTGTTTTTTGATAGCTCAGGGGTTAAATACAGTGCCTGGTATGGTGGTGAGCCATAAAGCACAGGAAACTGGTGGGTTTGGCTTCTGATCTATGTTGAATCAGCTCTGGCCTCTGAGTCAGAAGCATGTGAGTTCAAAATACAGTCCAGGACTCATCGCATAATTTAAATTGACTGTCGTGCTGTATAGTGGGTAGTGTTTTCAGAGGTGACTTTAAACCAAACTCCGCCCCTCTGCAGTTTTGGTAGATGGTTGGTTAATAGCAGGATAAGTCTTCCAGTGGCCAGGCCAACGTTTATCCCCCAATCAACAATAGCCATCAATGTCATTTTCCATTTTTGGGAACTTGTTGTCCACAAAACTGGCTGCCACTTTTGATCATAAAATAGCAGTGACTGCATTTGTAAAACCATAATTCAGAGATTGCAAAGCTCTCCAATACATCCTGAGGAATTTTTTTATTTATTAATGGTTAAGCCAGCATTTATTGCCTATTCGTAGTTGTCCCCTGAGAAGGTGGTGAGGAGCTGCTTTCTTGAACCACTGCAGTCCCCAAGGTCCAGATATCTTCACAATGCTGTGAAGAAGGAAGTTCCAAGATTTTGATCCAGTGACAGTGAAGAAATACCAATATTGTTGCAAGTTAGAATGATGAGTGTCTTAGTAGGGAGCCTCTTATTGATGGTGTTCCCAGATATCCAACACCCTTGTCCTTCTAAACAGTGGTGTTTGTAAGTTTGGAAGGTGGTGCCTTAAAGCCTTGGTAAGTCCCTTTCTTTATTGATTCATCTTCTGGATAAGGGTGTCACTGGCTGGGCCAGCATTCATTTCCCAACTCTAACTGCCCTCGTTTCAGAGAGCATTTGAAACTCAATCAAATTGTTATGGATCTGGATTCACATCTTCCTTTTTGCCAAGCATGTTTTGTCTCCTATCTGGCCCTGAGACAGCACCTTAGAAAAGAGCAACTGGCCTCCAACCAGTAGAGGTCCCCCCTCCACACATGTGCGCGCGCGCACACACACACACACACACACACACACACACTCCCATTAATTCCAGCTTTGCTAAGGCTCCTTTCTGGCATACTCGATCAAATGCTGCTTTGATCTCATGGGCAGTCATTCTCACCTCATTTCTGGAGTTCAGCTATTTTGTCCATCTTTGAACAGTTACTGAGCTCAGGAGCTGAGTAACTGTGGCAAACTCAAACTGAGTATCAGTGAGCAGGTTATTGCTGAGTAAATGCCACTTTATAGCATTGTGGATGATACCTTCCATCACTTTGCAGATGATCAAGAGTAGACTGATGGGGCAAGAATTGGCTGGGTTGGATTTGTCCTGTTTATTGTGTTCAGGATATCCCTGAGCAATTTTCCATACTGCTGGGTAAATGCCTGTGCTATAGCTGTACTGGAACAGCTTGGCTAGGTGCCTGGCAAGACCTGGAATACAAGTTTTGAGGACTGTTAATGGAATATTTTCAGAGCCCATAGCTCTTTTTCAACGCACTACCTATTGAAAGCTCTTTCATAGATCTCAACTGTGTTAGTAGTGAAGTTGCTACAATCAGTTGTTCAAGGCTGAGAGGCAATGAAACATCAGCCTGGGGCAGGTTTTGGTGTTCAGAGTCTGCCCACTAGAAAAGGTGTATGTGTTGAACTCGGGTGGTGCAGGTGGGGTGAGGAGAGGCTTGGTTCAGACTCTTGATAGTGAGAAAGCCACATCTCTGAGCAGTAGCCACTTTTGCAAGATACCAAAGTGGACTTGTAGCGTCAATGTAGTTGTTATCTGAGCAGCAGTAAAGTAAGAATGGGAAGAAAGAAGAAAGAAAGCTAATTTAACAAATACTTGATTTGTAAATTGTAATGACTCAGGAAGGCCGACTAGAAAGGAACATAGTTTATTGCAGAATGCAAAATAAAACCACTACCAGGGTGTATGCGAACTAGTCCCTGCTTGGGACTACAGTTCAGCAGGCCCAATCCTGGGCCAGCCTTATAAATGGCTTAGCCAAAGAGTTTGTTACCAAGGGAATCCATACACAGCGAGCCCCACAAGTAGATCATTCAGTGATTCCCCATGGACCTCGTGGAGTTCACATAAATTTCTCCCTGCGTATTGTTGGAGGAAGTTTACCTATTGCATAGTTTGAGTAATAGGGTTGTATATTTAAGGGTTCAGTATTACCCTTTGAGTTATTTCAAGAAAATAGCTGTGAATGTAGATGAATGTAATCTCACGTCAGTGTCCAAACATAAATATAAAAGATGCTGCATGTGCCTAGTTAATAATGTTGGATGTGAAAAAAAATTGATTTAATTTAATGTGTTGCTTCTGAAATTAATATGAATGTTTGTCCCAGCTAAAATGATGAAAATGCTGTAGATAAAAGTTCCAAGACCCATTTTTCCCTTTAAGTTACTTCCCACAACTCTCATGCTATAAAGTTGTTACCTCATATTGGTGTATCAAAGAACTACAGATGCCAAGGATTCCTTGGCATCTGTAGTTCTTTGATACCATCCATGTCTGAACTGATGCCTGCAAATGTTTAGCAGTGGAAGGAACCTCACAACTAAGCCCAGCCCTTGATTGTGGTGCATTAGCAGTGGCTCAATGAATGACAACTTGAGGAGAAAGAGAGCTGCAAAAGCGATGTTACCTCTTCCATTGCTGAAATTGGTTAATGCATGCAGATGATGGATTGAGCTGTGCTGAACTCTGTGGTTTCACACTGTAGCATGTGCATTACTCATTATTAGTCTGTGAGTGAGCAGATTGTTTGCCTATGTAAGAATTAAATATCTAGCCTCTGTCTGGGTTCCAGCTGAGTTTACCGACTCAACCCAGGTAAAGTGAGGAAGATCAACCATGACCTTCAATGTTGCTAAAAATCCATGAATCCAGCAGGTTATGTGAACCCAATGAAATCTGTGTACCCTTATCCCCCAACTGAATCTGTGCATTCATATCTCAGTTGAATCTGTGTACTTATATCCCCCACAGAAACTGTGTACTCCTATCTCTTTGCAAAATCTGTCCATAATATATCCCCTGCAGAATCTGCACTCATTCCCTGCAGAATCTGCACTCATATCCCTTGCAGAATCTGTGCACTCATACCCCTCCTCATAGAGTCGTAGAGGTTGACAGCATGGAAACAGGCCCTTCGGACCAACTTATCCCTGTTCCCCTTTTTTTAATCACTAAGCTAGTCCCAATTTCCCACATTTGGCCCATATCTTTCTATATCCATCCTACACATGTGTAGTCCTTTTTAAAAGACAAAATTGTACACGCCTCTACTACTACAGTTTGTTCCAGACACTCCATCACCCTCTGTGTGAAAAATGTCCCCTCTGGACACTTTTGATCTCTCCTCTCCCACATTAAATCCATGTCCTCTAGTTTTAGACTCTCCTACCTTGGGAAAAGATGTTGACTATTAGCTGATCTATGCCCTTCATTATTATATAGATCTCCATCTGCCATTCAAAGCTGTCTGGCCTAACTGATCAAGATCTCATTGCAATCCGAGATACCTTCTTTATGTCCACTATACCACCAATCTTGATGTCATCTGCAAACTAACCATGCCTCCTATATTTTCATCCAAATCATTATTAATATAAATGATAAATAACAGTGGACCCTAAGGTACATCATTGTTCACAGGCCTCCAGTTTGAAAAACAACCCTCTGACAACCACCCTCTCTTCTGTCAACAAGCCAATTTTGTATCCAATTGGCTAGCCCACCCTGGATCCTGTGAGATTTAATCTTATGCAACAGCCTACCATGTGATACCTTGTCAAAGAACTTGCTGAAGTTCATGTAGACAACATCAACTGCACTGTCCTCATCCGCATTCTTGATTTCCTCTTCAAAATACTCAATCAAATTTGTGAGACATGATTTTCCACTCACAAAGCCATGCTGATTGTTGCTAATCAGTCCTTGCCTTCTACCTGCAAGAATTTGCGCACTTATATCCCCAACATAATCTGTATATGCCTACTCCCCAACGGAATCTGTGCACTCATATCCCCCTGTGCACTCAAATCCGATAATAGAATCTGTGTACTCACGTCCCGCTGCAGAATCTACGGGCTTTATGTCAGAAGGAGCACATGGAACTCCAACACAATGGGTCTCTGTGGAATAATAAGCCCTCAGGACTCAGTGCAGCTATACCCAGTAGAACCTTGTGGAGCTACACCAATGTGGTCCTGAGGAACGCAATGAAAGAAACTGGAAATGTGAAGCCTCATCGTTAGCAGAGGATAATCTAGAAGAAAAGTGATGAAAAGATTAAAAACAGGGTGGTTCCAAATTCTGACCTGCAGGAGAGTTTTCATCCACAATGTTCCTTGAGTTGCAAAGAAAATGTGTGTGTACGGCCTTCAGTTTGAAAACAGCACATGTTTGAAAGTTGGTGGAGCACTTTTGGTCTTTCAACAATTTTGAGTCAATGCTACATTAGCAGAACTCTTAGCTGGCTCTTGAGATTTAAAAGGTTGGAGACCGCTGGTCTGATCTTTTATTTTGACCTCTCGTTGCTGCCAGCAGTCATTGTTTCATCTCCTGTTCTAATAATCACTGCTGACATATTATCTGAATCTGTCTCACTATTTAAAAAAAACCTTTCTAGGACTTGATGAAGTGATGTGGAGGACACAGTCGGTGGTGAATAACTTTGGAGTTAAATTGAATTCTATTCAATGACCTGAATCTTGGTGCCTGTGATAGTGCTATATGTTTGTGCTTCATCAGGGAAAGAATGATAAACTGGGAATTGGCAAGTTTTTCCCACTTCTTATCCAGCGACAACGTCAAGTGCTGTCAGACACACCAGTGGATTTGTGCATTCATGTCACCTTCCATTTCTTTGGAAGCTAGCTTTAGCAATTACACACACTAGTAACTCTTCATTTTAAGTAAAGCTGTTGGTTTTTAGGAGGTATTTATTGTGAACTTAAAGTTATCAGATTTATTTCCTTAAATGTGTATTAAACAGCATAACTTTTACATCGAATCATACAGCACAAAGAAGGACATTCAGCCCATCCTGTCTCTGCTGATTCTTTGAATGAGCCATCCAATTCATTCCACTCTCATTTTTGGTTTCCCATTGCCTTGCAGTTTTTCTTTTCAAATGTTTATTTAATTTTGTTTTGCAAGTTACTAATGAATCTACTTCCACCAGCCTTTTAGGCAGCACATTCCAAATCATACACTATTTAAAAAAAAATCCTCGTCTCCCACTGGCTCTTTTTCCCATTATTCTAAAACTGTGTCCTATAGTTAACAAATTCTCTGCCAGTGAAACCAGTTTCTCTTTGGTTACTTTATTAATACCTCTCAAATGAAAACAATGTTGAATTTCTCTAAGATTATTAATATATTTGCCCGATGACCCAGGGAGTTCCTGACATTTCTAACTATAACTCAAATTTTCTTCAATTTTGCTTACACAGTAGTCTTTTTAAGAAATAATTCATAAGGCCATGTGGTTTTATAGTGTACTGAATATGTTTACATCTTTTACAAGTTAATAATATATCTAAGGCTCTGATAACATGATAAACTCCAAAAGCAAAGCTTGAGTGAACAAAGCCACAATGCTCTATGTCATAGCGTGGCAAGGTATAGATTTATCTTCACAATTTTCCCAGTTCAAACTTATGTTCTTTTCTGTTGCACAGTTTTTCACCTTGATGGTTACCTGCATGGGTGGCACAGTGGCAGAGTGGTCAGCACTGCTGCCTCAGTGACAGGGACCTGGGTTTGATTCCTGGCTTGGGTCACCGTCTGTGTGGAGTTTGCACGTTCTCCGTGTGTTTACGTGAGTTTCCTGTGGGTGCTCAGGTTTCCCCTCAGCCTGAAAGACGTGCTGGTTAGGGGGCATTGACCCAAACAGGCACCTTATGTGGCGACTAGAAGAATTTTACAGTAACTTTATTGCAGTGTTAATATAAGCCTTATTTGTGAGGAATAAGTAAATAAACTTTAAATTGCATTGTGGTTGTTGGCTCTTTCCCTTCGTTTCTCTATATAAAAAAGGACAAAATTCTATTGGGAAGGACCAGGTGGAAGCTAGGTGTTTCTGTAAAGAGATAAAGAAAGTCAAGGTGTGCTACACTGGTATATTAGTGCATGGTCCCTGGTTGCTAGTTGATAAATGGAATTGGCAATGGCCAGAGAATAGATATAGTAGACGTGCAGTGTATAGAGTGATGTCCAATTCGTGCATTCTTGTTGCTGAACTGTTAATCCTAATGATCTCGAGACATAATAATTAAGTTCAACCTTTACAGATAGAAATTTAAATATGGTGAATTAAATAATTCTGGAATAAAAAGATTAGTTTCAGTTATGTGATGACATAACTACCAGATTATCATAAAAAAAAACCTGGTTCATTAACTTTCTCGAGGGAAAGAAATCTGCAATTCTTACCTGGTCTAGCCCATATCCACAGCAATGTGGTTGACTCAACTGCTTTCTGAAAAACCTAGCAAATTACTCTGTTGTAATCAAGAAGGTGGCTCACCAGCCCCTTTTCAAAGGCAATTAATGACAAGCAATAAATACTGGCCTTGCCAGGATGCTTATATCCTGTGAATGAATGAAAAGCAGTGCTTTGAGATGTTTTTGAGAAACGCGACAGGGCATTGTAGTCAAACCTGCTTTTCAATATTACCATAGTTGAGTTCACTTGTGAACTGGCTGGGGGAACTTAACATAACTACAAACTAGTATTGCAACCCCTCCAGAAATTAGAGATCAAACTTCTAGAAGTATATGTGAGCAAATCTGGCAGAAAAATCATGGGCTTATTTGAACAAACAACAAAACAGCACGGGAAACAGGCCCTTCGGCCCAACGAGCCCGCGTCGCCACCCCAATGTTCCCACCTCTACCCATGATCCCTGTCTATGTTTATAGAACATAGAAACATTTGAAACAAAGTGTCTTTGAACACTTTTGGTTATTATCAAAATATTGAAACAAGTCTCTGAACATGTCAGACAGTTGGAGGCAGGTGCTAATGTGATGAAACAGAGTTAAGAGCTCTACTTCATATTACAAATATGTAAATCTGAAAAAAGGAATACAGATTGTAATGTATTTCAAGATCTTGTGCAGGAAGTCCTGAGGTTTTGGGATGGTGTGAGGCCCTGGAAAACCATGGGCGGAATTCTCCGAACGTTCATAACACTGGGATTCTCCCATCCCATTGCAGTGAATGGGGATTTGGCTGAGGGCTAAATTCTTCATCCTCTCTGGCAGTGGTGGAGGGGCGTGAACGGCCAGAGAATTCCAGCCAATGCTCCACTTTATGACTTAAACATGTTTGTATTTTTTTCCCTCCTTTTTCAGACATTATACCGCCTTTTTGGTGTTGTTTATGTGGATGCTGGACACTGAATAGTACTTCTTCATCTTATAGGAGGCACAAGACTTGCATTAGTAGGTTATTTTTGTAGTCTCCTGCTTCCTATTTACTGAGTCTAGTCTTTCACATAATCCTTGGGGTTTACTGCACAGTAATGAGGAGCGAACCCCTGACTCCATGGCCAACCCTTTCTAATCGACAAGTTCTGAGGCTAAAACCAGAGAATAATTACATCACAGAAGGAAGTCATTTAACCTGTCAAGCTCATGCCAGCTCTCTGCAAGAATTTAGCCAGTCCAAATCTCTGACCATACAATTTTTTGTCCTTTCGGTGCTTATACATTTATCTTTTGAAAGCCATAATTTACTATGCCTCCTCCCTTTTGGACAATGCATTCCAGAACTTAACCACTTGTGTTAAAAAGGCTTTTTCTCATGGCACCTTTGATTCTCTTGTCGATCACTTTAAATTTGTGCCTTTTTGTAATTGTGCACAATTTCTCCCTATCTACTGTGTCTCAACCCCTCATGAATTTGAAACCTATATTAAATCTCTTATGAGCCCTCCCTTCTAAAGAGAATTGTTCCAATTTATCCTTATAATTGAAGGCTCTTCTCCATGGATCATAGAATCATAGTACAGAAGGAGGCCATTCAGTCCGAGTCCAAACCAATGACAATCACATACAGGTCCTATTCCCGAAACCCCACATATTTACCCTCCTAGTCCCCCGTGGGTTCCCCCATACTAAGGTCAATTTAGCATGGCCAGTCAACCTAACCCACACATCTTTGGACTGTGGGAGGAAACCGGAGCACCCAGAGGAAACCTATACAGACACAGGGAGAATGTACAAACTCCACCCTTTTCTCATAATATTTTCCGCACTCTCTCTGGAGCCTTCACATTCTTCCAAAAATGTAGTGTCAAAGTTCTATAAATATTGCAGTTGAGACTGTAACAATATTTTATAAGGGTTCATCAAAACTACCTTGCTTTTGCATTCAGTGTCTCTATCTATAAAGCTCAGAGTTCCAAATGTGTTGTTAACCACTTTCTCAACCTGCCCTGCCTTTATCATTGATGTGGCTAATGGTAACACTGCATTGAGAGCCCAGCTGCGAATAGCTAACTCAGCACAAAGTAGGGATTGAACATGGCATCTTGTTGATCTGTGTGACTCAACTACTCACTGCCTTTAGCCAGCTGGATCACTGGGGGATTGCATTCTGTGTATGAAAGCACGTTTCTTTCCACATTGAAGTAATCATAAGATAAAACATCACAGTGAATCTACATTTCACAGCTGCTGAAATGTTTAGGCTTAATACAGTCTTTATTTTGAACTGGATACATCAGAGAATCAGTTGACCAAGTTTTACAAATAAATCAATTCCTTTAGGATTAGACTTTGTTTTGTGGTTAACTGCTGGCTCACTGCAAGTACAGTGGTTTGTTTACTTGGAAAGGATTCTTTCCAACCTGGTGGTTCAATGAGGCTTATTTTCAAGTTATCTATTGACTAATAACATAGTATCACATAGTTCAAGCACAGGCAGAAGAGATTTCACAACAGGGTTGAGAAGTGGTTTTCCAGCAATGAATATTTATGAATAAATATTGTGATTTGTTGGATAGAAATTAGAAAAAGGTTTATATATGTGTGTCTGCCTGTGTTTGGGTCTGTATGCGCATATGGGTCTATAAGCACATGTGAGTTTGTATGCACATGTGTGTCTTGTGTTTGTCTGCGTGTCTGGGGGAATTGTATTTGTGTGCATCTTTGCATTGGACAGAGATTAAGTGAATTCAAGATGTGTACTGAATTAGCCAACTGAAGAGAGTGTTATCCAATATGTTAATTACTCACTACATACATCTAACTGTGTTTCTAATTAGGAAATGATATGCAATTGACATCATTGTTGGGATATAGAATCAGTGAAATCATAGAAACTTAGAGCACAGATGGGATTATTTTGCCCATTGTACCTGTGCTGCCTCATAGAGCCGTTGTGCTCAGTCTGTGTCCCCACCTTTGTTTTGTAATCCTCCAAGTTTCTTGTTCTCAAGCACCTGTCCAACTCAATTTTTTGTAATAAGTCTTGGGAGACAGAACTCCATTCACCAAAATCCCTTTATTTACAATTCCAACAGCAGTACACAGAGTGCTATCAGTCAGCAGTCTACCTTTGGGACTGCCAGAGGAACTGACAGTCCTGGTTAAATACAAAGAGAAGACTCCCTGATTGGCCCATCAGTTGACTCCTTAACCAGGGAGTTCATATTCCAATAGGCAACCTCCATGGTCTGATTGAAGTCATTGCATTTTTACAATTAATTATAAAATCAATTTCCATCACTTTCTCAAATAGAATGTTCCAAATTCTGACATATTCCAGTGAAAAGGTTTCTCTTCATCTTTCCTCTCAAATTTCTGCTAATCATTTTGAACCTATGACCTCTGGTTAATGACTACTCTAAAGGAAATAATTTTTCTTTATCTTATTAAAAAGAAACCTCTCAGCATCTTGAAAATCTCCAACCTCTCCTCATAACTGACCTCTTCCTTCCTTGGTAAAACATGATGTCAGTACTCATATTTGCATAGCATGTGCACATCTATTCTAATCTTTCTTGTGCAAGTGTTGATAAAATTATTAATCACATCTTATACTTCTTTTCAAATACATCTTCCAACCAAGATATCCATATTCATCCAATTTTGACCACTGTGCATTCCCAATTTCTGTTGCTCCAAATGATCATACTTCCAGCTGCCTAAACTTTGGAAATCGTTACCTAAACCTTGCCATCTTTCTATCTCTCTCTTTCCTTCTTTAAACTGCTTCTTAAATACTTCCTATGTTACTGTCTCTTTATGTTGTTCACTGTTAAAACTTGCTTGCTAATTTTCCTGTAAAGTGCCTTGAGACTTAAAAGCATGTTTTTCTTCCTTGGTTACCAGGAGGCGGTAGATATTTGTGAAATAAATAAATGTGGTAAGTATCTTTACCTGCATTGTATGAATGTGTGTATGGCCTTTCCACTGAAATCAGAGCATGTGGCTGTAGCAGTGTCACTGTGGCCGATCCATAATATTTATTGGACAATACTGATGCAAGATAACTCATTCAGAAAGTCCCGTTAGCCTGTTAAATTTCTCTTGTCAATTATTCCACTCTCTGCCCCAGAAAGTTATAATAATATAAATTGTTTTTGACTTGTTTTTTACCAGCGTGTCCTGATTGTATTTGAGAGTTCATGTCTGAGCTGATTTATGTGTTGGGTAACTGAGTCACACAGAACAGAGATGTCTGTGTCATCATCCCTGGTTTGTCCTGAGTTTAACTAACCTCAGCTGAGGCAGTGGTACAGCCGCTAGAAGTTGGTTTATTGTGTCCCTGACTAGAGGAGGCAAAAATCGAGTAGGTTTTCCATTGCTAAATGCTATGCATTAGCATGTTTATGGAGAATGTTTATGGACTTTGAGTGATAACAAAATCTGACTCAACAAGCACTCTGTTGGTACTCACTGTAGGGGGGTAGTTATGGAACCAGATCTGGCATTATTTTTCATATTGATTCAGTGATTCATTGTCCCTAGTTGGCCTTGAGAGCATAATGATAGACCTTCTTCTTGAGTCACTGGAAACCATGTGGTGAAGATACTCTGGCAGTGCTGTGAGGAAGGGAGCCAGCAATGATAAAGCAACTGTGATATAGTTCCATGTCAGGACACTCTGTGGATTGGACAGGAATTTAGCATTACCATTCATGTGGTTTCCCTTTTTTCTAGGCAGTACAACTCATGAGTTTGAAAGATGTTGTCAAAAAAGTTTTAGCTGTAGTGTGCACTATTTACAGTGCATCTTGTAAATTGCGCTACAACTGAAGTGTGCTAATGGTGGAGGGAGTGGACATTTAGTCTAGTGGCTAAACACTCATCAAGCAGAATAGTTTGCTCTGGATGGTGTTGAACTTCAAGTGTTAAAGTAACTGCTTCGATCCAGACAAATATTCTATTGTACACCAAATGTTGTGTTGTAGATGGTGGAGAGGCTTTGCAGAGTCAGCAGGTGACCCATTCATAACAGTATATCATAGAATCTCTGCCATGCAGAAGAGGCCATTCACCTCATCAAGCCTGACAGAGTAATTTATCCAGGCCCTCTCCCTTGCTCTATTCCCATAACCTCACACATTTCCCATGGCTAATCCAGCTAACCTATATATCTTGGGACACCAAGGGGCAACTTAGCATGGTCAATCCACCTAATTTGCTGTGGGAGGAAAATGAAGCACTCAAAGGAAACCCACACAGCTGTAGGGAGAATGTGCAAACTCCACACAGACAGTCACCCAAGGTTGGAATTGAACTTGGATCCCTGATGCTGTGAGGCAGCAGTGCTCATCATTGTCCCACTCTGGTGTATGAGTTTATACCTGCAGAAAAGGAAAGGAAAAAAATGTCATTTATCAATCAGTCAATAATTACAACCAAATTTTTGGCATCACTTTGTTCTTTTGAAGTTTACAACATGGAAACAGGCCCTTTGGTTCAACTTGTCCGTGCTGCCTTATCTTTTTTAAAAATCCCGAAGCTAAATCCAATTGCCAGCATTTGGCCCATGTCCCTCTATACCCATTGTCCTCATGTAACTATCTAAATGCTTTTTAAAAGACAAAATTGTACCTGCCTCTACTACTACCTCTGGCAGCAGACCGTCTGTGTGAAAAATTGCTCCTCAGACACTTTTGTATCTCTCCCCACTCACCTTAAACCTATGCCCTCTAGTTTTAGACTATGTCACTTCTGGGAAAAGATATTGAATTCTAGCTGATCTGTGATCCTCGTTATTTTATATTTTATATATAATGATGTTTATATTATAACATCACCCCTCAGCCTCTTGCGCTCCAGTGGAAAAAGTCCCAATTTATCCAACCTGTCCTTATATCTCAATCCATCAAGTCCCGGTAGCATTCTAGTACATCTTTTCTGCACGCTTTCTAGTTTAATAATATCCTTCTTATAATAGGGTGACCAGACCTGCACACTGTATTCTAAGTGTGGCCTTACCAATGTTTTGTACAACTTCAACAAGGCAATCCAACACCTGTATTCAATGTTCTGACCGATGAAATTAAGCATGCCGAATGCCTTCTTCCCCACTCTGTCCACCTGTGACTCCACTTTCAAGGAGTTATGAACATATATCCCGAAATCTCTTTGTTCTGTAACTCTTCCTAACGCCCTACATTAACTGAATAAGTCCTGTACTGGTTCAGTCCACCAAAATGCATCACCTTACATTTGCCTAAATTAAACTCAGTTGCCATTCATCAGCCCACTGGCCCAATTGATCAAAATCTTGTTGCAATTGGAGATAACTTTTTTCACTGTCCACTATGCCACCAATTTTGGTGTTTTCGGCAAACTTACTAACGATGCTTCCTAAATTCTCATCCAAATTGTTAATATAAATAAGAAGTAACAGTGGACCTAGCACCAATCCCTGACAGGCGTGCAGTTTGAAAAACAACTTCTACAACCACCCTCTGTCTTCTATCATCTGGCCAATTTTGTATCCATTTAGACACCTCCCCCGGACCCTGTGAGATTAAACCTTATGCAACAACCTACCATGCGGTACCTTGTCAAAGGCCTTGCTAAAGTCCATGTAGACAACATCAACTGCACTGTCTTCTTGGTTACACCTTGTTAGGTTCTTGAGATTTAAAATGCAGGTTAAAGGTGGGGACCTCTCATAAATCTTGATTCATATTGGGCGTGAAGATTGGAGATGAGTGGCAGGCAAAGAGACAAAGTGAGAGAGGCTGTATGGGAAAGAAGCATGCAAGCTGTCCTGAGAAGGAAGACTCGCTCTAGGAAGCAAGGGAATGTGAGGGTTGGAGGTAAGGATGGTATTTTTTGTATCGGGGGGGTATGGTTCTGTAGTTGGGTGAGGGAAGGGTATTTCAGGTTAGAGATGGTCATAGAGACATGGTTCTGGACAGCAGCATTATTGCTGTCAGCTCTGGGATCCTGCGGTTGATCAGAAGGTACTGGGCAGCGGAGGAATCCATCACAGTGAGAGTGAAAATGAGATGGGAGTAATGTGGCAGGTCAAGATTAAGGTAGAGATTCATGGTTCATGTATGATGGGGGAGGAAAGGAAGTTATTCCATGCACATTTTGTGATTCTCACTTATGCAGCATAGTCACTATAATACCTGGAAGTGGGAGGAGGAGGAAGGTCTTTCCAGCTGGGTGGAGTTCAAGGTGAACACAATTGGCCGTCTAAAGGTAGACCCTAATGATCATGAGGTTACGGGAAGCATGCTCAGTTGTGTTTTGTTCTCCGTGTGGTGAAGCAGGTTTGTTCCTGGCCCATGTTCTCATAACTTTGAGATCCCAGTAACGTCTGGAGTTGCTGTTCATTCTGTGCCATTTGCTATTTTCTGCTGTCAGAGACAGGGATGAAGGGAAGGAGGGAGGGATGGACAGATGCGAATGTCTTCAAGGGGCATGGATGGTGGACGGCAGCAATCTCCCAGGTGAATGGCCATAGCTAGCAAAGACTCATTAGTCATTAGATGTTAGTCATTGCCTGCTGCCAAAACAGTGGTCTCTCCATAGAATCTTGAGGGTAGTGAAGGCACATAGAATAGTATCGGGGGAGGTTGTTGTCATCATCCAGGTCAAAGAACAGTGTCTTCAGGTGCACCTTTTTGTGAAGGTCCACGAGCAGAAGTTAGGCCACTAAAAGATGTGATTCAGATGTTTGGACATATCCATCACAAGAGAATATTCCAGATCATCGTTGTCTGCTATATTTCACACAGACTCGTGCTACAAAAGTGAGTTGGGTGGATGGCTTGACTGAGGGAGACGTGGAGGATTGAGATGTCTTCTCTGATAATGAGAACGGTGAAGGGGATAGAGTTGCCAAGGGACAGGATATCATTGAGTCACATTGAGAGGCCATAATGATCTCAGGCACTTGTAAAAAGAAATGAGAGTTGCAGTTACTTTGGAATCTACTCACTGATTGTGCCTCATCTACACTATGGGCTACTGAGTAGCAATCACTCTGAATCTTTCAATTGATTTGATTTGATTTGATTTATTATTGTCATATGTGTTAGCATAGAGAAAAAAGTATTTTTTTTGTGATAAACAGATAAAACATACTGTTCACAGAGAAGGAAAACAGGGAGTGCAGAATGTAGTGTTAAGTCATAGCTAGGGTGTAGAGAAAGATCAACTCAGTGTGAGAAAAGTGCTTTCAAAGGTCTGATGGTAGCAGGGAAGAAGCTGTTCTTTGAGTCGATTGATATATGATCGCAGACTTTTGTATCTTTTTCTCGACAGAGAAAGTGGAATTGCAGAGACTCATACAAGTCTCAATCCTACATGGCCTCATTATTAGTGTGGAACTATGATTTGTCATTGCAGACACCTCAGCCAAGGTAATTAGCCTTCCTGCATGAACTGTTATGGAGCTCTGTTAGAGCTGCTGATGCTTCACAAAATTAGGTTCTCAGTCCTCGGCAAGGTCTAGCACATAGTCCTGTTCCAATCTCTCTCACCTCATGGGCTAAGACCTCGATATCGTATCTAATACACTTTGGTTGCAAGCATTTTAGGTGAGGTCTACTGCCCTTGATAAGAAAATGAGCAGCTCAAACAAATCTCCATGTGCAGTTTCATGGAGGCTTCAGTCAACTGCACACATGCCTCTTAAATCCTACAATCAAATCCCTCTTGCAGTCAAAGCTAACTCTCCTGTTCCTTGTGGCCTTTATGTTAGCTCCAAATCAAAAACCATCAAGAAAGGTCATTAGAAATTGAATACGCTCACCACAACTTCCTTCAGACATGTGGGATAATCTCTAGTTTTCTGCTGTTAAGAGGATGGTGCAAACTGCATCCACAATGTTCCTTACCATTCATATAGCATGTTTATCTTCCCTTGACTACTTGTGGCATCCATCCACACCTCACATCAGGGCAACAGCAGCTGGAGCTGCAGTTACCTCACTGGGCCATCTGCGCTGGCAATGCAAAACCAGCTTTGCTGGACAGGAGATGTCATTCTTTAGAATTATTCTTTCATGGGATGTGGATGTCACTGGCAAGGCCATCATTTTTGCTCATCCCTAATTGCCTTGCTAGCTATTGCAGAGTGCAATTAAGAGTTAATTACATTGCTGTGAGTTGAACTGACATGAAAGGCACACCAAGTAAGGATAGCAGACTTCCTTCCCTGTAGGACATTAACAAAGAAGATGAGATTTTACAATAATCAATTGTCATTTCCTGGTCACCATTATAGGGACTAGCTTTCAATTCCAAATGTTATGAATTGAATTTAAATTCCATTAGTTGCCGTAGAAATCTTACAGTGCAGAAGTAGGCTATTCAGCCCATTGGGTTTGCACTGACTCTCCAAAAGATAATCTTAAATAGCACCATTCCTGCCCAGTAATCCTACACATTTACCATGGTGAATCCATTGGTGGAATTTGAACCCATGTTCCCAAAGTCATTAGTCTGGCCCTCTGGATTATTCGTCCAGTGACATTATTACTACATAGGCATCTCCTCTTAAAAGTATGCCTAACACCAAACTCCCAAAGCAACTAATCTGCTCAGAACTCAATTGGGGCAGGACATACACAAGGACAGTGGAAAAACTTTAAGGACGTTGACAAAGCATCCTTGAAGAGGTTGAACATCCCCATCGACACATAGCAGCCCTAGGCTTGTGATGAGTAAAACAGAGCACCAGAACTTCTGGGAGGCATGCAGATTTGAAGTTGAGGGTCAGAGAGAGAGCACAAATCTCCAAAACCTCCATCCACTCAACCCTTCAAGTACCTGCTTGAAACTTCAAGAAGATGACCATCACCTTAGAACCAAAGAAAAGCCAGGCATGTGACTTATTGACTATTATCCGGTGGCTCTAACATCCATCATTATGATGTGCTTTGAATTTTTATCTGAATAAAGTTTGTTATCTTGATGACATAGGAATATTTATGGAGTTAATTTTCTTTATATGGAGGCTAATTTCTCTGTTAAACTGGTGCAGAAGTTTTATGTGAGCATCTTAATGTAAGCCAAACAGTGTGTCTTAATGACTATTGTCCAGTGGCTCTGACATCCATCATTATGATGTGCTTCAAAAGTCATGGCATGACTCAATTCCAGCTTCCCGGACTACCTGAATCCATTACAGTTCACCTACGCCACAACAAGTCCACAGCGGATGCCATCTCCCTGGTCCTGCACTCAATCCTGGATAACAGAGACAACTATGTCAGACTCCTATTTATTAATTACAGCTCAGACTTCAACATCATTACTCCAATGAAACACACCTCCAAACTCTGTGGCCCAGATCTCAGCACCTCCCTCTGTGACTGGGTCCTGAGCTTTCTAACCCATAAATTATAATCAGTAAGGATAGGCAACAATACCCCCTCCACGGTCATCCTCAACACTGATGAAGGAATAGTGAGTTATATATTCAGCTTTGAAAATAACACTAAGAGACAGTTACTGGTGTCGATAGGAACATGAGGTATGTGGACAATCTAGGTGAGTGTGCAGGACTTTAACAGATGATATCCAATGTGGGAAAATGCAAAGTTATCTACATCGGATTTTTTTTAATGAAGAGATGAGAAGCTGTGAGGGAGTAAACTGAATTATAAGATCATATTTACAAATCACTAGGAATGTAAGGAAGGGATGCTTCTATTGCATAAAGCCTTGGTCAAACTCAGTCTCACTGTTGTGTTAGGTCCTGTGCATCATGCCTCAGGAAGGATATATTGGTCTCATCGTCTATACAACAGAAGTTCCCAGAATGATCATCAGGCTTAAAATGGTCAAATAATGAAGATAGGCTACGTAAAAGTGGTTTTGAGTTTAGAACACTGAGTAGTAATCTACTTGTGATCTTTAAATTATAATGGGACTTGATTGAATGCATCCAGAGAAGTTATTTTCATTGAGTGGGAATCCACAACAAGGGGGCATAATGTTAAAGTTATAGCTAGGCCATTTAGGAGTAAAACCAAAGAGGAAGTTTAGTGTAAATGTTAGTGGCAATCTGGAACTGTCTCCTAACAGGCTCTGAATGCTAGGACAGTTAGAGTTTTCAAGACTAAATTAGATAGGTTTCTGTTATGCAAGAACATTAAGGATATGGAACAAATGTGGGCAAATGGTGTTGTGGTTATCAATTATCAGTGCTCTGATTGAATGATGAATGTTGCAGCTGTATAAGGTGCTGGTGAGACCACACCTAGAGTACTGTGTACGGTTTTGGTCTCCTTACTTGAGAAAGGACATACTGGCACTGGAGGGGATGCAGAGGAGATTCATTAGGTTGATTCCGGAATTGAGAGGGTTGGCTTACAGGGAGAGACTGAATAGACTGGGGCTATACTCATTGGAATCCAGGAGAATGAGGGGAGATCTTATAGAAACATATAAGACTATGAAGGGAATAGATAAAATAGAAGCAGGGAAGCTGTTTCCACTGGCAGGTGAAACTAGAACTACGGAGCATATCTTCAAAGTAAGGAGGAGCAGGTCCAGGATTGAGTTGAGGAGGAATTTTTTTACCCAAAGGGTTGTGAATCTGTGGAATTCCCTGCCCATTGAAGCACCTGAGGCTACATCATTGAATGTTTTTAAGATTAGGATAGATAAATTTTTGAACAATAAAGGAATTAAAGGTTATGGTGAGTGGGTGGATGGATGGAACTGAGTCCACAAAAAGATCAGCCATAATCTTATTGAGATTATGGAGCAGCTCGAGGGGCCAACTCCTGCTCCTACTTCTTATGTTCTTTTGAAACAGACTTCAAGGGTTTCAATGGCCTAATGCTATTCCTGTGCAATTCAATGATCCCATGTGCTGAGAGTTTCCACAATTCATTCTTTGCATTGCCAAATTCTACTGTAAGTGACAGATCACATGATCACCTTTTGCTGTATTGTTGGTATTCTGACCACTGGCCAGAAGCCCGTCTGAAATTCATATCAATCAAATTTTCAAAATTAGAACGCTAAATAATTATTTTGCTTAAAGTTTTCCATTGGCTTATGCTAAACTATTTCTTCAAATTTCAAATTCTTTCTTCAAATTCTTCACATATCAAACGACACAAGAGCAGCTTCTTCCATGCTGCCATCAGACTTTCAAAAGGGCCTACCTCGCATTAAGTTGATCTTTCTCTACACCCTTGCTCTGACTGTAACACTACATTCTGCACTCTCTCCTTCTCTATGAACGGTATGCTTTGTCTGTACAGCATGCAAGAAACAATACTTTTCACTATATGCTAATACATTAAAGTTAAAGTTCATTTATTAGTCACAAGTAGGCTTACATTACTGCAGTGAAGGTACTGTGAAAATTCCTGGTGCCTGTTTGAGTACACTGAGAGAGAATTTAGCATGACCAGTTCACCTAACCTACACATCTTTGAACTATGGGAGGAAATTCGAGCACCCGGAGGAAACCCATGCAGACACAAGGCGAATGTGCAATCTCCACACAGTGACCCAAGCTGGGAATCGAACCCAGGTTATTGGCGGTGTGAACATCAGCAATGTGAACCACTAAGCCATCCTATGTGACAATATGTGACAATAATAAATCAAATCAAATCAGATTATTTATACATTATCTGGATAGTTGAAGTGTGCAAGAACTGAAGGTAGCAATGAGACTCTTCCAGAGAAGTACACCAGGTGGAGAGTTTATCTGTCCTTTTGTAGTTCATTTCTTTCCCCACTGCAAAAGGCAGCATTTTTCGGGGCAGATTCTTATCTGATTTCCTAGCCCCCTTGTGGCAGCTTTCATTTCCCTCTGTTTCCAAATGCCAATGCCATGTTGTGTCAAATTTGCATCTCATGCAGCAGCATTGTGCAGTTGCTTTCCTTTGAAAAGGTCACTTGGTTTTTTTCAGTGTTGCTAGGATACGGCAGCATTGAGTACAGAGCCAGAGCCCCAGCAGACTAGCATGCCAGTTGTGGTACACGTCTTCTATTCATAGCATTGTAATTAAAGGATGTAGTTCAAACAAATGGTTGTGAAGCATCCACTTAACCAGCTGCATTTATTTTGTTTCTTGTTTCTTTTCAGCGTCTCATGTTTATTGGCTGTGACTCCAGGGTGAAAATTAAGTAAATATTTTAATGGCAGCACTTAGGCAGTTAGTGGTCCATGCCGTGGTTAACTCTGGGACCTTCGAGACAGGACTTGATGTGGGTGGTGTCAGATGACCGTCTTAGAATTTGGGGACAAGTGTAAATACAAGTATAAATGGGGCAGGAGGAGGTGATTTTGGAGAGAGAGAGAGAGAGAGAGAAGTTTTTTTTCTACTGTAATTCTCAAATCATGCAAGTGATGAGCATCAAGGAATCTATGCACTTGTAATGAAATTGGCTGAATGGATTTGCTCAAGGGAATGGCCATATGGGGCCTTTGATTCAGGCAGCTACCTTGACTCAGTCTGAACATATAATTTACAGTGAACTGGGCAGGCAGGAGCTGTGAAGTGCAACACATCTAAATATTAAACACACCACTGTTTCTTGGCTAAGAAGGTGCTTTTCCATGCATTCATATGAACAAAATGAAATACTGAGCCCGCAGGAAAACAGATTAAACCATGTACCCCCTTTGAATGGTTGATTACTTAGCCTATGAAGCTGTAATTGCTCACTTTCTTAACCCTGTTCTTTCCTCTGATTTTTCCAGTGAGCAACTATCCATTGAGCACTTGAGTGTGGAGAAGTGGAAAGGTGGAGAAATGTTATTCAAGACACTGAATTCTTTATTAATCAATTATTATTTTTTTTCACATTTTGTGGGGAAGTAGTTAATTATTTTCCTGCTTCTGCTGTTGTGACAATTTTTTGCCCATGGGGCAGAAGGAATTACTGTTGATGTTCTTTTATTGGCTTGCTTCTACTTTTCAACCAGTAAATACAAGTTAAATAAATCATGCAATGGCAGCATTTTAGAGCAGCGATGTAATGCACCACTTTATCTTGGCTGCATTACTCCGCGTAACCGCTGGATACCTTCTATACAACTGATATTTGAAGCACATTCACTTGCCTGAGATGCCAGAAGACAGCAGGGCCTATAGTTCTTCCCTTAACATAAAGTATTACCTTTAACTAGTGGACTGCTGCAGGATTCATTGCTGGGACCTCAACTGTTTATGATCTATGTCATTAACTTGGATGAAGAGACAGACTGAATTACAGATAATTTGCATCATCAGCAAATTATGCAGATAGATGTAGGAAAGCAAGTTGTGAGGAGGATACAAAGAGTCTGCAAAGGGATATAGATAGGGCAAGTGAGTGGGCAAAAAAATTAGCAGATGAGTAAAATGTCGAAAATTGTGAGGTTGCCCATTTGAGCAGAAAGAATGGAAAGTCAGAGTATTATTTAAATGGTGAATATCCGCAAAATGCTGCATTACTGAAGAATCTGAGCACCCTTATATATGAATCAGAAAATTTTATCCTTTATTGCAAGGAAATGGAGTATAAGAATAGAGAAGTCTTGTCACAATTATACAGGGCATTGGGCTGCATTTGGACTACTGTGTACAGTTTTGGTCTCCTTGCTTGAGGAGGGATATACTTGAATTGGAAGCAGTTCAGGGGAGGTTCACGAGGCAGATTCCTAGGATGAAGAGGTTGTTTTATGAGGAAAGGTTGAGCAGAATGGGCCTATATACAATGGAGTTTAGAAGACTGAGAGGTGATCTTATTGAAATTTATAAGATTCTGAGGCTCGACAGTAGATAATAAGAAGGAGGAAATCTAGAACTGGGGGGAGGCACAATTTGAAAATAAGTCTTCTATTTCTTTTCTCAGGATGTTGTTAGTCTTTGGAATTCTGTTCTCCAGAGATCCACGAGGCTGAAGCATTGAATATATTTAAGACTGAGTTAGACAGATCTTTGGTTGATAAAGAAGCTGAAGATAAAGGGAGACAGGCAGAAAAGTGGACCAAAATCAGATCAGCCATGATCTTATTGAATGGTAGAGTAGCTTGATGGGCTGATTGGTCTACTTCTGTTCCTGCTGCTTATGACTTTATGGGAACAAACTGGCCCATCAATGACTTTGAGCAACATAGATCCCATCATGCTGCCTTGCATACTGTGTATTAATAAAATAGTGTCCTATGGATGTCCTTACTATTGTTCTTTAGGGAAGGAAATCTGCCGTCCTTACCTGGTCTGGCCTATATGTGACTCCAGAGCCACAGCAATTTGACTCTCAATTGCCCTCCAAGGGCAACTAGGGAAGGACAATAAATGCTGGCCAGCATACAAATGAATAAACAAAAGCTATTGAAAACTATATAGGGCACTCATCATTTATTAAAAATGGTCAGAATAGAAGCCCTTATTTAATGGGCCACCAGTTTAGTATCTTGAAGTGTATTTTGTTTAAGGACACATACATTGCATATTCTCCCCACTTTTTAGAGGTAGTGTGGCAAGAGATAAGATATGTGAAATGGTCTCATGGCTCAGCTAATGCTATTCCATAATGCCCACAAAGAGATGGGTGAAAACAACTTGTGATGTGAAAAGGGGCCTGTTATGTATTCATTTTATTTCTAGTGTTTCCTCAGCAGCAGTTTTGCAGTGGAACTGAGGCATGTTAAGAGATTGGTCACACAATTTCATTGACCGTTTGCAAAGGCAAACAGGCAGTCTACCATAACAGCCCGCAGTATTAACATCCTTTCAATAAAGCTCTTCTTTTGTTTGAACTTTCGAGGCCTGCAATCTATCTTTTAAACCCATCACATAGAAAACTGGGGATGAGGAGGTTGGACCATACTTGCGGCACTATAAAAGAAGAAAGAAGTGGAAGAAGTCTGACACCCTTTTAGACACCTGACTGAAGAATAAACGATTGAAATAATTGCCACATGAAAGCTGGAGTCAGAGGGGTGCCAAAAGAAGGGTCCCAGCCACTAGAGGAACTAAAACATAATTGAAGATTCTGGAGAAAACAGCTTCAAAAAGAAGCTCACCACGTGCTCTGCCCAGAAAGATCTGTCACAGTACCGGGGACAACATGAGTAGCAAGTACGCTACAGCAATACATTGCAAGCTGGGAGTTTTATAAAACACGAAAAGAAACAGGCCAAGTCAGGTTTACCTTGTTTTGGGGAGTAAAGGAGCAATGTACCACAAAGAAATTACATGGCACATTTAACTTCCTAAGAAGTCTGGAACAGAGAGAAAAGGCTGGCATAAAGACCTACAAAGAAATGAGTAGTGGAAATATTGCAGGGCCACTATTCACCAAAACCCTCAGTCATTGTAGAAGGGTTTAGATTCCATAAGTGTAACTAACAAGAAGATGAATCGATTACACTGTTTGTAGTTACCTTGAAGAAACCATACCTGGAGCACTCACTGCACTCTGAGCAGTTTTGGTTTCCTAATCTGAGAAAGAATATACTTACCTTTAGAGGCAATGCTTTCAACTGCCCACCCCAAAAATCCAGAATTCTTCTCTAAGTGTCACCAACTCTCTACCTCACCTACTTTTAGAGGTTTCTTGAAGCCTACATCTTTTGATCACCTGGCTAGATGCAACCCAGTAATCAAATACTATGAAGTGTCTTGAGCTGCTTTACTATGTTAAGGGCATTATATAAATGCAAGTTGTTGCTGTTGGTCAATATGGTTAACTATTGTTAGTGACGTGGAAAAGGTTGTTATGAAAAGTGATGAAAAGGGAGGAGAAGGAAATGTTTTTTGATAAGTAAGTGACTCAGTGCATGTCATAGGGGAGAATGTTTAGGAAATATCAGGTTCAGTGATAAATGAATTCCAGCTCACACACCAGTTTCACGTCAATTGTACTTTAATGTCTTGAAATCATGAACGTAAGCATGCTTTCTACCCTCTCTATTCTGCAGCAATAAATTGCATGTTCATACATATGAAGCAAAGTTGTGCTGTCTCTTGCAGGGCAATAAGATGTAATTGTTTTGGAAAGACAAGTGTCAATGGAGCTGTGACTTTTTTTAAAATGTGAATTACTTGCTGCTTATGTGTTGCAGTGTACAAATTGTGAACTATCAGTATTTTGACAGACTTTCTCACAACTAAAAATATGTATGATATCTGTTGTTCTTCTTACAACCGATTTATTTGATAGTAAACTCACAAGCTTTCGACCTGTGGCCTTCGTCAGGTGAATGAGGTGTTCTGGTCTCTAACAGCACACATACCAGCACAGATTGTTTACAGATTGCTGATTAGAATGCAAATCTTTACACCTAACCTGCTATTCAAGTCTTAAAGTGGCTAACAATGTGAGTGGAAGGAGCACTGAGCACAGGTTAAAGAGATGTGTATTGTCTCCAGACAGCACAGTAAGTGAGGTTTTTTGCTAACCCAGGCAAGTCATGAGGGTTACAGATAATGTGACATGAAGCCAAGATCCCTGTTAAGACCGTCCTCATGTGTGCAGAACTTGGCTATCAGTCTCCGCTCAGTGGCTCTGTGCTGTCGTGTGTCATGAAGGGCCCGTTGAAGAACGCTTACCCGAAGGTCGGAGGCCGAATGCCCGTGACCGCTGAAGTGTTCATCAACAGGAAGGGAACAGTTTTGCCTGGTGATTGTCAACCGATGTTCATTCATCTGCTGTCATAGTGTCCGCATGGTCTCCCCAATGTACCATGCTTTGGGACATCCTTTCTTGCAACGTATTAGGTAGACAATATTGGCCGTGTTGCAAGAGTATGTACCGTGTACCTGGTGAATGGTATTCTCACGTTTGATGATGTCATCCATGTCAATGATCCGGCATGCCTTGCAGAGGTTGCTGTGGCAGGATTGTGTGGTATTGTGGTCACTATTCTCCTGAAGCCTGGGTAGTTTGCTGCAAACAATGGTCTGTTTGAAATTGCATGGTTGTCTGAAGGCAAGAAGTGGGGGTGTGGGGATGGCCCTGGCGAGATGTTCATCATCATCAATGATATGTTGAAGACTCCGGAGAAGATGTCGTAGCTTCTCCGTTCTGGGGAAATACTGGACAACAAAGGGTATTCTGTCCACCGTGTCCCGTGTTCGTCTTCTGAGGAGGTCAATGCGGTTTATCGCTGTGTTATGTCAGAACTGTCGATTGATGAGTCGAGTGCCATATCCTGTTCTCATGAGGGCATCTTTCAGCATCTGGAGGTGTTTGTCACGATCCTCCTCATCTGAGCAAGTTCTGTGTATACGGAGGGCTTGTCTGTAGGAGATGGCCTCTTTAAAGTGTCTAGGGTGGAAGCTGGAGAAGTGGAGCATTGTGAGGTTGTCTGTCGGCTTTCAAACTGTTCACTGGGAGGACATGATACATGCTTGTCAACATTGGGGATATGTTAGATGGGATTTATGATCTGAAAGAGTGAGATTGATCACAACACCATTTAAACATAGTGCACTGCATTCATATTAAAAAGCAAGATCCATTGAAAAGGTTTTTGATCTGAAATGAATGAGGTTCACTCCAAATCGTAAAGGCTTAAATATTTGGCAAGATGATAATTATGAACATTTTATTCTAGAACCAAGTCACAGCATCATCCCATGTCATATTTGAACATGGCAGCAGATTAATGGCTGAAGTTGTCTCAATAAACGAGATGGCTGATCATAAACTGAAAGAAATAAAGACTTGGATTTAAAAGGGCACCTGGTTAGTCATTAGGCTGGCACTGATAAGCTCTGTTTCTACAAGATAATTGTAGCAGTGTTGAGGGATAAATATTGGCCCGTTTACTGGAGATATCTCACCTGCTTTTCCTTGAAGTAGTACTATGGAATCTTTTACGCCCAACTGAGAGGGCACAGAATGGCTAGGTTTAATTGCTGATGTGAAAGACAGGAAGAAAATAAACCTTGAGTTATTCGTGGCTGATGGAGGAAATGAAGAGAATATGGTTTTGTGAGCAATTCCTTCAATGAAGTATTCATTAATTCTAGAACGATAAAAGCTGGAGACTGATGACGGGATTTTAGTTTAAAGGCTCAGAAGTGCCACAGATCTGAGGCTGGGTTGTTTTTTGGGGAGAGTTGCTTCCTACTTCTTACTCTCATTTACCTGACTATCCAGTTCTGTTGTACATCAGACATTGCGTCAGACACAGAAGCACAAAAGCTAATGGCAGTTCCGAAAAGTCACCAAGAGAAGTAGGTGTCCGATCCTGGGAGTGCAAAGCAAATTGGGCTGCTTACATTGCGAACTCCAACTGGTGCCAAGGACATGATGTGCCTGTTATTAAGTGCTCCTTGAGAATAGGGTAGTGTCCTTGAAGCTGAGTTTCTTGTTACAGCTTCACTTTAAGGTATCTTCATTCATTGCAATGTATTATTTATGATATTTTACTCATTTTACAGAGCAGGTTTCACATTTGGATCGGTTTTGCGATGACCGTAGAAATGTCAGTAATTAGTTTCACTGACACACTAAGCATTGCATTGAAGAGTCACAGTTGCTATTGTGTGTTGGTTGATATTTTAAGATTTGTGTTTATTTGGGGATGTAAGGAGTATAGAATTGTGATTTGTAGTAGAATAAAGTGAGTCTTTGTTTTTTTTTCCAATCAGCTTTATTAGGACATGAACTTATTTATCTCAAATGTTTATTGCATTGGAGTTTCTCATCTTTTCAAAGAGAATTTGATTAGAAGAATTAGCTTGCAAAGAATACAGCAAAATGGCAGAGAAATATGGTTAGGTCAAATAGGTCCCATTGAAAAACATTGCAAATATAATGAGCCAAATGGTTTCTGCCAGTACCACAGTTTCTATATTTCCATTAACTTTTAACTGATTAGAAACTTTCCAGCAATTGCCTTGTGTGAAAATATGTCTGTGGGACATCTTACATTCGGATCTCTGGCTGCAATGACTGTGATGCTATTATCTTTGTGTGATCTTGATCAGGGAAGGGAACCAAGAATAGTTTCAGTAACGGAAGTTGCTTTGTCTGAGAGGAAGTCTCATACAATCAGTGCCACATAGACGTTCATCTTTCAGTTTATCTTTTAAATTCACCAATGTACTAATTGTTGAGCTGCAGTGAATATAACTCCAGAAATTAAATAACAGGTAAAGAAGGTTTTGCAGTGCTGTTTATTAATTTAATTTAAATACATGCAAATACATTTATATCACCATTGCGCCCATTTCATGCGTGGTATGGATTGTGACCATTTTCAGGCCTTGGTAAAACAGGCTTTGCACAAATCACGCTAATGGCTTTACCGAGTTTTTGTGCCCGCAAACGGGCAGATGCAAGGGTGGTGAATCTTTGGAATTCTCTGCCTGTTGAAGTGGTGGAGGTTTCCTCACTGAATATATTTAATTTAAGGGTGGATAGGTTTTTGATTGACAAGGGAATTAAGGGCTATGGGGAGAAAGGGGGAAAATGGAACTGAATCACTGAAGATCAGCCATAATCTTATTGAATGGCAGGGCAGGCTTGAGGGGTTGGATGGCTTACTCCTGCTCCTGTTTTTTATGTTGTTATGTTATGTTCAGCATCCTGATAGTTAAATGAACACAATCTCTTCAGTGACATGTTTTTGGACAGGTTTAGTTCCGGAAATAGGCAAGAACACACAGTCCTGAGAGCTGTTGGGTGGTGATGAAATTTTCACTCTAACAAACTACATCCACACTGGCACAAAATTTTTCAATAATCGTTTTCCCTTAGTTTTATCCCTCAAGGCTTTGACTGTTGCTGACCTACAACTGAGCCTGCAGTCTCTCTGATGTCTTGCATATGTTTCTTAATTGTGAGATGTAACAATGAGTGCGGTCAGCCTATTTTGCCATGGAGAGCATCACAATTGATCTTGTTTTCACCCGAGTTCTGTCTGTAGGCACTTCCAGTGTCACCAAATCGCAATTATTGCAGGGGGCACCAGTGCTAATTATAGATCCCTGACTGAGATGATCAGTTAATTCAGCACAGACTGGTCATTAGCTTTATAGTCTTCATATACAGTGGCGTTTACCCAATTGACCGTTTGGGAAACCTTTCAAGTTTTAAACTTAAATAATAAAAAGATTTTTAAGTGCTTCACTTCAGAGGAAAGAGAATCAAGAATGGAACATATTACTCAATGGAATTAACTCCAGTTAGGAATATAAAAGGATTAAAGATCTGATCTGAGAAGTTTAAGGAGTATATATGCTACCTGGAGGGTATCATAAAGTGCAGTCAGATCAATAGCAATTTGTGGGACAAAACTGTTCCCTTCAGTTCCTTTTCTCTCCTTCATAAAGGCACATACTTAAAAATACATGATATTAATAAACTGAGGCAATATTCTGAGCTCAAAAGTCAGACATATACATTACATAGATAATGTATTCTGTGGCTTAAAAATACGGAGGAATAGAGAGATTAGGTGACCACCAGATACTCAGACAGGAACAGGCAAGTAGTGAAGGAATCACTTGATTGCATTCAACTCTCCAATCCGTATTCAGTTCTGAATACTAATGAGAGTGATGGCTTATCTGGGGACTGCAGCCAGAGTCATGTTTATGATACCGCAGGTGGTACACCAGGGTACCAGGAAGACCAATGGGGGTTTATATAATTAGGCAGTTCTAATTGTGAATTCAAGATGGAATATTGCCTCCTTGATGCTAAGGTCAAAGATAATAAATGGATGGGGAAAATTGGGGGATGGGGGAGTGGCATTTCCAGCACCAATACTGGAAAATTTCATGTGAACCTGAAAACTTGGAGCCCTGTCTGACTTTCAGGTTTCAGGGATACAGCTGTGCCACTCTATTCAACCCATTGTCCGTGAGGTATGCTGGTATCAGGAAGGAGGGATTCATATGGACTGGGGATTGCAGATCGGTGGCTTTGCAATGGCCTCCAATGTCTTCTCCTTTTTCATGGGTGCTTGGGTGCCCAGAACACCGCATGGAATGGAGGGGCAGCTGGAGTGAGCTCCGGAAACCTCTGCATCACCTGGTGATGCAGGCTCAATATTGTTAAAAGGTAACTGGCGACAATTTTGTTTTGGATGTAATGTGACCAATGGTCACAAGATGTAAGGGTCCGCTGACCCAGTAAACCATGGAACCAATCACAGTGTAATGTGATGATCAGCTGACCAGCTGATTCACTATAAATAAGAAACTGTTTGGAATTGTGGCAAATTTGGATTGGCCCAGGGCAAAGCCCCAAATTTGGAGTAATAAAGTTTCTTTTTTAAACCCTTTCTTTGATTTATAATTTGGAGTAAGTTTTTTTTATTGTCTGCATTTGAAGAGTTCCTTCTGAAGGACCATTGGTTGCAAAGGATAGTTATCTTAAATTATCTTGAAAGAAAATTAAAATAAAGGGAATCTGTTAGAATGTAATTGGTGACAACTTTGTATTGCATGTAATATGACCAATGGTAGCAAGCTGTAAGGGTCAGCTGACCCAGTAAACCATGGAACTAATTACAAAATGATCTGATGGTCAGCTGACCAGCTAACTCACGATAAAGAAATAATTATTATGGGGAGCTTGGAATGGCCCAGGGTGAGGTCCAAGTTTGGAGTAATGCAGTTTCTTTATTAAACTCTTACTTTGATTTATAACATAGTAGGTTTAGTTGGTAGCATGAGTTTTCGGAGTGCTGCCCCTTCATCAGGTGAGTGAAGAGTTGGGTTCACAAACAAGACAGATATAGACACAAACTCAATTACAAGATAATGGTTGGAAATATTTTATTGCCTACAACTGCCACTTCTTGCCTTCAAACAACCATGCAACATCAAACAGACTATTGTTTGCAGCAAACTACCCAGCCTTCAGAAGAACATTTGCACATGACACCACACAACCCTGCCACTGCAACCTCTACAAGACATGCTGGATCATCGATACAGATGCCATCATCTCACGTGAGAACGCCATCTACCAGCATGGCACTGCTTTCCGTGCTGCCATCCTACTGGCATGACTAGCTATGGAGGGAGCATTTAAACCTAGCTCCTCTTTGTGAACAGTGCACAGCTGCGATCTTGTTCGGGGAGTCACACACCTGGGGATTCCATATCAGCTTGGTTCACATGGGAATTTGTTTAATGCACTTAGTGTGGCATGATTGTAGTCTCGCCCGCAGCAGATGGACTGGCACGGATTGCTGTGGTTTCCTTGCCATTAATGATATTTGGGAAAATTCTGCCCGTCACTAAGCAGCTGCAGAGCATCCTGAGAGAGAAGAGTGAAGAGCCAATGGCCATGGTCCACATTGGTATGAATGACATAGGTAGAAAGAGGAAATGTGATCTTCCACTCAGAATTTAGAGAGATAGGAAATTAGCAAGTAGAACCCCAAATGTAATAAATCTACATTAGTCCTTATACCATAAAACTAGGAAGATGAATGTATGGCTGGATGGATGGTGAAGGAGAGTGGGCTTTAGTGTCTTAGGATATTTGGACTTGGGATATTTGAGGGAGATAGGACCTGTACAGGCTGGATGGGTTTACACCTGAACAAACTCGCTACTGAATTGCTTGTCAAACATTTTGCCAGTGCTATCAGGGAACATTAAACCAACTTGGCAGAGGGTGTGGGAACCAGGAGGAAATATCAGAGCAGTATACCAAAATGCTCATGATACTGAGAGAGATAGATGGCACTAGAGTAGGGAATAATAAGTTTTTAGTTGGGGTCAGAGTAAAGGAAAAATTAATAACGTTTAGGTCAGGATTAACGTGCATGTATGGGAATGCACAGAATGTGGTTCATAAGATTGGAGTGTTACAGGTGCAAGTTGACACATTAAATTGTGATGTTGTGACTATAATAGAGACCTGGCTCAAAGAAAGGCTGAGTGTTAAATATATCTGGATACAAAGTGTTTAGGAAAGTTAGGAAGGGAAAAAAGCGGGGAGGAGTGGCAGAATTAATTGAAGAGCATTGCAGTAGTGGAGTGAGGATATTTGGCTCGAGCTTGTTTCATTGGGTTGTCAAGGTGGGGATTTTGGGGATTAGCTCATTTCCCAAAGTAAGCTGCTGGACTTTGCAGTTTCTCAAAACCATTACTTTTTATTTACAGTAAATATTTTCACATTTGGATTTTTACATGAGGCTGGACTTCTCCACCTTTTGCATCTCTCTTACTTTTCAGGCACATGGTCTGCCATCATTGTTACATCAGCATAGAACATAGAACATAGAACAATACAGCACAGAACAGGCCCTTCGGCCTTCGATGTTGTGCCGACCAAAATAAAAAGCAATGCCCCTCCTAACTAAACCATTCCCTTCTCATCCATATACTTATCAACTAACCTCTTAAACGCCACCAAACTTGGCGCATCTACAACAGCTGCAGGCAGGGCATTCCACTCCCTAATCACTCTTTGAGTAAAGAACCTACCTCTGATATCCGTCCTATAACTCATACCCCTTAATTTAAAGCTGTGTCCCCTCGTGCTAGCTTTCTCCATCCTAGGAAAAGGCTATCACTGTCCACCCTATCTAAACCTCTAATCATCTTATATGCTTCAATAAGATCCCCTCTTAGCCGCCTCCTTTCTAACGAAAACAACCTCAAATCCTTCAACCTCTCTTCATAGGACCTGCCCTCCATACCAGGCAACATCCTAGTAAACCTCCTCTGTACCCTCTCCAATGCCTCCACATCTTTCTTATAATGTGGGGACCAGAACTGCACACAATACTCCAAGTGCGGCCGCACTAGAGTTTTGTACAGTTGCAACATGATGCTGCGGCTCCTAAATTCAATCCCCCTACCAATAAAAGCTAAGACTCCATATGCCTTCTTAACAACTTTATCCACTTGACTGCCTACTTTCAGGGATCTATTGACACATACACCAAGATCCTTCTGTTCCTCAACACTATTAAGAGCCCTACCATTAGCCCTATACTCTACACATTTATTGTTCCTGCCAAAGTGCATTACCTCACACTTTTCCACATTAAACTCCATTTGCCACCTCTCGGCCCAGCTCTGCAACTTGTCCAAGTCACAAGCATCATATAGGTTTCTGATTTTAACCCTTTATTTTACATCTTTCCCAAGTCTTTAACCCTAACATGCGTATATCCTCCTACATCTCTCCTCAAAGTCTCAGACTTCACGGGGTAGACTTTGAGGTTTATTGATGAATCCCTCAGTCTTATTTTGATCTCCATTTGGATAATCTGTATTCTTGCTTCTCTCGATAAGTATTCTTCTGCTGAGTATGTGTAGACCTTATACTAAGTATTTCTTCTTCTTCAGGATATGAATAATAAGTCAAAGTTTTTATTGGTTTTCTCTAAGGAAACTGAGCTGCTATACTTTCTCCCCATGATACCTGGTCTGTATGAATCTGGAGTGATCTTGGTTGGGGAGTTTTTTCAAATATCGTATCTTCCTTCTGTTGACCTTGGATCCATATTCTCTTTCTGAGCTTCATAGAAACATAAAGATAGGAGCAACAGGCCCTTCGAGCTTGCTCCTCCATAAATTACAGTCATGGCTGATCATCCAACTCAATAGCTTAATCCTGCTTTTCCCCATAATCTTTGATCCCGTTCGCCTCAAGTGCTATATCCAGCTGTCTCTTGAATACATTCAACATTTTGGTATTGACTACTTCCCTCGATAATGGATTGCACAGACTCACCATTCTTTAGGTGAAGAAATGTCGCCTCAACTCCGTCATAAGTGGTCTACCCTCAATTCATAGACTGTGACCCCTGGCTCTGGACTCGCCCACCATCGGGAATGTCCTCCCTGTATCTACCCTGTCTAATCCTGTTAGAATTTTATAAGGTTCTATGAAATCCTCCTCATTCATCTCAACTCCAGTGAATATCTCTAATCTAGTCGATCTCTCCTCATTAGTTCCGCTATTCCTGGAATCAGCCTGGTAAACCTTCGCTGCACTCCCTCGAGAGCAAGAACATCCTTCCTCAGAAAAGGAGACCAAAACTGCACGCAATATTCTAGGTGTGGCCTCACCAAGGCCCTGAATAATTGCAACAATTCTTCCTGTCAGGGAACACTTCAGCAGTCATAGGCATTCAGCCTCTGATCTTTCGGTAAACGTTTTCCAAGGCAGCCTTCACAACACAAGTCAACGCAGAATCGCTGTGCAGAAACTGATAGCCAAGTTCCACACACATGAGGATGGCCTCAACCAGAATCTTGGATTCATGTCACACTATCTGTAACCCCCACAACTTGCCTGGGCTTGCAAAATCTCACTAACTGTCCTGGCTGGAGACAATATACGCTTCTTTAACCTGTGCTTAACCCTCTTGCCACTCATATTGTCTGTATCCTTAAGACTTGATTACCTGTAAAGACTGGATTTCCAACGATTATCTTATAAATTGAGTCTGTGTTTATATATGTTCTATTTGTGAACACAACTCTTCACTCACCTGAAGAAGGAGCGACACTCCGAAAGTGTGCCACCAAACAAACCTGTTGGACTTTAACCTGGTACTTATGTAACTGCAATAACACATCCCTGCTCCTGTACTTGAAACCTCTCGCAATGAAGGCCAACATACTATTTACCTTCTTTACTGCCTGCTGCTCCTGCGTGCTTACCTTTACTGACTGGTGCACAAGGGCACCCAGGTCCCACTGCACACTACCCCCTCCCAATTTACAACCGTTCAGATAGTAATCTGCCCTCTTGTTTTTGCTTTCAAAGTGAATAACCGCACATTTATCCAAATTATATTGCATCTGCCATTGATTTGCCCACTCACTCAACCTGTCCAGATCATTCTGAAGGATATCTGCATCTCGTCATAGTTTACCCTCCCACCCAACCTGCTTTCATCTGCACATTTTGAGATGTTACATTATATTCCCTCATTCAGATCCGTCTTATATATTGTGAGTAGCTGGGATCCCAGCACCAATCCCTGTGGCACCCCATTAGTTACTGCCTGCCAATTTGAAAAGCACCCATTAATTCCTACTCTTTGTTTCCTCTCTGCCAACCAGTTTTCTATCCATCTCAATACACGTCTCCGAATCCCATGTGTTTTAATCTTGCGTGATAATCTCTTGTGCGGCACTTTGTCAAATGCTAAGTCTAAATATACTTGCACTTTCAGAAAAGCTGAAGTATATTCAGCACCAGTAACTCTCATGCTCTATGCGTGTGATTTAAGTTCCAAACCTGATTGCTTCTCTGGTCTTCTTGACATTGTTCTACCCTCTTGTGTTCGCTTGTGGTGATATTCGGTTTGAGTTTTTGTTCTGTAGATGGAAATTTTGTTCTCAATCTCTTACCTATTAATAACTTGGTGAGGTTCAGAAAAGCTTGATTAAGGTCTTTGTTTTTCTTCAGTAAATCTTGAATGTTTTGTTCCCTTCAGCTTTCCTATTCACTTGAGGAAATGAGGTGAGCTTGTTATTTAATGGAAGCTATATTGTGGAATAGCTCAGTAATAAATTGCTGCCCTTTGTTGGACAGTATAATATCGGGTATAGCATGTGTTGCATAAATTATCCTGAGGGTTTGGATGGCTGCTTCTGCTGTGCTACAGTGCAACCTGTTTAATCCACCATGAGTAGTAATCATTGACAATAAGGAAGGTTTGGCAATCCATCACGCAAACCAGCCTCCCATCTATTGACTCTGTCTGCACTTCTCACTGCCTTGGAAAAGCAACCAGCATAATTACGGACCCCAAGCATCCCGGACATTCTCTCTCCCACCTTTTTCGGGAAAAAGATACAAAAGTCTGAGGTCACGTACCAACTGATTCAGGAACAGCTTCTTTCCTGCTGTTGTCAGATTTTTGAATGGGCCTACCTCATATATTGAGTTGGTCTTTCTCTGTACTCTAGGTATGATTGTAACACTACATTCTGCATCTTCTCTTTTCCTTCTCTATGAACGGTATGCTGTGCCTCTGTGTTGCGCACGTGAAACAATACTTTTCACTGTTACCAATACCTGTGACAATAAATCAAATCAAATAAGTCTATTCCCAAGTGCTCCCAAGTCCTTGATGGAAAAGTAGAAAGTAAAAGTAGTAGTTTTGTTCTTGGCTGTTAACAACAACAAAGACGGTTAGAAATCATTTCTTCAATTGAGCAAGTAATGCCTGACCACTAGACTGATTGCTGTGCTGTCGCAGAGCATTTTGCTATCCCTTGATGACCTTGATGAAGTCTTTGAAGAATATCAAACTGAAAAGTTCTTGGTTTACTATTCTCCCTTTGAAGCCTAGTAAGTCGGTAACAGTGAGGTGCTTGCACGGTTCAAAATGCTGCTGTAATATGGAATCATTGGGAATATAATCTGGCCACCCTTCCATACAATATTCTTGGTATTAAATACATACTTAATCTTGTTGCTGACTTGTTTTATTTCTTGTAACTTATTTGCAGGAGCTGTTAAGTGCTAATTGATGAAGGATATGACTATTTTAACGTCCTTGATGAAATATACATCCTCTTGTTTGTTTCTTATGATGGTATTTGTGACAGTATGTCTATCGTTGTTTGATATTTCCTATATACATACCCTGTGATGAAGTCATAACATCAATTTTAATTTGAACTTCTGGATTCTGGATGACAAGTGGCTTACGATCTGTTTCAATTTTGGAACCCATAACAGTTTTAATTTTTTGTGCATGCTTCCATTGCTGCCAGTGCTTCTTTTCTATTGTGATGTATTGTTGTTCTGCTTCTGTTAGAAGCATAGTAGGCTGGCGTATGCTTGCCATCCCTCTCCACTTATAATAGAATTACCTCCAGACCGAAAGACAATGCATCTGCTGTGACCTGCCATCATTATTACGGCAGCATCATGTATGTTTCCAATGTTAATCCTTTAATCTGCAGAGCCTTCCCCCTGGATCTCTGAGTAAACTCACACTTCACCTTTCAAACACAGAGAGATGCAAGATTTATAAAGTAGTTATATTGGGAGATTTGAATTATCCATATATAGACTGAGACAGTAATCGTGTAAAGCATATAGAGAGGCAAGAGTGCCTTGAGTGTATTCAGGAAAATTTTCTACAGCTGTGTGTTTCCAGTCCAAGGAAAGACAGTGCTCAACTTCGCTTTTGGCAATGAGATGAGCCAACTGTATCAAATATCAGTAGGAAATATTATGATCCTCGTTCATGTTAATTCTGGGCAAGTCAATCCCAAAGTGAAACCTGGCTTAATTGATCCTACCTTGGATTTTTAGAAACTGTGGAGATAAGTTACTGAACAAATTCACAGGAATCTGTTGATGTCATTTTAACATATTTATGAGGATAAGATACACTGGACAAAAAGATTGGAATGGCCTCAGAATGAACAGGAAAATATGAGTCAAATATTTATAATTCTTTTATAAAACTAATTTTATAAGTTTAAATTAGGAAAGATAAAACAATTTGCCATATCTGTCTACACTCTAATATTCGGGGTTAATATGTGCTATATATGAATTAACAGGTTAACTGTGCTTAAGATAATGACAGATTCATCAAAACAGTTTTGGATTTCTAAATAGCCCACCCAGACGCTTGTCACACTGGGTACTAACAGGTCTTACTGAAATTCTGTCTTTCCAATCTCCGCATATGAAGAGCTCAAAATTCTCTGTGATGGAGAAACTTCCAGAAAGAATAATTTGGAACAAAATTAATAGTGACAAAGGCAAATGCAGATTAATTAAGGAAAACCAGCATGGATAAGAGAATAATTGTTAATGAAAAGGAACTTGAGTTTTTTTGAAGCAGTTACAGAGAGGGTTAGTGACAGAAAAAATGTTGATGTGATATATGTGGACTTCAAAAGACACTTGATATAGATTTGCACATCAGACTTTTGAGAAAAGTCATATTTCACAAAATAAAAGGGACTGCAGCAACATGGATACAAAATTGGCTGAGTAACAGGAAACAGAGGATAGTGGTTAATAGGTGCTTGTTGGACTCAAGGAAAGTTTGCAGTGGAGCTCCCCAGAGGTCTGTATTGGGATCTTTGCTCTTCCTAATATATATTCATGTCATAGGTCTTGGGTGTACAAGGCACAGCTTCAAAATTTACAGATGGTGCAAAACTTGGAAGCATTGTGAACTGTGAGGAAGATAGTGTAGAACTTCAAAAGGACATAGACAAGTTAATGACAAGTAGCAAATGCAGGGAATTGTGAGATGATTCATTTTGGTAGAAAGAAACTGGAGAGACAATATAAAATAAAAGGTGTATTTTAAATAAAGTTTATTTATTAGTCAGAAGTAAGGCTTACATTAACAATGCAATGAAGTTACTGTGAAATTCCCTTAGTTGCCGCAGTCTGGCACCTGTTTGGGACAATGCACCTAACCAGCACAAATTTCAGATTGTGGAAGGAAATCAGAGCACCTGGAGGAAATCCACGCAGACGCAGGTGCAGAAGCAGATGGACCTGGTTCCATAAGTCATTGAAGGTGGCAGGATATATTGAGAGATTGGTCATTAAAGTATACAGTATCCTATGTTTTATTAATAGGAGCATAGCATACAAAGCGAGGAAGTTATTCCGAACTTGTTGAATACACTAACTAGACCTCAGCTGGAGTATTTTTTCCATTTCTGGGCATCACATCTTAGGAAAGATATGATGGCATTGGAGAGAGTGGAGAAAAGATTCACTAGAATGGTACTTCGATGAGGACCTTCATTATGAGGATAGATTGGAGAAGTTGGGACTGCTTTCCTTGAAGTCAGGAAAGCTGAGAGGAGATTTGATAATGGGATTCAAAATCATGAGGGGCCAGGACAGAGTCAATAAGGAGAAACTTTTCAGTTGTAAAAGGCTCAAAATCAAGAGGGTATGGATTCAAAGAAATTGATAAAAGAAGCAAAAGTGACATGCAGATAAACTTTTTCACACAGCACGTTATTGCCAATAGTAACAGGAGTAGACCATTCAGTTTTTCAAGCCTGCTGTGCAATTTAATAAGATCATGACTGACGTAACACTGAGTCCATCTTCCTGCCTTATCTGTTACCCTCAATTCCCTTCCTGATTAAAAAGCTGTCCATCTCATTTCTCATTTGATATTTTAGCACTACTTAGAAAGATATATAGTGAGGAAGATGAAGTAGGTAAATGGAAGCTCATGTGGTCATTCAGGTCAAATGTTTCAGTGCAGCACGACAAATTGAATGCCCATCTTGGTTCTCTCTTGACATAGCGAGCCTTTCGCTGATTTCTAGGATTTTATTTACAGTGTTAGAAATAATTAAAAATGCTTTTGCCAAGCTTAAAAATTTGCTATGCAAATATCTAAGGTGCGGGTGTATAAACGTAGAGATTTCTTGCAAAAGGCAAGGGTGCAAATGCCCTGGGGCAAAGTATGGAGAAGAATGTGTTTGGAAGATAGACACCAAAGGTAGGCACTCTGATGGTTGAGATTGGAGCTGCATGGACTAGAGGAAGGGGATTACATCCATTATGAAGAATTCAATTAAGTGGATTGATAGGTTGGGGAATTTGAGAGGAAAGTGCCAGAGAAGCAGAATTGTAAAAGAAATGTGTAGCAGTCGACCAGGTCATTGCATTGCGTTGATCAGATAAATATGTTTGAAGTTTGATTTTACTATCTAGTTGCCAGACAGTATGTCCGTGATGGGAGTTTTTAACAGATACAATATAATGTGCTAACAGTGAAATGGGGTTTCATTTTAAATCTGCTTTGTGTCAACTCTTGGGTCAGCAACATTTATAAAAGCCTTTCTGAGCATCGCAATGATTTAGGGAGGCGTTGATTTGGCTGGGTTCTGAGAGTATGAATGAGGAACAGCGCTATCTTGATGGTTGCTCGAGATGCCAGCAATCGGTTTGATATTTTTTCCTTCATGTTCTGAAAGCTGAAGGTTGGATAGGAAGATCATTGGAGTTGCCCCTTTGATCTGTGGTTCTGACCTGTGCATATACTCTCAGTGTACTTTCCAAAGATTTAATAAATGTTTCGTTAAAGCTTTAACATCCTATAAGATCAGGGACAGTAACAGGGAGTGTATCTTGTAATGGTAAGAAATTGAATCATTTTTCAAATAAAATTTGTATTCTGCTTGTGACAACATTATCTTTGAATATGATCTTAGATCTTTCAGCAATATATCGAAGTATTTAACCTATAATGAATTATACTTGAACAGTTGGAATTGCCATCATCTCGGCAGATTTGCTGTCATGTTGCATATAGCAAGATCCCAAATTTGGCCGCATAATCACCAGATTTGAGCACAAGGCAGGAGCCATTTGAGATTGTAGGAGGGTGACATCTCACACCACTTGAATCTGATGTCTGAATTGGTTTGGGAGCCAATCATAGCATTACCTTGATGTGAATTAATTCTGTTGCTGATTCAATAATTGTTTGGATTCTGATTTTTGATTTTCATCAGTTTTAATTTGAATGATGACATCATGAAAAACAATGGATTGGTGGGATGATCATGACCAAATATGTCAGGAGTGATTTGACGTAACTTAACATAGACCAGTTAATTCCATTTCTCCACACTCTCAGCTGTGTCATTATAGGTCCAATGTCACCTGTTTACCGGAAATGGGGTGAGATTAGGTTGGACACCCCAAAGATCAATCAATCGTTCCTGCCAGGCAGGTTAGGTTAATCTCCAGGAATTCAAAATAAATCTTTTGTAGAATGCTGTACACAATCCAAGAGAAATTATAAAGCCATGAAAAATGTGTTATTAGTTATCTAAACATTGGAAATTGTGGAAAAATAGCTTATTTGATAGATTGGGCATTTGGAGAGAAGGTATTATGTTGTAAAACTTCCAACAATATGTCTTCTTAAATTGTTTTAAGGGATGAACGTGTCACTGGCTGGGCTAACATTTATTGCCCATTGCCAGTTCTCCTTGAAGGGACAGTTAAAAGTCAACCACTATAGCTGTGGTTCTGGAGTCACATGTAAACCAGATCAGAGAATGACAGCAGATTTCCTTCCCTAAAGACATTAGTGAACCAGATTGGTTTTTATAACAATGGACAATGGTTTTATGGTCATCATTAAACTTTTAATTCCAGATTCTGTTGAATTTAAATTTCACTATCTGCTGTGGTGGGATTCGAACCCCCATCCCCAGAGCATTATCTTTGGTTTTGGAATTATATATTTAGTGACAATACCATTAGGCCACTGCCTCTCCTTAAACCTGAGTTGGTAATCTTATTTACTTGATCAACAGATTCAGAGTCCTTATAGAATGAGGCCATTTGGTCCATTGAGTCCATGCTGGCTCTCCATTGAGCAATCCATGTTCAATTCCCCTGCTCCATCTCTGTGGTCTTGCAGGTTTGTTTTACTCATGTGCCTGTACAGTTTATTTTTTGGAATCATTTGTTGTCTCCACTTCACCAGTCATGCCGGCAGTGAGTTCCCAAGAATGTATATGTGTTATTTGTTCACGCTTAACTTTGAGATAATATTGGATGCAGTGAGTTCCAGGACAATAATTTTGGCTTTGAAAAATAGGCATTGTTATTGAATACTTGTCAGAGATGATGAACAGTCTTTGAAGTTGCATGTTTTGTTTGCTTGATTTGAGCTGGCCAATGCCCATCAAATTCAACGCCAGCATTTCATAGTTACAGTGTTTGTGATCAGGTTATGCTGTCAGAGAAAACATCTGGTATGCTTTTGGTTTGGTTTCAGTTTGATATGTTATGGAAGGCAAAATTGCATCATTTTATAAGGAATCTGAGATATTGACTTTGGCCTGGCCTAGCACAACCAGTTAAAGTTGGATTTTATTTCTGCTCAGAACTGTGCTTACAGACAAACTGGGAACTGAAACAAGTCTGCTCAGCTCAATAGTTCATTTAGCCATGGCAAATTGACCAGTCAAATGTCACATTGGCATCAGGTGGGTTTATTCTTGTGGATACTAGTAAGCCAGTCACTCTGTGTGTGTGTGCGTGTGTGCGTGTGTGTGTGTGTGTGTGTGTGTGTGTTTCAAAAGAAGTCTGTCACCATGCCCACAGTTCTCTCTTACTTGCACAAAGAACAAATTGAGCGTAGAAAATTCAAAACATGGGTCAGAGTTTCATATTCTTCAGGCTGAGCTTTCAATTTCCATTGGACCAAATTTGCATTCAAACTTCCCAAGTTTGGAAAAGCTGAATCTATATTCCACACCCAGAATCATAGAATCCCCAAAGGAGGAGGCCATTTGGCCCATCAAGTCTGCACCGACCACAATCCCACCCAGCCCTATGACTAATCCCGCTAATCTAGACACTAATGGGCAAGTTAGTATGGCAATCCACTTAATCTATATGTTTTTGGACTCTGGGCACCAGAGCATCCGGAGGAAACCCATACATTCACAGGGAGAATGTGCAAACTCCACAACACAGTCACCCAACATCAGAATTGATCCCAGGTCTTTGGCACTATGGGGCAGCATTGCTAACTGAAGTCTTGTAGCACTGAAAAATCAACTGTTGCCTTTTCAGGCAAGAGAGGTAGCGAGGGTTCTCAAAAACTAGTTACTGTTGAGAAACTGCCTCCAAGCAGCTAACTTCGTCAATGATACTTCAAGGAGGCAGTGGCTGGCTGGAAAATTCCAATCAATTTCTGACAATAGGACTTATATTGGCCCTTAAGGTGGGAACCCTGCTGTCCATTATCCTGCCTCTGGGAAAATAGCCTGGAATGGGATGGTGCCAGCAAACCAATATACATATAGCTTTGACAAAGGGTCATCTGAACTCGAAACATCAGCTCTTTTCTCTCCTTACAGATGCTACCAGACCTGCTGAGATTTTCCAGCATTTTCTTTTTTGGTTTTAGTATGCCTACAGGCTGGCAACGTGAACTTCTATGCCTGCCCACCTCTGTGCCCCCCCAACATCAAGGCCTGAAAATTCAGCTCACGATATCTAAGTCATACTCGCCACTTCCAATTTAAGATATATCGACATGAAATTACTCTGGAATATGTTGGGCCTGTCTTAACGTCTGAGCTGAGTGAGGCTGGATCTTTTGTGCTCCACGCTACAATGGCTCATTTGGTATCCCTGGCAATGTTGAACTAACTCCCAACACATTTGCCTCCGAAATCCTTGAACATTTATACCAGATGAGAATTTGCTGATGTCTCCAGCTGCCATCTGAGTGGAGGCAATTGTTTGTTCTGAACTGAGATCATAGCAGATGATGCCATAGTTTACACTACAGAACGTCTGCAATCAATTGCAGCAGATTCATAGCCAGTCTTACAAGCCTTCCATATGTCTTCTTTGCTTAGGGAGCCTTTTGAATTAGGAGATTCTGAAGCAAAGTATCTTTTGTACTGAATAAAATTAGATATTTTGAAGTTTGCTTTATCTTGTTATTATTGATGTGGGGCTGCAGTGAGCTCAGTGTGTAATTTATGACGTGGGGCGCCATATTGGAAAATTGCTGGTTTGGAGAAGGGTTAAATTAATTGGTGTTTCCACTGTTACCACAACATTATATTTACCTCTTTCACTGAGCTTGTTTCACTTTGAAGTGGCCAAAATTAAATTTAATAACACATTTCCTGTACTAAACAGGGGCAAAACCCGAGATTTGATTCTCCATATGTTTTTAAATTGCTTTATTCATTTATTTTTAATTTAAGTGTTCGGTGTACTGTGGTGTAGCTAATAAGCAGACAAGTTGTCAATACTGTAATTTTAAGTAAATAAAATAGACACATTTTATTTGAACATCTGTAACAGGTATTAATGTAACTTACTAGGAACGGATTCCTTACAGATACTGTAGCATCTAATTTTCTTAATCCTACCCCACACAGAAAAATCCAAATGTGATTTCCCACTACTTTTGTTCATTGCTAACATCCATCCAATCCCTTAATTTTCGCATCTTGCCTGGAGATGATGTACAGTCCTATCAGCGCTTGTAACCCTCTGCCTCTCAACCAGATGTGAAATCTGCATATGGGATAAACAGTAAGTCTAGGCAAGATAATTGCCTGTGGTGGTGCCAAAGAGCTTAGAAGGATGAGGGAGGATCTTATTGAAAGTTACAGGATACTGTGAGGCCTGGATAGAGTAGGCATGGAGAGGATGTTTCCATTAGTCGGAAGAACTAGAACTAGAGGGCACAAACTCAGCTAAAGGGACAATCCTATAAAACAGAGATGAGGTGGAATTTCTTCAGCCAGAGAACAGTGAATCTGTGGAACTCTTTGCCGCAGAAGACTGTGGAGGCCAAGTCATTGAGTGTCTTTAAGACAGAGATAGATAGGTTCTTGATTAATAAGGGGATCAAGGGTTGTGGGGAAAAGGCAGAAGAACGAGGATGGCAGATTCATGATTCAATGGCAGCGCAGACATGATAGGCTGAATGGCCTAATTCTCTCATCTGTCTTATGGTCTTATGTTCTTATAAAGCTGACACTGATTTTTTTACTCTTATTGTCTGCAGTCTCAATCTTTCTAGTTAGAGTCTGGGTGGTGATCAGGAAAATAACCCCGCATTATTTCTTTGCCTCCTGTCCTCCATCTGTCCCCAGTCCAGTTAGACTAAAGCCAGCTGTAGTGGTCCAATAGCTGTCTGGTTAGAGACTTGCAAAAGAACTTTGTGATGCTCCACTGCATTTGGTGCTTCATTGCATCACTGAGACCTGAGAGGAGCCTATAACTTCTCATTATGGATGAACATTATTCATGATCAATGTTTTCACTTGGCTCAGTGACTAGCACATTGCTAGAATACTGCCTCAGAGCCAGAAGGTTGTGTGCTCATGTCCCATTCTGAAGATTTGAGCAAATAATCTAGACGTAGACAATACTAAGAGAGTACCGTGTTTCCTGGAAAGATCACCTCATTGTTAAGTAACGTGTTTTGTTCGTCATTGCTAATCAAGAATTGGGAGTTCTTTACCTTGGAACATTGTGTGCATATCATTAGTATGGGAGATGCAGTAGCAGTTAAAGGGCAAAACCCGGCACCACCACCTTTAGGCAACTAATGATAGACAATAAATGTGATTTAGTCAGTGTCATCTACATTCCAAGAACAAACTAAAATAAACACTAAAGCTCCCACTCCCTGTTCAGGTTGAATGTAAATGACCAAGAATCAAAGAAATTGAGGGAGTTCTGCTGGTGTCCTGCACGATATCCTTTTCTCAACCAATAGCATGGCCTGATTTATCATCCTTGAGTGCTTACTGGGAGTTGGGAAAATTCCCCACTTGGCCCCTTTGTCTCTGGAGAAAGTGCCTGGAAGAATGGGATTTTCATTGTGCCGGACTTGATGTGGGATGGAGTTAAAGTAGCCAATCTGGGAGAAAGTTTACAGAAGCTACAAAGGCTCTTGGGTGCTGAGGCAGGTGTTTAAAAGACCCACCTCAGTGCTCTGGAACTTAGTCCTAAAGCTGTCAATCACGCAATGTTTTCTTTGGGGCTCAGCCAAGAATACATAATGGGGCTCAGCTGAGAACCCAAAAATCCATTCATCTGTTGAAACACTTGAGCTCCAGACAAAATTTTGCATGATTGACAGATCTGGTTCTCAGATGTCTGTTGTTAATTGTGTAATATTTATTTAGAAATGGTGAAGAACACTGAACATTGAACAGTACAGCATAGTATAGTTCCTTCAGCCCTCAATGTTGTGCCGAGCTATGTCCAACCCAAGATCAAGCTATCCCACTCCCTATCCATATGCCTGTTCAATAACCGTTTGAAAGTTCCTAAAGTGTCCAACTCCACTGTCACAGCTGGCAGTGCATTCTGTACCCCAACTACTCTCTGCGTAAAAAATCTACCTTGGACGTCCCTTTTATATCTCCAACCAGTGGACAGTGATAGCTTTTTTCCTAGGATGGAGAAAGCTAGCACGAGGGGATATAGCTTTAAATTAAGGGGTGGTAGTTATAGGACGGATGTCAGAGGTAGGTTCTTTACCCAGAGGGTGGTAAGGGTATGGAATGCCCTGCCTGCTGCAGTTGTAGATGCGCCAAGTTTGGTGGCGTTTAAGAGGTTAGTAGATAAGTTTATGGACAAAAAGGGAATGGTTTAGGTTAGAGGGTCATTGCTTTTTGTTAATTGGTCGGCGCAACATCAAAGGCCAAAGGGCCTGTTCTGCGCTGTAATGTTCTATGTTCTAACCACGAACATTATATTTACATCCTCTAGTAATAGTCACATCCACCCGAGGAAATAATCTCTGCACGTCTATTCTATCAATCCCCCTCATCATCTTATAAATTTCTATTAAGTCGCCTCTCATCCTCCTCCGCTCTAAAGAAAAAAGCCCTAGCTCCCTCAACCTTTCCTTATAAGATCTACTCTCCAAATCAGACAGTATCTTGGTAAATCTCCTTTGCACTCTCTTCAATGCTTCCACATTCTTCTTATAGTGAGGTGACCAGAACGGCACACAATATTCCAAATGTGGTCTCACCAAGATCCTCTATAGTTGCAGTATGAATCCATGACTCTTAAACTCAAATCCCCTGTTAATAAATACTAACACGCTGTCAGCCTCCTTCGTGGCTCTATCCATTTGAGTGGCAATCTTCAGAGATCTGTGGATATGAACCCCAAGATCTTTTTGTTGTTCTATATTTCTCAGAACCCCTTGCCATTGACCCTGTAATCTGCATTCAAGTTTGTCCTACCAAAAAGAAGTGTTAAATGCTTGCAGTTTCAGCTGTTGTAACTTTAAAGGATCTGGACGATTGACATTCTTATTGCCCTCTAGTAAAAGGACTTTTTAAAAGTAGAAAGTAATCAATGAATGACTTTTTTATGAAATTATTTTTACATGTATTGTTGTCTAATAAGACTAGTTGATTCTAAATATTATATGGTGTGTCAGTGGACATGGAAGTGCCGTAGCTTGACATGAGGTCATGAGTGGCCAGAAGGTGCATGGAGGAGCATAACTTGGTATGGGGGCATTATGGGCCATGGGGATGGGTGCAAGGCATAGCTTAGCCTATGGGCATAGGGTTATTTGGGGAGGCATACTTTGGCACCGGGGTTACGGAAAGGGTCTGTTGAAAAAGAAGCCCGTGCAGGCTAGAGTTCATTCCATCTTTTAGGTGTGTGAACCACAACTCATTGAAAAGCTGATCCAACTCTATGTAAGTTACGGAAGACTAGGACATGCCTACATTAGAGCTTGCCAGATTGGAAATGCAATGAATGGGCTTTTGATCCACACCAGCCTGCTGAAAACCTTGGGAATCACAGAATCCTGTTAAATGATTCCCAAGTCATCCATAAAAAAACTGATGAACTGATGGCCTCACATTATCGAGATGTACTTCATGACGAGTCATTTAGTTTTGAACTGACCTCAGTTTTGTAAGCAAACAAGGTAATTTACCTGACTGAAAGTTGATAATGATGTCTTGGGATGTGACAAGATGTTACAAAAATGCTCTTTATGTTATCATTTTTATGCTTCGTGTCTGGCATATCAGTATGCATTCTGCTTCCTCTTGGACTCTAATCTTGATAGATTTGAAAATCATAGGAAATTTTACTAAAGTTGAATGAAAATTCAAACTTGGTTTGTCAATGGATATTCTAGGAAGACAGAGCAGAAACAGCTATCTGTTGGGTCATCTTGTCTCTCAAATCTGCTTCAAATTAGATTGCATTTGAAACCTCCGCGAGGCTTTCTATTTTTTTAAACTTAACTCACGTTAGCCTTAGCCTGAAGACCTTGTACGTTTATGTTGCCAGTTGCAGAGTTTTTCCTCATACAGGTCAAGCTGTTCCCAACAATCATATTACTTTCTGCTGTCTTCTGAAATACACACTGGTCGATGTAGTTATGTGGAATTCAGGTGGCTGAGCGCTGAGACTCTGTTAAAATAATTGGAGAAAAGTTTAAACTAACTCACTTGTTGGGAAGCAAACTGGATCAGGTGCAGTGCTCATTTTACATCTTTTCCAAATTACATTCCATTGAAATCAATAGAAACTAATATTAGACATTTTATCCTACCCATCTGATGGATTAGGTTAAAATTTCTGTTCCGCATCTCACACCAAGCAACAAAATGAGTAGCACTGATTGACAGCAGGCTATAGCTGTTAATTTTAATCGCTTGTCGCCTCGTTTCAAGAAATCTAGGATGATTGTTTAGTCGAAGTTTTTCTTGCACTTGTGCCACAGGCAGATGATTTATGTCAAGTTTTAACATCTAATTGGAACAACAATGATAAGCACTGCTGCCTCACAGTGCCAGGTACCCAGGCTTAATTCCGGCCTTGGGTCACAGTCTGTGTGGAGTTTGCACATTCTCCCCATATCTGCATGAGCTTCCTTTCGGTACTCCAGTTTTCTTCCACAGTCCAAAGACTTGTGCGTTAAGTTGATTGGCCATGCTAAATTGACCCTAGTGTCAGGGGGACGAGCAGAGTAAATGTGTGAGGCTACAGGAATAGGGCAGGATGGAATTGTGGTTGGTACAGACTCAATGGGCTAAATAGCCTCCTTCTGTACTGTGAGATTCTGTGATTCTAACTGGATGGTTTGATTTTTGTCCAGAATACGAAAGCTTGACTGGTGTTTAGTTCTGTGATTAGCATTTGTCTGGGCTGAAATTCATTGTCAAGTATTTATACTCAGAAAAAATCATAAATCCTTCAGGGAAACTTCAAAAAATGTGGCTGAAACTATTCAGAGCTCAGGTCATAAAAGTTGTACTCGAGTAGAATCAAAGACTGTACATGCATTTGTTTTCATATCATGAAGCAATATGATTTAACCAGCACAATATGGGAGATGGACCACTTAGTACACTTGAGTCTGTAAGTACTTCCAGTGTCAAGATTCCTCCACCTTGATGTATTCCAGGTGGCTATCTTTTTTTAAAGTATCTTTATTTCCTGATTTAAAGGGGGTGGAAAAGACTGCTCTACAGAGTCCAGAATTCATCCATTTCACGGATGGGAACGTGAAGCAGATGCACAGACGTGTTGTGGTGCCAGTCAGAAGAATCCCCACGGAGTATGTCTGCTACCAAGTATTGATGTTGCGAGTAGTTGGCTTGTTTCCGGACTGAATCGGGAAATGCCTTTTTAAATTTTTTTTAACTCTGTCCCCACTGAATTGCAGCAAAAGTGAGACGACATGGAGTTCATTTAAATCATGCCTGATTGGAAATAAGCTTTGTCTAATGACGCTGAAGCAGAGAATTATAGTGGGTGTGGTCTGTCAGCATTCCCTTGGCTGATGTCTATACAATAAGTAAATTCTGAAACTATTTCAATTTTCCAGTTTTTCTGCGAGTTGAAAATCAGTATGTTAACAATAGAAGTGTTTAGTCATTTCGTTAATGATTTTTCGTCTCATCTGGTACTTGTACGTAAGTAGAACTATGTAAGGAGAGCAAGGTATTGAAATCAAATTACAATTACATCATGCTTTTTACATCCTCGTGACATCCCAAAGCACTTCACAGTAAATTATGTATTTTCTGAACCGTATTGAAAGAAAAGTAGCAGTCAATTTACACACAGCAAGATCTCACACTCTTCTCACATTAAGTTGATCTTTCTCTACACTCTTAGCTATGACTGTATGACTACATTTTGCACTCTTTCCTTTTCCATGAATGGTACATTTTGTATAGCATGCAAGAAACAATATGTGTATGTTAATACATGTGACAATAATAAATCAAATCACAAACCACAATGTGATCATGACCAAATAATCTATTTTCAGTGACGTTGGTTAAAGGCTAACATTAACCAGCAGTTCCAATAGTCCCCTTCTGCATTGCAGGCATTCTAAGTGATTGAACAATTAAGAAGCTAGGCTACTCAAAATATTAATAGTCAAAATATTAATACATAGTGCATTGGGCCTACATATGAAGTTTAATTCCAAGAAACATCAATTTACTGACGATGTGGAAGATATCAAATTTCAGCTAAGATTTATTCACTAAACGCAAAAACAACAGCAAGAGTGAATTTTCCTGTTCTGCCTGCCATGGGAATTGGAGCAGGCGAGGGGCAGACCATGAAAGGTCCGTTGACCTCAGGCAGGATTTTCTAGTTTCGGAGTGAGCGCCATGGAAAATCCCACCCCAAGAATAACACTTTCCAAACCAACCGGCCCTCAAAATTGAAACCAATGAATAAGAAGTCAGTATAAATAAGATTGAGTTGTTGGAACTGAAATACCAGGGCCTACCGTGATTGCAATTTTGACATCTTTAATATGTAACATGAACCTCAAGCCAAATGTAGTTTGTATTATCTAGAGAGAAAAACACATTTTAATATGTTCACACCAGTTTTTTTTTTGCTTAGCACAGTATGTGTGAGGTAGTTTATTTTAGTGTTCTTTGCATTGGCAACCTAACAATAATTTGCATTTTAAAGCACTTTTAATGCAAAAATACCTGAAGGTGTATAAAGAACTGTAATTAAGCAGTAATGGATGTTGAATTAAATTAGCAATGTTAGGAATTGTAAAAGCTTATAGTACAGAGGGAAACTGCTTGGCCTGTTGTGTTAGTGCAGGGTCTTAAAAAGAGCAGGTGAACTTAATCCCACATCCTTGCTTTTGGTCCATAACCCTATCAGTTCTTAATTCTCAAGGACCTGTCCAAATAACTCCAAAATTATTAATGGAATAAATAATTTTGGAAGTCTGAGATCACATAGCAAATGACTCAAGAACAGCTTCTTCCCTGCTGCTGTCAGACTATTGAATAGATTTACCTTGCATTAAGTTGATCTTTCTCTATACCCTAGCTATGATTGTAAAACTATATTCTGCACTCTCTTCTTTCCTTCTCTATGAACAATATGTTTTGTCTGTATAGTGCAGAAGAAACAAAATTTTTCACTTTGTTAATACATGTGACAATAATAAACCAAATCACGTCAAAGGAATTGGCTTCCACAACCTCGTCAGGTAAAACATTTCAGATCCTGACTCGTTACGGTGTAAAAGGCTTCCTTCTTCACACTTCTCTCGATCATTTGCTGATGATTTTGACTGACTAATCGGAGGAAATTGATTTTCTCTCCCTACTGTAACAAACTCTCCTCAATTAAGTTACTTCTTAATTTTTTCTGTTCCAAGGAGAACTGCCCTAACCTTTCTAACTTCTCAAAACTGGAGCCCCTTCATTCTTATTAGCACCCTGTTAAACCCCCTCTGAAAACTTTCAAAGCCCTTGGCATATTTACTGAAGCATGGTGCCCACAAGTGTTTACTATAATCCGGCAGAAGCCTAACCTGTGGTCTATTACTTTTATTTTCTATCCTTCCTATTTATAAACCCAACTAACACATTTTTTAAAAACCACCTTATTAACTTACCTTTCCACCATTAAGGATTTGAGATTTACACACAGAGGTCTCTACTCATCTACACTTTTTAAAATTGTGCTAATTATTGTGTACTGTCTTCCCAAACTGCATTACTTCTACTACTTTACACTGAACTCTAACTGCTGCGTTAAAAGCTAGCTTAAAGAGGCTGAGTTAGATTTTCCAGAAACAAGGGAGTCGAGGGTTATGGGAGGTAGAAAGAAAAGTGGAGTTACAAAGACAATTAGATCAACTAGAATCTTATTGAATGGCAGAGCAGACTTGGAAGGGTTGAATAGCCTGCTCCTGCTCTTAGGTGCTATGTTCCTGTATTTTAAGGAGGATGGTAAGGGAAGTGATTGATGATTATCATTAAAAGAGAAAATGCTGGAAAACCTCAGCAGGTCTTTCAAAGGATCATCTGGACTCAAAATGTCAGCTCTCTTTTCTCTTTTTACAGATGCTGCCAGACCTGCTGAGATTTTTCAACGTTTTCTTTTTTTTTGGATTCCAGCAACGACACTGATTTACTCTTATCTGATAGATGATTGTCACATGTTGTTGGAAAGGGTAGCAGCAGCAGAACCTTCATAAATGATTACATAGGATATACAGTACAAAAAAAGTGCATTTACCAGCAGAACTCTTGAATCCTTTTTACTGCATTTGCTTATCTAGCTTCCCTTAACTGCATCATTACCTCTTCAACCTCCCATAATTGCATTTTACTATTTTCTTCAACCACTCCATGTGGCAAGTTCCATATTCTCACCATGCTTTGGTTAAATATGTTTTTTTTGAGTTCCCCATTAGATTTCTTGGTTACTATTTTAAATTAGTGGCCTTGGGTTTTGCTCTTTCAAAACAAGTGGAAACACTCATCCCCTGACTACTATCAAAACCTTTCATAATTTTGAAGACCTTTATTAGGTCATCTCTCAGCCTTCTTCTTTGAAGAACAAAACACATCCACCATGTGCAACCTTTTCTCATAGATATAACCTCATAGTTCTGATATCTTCCTCACAATTTTTTAAAAAATCCTATCCAGTGACTCTATATCATTATTTTATACCTTGGCAGCCAGAATTGTGCATTGTGCTCCAGGTGTGGTCAAACAAATTGAGCATAACTTCTTTGGTTTCAATTCTATCCTTTGAGAATAACCCTGAGTACTTGCTATATTACAATTTGCTAGTATACATTTTATGATTTGAATTTTTGTATTTCCAGATCCTTTTACTCCTCTGCCCCATCTGGATTCTTATTTTTTAAGGAACCTCTTTTATTTGTCTTACCAAAATATGGTGCCCCACATTTATCTGTGTTGAAATTAATCTTCCATTTTGCCTATAAATGCCCATTTTGCAAGTTTGTTAATATCTTCTTCTCCTCAGTTTTCAGTAATGACTAATTCTCACCAGATCCATCCCCCCAATAACTTTGGTTTAATTGGCAAATTTGGAAATTGTGTTTTTGATTCCAATGTCTAAGTTGTTGATTCAATTATGAACAACAGTGGTACTGGGACTTAACTTTGCACAGGATTCTGATTCCTAATATATTTGACATATATGTGACTAATAGCTGAATCTACCCAGTCACATTCAATCAGAAATTTATCTCCTAAAGTCAGTTACACTTGGATTCATCAGGATTCGGACTTTGATATACTTGTGATGATTCTGACTTGGTGGTATTTCTGCAGAGGAGATGCCATTACAACAAATGCAGTTGATGCTGCCCACTTGATATAATGGAAGCTTGTAGATTATTGCCGTAGAAAGAACTATTACTTGACAATGCTTCTACAAGACTCTAATGACCTTACCATTCCCCATTTTGCATGACTTGCATAGTGCTCTGGATTTACCCTTTGTACTCTATTTTGTAAGTCTTGTACCTGGATAAGATTACTTATGATTTTTGTTCTACTGAAGGCTAAGAGAATGAATTCTTGTAATCCATCCCCTCACATGAGGAATCTAGACATCAGGGATGAGCTTTAAGGCTTCTCTGTATCTCCTGCAGCTTAGATGTGTGCTTTGTTTAGATACCAAAATAAATGCAATACTGAAGATATGGCCTGGTCAGGGTACAGATATTATAGCAACCAAGTGTAATGACATAAACAAAACTGTCCTAACAACAATAGCACCTAGAATGAAATAAAAACACCCTTGTCACTTCACAATATATAATAATATATGCCATGGAGGTGATTAGAAAGCTGTGATCTAACTGATGGGTAATGATGGTACTTGTAAGCAATTCCAGCTTCACTTTCATGTTTTTTTTGTAAGATTGTCTGAACCTCTTGATGTGATTACAGTCTTGTGATTACTCCCAGGTACTCTGTTTTTTTTTTCATTTTTGTGTCTGTGGCAAAATGATTTCTATGACATTCAATTTTTTTCTAACCCTGAATTTCAGCATAGAATAATTTTCATGTGTGCTTGGTATGCCATGAACAGCTTCAGCTCAGTTGTCCTGCAAAAGTACCAGTTACTATTTTCAGCCCATGTCAAATAGTCCAGGGTAAATGCTGCATTATTTTTCATAATTTTTTTCCCTTGTCCCACTTTTCTCGTGTAAGGCAATGGGAACTTAAGCAGCCCATCTTTGGAATTTGCTAGGGAATACTCCCTGCAAATTCCTCAAGAATTTCCCAGCAAGAGTTGCCTTTGCTGTTAATTTTCAGAACCGAGAAACACTTGGCGCTTTTTGAACTACATGAGTCTGTTGCTATTCATTTTGAGGTCAAGTGCTGTGTCTTAACTTCTTGGTTCCACATCCTTTAATAACCTTAGCTAACAAATATCCACAAATCCCAGTTCAAATTGACTTCCACAGCCTTTTAGGAGAGAAAACTCCAAATTTCCACTATCCTTTGTATGAAGAAGTGCCTCTTGATATCATCCTGAAAATGCCTGGTTCTAATTTTATGATTCTGCTTCATGTTCTGAAGTTCCCCACCAGAGGAAATAATTCTTGTCCGTCTACTCTATCAGCTCTGTCTTACCAGGAATTGTCTTACTCGTTGGGCCGAAGGGCCTGTTTCCCGTGCTGTTTTTAATTTTCTCTCAACAAGGTCAACATACTTTACACACGCATTAGGAATGACTGAATCAGTTGAAACACTGTTGACACACACAGTGGAATTTTTCCATCTTGCCTGCCACAGGAATCGTAGTGGGCGGTGGTGGACCATGCCAAGGTCCGTTGACCTCAGGTGGGATTTGTGGGACAAACGCAGCCGAAAAGTCCCACAAATAATCTTGAATCTTAAGCATTTGACCTCATGTGATAACATTAGCTCCGCAATCCTATCACTCAAGTCGGACCACAGTGCAACAACTTTGCCCACATTCCTACACTGGTGCTGCTTTGACTAGAGATGGCATGATACTTAAGGCCAAGGAAAGAGAGGGTATAACCATCAGGAAAGACTAAGCAGCCTAAAGCTCTTTGTCCCAGAAAGGAGAAGGTTGAGTGAGGGGTGACCTTACAGCAGCCATTAAAATTACGAAGGCATTTGATAGGTTAGACAGAGAAGGATTTCCATTTGTGGAAGAATCTGAAACCAAGCGTCATAAATATAACATAGTCACCTAATAAATCCAGTAAGGATTCTTTACCTGGAGTGGTTAGAATGTGGAACTAGCTATCACACTGAGTAACGAAAACAAAAAAGCCTTTATAAATTTAAGAGGAAGCTGGAGAAAGAAAGGAACAAAAGGGTATGCTAAAAGCAGCAACATATTCAACAAGTTTTGCAACATCTTTGGAGGGCAAAAATAATTTATGGTTAGAATTTTATGGCCTTGCTCGTCCCGAAACTGTAAAAATCCCACTCGAGGTCAATGGACTTTTCCACAGTCCGCCCCCTCACCAGCTCCAATTCCCATGGCAAATGGGACGGTAAAATTCTAGCCAGTGTTTCAGATTGATGACCTTTCACTAGAATTGGGAACAGTTAAAAGTGTTTGAAATGTAGATATATTGTCAGGATGAAGTAAGAAGACAGAAGAATTGTATGTAGATTAAAACACTGGAACAGACTAGTTGGACAAATGTGTTTAATTGTATAGTGATGGACATAAATTGCCATTCATTTGAACCTTCGGTGGCAGCCTGAAACTGGTGGTTAGGTTAGGAGGTCTATGCTTATAACGTGTGAATATGTAACTAAATGTGTGTAAAGATTGGCTCAGTTCTGTCCTTCACCAGCTGGCTTTCTGGAGTAGCTCTTAAACTAAATAATATAAACCCATACAGACCAGCTTTTATCCTTTTCACTGCAGTTAGCAAATGTCTACTGAGGCTGCAGTTGAGTTTTTTTTAATTCTTTGATGGGATGTGAGCATTGCTGGCAAAGCCAACATTTGTTGCTCATCCCTAATTGCCCTTGAATTGGGCTATTTCAGAGGAAATAAAGAGTCAAGCACATTGTTATGGATCTGGAGTCACAGATAGGTCATAGAAGTAATTGCAGCAGATCCTTTACCTAATGGGCATTACTGGACCAGATGAGTTTTTATGACAATTGATGATAGTGTTACTATCACCATTACTGAAATGAGCTTTATGTTATTAACAGAATTTGAATTCCATCAGCTGCCATGGTAGGATTTGAACCCAAGCCTACAGAGCAGTAATCTGAGTCTGTGAATTACTAGTTCAGTGACATTGCCATGTTTACTATCCAATCACCCTGCTGAAAATTGTACGTATGTGTGTGCGTGCGCATGCGTGTATGTACGTATATGTTGGGGTGGCAGTCCCAGCTGGTGGTGCCTTCCACACATTGTCTAGTCTCTGTGAAATGAGGAGTAGCCATTTACGAAAGGACTCTGTGCCCACAGATTTTTACCAGCAAGGAAAAAAGAGAAGTTGTCTGGATTTATATAACAAGTTTTCCGCAATCATAATTACATTATTAAACTTATCCTGCAAAAATTTCTACCTTATTTCCTTCATAATTTCCCTGGGGGGTTTTTTCTTTTGTGCTCAGAACATTAAAATTATGTAGATTTTAGTACCAATTGAACTATTAAAATCTTCTAGCTAAACTGTGAATACCTAGTTAACCCCAGTATGGTTTGATTAACCCACAATTACCATTTCCCCAGTGGACCCCATGGGTTGAAAATTGCTAGTTTGGTCACATCCACATGGAGGATACAAATCCTTCACTGTTCCATTTCACACACCCTTTAGATCCTCAGTTACAAAAGTGCTTGGACTTGTTAGTGACCTTGCTGCAGAACACCAGGATGCACTTTCTTTCTTTTATCTTTGCATTGGAATAACAATTCTCCTCATTGTTCTTCCTATCTCTTTGTGCTATTTTAAAAGCTATACATAATTTGCAGGAATCCCTGCAGATGCGCAAATGCTGAATCCAAATCAATTTGTTTGGGAATTCAGACTGCAGTGTGTGACCGGCACCAAAGAAGCTATATTGTGGCTCAGCAACATAAACTGTAAATGGAGCAACTGTGGAAGTTTGCAGTTTCTGTATTGTAGCAATGTGCTGAGAGGTGTTCTTACAAATAACACATCCAACCATCTTTATTTTTAGTACTATTCTCTCCTCTGCAAGCCTTCTCCTTAGACTATTGATTTACTTGCTTGGGGTATGCTTCCATCCAAGCCAGTGATTCTCTGGGACCTCATCCAACTATCCATTCTTTAAGTGACTATTTACAGACCGTTCAACTGCAAGGCAAATCACAGGCGAGCTCAATTCTAGCCTCGCTTAGCTTTGATCATGGGGTAGCAATCGGGAGCAGGAACCCTTGCTGGGTTTCCTTTCCATGGCCCAGGGCACTGAGGCAAATAATCACATATTTTAACCCTGTCTCCGCTCACTCAGCGCACGTCAGAGATTGAAACTGGAATCTCTGCCCTCAGCTACTGAATGACAGTAAAACATGGAGTTGCACTCAAATTAATGATATTATTGTGACTGTCTGGGACAGAGTGGAATGATCAACTAGAGTAACGTGAAGGCTTTAAAAATGTTTCTGAAGCAAACAGCTGAACTCACTTAAAATGTACATCAAATATATAGCCTATCATAATGAAATCTTAAATCACATAACACTCTCATGATGTCTGAAATTACATTTCATTGATATAATGTGGCTAACAGTTTTTCACTGTACTCTCAAGAATCCAGCCTGTGTGGCCAGTAACATAAATAAAAGTTCTTTTCAAGTTTTCTGCTACCCAGTCATTTTATTTCAAAATTACATGTTAGTGCAAGGCCACAAAAGCCTGAGCGAGACACTCCAGTCATCGCCAGCTTCTGGGGGAACACTTTGTGCCACCAGCATTTCCATCCCACCCTGTAGGCCAGCCCTCATCTATCAAACCCAGGCTGGAGAGGAAACACCCAGATAAACATACCACAACGCTTAAACTTCCAATCACTCTGTGTTTCCGCTTCCAGAGCCTATAATTAGAAACCCTTCTCTTCCGTCTGTTCCCTCGTGACGCAAATGCTTTTTGTGGCTTGGCACCTCGTTGGGGCGTGGGTTAGTTTTTGGCCCGTCCAGTGTCTGGCTTCGTGTTTACAGACTCTTACTACTGCATAAATAGCACTTTCTAATTCTATACCACCTCGTCCCCTTTTTACACGGATGATCTCAGCATTACTTACTTCCCTCCTCTTTTCCTCAAAGCAGTTTTTTTCGCTTTAAGTAATTGGTGTGAAAAAGGGGAAATGGTAAATTGGAGTGAAGTAAGCTATTGCTCTTTCAGTCAAAACATGTTTCCAGTGATTGAAACCAATTAGCTGTTTTTACAAAAGATAGCAATCTGCGGGCCTTTTCTTCTGGTGTGACTCCCCCCGCTTTTTATATTAGATAAGCTGAACAACAAAGCAACCATTACTAATCAGACTTGCACCAGCCGCACCCTTGGTGCTACAGATTTGCAAAGAAAAGATGATTATAAACAGCCCTTCATTGATAGCACGTGTGTTGTGTTAGCAGCACTGTAAAGGCTTTGGATTCCAGAAAAAATCGCTAGCTTTAGAACTCACTTCAAAAGGGCTGAACATCCCCAAACAAAGTGCAATATTTTAAAGGGAAACAATGAACAGATCATACCTTGTTTCCATGGCTTCATTAGCTTGGACACGTAGACTGAAAAGCAACAATGAGAGCATTCATGACAATCCCAGGATTCCCCTGTAAAAATTGACACACTCTTCGGGCTCTCTGCAAATATTGACACATTCCTGGAGACCCCCTACAAATATTGGTAGTCCCCTGGGGATTGTGTAAATATTGTCTCTGTCCTGAGGCACCCTTTGCCAGCTTCCAGAACACAGTTAGCAAAAGATGAACGGAGTGTTACAAAATACTTTAAAACATACTGCAGAGTAACAGATATTACATATTCTTAAGTCAAGAAACACAAAAAGACACATGAACACAGAATTTGTGAAAGATAGAATCTGAGAACTCCCTCCACCACAGTGACAGCATTGTGCGTTATGTACACAATGTATAGCAGCAACTTGCCCCGAGAGCATCTTCCCAACGTACACTTCTATCTTCTACAAGGACGAGGGCAGCAGCCTTTAAAATTTTTTTATTAGTCACAAATAGGTTTTACATTAACATTGCAATTAAGTTACTGTGAAAATCCCCGAATTGCCACACTCCGGTGCCTGCTTGGGAACACTGAGGGAGAGCTTAGTATGGCTAGTGCTCCTAACCAGCATGTCTTTTGGAGCACCTGGAGGAGACCCACACAGACACAGGGAGAACATGTAAACCTCCACAAAGGCAGTGACCCGAGGCCAGAATTGAACCTGGGTACCTGGCGCTGTGAGGCAGCAGTGCTAACTATTGTGCCACCATGTCATCCATAATGCAGGCAAATACATCATCTGCACATGCAACATTTAAATGAATATTCCTTAGATGGATTTTGCATTTATATAGCATCTTTCTCAATCTTGGGACGTTCCAGTGGGCTTTACAGTCAATGAGGTACTTTTGAAATGGAGTGAACTGTCAGATGAAAAGATTAGTTTGCATGCAGCAAGTTCCCACAAGCAGCAATGTGATAAGGACAAGATCATTTGTTTGAGGTATTTGTTCGTTAAGCAATAAATGTTGGACAGGATACTGGAGAGAGTATTTCTGAGTATTTTCCTTTAGGATTTCTCCATGAATGGGTCAGTGAGTCAATTCAAATCTCACCTCAACAAAATTCAAAACTGTGGGCCAGATTAATAGAACTAAAGGGCAGATACTTCAGATGCTCCCAGGCATTAACTTATAAAATGTTGAGCTAACAACATGCCATATATTGAGACTCTTTCTGGTCCCTTCTCCTGACAGATTTCCTAGTACCTCCTCCTCAATGGTACAGAGCTCCTGTTAGCAATGTTCGAGAAGAACGTGTGTAGATGGGGACTGTGAACTTTCCTTTCTGGTAATTCAAAAGAGCCCGGCCAATTTTATGGCTTGTATTACAGTAGGTTTCCTGAATACTGAATCTGACTCACTTTACCCCTGTGGCCTTGTTTGTTTTGTTTGGCATTTTGAGTGGTTAGCACTGCTGCCTCTTAGCGCCAGGGATCCAGGTTCAATTCTGGCCTCATGGAGTTTGCATGTTCTGCCTGTGTCTGTGGGGGTTTTCTTCCACAATCCAAGGATGTGCAGATTGGGTGGATTGGCCATGCTAAATTGACCGTAGTGTCAGGGGGATTAGCAGGATAATTATGTGGGGTTATGGGAATAGGATCTGGGTGGGATTATGGTCGGTATAGACTCAATGGGCTGAATGACCTTCTTCTGTACCGTAGGGATTCTATTTCTTACAAAGTTCCCTGTTCAGTTTTGCACCTAGCAAATTCATTTATCAAACCTTGCCTTAAATGTGTCTATGGTATTTATATCAAGCACTCTATTTGGTCACGAATTTCACACTTCCACCCATTCTTAGTGTAAAAAATCTCATGATTTCCTGATTAGAATTGTTAATGAATATCTTATTTTACAGGCATGACCCCTAGTTTTCAACTTGTCCAACATTCCATTGAATCCCTTTATAATTTTAAAGAATTCTATCCAAACACCTTTCTATCTTCTCTGATTTTGCATATTTTTAAAGGTTACTTGTGGGCTTCAACCCATTCCTATATTTTAGCACGTAACTTGGCAACCTCATTATTCTGTCATTATTTAGTGATGTCCCTAATCCTGATTAGTCCACTGGTTTCTTATGTGATTTCGTTATTGTTGTAAAAGCAGATTTGTGCCAGCGAAAGCAAGAAAGCCCCTTTTCTCAGTTCCAAACAGAAATAATGAATTGTCAGATTAAATCAGGACTGGAAGATCATTTCTTTGCTTTAGGTAGTTGAAGTAAGGACTGTGGTTCATTTGGAGATGTGATAAATTTGCAGCAGAAATTGAGCTAATTTTGGAATAATACTCGCCTTTCTACCTCAGACAGGTTTGTTTGAGGCTTCAAAGCAAGAGGTTCAGGGAAGGTCACCCTCCTGTGGAGTGAGCTGGAAATCAAAGTCAGTCCCCCTGTGTCAGATTGGTAACTCAACACTTTCTAGTGTGTGAACTGATTTGGTTGTCCCTCTGTGTTAGACCTGGGGAATCGCGTTTACCTTTCAGTTTTTATGACCCGAGCTGAACACAGTTTCAAGAAGCCTGATGGAACTTTGGCCTGTCTGGTAACCTCAGAGGATCAGGCATCTCCAAACCAATAACAGGCATTGTACGTAAATCATATTTTCACAGACATTCAAATGGAATTAATATGGAGTTCCTGTTTATTCAACAAGGGAAAACCTGCCTTAAACTGAGAGTTTGCTGCTGAGTTTGTCAGGCTAAGAAAATTATTTATATGCAGGAATTATTGGACTGTTTTAGAAAGAGAAAAACTTGCTCCAAGAAATTGTTGGAGGTCCGAGAAGAAAGACCATCTTCTGTCATGAAGAGTGTAAGAAATAGACAAAATATTTGTTTCTTTTGCATATGTTATAAAGCATTTTGTTCAAAGAAAAGAGAATCTTCATGGTTGGTTGATTATGTTGCTATACTCTACCCAGCTAGTGAGAACTGTGAAATTACACATGAAGGATGGTTGCTGGGGCACTGGGTGGGCATTTGGGAGGCAGAGATCTGTAATGCTGCATCCTACAAATAAATCAACCATCAAGGAAAATATCTGTGTCTTGGAGCAGCACAGTGGCACAATGGTTAGCATTGCTGTCTCACAACGCCAGGGACCCAGGTTCAATTCCTGGCTTGAGTCACCGTATATATGGAGTTTGCACATTCTCCCCATGTCTCCGTGGATTTCCTCCAGGCGCTCTGGTTTCCTCCCACAGTCTAAAAGACGCATTGATTAGGTGCATTGACTTGAATAGATGCCAGTGTGGTAACAAGGGGAATTTCACAGTAACTTCATTGCAGTGTTAATGTAAGCCTTGCTTGTGACTAATAAATAAACTTTAAATTTTAGCTTTTAAAACTTTTTTGTACTTCACTATCTGCCTTGGAGCCAATAAACAGGCTGAACCAGTGTTTTTGCTCACAATCCAATGTTGGCCACTTTGGTGGATCTTTAATGCCTGAATGGGCTGCTGAAAATCACCTTCAGAACCTCTGCAAATTGCAGCAAACAGAATATAAGACCAGAACTTACAACAATTTCCAGCAAGTTGCAGAATGGATGCTAGTTGCATGATACAAATTCTGTATATCAGATCAGTAACAGACACTGCTAGCGCAGTGGTCACTCTGATTGTGATTGCTAGGAGATTTCCCCAGTCTTTTCCATTTGGTCAGGATTACTGGTGTTCTTTTTAACTTCTTTGTTTTTGTACAATTGTATCGACTGCACCAACTTAACTCAATATAAAACTTTTAGTTAAAATGTGCACTCGATGTTGAACTGACGTAACCTTCTGTGTGTCAGTGGTTAGATTTATTAACTGATGTTATTGATGTTTATTTCAGGGATGCTGCTAGTCACCACTGACACACAAGGCCATGACTTCCATGTATTTCGAATCCTGACACATCCGTGTTCATCTTCACAGAGTGCTGTGCATCACCTTTACACTTTACATCGTGGAGAGACAGAGGCTAAGGTATGGTGTGCATTTCAGTGTCAGACAATAGTTACTGCGTAGACCATAAGACCAGAAGACATTGGAGCAGAATTAGACTCTTGGCCCATCGAATCTGCTCTGCCATTCAATCATGGCTGATTTTTTACTCATCCCCGTTCTCCTGCCTTTTCCCCATAGTTCTGTATGCCCTTATTAATTAAGAACCTGTCTATCTCTGTCTTAAAGACACTCAGCGATCTGGCCTCCCCAGGCTTTTGCATCAAAGTGTTCCACAGATTCACCACTCTCTGGCTGAAGAAATTCCTTCTTATCTCTGTTTTAAAGATAGGCTGGAAAATAATTTGTTTTGAAGGAATGCCTGACATCAGATTTCATACAGAACAATGGTTTTCAAACTTATGCATTGGGAGTTGAAATTTTACAAGCAGTTAGAGATAAATGCAGATAAAAACAATGAAGAATACTTAAGCTGCTACTTAAAGGCATCAATTGTTCCTATCCATTGATGGACAGAAAGCCAATGCTATCTTGCAAGTCAGCTCCATCAGCCCTCAGTTTGAAAACCTATGATGGCTGGAAAGGAGTGGGTTACAGATCAGGTATGCTGTAGGTTGGGGTGCATTCAATATACTGAGTGATTAAGTTGACATGAGCAGCTATAGCATTGAAATCTGAACAACTTATCAATGTCTCCCAAATGCCCTCGTTACATTTGTGATGTTCTATGTAACGTATAAAGTTGTAATTCGTGTGGGCAGCTTTATCTCATTTTCACTATTTAGCTCTTTTCTAGAAATGGAGCAGATTCTCTGCAGTGGCAGCCTTCAGGTATGAAAAGGGCACAGACAGCCTATATTGTCACTGACTCGCAGCCAGGTTTACATCCTGGACCCACTCCTTTTTTGATCAATTGGATAAACATTAAAAGGCCTGAAACCTATGTTTATCTCTGAGCAGAACAAATAATCTGAGTGATAAAACTGGCCTGCTGACGACAGGGACCCAGCTTTATCTTTGTGGCTGCTTGACTCTGCTTGTTCTAACTTCCAAACTGCTGTTATAAATTGACCTTTGTATCTGGATGAACAATTGTGATTAAGAAAAAATGTACTGGCAGATGAGGTTTCTTTAGAACCACTATGCTGTCTATAAAAAGAAAGACTTGCATTTATGAAGCATCTTTCACAACCACAGCTCATCCCAAAGCACTTTACACCCAGTGAAGTATTTCTGAATACGTAGTCACTGTTTCCAGGTTTGACATGATGCTGACCTCTTCTTCCATTGCCTTCGTCTCTGTACTCACTTCTTTGGGAAGGAGTCCTCCTCAAAGGAGTTCAGCAGATCCTTTCACTCACCTCCAGCATTCTTCTCTACCTCGACCCTTCCCTCTGGCCTTTTACCTATTCTTGATCCATTCATCAAGAACTATTGGCATGACTTTGGCCATGTCAATTTCTATGCTCCTCTCAACCACTCTAACTTGTCTCCTTTTGAACTTGCTGCACTTTGCGCTCTCGGCCCAACCCTGACCTTGTCATCAAACCCACCGAGAAGAGCGGTGCTGTGGTTATCTGGTGTATGGAGTCTATCTCACAAAGGCTGAGCGCCAACTCTCGGACACTCCTTCCTACCTTCCCCTGGACTATGACCCGACCATTGAACATCATGCCACCGTTCCCCAGACTGTCAGTGACCTCATCTCCTCTGGAGACAAAGAACAAAGAACAAAACAGCACATGAAACAGGTCCTTCAGCCCAACAAGCCCATGCCGCCACTTCAATGTTCCCCACTTCTATCCATGATTCCTGTCTATGTTTATAGATCTATGCACTGGAACCAAATTTGAGACAATTTGGCAGAACAAATTCTTCCTAATCAGCCTAAGAGCACATCTTTGGGATGTGGGAGGAAACCGAGCACCCAGAGAAGACCCACGCAATCTCCCACAGACACAGGCCCAAATTCATGTATCTGTACAGCACAGCAATAGTCACTGAGCTGTCGTGTTGCCCATCAAATGGTCCAGGTCAAGCGTACATTAACAACATGAAGCACTAGAATACTCTCGAAAAATCAAGAGCAGCCCTCTCATGACCCATTGCGTGTATGCCCCTTGTTAGATAACGAGGCAGACCGAAGTACCTATAAGATAAAACAAATACATCAATATCATCGACAGTTTACACACTTCCCAGGGAACTCCCAAGGCTCATGATGCCTATTTTAAATCAGTTTTTATATCCCTCCATTCTCATTCTGTTCATGTGCCCATCTAAGTATCTCTTAAATAACCCCAGAGTGCCTGCCTTCACCACTTGGCAGTGTGTTCCATACCCCCACCATCCTCTGTGTGAAAAAGCTCCCTCTAGCGTACAAATTATACCTTACTCCCCTCACCCTAAGCCCGTGACCCCTCGTGCTATTTGAGTCCATTCTAGGAAAAAGCTTAACCTTGTTTACTCTATCTATACCCCTCATAATCTTATACACCTCTATTAGATCTCCTCTAAGTCTACGTCTTTCTAAGGAAAACAGCCCCAATTTGCCTAACCTCTCCTCGTAACTCAGACTTTCCATACCAGGCAGCATCCTGGTAAACCTCCTCTGCACTCTCTCCAGAGTCTCCACGTCCTTCCGGTAGTAAGGCGACCAGAACTGGACACAGTATTCCAAATGAGGTCTAACCAATGTTTTATACAACTGCAACATTAAAAGCCAGCTCTTGTACTCTATACCCCTTCCTATAAAGGCTAGCATACCATATGCTTTCTTCACAACCTTCTCCACCTGCTCTGCCACCTTCAGAGACTTGTGCACCTGCACCCCCAGGTCCCCCTGTGTTTCTATACTCTTACTAGACCTTCCCTCCACAACCTCCAACCTCATAGTTCCCCAACCCCACACTACCTGCTTCCACCTCCTTCCCAAAATCCACAAACAGGACTGCCCCATTAGGCCCATCATGTCAGCATGTTCCCATCCACTGAACTCATTTCCTCCCATCTTGACTCCATTCTCTTCTCTATTTTCTGGCCCAAATGCCTGCTCTTCACCATGGATGTCCAATCCCTCTATATCTCCATTCCCCACCTGAATGGCTTCAAAGCTTCCTCGAACAAAACAATTTCCATCCACCACAACACTCCTTCATCTGCCTGAACAATTTCTCTCACTCAATAGTTTCTCCTTTAACTCATCTCACTTCCTCCACATAAAAGGTGTAGCAATGGGCACCCACATGGGTCCCAGTTATGCTTGTCTATTTGATAAAGGGTCACCTGGATTCCAAATGTCAGCTCTTTTCTCTCCTTATAGATGCTGCCAGATCTGCTGAGATTTTCCAAAATTTTCTCTTTTGATGCCTATCTCTTTATGAGTTATGTGGAGCCTTCTGTGTTCCAGTCCTACTTCAGCCTTCTCCCACATTTCCTTTATGGCTACATCAGTGACTTTTACGGTGCCACTTCATGCTTTTGTCTGGATTTGGAAAAATTTATCAATTTTGCTTCCAATTTCCACCTCCCATCACCTTCACATGGTCCATCTCTGACACTTCTCTTCCCTTCCTCGACCTCCCTGTCTTCATTTCTGGTGATAAACTGTCCATTATTATCCAATATCAGCCCATCAACTCCCACAGTTACCATGACTACAGCTCTTCACAGCCCACATCCTGTAAGGACTACATCCCATTCCCTCACTTCCTTCACTCTGCCACATCTGTTCTGATGATGCCACTTTCCAAAATAGCACTGCCAATATGTCTTCCTTTTTCCTTCCACTGTGGTTGACAGGACCCTCAACCGCATCCAACTTATCCTGTGGACCACTGCTCTCATCCCCATCATTCCTCCCAGAACAAGGACAGAGTCCTCCTCATCCTCACTTTTCACCTCACCAAGTCTCCACATTCAAAGGATCATCCCATGCCGTTTCTGCCAACTCCAGCATAATGCCACTACTCAACACATCTTCCCCTCACCCCAGTCAGCATTCCGCAGGGATCATTCTCTCCGGGACACTGTAGTTCACTCCTCCATCGCAAGCAAACTTCACCCCCTGCCCACGGTGCCTACCCATGCAATTGTAGAAGATGCAACACCTGCCTCTTTACCTTCTCCTTGCTCACCATCCCAGTTCCTAAACATCCCTTTCAGGTGAAGCAGTGCTTCACAGGAATCTCCTTCAATCTGGTCTATTGCATTTGTGCTCCCAATGAGGACTGCTCTACATTAGAGAAACCAAACGCAGACTGGGTGACCGCTTTACCGAGCACCTTCGGTCCGTCTGCAAGTAGGACCCAGACCTGTCACTTGCCACTTCAACGCACCACCTTGTTGTCTGACCATATGTCATTCTTTGGCCTTTTGCAGTGTTCTAGTTAACCTCAACGCAAACTGGAGGAACACAGTCTTCTGACTAAACATTGAGTTTAACAACGTCAGAGCATGAACTCTCTCCTTCACCTTCATCCCATTTTCATTTATTTGATTACATTTTAGTTCTAGCTCTTCTTCCTGTCCCTCCCCGACTCCCACCCCTCCCTTCAGAACAACTGCCACATTCCTCAGGCAATCCTTTAATCATCTGTACCTCTGTTCTGCCTTTCACACATTCTGATCACTTAATGGACACTTATAGCACCTTCTCAGTCTTCTGTATTCTCATTCACATTCCCTTTATCCCATTCCACCCTCTCCATAGGTACCTTCATAATATAAATCTTTACTGATTTATTTTGCTCTCAGCTCTGATGAAGGGTCACTCAGACTCGAAACGTTGACTTTATTCTTTCCCCACAAATACTGTCAGACCTGCTGAGATTTTCCAGCATTTTCTGCTTTTGTTTCAGATTCCAGCATCTGCAGAATTTTGCCTTTATCACTTGATCTTTGATTATTTGTTTAATCACTACAGGAAGACTGCCAATTTTGGCACCCATCCACATATTGGGGGAATGCAAAGGGAAGGTGCTTGGCTGGACACCTGCCCATATTACATTCCCCCCGCTCTGGCAAATGTGGTAGACCTCTTAACAAGGTCATGCAAATAGCAACGAAATAAACGGGGTAGAAATTTGCTTTTGGCAATGGCATGAAGATGTTAGATCAGCTGTCTGTTGTACTGCAGTGTTCGATATTTAGCTTCACTGCACTTCATGGAACTGATTATAGGTGCTGGCTATAATGCACAGCTGGTCTGATATTTTATCTACTTCCCAAGTCATCTTTAGCTGCTTTGTCAATGTCTTCCTTCCATCATACGATCAGAAATGGGGATGTTCGCTGATGATTGCACAATGTTCAGCACCATTTGTTCAGCGCTTCTCAGACACTGAAGCAGTTCATGCACAAATGCAGCAAGATCCTCCAGTTTGCGTTGAGGTGTTTTGCTGACAGGTGACAAATAACAATCTATTTTAATCATCTTGCTTGAGGAATAAATATCGCCCACTTCAGTAGGCAAATAGGGTCTTATTGAGTGTCTTTTCAAAAACATGCATCTCCCAACAGCGCACTGAAACATCAGCCTGGACTATAACTCAGATTGCTGGAGTGAGACTTGAACCCAAGCCCTTCAACTCATAGATGATAATGCTACCCCTGAGTTATTGCTCATATCAAGATAAGAATTTTAAGAGTCTAAAGTTAACATTAGTTAGAAGTTAAAGTTGAAGTCTAAAGTTAACATTAGTTAGAATATAGAAGTAGAACCAAGAATCATGGTTTTTAATTAGTAAAAGATAATTTTAAGATCTGCGATCATGAATTGGTTGTTCACACAGAGTGACCAAAGTGTGGAATAACCTTGTCGATAAAATAGTGCAGGCAAACTCCTGGAATCATTTAACAACAATTGAATGCTACATTGTGGTGGGCGAGGGAGGGAAGAGTTCTTTCTGAATACATGAAATAATGTGAGCTGAATGCTAAATATCTTCCTACATTGTGACTGCCCTGGATATCAAGGCACCCTTTAACTGAGTGTGGCATCAAGGATCCTTAGTAAAACTGGAGTCAATGGGAATCAGGGGAAAATCCTTCTGCTATTTTGAGCCATACCTGACACAAAGGAAAATGGTTGTGGTGGTTGGAGTTCAATCATCTCAATCCCAAGACATTGCTGCAGGAGTTCCTCAGGGGAGTGTTCTAGACCCAATCATCTTCAGTTGCTTTGTCAACACCTTCCTTCCATTATTACATCAGAAATGGGATGTTCGCTGATGATTGCTCGATATTTAGCACCATTTATGATTCCTCAGATATTGAAGCAGTTCATGTGCAAATCAGTGAATTCTGGATAATATCCAGACTTGGGCTGACAAGTGACAAGTAACTTTCAAGCCTCACAAGTGCCAGATGATGGTCATCTCCAACCATCATCCCTGGACAATCAATGGCATTACCATCACTGAATTCCCCACTACCAACATGAAAGTAACCATTGACCAGAAACTGAACTGGACCTGCATATGAATACTGTGGCTACAAGAGCAGATCAGAGGCTGGGAATTCCACAGCGAATAACTCAATTCCTGCCACTCCCTGCTCCCCCCTCCCTCTCCATCCCGCTCATCCTCCCAAGTCTGTCCACCCTCTACAAAGCACAAGTCAGGAATGTGATGAAGTACTCTCGACTTGCCTGGATGAATGCAGCTCCAACAACACTCAAAGTACTTGACACCATGTAGGACAAAGAATCCATTTGATAGGTACCCCTTCCCTGTATTTTCAATCCTTCCATCATCAATGAACAGCACCATCTCCAGACGCACTGCAGGAGCTCAGCAAGGTTCCTTTGGTAGTACCTACAAACCCATGACCGCTATCATCAATAAGGACAAGAGCAGCAGATACATGGGAACACCAGCAATTAGAGGTTCCCTTCCAATTTATTCACCATCCTAATGAAAATATATCAGTGTTCCTGCACTGTCGCCAGATCAAAATCCTGGAATTCCCTCCCTGTCAGCACTGTGGGTGTACCTACACCTCAGTGACTGCAGTTTTCAAGAAGGCAGCTCGCCACCACTTTCTTAGCAGCAGCTAGAATGGGCAATAAATGCTGGTCTAGTCAGCGAAACCCACATCCTGTAAAATGAATTTGAAAAAAGACCTGGTTGAATCACTAAATTTATTCTTCATTCTTATTGCGGTTTTCTGTATTAGCCAGACTTATCATCCTTTACTCCAGACAGAAATTCTACAAAACTCTTGGAGAAGGCAGAATTGCACTGTCATTGTGTTTGACACTTAATGAAGTAACACCAGTGTGTTGTCCACATCGGTTTAAACAATGCTGAGCCCTGACACTTCATAAATATATACAAATGTGAAAAAGCACACTGTCAAAACATTTTACATTTAATAGCCAGGAGCACAGTGCTGCTCCTTTCTTGCTGTGCAAATCTGATTCCAGCTCAAGTTATATAAACACTATTATCAGTCTGATTGCATCCAATTCTATAACTGCTGGACTTTGACAGTTTATACTAAATTCAAGAATAGTAACAGCAGTACAAACACACTCGGAGTTAGGGAGATTAGGGAAGCAAAATGTTCCTAATAAAGAAGTAATCATCATGTAAACAGTTTTTGTGGGTTTTTTTGTGTCAAACATCAACACAAATTTCATTGAAGTGATGAATCGATGGTTTTAAAAATCACTTTTATATTGTTTTTATTGCTTTGTCTGGTGCCTCAGCCAGGTAACTGCAGAACAAACAAATGCTGTGGAATCACTGTTCATGAACAAACAAACATGTTGATATTTGTATGAAATTATTTATTCTGCTATTCTTAGTTTAAAACAAAGTTCCCCATCAGAACAGCAGTGGATGGAATCTCATTCACATACTTCAAGCATTTGCATGCTGGTATTTCACAGGTAATTACAAGGCTGATGCATTTGACCTTTATCTCAAGGGGCTCAAATCAAAGGTTACCCTTCAGTCATATAGAGCCTTTTGGTGTATTGCATTCAATCCTGGGCACCAAATCTTGAGCAGGGTTTGGAAGAGCTGCAATGCAGAATAACCAGAATGTCACCAGGACATGAAAGGTTCAATGATGATCACAGTTTGCATAAACTTGGCTTGAATTCCCTCAAGTGTAGAGCATTGTGGAGTGATCTGATCAAGATGCATACAATGTTTAAAGAATTTGGTTTGGTAGATACAAGGAAATTATATACTGTTGTGGGAATCAGGTATTTGAGTACACAATCTTAAAACTAGACCAAACTTATTTAGAAGCTAAATTATTGAAACATATAAACATTAAACATTATAAACATTAAACCTTATTGAAACATATAAGATGATTAGAGGTTTAGATAGGGTGGACAGTGATAGCCTTTTTCCTAGGATGGAGAAAGCTAGCACGAGGAAACATAGCTTTAAATTAAGGGGTGGTAGTTATAGGACGGATGTCAGAGGTAGTGCTTTACCCTGAGGATGGTAAGGGTATGGAATGCCCAGCCTGCTGCAGTTGTAGATGCGCCAAGTTTGGTGGCGTTTAAGAGATTAGTAGATAAGTTTATGGATGAAAAGGGAATGGTTTAGGTTAGAGGGTCATTGCTTTTTGTTAATTGGTCGGCACAACATCGAAGGCCGAAGGGCCTGTTCCGCGCTGTAATGTTCTATGTTCTATATTCTAAATCAGGAACCACTTATTTCAAACAAACAACATTAAAAACCTAGAACACCCATTCAGACAATTGGAACTTTAAAGATTAAACAAGGTAGATTTTTGAAACTTTATTTTTTTATGCAATATGGGTTTTGTTGACAAGGCCAGCATTTCTTACCCATCCCTAGTTGCCTTTGAACTCGGAGGCTTACTGGGCCAGTTCACAGGGAAATTAAGAGTCAACCACATTGCTGTGGATCTGAAGTCACATGTAGGCCAGACCAGGTAAGAATGGTAGATTTCCTCCCCCTAAGTGAAACAGATGGATTTTTACAACTATCGATAATATTTTTATGGTAACTAATATTGGGATGGCATGGTGGCACAGTGGTTAGCACTACTGCCTCATGGCGCCAGATTCAATTCCGGCCATAGGTGACTGTGTGGAGTTTGCACATTCTCCCTGTATTGGCATGTGTTTCCCAGGTACCAATCCACGCTCCAAGTTCACCTATCTTATTCCTAATGCTCCTTGCATTGATTAGATACACTTCAATCCATCATATGTCTGCCTGTACCCTCCTGCGACCTTGGTACCTTCTTCAGTAACTCATGATCCTCAACACTGGCTTTTGGACTACATGTCATTCTCCCAACCCCCTGATAAATTAGTTTAACTCCCCCCCCCCGCCACCAAAGAGCAGGTGCAAATTTCCCTCCCAGGATATTAGTACCTCTCTGGTTCAGGTGCAAACCGCCCTGCTTGTACCTTCCCCAGAGCATGCTCTGATTATCCAAGTAAATGAAACCCTTTCTCCTACACCATCCCAGCAGCCATGTGTTAATCTGCACTCTCTCCCTGATCTTCCTTAGTTTCCTCCTGCAATCCAAAAGATATGCTGGTTAGGTGCATTTAGGCCATGCTAAATTCTCCCTCAGTGTACCTGAACAGGCGCCATGTGTGGCAATTAGAGGATTTTCATAATAATTTCATTGCAGTGTTAAGATAAGTCTGCTTGTGACACCAATAAAAAACACTAACCAGTTCCAGATTTATCAGTTGAATTTAAATCAATGCGCTGCCATGGCATTAGCCTGGATCTTTGGATTACTAATCCAATGACAGAACGGCTACACCACTATCTCCCCATATCAGATGCTATATCACAGGTGGGGTGCATTTACAAAGACTAAAGCAAAATGTTAATTTAATTATTCTATCGCACCTTTCTCTTCCATACTTAGATACACTTGAACAGTATGCCCTCTATTATTTTATTTTTTATAAAAGGCCTTTTTATATTAGCTGTTGCCCTTTTTCGTATTCCATTTCATTTTTCCAGTCTTCTTTTTCACCATTCCACAGAACCATCCATATTTCTCTTGATTTTTATTAGTTTTGTTTTCCCTAATTTTATCATACATATTCATTTTAAATTTGTTTAGTTTTAATCTCAGTTGATCTACAAAGCTTTGTTCTTTATCTCTTTTTACCATAGAGAAATACATTCATTTTGTATAAAACACCTTCAAGATTTCCCACTGCTGATCCATTGACATGTTTGCTAATTTTGCAGTCTAGTCAATTTGTCCCAAATCTCTTCTTATCAGTCTGAACTTTGCTGAGTTCCAGGCCAGCATTCTAACCTTTGACATTTCCGTGTTTCTTGCCTCACTTCATGTCCAGTTCTGAATTAAACAATAATTCTTTTCTTGTTGAACTAGCAACATATTAGTGGGGAATCAATCCGAGATACATTAAAGGTGTTCTCCCTCTGGGCACACGCATTACCTTTATTTGAGTCTGTCTTGGAATAGTTAAAAAGAACAGTAATTACAGGCACCTCTTAGCTATTACAGCTCCAAAGTGTAATAAGTAGCAATAGATTCACTTGTGCTATTAATTTCTCAACTGATTTATTATAAGGATGTTTTGTCTGCCTTCATTGTAAGGGAACAGCTCCGCAGAAAGGACTATGGGATGGAGATAGGGTTACAACCTGATTCTCTAACCTATTGAATGTGACTCATACAGGAATCCATCCCTTAGATTCTTGATTTTATTATTTTGTGACCAGAATATACAGGATTACTTAGGCAGGATTTGTTAAATATTGATATTATAATTCTGTTATCAATTTGAAAAATATAAGAACATAATGTAAGAAACAGGAGCAGGAATAGGCCATCTCCCCGCCATTCAATAAGATCATGGCTGATCTGAAGTGGATCAGTTCCACTTACCTGCTTTCTCCCCATACCCTTAATTCCCTTGTCTATCAGAAACCTATCTACCCGTGACTTAAATATATTCGGCGAGGCAGCCTTCACTACTTCAACGGGCAGAGAATTCCAAAGATTTACCACTGTTTGAGTGAAGAAGTTCCTCCTCAACTCCAATCTAAACTGCACCCCCCCGCCCCTTATTTTGAGGTTGTGCCTTCTAGTCCTGCTATCCTTTCTAAGCAGAACTCTCTACCTCTACCCTAACCATCCCCTTCATTATCTTATATGTCTCTATAAGATCCCTCCTCAGCCTTCTAGCTCCAATGAGTACAAACCTAGTCTATTCAGTCTCTCTTCATAGTCTCATATGTAGGGCAGGATTCTCCAGCCATTCCCGCTGCAGTGATTTGGCTGAGCAGCAAGTTTCCAGTCCTCTCTGGCAGTGGCAGTGGGAAGTGAATGGTTGGAGAATTCAGGCTGTAGACATTTTCTGCTGTTTCTTTGCAAGATAATTCTTGTGTGCCCAAATCAACTTTTTCATTCGGTGTCACTCACCATGACTGCATTACACTTCATCACTTCTTGCCAATTAACTGGTACTGATTCTGTTTTAATTGCCCACTCATTCTCATTTGCAAATCTCCTGTCTCCCAGCTGCATGTTTCCTGGCAGTGGAAAGCGTTGTGCTGTTTGCTGGCAACAGGATTTTCTGATCCCACTGCTGTCAATAGGATTTCCCATTGAAGCCACCCATGTTGGCAGGAACAGAAAATTCCCACTGGCGTAAATGGCCGAAGAATCCCATCCGTTATCTCTGGCTCACAGCAAAAATGGAAATGACTGTGTTTGGCAGGTATTTTTCCAGAAGCATTAAGCAGCAACATAAAGTCAGCTGCATGAATTTATGTAATGTCTTTCGTGTAATAAAGCACTCTGCGGAGCTTCAGAAGAGCATCAGCAAACAAATTGCCACGCCAAGCGATGTCAGAACAAATGACAAAAAGCTTAGTCAAAGAGGTTGGATTTAGGGAATGGCTTAAAGGAGGAGAGAGAGATCGCATTGTTTCGGGAGGGAATTCCAGAGCTTGGGACCAAGGCAGCTGAAGGCCAGTGGTAGAACAATGAAAATCAGAGATGCTGAAAAAGGCAGGAATTGGAGAACTGTAGAGGTTTTGGAGGGGGCTGGAGGAGATTACCAAAATAGGAAACAGATGAGGCCATTTGGAAGTGAGGATGTAAATTTTAAAATTGTTACAACATTGAGGTTACTCCCCTTTACCTTGCTTTGTTGTCTGGTAGAAGTGTTTGGGAAGGTGTTAACTGTTCTACATTAATGCTTAGAGGTTCATTAACATAAAGACCTCACACTCACTTTAAATGAATAATTAACAAGTTATTTTATTCAACCAACCAGAAACTTTAACTAAATCAGTAACATTTTTTAATTAAAAATGGTTTGACTGAAATGCTGTTCAAATAAAGACAAAGACCATTCAGTACTAAAAATCTTAATCACTCTCAAAAAACTATATACAACCAAATCTGATGGCTTGGAAAAGATTTGGAATTCATCGATAGTTGTCCGCTGTCTATAAGCACTGTCTGATTTGGTATTTGGTTATTAGGTAGCCGGAGAATTCTCTTCAGTGATAGTTCTTTTAGTTGGCAGGGTGAAAAACCACTCCAGAGTTGGCCTTCTCAGTTGAACTCACTGAACTCACTAACTGAACTGGAGTCACTGAAGGATAGGCAGTTGAATTCCTGTATTTATATTCCTGATAACCTATGCATTTTTTGCATCAGAATTGGTTTGATGCTGACAACAACAGCAAATTCAAATGTAGTAGGTTTCCTTTAACTGAATGTTTTTAAACTCATAGGCTAACAAAAGGCAAAAACCTGCAGAACCTATTACAAAGGCAAACCTGATACTTGGTCCTAGTTACAATTGTTGTAACCGATGTACCCTGTATTTTAAATATTTGAGCGCTGAATACAAAACCAGCTTTTAAAGGGACCACATACTGTTGTTCTCTTTCTAGTATTTTAAATTCTTTACAAACCATCCTTACATCTTTATAAACTCAACTTCATAACAAAATGGAGGTACTTTTAAATTAGAAGCTACAGAGCTCAGTGGGCACAGCCATGCTAGAGGTACTTGTTGTTATTTAATCTTGCTGTGGTAAAACTGATCACTCTGGTTGCCCACAAAGGCCAGCAAAATGATGCTGGTGTCGCTGACCCGAATAGGATACTCTGGAGAAAGTAGCAACTCTGGACAACTGTGGCAAACTGCTTCTTTAAAAAAGGAAATCGTGCAGAGGTTTAATGAACCTTGAGTGTGGTTCTGACATTGTAGAAAAGATCCTGACATTTACAAAGATGGATTTCCATAGCAAATGTGGGTGAATTTTCAAAGTTGAATCATTTTACTACTTTAAGGATAATAAACCTTCTAAGTCTTATCTTAATAAGAAAGCTGTTTGTTGTTGCTTCTTCTGTTTTGTTCTTTAGTATAATTCAGGATAAATGTGTCTGCACTGTCATTCAGAAGTAGGCCCCTCATGCAAGGTAAATTAAGCTATTATAGACATAATTATCTATATATTGGAACATGGATATTCTGTTCATTTGGGATTTGCTGCAGTTCAGAGTGCACTAAATCATGAGGTACAGGTTTCAGTAAATTTGTTGACATGGCTAAACTTTGTAATCATTTATATCAGCACCAGCTAATCAGATGTCTATATTGGCTTTGTATGATAACCTTTTACCTGGTCACAGGACAGCTTTTTTCTTAATCAAAATACATTTTGTGCGAAGCAGAAACTGAAAAAGCATTGATCCTTTCCATTGCTCCCTTAAATTGAAAATTCCTGGTGTCTGGAGATAAAGGCCAGGACTCTGTGATCTCATATGCCTTGCCACACTGCCAGCAGGACTGAAGAATGCCAGCCACGGGTGAGGATGAAGAATTTCTGGCAAGATCTTTATTAAGTTCCAAATGTACTGTCACGAGTTGACATATGATGCCAGCTAACAGGTGGCGAAATTGAGTTATAGGACAGTTGCCTTTACTAGCCTCTGAGTATTCTTAAAGCTGTTACGCATCTGTAATATTTGATGTGTGATATGAAACCTGAGGTTGGGCAAAACTGGTGGTTGATGCTGCTGTTTCATAGCACCTGGGATACTGGTTCGATTCCTGGCTTTGTCTGTGTATGGTCTGCATGTTCTCCCCATGTCTATGTGTGTTTCCTCCGGCTGCTCTATTTTCCTCCCACAGTCCAAACAAATGTGTTGATTAAGGTTCATTGGCCATTCTAAATCCTCCCTCAGTGTACCCGAACATGCGCCGGAGCATGGCAGCTAGGGAATTTGCACAGTAACTTCATTGCAGTGTTAATAGAACCCATTAATGTGGCACTAATAAATAAATGAAAAAACATCTATTGCTAAATTACAGGCAATCAGATCAGTTTTGCAAGATTTTCAATAAAATCAAGAAAAACTGGCCATAAAATCAAGGAAATAATAAATGAGAACAGAGAATCCAACTAAAGGAGTTCAAATTTTAGTCCATGTCATGGATTTCTCAGTGTTACTGTGCCCACTTAGACTGTAGAACCAAAGATTAATGTGTCAGAATTTCACCTATGTCATTGGGTATCAAACAGATTCTAGAATCACCTTTCTGATTAGTCCAGTGTAGAGACAAGTCAGAGAGAGAAAAAGTATGTTACAGAGAGTTCAGAATGCAAGAGGGAGTGAATGTAGCATGTACTGGGAAAAAGGGAAACAAGAGAGAATGAGGGATAGTTACAAAAGTGGGGAAAGAGTAGCAAGAGAGAGATTCAAAGAGAGAATGTTTCCAACCCTGCTCAAAGTCTCACGCTTTCATCACCTGGTTCCTACCAAATTCCATTGGCTTCATGCCTCCAGCAACTAATTTCCACGTACATATCTTGACACTTGAATATCTTTGTTGCCTTGTTCTACTCTGTCTCGGTGATGGCTTTCAAACATCTGGCCCTAACATCTTTTACTTCTTTAATAGTGATCTGTGCTTCACTCTGTCTTTCTAGTTCTGCTGGAGGTGTGAAGTCTGTTCTTCTGGCTGTGTTATTCCTCATTGTTTTCAAATTCCTGTATTGCCTTGGCCTTCGCTCTTTCTTTCTCCTACCTTACAGTTGCTTGAGATCACTGCATTCCTCCAATTCTGGCCTCTTGCATATCTCTGATTTTAATCACCAATGACATTTGTTCCCACAAGAGAAAATGCTGGAAAATCTCAGCAGGTCAAAGCTTGAGATTTGATAAAGGATCATCTGGACTCAAAACGTCAGCTCTTTTCTCTCTTCACCAGACCTGCTGACATTTTCCAGCATTTTCTCTTTTGGTTTCAGATTCAGCTTCCGCAGAAATTTGCTTTTATCCAGTGACAAGTGTTCACTTTGGGATGTTTTAATATGAACAGTGCCATATAAATGTAATTTGTTTATTATTGTGTGAATGACTTTATGCAGGCTTCTGTGTGCTGGTGACCTATCCCTGTTGAATGTACATGAGACAGTGAAGAGTCTGGCATACCAGAAGAGTCTGGTGTTACGAGGCAATAGGTTATTGAGTGGATTTCGGGTCATTAAAGCATACTGTGTTTCGGACGGGTCACATCTAAAAGATACTTTGATCTAAGTCCAAGCACAGCATGAAAAATACCATTGACCTGAATATACAAACATATATATATGCATTGCTTCACAATTTATATTTCCACTAAGCCTGTCAGTCTTTCATGGTTCAGACATTGAACTCCGATAGAAAAAAATAAAAAAAATTATCTTCCATAAGAAAAGAAAAAAAACATTCTATTTTTACCCTACAGTGTAATTTAGCAGAGAACTGAACATTTACTAAACTCCCACTATCTCCTATTCTCTTCATCCTTGGTGATGTATTTAGCACACCAAGTAAACTCGATGATGCAAAAAAAATACAGTTTGTATCTATGATAATGGATCTGTATATGCTCAAATACCAGTCTGCGTACATAAATGAGATCCACTGTATGTATTCAAATACCATAGCTTATGTATATCATAATGGGATTTCTCTGCATATATCACCATTTTTATATATATAATTGGATTGCTGTTTGCCTACTCAAATACCCTACTGTTCCTGTACATTGGAGGAGCTCACTTTATATTCTAACATACCACAGTTTATGAAAATTAGAATAGAACTCCTGCATTGAATGCTGCAGTTACAAACACAGATACTATTTAACCTTGTATCCATTGACTTTTTACGCCACTCAGTCTAAATAAGATGTCAAGTTCAGTTGACTGGGTACATAAAACGTCTGAGCTACATATGTTCTTTTGTTCAGAGATGTGATCTTGCTCTGATAAAATGAAAAGAAAAACCCACCGACTCTTGTATTGAAGCTAAGCATACAAATAACCATGGGGCAGCCACTGAGAATGTCCCATACTTTTCCCCATTGATGCTCAAGAGAGTAAGGCTTCCATTGAATTGCAAACAGCGCATGTCATTATTACTGGAGCTGATTGGGAAAGCTGCAAACTTTTCAGGGAGCTAGCTGGTTTGAATGTGTCCCCGTGACTCAGAAATGCAGGCAAGGGTTATTCCACACTCCTCTATCCGCTGAATATGGCATTCATAGTAATGTGACAATCACACCGCCAAGTATCTGTCAGAGGTAACTGATTAAAATGTCTTTCTTTTGCAGACCTTGCGGGCACAGATTTAAATGCATATGACAGTGAATACAGTTTTTTTTGTCCACTGTGCATGACTGGAATTTTTGTTGAGATTTTTATCACAGCTGTCTGTTAGTTAAGTAGGGACTGTATTGAGACCCAGACCGAAGTGAGTGCTTGGCCATGCCTCATAGCTGAGTGACTGACTCTTTGATCAAGTCATTCAGTGCAGCGACATGTCACCGTTAATCTGATCCCTGTCTGTCTCTCTCTTTACATTTGAAGACTGTTTACACAGAGCTTTTCAGCCATTGCAACCCCCCATCCCACCCTTCCCCACCTCTGAGTAATTCAGATTGATTACAACCTTATGGCTGATCTGAATTAAAGAGGAACCCTGTACCAGTTTAGGCTGCAAGTGAGCCAAAAGGTTTCTGATTGACGGTAGACTGCTGCTAATGCCATCCTAGTAAAAACTTGAGTTTCAATTCTATACTTGTATCGTTCTGGTGGCAATTACAGAAACACATTGGAAGTCCTCCAAATAGCATAGTAGGTGAAATCACTGCCCTGATGGAGCATGGAGACATTCAGCAGAACCAGATTTGATGTCTGGTTTGTGCTGAATTTAGGGTAGCCATTTTTGGTTGGACTTATTGTTGGAACTGTCATCACAGGACATCCTGCCTCTAACAACTGCCATCCCTCAAACTGGCATTGGCCACCCAAAATCTCCACCAGAAAAATAAAAAACTGATTTTTGACATCCATAATTTTCTCCTGTTTATTGTTTGAAGAAATGTCCTGGAGATTGATCATTAATTCCTAGAGGCTCCAAGAAATCCTGTGATTGTTGAAGGTTAGAATCCTGAGCTGAGTTAACAATTATTAGGATGTTGACAATTGGTCTTAGAAAAATAAGTCAAATTCTTGGTCCTGATTGAAATCTAATGAACCACACAGGAAAGTATAAATATGTGCGTGAGATGGATGGATAGATGTTGGGTAGATGAAGGCTACTCAGCTGACAATGCCCTTCATGACGACTAAGCTGCCACTACTTACAAGATATTCATTAGCATGAAAAATAGTCGGTTGTGCAACATACTGAAGTATCATGGAATCAGCTGCCAGCAAGCATTGCACATTCTGAACTTGAAAGGAAAAATACAGAAGGAGAAACAGCAATGGAATATGTAGTATTGCTCTTTACTGTGCCCTTAGAAATTTGCACCATCCAAAATAGTAGCCATACCGTAGATTTCCATTGTCTTGGTTGCAGTACAATTCCCAGGAATACCATAGAATCCATTGAGCATCCGTGATGTTACATTGCACATCAGTGCCACCTTTATTCTCCTCCGCGTCAAATCCAGCTTCTGGCGCCAACAAATGATGTGCTGATAGATGAGGTTAACTTGGCAGAACATGTTGAGCACTCTGAGTTCTTCTGAAATTTGGAGAAACGCCATCAACACAAATGATCCCAACAACTGGTATTTCTCTCTCACCTTTAGTGTAGAAAAACATCCCAAAGTGTTTCACAGAGGTGCAATGAAAAATCTGGTGCCCAAGAGATAGGGTTCAAGAAATATTGTAAAGGAAGGGAAAGAAGAAAATTACTGAGGGAAGGAAGCACAGAACAAGGAACAGGGACAGCTAAAAACCCCATGCAACCATTTAGTAATCTGTCAAACCTTCATAAGGCCCTCTCAAGCTTCCTTTTTTTTAGAGCCACTAAGGTGCCACTATTCCCAAGATAGCCTTCATTGTTCTGCTTTGTTAATTAGCTTGCGTATACAATTCAATTAATGGGAATGATTTCGACCAGTTTTTTGTGTTTAAAGACCAGGGTCAAATGATGTTCCATAGAATAGAATCCCTACAGGATAGAAGGAGGCCATTCAGCCCATTGAGTCTGCACTGACAACAATTCCACCCAAGTCCATAACCCCACTCATTTACCCTGCTAACCCTCCTGATACTGTGGAGCAATTTAGTATGGCTAATCAATCTAATCTGCACATCTTTGCACTATGGAAGGAAAACTGGGGCACCCAAAGGAAATCCATTCTGACATGGAGAAAATGTGCAACCTCCATACATTCAGTGATCCGAGGCCGGAATTGAACCCAGGTCCTTCATCCTGTGAGGTAATAGTGCTAACCACTTTGCCACCATGCCACCCTTATCTCATTGTTGACAATGGATGTTGTGAATATGCATTCCTACTAATCAACTCTACATTCCAGAGATCTGTAGGATCATAGAATCCCTACATTGCAGAAGGAGGCCATTCAGCCCATCAACCACAATCCTACCCTGGGTCTATCCTCCAATCCTACTTCTCTACGAACCCCGGACATCAAGGGGCAATTTAACTAGCCAATCAACATAAATGTCCCACATATCTTTGGAGTGTAAGAAGAAAGCCACAGACATGGGAGGAATGTGCAGACTCCGCACAGACAGTGACCTAAGAAGGTTCCTAAGACCAGGAATCGAACCCAGGTTCCTGGTACTGCGAGGTAGCAGTGCTAATCACTGTGCCTCTAGGCCACACAGAAGTTCTTTCATTCATATTATTGACTTGATCACCTGGAAAGGATCCATGTTATTAATGGGAAAAAGTGTTGTGTATTCTAGAAGGAGGAACAAATTGAAGCTGCTGAGTATAAGATTCCACCGTGCGGGTATATCACTGAATAATGTACTTCGTGCTTTCCAGAGGACAGAAAATATACAATTTAACAATTAAAAGTGTTTTATTTGAGCAACATTCCCAGGATGGATTTGTTAATGGAATTGATTAAGTGTTGGAATTAGGCTAATGGCTTAACAAATAGCCAAATACCTAATGTGTGGCCTTTTGTACACAGTTACTGGTAAACAACTAATGATGTCCCCACACCTTACCTCCATCCCACATTCCCTTCATCCCACAACTTAGAGTAGCTTTGGGCAGGATTTACCATGTGGGCTACCAATCCCCAGCATTAGGCCCAAATTGTGAGGCATGAATCCTGATTGCCAGTGGGGTTATACTGCTTTGAGTGGCATAAGAGGTTTGTTGTTCAGGTGATAGGATACGTCATTTGAAGATGCATTCCTTGAGTTTGAACACCCATTTGAGGCCAAACTATAGGAATTCACCTCCCTAACCATTTGCTTTCCTGGTGTGGAAACATCAGTAAGAAGTCTCACAATACCAGATTAAAGTCCAACCAATTTATTTTATAGTAAACTCACAAGCTTTTGAGGTTTGTCCCTTCGTCAGGTGAATGGAGAGTTCTGGCCTCAGACAGAGCATATAACAGCACACACAGTTTACAGATTACTGATTCGAGTGCGAGTCTTTGCAACTGACTTGCTATTCAAGTCTTAAAGATGCAGACAATGTGAGTGGAAAGAGCATTAGGCATAGATTAAAGAGATGTGTATTGTCTCCAGACAGTACAGTAAGTGAGGTTTCGCAAACCCAGGCAAGTAATGGGGGTTACACTTGGTGCGACATGAACCCAAGATCTCGGTTGAGACTATCTTCAAGTGTGCGGAACTTGGCTATCAATCTCTATTCAGTGACTCTGCGCTTTCGTGTGTCGTGATGGCTGCCTTTGGATTTTCCCATCCCATCGCAGTGAACAGAGCTTTGTCCTGGGAAATCTCAATAAGAAGTCTCAAAACACCAGGTTAAAGTCTAAGTTAAAGTTAGACTTTAACCTAATGTTGTGAGACTTCTTACTGTGCTTACCGCAGTCTAATGTCAACATCTCCACATCCTGGAAAACCTCAGCAGGTCTGGCAGCATCTGTATGGAGAGAAAAGAGCTAACATTTTGAATCCAAATGATCCTTTGTCAAACCAGCTTTGACAAAGGGTCATTTGGACTCGAAACATTTCCACTCACAAAGCCATGCTGATTGTCCCTAATCAGTCCTTGCCTCTCTAAATACCTGTAGATCCTGTCTCTCAGAATACCTTCTAACAACTTAACCACTGTAGAGGTTAGGCTCACTAGCCTGTAGTTCCCAGGTTTTTCCCTGCATCTCTTAAACAAAGGCACAACATTTGCCACACTGCAATCTTAAGGCACCTCATCTATGGCTGTTGATGATTCAAATATCTCTGCTTGGTTACCTGCAATTTCCTCCTGAGCTTCCCAGAGCATCCTGGGACATATTGGAACAGGTCCAGAGATTTATCTAACTTGATGTGTTTTAAGACTTCCAGCATCTCTTTCTCTGTAATATGCACACTTCTCAAGCCATCACAATTTATTCCCCCAAGTTCCCAAACATCCATTCCTTTCTCAATAGTAAATACCGATGAGAAATATTCATTTAGGATCTTATCCATCTCTTGTGAATCCGCACATTGATGACCTGTTTATCCTTAAGAGAACCTATTCTCTCCCTAGCTACTCTTGTGCCTTTTATGTATTTGTGGATGCTGTTTGGATTCTCTTTGGCCTTAACTGCCAAAGCAATCTCATGTCTCCTTTTTGCCCTCCTGATTTCTTTCTTTATTCTGACAGCCTGCATACTCTTCAAGGAACCTGCTTGATCCGAGCTGCCTATTGCATATCATAGGCCTCCTTCATCTTTTTGATCAGAGCCTCAATATCCTGAGTCATCCAGCATTCCCTATTTTTACCAGCCTTGCCCTTCACTCTAAAAGTGTTGTGTTGATCCTGAACCCTCATTTACAGACTTTTGAAAACCTTGCACATACAAGATGTCCCTTTGCCTGCCAACAGACTCCCCCAGTCATTGAAAACTCCACTACCCAGAGTACATTCTGTGCTCTTGCCATCCTCACTACTGTTCTAAGTTCTGGTCAACATGGATTCATCAGTTGTGTGGGGATTAGGGTGGGTGTGCTGGTTATCTTAGAATCCTACAGTGCAAAAGAAGGCCATTCAGCCCATCGAGTCTGCACTCATCACAATCCCAACCAGGGCCCTATCCCCATAACCCTAGCATTTACCCTAGCTAGTCCTCCTTACATTAAGGGGCAATTTAGCATGGCCAGTCCAACTAACCCGCATAGCTTTGGAGTGTGGAGGAAACCAGAGCACCAGAGGAAACCCATGCAGACACAGGGAGAATGCGCAAACTCCTTGCCCATATTCTACCTGATGCCATGACATTTCACAAGACCCTCTGTCACATTGAGGACTTTCAAGGCCACACTGTCCTGATTGTATATCACTATGTGGAGATGCCGCCGTTGGACTGGGGTAAACGCAGTAAGAAGTCTGACAACACCAGATTTAAGTCCAACCGATTTATTTGATAGTAAACTCACAAGTTTTCATCAGGTGAAGAGGGGAACCTCGAAAACTTGTGAGTTTACTATCAAATAAATCGGTTGGACTTAAACCTGGTGTTGTCAGACTTCTTACTGTCTATACCACTATGCCATCTTCTCTGATGGGTCTGTTCTGCCAGGGGGACATGATATCCCCAGGGATGGTGATGTTGGTGTCTAGGACATTGTAGGTATGAATCCTTGAGTTTGACTGCGTCAGGCTGTTGTTTGACTAGTTTGTGGGACAGCTGTCCCAATTTTGGCAGAACCCCGCAGATGTTAGTCTGGAGGACTCGTAGGGTCAATATGGCTGAGTTTGTCATTTCTCTCACTCCTTTGCCTGGTTTTATTCTTTATCCAGGTTTCTGTAATCACTTGAGTGGCCTGCTAGGCTGTTTAAGAGAGCAGGGAAGAATCAACCACAATACTGTGAGTCTGTATTTCTGTCATTGTGTTCTAGGTGCAAGATATCTGCTTCAGTCAGGATTGTCGCTGGGTGGTAATCAGCACACTCCGGGGGACTTCGCATGTGTTTCCAGTAAACCCTTATGGTGGACAGCCGTCTGTGCGAACGCACATGTCTCCTCGTGTGGTGAATCGCATGAGTCGTTTCCAGAAGAGTGCTGGGCTGGAAGACATTGAACAGGAGCTGTCAACCAAACAAGGCGGGCGCTGCAGTCCAGTGGCTGGTCTCTCAAGCAGCCCCTCTGGGTCACCACTTCACAGTGAGTATCAGCTCTTTTTTCTGAAATCAAGAGATTACATTAAAGCTGCGGTAATCCTTTCTTAACAATCAGCCTGTCAGTTCCAGGTCTGCTTCATACCTTTATTATCAGATCCACACTAAGCAGACATTTCCAAAGCACAATTGGCTGGAGAACAAATACTTCAGATAACAGATGAAATGTGTTAAGCTTTGTACTCCCTGTGGGTGATAGTTTACTGGGTCCACATTTTTCTCGCCTATAATTTATTTGCTAATGTAAGATGAGTTAAGTTGAGATCATGCAAACTAGAAACAACAGGGCTTTTTGCAATGTGTCATTTTTGGGGCCAGAAGTAGACTTTGCTGTGGGCAAGTGTGAATCTCACTGCCATGGAATCTTTATTTAAATTACAATTTCAGAACTTCAGGTGAAGCTCTTTCCCATATAGAATAGGCACATAGATAATCCCAGGAACTGAGCTACAGGGAGACTATTGTTCTACATATATATCTTCAACTACTTGGCACTAGTTTTTGGCACATTATGTTCCATGCAATTCTTTCCACATTTTACCCTGCTAGTAATTTCTCCATTATTCTTGGTTGCTGCTGCATGTTTAGTTTACACTGTTTTTTTTACATTGTATTTACTGCACAGAAACAGGCCATTTGGCCCTATAGGCAGATGGGTAGCCTCTGAGGTTTTTAATCACCTGGCATGATTTACGAAACAAGTAATTTCTGCACACCTGTTAATACTTTAGGACTTCTGTTTTTATAACCCTCCACTCATAGCTGCACCATTTGAAGACTTGCTTTCACTGCCCTCGTTTACAAGAAAAGCTATCGCACAATTGTACCATCTGCTGCAGGGTGGCCTGCAAACAACATCTTAAAGAGAGATAGCTCTTGCTATAACAGCAAGATTACCACAGCATTACTTACTTGCTATCAGACCCTTCCAGGGCACTATAAAAGTGATTCTATACGTCTGCGAGTCTGGAGTGTTTATATGTACAAAGCAACCAACAACTGCTGTTTTTTGCAAGGAGCAACACTTCTTTAAAAATTTTAATTCAATTCAATCAAATCAAATCCAATTCAGAGTCTCAACAAGTTGAGTATTCCTGATCCAAGCTGACAAAACAGGGCTCTCACCTCCTGTTTTGGACTTGATCTACATGATCCAAGCTGATTGGAGTAGGCACTGCACTGCCTCCAAGGTTTGATCTCATTTGCATCTTAGCCAAAGGCCAAGAGGCCACAAGGAGCAACACTTGATCATTTTTCCTGTGAAAGTGAGGCACCAGATGAATAAAGTAAGGACCTTACCCTGGTGGCAGAATGTGGTACATAACACCCAAGTGAGAATTAGAGTTCCTTGCATTCAACCCATTGCTTAGAGGGAGACAAAAGGCTCGCACACAGTAATATGTAGGTGGTATCTGTAACATTGCTATGCTGTTAACAGGTTGATGCAGCATTCCATTATGTCAGCATTATTTAAGATGGCTGGGGGAGGCGTTTCTTCCATCCTACTGCGCTGATTTTTAGCACAGCGGGCCAGGAGATTTAAGCTGCGCTTGATTAGCATGATTGACGCTGGGTGCCTGGGTCTAAGGGAGTGTCCTAGTGCTGGATTTCTGGCACCGCCAGCTTCACGCTGGAAATAGGTATGGAGGTGCATTAGAAGTGCAGTTTCTAACTTAAATGTACCTTAACTTAATAAGCGGGTTCAGGACTGAAATCTCCAGGTCCACTAGCATTTCCCCCCTGACCTGTAGTATTTCACTCCAGCGGGGTTGATAATAGCTCCCCACCTTCGGGCAGTTGGCAGCTAAGGGGGGGCAACCAAGGATCCCCTAGAGGTTGGGAGCAAAGATGAGCATTGGCACCTTAGCAGTGCCAGCCTGAGCTCCCAGCACTGCCCACCCAAGCAAGTGCCAATGCCCAACGGAGATCTTGGCACGGCCCACTGGGCATGGAGCAGTTCCAGGAGAGCGGAGCCTAATGGCGGTATAGTCTCTGGAGGGATGTTGGTAAGTGGGAGGGGTCTTTCTACCACTCTGTAATTGGGCTGAGTGACACAGGGAGGGAGGCCAGCAATTGGGGTTGGCCGTTGGGGTGAGGTGGAGGAATTCGAGGGGTGGGTCTGGATTGCTGGAGGGTCAGGACTGCCATTGGAGGAGGGTGGGGAATGATCGAGTCGAGCTAGGGAGTGGGGGGGCAATGAGGCTGGGCCCGTGCATGGTTGAGTGGCCAGCGATCGTGCTGTGGGGGAGGGGAATGGAGGGCCAGTGATCATGGGGCTGGCCAGCAATCAAGCTGCCTATGAATTGGGTAGCCGACAGACAGGGGCCAATGTGCATGCGCCAATTTGTAGTGACAGATCAGTGTATGCGCTGTGGCTCACTCATGCTGCTGTCCTCTCTAGCAGGAATAGGTCCTGCTCACTGCTTTTCAATGGGATTTATGCTCATGCATTCTGTAGTGCACAGAGTATGGGAGATTCATTTTTAAACTCCCACTGAGAAAAGAATAGCGTGATTTACTCTAGTTTTTATGTGAATTCCGCACATAAAATTGTTTTGGAGAATTGCCCCCCTGAGTGTTGGCTGTTAGCCAGGAGTGTAATTAGTGAGAATTTGACAGTGGGCTGCGTGAGGAACTATTAGGGTCAAAGCTTGGTTAAAGAGGAAAGTTTCAAGGAGCCTCGGAAAAGAGGGGAAACAATTGGGCAGATTGAGCAAGGGGATTCCAGAGCTTAGGCCCAGACAGCCAAAAGGAATTGAAGATTTCAATGGTTGAGAAAACATGAGGAATGCATAAGAGGCCAGAATTGGATACCTTAAAGGTTTGTAGGGCTGGAGACATTACTGAGATAGGGACAGATGAAGCCATGAGGGATTTTGAAAATGAATGAAAATTTTTAAATCGCGGCATTTAATCACTTACAGCCATCAAATTTTAAATTGGAATAGTTTTAATTCCTGAATTAGAATTCAAGTTGCTGTTTAAATTGAGTGTATTCAGGATTTAAGTTTAAAGTTTATTTATTAGTGTCACAAGTAGACTTACATTAACAATGAAGTTACTATGAAAATCTCTTAGTCGGCACACTCCGATGCCTCTTTGGATACACCGAGGGAGAAATCAACATGGGCAATGCTCTTAACCAGCATGTCTTTTGGACTGAAGGAGGAAATCAGAGCACCCGGAGGAAATCCATACAGCATGGGTAGAACATGCAGACTCCACACAGACAGTGACCCAAGCTGGGAATTGAACCTTGGTCCCTGACATTGTGAGGCAATAGCGCTAACCACTGCACAACAGTGCTGCCCACAAAGTTCAATTAGGAATATATCAGTGGAGGCTGAAACACCCACTTGCATCCTATTTCTGAAATGGGCACACTGTTGAATTCCATTCTTTGAGAAATTCCATAAGTTGGTAGTTTTGGCTAAATGGTCTTCATTAGGATTTGCCTTGTGATTTATATACATATTCTGTTCTAAAATGAGATGCCTAATACAGAATGTAAGTCTCAATATTTTACAATGGTTTTCTATTTGTTTGATATTTAATTGCCTATCTTTTCATTTGTTGTAGGTTTTATTTCATAATACCAAACAGGCTAATTGATCTTTGTGCATGAACCCAATGAACATTCACCCAGTTTTGGTTGTGTTATCTTACTTAACAACTTCAGAAGCTGTACTGTGTCTCACGGCCCTTCTTGAAAAACATTTAAATTCCTGCTTGTTTGTCCTTTTTCCTGTGCAAGGCATAGCCTTGTTTAAATATCTGACGTTGAAATCTTTATCAGGGTGTGTTTCGGATCTTACAGTGGACGTTCAGTCTGGATTTGCAGTTGCTACTCCCCCGGCCGCGTGTGGCCCCTTATAGAAACACGAACTAAGGAAAACTCTTAATTCACAGCTGATAAGGAGATACTTCCTGCATAGTCTAACAAGCCAACACAAACTTTGTTTGGGTTCCTTTGTATTTTATCTGTTAACACACCCCGTTGTATTTTTGTAAGTCAATAGGCGGGTGACGAAGTGCACTAATTATGATATCGGCACACAATTGCTGACCCCTGGCTTAGATCCTGCTCGTACTGTGAGCACAAGCACAATGTACTGAAACGACATCTACTTCCTGTAGGGTTAGCGAATACATGCTAATGTTATCACACTGAAAATATAATTGACCTCATAGTGTCAAGTAAGGAGATGCAGTGTCTGAAGTTGGCACTTGCTACTGTGTGTGTGGGCTCGTGGGATTAAATACAAAAGCAAATTTACAGTGAAACAAGGCGGGTGCTGAAAAAAATGTCACTGTTTGTTGCTTTGATGGATATGTAAGGAGGGAGCTGCAAGGTCATACATTGTAATATTCTAGTTGTGCTTTATTCTCAGTTGCGCAATCTTCTTCATTCCAATTCAAAAAGGGCCAGCCTGACTCTCCGAACTATAACGAGGCCCTCTCCAAAAGGCGTCTTGTTTTTCCTTTGAAGAATTATTGTGGTTTCAGCTTAGCTCAATGGGTAGCTCTCTAACCTCTGTCAGAAGCTGAGAGTGTGAACCACAATCCAAGATTTGAGGGCATCGTTAAAGCTCATGCTCTAATGCCATACTGAGGGAGTGCTGTATTGTCAGAGGTGCTATCCTTAAGCTAAAATGTTAAACTGAGCCTTTGGGTCCATGTTCAGGTGGACATTGACAATCTCAGAACATTACTTGGCCATCCCATAAAGAAGTTAAGTACTCAGTCACTCCATTGCTGTTTGTAGGTTTGTGCTTTGTGTAGAATGGTTGCTTATATAACAATGTTCATTATGTTTGAAAGTGATGAAATGTTTTGAGATAAGCCTTGCTAATTAAGAATCTAGCTACCTCTGCATTAAAAAATACAAAGACTATGTTTCCCCTGCCTTTTGAGGAAGAGTTCCAAAGACTTCTGATACTGACAGAAAAGAATTCTTCTCATCTATGCACCTTATCCTTTCCTTCTCCCCTATGTACTCTGTGAGTGGCATGTTTTGCCTATATGGCACTCAAGAAACAATACTTTTCACTATCCCAACACACGTGCCAATAATAAATCAAATCAAATAGTCTCAAATAAATGACCGACTGACCGACCAACCCGCCCCCCCCCCCCCCCCCCCCCCCCCCCCCCCCACCACCACCACCACCACCACCACACCACCACCACCACCACCACCACCACCCACACGCGGCAATCTTACCAAATAAATTCCAAGTCCCGAATGAGCATGAAAATGGGAAAAATCTGCACCTTTTTTGGGCAACTTAATAATCCAACCAAATCTGAACTTGGACTCTGCCAGCAGGGGGAGTGGGTAGGACCTAAATCACTCAAAATTTGGCTGATAACAGCAGAGAATAACACAATTACACAGATAACACAATTGTGTTGTGCAGATTGTAGTGCTCTGAGAGCTCAAAAACATGTCACTGCCTCTCCTAGCTATAGCTGTCTTCCACAGCCAATTGCCACCCACCCCCCCAAACAGAACAATTTCCAACTTCCCCCATCCCTAATCCCTGTTGCAAAGCAGCAGCAGTCCCCCATCTCCCCATCGAATGCTGTTGCAGAGTGCGCAATGGTCATTTGCCTCAGTCTGGTCCTGTACCCTGAAGCCCCACCTCCTCAGACCCTGCACTATTGGCAGTGTCCAGTGGGCAATGCCAAGGTGCCAGGCTGGCACTTCCTAAGGGATAAACCTCACCCCAGACCTCGCAAGGTAGGGGATGAGTTCAATGACCTTTGGTTCTACTGGCAAGGCCATCACATCTGGTCTCTGTTCATGGGGACCATAGTGATTCTCGTTGGAGAGAACCTCCACCTACGAGGCTGCAGAGGCAAGTAAGCCAGGATGGTTCTGTCCTGAGATCACTTATAATATTCAAATGCTACCTTAAGTAGTACCAGTAAGATTGTAAGGTGCAAGAAATTGGGCAAGAATCCAATTTCTTGGCTCTTTTGCAATCTTACCGGGTGCCCCCTCCACCTTTATTTCTAAATTGGGATCCAGAGTTCGAGTTGTCCTATAAGAGAAAATGCACTCTCTACACTTACCCTATCAAGAGCCTTCAGGATCTTAAAATGTTAAACCTACGCCTTCTAGTTTTAGATCCCCTACCTTTGGGAAAAGATGTCGATTATCTAGCTGATCTATGCCCTTCATTATTTTATAAATCTCCATCTGCCTTTCAACAGCCCACTGACCCAATTGATCAAGATCCCTTGCAATCCGAAATAATCTTTTTCACTTTCTGCTATGCCACCAATCTTGATGCCATCTGCAAACTTACTAATCATACCTCCTAAATTCTCATCCAAATCATTAATATAAATGACAAATAACAGTGGACTCAGTGGTGTGTCCTGAGACACACCGCTGGTTACTAGCCTCTAGTTTCAGAAACAACTCTCTACAACCACCTGTCATCAAGCCAAATTTGTATCCAATTTTTGATTCCATTGGCACATCACTTTTTACATCCTGGCCATTCAATGGTTACCTTCTGTTTCCTGTCAGCTAGTCAATCTTCTATCCATGTCAATATGTTACCCTCTGTACCATGAGCTTTTATTTTCTGGAATAATCATTGCTGTGGCACTTTATCAAATGCCTCCTGGAAATCTTAAGGACAGAACATCCACCGGTTTCCCTTTATCCACACCACATGTGACTTCTGCCCTTCTGCCAAGAACAAAGAACAAACGAACAAAGAACAAAACAGCATGGGAAACAGGCCCTTCGGCACAACGAGCCCACGCTGCCACCCCGATGTTCCCACCTCTACCCGCGATCCTTGCCCATGTCTATAGACCTATGGATTAAAAACCAAATTTGAGATAATTTAGGGAAATAGTAATGCATTTGGCAATAATAAATCAAAATTAAATTAAATGTTCTAAATAGTACTCTGGAACATTTTATGCCCACCTGAGAAGGCAGACAGGATTTCAGTTCCACATCTCACCCTAAAGTTAGCATTGCCAACAATGCAGAACCCCCTAAATATTGTATTGGAGTGTCAAGCTTGATTTTGTGAACATATGTCCTGGAGAGAATGTAAACCCACAATCTTCTATCCTAGAGACGCAAGTGCTACCAACTGAGTCATAGCTGATACAGTTTTACTGTGTTTCTGACATGAAGAAATATCTAGTCCAAAATTCTTCCATTGCCTCAATCCTCATTCTACCTTGGCAGCTTATTCCATTTCAACATTCTGAGCTCAATTCTAGTTTTTTAAAGTTTTTAAAGTTTATTTACTAGTGTCAAAGAAGGCTGATATTAACATTGCAATGAAGTTACTGTGAAAATCCCGTAGCATCTCTATTCCTCTCTAGCATCCTGTGCATTACCCACAGCCAACTCGCCCACCCTCCCCTTTTCCATTTTTCTGTTGTGTCAAAACCTTCGGCCATCTATTCTTTCTTTCCCTACTTTTAAAATTTGTCTCAAAGTTAGTTTCATCTATTACTCATCCTAGGTTACACCTCTCTTGAGGAAGCCAGGGATCATTATATTATATTAAAGACACTATAAAGAAAATTTAGATTTGTAGAACTCCAATAACTTGGTTTAACATGATTTCCCTTTTACAAAACCTATTTAACTCTGTCTGATTACCTTGAATGTTTTTCAAGTGTCCTGCTATAACATCTTTAACAATAGCTTCTAACATTTTCCCAATGACAAATGTGAGGCTAACTGGCCTGCAGTTTCCTGATTTCTGTCTTCTCTCTTTTTAAATAGAGTAGTTATATTTGCTATTTTTCAATATTATGGAACCTTTTCCAAATGTAGGGAACTTTAGCAAATTAAAACTAACTCATCAGCCATCTTATTGGCTACTTCTTTCAAGATCTGAGGACAAAGTCCATCACATGCCAGGGATTTATAGGCCAGCGATTTGCTTAAAACCACTTACTTCTGAGGTAATTAAAATTTTCTTGAATTCCTTTCACCTTTCAATTTCCTGATTTATAGTTATTTCTTTAGCAACAGAAACATAGCAATGAAAGATTACTTTTATCCTGTATAGTGAAGACTGATACAAAATACCCATTAAATTAATTTGCCACCTCCTTACTTCCCATTATTCATTCCCAGACTCAGTTTCCATAGGACCAACGCCACATTTTTAATTTTTCTTATTTAAATATCTTTGGAACTTTTTCTAATTGTCTTTCTATTTCTAGCTATCCTTCTCTAGTACTCCAATTTTTTCTCCCTCCTTGTTAACATTTTTGTTGCTTGTTGCTCTTTTTTATATTCTGTTCAATTTTCTGACTTGCTGCCTTTGGACAATTATACGCTTTTTCTTTAAGTTTGATACTGCCTTTAACATTTTTAGTTAACCACATTTGATGTGTCCTCACTTTGGAAGCTTTCTTACGCTTGGAATGTATCTGCTCTGTGTATCCTGAAATATCCCTTTAAAAATCTACAATTGCAACTCTGTTGGCCTATCTCTTAACCACATTTGCCAGTTCACATTAGCTAGTTCTACTTCCATGCCGTCATGATTGCCTTTATTTAAGTTTAAAATACAGTTTTTGGACCCACTCTTCTCTCCCTCAAACTCAATGTAAAATTCAATCATGTTATGACCTCTGTTACCTATGTGGCAGATATGGCTCACCAAAGCTCTCGACATGCAGAGCCATTAACAACATTATCATTTGTTCATCTGCAAAACAAAAATCCATCTTCTGTTTGCCCTGGGTTTTCAGGGGAGCCAATGTTCAATGTTTCTGTGAGCCTCTTTCTCTGGGACTAGAGGGGTCCCTGCTGCTCATTAAATTAAAACTTCTCTCTTTAACAAGCCTGGTACCACTATAACACCCTTTTCAGCCTTTCCTCTTGTCTGCATGTGACGATGCATTAAATACGCTTTCCATCTTCCTGAAAGTTTCCTCTCTGCGGATACATTGAAAGAAAGACTTGACTGAGCATCAGTCTCCAAATGCTCTGTTGCTCTAAATGCTCCACCTGACTTGTGAAGGGACTAAGATGTCACTCTGTATATTTTAATAAAATTGATAACATTATCCTCATGACTGTTTCTAAAATTTCAAAAACTGGACAGATATACTTTAAAATGTCTGAAACTATGTCAGTCTGTGAATGTAATAACTCCATGGAAATGAGAGTCCTATCACCAAATTACTTCATTTACACTATACATTTGTACTCAGCCAGCTCTCTAGTTCTCCCTGCTGAATGTGGCAGGAAGTGTGACACATCTGCTTTAAATAGGGAGCATCAGATTCCCCGATTTAACCATCAATTAGGACTGATCAAGAGCAAGCCAACCTCGTTAGCCTGGCTGAAACCATCACAGTGACTCATGAACTGAAGAAGCAATCTGGTACCTCACAGAAACTGGCAGCTCTTTATCTCTGAAAAGATACTAACAATCTCTCCCTGTGGGCTGCAGAGACAAAATTCAAAGAAAACTACAAGACGACCCGCATCATTCCTCCGCCACGTGCAGCTGGCCGTCTGCGACAAGTTGCTGGGAGGGGTGACCATCGCCAAGGGCAATGTCATTCCCAACACCCAGGCCGTGCTGCTGCCCAAGTAAGCTGGCCACCCCAGCAAGGTTTATGTCTGAAGGAGGGTGGGAGGAACCAGATGTGAGAGAAAAATACAGAAAGGCCATTTGAATTTCATAACGAAGTTTGATTAACCGGAATCTATTTGTCTACTATTTGTCCTGGTGGCCACTTATTTTTGGATTCATTGTGATGTTGGGAAATTTGCACCATTGGAGCAATGGTTAATTGCAGGAAGATCAATGATTGGAATGCATCAGCATCCAGTTCGCATGAATGCACTATTACACTGAAAATTGCTTCTGTAGTTATCAAGATGCTTCTAACATGTCTCAGCTGTGCATTCCTCTTCACTTTTTAGTAATACTGATTCCAGATGGGTCTTTAATACCTCTACCCCCAGTGCAATGATCCACTCCCCCCAGAGGCCTAACAACTCTTTCACTTTCTGCTTTGCCATTGTTTGAGGTTGCATGTTGTTGGTCCTCAGGTTTTGTTAGCAGACCAGCTGCAACATCTCACATGATTGTGGCAATCTCACCCACTATCTTGGAGAAGAAAATAGTCTTCCCTCCTGTGATATTTTACCCCCTTGCTTGCCATTATATCCACCACAAGTGGAACAGGAAAATTCTAGCCCATGTTTCTCTATTCTTTCTTCCTATTCCTGATGTCAGACACTTCAAGAAACTTGACTATTCTGTGCATTGCCTTCATCCCTTGGACGTTGTGTTTAGTTCTTTCCTTCTGCTGCAGGTGGAGGTCAACATTGTGCACTGCTTTAGTGTCAATTTGATTTGGTTTGATTTATTATTGTTACATCTTTACAGTGAAAAGTGTTGTTTCTGGCGTGCTTTATAGACAAAGCATACCATTCATAGAGAAGGAAACGAGAGAATGCAGAATGTAGTGGTACAGTCATAGCTGGGGTATAGAGAACGATCAACTTAATGCAAGGTAAGTCCATTCAAAAGTGTGACAGCAGCAGGGAAGAAGCTGTTCTTGAATTAGTTGGTACGTGACCTCAGATTTTTGTATCTTTTTCCCGAAGAAAGAAGGTGGAAGAGAGAATGTGCAGGATGCGGGGTCCTTAATTATGCTGGCTGCTTTTCCAAGGCAGTGGGAAGTGTAGAAAGAGTCAATGGATGGGAGGCTGGTTTAGATGTATGCGCACATAAAACAAAAGCCAGAGAAACCAGCAGTATTTCCTAAAAGCACTGCCAAGGAAATAATCATTGCCAGAGAGTTTGCAAATAATAAATGACCCCATCTTGTTTCTCCTGTTCATGCATTTTTCCCTCCTGCTGCTATTTGTGCACAAGCAAATTATTGCATCTATCAGACACGAAGGTCAGGTGAAGTGCTCCTCACAAGTAAACAAGCAATTGTTCACTCTGATTATGTTGAGCCTGAACATGGTTGCCACAGTGCTATCTAAGTACACATGTATCCACCCATATTCCTGTATCAGATGCTGTTCACACAGGGATTAGAGATAAAATTTCATGCCCATAAATGTAAAGTATTGCACATGGGAAGCAAAGAAGAGCAATGCACGAACCCCACGAATGGTTTCAATTTGCTAAGGATGAAGTTAAAAGAGACCTAGGAGTCTTCAACCAGTGCAGGGTAGCTATTGACAGAGCCAACTGAGAATTGAACTACAAAGCTAAAGTAGTTGAATATAACTTCAGAGGAAGTCATAATCAAACTGCACAAAGCTCTCATTAGACTACATCATCCATGCTGTGTCTAATTCTGGCCACTGGAAAATGCAGTATAGATGAAAAGAATAAAAATGCTATTTTGAATTGAATAATACAATGTAATACTTCTGATTTGTTAGTCACCAGGAATAGATTTGTTTGGAGTGAGTCATGCGCAGCAGTCATTTCATTTTATTTGTTTATAAGCTACCCCTGCATATAAGCAGCAATCCAAACAAGCACTTCCCTAGGAAAATATGATTGTAACTTGCATATAGATCACATGCCTGATTTGAAAAGAGTGTTAAAAAACACAATCCTGTGTGTGTGTAAATATGGTGCATTGTGTGAATGAGTGGGTTAAGCCTGTCAGTGGGTGGAGTAAGGAGGAGATTTTCATACCAGATCCAATATATACAAATGTAAAGGTGGTGCTTGCACACTTATGGCCAACCACTGAGCAACTGCTGTTGGCTAAGAGTTGAATTTGCTTTTTTAAACCAACTAATGCCTAAAGTGCACCAGCAAAACAAATCTGAACTTCAGCCAGCCTTCAAAGAGGTTAAACAGTAACCTAGATTTAAGGGGAAAACTAGATAAACACATGAGCAAGTAAAGGATAGAAGATTACGCTGATAGGATTAAAAGAAGAGGACTGGAATGAGGCTCATGTAGAACATAGACATCAGCATTGACCATTGGGCTTAATGGCCTGTTTCCCTGCTGTAGATTCCATGTAACTGTTGGTAAATGGATAGTATCTGCTGAGGTCAGAAAATATTCTGTAAGAACTCAGTTCAAAGATCAACATACAAAAAAAAATTTAAATTATATATTTGAACCAATTCAACAAAACATCACCATAATTTATCTTTATTAGGAAGTCATTGAGTTGTACAATATAGCAAAAATCCTTTGTTGTATCGAGTCTACACTCACAATAACTACCACTAAAGCTGCGCTAATCCCGTTTTCCAGCACTCATCCCATATCTTTGAATGTTATGATACTTCAAGTACCCATCCAAATACTTTTTAAAGCTTGTAATATTTACAGCCTCCACTACCTTCCCTGGCAGCATATTTCAGATTCCCATCACTCTCTGAGTTAAAAAATGGTTTTTCAAATCCCTTCTGAATCTTTTGTCCCTTACCATAAAACTGTGTTCTCTCATAATTGACACCTCAACCAAGGGGAATAGCTGCTTCATATTCGCCCTGTCCACACCCCTCATAATCTTATACATCTTAATCATGTACCCCCTCAGCCTTCTCTATTCTGGAGAAAACAGTCCAAGCCTACTCAGTCTCTTCTTTTAGCTCTAATTTTCCATTCTAGGGAACATACTGGTGAATCTCCTCTGTACCCCTTCTAATACAATCACCTCTTTCCTATAGTGAGCTGACCAGAGCTGCACATAGTGATCTAGTTGTGGCGTAATCAACACTGTGTACAACTCTAACATTATCTCCTCTTATATTCTGTGCCACAACTTTTAAAAGCAGTGTCCTTATTCACCTGCTCCGCTGCTTTTAGGGATCTGTGAATAAGCACCCCAAGATACATCTGCTCCTCTGAGCTTCCTGGTGTCCTGCCATTCATTAAATACTCCCTTGTTTTGTTACTTCTTCCAAAGTGCATCACCTCACACTTATTAGGGTTAAATACCATCCGCTCATCTGACTAATCCATCTATATCTTCCTGTAACCTACAACTTTTTTCTTCACTATTAACCACCCTACAATCTTGGGGAATGATAAGTAAATCTGCAAATTTCCTTATCATTCCCTTTACATTATCATCTTCAAGACTTCAAAAGAAAGGATCTGCATCTTACATTGAGAAATACTTTTCATAGTTGCATTACTTTCACTGCTGGGTTGCCTTCATTTTGCAGAGATTAATGTCAAGCTCAATGATAACTTTGCATGAAGGATCCTGCAATGAAGACCTTTCCAGAGCTGACTTTAAGCCAGCTGATCTACTGCATTGTTATATGTGGCAATATATATATGAGTACATTGCCACAGATGAAATTGCCATGAAACACTGCCTGGATAACCATATTCTAGAAATTTGCTCAGACATGACAAGCCATCTGCTGCACCTTAAGCAGGAGAATTTCCTGCAGAAATCAAAACAGAAAGTGCTGGAAATATTTAATAAGCCAGGGCGGCATAGTGGTGCAATAGTTAGCACTGTTGCTTCAGAGCGCCGGGGACCCGGGTTCGATTCCCAGCATGGGTCACTGTCTGTGTGAAGTTTGTGCATTCTTCCCATGTTCTCCCTTGTCTATGTGTGCTTCCTATGGGTGCTCTGGTTTCCTCCCACAGTCTAAAAGACATCTGGTTAGGTGCATTGATCCAAACAGGTGTTGGACTGTGACCACTAGGGGAATTTCATTGCAGTGTTAATATAAGCCTTCTTGTGACACTAATAAATAAACTTTAAAAAAAAGTCAACCTGAAATTTTATTTCTGCTTCCACAGAGGTGCTCTCTAATCTGCTGGGTATTTCTAGTAATTTTTAGCTTTATTATATACTTCCAATATCTGCATTACTTTGGTTAAGTTTTAAGATTCCTTTAGGTTTGCCTTTCTAAAATACTATAGGCATTTCATTATCCTTTGGTTCCTTTTGTCTTGTCCATGTTCTTACATTGAGTCTTCTGATGCTCTTACTGGTAAACCTTTTCTTTAACCCTCTAGAAATAATTGCAGTGACTCACATTGGTTATGTTTGTCTTAGAGTCATAGGGCGGGATTTTACGACCTTGCTCGGGCAAGGCTGGTAAAAACCCACCCAAAGCCAATGGAGAATTCTGTTCTGTGAGTAGCATTCTGGTCATAGATTTTTACAGCACAGAAAGAGACCCTTCGGCTTACCACATCTGCACTGGCCACCAAACACCTATCTATTCTGTTACCACTTTCCAGCACTTGGCCTGTAGTCTTTAATGCTATGGAATTTTAAATGCTCACCTAAACGCTTCTTAAAGATTGTGAGGTTCCCACTTTTCCCGCCCTTTCAGGCAATAAATTTTGGATTTCAACCACCCTCTGGATGAAAAAGTTTTTTCCTCAAATCCCCTCTCAGTATCCTGTCCCCTACCTTAAATCTATGTGACCCTTTGATATCCCTCGATGTACACCTTGATGAGGTTCCCCCCTTAGCTATCTCTGTGGTAAGGAAAGTAACTCCATCCTAAACAGCCTTTATTCATTGCCGAAACATTCCAGATTAGGCAACATCCTGGTGAATCTCCTTTGCATCTTTTCTAGTGCAGTTGCTTTCTTTGTTAATTCAGAGGTACCCAATGGGAATGTTAACTCAGTACTCCTGCAAGCACTTTTAATTGACTAACGTGTTTGCTTACTGTGTTGTGGGGAAAAAAAATCAGAAAAATTTTTTATGTTTTGCCACTCAGTAAAAAGCAAGGATATTCAATGCCAGTAGTTGTGGAAGAATATTGGGAAATTTACATTAGCAAGTTTGATATCAAGTTTGATTTTTCATGTAAGTCACATTCCATTCTGCCTGCCCACTTGGCTTCTCAGTCAGCTTTTTGTGGTTGACCTAAGAAGATGATGATCTCTTTGATGGTCCTATCATTACACACCAATTACATGTCTGGGTCGGACCAATGATGTGCTGGGTCAGGTGGGTATCCATAAATGAACGAAGTAGAAAGGAAGACTTGCATTTCTCCAGCATACGTCACAACCTCAGAACATGGTTGCATAGTGTTTAGCACTGCTGTCTCAGGGTCACTGTCTGTGTGGAGTTTGCACATTCTCCCCATTTCTGCATGGGATTTCTCCTGGTGCTCTGGTTTCCTCCCACAATCCAAAGATGATGTGCAGGTTAGATTGATGGGCCATGCTAAATTGACCCTTACAACTTTAACAAGATATCCCAACTTCTGTATTCCATGTCAGGGGGATTAACAATGCATGGGGTTACGTTAGTAGGGCCTGATTAGGATTGTGGTTGGATTTGATGGGCTGAATGGCCTCCTTCTGCAGTGTAGAGATTCTATGATTCTGTGATCTATGATCCAAAGACTTTACAGACTGGAGTGTAGTCATTGTTACATGTTGGAACCTCAGCAGCCATCTACAGACAGCAATGTGATAAGGACTGGAAAATCTGTTTTAATGATATTGGTTGAGGAATATAGATTGGCCAGGACTCACTTCCTTTTCTCCGAAATAGTGCCTTTTCTATCCATCTGTAAGGGCAAACTGAGCAGAAGGGGAAAAGCAAAAGAATGTGATTTGTGTGGATTTGTAAATGAAGGGGTGACATATTTAGAGTCCATCTGAATCTCATGGTTTGGCTTTATAGAGTCATAGAGGTTTACAGCGTGGAAACTGGCCCTTCAGCCCAACTTGTTCATGCTGCCTTTTTTTTAAAACTCTGAAGTAAATCCCAATTGTCTGCATTTGGCCCATATTCCTCTACACCCATTGTACCAATGTAACTATCTAAATGCTTTTTAAAAGACAAAATTATACCTGTCGTACTACTACTTTTGGCAGCTTGTTCTAGATAATCATCTCCCTCTGTGTGAAAAAATTGCCCTCTGGACACTTTTGTATCTTTCCCCTCTCACCTTAAACCTATGCCCCCTAATTTTAGACTCCCCTACCTTTGGGAAAAGATATTGACTATCCAGCTGATATATATTCCTCATTATTTTATAGACCTCTATAAGATCACCCCTCAGCCTTCTATGCTCCAGAGAAAAAAGTCCCAGTCTATCCAGCCTCTCCTTATAACTGAATCCATCAAGTCCCAGTAGCATCCTAGAAAATCTTTTCTTAGTTTAATAATATCCTTTCTATAATAGGGTGACCAGAATTGCACACAGTATTCCAAGTGTGGCCTTACCAACGTCTTGTACAACTTTAACAAGACATTCCAACTTCTGTATTCAGTATTCTGACCGATGAAATCAAGCATGCTGAATGCCTTCTTCACTACTCTATCTACCTGTGACTCCACTTTCAAGGAGTTATGAACATGTACCCTAGATTTCTTTGTTCTGTAAATCTCCCCAGTGCTCTACCATGAATTGGGTAAGTCCTGCCCTGGTTCAATCTACCAAAATTCTATAGACAATCTACCTTGCATTTGTCTAAGTTAAATTCCATCTGCCATTCATCAGCCCATTGGTCCAATTGATCAAGATCCCATTGCAATTGGAGATAACTTTCTTCACTGTCCATTACACCACCAATTTTATTGTCATCTGCAAACTTACTAACCATGCCTTCGATATTCTTATCCAAATCCTTAATTGTAACAGTTTGTAGAATTTCCCCTATCTTAATATATATGCCCTCATTTGATGATTTACTTCCCCAATAAAAAGTATTTAAGCAGATACAATGGTATTGTGGGTCAGAAATTGGCCATTTGCTCCAGAGATCTAGGTTCCTGTCCAATGGGATGCTGGCCTTTTTGAAGTCTTAGTCCAATTTATATTGGACACAGGCACAGAGCATCACACTTCTCCGAGCCTGACATGGAATGGCAATCTCATTCAGAGAATGGGGTGCAGAATGGCTGGTCTGGGAATTAGCACAGTAAGGTGACTTACTGAAATTCAGACAGAGCAGAGGAACTTTTACCTTGCATTGTGGCCTTGACTTACCGGACCTGAGTGTCCTTGACACTAATGCTGAAAAAGGAATTTTAACAATCTTTACATTGTTACTTTAAATGCATGCCTGTCCACTTCTTGCTTGGCAGGGACAGGCATGCATTTAAAATAACAATGTAAAGATTTCTACTCCCTTGCACTTGATCTCCACATATCTCTTATCTCCACCTGACTCTAACATGAGACTTATCCATAGGAGCAGCACGACGGCACAGTGGTTAGCACTGCTGTCTCAGCATCAGGGACCTGTCTTCAATTCTGGTGTTGGGACACTCTCTGTGTGGAATTTTCACATTCTCTCCATATCTGTGTGAGTTTCCTCTGGGTGCTTCAGTTTTCCCCCCCAAAGACGTGCAGGTTTGGTGGATTGGCCATGCTAAGTTGCTGTTTAGTGTCCAAGGATGTTTAGGTTTGGTGGATTTGCCATGATAAATGTGCAGGGTTACAGGGAAAGGGCACAGGGGTGGGCCTGGGTAAGATGCTCTTTCGGAGACTTTTAAGCACTAGGAGCAGGAATAGGCCATCTGGCCCCTCGATCCTGCCCCGCCATTCAAGAAGATCATGGCTGATCTTTTTGTGGACTCAAATCCATTTACCTGCCCACTCACCATTACCCCTAATTCTATTACTGTTCAAAAATTTATCTATCCTTGCCTTAAAAACATTCAATGAGGTAGCCTCAACTGCTTCACTGGTTGGGGCAAACTTGATAGGCTGAATGGTCTCTTTCTGCACTGTAGGGAATCTATATGTTCATTGGAGTCCTGTGACATCCTTTGGGCTCCTGTGGAATGTTAACAGCCTGCAGAATCCACCACGTCACTCTGCCCAGTAAAGGGGGGTACAGAAGAGGAGGCCATCTTCAGGTAGATCCAAAGCCTTCTTCACTGGAGCCAGTTGGAATAGAAATTACCAGCTGGGAAGGAGATGGAGAATTAAAATCAATTCTTTATCTTGTCACAAGGTATACACAGATGAGAAAAGTCATTCAGCCCATCTTAGGAAGGACAGTCAAGTAGTATTGAAGTGATATGCTTCCTTGACAACATTGTGTCACAGTTGAATCTGGTCAGTATTGGCAACTAAACTTACATCATAATTTAAATCCTGTCATTATAGTTGCATCTAGCATTTTGTACATGTTTTTAAAACACAATGAGTGTCTAGCTGTATGATCAGTTTGGGACACTTCAGTATCAATGCTAGATTTTTGTAATTTTCCAGCTTCTCAGGGACATGCACATACTGTTTGAAAACTGGCCTGCTGGGGGCGATGTCTTTTCAGTTTTACACTGCTCTATATTGTTTACCTTAAGTTCCTCCTTGTTCTCTCAGCTTTGTTTCGACACAAGGATCATGTTTGACTCTGATGTGTCCCTGATTGTACAACTGCTGTAATATTGTTGCTACAGTAAAATCTTTCTTATCTGGCATGGGTGGGCAATGGCTGGTGCTGCTAAGCCAAAACTACCAGCTAACGGAGAGCTCCATTGACTGATGGAACATAGCGCATACTTATAGGCAAGTACTCAGGATGTAAAGAACAGCAACTTTTACTTGTAATCTTCAACTGTACACTAAAACATAAATTGAAGTATAAAATAATGCAGTATACAGGTGCATATATTTGTACATGCTTTGGTTGGTAAAGTGACAATTTGTGTTAGGAGAACATCAGAAAGTCCAGTTGGTAAAGATTTCCCATTGATAGAGTGTGGGATAATGTACAGTTTACTAACTTTTTTTCTTTATTGTTCTAAAGGGCAGCATGGTGCTACTGTGGTCAGCACTGTTGCCTCACAGCGCCAGGGATTCGGGTTCAATTCCAGTCCTGTATCTGCGTGGGTTTTCCCCCACAGTCCAAAGATGTGCAGGTTAAGAGAATTGGCCATGCTAAATTGATCCTAGTATCAGGAGAAGTAGCAGGAGTATAGGAATAGGGCCTGGATGGGATTGTGGCCGGTACAGATTCGATGGGCCTAATGGCCTTCTTCTTTATTGTAGTGATTCTATGGTTCTATGAAAAGCCTACTTTAAGTTAAACAATAGAATTTGAAAAGTATGATTTGAAAAATGTTTAGGTCATTGTATCTGTTGTAGTCAACACAGATAATACCACCCACTTTATTTATTTCAAGTAATGGTGCCGTAAAACAAAAAGATTCACTGTCTACCTATTTGTGAGATGACATGTCCACATGATTAGTTGAAATAGAAACATGCCCTATCTATCACAACCCTGGAGATAGCATCATGTGCTTTTTCCTTCAGAGGTGTATTTCTGAGTAGGACGTGACTGCAAATTATGTTAAAAAAAAGAACCAAGGAGTAGAACTGGCAGGAAAGTACTCTGTCTGAGAGGGAGGAAATAAAACCTGAGCTTGTATCTCAAATTTCCAAATTAAGAACAACTTACCAAAATATGCTCTGTGATGTTTAATCTCAGGTCTGTATCCCCTTCATCCCCAAAAAGAGTAACATCTAAAATGTATCCATTTTGAGCCCATTTGTGCAATAAGAACATAAGAACAAGGGGCAGGAGTAGACCACCTGGCCCCTCTGGCCTGCTCCATCATTGATGTTTATGTGGATTCAGCTCCACTTACTTGCCCGCTCACCATAGCTCTTAATTCCTTTACTGTTCAAATATTTATCTATCCTTGCCTTAAAAACATTCAATGGGATAACCTCATCTGCTTCACTGGGCATGGAATTCCACAGATTCATAACCAGTTGGGTAAAGAAGTTCCTCCCTAATTCAGTCCTGAACCTGCTCCCCCTTATCTTGAGGCTATGCCCCCAGGTCTAGTTTCACCCAGCAGTGGAAACAACTTCCCTGCTTCTATCTTATCGATTCCCTTCATAATCTTATATGTTTCTATGAGATCTCCTCTCATTCTTCTGAATTCCAATGAGTATAGCCCAGTCCATTCCATCTCTCCTTATAAGTCAACACTCTCAACTCCAGAATCAACCTAGTGAATCTCCTCTTCCGTGCCAGTATAATCTTTCTCAAGTAAGGAGACCAAAACTGTACACACTATTTAGTAGCTGGTCTCACCAGCAGCTTATACAGCTGCAACATAACCTTGCTGTTTTCAAACTCCATCCCTCTAGCAATGCAGGACAAAGTTCCATTTGCTTCTTAATTACCTGCTGCACCTGCAAACTTTTTTGTGATTCATGCAAATGGACACCCAGGTCCCTCTACACAGTAGCTGCAATTTTTTACCATTTAAACCTATTTAGACACAGATAGCGCCAACTGTTCTGTGAAGAAAGACTGCAAAGGAATGAGTCAGGAGCTAATAGAGTTGAGTAGTTTGATCAGAAAGCTGTCAAATAATAATGTAAAGAAGCAAAATGAGACACAACAATGGCACAGGTGGCATGGTGGCACAGTGGTTAGCACTGCTGCCTCACAGTGCCAGGGACCTAGGTTCAATTTAGTCTTGGGTGACTGTCTGTGGGGAGTTTGCAATTTTTCTCTTTGTCTTTGTGGGTTCCCTCCAGTTTCCTTCTACAATCCAAAGAAGTGCAAGTTAGGTGGGTTGACCATTCTAAATTGACCCTTGGTGTCCAATGATGTATAGGTTGGGGGATTTAGTGGGATGAATGTTGGGATAAGGCTGGGGGAGGCGGCCTGGGTAAGATGCTATTTCAGAGAGTCGGTGCAGACTTGATGAGCCAAATAGCCTTCTTTTGCACTGTCAGGTTTTATGATTCAATGAATATGGAGTGATAAAGAATAAAGACAGGATGGCAAGTTGGCTCAATGATTAGCATTGTTGCCTTACAGCATCACAGACTTGGGTTTGATTCCTGGCTTTGGTCACTATCTGTGTGGAGTTTACACATTCTCCCCATGTCTGTGTGGGTTTCCTTTCGGTGTTCCGGTTTCTTGCCACTCTCCAAAGATGTGCAGATTAGATGGATTGGCCATGATAAATTGACCTTTAATGTCGGGGGACTACAAGGATAAATGAATCAGGTTACATGGATGGGGTCTGGGTGGAATTGTGGTTGGTGCAAACTTGATGAGCTGAATGGCCTCATTCTGCACTGTCGGATTCTATGATACCAAGACTTTAGAAAACCTCTATATGTACCAAAACACTGTTCAAGAAGAAATCAGTTTTGAGAAAAATATCAGCTATGATTGAATGGTCGAACAGACTCGATAGGCCAAGTGGCCTAATTCTGCTTCCTATATCTTATTGTCTTATGATTTCTTTTCAGCAATATTAAAGCCTAATTTACCTAGCAAGTTTATGATCCAGAATGCACTGCCTGAAAGGATGGTGGAAACAGATTCAATAGTAAGTTCTAAAAGAGAATTTCAGAAATATTTGGAAGAAGGTAGGTTTATCGAGCCATGGGGAAAGAGCAGGCGAGTCAGATTAATTGGATAGCTGTTGCAAAAAGCTGTTGTGGGTATGACGGGATGAATGACCGGTATTGTATTGTGCTGTGATTCTATGTGAGCCTCATATGGCAGCTGAAACAACAGAAAGCCCCGTCACACTTGGTTTAATGTCTAGTTTTGCTCCATCTTCACCCTTATCAGAATCAAGTTTCTGCAAAGTTTCATTCTCTTTTTATGTCAGTTCAGCTTTAACTAACAGGCATAAGTGTGAGAGTTAAACATGTTACTTGTACATATCCCTCTGTTCTTTCACCTTCACAAATTCTCTGTGTTATGCCTTTAATAAATCCAGTTTCAATGGTGCAATGAAAGCTTTATGGGCCTATATATACTGGATTGGGCAAACTGGAGCCTCAGAGCCACGTGTGGCTCTTAAAAGAAACAAAACTTCAAGTTGCATAGTGTTATTTATTATTCGGTACTGTGAATATTATTCTTTACAGATCCTGCTTGTGGATCAAGTGCTTTCAAATGAGAATTCAGCTAGGCTTTGTTAAATTTGATTTATTATTGTCACATGTATTAAAATATAATGACAAATATTGTTTCTTGCGTGCTGTATAGACAAAACATACTGTTCATAGAGAAGGAAGCAAGAGTGCAGAATGTAGTGTTACAGTCATAGCTAGGATGTAGAGAAAGATCAACTTAATGCAAGGTAACTCCATTTAGAAGTCTTGACAGCGGCAGGAAAGAAGCTGTTCCTAAGTCGGTTGTTATGTGACCTCAGACTTTTGAATCTTTTTCCTGATGGAAAAAGGCAGAAGAGAGAATGTCCGGGGTGCCTGGGTCCTTAATTATGCTAGCTGCTTTGCCAAGGCAACGGGAAGTGTAGACAGAGTCAAGGGATGGGAGGCTAGTTTGCGTGATGGATTGGGCTACATTCACAACCTTTTGTAGCTCCTTGAGGTCTTGGACAGAGCAGATGCCCATACCAAGCTGTGATACAACCAAAAAGAATGATTTTTATGGTGCATCTGTAAATATTGGTCGTAGCTGACATGACAAATTTCTTTAGTCTACTGAGAAAGTAGAGGCATAGTTCATCAGCTTGAAAGTACTGCCACAGGCCGGAATCCTCTGGCAGATTTTGCCCCACTGCAAGTGTGAATGGAGAATTTGGCACTCAGCCAATTCTCAGCTCATTGTAACAGGACTGAAGACGTGGGTGAAATTGGAGAATCCAACCCATAGTCTGAAATCTGACTCTGCTTACATTTAAATGATTATTACAAGGTTTCAAAACATAAAGCATATTTCTGAAAGGTTAATTTTGTATTTAATAATACATTTCTGGATCAGTCTTTCACTGAAGTTTGGATACTTTTGGAGAAGCATTGGCTTAGTACAGGAAATTTTCAGACATCCTACCTGAATGGTCATCCTTCATATGTCACTCTGAACGCTGAGCATCTTCAGGTTATTTGACCAGAGGCTGGGGTCTTGTGCAGGGAGGGTGGGGTCAGACATTACAGCTAAGTGCAAATGAACACTTGACCAATATCAACAAGCACACAGTTTCTTGCAAAGATCCCTGGATCAGAAATGGGAAATTTGGTTGCCGTTCGCAATTCCCATTTCCTTTTCCAATCCCCCTTTCCTTTCCCAGGGCTACCAAGATTAACTATAGTGGCCTCTAATTCTCCTGCTTTTTGATGTGGAATCATTTAAGTTTAATGCACTGAGGTGATTAAAGAAAATATCATTAATATATGTATTATAGATGAATGACTTTTGTTCTCTGTTTGTCAGATGGTGTTTCCAATTGATCATAATTCATCCATCTTCAGTGGATCTCATTAAAATGTCTTATTGCTGTAAATGTGAATACAGCTTCTGTTACTGATCACAGGCTAAATATTCACATCATGTTTTCCAGGTTAAATATTTTATTATCCAACAGTTAATGGAACAAGGAAATTACTTTTATCCTGCACTGGAATAAACCTATATTTAGATTTGAACATTTTTATTCAATTTTTATTGTAATATTAAAATATTACAATCTTGCAACATACTGAATGTAGAAGATACAGATGGTGTGTCTTTCAGTAAGAATCTTAGCAAAAAAAACTGGAAAATAAAGGTAGAAATGCTGTAAATTTTATATCAGGTCAATCTGAACAGCTTTTTATTTTGCAACAACAACTTACATTTACATAGCATCTTTAGTATCAAGGTATCACAAAAGTATCCTCAAAGAAAATTTGACATCACACTATATAAGGAGATGTTAGAACAGGTCACAAAGACATAGATATGAAGGAACATCTTAATGGAGGGCTTAAGCAAGGCTAGAACTCTCAGCATTCTGAGTTAGAGGCATGATCACACTGACTGAACCAGACTCAGGAAGGAACTGATCCTTCTAAAGCAATTCTCTATTTGTAAATAGATCTGTTAACATTTTAGTTAGAGATTCTGTACTGGAACTTTGTTCTACCAAAGAGTGACCACTTGAAATGTAAAACTGTCTAACATTTTCTATTGCTTACATGTCCAGTATTTTGGGCAATGAGGAGCTGGAGGATGGAAGGCAGGTGACAATGGCAGGTGCCCTGCAGGCAGCAAGGAAGACCCTGATAGCAGCCCATCTCACGTGATGTCTAGTGGGGCCTGCCACCATCATCCTTCCATCACACTCCAGCAGCCACTCCATTCCCCCACAACTTAAAACTTGCCACTCAACCCACATGGCCCTTCCCCTTCTCTATCCTCTCTCAGTGCATCCTCCTGTACCCTTCCCCACCCTCTTTCAGCCCACCCCTCCATCTTTTGCCACTCTCTCTCAACCCACTCTCACACACTTCTCAACTTCTCAGAGCCCACCCTCCACCCTTCCCCACCCTCTCTCAGCCCATCCTTCCACCCTCCCCACCCTCTCTCAGCCTATCCTTCCACCCTTCCCCACCCTCTCTCAGCCCACCTCCACCCTTCCCCACCTCTCTCAGTCCATCCTTCCACCCTTCCCCACCTTCTCTCAGCCCACCTCCACCCTTCCCTACCCTCTCTCAGCCCATCCTTCCACCCTTCTCCACCCTCTCTCAGACCATTCTTCCACCCTTCCCCACCCTCTTCCAGACCATTCTTCCACCCTTCCCCACCCTCTCTCAGCCCATCCTTCCCCACTCTCTCTCAACCCATCGTCACACACTTTCCCACCTTCTCTCACCCCACCACCTCACCCTTCCCCACCCGCTCTCAGCACACTCCCCACGGTCTCTCGGCCACCCTCATATACTCCCCCACCGCCTCTCAGCCCACATCCGTGCCCTCCTCCTCCTCTGTCAGCCCACACACACACACACACACACACACACACACACACACACACACACCATTTCTCACTGTCTTTCAGCTCACTCCCCCCAACTTCAGGAAACATCATAACAGATTAATACAGGCTGACACTGGTAGCAAGTCTTTGGTAAAGGCTGGAGGATAATGATAACTGGCTGTAAGGCACACAAAGATCCTGCCCCCCGGGAGACACACAAGTCAGGCTCCTGCCTGCTCCCCAAATGCAGATTGCCACCTGGGCTCACGTAGCAGTCAGAGTTGAGAACTCAAACATGTGGGGTAATAAATCAGGGGTTCAACTTGGGAGAAGGGACATGACAGAGGTGCTGTTTGACTAAAGGTCTGATAGATAGTGGGGAAAGTAGTGTGGGATTGGAGGTACATACAGCAGTTGGAGGCAGTATTGAGGAGTGCTGTGGTTGGTGGCTGCCTTTGAGACATCTGGGGATGATTTTACATTGTAGGCAAGCACATGTACAGGTTTCAAAATGGGATGCAACTCACTTTTGCAGCCTGAAGAAGGTCGTTTATTTTCTTGTGGTACTGCTGTACAGACTGAGGAGATCAGTGTTCTGGCATTCACTGCAGATGCCGCTGCCCCCTATATGATGTTTGCTGCATAACCCCTTGACCCTGAGTGGGACACAGGAGATGGTACCTCTCCTCCACTGCATCCATCAGTCTGGCCACTCAGTCTCTGAAAATCTGGGAGCACATTTCTTCGAGGCCATCTTCCTGGCATCACTCTTGTGTATCCTTCATCGCAACATATATTCAGTTCTGGCTTGTTAAGGGAGTCCAGGTGCAGTCTGTTTGGGCTAGTCATGGGCCCGTTAATTAAATTTCATTGTGAAAAATATACGGGCAACATGGTTTCAATAGAGGGTGAGCCATCTCCAAAGATGCTGATTGGGTGAACAACAAATGTCCAGAGGGTATAGGGGGTGCAATGTTCGAGGCTCACACTCAATGAGGCAGGCAGAGGGTGTGCATGGGAGTACAGCACTCTGTGTGTGAAGGTGCCTGGAGAAGGGATGGGGAGGCCAGGAGGCTGGCGATGTTTGGGTCAGTAGGGGATGGGGAAGCCGGAAGGCCAGTGAATTTCTTATGGGGAAAGGAGATGAGAGGCCAGTAATGTCTGTGGGGTGGGATAAGAAGATATTGATGAGGCCAGTAATGTCCATGGTGGTAGTGAGAGGCCAGTAATGAGGCCAGCAGTATCAGTGGGGGAGTTGAGGCCAGCGATTTCATGGCTGGAAGGACTTGTTTAGCAACCTACCAGAGATCAACACATGTGCAGGGACTGCTCAGTGAGCTGATTTCAACCTCTTCAGTGGGAATAGGTTCCACCACCAGATTGTAACGTGACTTATGCTGGTGCCTTCTGCAATGCACATAGTGTGGGAGATTCATTTTGAAAACACCACTGAAAACACCAGTGTGATTTATTCCAGTTTTCATGTGAATTTGACATTTTGAACGTTTTGAGGAGAATGTCCGGGGTGTGTGGGGTCTTTGATTAAGTTAGCTGCTTTTCCAAGAGAGCAGGAAGTGCAGACAGAGTCAATAGATGATCTGTGAGGAAAGATTGGACCTGTATCTTTTGGAGTTTAGAAGAAGATCTGATTGAAATATGGAAGGTGCTGAGGGGATTTAACAACATGGATGCTAAAAGGATGTTTCCTTTATGGAAGAGTCTAGAATTTGGGGACACAGTTTAAAAATAAGGGGAGCCTCTGACTTAAGAGAACATTTTCCTCTGAGAAGATTGTGAGTTTATAGAATTCTCTTCCCCAGAAAACAGTGGATGCAAGTTCATTGAATATTTCTCAGGCTGGGTAGGATAGATTCTTCACTGACTGGGAGAGATCAAAGGGCATTAGGGTAGAGAGGCAGTTTGTGTTGAGGCCACAATCAGATTAGCTAAAACCTTAGTGAATGGTGAAGTCAGCCCAAAGGGCCAAATGGCTGAATGCTGCCAGCTCTTCAGTTGCTATGTAAGGAGGTAATAGGTCACATAACTAAAACTTGATCAGAGAGGTAGATTTTCACATATTATCTTTAAGGAGGAAAGTGACTAAGAGAGGCAGTGAGATGTAGGAAGGCAATTCCATATCTTGGGACCTAGATAACTAACTGAAGGCACACCGTCAGTGGTGGAGCAGTTGGGATAGGGAATGTGCAAAATGAAAGTAACATAAATATCTTGGAGGGTTGGAGGAGATTACAAAGAAAGGAAGAGGCAAAGGATTAGAAAAGCGAGGATAAAAATTTTAAGATCACGGTGCTGCTTGACTGGAAGTCAAGAAGAGAGAAAGAGATTTGCAGCAAATTAAAACACAGGCGGCAGATTTTGGATGACCTCATGTTTAACTGTTATTTACCTATTCATCATCACCAAGGGTGTGTTTCAAACTTTGCTGAGGGCTTCCGAACTTATTCAAGCTTGTGCTTTAATCTGCTCTTTCCTCCAGTATAATGCACACTACAGCATTTACTAAATCTTTCTTCTATTTAATATTTTCACCTTTCTCCATCCCTGACCTATCCTTAACATTTGGCTCCTTGCTGGCAACTGTTCCATATGTTGCCCTCTGGCTTCTCAACAGCTACTCATTCTTCCTGTATGATTCTAGGCAGTGATGCTGACCAATTCTTTGCTTTAGAGGGCATGCCTGAAGCTGTGTTCACCCCATCATTCACACATTATGCACTTTTAGCCAGACAACAAAAACAGCACTTCTCATTTGTATAGCATCTTTACTGTAATAATTCCCCAAAGTACTATGGAAGAAGTGTTATCAAATAAATTTGGATGCCAAGCCATAAAAGGGGGTGTTAGGCTACGTGACCAAAAGTTTGGTCAAAGAGAAAAGTTCAATGGAATATCTTAAAGGAGGAAAGCAGTTTCAGAGCAAAAAACACAGGTGGCTGAGGCTGGCAGCACTGTAGCAATGTAAATTGGAGATGCACAAAGAGGTCAGAATTGGAGAAATGCAGAGATCTCCAAGTGTTGTTGGGCTGGAGGAGTTTACAGCGATGGAGAAGAGTGAGCCACGGAGGAATTTGAAAAGTGGGAAATCAGTCAGAAGTCATTATGCTGGCTAATGTTTCCATCCCTAACCAGGGACCTTGAGACTAATTGTTGTCCCAGCCACAATCCCAGATGAGATTAGTTAACTGATCCCAAATTGGAGACTTATTGCTCGATATGACTAAATTACTCTTCATGATAATCTACTGAGCCTTCAGGAGGCTACCTCTGTTTAATGGGCATCAGGTTTTTGGATACATTTATGTCTGGGGTTTTTTGCTTCTCCACTCTGAGGAGCAGCACACGGCAAGACAATAACAGAAAACACCAGCTATTAAACCGTTTTATATTCCCTTTGAGACTTGTGTTAACAAAACCAAGCTTTTGCTTTTCATTGACCTTAATCATACTGGCGGTTGGTCTTTAAAGTGTTAAAATGCTACCAGTGTTGTCAAGGCTGGGAGAAGTGAGTGTTTTACAAACTTAATTCTGCTGTTTTGACAATCCAGTATTTTTATGAACAGCCTGGGATCAGTGAGAAAGAATTCTGTGTTGAATTAATTTTATCTTGTTTATTTGTACTTGTCATCTTGAGGGGTCAGTCTGGTGGGTTGTGGATTATTCCATTCTTTTATACCCACTGATCGTGAGGCATTGCCAAGTTATCTATGGCACAGGTCACATGCAATATTGAGGTCTTGTACAGTCACTACATGCTCGACTTAAAAGGAATCTTTCCTCTGTTGCTGTTTTCACCTATTGTGCCAATAAGACTATTCCAATTCCCACACTCTTGTTTTTGGCTTCTCAGAATAAAGTTACCAAATTAGGAGCAGTTAAAATTACATTCAGAAGGGGACTCTGTACTCTGGCCTTATGCCCACAAGGAACTAAATTAAGATGGCACCAGAAACAATCTACATTGAAATTAGAGGAATTAGTACTATGTGCTATGTGCTTTGAGACCAGCCCTAATGAAGTCACTGCTCACAGTGCAGGTATCATGCATTTCACTCTCTGTTGGACGTAAAATCACTAAGGCCTTGAAAATCTAGAGCAAATGAACTAAATTGCCTTTTAAAAACAGCTTGTGTAAATGTGAGAAGTCAGCACATAAACGGTAGTCTCCTGCAATCAGCACAAAACAGCATCAGTATAAAGATGCCTCTGGCTGCATTCAGATGGGCTCCAGACATGAAACGGGTTGGTTTAATCTCAGATAGTTTTTCCATCAAACTTAAGGAAACAAATTATGTCTTATCTTTTTAAACTAATATTTGCTTAAATAAAATAAATCTTTAAATGCAGCTTTTTATGGCCTGTTTAATGAGATGTTGCCCATAAGGTTCCAGTGTGTACAGTATGATACTTTTCTTTGTATTTCTTACTTGTGATGCAGAACGATTTTTAAAGCCCTTAATTTTCATAGAATCTTACAGTGCAGAAGGAGGTCATTTGGCCCATTGAGTCACATCGGCCACAATCCCACCAGGACCCTATTCCCATAGGATTCCTATGCATTCACCCTAGCTAGTCCCTATGGCACAAAGACTCAATTTAGCGTGGCCAATCCGTCTAACTCACACATTTTGGAATGTGGGTGGAAAGTGGAACACCCGGAGGAAATCCATACAGATACGGGAAGAATATGCAAACTCCACACAGACAGTGACCCAAGCTGGGAATTGAACCCAGGTCCCTGGTGCTGAGACAGCAGAGCTAACCACTGTGCCACCATGTCGCCCCCAAATTTTGCTGAGTATTTGGTCATATTTCCTACTCTTTCAAATCTTTTCATTATCAAGAAGCTGTGATGAGTGAGGATGCTGCCTGGTTTCAGGCTACTAGAAGTTCATCTTTGTAGCTGACCATTGAGTTCCAGGGAGCAGCTTCGCATGTCTTTTTCCAACAGCTCTCCCTTTCAAATGGTAATTGTATTTAACATAATGACACCTCAACCAAAACATTGCATGGGGTTAAATCAGACACTGAGGAAAAACAGGAGAGGTGATGGAAAATGTAATTTCCAAAAGGAGTCTTTTTAAGGAGGGAGAGAGGTGACAATGAGGACAGGATAAACATTCCAACCTGGCGGTGTGGGGGTTACCACAGAGGCTGTGACGCTGAAGATAGATCAAAGGGAGGAAGGGCTTCCAGAATAGGGACAGCGGAGAGTGTTTTCTATTTATGTCTAATTGGATGATATTGTCAAGGCCACATTTGTTGACCATCTCTAATTGCTCTGATAAGATGTTGGTGGGTTTTCAAGAAACAATTATATATCTGTTCAGAAAGCATTGGAGGTTATAGATTAGAAAACATAATCCCTTTCCACACTAGATAATGGGCATGTGTTACCAGGGAAGGAAATTTGTTCTTAGTCAATGGACACCTCTAAAAGAGAGTTGAATAGATATCTGTTGAAAAGTGGGATTAACAGCACGACTTGTTTTTGCCGCATTAGGTAAGGGGAAGAAACTTAACCTTCCTTAAGCTAAAGTGTCAACAGATGGTGATGGAAGAAAGATTGCACAATAATTGCACATGGACTGTGGGTGAAGGGACTTGAAAATCAACTGCATTGGATCCCAGCTTCTGGAGAATATTGAGCAAAGAATTGCCTTGATGTGCTAAACAGTGAAATTGCAAACTCCTTCTTCAGAGGTTCTTCAAATTAAACCGAGAGGGGGGAAGTCTTGTGAGAACACAATGTTCCAGTTGATTGATGAATATTTCAGATCTTTATTGTAATTTAAGACAAGCAAAGGGAATTGGACGTCTGTTGTGAAGGATTGTGCTCCCTCTGTACTGCACTGGCTCTAACACTAGCCGTATGCTCCTTAGTGTAGGGCTGACCTACTGCTCTTCTGCCACATTTTGGATGTATCCAGGCACTGGAATCCCTGCAGAAGCATTCTCACAAAGCTTAAACAAAAAATAAAAATTTAAAAAATGACTTTTAACTTCTCCCCTTAAATGAAGTTGTTATCCTGTAAGTATATTTTTTCATTGTGAAAGGTTTGTCCACCAAGGTTGAGTGTGGAAATGGATGCCTGTCAGTATTACATTATATAGCTGGCTGACACCATTCTCAACTACCTGGTTAATTGTAAAGTTAGAAAAATACAATGACCTGAAATTGGACTTGGTCTGAAGGAGATGATGAAGTGGGATTAACTTGGACTCATTGCTTTCATTGCAAACAATACACAAAGTATATGCTAATTTAAATGATTGCAGCAACCAGCCAGTGTTAAGAATATAAGGAACATTGAGCATAAGAACGAGGAACAGGAGAAGACTATACAAACCATTAAATAGAAGTTTATAAAATTATGGGAGGTATAGATAAGGTGAACAGTTGAAAGTATTTTCCCAGGGCAGAAATGACAATTACAAGAGGTTCAAGGTAAAGGGGGGAAGGTTCAGTGGAGAGATGCAGGGGGGGGAGATTTTTACACAAAGGGTGGTGGGGATCTGGAATGCACTGCCAAGTGAGGTGGTTGAGGCAATTACGTCAGTTACATTTAAGATTTATCTTGATGGGCATATGAACAAACAAGGAATTGACGGATATAAGCAGTTAGTCTAGATAGGGTAAACATGATTGGCACAAGCTTGGAGAGCCAAGGGGCCTGTTCATGTGCTGTACTATTCTTTGTTCTTTATTCAGTTAAGCCTGCTGTCCCAAACACTTTCATCATGTTTTCAGTAACGAACTTTGCATGAAAAATTAATAGAGCACTGTGGGCAGAATCTTCCCTTCCCCACCCCCCCTCCATGGGAATTGTAGCAGGCAGGACACAGGTCATGCAAAGGGCCATTGACTTTAGTTTCTCTGAATCATTCCAAATCTCTGCCCATTACACAAGGAACTACAAAAGGTCGTGAATATAGCCCAATCCATCACACAAACCAGCCTCCCATCCATTGATTCTGTCTACACTTCCTGCTGCCTTGTCAAAGCAGTCAGCTTAATTAAGGACCCCACGCACCCTGGACATTTCTCTCTTCCACCTTCATCGAGCGGGAAAAAGATACAAAAGCCTAAGGTCACGTACTAACCGACTCAGAAGAACAGCTTCTTCGTTGTTGCTGTCTGACTTTTGAATGGACCTACCTGTCAATAAGTTAATCTTTCTCTACACCATAGCTATGACTGTGATACTACATTCTGCATTCTCTCATTTCTTTCTTTATGATTGGTATGCTTTATCTGTATAGCGCGCAAAAAGCAATACTTTTCACTGTATACATGTGACAATAAATCAAATCAAATTAAAATTACTTCACATGCAACAGATTATTTTGACCTACTGCAATCTGGTTATAAAGACAGTCATTCTGCAAGCGGCAAGGTTTCTCAAACAGCAATAAAATGAATGAAACAAAAGCAAAACAGACTAGATGCTGGAACACTGATATAAAAGCAGAACATTCTAGAAATACTCAACAGGGCTGGCAGCATCTGCTTCTCTCTCCACAGATGCTTCCAGACCTGCTGAGTATTTCCAGCATTTGCTGTTAAGTGAGAAAGTCAGTTGTTTTCTGTCATTTTGGTTGAAGGATGCTACTTTTCAGTATAGAGCCATGGGTTATTCAACTCCCATATGAACAGGTAAGTGGAGTCCTTCATTTAATACCTTGGCATGGATTCTCTAAATTACTTCAACTTTTGAAGCAGAAAACAGGAGAAATGTTTTAAAGGCTTCTAATCCACCACAATAAACTACACTTGAATTCTTCTCTCCAGAAAAGTGATTTACTGTATATATAAATGGGATAATTTCCACCCCAAATGTGCTGCAAATCATTGCTGCCATTATATAAGTGGCATTGAGCATTGCTGCTGGTATCCCTGGAGCAGATACTGAGTTTGTGTCTTTGAGCTTGAGTTAGTGTCTTTATATGCCCTCTTTGTGAACGGAACTCTCACTCACATGACGAAGGGGCAGTGCTCCAAAATCTCATGGCTAGTGCTACCAAATAAATCTGTTGGACTTTAACCTGGTAAACCTTTTTATTGGTAGCATTTTAACCTGATGTTGTGAGACTTCTTACTGCAGGTACTGCACTATGAATGCTGCTGCTTAGGACTACAGTTCATTTACTTACAGAGCAATCTTTGTGGCTCGAGTCAGGACGTTTGCTACAGTTCTGTGCCAAGCTTTGTTTTGCACTCTAAACATGGACTTTCCAAAAAGAAGTCACATTATTTATATGTTATGAAAAAGAGAAGGATGAACACAAGAGCGATACAGTGGCACAGTGGTTATCATGCTGTCTCATAGTTCGAGGTTCAATTCCGGCCTTGTGTGACTGTTTGTGTGGAGTTTGCACATTCTCCACATGTTTGCTTGGGTTTCCTGTGGGTGCTCCAGTTTCCTCCCACACTCCAAAGATGTGCAGGTTAGCTGAATTAATCATGTTAAATTTCCCCTTAATGTCCAAAGATTAGGTTAGATGGATTAGCTATGGTAAATATGTGAGGTTATATGGTTGGGGCGGAGAGGGAATGAGTCTGATAAAATCCTCCTTCAGAATGTTGGTGCAGACTTGGTAGGCCAAATGACCTCCTTCTGCACTGTAAGGATTCTATGGTTCACAGATTTGCTAACTCTTTTTTATCCTTACATGCTATGGACTAAAGCCCAGGGACATTTTATTTAGACTTCCCACAATAGAGAGGGAGAGGCAAGTGCATCAGGAGATCCTGCTGCCAGGACAAGGAGCTGATAGAATTTTCAATTAATAGATGTTATCTCATCAGGGGAAGTCACTTCACATTTGTGTGTTTTCTTCCACACTTTCTCATGAAGTCCATCATTTTCCAACCTATATGCCAATCCTTTCAGAAGATGAAGCCTATGCTTGGTTTTCCATCATCCAATTTCTAAAAGTTACAGGCAGACTCAGACATGAAGTTACAACTCTGAGATCAAGCTATTTTTGCAGGAAGCACCTAAGAAAATATATTCTCTAGTCCTACAGCTACTTCTTAACATATTACAATAATTGTTATGAATGAAGTTGCCTTTCATAGCTCCTGGATGTCCCAAGTGTGCAACAACGAATGAATTACTTTTGAACTGCAGTTGCTTGTAATGTTGGAATGCAGCAGTCAATTTGCACGCAGCAAGATCCCACAAACTGAAATTGGATAAATATCCAGATCTATTCTATTTGGCGGTTCAGAAATAGAAGTTGGCTGGAAGTACAGGAAGACACATTACATCCTACTTCGAATAGAGCTGTGTGATAATTTATATTAGTTGAGAAGAAGGTTGGGGCCTCAGTTTAATATCTCATCCTCAGATAGTGCAACATTTGCTCTGTGCTACGGTGGATTGTCAAGTTTTTGGGGTCTGACAGAGAGAGGACATGTGCCCTTCATGCTCTGCCTCTTTTCTTTCAGCCCACATCCAATCTTTGTTGTCCCCTTTGATGTCTTGCCATTATATTGTGGCTTGTTGCCTTCTTGCTTCTTGGGTTTTTCCCTTTTTTAATATTATTGTTATTCCTGTTCGTTCTTTTTGGGCGATATGGTGGATGGGAGCATATTTCTGTGTGTGTGTGCATGTGCATGTGTGTGTGTGTGTGTGTGTGTGTGTGTGTGTGTGGGGGGGGGGGGTGACAGGGTGTTTGATGGAGCCTCTGGAGGAAGAGGGTAGAGAGTGTGTGGTTCTGCCCTATGTTAGGTGATTGGGGGTTGTTGAGGTGGGTGTGTGTTGGGGAAAGAAGGCTGTTAGGTTGGCAGCTTTTTTTGTGTTTCTGTTGTTGGGGTGGATATCAAGGGGTATGTGTGTTGGAGAGTTTATTTTGGGTTTCTTGGCTGTGGAGGTTTTGTATGTCTGTTGCTGAGTCAGCCTCTGATAGTGCAACATTAGCTCTGTGCTACACTGGTTTGTCAGTCTAGATTATGGATTCAGGTCCTTGTGCATGGTTTGAACCCACAATTTATGGAGTGGAGCAAGAATGCTACTAGCTGAGCTAAGCTGACACTAAACAGTCCATAGGAGTCCATAATAGTGCATTAAGTTGGAAAGTGGAGTGACCGCAAGCCTCTTCCTGTACTTTACTGTCCCTGTGTAATCTGTATGATATGAGATAGTGTGAATCCCTGTCTGCAGGGCAGAGTGGTTTGAAACAAATGTGATTATTCGGTATTTTCAAATCAACTTTTTTGTTGCTTAGTCCAGCTTGTGAAATTTTATCGTAAGTTAATGTTTTATAATGCTATAATCATTAGTTCACGGGGAGCCTTGCCAGACAGATAAATTAAACTGTTTCTGGACTTCTGTCTAACAAAGGGATTTGTTAAAACATCCTAATATCTTCTGTACCAAAGGAAGTTTATTATAACAATATTAACCTTAAAAACTTGGAAAGCCTCTCACGGACAGGCTTGGCACTGTCTTCTTAACTGTATACTGAATGGCTTTGTCATTCACTGTCAATGTAACAAATTCTGTGATGACTAATCCCCAGTTAAACAAACTCCGTTATTATAAACTGCTTGTTATAACAAATGCTGCATGGTCTCCGCTGATGTTCCATTAACCAATAAAGAAACTTGGACCTTGCCAAGATGAGGCCCAGTCTAAGATAAATGACTTCTGAGTTTCCTCACACTGCTCCGACACCCACTCCCTCCCATATGTTCTGATATTAAATTTTGTTATCTTTAAACATTGTTTTTGTTCCTCTTCAGATATTTTACCCTCCACTGCTAACAGCTTTTTATGAGGGTCAGTTCCTACAATTCCAATCATACCAGTTACACACTGGTAGCACCAATGTTGAGTAAAGCTGAACAGTTAGGTTCCACCTGCCAGTTCCTGTGATGCAAATGTATCTTAAAGATCTTCCTGAAGCACTACAACAGGCAGATGGCACACATACCCTGAAGCAGAATTGGGTGAACCTCCAATTTCTGACCAGCATTCCTCTCTGAAATAAATTTAACCACCAGAATCTATCTGTATTGATGTTTGGAGATCCAGTTGTGTGCTCTTGCATTCACTGGAAGATCTCAAAATAGGAATACATGTTCAGGACAGGTAATAATATTGCCAATCTGCAAAAGTTCAAAGCTTTTGTGACAAAGGTCACAAAACAGCTATTAGTTAAACTCTGTTAATCAATGTCTGTGCTTTTTGAGCACCCATAGATGACATCCAACTACTTATTGATTACTTTGCTCACCTTCAGTCTCGTACCAATTTGTCTCTGGCTACAAACACCATAGCCACAATCAACAATACAACTGTTATCTTGTAATATCCTTTCCCACAACATCACTGATTGCTTGGCAAAAACAAACTCACCATTCAACAGACTTTGAAAGCAACATAGAGCTTGTCCCAAAACAAAGAGCAATCTCCATCAGGCAGTGGTTACCCATGTCTTCACAGGTTTCCTCCGAGTGCCCTGGTTTCCTTCCACATTCTGAAAGACATGCCAGTTAAGTGCGTTGACCCGAAGAGGCGATGAACTGTGGCGACCAGGGGAATTTCACAGTAACTTCATTTGCAATGTTAATATGACTTGTGACTAATAAATATACTTTACTTTTACTTTTATTTTTACATTACTTCCCCATGACCAAGATGTGGACAACATCTACTCTCACCTAAAGCAACTAGATGCATTCCACCCTCAATGTTTAAGACTGATCCATCAGCACAAAATACCTTATACCAAGGTTTTTGTAGGGTACCTCAGACCTGTCATTGAGAGCATGTTCATCAGAGTTCATCTTTGCTGGGTCGACCGTGGCCATGAGGCCACTCTTGCACAAAAAGGAAACTTTCTACACTCAGCTGAGCCCCAGGAACTTGTACCATTGGATATCCCAATCTTGAATACAAAGACATTCTGAAAGCCAAACTCATTAAGTAAGCCTGTAAGTTGGAGCCCACTACATGGAAAAGAAACAACCGTAGATCCAAATGGAGAAAACTCTGTCGGCAAGGAACCTCGGAATTTGAGCAGGACAGAGTCATGTCCCTACAAGATAAGCGAGTATGAGGCAAAGCCAGCCTCCAACAGTGGCATCATATGGAATATCTCGGACTCTGCTAATCAGAATTTGGTTGAACATCGATTTGAGAATACACCAACCTAGATGGTGAATGATTGCTCTCCTTGCTGAACACTCAATCCTTGAAGGAATAGGAGACTATTATCATCAGATAACCCCACATAGAATCAAAGCTTATTACAACACAGAAGGAAGCCATTCAGCCCAATGTACTTTGCCAGCTCTTTGAAAGATCTATCACATTAGTCAATCTCTTGTCCCAGCCAATATTCCTTCTTCAAATATTTATCTAATTTCCTCTTGAAAGTTCCTATTGAATCTGCTTCCACCATTCTTTTGTGTAATGCATTCCAGATCATCACTTGCTGCTTTTCCCTTATGTCCCTTCAGTTATTTTGCCAATTACTTTAAAATATGACTGAACAAAAATTACTGCTATTCCAAGTAACTTGTTGAATGTCAAGAGCTTTAAGATGTTTCTAAAAGATGTGGTAAAGTGTCACTTTGATGAGCCAAAATCTGCTATGGTTTAATGTTGGCAATTTGGAAGCCTTTGATCTTGTCTCTAGCAACCTCCCCAAGCCCTGTCACTTGGTGGAGCACTTCAACAGGTTGCTTAGTCCTAAACTGTTCTTCATTCTTTTGTATCCATTGCAATATTGAAGCTGTTTTATTCCACCTCCACAGCATTACCCACTTACATACATACCATTCCCACACTAGTGACTAATACCCTGGTCTATACTTCATCAATATGTGGTTTGCCTTCTCTCCTCTTTGGACAGTGGTTAACACTGCTGCCTCCCAGCGCCAGGGACTCAGGTTTAATTCCAGCCTCGGGTCACTGTCTGTGTGGAGTTTGCATGTTCTCCCCGTGTCTGTGTAGGTTTCCTCCATGTGCTCTGGTTTCCTCTCACATCCAAAGATATGTGGATTAAGTTAATTGGCTATGTTAAATTGACCCTACTGTCAAGGAATTAGCAGGGTAAATATGTGAGGTTGTAGAATTAGGGCCTGGGTGGGATTGTGGTCAGTGCTGACTTGATGGGCCAAATGGCCTCCTTCTGCACTGTAAGGATTCTATGATTCTAGTCAATCTCGTGCCTTAACCCCAGCAGTTACAACACAGCAGACAGCAGGTAACTAACAACAAAGTTTGCATTCAAATAGCAGTTTTAATGAAGTAAGAGCCCCAAGGTGCTTCACTGGAGTGTTATCAAACAATGTTTGATGTTACATAAGGAGGAACAAGGAAAACCAAGATAACAGAGGAATGTTTCAAGCAGCATAATCAAAGATGAGAGATAGAGAGGTAAGGAGGGGCTTCCAGAGCCTGAGGTCAAGACATCTGAAGGCACAGCCTTCACAGTGGTGTGATGTCAGTCAATGATGTACAATAGGCCAGGATGGAGAGGTGAAAAGCTCTGAGGGTTATAGGACTGGAGGAAGTTGCAGCAGTAAAGAATAAAACCCAATTTTAATCAAATAGATGTGGGCACGTAAAGTGTGAACTGCTATTTGTCCTTCCCAGCCGCATTACTGCTAATGGCCTTTGCTCTGTAAAATGGGAGCTATTCTTTGATGGGTGAGCCATTCAAGATAACAGCTGTATCTTCTATATTTTGATACCTATCTGATAGAAATCTACAAAATCCTCCAAAAGTTTTCTTAGCAGAGTTCAAAAGGTGCGAAGATCCAGAATGAGGCATGTGTAATCACGAAACACTTTTACACAGAAATAATTTACTTTTAAATAATTAAAAACTAATTACTGCTGATGCTAGAATCTGAAACCTAAAGAGAAAATGCTGGAAAATCTCAGCAGGTCTGGCAGCATCTGTAAAGAGAAGAAAGAGTTGACATTTTGCATCTAGATGACCCTTTGTCAAAGCTAAAAGACATAAAAAGTGGGAGATATTTATACTGCAGGGGGAGGGGATGAAAGATGAGTCATAGCCACAGAAACAAGGGAAAGGCTGCTAATGGCAGTCCATAGAGAGAATAGAAGATGATGGGAGAGGTAAAATTGAGAAAAGGCAAAAGAAAAGGTAAGGAAGGGGCAATTAAAAAGAATGGGGGGAGAAAAATAAAAAAGACAATAAAGAAACAAAAGGTAAAGAACAGTTAAAAATTAAATGAAATGAAAGCAAAGGAGTTGATGTGGGATAGAGCTAATTATCTCAATTATGTTCAATTCAGTGTTGAGACCAGAAGGCTGTAAAGTGCCTAGGTGGAAGATGAGATGCTGTTTCTCCAGTTTGCAATGACCTTCAATGGAACATTGCAGCAAGCCAAGGACAGACATGTGGGCAGAGGAGCAGGATGTGTTAAAAAGACAAGCAACACAAAGGTCAGGGTCCTGATTGTGCATGGAATGAAGGTGCTCAGCAAGGCAAACAACCACTCTACGCTTGGTCTCTTTCTCTTTCTACTTTAAATAGTGCCTTGCATGATTCGCCAGGACTGGATGGGATGAACCGTAGGTTACTGTGGGAGGTGAGGGAAATGATTGCAGAGCCCCTAGTGATGATCTTTGCATCATCGATGGAGATGGGAGAGGTTCCGGAGGTTTGGAGGATTGCGGATGCGGTTCCCACTTTCAAGAAAGAGAACAGGGATAGCCCGGGAAATTACCGACTGATGAGTCTGACCTCAGTGGTCGGTAAGTTGACGGAGAGGATTCTGAGGGACAGGATTTATGAGCATTTAGAGAAGTTTAGTATAATCAGAAATAGTCAGCACGGCTTTGTCAAGGGCAGGTCGTGCCTTACGAGCTTAGTGGAGATCTTTGAAAATGTGACTGAACACATTGAAAAAGAAAGAGTGGTGGATGTGGTTTACATGGACTTAAGCAAGGCGTTTGATAAGGTCCCCCATGCAAGACTTCTTGAGAAGGGAGAGGGCATGGGATCCAAGGGGCTTTGGCCTTGTGGATCCAGAACTGGTTTGCCTGCAGAAGGCAGAGAGTGGTTGTGGATGGGTCTTTTTCTGCATGGAGGTTGGTCACCAGTGGAGTGCCCCAAGGATCTGTTCAAGGATCCTTGCTGTTTGTCATTTTCATAAATGATCTGGATGAGGAAGTGGAGGGATGGGTTAGTAAGTTCGCCGATGATACAAAGGTTGGTGGTGTTGTGGATAGTCTAGAGGGATGTCAGAATTTGCAGCGTGACATAAATAGGATGCAAGACTGGGCGAAGAAGTGGCAGATGGATTTTAACGGGATAAATGTGTAATGGGCCATTTTGGCAAGACCAATGGGATGAAGGAGTACAATATCAACGGTAGGAGTCTTAGCAGTGTTGAGGAGCAGAAAGATCTAGAGGTCCAGGTCCATAGGATTCTTAAATCGGCCTCGCAAGTAGAGGATGTGGTCATTAATTCATTAATCGAGGGATTGAGTTCAGGAGTCGGGAGGTAATGCTGCAACTTTATAAGACACTTGTCAGACCCCACTTGAAGTACTGTGCGCAGTTCTGGTTGCCTCACTACAGGAAGAATGTGGAAGCTAATGAGAGGCTGCAGAGGAGATTTACAAAGATGTTGCTTGGATTGGGAGACATGCCTTATGAAGATAGTCTGATGGAGCTAGGTCTCTTCTCCCTGGAGAGATGAAGGTTGAAAGTCGACCTGATAGAGGTTTATAAAATGTTGAGAGGAATAGATAGAGTGGATTCTCAGAGGTTATTTTCCAGGGCTGAAATGGTCAGTATGAGAGGACACAGATTTAAGATGTTGGGAAGCTAGTATAGAGGAGATGTTAGAGATAGGTTTTTCACTCAGAGAGTGGTGAGTGAGTGGAATCGGCTGCTGTTGGTGGTTGGTGGCGAATTCATTGGGGTCTTTTAAAAGACTTCTGGATGAGTACGTGGTATTTAGTGGGATTGGGAATTACAGATAGTTCTATGGCCTGGTAGGTATGGATATGATCGGCACAACTTGTGGGCCGAAGGGCCTGTTTGTGCTGTAGTTTTTCTATGTTCTATGATGCCCAAGAACATTTCACAACTGTTAATTATTCTGAAGTGTACTCACTGTTTTAATATGGGGATATAGCAACCAATTTGCACCCAGAAAGGTCCCACATCAGCAATCAGATATGTAATCAGATTAATGTTGCTGGTTGGGGATAAATTAGAACAAGGGGCATCTCCTCACTCTTCAAATGCAAATTTTGCCTTCACCTAAAAAGGAATGAGGGTTGAACTCAGTGGAGGAGAGAGGCAGAGTGTGGTGAGGTTATGGGTGGACATTCTAGAGCTTAAATTTAATCTGTGTCCTGTGGCAAGTTTTCAACCCACTGTTTTCTATATTGTTAATTTCTTCAACATTCTGATTCATAATTTGTTTTACTGTATCTATTATACTAAAGTTATGGAAATGTGTATGGTCCTTGAAGATTATATTTCATTCTTCAAAACGAAATTTGCATGTGCTCAAGGCTCTCCAGTGTCAGTTTGGTTCAAATTAACATCTGATCTGACCATGCACCACTCCTCTCTGCATTGAACTGGAATGGCAGCCTGGATTATACTCAGGTTTCTGGAGTGTTATCCCAGTTGTTGTTACCACTGGACAGAAAGATCCCAGATGGAACCATGGCTTAAAAGGCCATAACTTAGAGTCACAATTGACTTTAACTACTGAAAAAAATTAAGTTTGGCAAGTTTGACTATAATATGATATTCCTTCACTCCTTCTTATCTCACAAATGTGCACAGACTTCAAGGATATATTGATTACACAATATATCTTGTGCTGTTGTGTTCTCAGTAAACCTAATAGGCTAACTGTGTTAAATGGCAGACAGTCAAACTTCTGTGCATTTTGCCTCAAATTGCCCCTCTCCCAGTGATTGTTACACAGGGTTTCCAAATTCCATTCTCAAAAGATATGTCTTAGAATCTTCTTACAAACAATGCTCACCCTCTGCTATTTTCAGCAAAGATCCATTTCCAAGACTTCCACTTTCCTTTTAGCATTTCTTTGTCTTCAGTTGCTACATGCATTCAATTTTCACACACAGGGCTGAATTTTCCCTTTTCACCATCACATAGCGGGAGGGGGTGAGGCGAAGCGTGCAAAGGTCCACTGATCTCAGGAGGGAATTTCCGACATTGATGCAAGTGTGGCTGGAATATCCCACCATGGTTCCTATTTTAATAATCCCTGGTTTCACTACAATTTAACAGAAGTACATTACAGTAACTTGAAATGATTCACATCCATTTTTCTATCTTATTCCTTCTCTAGAACATAGAACATAGAACAATACAGCACAGAACAGGCCCTTCGGCCCTCGATGTTGTGCCGACCAAAATAAAAAGCAATGCCCCTCCTAACTAAACCATTCCCTTCTCATCCATATACTTATCAACTAACCTCTTAAACGCCACCAAACTTGGCGCATCTACAACAGCTGCAGGCAGGGCATTCCACTCCCTAATCACTCTTTGAGTAAAGAACCTACCTCTGATATCCGTCCTATAACTCATACCCCTTAATTTAAAGTTGTGTCCCCTCGTGCTAGCTTTTTCCATCCTAGGAAAAAGGCTATCACTGTCCACCCTATCCAAACCTCTAATTATCTTATATGTTTCAATAAGATCCCCCCTTAGCCGCCTCCTTTCTAACGAAAACAACCTCAAATCCTTCAACCTCTCTTCATAGGACCTGCCCTCCATACCAGGCAACATCCTGGTAAACCTCCTCTGTACCCTCTCCAATGCCTCCACATCTTTCTTATAATGTGGGGACCAGAACTGCACACAATACTCCAAGTGCGGCCGCACTAGAGTTTTGTACAGTTGCAACATGATGCTGCGGCTCCTAAATTCAATCCCCCTACCAATAAAAGCTAAGACTCCATATGCCTTCTTAACAACTTTATCCACTTGACTGCCTACTTTCAGGGATCTATTGACACATACACCAAGATCCTTCTGTTCCTCAACACGATTAAGAGCCCTACCATTAGCCCTATACTCTACACATTTATTGTTCCTGCCAAAGTGCATTACCTCACACTTTTCCACATTAAACTCCATTTGCCACCTCTCGGCCCAGCTCTGCAACTTGTCCAAGTCTAGCTTATTTGTTTCCCTGTACTTTTCCTACCATGCCTCTGTTACTATTCTTCCTTAAAGTAAGGTGTTGGAGCTACCTTCCTATATTTAAGAATATGATTTTTGTTGTTATCATAACAGATCGGTGATGTTTGAGAACATTGTGTTTGTAACTAACATAACCTCTTGATAATTTTCATAACCTGGCACAGATCTATGGGCATTACTGATATGTCCTTCTTCTCCCTAGCCCCCCTGCCATTTAGAACAATGTAGCCTATAGAATTGATGCAACATTCTTGAGATTGCTAAACTCATTTTCAGTTTGGCAACTCAAAAGTGGATGTCTGAATTCAATCCTGGTCCTGATTGAGGTAATGATATCACTGTATTTCTTTTGCTTTTTGTTGTATTGCGACAGTCTTCATGTGTATTTACGTAGCACTTTAACATCATAAAAATATCCCAAGGGGCTTCACAACAGCATTATCAGGCTAAATGTGATGCAAAATGAAATAGATGACCCAAAGTATGGTCAAGGAGACAGTTTGAAGGAGTGACTTAAAGGAGGAGCGAGGTACAAAGGAGATGAAGGGAGAAGTTTAGACTCTTCCTGTGCTCTAAAACTCTAATGGGTGGAATTTTCTCATCCTGTCTGCCATGAGAATCACAGCCGCCAAAGGCAGATCATGCAAAGATCGTTGACCTTGGGCGAGATTTTCTGGCCTAGGAGCAAGTGCAGATGGAAAATCCTGCCTGTGATTCTAATATGTCTTGCTATGTTTTATTACATTCTTGAAGATTATTTCTCATTCTTAAGAAATGAAATACCTGCATCTATTTGTGGCTTTTCTCATATCAGATAGTTTTAATGGAGTAGTTCTGAACTCTGAGTTAGAAAGATTGTGGGTTCAATTCGGAGTTTATGACATTACCGGGGCAAAGGTAGAAATACACTGTTGTTTGTCTTTTGCTGAGATAATAAACCAAGTCACTTCTCAGGAGGGTATAAAGATCTAATAACATTACTAAAGGTGCAGCATCGAGGGGTTCTCCTGATGTCCTGTTCAATATTTAACCCTCAATCAAAATTAACTTGACATTGATCTACATTTTTGTGATTTTAATTTCTTTTCCCTCCAAAACAGCAACAATTGCATTTTAAAGAGGAATTAACTGGCTGTGAAACACTTCTGAAAGTTCTGAAGATGTGGTGGCACCGTATTATCTTCTTCTTTCAAAGGCCTCCTAACACTTCACATAAGCAGTGTTGTTATGTCAAAAATGTAGCAGCCAGTTTGCACAGAATAAGGTCCCATAAACAGCAGTGACGTGAATGAACAAATTAATCTTGGTTGAAAGAGGAATGTTGGCCAGTGTACCAAAAAATTCACTTTCTTCTTCAAATAGTGCCATGGGAGCTTTGACATTAACTTGAGCTACCAAAATAGGCAGATGCTGGGGCATGGAATTTTATCCAAGAATGCAGCACTTCATCAACATTTCTTCAGCTTAGATTGTGTGTTCAAGTCCTGGAATGGGATTTGAACCTATGACCTTTTGACAGTCAGGTAAACACATTCTTAACAACGCTAAACTGACACGTAAAGCAACTAAAAACTCTTTAAATGATTTTAAAACTCATTCATTGCTTGCTGCCTTTCACTTCAATGCTGTGTACTGTAGTGGGTTCCTACACAGTTCCTGAGAATGTCCTGTGAGTTCATCTCACTCTTCTGTTTACTTATGGAGATGATGTGTAATGACCTTTCACATCCTTGGGGAAGCTGGCCTACTGATACTTCTCAGGACCTGAGTCCCTGCTACTGTCACTATCCAACTCTCATTCCAAGGAGTTAGTCCAGAGAGCTGCTATTTTTAAGATAGGTTGTTGTTCAAATAGTTTGTTACCAAGCAACATTTTTAAAGTTGTACTGGAGTTCCTGTCAGGAATCTTTATGGAGAGGAAAAAGAGAGGCATTTCTATAAATGTCTAAAACTAGATTTGGTTTTTAGTAAGAATGAAGTAAAGCAAGCTACTCGCAGGAAAGAGTCACTTTAATAACAATATCAACTGTTGTCTAAGTTATTCTGTTAACTTATAGCAGCCTGGCTTGTTAGTGTGAAAATAGTTCAGGAATGGTGATGGGGAGAAACAGATGGTATATGGCTCCTGTCCACCTCTCCCTCTCCATCTCACCATGGCTTATTTTTCTGATCTGGGCTCATTGTGTGTATGTAGCAATGGGAGCCATTCCACAGGAAAAATAATCTGGTAGAGACACTCTGAGATCTTTCTATCTGACTTTCCTGAGATTCTTTGCCACCAGCATTCACATTTTCAGACATGATCACGGAGAAACATTCCACCCAGGAAATCTGCAATTTCCACATCTGATTGCCATCCATTGTTGAAAAAGAGTATGTGTTAAATGTGTGTTGGCCTTGATGTCCTTTACAATCCAAAAACCTTTTAAAGCCTAGTGGTGGAACTCACGTATGAAGAATAGTTGTTGGATGAGGCATCAGGCCTGTCAGTTATATGTTTTTTTCCTTTATTCTTCCAATGGGATATGGGCATCACTGGCAAGACCAACATTTATTGCCCATCCCTAATTGCCCTTAAGGGGACAGTTAAGAGCCAACCACATTACTGTGAATCTGGAGACATTTGTAGGCCAGACCAGGTAAGGATGGCAGATTTCCTTCCTAAAGGACATTAGTAAACCAGATGGGTTTTTGCAACAATTGAATGTGATTCCATGGTCATCAGCAAATTCTTAACTCCAATTTATTTTAATTGAATTTGAATTTCACCATTTGCCCTGGTGGGATTCAAATCTGAGAACCCAGAACACTACCTGGATCTTTGGATTATTAGTCCAGTGACAGTACCACTGTACCAATGCCTCCCTGGTGGAATCACATTCCTATTCAGGAGAAGAAAAAGGTTTGAAAATAAAACCTTTTAAATAATTTAAATATAATGACTTGTTTACCTTGCAAAAATTTTTAATACATTTCCAATGATCAAATATTGCAAACCAATAACAAAAAGAACCTTGAAATAGTTTACTATATTAAAGGCACTATATAAATGTGATTCAGTGTTGAACTGTCAGACAAATAGGAGTATCCTTCTTGAAGCTAGTTCCATCCCTGCAAAGTCAACTTTCATGAGTGGTCTCTGTGTCCAAACAGCGTCTCCCCCACGAGGTCCTATTTCTCAACATCAGCTTTCCAGGAGAGAGGACAAAGAAAATGCCTCAAAGGTGCTCTGAAGCTCACCTGAAGCACAGCAGCATTGATACTGTTGATTGGAAGGAGCATGCTACCAATCATTCAAAATAGAGACACTTTGTCCACCAAGCTGCATCACGCTTTCAGTCATATTGTCTAAATGATGAGACAGAAAAAGAAGCAAATCCTGTATTCTAGATCCCTCAGCATTGTGAAACTATGTTCTTTGTGCCCAGTGATCTGCGGGTGCAGAATCCATGGGGAGGCAAAGGCTCAGTGTATTATCGCTAGACTATTAACTCATAAACTCAACTAATATTCTGGAACCCAGGTTCAAGTCTCACCACAGCAGATGGAGGAATTTGAATTCAACAAAAAATACCTGGAATTAAGAATCTACTAATGATCGTGAAATCATTGTTGGGAAAACCAATCTGGTTCACAATGTCCTTTAGGGAAGGAAATCTACCGTCCTTATCTAGTTTGGCCTACATGTGACTCCAGAGCCACAGCAATGTGGTTGACTCCCAACTGCCCTCCAAGGGCAACTAGGGATGGGCAATAAATGCTGGCCAGCCAGCGACACCCATATCCCATGAATGAATTTAAAAAAAAGAATCGGCCTGTTCACAAGATCACAAGAAATGGGAGCAGGAGTCAGATAAGTATCCGTGACAGAGACTTGCGAACCAGAAATCGAATTGAGGAACAGCTGATGACAAAATGCAAGTTGTTGTTGGGTGAAAATGTGCAAAGAATTTATGTCCTTAGTTTGTGACTTTAGATGGCGAAACTGGTGGAGCATTAACACGTTGAGTTAGTGTGCCACACGGGACATGTTCTCACTGGTGCCACTGCAGCGACAGCATTTGAAAGAGGCCAGTTGCCTTCTCCACAGGGAAGAAAGGCAAAAAAAGGAACACAAGTCACCCTGGGCTACTCCCACGCCCTCAGCCTGATATTTGGGAGCAGGTCAGGATCTCACTGTGAGAAACACCAGGAATAAACAGCTACTATTATTATCTTTTTTTTACAGTTGCCTTCAAGTCCCTGGACAGTGAGAATATTAATAATGGCTATGTAGATCTGTACACTAATCTGCTAAAATAATTTTCAGTGCTGCTTTGAATGTTTCTGCATGCAGTAATAATGGAAATAGCATTCTATTAGTGGTTTGTCTCCACTGCAAAAAAGTTTTAAACTGCAGAAACAGATAGATGATCGGATTCTGAGTTGCATATATGAACAGAAGAATTAAGAGCCAGATTGCTGATCTGAAATTTTAGCTGATGTGTAATTTTGATTTTTCTGCATTCAAAGACACAACGGGACTTCTGCTGAACTCGCTGCATCACATTGTCAGACCACATAAGTGTCACCCAGCAAAATTCAATTGGTTGCTTCTTTGTGTCAAAATGCACATATCATAGGTCTAGAAACAGCTTCGATATTTAAAACAAAATGAAGAATCAGAATAACAATATTATTCTAATCTAAGTATTGCTGTGCACTTAAAGGCAGTCTAATTGCAAATCACTCAAGTGTAGTAGAAAGACACGATTTGTGAACTAAATTCCGAAATATATGACTGATCACAGTGGCACAATGGTTTGCACTGTTGCCTCAAGCGCCAATGATCCAGGTTTGATTCGCAGCTTGGGTCACTGTCTGTGTGGAGTTTGCACATTCTCCCCATGTCTGCAAGGGTTTCTCCCACCGTCCAAAGATATACAGCTTAGGTGCATTGGCCATACCAAATGCTCCTTCAGTGTACCCAAAAAAACGCCGGAGTGTGGTGACCAGGGGATTTTCACAGTAACTTCATTGCAGTATGAATGTAAGCCTACTTGTGACTAATACATAAACTTTAACTTTTGATCCAGGTATCGCAGAATGATGAACTATTAGCTCCTATTTATACGGAAATCTAGAGAAGTGTTTCCTGGCATTTTGCTGTGTGATTATCAGCATGCAGCTTTATAGCGGACATGTCTCCACTTCTAATGCTCTCTGTGCAAAATGCAGAGTTAGAATTTCATATTAATTCTCAGTGAATCGTAAAAATGATCCTGCACTCCTTCAATAACGTGCTACATTTTTCTCCTTATTAGATATACAGAAAGCTGTGCTGTTTAACAATGAGTTCCATATAAATGTAATAGCAAACCAGTGTAAAATAATCAGTCAGTTCCAGTTGCTGCACTTTAAAAAAGAAAAATGCAGTAGTGCCCAGTAAACGACCCATCAAAAGCTCTTTCAGAACTTGGGAATGGTGCGAGAGTCGTAAACACTAGATCGGATTGTTTTCGTCTGGTCTCAGATCTGTTACTAATGCCTCTGATACCATTGCAGGCACCAGCCCAAGGCTCATACTGGCTTTTTTATTCACAAGGTTGGCCTTGCGATGCATTTGGCCTGCTTTAATTTGGGTCACCTTGATGTGACCTGCCAAGTGGTAGAGATCTCACTAACTGACTCAAAATAATAAAAGCTGCACCTGTAATCTGCTGCTCATTTTTCTTTGTTTCTCTCTGCCTCATTCAAGAGTGCATAGAAAGATGAGTAGATAACTAGCTGTCAGGACTTAGCCAATGTTATTCTGTAATTGGCTGAAAGTTGCCAAAATGCTTACAAATAACCAAGTTTGATGGGAAAGACCAGGTGGAGCAAGCCCACCTATTCCATGAGGGCCCGAATATCATGACTGAACTACTTCACTCAAGCCCCTATTCCCCTATAGCCCAAAGTCATGCTGATTAAGTGCATTGGCCATGCTAAATTCTTCCTCAGTGTACCCGAACAGGTGCCAGCATGTGGGGACTAGATTTTCATAATAATATCAATGCAGTATTAATGTAAACCTACTAGTGACACTAATAAATAAACTTAACTTTTAATCCCCTAGAAGAGGCCAAAAAAGGAGAAAAAAACCAGGACTAATAAAGGGTTAATGTACTCTGGATAATTCCCTTTTGACTCCCTCAAGTGCACAGAATGAGTCCAGAGGATCTCATGGATCAGGTGTTATTTTCTGTATGGATTTCTCCTTCAGTGAAGAATCTGTCCAGCTCCCTCTTGAAACCATGACTTACCGTGTTGTTTTGCTTCATTTCCTCCCTGTCTGAATTCACTGTCATGCCAAGTAGCTAACTCTGCCATTGTCCTAGGATTTTCTGCCATTGTCCTGGGATTTTCCACTCCAGTTCACATTGGGCAGGTTTGGCAACAGGCCTGGAAAATATAGCAAGAAGTGCAAATTTGCATTTTAATATATCGTGAAAGAATGAAGCGATGTTCCCTCTTTGCTGTCAGTAACGTGCCCATTTCAGGAATCTCTTTCTGATCAATTAAAATATAATTATTAGACCCATACGTTGGAATCAATTCCCCCCCCTCCTCCCCACCCGCATGTCAAAGTATCCATCAATGGTGTTGTGATGTCAAAACAGGATGAAACATTACAAGTCTTAGAAGATGTGTAATTGGCGGGCAGTAGTCCTGGGGGAGGTAAGCACTGTCTCAGAGGAAGGAGAAAGAAAGTAGTGCCAAGGTAGTGCCAGCTCCCAGTGTCAGGGAGGAACACCTGGGTGAAGGTTATTCCCTGGTTTGCTGGCTGAGGCAGCCTTTAAAAATGGCAGTCAGATCTTCAAGTGTCTGATTTGTTGGCAGTGCAGGTGAATCACAGTCCACTCCTCCACTGATACATCGTGGAACCTGTGACTTTAAGTTCTTTTTCTAAGTGCTGCACTACATGGCAGAGAGAACCACCATTGCCATTGACAACTTCTTTTCCTGCCCGACATTAGCCTTTACTGATATTGGAGAAAATTCCAGCCTCAGTTTCTTATCTGGCAAAGTTATAGAGCATAGAAAACAATTTGTGTACATGTTGAAATAGAGCTGCTTTAAATAGAAAGTGCAATCAGAGAGGATGAAAAGACACTAAGTAGTCCTTAGGAGAGGTTTTTCTCCTTTGTTCATGGGATTTGGACACTGCTGGAAAAGCCAGCAATAATTGCCCATCCCAATCCCCCCTTCAAGCAGATGATGGTCAGGCACCGTCTAGAACAACTGCAGGCTTTGTGGTGTAGTTGCCATCACAATGTTGATAGGGAGTGAGCTTAGGATTTTGACCTAGTGATAATGAAAGAGCGCTGGGTGATTATAGTTCCAATGATGTTTGACTTGGAAGGGAATTTTAAGATGGTGCACTTACTGTCCTTGTACACAAGTCCCTTGATGTTATTGATGAGGATTTCGTAACTTCAACTGAACTGGCTGTACCTTTGTCAAATCCGATTTCTGTGTCGATGCCAAATGGTCTGTCTTGTTTAACTCTTCATTAGAATTTCTGGAGCGGCTTGATCCAACTGAATGACATGTTAGGCCATTTCAGAGAGTCATTAACAGTCAACCACATTACTATGGACCTTGATCCTATGGAGGCTACAACTGGCAAGGACGACAGACTTCTTTCCTTAAAGGGCGTAAGTGAATCAGACATGATTTTATGACAAGCTGCTGTCAGCTTGTCATGTCTTCAAATCTTTAGTTGAGGCCTCTGAATTCCTAATCCAGAAACATTTTACATTACACCATTGTTGCCAGATAGATCTCAAAAGCATGGTTGAAAAATTAGGTCTTGGGGCCCTTAGTATGAAAAAACAGTAGGCCAGGTAGAAAGGTGAGTTCCAAACGTGAGAACCAAAACAGAGGGTGACAGTGTCCCCAAGGGAGGGTGAAGGACTGAAGAACATGGGGGAGGAGATGGAAGAGATATGATGGAGTAAGACAATGAAGTGTTCGGGACAAACATCTAATGGAGGCTTTAGAAGTTCAGTTAAGCAATGAGAAAGCCAGGATTAGGGTTGAACATGTACAAGAAGTTGCAGTTTGTGTCAGGAGGACCTCAAGTGACAGTGTGGAAGCTATTGAAACAATACATCTGGAGAAAATGAAAGTATGATCAGGGTTCTAGTGTGAAGTAGGTGTAGAGGCAGAAGTAAGTGGTGTTGGTGATGGATAGGATATGGCATAGGGTAGATGTATTGCAAGACATTATTTATTCAACAAAAGGTTATCTACAATGGAACTGTCAGGAGGAACTGAATCTATTTACTTTTATTTTGGTCAACTATTTATCCTACCTAATCAGATAGCTCTCATGCATTGGTTCAAACGGGATTGGATACATGATATTCCACCTCGCTTACATTCTGGTTGCTGTTATCTGATGAGGATCTGGCAGAATATGGAATAAGGCATTATTGAGGAATCCAGGCATTAGCCTATATTATCCAGTTCCATAATGCTGCACTTTGTTGTATGTTTGCTTTACAGGAACATGCTATCATAGGGAAACAGGAAAGTTTGACAACAAATAATATTCCACACAACCTTCTAAAATTTTGTGCTCTTCTAGTTCTGACCTCTTGAGCATTCTGATTGTAATCACTTCACCATTCGTGGCTGGGCCTTCAACTGACTGGCCCCTAAGCTCTGGAATTCTCTCCCTAAACCTCCCTGTCTCTATCACTCCTGTTCCTCATAGCACTGCGGCCTCACAGTGCCAGAGAGTCGGATTTGAATTCCAGCTAGGGTCACTGTCTGTGTGGAGTTTGCACAATCTCCCCCTATCTGTATGGAATTTGCACATTCTCCCCATGTTTGTGTGGGTTTCCTCTGGGTGCTTCGGTTTCCTCCCACAGTCCGAAAGACGTGCTGGTTAGGTGCGTTGGCCATGCCAAATTCTCCCTTAGTGTACCTAAACAGATGCCGGAGTGTGGCAACTAGGAGATTTTCACAGTAAATTCATTGCAGTGTAAATGGAAGCTTACTTGTGACACTAATAAATATATATTAACACATATAATAAAAAATCAGTGATTGATCTTTTGGCCCAATGGTTGTCTTAAGTGGCGCAGGCTCATATTTTGTTTTTAGTGCCTCTGTAAAGTGCCTTGAGATATTTTATATATTAAACATGCTATATGGAGACAAGTTGTAGTTGTTGATTCAACCACCAATGTAAAATAAATAATTAATGGTCATTCTGACTTTAAAAGTAACTCACTAGAATGTTTCTCAATGTGAAGCATTAAAGTAAGTGTTATTACCTATTTATACATTATGCAGAAAGTGTAACCTGTTTGTTTGTGACAACTTCAGGAGAAACAGAAACATCAAAACAAGCTTATTATGACATACCATCATTGGCTGACATAAAGTTCTTTGACATTTGACATTTCAGAAAGGTCACATTACCATCACTGTTGTTTCAAGTAATTAGAATTCATCAAATTCCACTAAATAGTTTGTGAAAGCAACACAGGAGGATAATCTATAAACGTCTGCAGCCTTGTGTCTACTCAGGCTTGACTAAGGAATTGAATTGGGTGGAAGGGAACAAAATTTCAAATCCTTGAAAAGACAGGGATCATGGGACTACATAAAAAAATCGAATTATTTTCAATGTTCAACAAATCTCTTGTTAGCTATTTAAAGACACAGTGACACAGTTACAAGTGGTGTGCCTCAGGGGTCTGTTTTGGGGCCTCTGCTGTTTGTAATTTTTATAAATGATCTGGATGAGGGTATTGAAGATTGGATTAGTAAATTTGCAGATGACACTAAAGTCGGTGGAGTGGTAGATAGTGAAGAGGGGTGTTATAGTTTGCAGAGAGACTTGGACAAGTTGCAGAGCTGGGCCGAGAGGTGGCAAATGGAGTTTAATGTGGAAAAGTGTGAGGTAATGCACTTTGGCAGGAATAATAAATGTGTAGAGTATAGGGCTAATGGTAGGATTCTTAATAGTGTTGATGAACAGAGGGATCTTGGTGTATTTGTGCATAGATCCCTGAAAGTAGGCAGTCAAGTCGATAAGGTTGTTAAGAAGGCATATGGAGTCTTAGCTTTTATTGGTAGGGGGATTGAATTTCGGAGCCGCAACGTCATGTTGCAACTGTACAAAACTCTAGTGCGGCCGCACTTGGAGTATTGTGTGCAGTTCTGGTCCCCACATTATAAGAAAGATGTGGAGGCATTGGAGAGGGTACAGAGGAGGTTTACCAGGATGTTGCCTGGTATGGAGGGCAGGTCTTATGATGAGAGGCTGAGGGATTTGAGGTTGTTTTCGTTAGAAAGGAGGCGGCTAAGAGGGGACCTAATCGAAACATATAAGATGATTAGAGGTTTAGATAGGGTGGACAGTGATAGCCTTTTTCCTAGGATGGAGAAAGCTAGCACGAGGGGACACAGCTTTAAATTAAGGGGTGATAGTTATAGGACGGATATCAGAGGTAGGTTCTTTACCCAAAGGGTGGTTCGGGAGTGGAATTCCCTGCCTGCTGCAGTTGTAGATGCGCAAGTTTGGTGGCGTTTAAGAGGTTAGTTGATAAGTATATGGAAGAGAAGGGAATGGTTTAGTTTGGAGGGTCACTGCTTTTTTATAATGGTCGGCGCAACATTGAAGGCCGAAGGGCCTGTTCTGCGCTGTAGTGTTCTATGTTCTATGTTCTACAGTGGTTAGTACTGCTGCCTCACAGTGTCAAGAACATGGGTTCGATTCCTGGCTTGGGTAACTGTCAGTGTGGAGTTTGCACATTCTCTTTCTGTCAGCATGGATTTCCTCCGGGTGCTTTGGTTTCCTCCCACAGTTCGAAAGATTGTACTGGTTAGCTGCAGTGACCATGCTAAATTCTCCCTCAGTGTACTCAGACAGGTGCCGGGCTGTGGAAACTAAGGGATTTTCACAGTGCCTTCATGGCAGTGTTAATGTAAAAAACATCAAAATGTGGAAAATTGGTGTAGGATTAGGCCATTCAGCCCTTTGAGCCTGCCCCACCTTTCTATGTGATCATGGCTGATCATAAACTTTCAGTATTCCACTATCGCTTTCTCTCCATATCCCTTGATCCTTTTAGGCGCAAGGGCCATTGACCCCAACAGCTTTCGGTGGTAGAGAGTTCCATGTAAGCCTACTTGTGACACTAATAATTAAACTTAAACTTTAGAGGTAGTGCATTCTTTAGATTCCAAGTTCCAGTTCATTTTGTCTTTTATTGATAGTCTGGACTCTCCGGGCAAGGGACAATTTTAACCACAATCTGCATGAAGGCATAAGAGAATGGGAGAGAGGAGATTCCCAGACAGAGTGGGAGAGAGGAGGAACTGAAGACGGGCAGTAGCATTTCAGAGCAGGGAGAGGTTTGAGCCAGACACATTCCAAAAGAAACTGTCCTGTCCAGTCCAGTCCAATCCAGTCCGGTCTTCTCTAGTCTGTGGTTCCAGAACCAACTGGCTTGTGTTCTGAGAAAAATGGATTGTAACACACAGAAAAAACAGGTAGTTCATTGGTTAGTGTATATTTTTCTCAGTTATCTTTCAAAATTTCGGTAATTTTAGTAGTTGCAAGTTACTTATTGGTAGAAGTAAATTTTATGATAATAGCAAAGCTTATTTGATTGGTTGGTGAGTTTTCCTATTTAATTTCACTGGGGAATTTATATCAGGGTAAGTGGAATGAAGTATATAAGCACAGGCAGCACAAGAGCCTACAATTAAAATTGAAACATTATAGAGATGACAAGACAGATGATATATGGTGATTGCAGAATGTGGGAGCTCGTGGATACTTGTGTGATCCAAAGCTAACACATCTGCAGGAAGTGGAGAAACTTCAGTTCAGATTATTGAGCAGGAGGCAGCTGCAGACACCGCAACATATCACAAAGGGGAGGTTACTGAGAGACTTTGTTCCAGCTGGTCTTACCCCTGAGGAGGATAAGATCGTCTGATTTGGTCCATAGTCAGGGGCAGGAGGATGCGACAGTGAATGAGACAGCTATGGGGGAATTGAGAAGGTAGGAACCTTTGACCTTGCAATTGTCTAAAATTCAAGGTCTCACAGCCTGTATGGAGAAAAGCAGGGACCATAGGGTGGGTGAACTGTGATACAAGAAGCCATTCAAATGTGGGGAGTTAATAGGAATGTAGTGGTTGTGGTAGTGTAGTCACAGGACCAGACTCTGCAGTCGTGAGCAAGTCCAGAAGGCCATGTTCTTTGCTCAAAGCCAGGGTTCAGCACATCTGCTCTGAGTTGGATTCACCTGATGAAGGAGTGAGACTCTGAAAGCTTGTGATACCACATCAAATTGTTGGACTTTAACCTGGTGTTGTGAGACTTCTTACTGTACAACATTTAAGAGACACCTGAATGGTATATGAATAGGGAGAGAATAGAGGGATATGGTCCGAATAAGGACAGAAATGCTTTTTATAGTTTAGTTAGGTACAGGTTTGGAGGGCCGAAGAGCCTGTTTCTGTGTTGTACTTTCCTAAAAAAAACCAAGGGCTTTAGTCTTGTGATAAAGAGTCAGCCACTTAGGTCTGAGATTAGGAGGGATTTCTTTGAAGGGTTGTGAATCTTTATCCTGGGAGGCTTTTGATGCTCAGTTATTCAGTATATTCAAGACTGAGGTCATTAGATTTTTGAGTGTAAAGGGAATGGAGGAATACAGGGGAAGGGCAGAAATTGAGAGTTATAATGGAGGGTGAACCAACCCTTATTGAATGGCAGAACAGGCTCATGGCACCACACAGACTTCTTCTATGAAGTTGTGCTGTCTTTAGTTTGCAATAGTGTGTCAGCACCGAGTGTCAAATTTGAATATTGTATTGCAATCTTTAGATAAACCACACCACCCCTATTTCAGATCAAAGTGTATTTGTACGGTATTCCAAAATACCAGAAATTTTCAGATTCAGTCCTGCTATGAAGAATGCAGCCCCAACATTTGAATCTGCAGAACAGTTCTGAAGAAAAGTTACAGGCACTCAACGTTAATTATAGAGGCAGTTGTACCAGAATTTAGCAAAGTGTTGATGAGAAAAATGCCATGTTTCTGTCTCGGTTTTTACACCAAATATTATCTCGGCCTGTCAAAAAAACAGCTTGGCGAATTCCACACCGTCGTGCCCATTCCTAGTTGCCCTTGGTTAAGCGTCAACCACATTGCTGTCACATATAGGCAGGAAAGGATGGCAGATTTCCTTCCTTAAATGATATTAGTGAAGCAGATGGGTTTTTCCAACAATCAACAATGGTTTCATGGTCATCAGTGGATTCTTAATTCCAGATGTTTTTTATTGAATTCAAGTTCCACCAGTTTCCGTGGCAGGATTTGAACCGGGATCCTCAGAACATTAACAAAATTTCTGGGTTAATAGTGTACTGATAATACCATGAGTCCATTGCCTCCCAGTGATCTCACTTTAACACCCTTGGGGGATCCCCATGATGGGTTCACGCCTGGGGAACCTGTTATAAACCATTCCGATATGATGTCACATTGGCACAATGTGAATGTAGGCGGGGGATCAGTATGTGGTAAGGGGACGGGTTAATCATGTTGAAATCCATGGAAATGTATTTAAATCAAGTTCATGCCCCTTGTCTCTGCCGGCAAGATCCATGACTTCCAAGTTTCGCACATCTTGAACCCCCCGCTGGCAATCTCACAGCCAGACCTGCTGAGTTTATTCAGCATTTTCTGCTTTCAGATTTCCAATATCTGCTGTGTTTTGCTTTTGTTTTATAGACCTGATGTTTTCAAAATGTATTAGTTCTTTTCACCATGGCAATATCTCAGTTTGTGTTTTGTATCTTGCACTAATTTTCAAATGTAAGGCCAGGTCACACAGTGTTCTTTTAATGCTGTTTTATTCTTCAAGTTTATCACTTCTGCATCAAGTCCAACTCAGCCCCACTGACTAAGTCCCACTCATCCATCACCCCTGTTTTCACTGGCCTGCATTTTGTCTTGGTACAGTGATGCCTTGATTTAAAAATCTTTATCCTTGTTTAGAAATTCCTCCAGGGTCTTAACCTTCCAAATTTCTGCAACTTCCTTCTGCCCCCATAGACTTCTGGGCTCCTCCAACTCTCTACCTCTCTCAGTTCCTTTAAGAGAGTCTTTAAAACCAATGAAACTCAAGATGTGCGAAACCTGTGATTAAGCTTTTAGTCAACTGCCCTAATATTGCCTCAAGTGGTTCAGTGTCAGACTTTATTTGATTACATTCTGGGTGAAGTGTCATGTTAAAGATACTTAATAAATGCAAGTTGCTATTCTTCTTCACCTATACCCATGGCTATTGGTAAATGGACAGTAGTGGTCTTTCATTAGCTCATCCTAGCCGACATGCCTGTTTGTGTAAAATTCAGCAGGATTGTAGCCATGATGTGGAAGATGGAGGGAGATGCGTTGGGTCTGACCCAATTCTCTCCTAACTTCACAAGAAGATCTATGCCCTGCTGGAGGGTCAAAAGGAGCAGGGTCACTGGCTTATTTTCTTCACAGTGTAGACAAGGAAACTGAGTCCAATTAGAATCAAAGAATCACCCAATGCAAAAGGAAGCTGTTCAACCCATCATACTGTGCCATCTCATTGAATGAGCTATTCAATTCATTTCTCTCCATTCTTTCACAGTCATGCAGATCTTTCCTCTTGAACTGAGAAAATTCCTTGTGAGATGGTGTTGCACTAGTAATCCAGAGGCTCAAGCAAATCATCTGGGGTATGAATTCAAATCCCACCAAGATAACTGAATTAGCAATTACAATTCAATTATTCAATCTGGAATTGAAAACTAGTTCTGGTCATGGTGACCATGAAATTCTCATCGATTGTTATAAACACCATCTGGATCACTAACGTCCTTTTAGGAGAAGGAAATCTGCTGTCCTTACCTAGTCTGGCCTGCATGTGACAACAGTTCCATAACAACGTGGTTGATTCTTAACCTAGCAAGCCACTCAATTCAAGGGCAATTAAGGGTGGACAACAAATGTTGGCTTTATCAGTGACACCCACATCGCATGAAAGAATTAATATGAAAACCAGTCTGCAATCTTGGGTCATAATAGACCAGTGAATAAAATGTTTGTGTGTGGAAATTCTCTAGACCAGATAATGACTTTATAAAGTAAGCTCACATCCAAGTCGCCAGTGTCTCTAAGTGGACACTGTGTAAGAGGAACATTCGCACGCTATGCAACCCCATCACTCATAATGATCTTGTTTTTAATAAGCTTTTAAAATGCTTATTTTCAGTGTCCTCGTCCTTCAGTGCTTGCACAAGTTAGTAACTAAGATTGATAGCAGCTGTAACATTCAATGTACACAAATGACATTTGGTAGAGTGCTTAGATGAACAACAGCAAGACGCCAAGATGGAATCTCACAGAATTGCGACAACAATAAATTCTAAGGTTGATTCACTGTTGGACTGAATGAACCCTAATCCAATTGCATAGCTTCTTGGCAAACAAGTTCCTATGAGTGTGTGTTTATCGGGACTAAACTACACTAGTCATTTTCTCAAGGGATAAGTAAAGCTGATAACTGGATGTTTGCAAAGAGTTTTTTTTCTATTGTGGTGTATAGTTGTGTTTTCAGATACAGTGCATTCCAACAGCTAACTGTGTCAAACAGACTCCTTTTTATTTCCTGGCAATACAGCAGAATTATTTTTAGTGTCTTGTCTACATCGCTCTCCCAGACGATTTCTCAGAGCCAGTGTTGCTTCCGCACCGTCCTGCTTGGGTCAGATGGCAGCGTTTCTCACCAGGACGCTGTTATTTCCTCTTCCGCGTTTGGTTGATTACAGATTACACAGTAATGTGCTGTGGAAAAGGTCACAAGTGTAGAAGGCAACGCTAAGAGTGTAGTAAATGTATGGAAACCAGCTGGGAGATTTCCACTCAGCAAGAATATGTGGGTGTTCTTGTCTGTGAAACAATAGTTGTAGAATAAATCTTAAAACACAGGAAGATAAAGAAAAAAAAGTAAAATAGATAACTTGAGTTAGACAGATTCTAGCCGTGATTGAACCAGCTAAAATTACCTTTGTATAGTTTCCCTCTGGGTTTGTAGGAAGAACTAAAAACTATTTAGTGCACGAAAGATTGGAAACAGAAATGAATTTATGAAAAAATAAGAAATCTAAAGCCAACCTTCTTAATTACGATGTCATGTAATTGAAAAATACTAAAATCTTGACTGCCAGAACACAACCATAACGTGTAGACTACAGGAACCATGTTTGTCGTGAGATGTTGGGTGCGATTTTGAGACCTGTATGAATGGTGGTGCCCACTGAAAATCTGGAAAACACTATCCGTGCGACGAGTTCCAATCTTACTGGCCTTTTGCTGATGGAATGGAGTGAAACACATCGTAGAACCGCAGAAAGCTCATTTTAGTACATTAACACATCGTTATAAGCACTCTCTATGCACAGGACTTCCCCTTTCCCCATCCCGTCACCGTGGGCACTAGCATAATGTCACCCTGGAGCCATTTACAACAGGTTTACATACGCATGAACCTGGTGTCCTCTGAGGAGCAGTTTGGAGATGGGCGCTCAGGCAGTCAGCACCCTCCACAGTGTTCACTACTCAGGGCACAGACAGACTCAACTCGGGGCTGGAGGTGTGGTCCCAGAATGGGCATTCCAGGGAGAAGGTCAGGAGCGATCACTTCCAGGCCTTACCTTCCCTTCGTGTCGAGACGCCCTTTGTTTTGATGGGATTGTTAAGGTTGGTGTGCAGTCAGTGCTTCCCATGTCCTCTTTCCTAGGTTGCTGAACATTTCGCAGCTAAGGGTGTGTGCCCTTCTTTCATAAGGGCTGGCGAGAGGGTGGGAGGAGCATAGCACAGCCATCCTCACACTCCACAGGGTGAGGCACAGTAAGTACAGTAGTTCCCCCAGGCTTGGTGGCATGAACAGATAGGGTGGAGGCTCTGTGGGTGAACAAAGTGAAATTCATTGCCAAACATTCAAAACAAAATGTGATCTATCTACACTAGTGTCTGTATTCATTCGTGCCCACTAAGTGCCAATGGTTCCTGACCCTCCCACTAAGTTTAGGTGTATCCCCAGGATCCACAGCTGAAGTGGAGGCAGCCTGCTGCCTTCCACTTCTTTTGGCCTGAGATGACCTTGGTGGGGGAGGGGGGCTGCTGTTTTCAGGCAGTACAGATGTTTGACTGCTTCTCTTCTCTGGACAAGGGGCTGGAGATGAATTGCTTACACAGAGAGGGATGTCACTTGGGCTGGAGATTCCCAATGAGATCCAGAAATCTCAACATCCTCTGGCACTGACACTTCTGGATTCTCATCAGTGCCTGCACCATGCAATTGAAATCCTGCACCATAATAAAGACATCTCTTGCCACAGAGTGCACATCCTGCACTAACATCTCCACTGCAGACACCACCCATACAGAGTTGGTCTCGGTGCACTACAGTTATGGCATCATCTCCTAGGATAGAAGGCCGTGGGACTTATCCAGTCAGCCTTGCACTTTCAGAAGAGCTGCTGTCATTTCCTGATACTTGCGAGCCTGCCTTTGCATGCAGCAGCAGCTATGGAATAACTGGGTCCAAGAGCACAACACTGACAAAGATCTCAGTGGAGTCCTGAACTCCATCATCCCTTCGAGTGCCAGTTCCCTTGGACATCCTTGCCTTTGCCTACTGTGGATCTTCAGTTCTGAGATGCTCACCAGTGAGTGGTCCAGAAGCCTGGCTACTTATTGAACCCATTGAGGTTTGAGTATCTACACTGATATTGGGTATGGGTGAAAACTGTGGCACCTCTTCTATAATGGAATTGAAGAAGTCCCTCTCTAAGCCAATGGAGTCCAGTGGGCCGAGAGGGCATGAGGATAGTCCAAGTTGTTCTGCTGCTGAAGGGGCATGGCATCGGTGCATTACAGTGGATATGGAGGCAACATTGATCACTTACTTGAGACTTGAGTAATGACAGCATGTTTCTCTGCTGCCCCCACTCACTAGCAGCGTAGACACGCTCTTCCTCCTCCTCCAAGTTGAGGGCTTACTCCTCAAATTCGAAGCTCTGGCATGATTGCAGCTGGCTCATGCCTGTTGTAGTTGAGTTTGTCTTGCAGTGACACAGAGAGAGGAAGAATGTAGGTGGGAGTCTTGGCGATGAGATGTGGCAGGCATGGGGATTGGGTGAGAGCTGAAGTGTGAGAAGCATAGCAGCTACGGGGGAAACATGGTGATTGTGGAAGGTCACAGTAAGAAGTCTCACAACACCAGGTTAAAATCCAACATTTTTATTTGGTGTCACGAGCTTTTGGAGCGCTGCTCCTTCATCAGGTGAATCAACCTGGTGTTGAGAGACTTCTTACTGTGCCCACTCCAGTCCAATGCTGGCACCTCCACATCATTGTAGGAGCTGGATGGGTACTTAGTGCCTTGTGTTGGCAAAGGCTGAAATGGCCGAGTGAGAAAGGGCTGGAGGGGGTCTATTTTAGTGTTTATGCCTTGCCTTACCCTGCGTCTTATTACTTATCAGCATCTCCATCCTTCAGTACAAGTGCTATATTATCACACTGAGATTGCAATCATACTCCCCAAGGGTGCTGGAACTCCAGACTAAAGCTTGTGCCATCCATAATGGACCTCCTCAAATAATGTACAAACACAATATCTTTACCTTCCTCCTTATTGGCATTCAGGCAGGAGAATCCTGGGAAGCTGTATTAACTTGTTCATTAAGCTCCTTCTACTTTGCACCTGTACTTTTGCTGGAAAGTTGTCGATAAAGCCATCCTCAATCCTGCAGCAGGACCAATAATTTTTCATCCTCAAAAGGAGCAGTCTTATCTTCACGACACTTATGTGAACTTTTCTGTCACCACTGCAGTCCTTTATTGCAGAGCTAGAACCTTTTAAAATCTGTCTTTAAGTTGACTTTCACACTCTTCTTCCAAATAAATTACAGGACAATCCGTATGAAACATAAACAAGGAGTAGGAAGAGGCCATTCAGCCTCTCGAGTTTTACTAATAGGATCATGGCTGATAGTCTCAAATCTTCACCCCAACTACTCCTGATGATCTATCACCCCCTTGCTTACCAAGAATCTATCTACCTCTGCCTTGCAGATATTCAATCATTCTGTTTTCACTACTTTTTCAAAAATTTAAGTCTCTGTGAGAGAAAAAAAATTGTCTCATCTCCATTTTAAACAAGTGAGCCCTTAATTATAAACGGTGACACCCTAGTTCTAGATTTTCCCACAAGAGGAAACATCCACTCCACAGTCATCCTGTCAAGACCTCTCAGGATCTTATATGTTTCAATCAAATCATCTCTTAACTCTTCTGAATTCCAACGGATACAAGCCTATCCTGTCTGACTTTCCCTCATAAGGCAACCCACCCATTCCAGGTATTGGTCTGGTAAACTTGCTTCCAGCTTCTGGAACTGCTTCCAACACACACATTCTTCCTTGATAAAGTGACCATTATAATACGCAGTATTCCAAATGTTAACTTACAAGTATTCTGTACAACTGAAGGATGTATTTAGTTCCTCTCATGATAAATGATGACATTCTGTTAGCTTTCCTAGTTACTTGTTGTACTTGCATCCTAACCCTTTCATAGAATTTTACAATCCCTACAGTGCAGAAGGAGGCCATTTGGCCCATTGAGTATGCACCAACCACAATCCCATGCAGGCCCTATTCCTATAACTCCACCTATTTACCTTGTTAAGCCCTCTAACCTACATATCATTAAGAGGCAATTTAGTGTGGCCAATGCATTTAATCCGCACATCTTTGGACATCTTTTGTGATGCAAAATCCCTTTAAAAAAGTATCTTCTGAGGAAAGGCTGAATAGGATGGGCCTATACTTATTGGAGTTTAGCAGAATGAGAGATAATCTTATCAAAATATACATGAGTCTGAAGCAGGTACACAGGATAGATGATGCAAAGATGTTTCCTTTTGAAGAAGAATCTGGAACTAGGGAACATAGTTGCAGGATAAGTGTTCACCTACGTAAAATGTAGAAGAGAAGGAACAACTTCTTTCAGCAGGTTGTGAGTCATTGGAATCCTCTACCCAAAGAAGCTGTGGAGGCTGAGTTATTAGATACAGTAAAGGCTGAGATGGAACAGATTTTTGATTGACAAGGGAATCAAGCATAATGGGGAAAAGGAGGGAAAGTGAGGTGAAGCCAGGATCAGAGCAGCAATGATCCTGTTGAACAATGAGTAGGTTTGAGGGACTGTGTGGCCTCCTGCTGCTTCTGTTATCGTATTCTTAAGTCCTGTGCCAATACTTCATTCAAGTCAAGAAAATCTATTTATTTGTTACCTTTCACAACTTCAAAGGGCATTAGTGGGACTTCCACCACTGCCCACAGCTACTCCTCTCTTGTAAGAAGTCTCACAACACCAGGTTAAAGTCTAACAGATTTATTTGGAATCACAAGTTTTCAGAGCGTTGCTCCTTCATCAGGTGAGTGGAGACATAGGTTTCACAAACACGGTCTATATAGACAAAGACACAATTGCAAGATATCCCAAACATTATCTTACAGTTGTGTCCTTATCTGTATGTGCTGTGTTTGTGACACCTACCTCTCCACTCATCTGCCCATCCCAGTCCAGCGTCAGCATCTCCACAGCTACCCTTCTTTTGGTCAGTGAAGTCAACAACAAGAATCATTCCTGGAAACATTCTTTTTGGTTGTATCACAACTTGCTATGGCTCCTGCTCTGCCCAAGACCGCAAGGAACTACAAAAGATTGTGAATGTAGCCCAATACATTATGCAGACCAGCCTCCCATCCATTCACTAATGCAAAGCAGCCAGCATAATTAAGGACCCTACACATCCCGGACATTCTCTCTTCCACCTTCTTCCTTTGGAAAAAGAAACAAAAAAATCTGAGGTAATATACCAATTGACTCAAGAACAGCTTCTTCCTGCTGCTGTCAGAGTTTTGAATGGACCTACCTCATGTTAAGTTGATCTTTCTCTACACCCTGGCTATGACTAACACTACATTCTGCACCCTCTCCTTGCCTTCTCTATGAACGATATGCTTTGTCTATATAACGCACAAGAAGCAATACGTTTGACAATAATAAATCAAATCAACTTAAAGGAATCAGAAAAAGCAGTAGGGTTGCTCCGACCCGTCTCCACACTGTCATTTAATGTAGCGAAGGGATGATCAACATCTTCTCTGCTTGAGGAGGAGGGGGGAAATTTAGGCTAGGGGCAGAAATGTGGAAGCTAATCCAGGGCTGATGTATTCAAATCTTCAAATTTGTTAATTACTTTTGAAGGAAATGATCACCAGGGCTTCAGGAGTTAACATTTTAAAACCCCTGAATGCCACGAAGCTCAGAAAGTTTAAATCCTCCTTTTCATCATCTTGCTGCTTTGTTCAGGAGAAGCTGGCAATCTGCCATTTTCACATAGTCTCTGTCGACCCTGTACTCCGACAGAGAATAAATGAGCTTCAGCTATTAGAGAGGATGGAGGGAGCTGGATTGCGAGTGAGTGTGGCCTTGGAATGGTATTACCTGAGAGTAGCTGCTGATGTCTTTTCCACAGATGCCTGATCCTTGCAAAAACCAGTAAATCTTGCCAGGTTTATTTTCTTTACAGCATCTGCATTTTATAATAGCGCATTTAATTTGTTTTCACTTTGTCTGCTGGGATTTCTTTGCTCCGGCAATCTCTTTCCTCCCTATTTTTCTGGAAGTGAGTTTTTTAATGATTACCGCACTGGGAATATGTGCAGGCTGGCTGCTGATCTCAATGTGACAGCCTTAAAAAAGTTGTCTTCCTCCCTCCCACCCCCAGCTCAGTGGCAGGACCAATGTACTTCCTGTCTATTTTCATTCCTCCTTTTATTTATATAAAAAAAATTAATGCCCAAATTATTTTCTGTTAAATGTTTGGGAGAAAGAGAGAAACGCATAAAATATTATAAGCAATCAGAAATAGGTATGAAATCTGTATCACACTTTTTCCGAGGCCTGGAGAATGCTAAGTTGTTGAAATCCATAGCCCCAGGTGCAGTCTGTTAATCAAGTCCTATATAAATATTTTAATGTATACAAATTCAGTCCTGAGTTCAGAATCAGAATTGGAACTGATTTACTAGTGTTTTTTTCAGGTTTGGAGATTGCAGTTAGTTAAACATAGGTTTTCTAGGAAATGGAGATGCAGCTGGGTAACCATTCCTCAATGAATCCGTAGTCTGGTTTCCAAAGGCAGTGAATAAGCAAGTGCTTCAGGTCCTGGAGCACCTGCAGCCTGAGAAACCAAGGCCTTGGAATCCCTGGACGTGAACTTCAAAGGAAAAAGTTATTTTTAATATGTTTGACTTCACCTTCTTCAAAAGGAAGATCACTCTTGTCAATAAAAACACCTTGGGTGGAATTTTAGAACGCCTCTCCCCACTTCTGTGGGATTTTCCAGTCCGCTGTAGTCAATGGACTTTTGAAGGGCTCGCCACGTTTTCCAGCTCCATATTCGCTGAGTCAGGGCCATAAAATTCCACCACTTGAGTGTAGAACTAATCCACAAATATATGTATATATCTGTATGTGTATATTATCTATGTATATTTGTGTGTGTTTGTTCTTGCATATCTGTGTGTATATCTGTATGTGTGTGAATCTGCGTATGTGTGTATATCTCTGGGTGTATGCATATCTGTGTGTATCCGTGTGTGTGTGTGCTTGCATATCTGCGTGCGCATGTTTGTATATAAACTGTGTCTGTGTGTATCAGTGTGTGTCTATCAGTGTATTTCTATCCATATATGTGCTTGTGTATCTGTGGCTGTAATGCCATCTCAGGTTGAATATCTTGTGAATTTTCAGGATCTGCCTTGACCAATCAAGAGTGACTACCTTGAGTGATAAACTGCAGGAGTGTAGAGCTATCAGAGTCGTTAAAACTTTACCCCCTCTCCCCAGAAAAAGGCCTTAGAGGGAAAGAAGGAATGAGCTTGAGTTTAATGGTCTGAACCATTCAGTGTATGTGGGCTGGATGATGAACTTCTGAAGCAGTAAGAGCTCAGTGCTAAACTTTGCAGTACTGATCAGTGGGGTGAGAGCCAGAGAGTTAGAATTTAATTCGTGAACATGCTTCCAGATTTTACATTGAACATCTGGCTAAACCTCATTTACTTCGGTGAGTTCTGTTTGGTCTGAATAATTACATTTGACACAATAGAAAGAAACAGGTTTTTTTTCTCTCTAAATCCTACATTTGTGGTCAGTGATTTGGCAGTGTATTGAGATTATTATTGAATAGGTTCCCAGTGCTGTATTCTCAGTTGTTCAAGCATTTTCACCCACCTAAATAACTGATGGCCAAAAGTCACAGTGTGGTGGCCACTATGTCAATTCAAGCTCTGCCATGCAGGTCAATTGCTTTGATAGCGCGTTTTCAATTTCAGAAAAATATTTAGACAGCATTGGCACAACGACCAGTGTTGCAGTGCACTTATGCCCTAAACCTAAATTGTTTGAGCCAGATGTGCTTTTCCACCGTAGATGGCCAGTAAAGGGAGATTCTGATCTCTGAGAAACCATTGAGGATAGTCAGTTAGAAACCTCAGAGAATATTTCCCTGCAGTTCTGTAGTTTCAACCTTTAACCATTCACTGGTAGGCAGCATTCAACATAAATGGAAAACTCAATCATTGCAAGAATTTATTAATAGAAATACATTTGGAATCAACTTACAAGTGACAAACCAAGATGCACTTAAGTAAGTTAATTTATTTGTCACAACTAGGGTTGCATTAGCACTGCAAGTTACTGTGAAAATCCCCACACTCCAGCACCTGTCCTGATACACTGAGGGACAATTTAGCAGGGCCAATGCACCTAACCAGCACATCCTTTGGACTGTGGGAGGAAACCAGACCACCTGGAGGAAGCCTATGCAGACACAGGAAGAATGTGCAAAGCCCACACAGTGAACCAAGCCGAGAATTGGACCTGGGACCTTGGGGCTGTGAAACAACAATGCTAACCTCCGTGCCGCTGTGCTGATCTTGAATAAAATGAGGAAAGCATTGTAAGTTGTTTAGGGAAGGATACTCTAAGACAAGCTGAACATCTGACTCATCTATACCATTTTATATCCAGTCACTTTAGTTATGAAATATTGTTGGTGAAGACTGATGCAGGAAAATAAATTACAAAGGATTACATATTGCATAAAAATTGTTGCATGGAAACAGCACATTTGACCTAATTTCTCTATGCCAATGGTAAAGGGAGTTAAAAAACTTAAGTATCAAATTATTTATATATTTCTTTCTGTACCTAACAATAGTATTCATGTTCCTAGCATCTGTACTGTCCTATGGAGATGTCATGTTTAAACAAGGCATTAAAAGAAAAAACCCAGCAATTTCCTGATAGTATCTCAAACATTGATGATATGACACTTCTTAATGGACAAGAGACTGAGATTTAAATGGGACTCAATCTACTGGAACTCCCCTCATCTGCAGTCTCTAGCTAACTTGATAATATGCCTCCCAGGCTAACTTCCCACAGGGATACTTAAGCACTGCCCTTGAAAGGCTCATTCAAGTTAAGCATGGTTCTGTCTTAACAACCTTGCAATGAGGCATGGAGTACAAAAGCAAGGAAGTTATGGTGAACCTTTATAAAACACTGGTCTCAACTGGAGCATTGTGTTCAATTCTGGACATTGCACTTCAGGAAAGATATGAAGAGGGTGCAGAACATAAATTATGAGAATGGTTCCAAGGATGAAGAGGGATAGATTGGAAAAGCTGGGATTGTTCTCCTTGAAGAAATGGTTGAGGAGATTTGATAGAGGCATTCAAATTAATGTGAAGTCTAGACACAGTGGATAGAGAGAAACTGTTCCTTTTGTGGAGGATTCAGGAACCAGAGGAAACAGACTTTAGGTGATCAGCAAAAGAACCAAAAGGTAACACAAGAAAATATTTTTCTAAGCAGTGGGTGTTTAGGATCTGGACTGCACTGCCTGAGAAAGTGGTGGAGGCTTATTCAATTATGCCTGAATTTCAGAAAGGGATTGGATCAGTGCCTGAAGGTAAAACCAAATACAGGGCAATGGGGGAAAGGACAGGGAAGTGGAACTGGCAGAATTGCTCCTGCCAAGAGATGACATGGAGTCAATGGACTAAAGAACCTCCTCTGCTGTAACTCTTGAATGGTCCTTACACCAGTTCACCAGACCTAGAATGCCTGTTCTGACAAAAGAGCTGACATTCGAGCTGTTCTCGAATCTCCTGTTTTGCTTCAGATTTCCAGCACTGAGAGCATTTTGTTACTTGTTGAATGGGCTGGAATTTGAACTTGGTACCTGGACAGATTTTTGACAAAATACAACTAGAACCTGATGAAGGAGCAGTGCTCCAAAAACTCATGATTCCAAATAAAACAGTTGGACTTTAACCTGGTGTTGAGAGACCTGTTACTGTGCCTACTGAAGTCCAGCGCTGGCATCTCCATGTCAAAGTGCAACCAAATATTTCAGTGTTCTAGTTACATTCTGATTAAAGCCTTAACACCCACTGCCCTTCATTTTATTTATAATTTGCCTTATAATTTAACAACATCTTGTCTTTCACCCGTGAGGAATTCATAATCCCAGTCAAAACTCATTGAGTGGGATATTATGGCTGTGCTTGGCCCAGACAGTAGAACCTCACCTGAGGTCAATGACCTTTCCATGGTCCACCCCTCACCCGCTCCAATTCCCGTGACTATGTGAAAAGAATTCCATTCATTATAAAGTTAATTCATCTCCTTTGGTCCTGGTGCATGAAGTGGCTGCTCAGAAGTCCTTTGTTTACAAGCTCTATCCCAGGTGTGGAGTACTTCTGATACATAGTCAGAATCCAGAGTGCTAGAAGACCTGACACTCCCAGTTTTATGTATAGATGAAGTTCCTTGATTGGGTAATTATAACTTCAACCAGGGAATTCATGCTCCAAGAGTCCAACCTTATGGGCCTCGTTGAAGTCCTTAAAGTGGGGTCAAAGCCCTAGCCACAGAATCAGGCACAAGCTCACAATTCTGTGATTAGGGCTTTGTGCCCACTATAATCGGGACTATTTTCCATCCATTAACCTGACTTCAGCAAGCGCCCTGTTAAATCAGGGAGTTCAGATTCATACAACTCCATGCAAAGCTTGCATAGAGCTTAGGCCAGGAGACCATCCAGGTTCTTGAGCTATGAGCTACAAAAGCACAATTAGGACTTGTTCATTCTTGAAATGAAACATGTCAAAGAGGACTTCCTAGAAACATAGATGATAATAACAGGATAGCCTGCTCAGGTCCTTAAATCTAGAACATTATTGGCTGATGTTCCAATTAGCTGGACTCGGACCAATAGTTTACAGTCTTAATTCAGGTTCAAGAGTTGATCTGGAGTTGGGCCTTAAGGGCCTTAGGGAATGCACTTTCAAAGGGGACTTTTTGCAGAAGGAGCATCACCTCACTTTGTTGCTATAAACCAGAACAAAGATACAAATTTCCAGATGACATCACTGTTAATCCTTAAACATTACAAATTACCTTTGAAGCAAATGTTGTCAGATGAAACACTGAGGAACTAAGCTGTCTTTGTCTCGGTCCTGATTGTCAGCACAGGCCTGAATGAATCTCGGATACAGTGTGGGAAAGGCGGCTGCTTTTTTCTTTCTACCTTTCCACTTTCAGTGAAAACAAATAAAACTAAAACATACAATTCATTGGAAATAGTGTGTTCAAGATTGTTTCTGGTTATGCTGAATATAATTTTGTTGTTTCTTGGTTTTGTATTCCTTTGTTTGGATTTTACTGAGGTTATTTAAGTGGGTTTGATGTCTCAAAACTGAAGAATAATTGTTTGGAAGGCATATTTGGCTAATGCCCTTCAGACTGGATTGGAGGTTTGATGCACCAGTTTAATTTTGGTGCTGATAAAAATAAAACTTAGAAGGAAAAATAGAAAAAAGATCAGAGAAGAAAATATTTGATACGCACATTTAATATAACAGCTATAGTATGTGATACTGTTAGAATCCTCACTTCCATTTATAAAATTAGTCCTAGTAATCATCTGGAATATCATTCAGTCTTAAATTCTTCCTTATCCCAGGCTGCTGAGTATTTGAGGGAACAGAGTTCTATATCTATAGAAAAGGCTACCAAACCCAATTCTATCCTGCAAAAACAGCCTGACCATGATTGCATTCTAGATATTTTGATTAGCTGTATGTGTTTTTGAGCCATCAGTCTGCCAGAATACTGATTTGGCAGAGGCATTCTAGGATTGATTTCCTAACTGTTGATGGTTTAGCATATTAGGGATGTTGTTCTAGTGCAATGTGCCTGAGAGTCGCAAGCAATTTTCTGTTCATAAATTCAACCAGTTAGCCTGGTGAGGGGCAGTTCCCCAGTATCTGTTAACATTGAAGAATGTTGTATCCCAGGCTGCTCCAGCGTGTCTCTCAGCCAGCCTCACATCATTTCAGAACCATTGATGGAAACAGCTTTTATCTTCGGCAAGATTCTGCGGCTTCCCAGCCACATGTTTCTCAGTGGTAGGAGGAGACAGGATTCTTTTGGTCCCAGCGCTTCCTACTTTTCCTACTGATATCACTCCATCCGTGGGAGAGGGTGCAATGCTGGTGAGATGAGAGAATCCCGGCGACCTGAATGGCTGGATCTCCCAACTCTGAGTAAACCTACTTGTCGCTTTCAGTGGTGTTGCTGCAAGTTGAGGCTTAGTCAGAGTAGATCACATTTCTGAGTCTGGCCTATAAATTGTTACACCCTAGCTTTTATTTTCTTTTCATGCAAACTTCAGGAATGCAAAGCCTGTGAGCTGGCTTTGCTACTTATTCAGTTGAAACTGACTCCTGGATCCAAACAAAAATAATATAAAAGCATTTGAAATTGGAGGCTGCAATTGTTTGTTTTTTAAGTAGTGTCACAAGCAGACTTACATTAACGCTGCAATGAAGTTACTGTGAAAATCCCCCAATTGCCACACTCCAGCGCCTGTACAGGTACACTGAGAGAGAATTTAGCATGGCCCGTGCATCTGATCAGCACACCTTTCCGACAGTGGGAGGAAACTGGAGCACCCGGAGGACATCCACGCAGATAACATGTAGACTCCCTGCAGACTGTGACCCAAGCCGGGAATTGAACCCAGGTCCTGGCGCTGTGGGGCAACAGTGTTAAACCAGTGTATCATTGTGCCATCCCTAATTGGGGGACCAGATACCTGTTGGTTAGCTTTTTAAAAAATTAAACAGGGAGGACATATTATTTTAAAAAAATAATTATGTTAGGATATCTTGATTGTAAGGTCTTAAGAAAGAGAATGCCTTTAACTGACAAAAACCTGCAAGCTATGCCATTCCTTTTCACATGCAGCAAAGTTTCAGAAACTGTTCTCCTAACATCATAAAATTGTAATAATTTCCACTGCACCTTTCCACACCTTAATATAACTTTGAGGACATTCTGTCAAGGTACACAACTGAAGTAGCATTTCATATTATATATATGTTAATCAGTTATATATTAGTGCTTGCACATGTTTAGTGCATTTCATCAAAAATCTCAATGTGCTTCGTACAATTGCTGTATTGTTTTCAACTTTTGCCTCACTCTGTTCATGTAGCTCATGCAACAGGTTCCAAAATGGCACGGTTTTTATGTTGCTATTTACTTTAATTAAAAAAACTTTAAATATTACATCTAAAAACATGCATTGTAAGTAACCCCTGCATATAAGTGAGCTTTAATTTTTTTGTGTGTTTCCTGTTTTAACACTGACACAAATGACAAATCCATTGGCTTGTTAGTAAAAAGCAGCCATCAACATCAATACAGAAATTCCAATAAAGAACTGGTTTGTTAAAAGTTACTTTGCCATCAAATGAATGGACTTGCAGTTCCCTTAAGTATGGATGAGAGTTGGTGACAAAGGCTGAAGTTGGTCTTTAGAGACAGGCTAAATTCATTAAGAGTTTTCCCCTTCCTCTTTCCTACCTTTACTCTATTTGAAGCGTCATTATCTCCTTTCAGTCTGCAGTGTCTCCTGTTTCTTTTGAGAACCTTTTCTTGTTGTTATTTCTTCCTCACAAAAGGGGTGGCTGTTCTGGGGGGGGTTGGGGGCGGTGGGCGAGCGGTTTTGAAATTTTAAGAACCCACTTCAGCGGAGAATTGGGCGGATTTGATCTGGGATTTGTGTAGTGTCCACACAGAAGGCTTTGGTTATTTAGGAGTCTAATCTTTAATACGCCATCCTCTTTGTAAAGAACAAAGGTAGTATTTGGGGGAATTGTCAAAACAAAGGAAAACGAGTTTCTAAACCATTTAATTCATTGTTGCTAGTCAATTTTGAACATTTTGGTTCCATTTTCAGCAGATGAATTCTCTTCATTGGTTTTTCTTTCTTTCGTATTTTTCCTTTTCATTGACATTTGGTCCTTATTTGTTTTTAAAAATTTATTTCTCTTTTCTATTAAAATTATTGTTTGAAATATTCAGAAATCAAAGGGGAAGCACGCGTGTCATTATAAATATTTAAAGGGATCTTACCAATCAGCATTCTTAAAGTTTATTTATTAGTGTACAAGTAGGCATATATTAACACTGCAGTGAAGTTATTGTGAAAATCCCCTAGTTGCCACATTCCAGCACCTGTTTGGGTAAACTGAGGGAGAATTTAGCATGGCCAATGTACCTAACCAGCATGTCTTTCAGACTGAGAGAGGAAACTGGAGCACTCAGAGGAAACCCACGCAGACATAGGGAGAACGTCGAGACTCTGCACAGACAGTGACCCAAGCTGAGAATTGAATCGGGCTTTCTGATGTTGGGAGGCAGCAGTGCTAACCACTGTGCCACCGTTCCTGTGTTGAGTTTTGTATAACTTGGGAACACGTCAGTAATGCTCCTCATGCCATTCATTCATGGCAACTATCTCCGCGTTCCTATTTCCAGTCCATAGGCTATTTCATAACAGTTTTTAAAATAGCTTCAAACTGAAAAATATTTAATGTACCTTGTATCTTAAACATATCTGTTCATACAAAAGTTCTATTGTATTTTTAATCAGGAAAGTTGATTTCAACTTGAGATCAAAAGTTCCATCTTAACTTTAAAATAATCTCAGGGCTCAAATATTTGTAATTGTGGGAAAGGTGGGGAGGGTAGGAGGGGTGCTAGTGAGTGTGGCGCCTGGGATAGAATTCATTATGCAGTAAAATGCTGCAGTCTGTGGATCAGGAGTGAAAGTGTTAACTGGATCCAGGCCAGATGGTGAAGTATGAAATAAGAATCAGACCTTTTCCTTGTTGGTAGGTTTATCCACAGGATGCAACATCACAGACCTCTGTCTCCTAACTCAGCGTCCCAGCTGATTCTCTTTATGAGCATTCTCAATCCTTAATCAAATAATGCCCATCACTTGTGAATCATTGACAACATAATCAACCAACCAACTAACCAGCCATTAACATTGTGTTGTGTTTGTTGTTTGCAGGAAGGTTTTGTGTTTGTATTTGGCATCGCATGGAGTATAACTCTGATGCAATGCCAACCCAAACTTAAAGAAAATTGTTTAGAGGACACTTGGAATGTCTTTGCACATTTCCTTTTGGAACATGTTGCAACGTGAACTTGCTTACTGTTTCCAGTATTTTCTGCCTTTGTTTAATATTTCCCTCAATTTTACGTTTTTGTTCACTTAAAGTTTAATGACTTGCATGAAAGCACTGGCACATGTGCAGAGCTCCGTTTGGCTGTGTGTTTGTTTTCAGATCGTGGCGACACTGCAAGGCTGCATTTATTGCCTGCTCACAATTTCCCGGAGAAGGCCAGGCGTCCTTCTGAAGGAATTGTTTACTTGGGCCACAGAGTCTGGACACATATGTGAGCCAGATTGAAGAGGTGATGGCTTTCCTTTCCTGAAGACCATCAGTGAACCAGTTCATACTTTGTCAACCCCATAAATGACCAGATCTATAGAATTCAGTTTATCACGGTGAGACTTGAGCCTGCTGCGTCTGATAGTTGTATTATTATCATCAGTGACAATTGTATCACTACACAACAAAGATGTAGTGCTAATGATACTGGGCTAATAATGTAATCGTAGAATCCCAACTGTGCTGAAGGAGGCCACTCGGCTCATCAAGTGTGCACCGACCACAATTCCACTAAGGCACTGTAATCCCATGTACTTACCCTGCTAATCTCCCTGGTACTAGGTCAATTTAGCATGGCCAATCAACCTAACCTGCACATCTTTGGACTGTGGGAGGAAACCCACGCAGACGTGGGGAGAACATGCAAACCCTACGCTGTGACCCGAAGCTGGAATTGAACCCTGGTCTCTGGTACTGTGAGGCAGCAGTGCTAACCACTGCGTCATCATGCTGCCTTGGAGGGACAGGCTATTGGTGGCTAGTTGGTGGAATTTAAATTCAATTAATAAATATGAAATATAAAACTAGCCTCAGTAATGGTGCATGAAGCTATTATTGATTGTTGTAAAAACCCATCTGGTTTACTTTTTGGGAAAAAGAATGTATCATCCTTACCTGGTCTGGCCTACAGTAATATGAGCTTTCTTTTGTACTGAATGCCATAAGACTGCAACTCGCAGCTTCTGTAAAAGCCAGTGCCATTCTCTACCACTTACTCGCTTGTTTGGCACTTAGACTTTTATTTGTAAGATCGCACCCTAGATCTTTCTGGTGATAGTTGATATTCTGGTTGTGGAATAAATGGATTTTGGTTCATTCACACTGAACCCAAAAATGTTCTCTTCCTGTAAATCTTTTTATTACTGCAGAACTGAAGTAGTGTAGAGCTTTAGATAAATTCACAGCTTTACAACTGATAAGCTCTAGTGTTTTCTGAGCAGGGAAATTCAGTGTACAAAATCCAATCTAATTTATCAGCTTTTATATAGGGGATCAATTATTTCCCTTGCTTGGCATTCACTCTTTCCTTATTATAGATTCATAACATCCCTACACTGCAGAAGGAGGCCATTTGGCCCTTCAAGTTGGTACCAAGCACAATCTCACCCTGGCCTATTTACCCTGTTAATCCCCCTGACACTGAGGTCAATTTAACAATACCAATCCACCTAACCCACACACCTTTAGATTGTGAGAGGCAGTCATAGGGAAATGTGCAAACTCCAAATAAACAGTGACCCAAGGCTGGAATTGAACCAGGACCCTCATGCTGTAAGGCTGCAGTAATAACCACTGTGCCATCGTACCACCTCATTGAAGACTAGGAAATTAAATCCCTTGTTTTGTAGCGAATTTATGGTCCAGCAGTAACAATTACATTTAATGTACATCAGGATATGTTTGCCCCAGTCAGTTGTATTTCCAATTGCATTAGAGTTAATCCATTGCCTAAGGTGAATCAATGGTTAATACATTTCAATTTCTTTCAATAAATTTTAATATTGTCCTTAGCTACTTTCATATTGGTTCACTCTTCAGGGTAAATGGACTGAGTTACAAATTTTGCAGGCTGGCTATTTTATGTGCTATTTGAGCTGGAAGTGGAGACATCCTGAGTTAGAATGTAATGGTCTATCCCAAGGTGAGTTTGGTGAATGGGCTGCCATTTACTCACCCACCATGGAGGAGATACCACCACCTGGCTTCTTCTGCCCGATTCAATCTGGGCTGAAAATCTATACTCACTGAATGTTATCAGCCATCGTTGGTACTCCCCAGTGGCAGATGGCGGAATCTTGAAAAGCAGTCCTCACCTGGTTGCCTGCGAACTTTCATTGTCAGGCACTCAGCAAATGTTTCCTGAGATCCATCGTGCAAATGTAGAATTGACTCTGTCTACATTTCCCGCTGCAGCCAGCATAATTAAGGACCCCATGCACCCCAGACATTCTGTCTTCCACTTCTTCTGTCAGGAAAAAGATACAGAAGTCTGAGGTGATGTACCAACTGACTAAAGAACAGCTTCTTCCCTACATTGCTGTCAGACTTTTGGATGGACCTACCTCACATTAAATTGATTTTTCTCTATACCCAAGCTATGACAAAAACACTACATTCTGCACTGTCTTGTTTCCTTCCCTATGAACAGTATGCTTTGTCAATATAGCACACGAGAAACAGTACTTTTCACTGTATGTTAATCTATGCGACAATAAATTAAATCGAACCAAATCAAACTCAATATCTAATGGAAGAAGGCAGCATTAGGAGTGGAAGAGGCCCATAGAGAGTCACTCGACCCTTACTGCTGAAACTCCACTCATACACTCCCGCCCTAATCCCACCCATTAACTCCACCTTCAGCCATTTTCACCTGTGGCCTGGGTTCCTTGCTGACTCTGGCCTCAGATGGTAGCCTTTCCAGTGGCAGCCACTGACACCCAGCAGAGGTGCCAAGCAAGGCACAGTGACCAGTCTCCAATTGGTCAACAGTGTCTGGGGGTAGGAATTTTAGCCCCGGAGTTCTTGATTGAGAAGGGCCAGGGCTGCCCAGTTAAATAACCTGATTGCCACTTAGTTGAGCAGACCATCCTGAAAGTGGGCCACAGAGGGATGCGGTTGTCCTCTAGCCAGCCCCTCATTGCCTAGATTAAATTTCGTCTTTGGTACGTAAATTCTATACTTAATGTTAAAACATGTCATATTTCCTGCCACCTCTCTCATTTTTGTTGTTAAGTGGCCAAGATTCTGAATTGTTTCATCATTGGATCGAGAATTTTTCTCTTGTCTTTATAGTTTTATTTATTTATTCTGCAGACCATTCCACTTGTAGCTTTGTTCTGAAAAGTTTTCTTCCCCCAGTAAGACACCATGAGACAGTGACTGCAAATTTCACTGCTGTTTTATGTCTTTGAAGAACGAATGGCTTTCTATCAAAATACAATAGGTATTATGTTACTGCGGTTTGAGTTGTGTGCTCCTTCTTCCTTCCTTAAAGTCTCTTAAGAAGCTAAAGATAACTCTTGGCAAGCTCCAGGGATAATAAACATCTGTCGTATACTTTCTATCAGTTGTCTTTCCAACCAAAGCATTGAAGCTTGGAGAAAAATAACTTGGAGTGAATTTAACCCTTCTGAGGATGATGTCTAATAGCTGGTTTACTTTGGTAATATTTTTAGCATGGTCCCTTCCACCTGATCGCAAATCCTATGACTGCAATTCAACATTGAACAAAGAACAATGCAGGACAGGAACAGGCCCTTCGGCCCTGCAAGCCTGCACCAATCATGTGTTCCTAACTAGACCATCTGTTTGTATCCCTCTATTCCCAGTCTGTTCATGAGGCTACCTAGATAAGTCTTAAATAGCATGTCTACCTCAACCACTTTGCTTGGTAGTGCACTCCAGGCTCCCATCACCCTCTGTGTAAAAAAAGCATCTCTCGCATGTTTGTATTAAACCTTCCCCCCCTCACCTTGAACTTGTGACCCCTTGTATTTGTCATTTCTGATCTGGGAAAAAGGTCACCCTATCTATGCCCTTCATAATTTCATAAACTTCTGTTAGGTCACTCCTCAACCTCGGTCTTTCCAGGGAGAACAACCCTAGTTTACTCAATCTCACCTCATAGCTAATTCCCTCCATACCACGCAATATCCTGGTAAACCTTTTCTGCACTCTCTCCAAAGCCTCTACATCCTTCTGGTAGTGTGGCAACCAGAACTGGATGTAGTATTCCAAATGTGGCCTAACCAACATTCTATATAATGCAACATCATATGCTAACTTTTGTTCTCTGTGCCCCATCTAATGTAGGCAAGCATACCATATGTCTTCTTCACCATCTTTTTCACCTGTGCTGCCACCTTTAAGGATCTGTGGACTTGTACAATGAGATGGAACATAGAACATTACAGCGCAGTACAGGCCCTTCGGCCCTCGATGTTGCGCCGGCCAGTGGACCCTCTAACCTAAACTATTCCAATATCATCCATATGCCTATCCACCGACCATTTGAATGCCCCCAAAGTAGGCGAGTCCACAACTGCTGCAGGGCATTCCACGCCCTCACCACCCTCTGTGTAAAGAACCTGCCTCTGACATCTGATCTCTCTGTGTGTCTATACTCCTGATGGTTCTGCCATTTATTGTATAGTTTCCCCCTGCATTAGATCTACCAAAATGCATCACTTACCATTTATCTGGATTAAATTCCATCTGCCATTTCTGTCAAATGTAGACCAGCTACATCTTCTTCCAAATCATTTATATGTATCATAAACAGCAAAGTCCCCGTACAGAGCCCTGCGGAACACACTAGTCACAGATTTCCAATCAGAAAATGTCCCCTCTACTGTTATCCTCTGTCTTCTATGGCTAAGCCTGTTCTGTACCCATCTAGCTAGTTCACCCTAGATCCTGTGAGATTTAACCTTTTGCACCAATCTGCCATGAGGGATCTTGTCAAATGCTTTAGTAAAATCCACATAGACGACATCCATGGCCCTTCCCTCATCAATCATTTTTGTCACTTTCTCAAAAAACTCAACCAAATTTGTGAGGCATGACTTCCCTCATACAAAACCATGTGGTCTATCGCTAATGAGACTATTCAGTTCTAAATATGCATAGATCCCATCTCTTAAGAATTGTTCTCGAACAGTTTCCCTACCACAGATGTTAAGTTTACTGGCCTATAATTATCCGGGTTATCCTTGCTATCCGTTTTAAATAATGTGCCTACATTTGTTATCTTCCAATACTCTGAGATCTCACCTGTGTTCAATGAAGAAACAAAGATTTCAGTTAGAGGCCTAGCAATTTCATCTCTTGTTTCTCTCAGTACTCTAGGATAGATGCCACCTAGTCCTGAGGATTTATCTACCTTAATGCTTCCTAAAACACTTCACACTTTCTCCCTTGTAATTGCGATTTGTTCTAACAAGTCTACACATCCTTCTGAGAACTACTGATCAGCATGTCCCTTTCCATTGTGAAGGAGGTGAACATTGCATTGTTCAGTGAAAGACTTGATAGCTCTCACTGAAACACATGAAATAGGAGCAGAAGTAGGCTATTCAGCCCTTCGAGCTTACTGTACCATTCACCGAGATCATGGCTGATTGTCTACATCAACACCATTTCCTGCATTATTCCCATATCTCTTGATGATTTTAATATGGAGAAACTTATCAATCACAGTCTTGAACATACTCGGTGACTGAGTCTCCATAGCCTCCTGGGCAAAACGTTCCAAAAATTCACCAGCCTCTGAGAGGAGAAACTCCTCATCTCAGTCCTGAATGGCCCGCCCCTTATTTTGAGAAGTGGCCTCCTAGTTCTTGACCTCCTCGCCACCCGAGGGAAATGTTCTTTCTACATTCACTCTGACAAATCCAATAAGAATTTTGCATGGTTGATTGAGGCCACCCCTCATTCTTCTAAACTCCAGAGAATAAAGCGTACTCTTTCTTCATAGCACAATCCCTCCATCCCAGGAATTAATTTACTTAACATTCTCTTGCACTCTTGCTTTGGCAAGTATATATTTCTTGAGGTGGGGAGTTGGCTAGACAGCTGGTTAGCAATGCCAACAGCACAGGTTCAATTCCCATGCTGGCTGAGATTATTCATGAAGGTTCTGCCTTCTTTACCTTGTGCCTCAGGGGTGGTGATCCTCAATTAAATCACCACCAGCCAGTGCCCATGGTCATCTGGGACAATGGTGACTTTACTTCCTGAAGTAAGGCGATCAAAACTGCACACAGTACTTAAGGTACAGTTTCACCAAGGCTTTGTATACTTGCAATAAGACACCATTCCCCTTATACTCAAATCCTTTTATCAAAAAAAAGACCAACATATTATTTGCCAACCTAATTGCTTACTGTATCTGCATGCTAGCTTTCAGTCCCTCATGAACAAAGACATACAAATCTCTTTGAAGTTCAGCACTTCTTGGCTTCTCATCAGTTCTGAGACACTCTATGGCTTGGATTGCATGGACAGGTTCCCTTTGCGATCCTACCTCCCTGATCCAAATACAGTTCTGCAATGGGGCAAACAGAATCTTGAATGGGAAGCCAACCAATGCTCCTATTAAGACTCATAAGTGGTCACTTAAGGAACTTTTCCCGCCCAACTGCAATTTTTAGATTGTTAGGTGCTGATTAGATGAAAGTGACAAACAGAAGTCTTCAAATTGCAGTGTTAATATAAGTCTTACTTGTGACTAATAAATAAACTTTATCTTTTAAAAATATGAAATTAAAATTGAGAATGCTGTAAACATCCAGCAGGTTAGGCAGGATCTGTGGAGGGAAAGTCAGAGTTTAACATTTTGGGTCAATGACCTTTTGTCAGAATTTGTCAGAAGATAGGCATCGAAGCTGAAATGTTAACTCTGTCTCCACAATTGCTATCTGACATCTGAGTATTTCCAACATGTTATTTTTATGACTAATATACAATCTGAACCACACGGAATAGTAGTTTATTGTGCTGAAGAATTTAAGCATCCCAGCTGAAATAAATGTTATATTTAATTTTAAAGAGAGCTTTCTCAGCAGCCTATTGTTGAGGAGATAGTTTTATTTCTTGGGCAATAATTCTTCTTTTCTGCCATTCTCTTTTGCAGGCAAGCTGAGCAACCAGGACAGTTACAACAATTTCACAAACAACAATCTAGGAAACCCACGGCTTTCGCCAATCCCAACCCTGACGATCGTGTTGCCCCTGGCACAGATCAAACAGCCCATGACACTGGGAACCATCACAAAACGTACAGGGTAATGTATTTTGACTTGAGCTTTCAGTATGATTTTAATAACACAAGGAACCAAATGGATTAACATATAACATATATGTATAAGCACTGCTTACCCTTGTTCAGTATATCCACACGCAAATTGAGTAAATGGCAAGGTCATCTTTAATGTGTTCTCCACCATCATAAACTTTACTAGACCTGCCTGCACACTGCACCTGTCTCTGTGGTGTTGCTGTCCTGATAAATTAAACAGGCGGAATGAATGCATGTGGCTCCTTAAGGGAAGCCCAAACGTTGCAACAAGAAAGTTGAGAATAGATGATCTGCAGAATATGCCAGTAAGTTGAAAAGGACGGCAAGGGTCAGTTAATGTTGGGGCAGTGTTAAAGGCATTATCAGTGTAACATGTGGCAGTTAAAAGAAAAAGACATGCTGGGATAAAATATAGTATATGGAATAGACTGCCATGAGGAGGATGGTGTCAAAAGACAGCTCGGAAAATTATAAGGTTTAGAAATTGGAAAATAATGTGCTGCTTTTTTGTTTTGAACTTTGAAAGCAACCTCATTAACCCCCAGTAGTCTTTTCTTGCCACATACATCCTTGTGCTTCCAATTGATTTCTCCTTATCCCTACCGTCATAGGCTTGTACAATAATACGTCATAAAAATCCAAATTACACAATAGCTCGATCAGCTTCTGGTAAGGGAAGGAAAGGATGAGTTACACCACAGAACTGTCACCAGAACTCAGTTCCACTAGAAGGACAACAGCTAAACATTTATTCATTGTCTTCACATAGCAAAATGAATATTGATGTTGTGGTCATCAGTTTAAAATTTCTGGAGTACATAGTATTTGGATCCAAGCCAGTAATCGAACCCTGATCCCTGGTGCTCTGAAGCAGCAGTGCTAACCATTGTGCTGCTTTCTGCACTCTGATGAAGGATTTATGCCAAAATGTTCAGCGTTCTTTTGTTAGTTATGAGAGCAGGAGCTGTTAGAATTGCAGGGTTTCAGATTAAAAACACCGACTTGTGCAGTGAGGTGGCCTGATAAACTGCTGGGTGAAACTTGGAACTCCTCATTTTCATGGATTTCCAGACACTAATTTTGCACTGGATTTGTTATACACTTAAAAGTAATTATCCAAGTGTACCAATGTGCAGGGAGGGGAGAAGAGAGGATCATGGCTAAACACTTGTACATTCAGTTACTTACTCAATTCATAGAAACTCTATAGTGCAAAAGAAGGCCATTTGGCCCATTGAGCCTGCAGTGACAATGATCCTCCCCAGACCCTACCCTTGTAACCCCACATATTTACCCTGCTAATCTTCCTGACACCAAGGAACAATTTAGCAGGTCAATCTACCTAACTTGCACATCTTTGGACTGTGGGAGGAAACCGGAGCACCTGGAGGAAACCCACACAGACACAGACAGAATATGCATAGAGAGTGGATCCAAACTGGGAATCGAACCCAGGTCCCTGGCACTGTGAAGAAGCAGGGCTAACCACTGTGCTGTCCTCTGGGCTCTAATGAAAGATTTATACCAAAATGTTAGGCATTCTTTTGTTAGCTATGAGAGCAGGGACTGTTAGAATTGTAGGGTTTTAGATTAAAAACACAAATCTTCTCACAGGCTTTTTTTGGAATAGGGTTCAGGCCTAAAAGATCAGTCAGTTAGGACGTGCCCACTGTGAAAAGAGGATTTAAAAGGGCCATCCAGCTGTTAACAGTCATTCAGAGTCCACGATAACTGTTGCTGCCTTGGAGTCCATGACTTCAAAATTTTGTCTTATTGGCAAGAGTTTCTGAAGACATGGTGTACGATATTGGTGGTTGGTGAGACAAAGATGTGAATGGAAATTGGGATTTTTTGTCAGGCTTTTGTTTGGCTTTATTGGATCATTTCAGACTGTTTCAAACTGAAGTGCAGAGGTTTAAGTTGCTGTTATGAGGAAGCAGAAGAAAGTAGCTTAGTCACCTAACGACAAGTATGGTGATATGTGATATTTTTCATTCACAGGTAAACACTCATACACATGCACACACACATATATACACACACATACACACACATGCATACACACACAAACACACACATATATAACATACACACACACGTGCGCATACACGCTCACACACATATACAGACACACACACATATACACATGTACACACACATGCACACACGTATACACTCACACATGCACACACGCACACACACACGTGCATATACACACACTCATGCATGCACACCCACACATATTAATATTATTTTGATTCTTAATGCATCTGCACAGTAGTGTCTGCTTCACTTAATTCATAGTCATCCTTGCTCTGTGTCAGTTGGTTCAATTCCCACTCCATGATTGGAACATCTAATTTAAATTGTAATATGAGGGAGTGCTGCATTGCTGAAGACATTAGCTTTCTGATACAACTTTAATACAGCTTTGTCTAGCTCCTCAAATGGATGTTGAAAATCTCATAGCCTGACTGAAAGAATGCGGAGCATTTCCATTGTCCGGACTAATGTCACTTCCTCAATCAACACTAATAAAGACAGAACAAACAATTATTTTTCTGACCGCTGTTCGGACGATGCCTCCGTGGAGGAAAAGGGTGTGTTGAGATAGTGGAGTTTGGACAATGAGTTCCAGGTTGAAGGCACAGTTGCCTGTGGTGAGGTAAAAGGGCAGGGGTTGTTGGGGAGAGGGGCGAGGGGCTGATAGGGATACACAATAGGCCAGAGCTTGAGGAGCAGAGAGTTCTGGGAAGAAATCAGGCTGGAGGAAGTCGTAGAGATGGAAAGAAATGGGACCGTGAAGGAACTTGGGACAGCAGTTTTATAAGGATATGCTGAGGGATTGAGAATCAATGTGGATCAACAACAGGGGAGTGATGGGCGAGCAGGACATGATGCAGTATAGGATCCCATTAGAGCTGGCGACCATGGAGAACAAGATGGCCATTCAAGAGAGTTTTGAGTCTAACAGTGGCAAAGCAATGGATGAGAGTTTAAACAACAGTTGGGCTAAAGCAGGGAAGGAGATGGGCAATGTTGCTGTGATGGCAGTAGGAAATCTTTGTAATAGAGATATATTTAAAGTTTATTTATTAGTGTCACAAGTCAGTTAAATTAATACTGCAATGAAGTCATTGTGAAAATCCCCTAGTTGCCATACTCTGGCATCTATTCAGGTGCTGGAATGTGGCAACTAGGGGATTTTCACCGTAATTTCAAAGAACAAAGAACAAAACAGCATGGAAAATAGACCCTTCAGCCCAACGAACCCACACTGCCACCTCGATGTTCCCACTTCTACCCGTGATCCCTGTCTATGTTTATAGATCTATGCATCGAAACCAAATTTGAGACAATTTAGGGAGAATTTGTTCTGCCAATCAGCCTAAGAGCACATCTTTGGGATGTGGGAGGAAACCGAGCACCTGGAGAAAGCCCACACAAGCACGGGGAGAATGCACAAACTCCCACAGACACAGGCCCAAATCCATGTATCTGCACAGCACAGCGATAGTCACTGAGTTGTCGTGTTGCCCATCAAATGGTCTAGGTCAAGCTTACACTAACGATGTGAAGCACTAGGGTACTCTCGAAAAAAAAATCCAAGAGTAGCCCTCTCACAACCCATCACGTGTATGCCCCTTGTTAGACAACAAGTCGGACCAAAGTACCTGTAGGCTAAAACAAATACATCAATATCATCGACTATTTACACACTTCCCAGGGAACTCCCAAGGCTCATGATCCCTATTTTAAATCATTTTTCTATATCCCTCCATTCCCATTCTGTTCATGTGCCCATCTAAGTATTTCTTAAATAACTTCAGAGTGCCTGCCTCCACCACTTTACTTGGCAGTGCATTCCATACCCCCCCACCACCCTCTGTGTGAAAAAATTCCCCCTAGTATCCAAACTATACCTTACCCCTCTCACCCTAAGCCCGTGACCTCTCGTGCTATTTGAGTCCATCCTAGAAAATGCTTAACCTTGTTTACTCTATCTATACCCCTCATAATCTTGTACACCTCTATTAGATCTCCTCGAAGTCTACGTCTTTCTAAGGAAAATAGCCCCAATTTGCCTAACTGCTCCTCGTAACTCAGACCTTCCATACCAGGCAGCATCCTGGTAAACCTCCTCTGCACTCTCTCCAGAGTCTCCACATCCTTCCGGTAGTAAGGCGACCAGAATTGGATGCAGTATTCCAAATGAGGTCTAACCAATGTTTTATACATTATGATCATGGCTGATTATATTCAATATCGTGATCCTGTCATCACCCCCTCCACCTTCCATCTCATATCCCTTGATTTCTTTAGCCCCAAGAGTTATAGCTAATTTCATGTAATCACAATATTTTGGCCTCAACTACTTTCTGTGCTAGTGAATTCTGTGCTAGTGAATTCCTCGAGGTCTAACCAACATTTTATACAACTGCAACATTAAAGGCCAGCTCTTGTACTCTATACCCCTTCCTATAAAGGCTAGCATACCAAATGCTTTCTTCACTACCTTCTCCACCTACTCTGCCACCTTCAGAGACTTGTGCACCTGCACCTCCAGGTCCCTCTGCGTTTCTATACTCTTAATAGGTCTATGCTTTATCATATTCCTCCCCTCTACATTCTTTCTCCTAAAATGCATCACCTCGCATTTATCAGGATTGAATTCATCTGTCATCTATCTGCCCAAGCTACTAGCCTATCTGTGTCCTGCTGTATTGCCTGACAACGCTCCTCACTATCCGTAAGTCCAGCCATCTTTGTATCGTCTGCAAACTTGCTGATCACTCCACTTACCCCCTCTTCCAAATCATTTACATACATTACAAATAGAAGAGGTCCTAGTACCGAGCCCTGTGGCACACACTAGTGACCGACCTCCAGCTAGAAAAACACCCTTCCACTATTGCTCTCTGTCTCCTATAACCAAGCCAGTTACTTATCCATCTAGCTACCTGTCCTCGTATCCCATTAGCCTTGACCTTTTCAACTAACCTCCCATGAGGGACTTTGTCAAACGCCTTACTGAAATCCATATGAGGGAGAATTTAACATGGACAATGCACCTAACCAGCATGTCTTTTGACTATGGAAGGAAGTTGGAGCACCCAGAGGAAACTCATGCACAACATGCGGAGAACGTGCAGACTCCACAGAGACAATGACCCAAACCAGGAATCCAACTTGGTTCTCTGAAGTTGTGAGGCAGCAGTGCTGACCACTATGCCACCGTGCCGCCCAATATGATAGAGCTCAAGGTTGTATAGGACATAGAGTGGATCGAGAGTGTCATTCAGCCTGTGAGACAGGCTGGGAAGGAAATGATATAAGTGGCAAGATTACAAAGTTTGTGGCGGGGCCAAAGGGAGTAGCTTCAGTCTTTAGAAATTTCTTCCAGGTGAAGACAGGAGGGAGTGGAGCAGGTGTGGATTGTTGCAGCCGCAGAGGTAGGTTTCATTGATGTGTTTGGAGATTGATCCCACACCTTCAGGTAACATTGTTGACAGATGCAGAGGAGAAACCTCTGAAAAAAAAGAGTTCATTAACACTGACATTAATACTAATTATAAAATCAATTAAGGGCTCATTAATGTTTCTTAACACTGATGAGTGCTGTTCTCTATTTATCATTGCCAGTTGATCTGAGATGGAATCTTTTGAAGTCAGTTGGTGAGAAGAGTCTCTTATAGGCTCAGGATAGGGTCTAAAACTTGTGTCCTTTTTCCAGCCAGCGCTCACAGCAAGCAAGGTTCTGCACTGGGATAGGAACCTCATTAAATAACCCCTTTTGTATCTGAAAGGCATTACCTTTGAGGTCAGCTGGTGAGGAGAGTCTCTTGTAGGCTCAGGATAGGGTATAAAATTTGTGTCCTTTTTCCAGTCAGTGCTCACAGCAAATAAGATTCTGCACTGGGAGAGGAACCTCATTAAATAACTCTCTTTCTATATGATAGGCATTACATGTGCTGCGTTGCATCACTGCAGTAATAACTTAAATTTACATAGCAACTTTAATGTGTTAAAATGTCTCAAGAGGCTTCAGTGAAGAGTTATGGGACAGTATTTGACACTGAGCGACATGCAGATAGGTGATCAAAAGCTTGGTCAGAAAGGCAGGTTTTAAGGAGCATCTTAAAATCAGATAGAGAGAAAAAGATTCAGGCAGGGATTTCTAGAGCTTAGGGGCTAGATGACTGAAAGCACAGCTGCCCTGGTGAAGTAATGAGAATCAAAGAGGTCAGCGCTGGAGGAGCACAGAAATCTTGGAGTGTTATAGGGCTGGAGGAGGTTACAGAGATAAGGAGCGTGAAGCCATGGAAAGATTTGAAAACAAGGTTGAGCACTGCAGGGCCAAAAGGGCGGAGTGGGAGTGAAAACTTCAGAGATTGACAATGACTCAAGCAACCTATTCTTGAACCATGTGAGCCCTGTCTCCCTAGTAGAGAAACTGCATGTAAAGACTGTGCTTGTTCATGGATGTGATACTAATCTCTGGCAGCTCTTAAGCAAAGAGCTCTAGGGGCAACCTTCAGCCAGCACTGCTGTCTATGGCAGCCAAGGTAACAGCAGTGTTCAATCTATAAACTGAAGTAGTGATATCGTATGGTTAACATTAATTCAGTCCAGAAATGTCAGACAAAATATGATAAGGAGTGGCACCTAGTCTTAAGCCTCTGCCACCTTGCATAATTCTCTGTGATACAAGATGAATAACTGACTGTATCCACACTGTGTTTGAATACTATCCAACAATGCTATGAATTCAGGTGCCAAGTTGACTCGTTGCCTGAACTCCAGTGCATGTTTCCCGCTGGCTGCTCAGTGTTTCAGAATCACTAGTTTAACTGTGACTATCACTTTGTAGTTTGAATTAATATGTTCTTAAGCATCTTCTGCTAAAATTGATGGAAGCCATTTTAATAGAAATCAAACCAGTATTATTAGAAACCTGTCAGATTTCTACTTTAATTGCTTTAAATTATTAGACAGTTAAAGAATAAATAAATCATGAATCAGTATGTTAGAAAGGCTGGAACTGTGATTTGAAACAAAAATATTTATAGCTTTTATAATTATAAACATATCATTAACAGTTGATACTTAATGCAGATTCTTACACCGCAGGCCAAAGAATAGAGATAATATGAATACTAACATTGAATAGTAGGAGGACCGAATAGACTCTTGTGTAAGAGATCTCAATTCCATATGAGCTATGTTGACCAATTATTGGTTAACATTCAAGCCTACCTCAAGTAAGAGATATAAAGGGTGATTCTCCCAACCCGCTGTGCTGCTTTTGTAGTGCAGGGGGCTGGGAGGCTCTAGCGGAGGCTGTTTCACAGCTGTCCACTGGGAGCTGCAGCTTCTGCCCATCTCCGGCAACTGGATTTCCAGTGCCAACATTTGAATAGATTATTCAAATAGGGATTCAGATTTGGGACTGAAGTCTCTGGGCCCACTAGCATCTGCTCCACCACCAGGAGCTTCATTATACTCCCCACTTGCGGGGAGCTGGCACCTGAACCCGCTGATGTGAAGGAGGGCAATTAAGGCCCCCCAGAGAGTGGGGTACCGAGGGAGGGCTGTTCCCAGGCATTGCCACCGTGGCAGTGTCAGCTTGGGCCCCCAACATTGCCCAAGGGGCAAATGCCAATGCTGTGGTGCACCTTGACACTTGGCATGGGGCAAATGCCTAACAGGTGGGGATTGATGGGTGCAGGGCCTCTGGAGGGCGTTCGGCAGGGTCCCACTGCCAATCTGCACTCTAGGCTTAGTGACAGAAGGGGGAGGACCAGCGATCGAGGCTGGCCAACAGGTGGGGAGACAGGAAATTCCTGTCCAAGGTCAACGGATATTTCTGTTGTCAGCCCCCTTCCATTCTGATTCAGTGGTGGTTGAGGCAGTAGAGTTCTGGCGATAGCTGGTGGAGAAGTATTGTCTTAAAGCTGAGACGATATATGTAATTAGTCAAAAATCAATAATTAATTCCTATTTCATTATTGATAAGTTGTAGACAAATAGGCTATTTTCCAACAATTGGCTTAGGTGGACTTTCAATTTGTAAGGTATTGAAAAGAGGTCCGGAAAACACATTTTGTGTGAGGAAAGCAGACAGGAAGAGGGGCAGAGACAAAGAAACAGAGAAAGAACAAAAGAACAAAGAAAATTACAGCACAAGAACAGGCCCTTTGACTCTCCAAGCCTGCACCAACCATGCTGCCCAACTGAACTAAGACCCCCACCACCCTTCCAGGGACCATATCCCTTTATTTCCATCCAAGGCAGAGAGAGATGTGAAGAGAGACGTGAAGAGAAAGATGTAGGTAGCGAGGGTGAGAAATGTTAATATGAAGCAGAGAATGAGAAGTGCTGATGTTTATGGAAAGGTGCTGAGAGTTGTTTCGATATTGTTATTTCACAACTTGATTGAGAAGGAAGGTGATTAGTCAGCTTCAAGGTCTTACTCCCATTGTCTTCCAAGTCTAGTGGACATTATTGCAAAAGAGATTAAATGGTACAAGGAATGGAAAAAAGGATGATTTGCGGCATATCTGAGATTCAGAACATCAGACTGGGTGACATAATCAAACTATGATCTGGGTTTATATTTGGGCTATTTTAATGGGATAGTGATCTCCTTTCACAGGATTCCAAAAAGACAAATGTTTTCAAAAAAAGGGTGAGGGATCAAATTCTTGACCTGCAAGCCTTACTTCACTATTGGGAAAGTGTTTGAAAGTATTATGAAGGAGATAATATAAGTAAGTGTCTTGAGGGTCAGCGTCGCTTTAGGAGTGAGAGTTCATTTATTTATTAATATATTAGATTTCTTTAATTTTAACAGATAATGGAGAAACAAAAAGGCCTCTAAATAAACAGCCCATCTTCAGAGCCGTAGAACACACACTATATGCCCTGCCAAAACTGAACTTTATTATCTCTCTGTAGTTCAAGAAGGCATATGACATTATTTCCATATAACAGGTCCAAGTCCAGCCAATGGGATAGATGGAAATACTTAAAAATGGATTTGCAAATAGTTAATTGTTACGTAATAGTGTAAACCACAGGTTTAACCAATAGTTATGCGACTCCCAAGTGTGCTACCAAATAAACCTGTTGGACTTTAACCTAGTGTTAACCTAACTTAGTGTGCCTACTCCAGTTCAACAGTGCCAACTCCATATCATAAGCCACAGGCAGGTGTCTGAATGACAGCCATTTGCTAATAGAGGGCCACAATGTTTGTGTTAGGGCTGTTGGTTTTTTTAAGTTTTTATAAATGGTTTTGGGAAGAAATTAAGTCCAAAAGTGTGAAAATACCAAATTAGGAGCAGCAACGATTGACGAATATCGGTACACGTAATTTAACAATGATCTTGACAGATCCCAATCTGTTGGGGAAACAATGGCAAATGCAATTAATCATAGCACAATAGGTATAAAAGGTTATTCCGGGTTTAGATAGAGTAGACAAAGAGAGGCTGTTCACCTTGAATCTTGGTGCTGAAACTAGGGGACACAGATTTAAGCAAAGAATGCAGGGGGGAAATGTAAAGAAGCATTTTTTTTTTCAGTTTCATAATGACCGGAAGAAGCTACCTAAGAGGTGCTGGAAGCAGAGATGATTGATGATTTAAAAGAAAATTTGATTGCCACTTGAGCAAAATAACCTTACTGAGCTTTAAAGATTGAATTAGGGAATGGTTGACTGGGTTCCTCTACAGAGGACCAGTGTGGATTTGATGGGCCGAATAGTCACCTTTTGTGTTGTAATGACCTTAGAGCACGATACCTATTGTGACGTGAAACCACAATTCAAAACTTTCGTCCGTAGGCAATAAGAAAGGAAGTTAAATTATCCTATTTCCTTCATCTTTATAGATATATTTCATGTATAAATCCAATTCTCATCTCTGAAATGTTAATGAGAGCATTTACAGTTCTGCTTGTCACTCCTTGCTGTTAGTGCATTTCAGCACAATATAATTGTTATCATAGACAATGACCATCTGGCTAGCTGTTATGTACGATGCACTGGGTATAGAACAAATGTTTTGGTACTAATGGCTGGGAGGCCTTGAGGCAAACAATATGGAGTGTGTCCTCAGCAGATGCACAAACACTTTGTCCCAGGTGAATAAAACAGATGTAGTTACACCTGCGTGGTCAGTAGCTTTAAGGCAGTGCTGTGGGGGATCAAGACACTTTCTGGGTCCAGCTGCTTAACCTTCTAATCACAAATTAGTCATACTGATAAGGAATGCCTGAACAGCTTTCTGTCTCAATCACTGATGTGATTGCAGTTATGTAAAACAAAATCTTATTTTATCCTTACTCTCTATATTAGTTCTAAATTTTCATTGCTAAGTTTACTCACTGCAATTGATAATTTTTCAACCTGAATTGATGTTGATTGGTCATTAAGTATTGTGAATTTGAGAGAGATACATTTTCTTCCTCTGCCAGAAAAGTTGTCTTGTTTAGTTCGAATCTGGGACTCCAGCATCTGTGAATAACATTCTGATATCTGAGTCAAATGACTGTGGGTTCCACTCTAAGTCTAGGCAAACACTTTAGTATAGTACTGAAGGAGCTTGATACTCTGAGGTAATGTCTTTCGGATTAAATGTTAAATGGATGCCCCATCTGCTTTCTCAGGAGAATATGAAAGATCTCATGGCAGTTTTTTGAAGAAGATGGGAATGTGCTGGTCAATATCTATCTCTCAATGAATATCACTGAATAGATTATGTACTCATTAACTTATTGCTGTTTGTGGGAGCTTGCTGTGTACAAATTGGCTGTTTCCTATATTACAACAGTGACTGCACTTCAGAAAATACCTAATTGTCTGTAACACACTTTGGGAGGTCCTGCTGTCTTGGGCATTGCTATAAAAATGCAAATCTTTCTCTAATATCGGAGCCTTAATAGTGAGGCGTCACAGACAAGTAAGATTCTGGGCTCAGACATCCCCCTATCTATATGCAGTATATATGCAGTAGGTGGCACAGTGGTTAGAACTGCTGCCTCATAACGCCGGGGTCCTGGATTTAATTCCTGGCGTGGGTCACTATCTGGACTGAGTTTGCGCTCTGTCCCTGTGTCTTCCTCTGGGTGTTCCAGTTTCTTCCCACAGTCCGAAAGACATTCAGATTAAATGCATTGGCCATACTAAATTCTGCCTCAGTATAGGGTGTCAGAATGTAATGACTAGGGGATTTTCAAAGTAACTTAACTGCGTTGTTAACATAAGCCTACTTGTGGCACTAAATAAATAAATTTTAAACTTTATATGCATTTTCAACAAGGATTGCTGATAGCACGTAAGAATGGCATTTTTTCTAGTGCTACATGCAGTTGTAATGCCCTATCTACAGAGTCAATTGAGATCGACTGACTGAACATTAACTGGCAATTGAATATGGAATAGCTGTAAGACTTAGTTATTAATTTCTGTAAACAGTTAAGCCATTGAGGGCTACAAAGGGGTAAATTTTCAGATCCTATCCACTATGGGAATTATCGCAGGTGGGATAGATAGTTTAACAAACCATTAAAAGGCCCTTTGATCTCAGACAGGAATTGTTGGCCCCCAGGCAGGCGGAACTGGAAGATCTGCCTAAAGAATGTTGTTCAATGCGTTGGCTAGCTAAAAGCTCCAGTTCAAAGTTCAGTTTCGGCATGGTGACATCTTCTTGCTCCAAAACTAATACCCAGTTTAATGTTAAATTACAAAGTCTTGGATACTTTTTCTTTAAATATTTTATTACTGTGTCTATCAGCTTTGTCTCTTTTGTGGCTTTGATTGCTGCCAGCTTATTTTCTTCTACTGGCAGAGTAGGTGAATGGAAGTAGTATTGGGAGACTAAACTAGATCATACACAGACTCCTGTAGCTGAGGAGGCATGAAAGATGAGGTGGATGTGGAATGCTAAATACCTGGAGACATCTGACTTAGGAACTTTGCACATGAACAAAGCCTTAGCACCCAATGAACTATTCAGCTAAAGTGAAACTGTCTTTCATTTAAAATCACAAATTCTAAGTCTCAATAAATGAACAGAAGCTCAAATCATTCAGTCATTAACTATTTTTTTTTGATAGATTGGAATGTGCTTGTCACTTTTCAGGCTTTTGTTTAGACACACACAACATTCTGGCTTGTTTTGCTGGGTACCCAGATTCAATTCCTGTCTGGGTGGATAGTGTGGAACACAATTGTGGAACATCACAGTTGAGCAAACTGGTTGTACTCCCTTAATATATCACCTGTGAATCCCACAGCTTTGCTCATTTTAAGTTGAATGATATTGGCCAGGATTCTCTGAACTTGTATATGCCTGGGACTCTGCGGTCCCATTGCAGTGAATGGAGTTTTGGCTTAGTGCCAAGTTCTCCGTTCTCACTGGCAGTGATGGTGGGACGTACGAGATTGGAGAATTACTATCAGTGTTTTATTACAGCAAATGTTTTATGAGGACAGACAAGCATAATGTTATGCTTAAGATATTCTAATCATTAAGTAAATACAAGCCAAAGCCATTCAGACTTTATTGTTCGCTTTGATAGTTTTGCAGATTGCAATATTTTTGGTCATTTCAGACCAATTCAACCATACTCTTAGCAAAGTTTAGACTGTAATATTTTCATACTCCCTCTTCAATATCCATTTCTTTTGTGATGTTGATTTCAATAAGTTGGCTGCTAAAAGTTTAGCGAAAAGGGAAAAGGTTTTGTGTTTGGTATCAATGTAGAGGGTGACATATCGCAATTTTGGAGCACTATGAAATTAAAGACCCTGATGTTAGATACCAAAGGAGGTAATGTATAAGTTTAGAAACCTGGAGGACAAATCAGAGCTTCAGGTTTGAGAGTTTTGGTAGTTTGATAGCATTGTGGGGTTTGGTTTTGTGAAACAGCTTGCACAGGAACACAATGTAATCAGTAGGTAATTAAATAAATAATTGCTTTGAAATTTTGACTACAAACAAGAAAAAGCCTACATAATAGTTTAAAATCCAAAAATTTACCTTTAGAAACTTATAAAATTCAGCTCGTTTTCCAATCATTTGGAAAAATGAAGTCCCATGGATTTTGTCATTATTTGAGAGGAGAAACTGAAATATATATTCTGATGCAATTAAGAAATTTGATAATGAATAAATCAATTTAATGAAGTGGAAGAAATTTATAGTGAGTTAAGAACTATTTGGATATAAACCAAATCACCTATAAGCATGGCATACACATCTGCATAATACAGCTATGGTGCCAATGTATGTCACAAGTCTGATGACTGAAGTGAGCAGGTGGGATTGATACCTCACTGAAGTTTTTATTTCAACCAATCAGAGGATGTGGTGGTTGCTGACAAGATCAGCATTTATTGCCTGTCTCTATACAACTGAGTGAACAATCAAATCAATGTCATTGGGCACTTTACAGCCTTCTGGACTGAACATTGAGTTCAATAACTTCAGAAACTGAACTCTCTCCTCCACTTCACCCCATTTCCATTTATTTTATTTCATTTCATCTCATTCATCCATTTATTGTTCTTCTTTTTCACTTCTACTTTTCCACTTCTCCATTCCAGCTCTCCTCCTTTCCACACCCTCCCTCGACTACCAGCCATTTCCCCCCTCATTCCACCCCACCAGCCCTGCCTTCAGGGAAACCATCACATTCCTCAGGCAGCCCTTCAACAACCTGTATCTCTGTCCTGCCATTCTCACATTCTGATCACTTAATGGACAGCCTTCGCATTTTCTCATATCCTGATATATTTCTTTTGTCCCACTCCACCACTCCCTCACTCATAGTATAAATCTCTGTGATTCTCTTTGCTCTTAGCTCTGACAAAGAGTCATCCAGACTCAAAATGTTGGTGCTATTTTCTCCACACAGATGCTATCAGACCTGCTAAGACTTTCCAGCATTTTCTGTTTTTGTTCAGATACCAGCATCCACAGTATTTTGCATGAATCAATGACATTGCTGTGGGTCTGGATGCATACATTGTCCAGATTGAATAAAGGTGGCAAATTTCCATAAAGTGCCTTGGTGAATCAGATGGGCTTTTATCACAACCTGGTAGATTCATTGACACCAAATATTATATTCTTCCAGATTTTATTTTAACTAGCTGAATTTAAGTTCCTCAGCTGCCATGGTAGGATTTAAACTCATTTGTCCAGTTCGTTTGTCCAGGCTCCTGGATTTCTAGTGTAGCAGCATAATCATCAGGTTACTCTACCCATTAACTTCTAATTAATGGCAAATTATTTGTTTGTCATGGCAGTGCCATTGTTACTATGTCAGTGGCAATATCTTTGGATAATGATTAATTGGGGCACCATGAAAAGACTTATTTCTTAGGTAGTAAGGAAAACGCACCATTTTCAGAAGTTTCTGTCAGACTGTCACAGGAGAAAACAATGCAAATTAATCTAAAACAGTAAAACTGAACTGATGCCCTTATCTGGGTCTGATCACGTGTTTTGCCCACTCCAGTAAAACTTATGACAAGTGTCAAACAGATGCGAAGCTTGGTTAAGCTTAATGGTTCAAGCTCCTCACTACGGGGTTTGAAAGTTAATTGTTACCTTTTAATTAAATAGGAAATAACGGATACCCTGGGGTTATTACATGATAGTAATTAAATTGAGCATTTTAGCTAATGTCATAAACCACAATAGTAAAGCTTGAACAGTTTATAATTGTCAAGTGAACCTAAGATTAGAGTCCTGCCCAGGAATCACTTGAGGATGACTTTTAGGTTATAATGCACACTGTTCCTTTTAAAGGGTGATTTTATTTAATAATGTGTCTTGGTTTTGAATCAAAAGCCATTGCCTTATTCCAATTGCACTACTTAAAAATGTGAGAAGTAGAAGCACGAGTGGACCATACAGCCTTTCAAGCTGCTCCACCATTCATCCATATCAGGCCAAATTTTCATCTTGGAGGCAGAATTCTGGCAATTTCCCAACTTCACAATCCAGCCTTTACCTGATCATGAGACAGGCTGGATTCGAGCCTCGAGGCAAATGTGGCCATTGCCAAGGCAACCAGATTAAAAGGCCTCTCTCTTTTCACTAAGATATCAGCCAATTTCCAGAGATAAGTAACATGTTGCCTGTCATTTACCTCCTACTCCCTCACTCCCTAATTCTCCCCTCACCCCCAACCTATTCACTTATTATTCATTATAGACAGAATACCAGCCCCATAATTATATTTGGAAGTCATTAAAAAAAACTCATGAATCTGTCCTAATAAAGAATCCATTACTTGAATTTGATTTGATTTATTATTGTCACATGTATTAACAGATAGTAAAAAGTATTGTTTCTTCCACCCAATACAAACAAAGCATATCTACCACTATCTACCAGTCGACCACAAAGAATATCCTTTTGAAAACTCATAAATCTGTCAAAATGTGCAAACTCACATTCCCCTTGACAGCTATGTCAAAAAACACTGCAGAGTAGTCCATCGTCGGGTTTGGAAGTCAGTCAAGCATTCATAATACAATTCCACTCTACAGGTATGTAAAATCTCTTGCTGAGCAGAAATCATTGAAGTGTTTGGAACCAAACCAAACATTCACAGTGAGAGCTCACTGAATGTCTAAATCAACAAACAATCTTGAGCAAAACCTATTAAAGCTTTGAACACCACCAGAACCTCAGCCATCTGTCAAAATTTGAACAGCCAAACAGATCAGTGAGCTGAACTTCAAGATACAACAAAAGCTGTAGTGACATTTCTCAACATTAGATCTGGATTTCACTATTATATAATGCAAAGTAGCACTTTATCCAGTGGCTAATGTACTTGAATGCATCTGAAGACTTTCTACTTTCACAATGTTATTTATTCACTTGACATCTTGCCAGTTGTCAGAAATAACAACCTGGTAACCCCATAATTTAATGATCACTTTCCTTTTCAAAAAATCTTATTATCAGTCCCCATATTAAATTCTCCTGTTAATGTAATTTTATAGTATATTTCCACTTGCATCTTGTGTACTTGGAAACTAAATGGCCTGTCAGCCAACTTCCAGAGATCAGTAAGAAGCCCCCTGCCACTCATCTGCTACCCTCTCACCCCTACTTCTCCCCTCACCCCCAACCCACTCACTTATTTTCACTATAGACAGAACATCAGCCCTGTAATTATATTTGGAAGTCATTAAAAAAACTCATAAATCTGTCCTAAAAAAGAACCCAGCTCTTAGGCAGGCTGACTTCAAAAATTTAAAATAGTAATTGTGGTTTTACAATGTGCTATACATCAAGGAATCACCACTCCTCCAGCATCCTGGTACCAAAGAAAAGCCAGGCAGCGAGCCTTAATGAGTGTTTTCCAGCGGCCCTGACTTTCATCATTATGAGGTGCATTGAAAGGTTACTCATAGCACAAATCAATTCCAGCCTCTCAGGTTGCCTGGATCCACTACAGTTCGCCTACTGCCACAATAAGTCCAGCGCAGACACCATCTCCCTGGCCTTACATTCAATCCTTATACTCAACACCTAGATAACAAAGACACCTATGTATGATTCCTATTTATCTACTACAGCTTAGACTTCAACACCATTATTCCTATGAAACTCATCTCCATCTCCGTGGCCTAGAGTGTGACTGGGCCCTGGGTGTGACTTCCCCCTCTGTGACTGGGCCTTGAACTTACTAACCCAGAGGCAGCAATTGTAAGAATAAGAAACAACATCTCTGTGATCATCCTCAACACCAGTGCCCCACAAGGCTGTGTCCTTAGTCCTTTAGTATACTCTTTATACACTTATGGCTGTGTGGCCAAATTCCCCTCTAACTCGCTATTCAAGTTTGCTGATGACACCAATATAATTGGTCAGATCTCAAATAATGACAAGATGGAGTACAGGAAAGAGATAGAGAATCTTGTGACCTGGTGCAACAATAATAATCTCTCCCTCAATGTTAGCAAAATGAAGAGAAGAGTCATTGACTTCAGAAAACACAGTGAAAGACATGCCTCTGTCTATATCAATGGGGATGAAGTAAAAATTGTTGAGAACTTCAAACCTTTAGGTGTCCAGATCACCAACAACCTGTCCTGCTCCTCCCATGCGACACTGTAGTTAAGAAAGCCCACCAACACCTCTACTTTCTCAGAAGACTAAGGAAATTTGGCATGTCCACTATGACTCTCATCAACTTTTACAGATGCATCATAGAAAATATTCTTCCTGGCTTATCACAGCTTTGTATGGTTTCTGCTCTGTCTAAGACTGCAAGAAACTATGAAGAGTTGTGAATGAACCCAGTCCATCACTCAAACCAGCCTCCCTTCCATTGATTCTGTCTACACTTCCCGCTGCCTGGAGAAAGCAGCCGGCATATTCAAAGGACCTCACTCACTGTGGACATTCTCTCTTCCACCTTCTAATTTTGGGAAAAAAATACAAAAGTCTGAGGACACATACCAACCGTCTCAAGAACAATTTCTTCCCTGCTGCCATCAGACTTTTGAATGTACCTACCTCACATTAGGTCTTTCTCTACACCCTAGTATTGACTGACATTCTGCACTCTCCTTTTCTTCTCAGTGAACAATATACATTGTCTGTATAGCGCAAGAAACAATACTTTTCACTGTATAGTAATACATGTAACAATAATAAATCAAATCAAATCAAAAGCAATTAGTCTGGCTTCTTGGAATGGAAATTGACATGTCCTGAGAACTGGTGCCGTGAATTTTAACAATTTATTCTTCTGCTCCTGAGTCACAGGATATAGTCTCAAAGCTAACTCAATTTTTCCATCTCTGCTCTTGGTAGCAAGATTTGCAAAATCTCATGATATATAATGGCTGGGTGACATGATACATTTGCAGCAGGTGTCCAGTGTCTTCAGGATTCTAAGTGTAAAACTGCAATAATTAGAAGAAAATCAGAATTTCCACAGAGAGTGTGCAAATTCACAAGAAATTATTTTGTTTTTATTTTCGACACTTTTAAACTTTGATTTCACAGAGAATTAGGAAATACCATTTATAAAAAAAATTTAGACTTCTTAAAATGAACCAATGTGGCAGCATTTTTATAACAGTTTTGTGGAGAAACCTCACTCAAGCAGAACTGTAAAAGAAAGTTTTTTAAAAATTGTTTTGCTTTAATCACTTGAGCTTGCAGCTGAGATAAAGTACTTCAGAGAGACTCTTCAGTGGCCAGGATAATAAGTTTTTCACTGTTGTCTTCAGCAATAGCACATGAAAGATTCCAGCTCTGCAATATCATAGGGATCACCTGATGCTTTCCAAGATACCTTGACATATTTTTCTTAAATTTGCCTATAGCATTGAGTCATTTTCTTTATAAGGGTCTAATAAAATTATGGAACAGTAATTTCAATGTAAAAATGCCACAGGGTTTACTTGACCTGCCAGTATCGCAATTAATATTTCTGCCATCAGAAATCTGTTTGTACCAGTTTAAGCTCAGCTCCCTCTCCTCTTTATTTTGGGGGTTGTTTTTGATTAGAGAGGGATATGTGGAAAGTAAAATAGGAAGGAAGAACTGACTGGTCCCACTATAAGTTTGTTGGACAAAGATAATTGGTGCCAGATAGAGAAATGTCCCGATGTCTTGTTCTCCTTAGGAATGAGGACGTACAAATCGAAGATGGAAGTGGTAAGGCGCCAAACAAGAACATATTTTCACTTTTACTGTACGTACGATACGACAGAGTGATCCATACATAATCTCATTGGTATACAGGAGGCTAATTCAATTTGTACGATTGCTGCACTCGTCAGAGACACAAGATAAACAAACATTGGCTTCTCCATCATCAAAACAGCCTGCTGCACTCTCCAAACATCAACTCCTCTATCAGCGACACAGCTTGTACTGCTCTCAGGTACTAGCTCTCCTGTGACAGGTTTACATCGTGCCCAGTTTATGTGCATATGAAAACATATACATCACATCATGTCCAAAGATGAATTGCTACCTCTTTTTACCCAATGTGCACTTTTAATTTTTAATATTGAACGGTGACAAAATCAGATTTTAATTAAATAAAAGCAGAAAAAAAACAAAAAGAAGAGTTAACATTTCACTTATGATCTTTTGTCAGTTTTGATGAAGGGGGCCAACTCAAATTGTTAGAGCAGTTTAAGTTAAATGGATTGGTGCAAGTGTGGCATGTCTTCACGAGAATGGGGCAGACAGAGAGTGATCACCACGTTTTGGATGAGCAGGGATTTTCTCTGTGTGAATTTCTCATTTGGTCTGGAGACTGTCAAAGTCACCCAAAGGAAAGGTGCATTTCCAGCAATATCCTGCTTTCTTTCCAGTTTTTCAGTAATTGCATTTTTTTCTTGTTCTTTGCAACTCAATGAAATGGGAATGTGTTAACAAAGTATTACGTCAGATTGATCCTTTTTTGAGATACGTTTTCTTTTAATTGTTGGATTAATTCTATTTTTGTATCTTTCTCCCCCCCACTCACGGAAGACCTTACCTATTTGGGGCAGGATGTTTTTCCCTAAAAGCTCCATGGTGAGTTCCCAGAAACGATTCCAGCATGCCTCCACTGCATCCTCTATATGGCATTGCTTAAGTTAATGAAGTCAATATATTTTTTCCCTTTTTTTTCCCCTTGTATGAAGTATTTGCATGGGCTACTCTGTAGATACAGGCACCAAGCAACCAGAAACAGCTGCAGCCATGATTGAAGAGTAATGCAAAATTGGAACAAAATGTGCGAATTACAAGAAGACACACATGAAAATACAACAAAAGTTTCAAGTGGTCTCTTTTCATTTGCTGATTCTGGAAGTGGCTATTTTGTAGTGCTTTTGATGTCAACATTGAATTTTTAAGGTGTGCTGAATACTATGTTATATAACTTCATTATCTAATTATGATCTTAATTAAATTATGCATTCATCACCTATCTTCAATTAATTTTAAAACTAATCCTTTAATTATTATTTTTTCCAGAAATCTAAAACATTTTATTCAATATCTGGGAGGTTTGGGATATTGGCTTCAGACATGCTGCCATTGATTCCATTTCTACATAGTCATTATTGCTTCTTAGTTGCCAAAGGCATGCATAACATAGATTAAATTTAGAGTAAAGCTCCCTCTGCACTATCCCATCAAATCTTGCCAAGGTAGGTACAGCATGAATTAGATATAGAGTGAAGCTCCCTTTGTGTACCATTGAATGCTCCCAGGGCAAGTGCTGCAGAGGTTAGATACAGAGTAAAATTCCCTCTGCCTACATTGTTACATCAAACTCTCTCAGTATAGGTACAGCATGGGTTGGACACAGAGTTAAGTCACTGTCTCATCTCCTCAAGGTAGTGACTCTCCATGGGGTAAGAGTGTACAGCTGTTGCCAGCCTTCTAATATGTCTCCTCATGTGAAACCTAGAAAATTAGTGCCAGGAGCTTATTTGATCCTTGATGACATCATTGACAAGCCTGAGCCAGTCTTCATATGACATAGTGTTATCTTTATCACAATCCTGTTTAATCTGTACAAATCTAGCAATAACACTGCCATCCCCTGGACTATGTACTCAGTGGAGACATGGTCTACTACTCTTTTCCCTTTTTTTCAAACTGATGCTTGTTTCCCTTAAACCCCATGTAATCTCAGTGTGAGAGGTGACAGCCACTGGTTCTGAGACCTTCCACAATGACGCAACAGCTTTAATAACGTTCTGAGCAAGATGACCCAAAGGATTCATAATCCTGTATCCTTGAAAAGACTATCACTTTCATTCCACTGCATCCTCTTCCTGAAATTCTGAAGACCACACTGTCCAATTAGAACTGGCTGCATTTAGAACATTGCAAATCACCAAATTATCCCTTGCATAGATGTTATATATCTCATTATAGATTAGATAGGCAGATTTAACTAACAGTGTAACTCATCAATCCTGTGTCATTACTGTATCATTACTGTGTCCAACTGGAGTGCAGGTTGGAGAATCCATGGTATATTTTGAATTCCTCTCTCTGACCTACAGTCCCTCTGTGTATAGGATCAGTGAATTGATACTAATGGATACAGTTGTCCCAATGCTGTGAATTTGACTCACAAAGCATGATAGATATTCACTCATTAGGATGGAGGGGAATGACAGTAACATTTCATAGAATCATAGAATTTCTACAGTGCAGAAGGAGGCCATTCAGACCATTGAGTCTGTACTGACTTCCTGATAAAGTGTCATACCCAAGTCCTCTCCCCCATCCTATCCCATAACCCTGCACATTCACCATGACTAATCCATCTAACATACATATCTTGGAGCACTAATGGTCAATTGAGCATGGCCAGTCCACCTAACTTATAATCTTTGGACTATGGGAGAAAATCGGAGCACTCAGCGGAAATCCACACAGACACGGGGAGAATGTTCAAACTCCATACAGTCAATCGTCCAAGGACTTGAACCCAGGTCACTGGCGCTGTGAGGTACCAGTGATAATCACTATGCCACTGTGCCATTCTTAAACTTGTATTAATCTGGACGGGTGCTTAAGTGCAGCCCTCAAGGAATGCATTTTATTGTCTCGGGATAAAGTCAATATTGTTTCATCTGGACCCAATCATTTCCTTTTCTTCAATTAGAACTACCTCCATGACTTCAAATTGCTTACCTCAGCTGTCAAAAGAGAATGATGTTCACTTCATTTGTCCAATCACCTTTATTGCCTTGTTGTCACAGGAGTAAAAGGTGGTCATTATCAGTGGGAGTTGAACAAGATTGCTTGTTTGTCTACCTGGGAAAGAACATTTCTCTACCAGGTGAAGATGATTCTGATTGTGCTCATGTGCTGAGGACCATAAGCCTATAATTTCATGCCAGTTTGACAAAAGAACATTTGGATTAGAATTTTTCAGTCATAAGTTTTAGTGTTTCTCTTGCACTCTGGCTACCACACCCCTGAGAATAGTAGCTTCACTGAGAGCCTAACTGTAATTGAGAACTCGGAGAAGACAACAAGAGAAGCTGGAGGAGAAAATAGTAGCACAATCTTGTTCCTGCATGCTCCACAAAAACCTAGAAGAAACTAGATGATTGTCACCTAGATCATAAGATCATAAAAAATAGGAGGAAGAGTAAGTCATTTGGGCCCCTTGAACCTACTCCACCAATTCTGATTGTGGCCTTAACTCCACTGTCTCCATAGCACTCAACTCCTTTGTTGATCAAATATCTCTCTAACTCAGCCTTGAATGTATACAATGATCCAGTCTTCATGCTCCCTGGGGAAAAGAATTCCAAAGACAAACGACTCTGAGAGAAGAAATTCCACCTCGTCTCGGTTTTAAATTGGAGACCTCTCATTTTTAAAATATCCAATTCTTACCTTCCATCCAATAACGGAAACTGTTCTAATTTACAGCTGTATATAAGGCTCTGCATCAATTCAGTTGAGTTTATATTGGAAGATGGCCTTCAGCCTTAAATAGGGCCACTGTTCTTTGGTTCAATTCATGTAACAGGATCTCCAACTCCTCTGGAATGATGCAGCACAGAAAGAGTCCAAATGTCCAATCATTTCATGTCTTTAAAACAGACATCCAGTCAGTCCCACTCAGCAGCAGTTCAAGTAGACAAGACTGTAAAGAAGGCTCTCCTTCATTGATAGAGACATAGAATATAAAGGAAGGACATAGGTCGGAATTTTATTAGTCCACCAGCCATAGGAGTCGGAGCAGGCGAGGGACGGAGCTTAGGAATGTCATTTGACCTCGGGCAGGATTTCATGGTTTCAAAATAAGCGAGGCTGTAAAATCTGACCACAATTGTAATTATATAAAACACTGGTGAGAACCCAACTGGAGTACTATGTGCAGTTCTGATCACCATAATACAGGAAAGACGTAATTGCTCTGGAGAGAGTGCAGAGGAAGTTTACGTGAATGTTGCCAGGGTTAGAAAAGTGTACCTATTAGAAGAGATTGGATAGATTGTGGTTACTTTCCTTGGAACAACGAAGGCTGAAGGGGTGATAGAGGTGTACAAAATTATGGGGGGAAGAGATAGAATGGATGGAGTAAAATACTTCCCCTTTGGGGCAGAGATAAAGTAGATAGTCAACATTTTTTCCCAAAGGTAGGGGAGTTTAAAACTAGAGGGCATAGGTATAACGTGAGCTGGGAAAGATATAAAAGGATGCAGAGGGCCAATTTTTTCACTCAGGAGGGTGGAGAGTGTCTGGAATGAGCTATCAGAGGCAGTAATAGAGGCGGGTACAATTTTGTCTTTCAACAAACATTTAGACATGGGTAGGATGGGTATAGAGGAATATGGGCCAAATGTGAGCAATTGTGATGAGTTGAGTGATAAAAACTGGGCGACATAGACAAGTTGAGCCAAAGGGCCTGTTTCCATGCTGTAAACCTCTGTGACTAGTAGAGAATTCTAGAACCAGAGGACACAGGTTCAAGACAAGTGGCAGAGGATGTAGAGGGGTCTGAGGAAGAACTGTTTTATGCAGAGGATTGTGACTGTCTGAAATTTGCTACTCAAATGGGTTGTGGAAACAGAGACCCTAAACTCTTTTAAAAAGTATTTGAATTTGCACCTTAAGTGTTGTAAACTACAGGCGATGGGGCTGATGCAGGAAGGTTGGATTAGAAAGGACACCTGGGTATCCTAGGGCTGGCATGGACAAGATGGACTGAATGGCCTCGTTTGGGCTGTAACTATGGTTTTATAATTCCTGACCTATAACCTTGCATTATTTTTCCCTTCAAGAATCCATACAATTTCTCTGAAAGCTACCAGTAAATCTGCCTTTGTGGTGTCCAGTCCAAGGCACTTCATTCCAGACTATAACAACTCACTGCATCAAAACAAATTCTTACCCACCCTATGCCGCTTATGTTGAATCTTCATTGGCTGGTCAGTGGAATGGTTTCTCCCCATTTCTCAAATATCCTTATAATATCAAACATTTGGGTTAATCTCCCTTAATTTCCTTTGTTCAAAGGAAAATAATCCCCGTTTCTCCGATCTCCCTACGTAACTGGAGTTTAGCATCCCTTGTACTATTCTAGCAAATCTCCTCTGCACCCTCTTTTGTATTACATTTCTCATTCTGAATGTTACCTAAGTGGTTCTGCTGCTTTACAAGCCCTTTAAAAGTTTCCACTTTGCTATCACCCTGGGTACCATTATGTGACAGTCAGAAACTTAAAGTAAAAGTTTATTTATTAGTCACAAGTAAGGCTTACATTAACACTGCAATGACCTTACTATGAAATTCCCCTAGTCATCACATTCCCAGCATCTATTCAGGACAATGAACTTAACTCCACTGTGGGAGGAAACCATAGCACCCCCATGCAAACATGGGGAGAACATGCAAACTCCATACAGACTGACCCAAACCGGGAATTGAACCCAAGTCCCTAGTGCTGTGAGGCTGCAGTGCTAATCACTGTGCCACTGTGCCGCACTTCACTGAAGTGAAAGCAGAAATGAATGATAAAAATGTTAAAGAAAAGGTCAGAAAAATGAAGTTGTTTTTTGTTTGTTCCTACTGTCTTTGTCCACTTCACACATTGAAACTCTAACCTGAAAAGATTTGCACTGGCTTAACTTGTAATAAATGGTGTTTTTGTGTGTGCCTTGATTATGTGATGGTGTCCTCTGAGCACAACTGCAGTTTAACAAAAAAAATGCCACTCAGTTTCTGGTATTTGGTGCCTTTATTTCCATTGTTTCACAGTATAATTTTTTTTGTTACATTTCTTTATTATCTTTTTATGTGGTTCCTGCTAATTCACTTGCTTTAGCACTCATCACAGATATAAATTCTGTTTCAGGACTTTTCCTGATCCTGAATTGAATGAATTCTTTGAGAATTGCCGAACATTTTCACACCACAACTTGAAACTAGAGAATATGTTGCAGAGATGGGATTTGCATGCAATGAGGTCCACTCATGTTTTATAATGCTCATTATTAAGATTTTGCAGATTGTCATTTCAAACAGCAAAACGCAAACCACTTATCAGGGCATCTATTCACTTCACAAATTAAAGTATAAGAAAATAGGAGTGTAAAAAAATCATCCAGTTCAATTTGAACAGTAAAGGAATTAAGGGTTATGTGAGCAGGCGGGTAAGTGGAGCTAAGTCCACAAAAAAATTCAGTCACAATCTTATTGAATGGCAGAGCAGACTCGAGGGGCCTGATGGCCTACTCCTGTTCCTAGTTCTTATGTTCTTAATGAAGTGCTAAGATCTCGGTAATATAAGCGTGCAGCCTATTTGGCTAAAATACTACGTAGAAATGGGACATTGGTTGAGATTTGTTGAAGAACTAGGTTGGCCTCACTAAAACAAAAACAGAAAAAGGACAGCACAACAGATAACTTTGGCAAAGAACAAAGAGAAGCTAATGTTTGATTTTAACATTTTCTCCCAAGTGCAAATCAACAAAATAAGCAAATGCCAAAGCATGAAGTTAAAATATTTTGTTCATATTTCAGTATGTCTTTTCTCTCCTACTGCTGTGGAGTTCCAGCTTTCTTAGCCTTTGTTTCAAGTTTCTAGCCGTTGCTGATTTATTTTTTGCTTCATTTGGTCGCACTGAATTGATTGGTCTGGATATCAGATTTTTCTTTATCAATTATTGAGACTTGTCAAGTTCGGTAATCTGTGACCCGCTAAAGTCTACCAGAGGATTTAATTTCCTGTGCATTCACACACTGCTTAATGTATTCATATAATATTACTTTCTGCACTACCTTAAGCAGGTTAGCGTCACATCAACAGGACTCTAATGTGAACGCTTTGCAAACAGTGAACAGAGGAAGTTAAGCCTCCAAGATTTGAAGACAAGTTTATTGATGGAGAGAATTGGGATTGAAAATATTACAGAAAATCTGTAAATCCCAAAGCTTGTTGGCTCCGAGAATTTTTTAGAAAGTATCCTTGTTAGGTCAAGGATTTAATAGCAGGCACGGTTTTGAGTGATGTATTGTTTAGGCTAGTAATCATCCTTATGCCACCTCACACAGACTTCATAAATCATTAAGACACAGAATAATGTGTTCAGGTTGAGAAGGAGGTTTTGTTATTTTTGCCCCCAGTACAGGATAATCTAGCAATCTCCCTTTTACAGAAAAATCACATTTTTCAGCAAGTGACTTGTTGATTTGTAATATGGAAAGAAATTCCAGCCTAAAGAGTTCCTGACTTCTAGTTAAAAGATTGGGGCTGAGACACATTGTGGTATTAGCAGAGAGGAAGTTTTTCCTCTACAGGCTGCGTTTTATACCCTCGGAACATCCCAAAGTCCTTCATAGTCAATAAATTATTTATAAATCACTTATTTAACTGTTATATAGGAATATATGACACAAGATCTCACAAAAATCAATGTGGAAATGGCAAGTTAATCCATTTTTAGAGGCACTTTACTAGTGCCATGTAATGTTTTGCATCCTTAATAGGCAAACAGAACCTTACAGGAAGATTGTGAACCCACGCTTGACATCTATCTGTGTGAATCTGCTGACGGGGGCTCAAGATCTTGAAGCCGCAGGCAAAATCACAAACTTTGATCCTCCCCATCCCTAGCTGGCAATGTTACCAGGTTCACATCCATAATGAACCTGCTTCAAATTCTTTTGAATATATTTAAATGTTATTAACCTGCCCCCTCACCAGATTTGACCGCCTGCTGGACATTGACGCCGTGCCAATGTGACACCGTGCTAGTATGGTTTACAACAGGTTCACAAAGATACCTAAACCTGTCCTGAATGTTCCATGGGGATGTAAAGGTAAGTATAGCCCCAAGGGGAGAAGAACATGGCCAAGCAGCACAGTGATTAGCATTGCTGGCTCACAGCATCAGGGACCCGGGTTCAATTACCGGTTTGGGTTATTGTCGGTGCAGAGTTTGCATGTTCTTCTCATGTGTGTGTGTGTTTGCTCTAGGTTCCTCCCACATTCTGAAAGATATACTGGTTTTTTTGCATTGACCCAAACAAGCACTGAAGTGTGGTGACTAGAGAAATTTCACAGTTAACTTTATTGCATTGTTACTGTTAGCCTTACTTGTGATTAATAAATGAACTTTAACTTAACTTTTAAGCAGTGGCCTAGCAATCTTCCCTGGCACTCCCCCAGCAGAGGTTTGCACCATGTTACCCTGAAAATGTCCACCAATGCCAACAGATGGGCCCCAGCGGGAGCCTCATTTGGGGTGGGGCTGGATACATTTAGATTTGGATGTAGGCTGGGAACAGGTCATGCCAGCAATGGCCTGTATTTGGGGAGGTAGTAGGGGTGCTGGCTCCAACTGTTGGGAGGTTGTAGGGGACTGAAATACTGACTCTGGTGGGGAGCCCCCGAGACCACCATGGTGGGCTGGGAGAAGTTTCCTCAGTTTACTTTAAAGATCCTTTAAAGATGACGTCCAATCTCTGTGCATTTGGGTTTTGCCATGAATTGAGAACCTGTCTCTCTACATGATGGCATCAAATATGCCTGCTTGAAGTTTTTGAGGCAGAGTGGTGTAAGACCAGGAGGAAAAGTGTTTCTCTGAAGAGAAACTGTTTTTTTTGCAGGAAACAACACTACCATTTTTTGGTAAGGTTTCAGGCTCAGTTTAACAGCTGGATGCTGGAACCTGAAACAAAAAAAGAAAATGTTGGAAAATCTCAGCAGGTCTGGAGAGAGAACATAGTCAACCTTTCATGTTTGGATGACTGTTAGAGTTCAGAACCTTAATTTAATATTTTTTTTGAAGATAGCATCTTTAACAATGCAACACACCTTAAGTACTGCACTGTAATGTCAGGCTTGATTTTGTACTCCAGTGTTTGGAGTGGGATTTTAGTGCCTCTCTTTCGATGATTCGCAAGTGAGAGTATTACCAACAAACTGCAATGAGATGAAAGGAAACCACTGGACAAGTTTAAAACTTGTGGGTAGTATATCAACACGAAGATTCTTACTGGCAAACTGAACATTAAAATAAGTTTATAAATTGTTATAATTAATTCTTACCGCTATTTGTTATTTGATAATTGTGGCAGCCACGGCCAGGTATTTTACATATTCTTGGTACTGGAAATGAACCCTGTAATAGACAGACCCTTTCCATATAATATATAAACTCTATTATAGCATATCATTAACTGCTTCTGCATGGTCACTGTATCAATAGGTTGAGATATCATATTGCCCAAGCTCCGTGTGTCTAATCAATTAGTGCAGCAGAGTGTCAGACTGGGCGTCCCTTTGTGCATCTGTTAGTCATTTAGTTTGTCGTGACATGTCATCGTATTGTTAAAAAGTCAAACTGCTTACCACTAACGTCTGCTATTAGATCGTGTCTGAGGTAGACATTAAGTGCGTTTGATGTTCATCTGCTGGCTACGCCACAAACATCTCAGCTTAATGGGCTTGTATTTTTTGATAATACCATACAATTTTCCAGAATTTTAAAAGACGTTTAGGGGAGCTTTCAGAAATCTAACTCTGACACTGACCTGCTTTTACTTGATGCCCACATATGGTGTGTTATCATCCCAACCACATAGGAACCTTTTTGTGGTGAATCATTTGCATTTTTCAAAACTCTTTCATTATTTTAAAAACCTTCCTTGACAGGAGTACCTGATTGTGTCTAAAGATTGATTGGTCTGGCTCAAGAGGCTTTTGGCTGGATTAGGTTCTGAGGGATGCTTCATAGCGCTTAGCTCTGGTTGCATACCCAAGCTCCATGGATTGGACTGAAATTTACCACATCATGCACAAAGTCACATCTGAAATGTCTGCCAATTGATAAAGGTCCTTCGCTCTGCTAAATTCTTAATAAAAATGTTTTATCCTTTAGGCTAACATGCCTGTGCAGTGTTGAAGGGCTGCTGCATTGTCAGAGCTGCCACCTTTTGGATGAAATGTTCACGGCACCATTTTTAAAATAATTAGTGAGTTTTTGTGAGTACCCTAGCGAATATTTATCCCTCGACTAACATTATTACAGATGATATGGTCATTATCACATTGCCATTTGTGAGATCTTACTGTGTGCAGACTGACTGCCATGTTTCATACATCACATCAGTGACTACACTTCGATGTATTCCATTAGCTATAATCCATTCTGGGACATTCTGAGGCCAGGAAAGTTACAACGTGAATGAATTTAATGTTGTCCTTCTGGAACTGCTGCATTGCTCTGTGCCATACTAATACTCGAGTAGTTTTCATTGAAACATGAACATATTTTATAGCCAGTTGGTAAATTTAATCAGAAGAATATTGGGGACAATCTTACCAGAATTTGGTAGAGTGTTGGTTCCAACGAGAAAAATGAAGTGAATCATACTGACAACTCCAGTGAAATTTCAGACCAGATCTTCAGCCTCATTGACAAACCTTTTTCTGGCCATGAGAATTATGCCTTGTCTATGGCAACTTCCTTCTAATTCACCTGTCACGGTTCTACTTAATTGTGCCAATTACTGGGGAGCTGCATATAAGCACATCCCCAGCACCTGTTCCACAGCGACTACAAGAGTGTCACCCAGGAAGCCTGCACTGCATTTCTCAGGGGGAACTCTGATCAGATCACTCAATGGAATGAAGCAGGGGCAGGATGCACTCTGCTCCAGGAGAAGGCCTCCCACTGCAGGCAGCCTGCCTGCTGCAAAAGAGGACATGCAGCAGTGGCGCAAGAATATGAACAATCTTCTGCTCTTAGATAGGGTGTCAGCTTCATGCAGCTTTTTTCTGAACCCCCTTGTACACCCCTCCCACCTCCACCTTCATCTCTCACCCAGCTACTTTGTTCTTCGCCAACACTAGTAAGGAAACCCTACTCCCCCCTCCCCCAGTCACCATGCTCCCCCGGTACTCACTGCAATGCTCCTCACACTGCAGCTCTGACTCAAGACCCACTCCTGCCAAACCTCATCACCACCTTAAATGTCAACACTGCCGCCCACACTGTCCCAGTCTGTGACATTGCAGAACAAACTCAACCTTACCAAGCATAAGCAAGCACGCCCAGCCGGAGTAATCCCCTCATGCCATCTGAGGAGAGAGCCCTCGAGCTGGCCGAGGAGGAGGAAGACCGTACCTATTGTAATGGTGAAGTGGGGACATCAGACAAATGTGAGAATCCTCAAGTCATGCTATAATTCCCCAAACCTCATGTGAGTAATCAGTATTTCTTCCTGTAATGCACTGATGCCATCTCCTTTCTGTTGCAGGCCAGCAGCAGAATAATCCACACCACCTTGCACCCCCTAAACTCACTGGACTTGAGCAGCTCCGAGGGGGGCTTCTCAGACCCCAGAACTGAAGAAGGTCACGGCTTCACCCACGCCCGGCACTAGCGCAGATACTCACACGTCAGTGGGATCGATAAGTAGACAGGCTTCTGGGTCACTCTGTGAGCATCTTACAGCTGAAGATCTGCAGCAGATGGGGCAGGGATGTCTCAGGGAACCATCATTCAGAGGGATGCTAATGGCCAGATTCTGTTGGATCCCTGCCTGATGATTTGCCCCTGGGCCTGGACATCCCAGAGCTGCAGCAGCTGCAAAGGCAGAGTGGTGAATATTAGGAGGGGATGACAGAGCCCCTCCTCAGACAGCAAGTCTCACTGTCTTATGTTTGAAGAGATGGTGCTGTCACTGCAGTGCACTGAGGCCAACACTACAAGATTTGGTGTCTGCAGTGGAGACCTCAGTGGGCAGGAGACTCCATGGCAAGGGGTGACCACACCATTCTTTAACCCATGATCTGTTTATGTGAGGGCTTTAACTGCACGGGGCAGACACTGGTGGAATCCACCAGTGTCTGTCCCAGAGGACAGTGGGGCTTCTGGACCTCACTCTAACTGCCCCTGTATTCCATGGAGGACTATCGGGCATCCAAAGCGATGAGGAGCATTTAATGCACAACCCGGGGTGGGCCTGAGTGGAATACAAAATTTATAAAAACATTATTAAATATGTTTTGATAATTAAACACATTACCTGCATTGATTATAATCCTTGCTGCTTCCTCACATGGGACAACAGATATTGAAATTTCAGGAAGTTTTCAGAGAAGGGTGACAAAAATAATTTCAGATCTCTTGGTTGCAAGCATAGAGAATCAAGGGAAAAATGTGTGCTTATGGTTGAGATGTTTAAAGTTATGAAGTTATGAATGGGTGCAGTGGGATTAGATTAAGATTCAAAATAATTTGTGGAAGTAAGAGATGGACAGGAGTCAGGTAAAATGCCAGGAAATATTTCACTTGTTAAAAACGTGTTAGTCTCTTGAACAGGCTATTTAGCATGTGGTAAATTATAGATACTCTGCATTGCCTTGATAAGTTTATGAGTGAGGGAATATTACTGTATGACACCCTTTCACAGTGGCCTTTATGAGTGATGATTGTTTTGACTGGGGAAGAGAGCTATTGGGAGGATTAGAGAATTAAATTACTATCCTTTTCATTTGAAGTTTTCCCCTCACTTTTGATGATTGAAAGTGTTGACAGTTTATTAACTCTCATTCACTTTTCACTTTTCAATCTCACATCTACAATAGCCATTGATTCCTTTCCCTTTCCAGCCCATGGGTGAGACTCTCGAAGCACATCTGCCACCACTTTTTGGTCGTAATTCATGATTCCAGTCATTAGCAGCCATAATTTCTGCTGTGACCTTTGCAGGAAACTGCCTCTTAACCTTTTTATACTAATGACAGCGTTTCCTCTTGTAACCGGACAGTTTGAGTGTTTGCGAATAATAATACACCATTCCAACCATTCCTATGACCACTTAGATACTGATAATTAGAGCTGAACTGTTGAAACTCTGTGAAAATCTCTGATAGAAATGATGTGGTGTCTTTTTCCAGAAGCTCAAATCATGACAACAGTTAGCAAGCCAGTCTGCCAACACTGGATTGCTGAACCCACTAAACATTGGATGCAATCAAATCTTCCATTTAGGAATTCAGGATCTGAAGATCAGTCTTCAGGATACTGCTCTGAACAACTCAGGAGAAAAATCACTGGAGCATTAACAATAATGTTTCTTTCATTTTCTTTGAACTGTTCCATTTGTTGAAAGTAAAGACATTGGAGATACAAAGGTTGTTCGACTAACAGTAAGATTAATCCATTTGAGTATCAAAGAGCGGGATTTTCCAGCCGCTCTTGCCCCAAGACCAGAAAATCCCGTCCAAGATCAACAGACATTTGCGTGGTCCTTGTCCCTCCTGTTATGATTCCTGTGGCGGGCAGGATGGGAAAATTCCGCCCAAAGTTTGATTCACCACAATAGGCATTGTGTCCATGAGATGAGTCAGTGGTGCTACTGTGATGTGAGGTGGTTTAAGGGGAAAGTCAGTGGGTGGTAGAAGTGTAGAACTCTCCAACAAAAAGGAGTAGAAACATGGAAGAAAGGAGCAGGAGGAGGCCATTTGGCCTTTCAAGCCTGCTTTGTCATTCATCACAAACATGACTGATCGTCCAACTCAATAGCCTAATCCTACTTTTTCCTCATAATCTTTGATCCCATTCGCTCCAAGTGCTATATCCAGTACCTCTTGAATACATTCATTGTTTTGGCACTAACTATTTCCTGTGGTAATGAGTTCCACAGGCTCACCACTCTTTGGTAAAGAAATGTCTCCTCACCTCCATCTACCCTGAATCCTCAAACTGTAACTCCTGGTTTTGGATTCCCCCACTATTGGGAATATCCTCCTTGCATCTATCTGTCTAATTATGTTAAAATTTTATAAGTCTAGGTGCAGACTGGATAATAATATTAGGTTTAGAATTGATAGAGTTTTGATAGTTAAGAGCTTTTAGAAGGATGAAGCCAAGGCAGATTGATGGAGTTAGAATACAGATTCCACTGAATAATAGTACAGGTTCAAGCAGCTGATTGTCCTACTCCTAATCCTATTTTTCAATGTAGGGAATAAATCCAATCAGATTTGGAAACCTAACTTCCATGTGAAGTGTGACAGATTAAAAAGTGCCCACATGTTAGCAACATGTTGGAAGTCTGATGTGTTTCTACTCCATTCTTTTAAGGGCGTCGGGACAAATGCATGAATAGGATGCGAATAGAGGGATATGGTCCCTGGGATGATCGGAGGTTTTAGCTCAGCCATTGCTGGTGCAGGCTTGGAGGGCCGACGGGTCTGTTCCTGTGCTGTAATTTTCTTTGTTCTCTTTGTTATTCTCCTTCTTATCACTTTAATAAAGGTGAGATATGCTATCACAGCAGAATGTAGCATGATTAGCTGCAGATTAACATTCCAGCCACCCTGGTACAACAGCATTCCCCAGCATCTGAGGAACATTCACTGCTGTGTCAATATTACATTTTCCATTTAGCATTCCTTTGGTCTCTTGGACCAATTATACCACAAAATTAAGGGTCGCTTTGTACTGAGAGCCAACTCACACTGGGAACTGGGTTATAATAGTCCAAATTCATATGAACATTCAAATGTACAAAATAGGAGCTGAAGTAGGCCATTTGGCCCCTTAAGCCTGTTTTACCATTCATCAAAGTTATGATTGATATGTTTGTGTTTCCACATTCCCATCCACCCCTGATAACCTTTGATTCCTTTGCCTGACAAGAATCTATCCCCCTCAGCTTTAAAAATATTGAATGACTCTCACCTCCACCTCCTCTGAGGCAGAGAGTTCCATATATAGAAATATATATATATATGGTTCTTATAGCACAAGACAGAAGAGCTTTCATTTCATTAGTCTGGATTTGAGCCAACATCTAAAGATGAAAGTTGCAACATCCAATCCTCTTCTCATACTGTTTCCTGTTTGTAAATTGAATTTTTTTTGTGTTGTGCATGGGTATTAGGAAAGCAGCAGTGGGAACAGAGAATGCGTAATGACTCTGTTGAAATCTCCTGACACAGAGCCTAAATTACAGCTTAAAGAATGTGGTGGCAGTTTAATGGTGTCTGAAGTTGCCACACACAACAATCTCTCTCCCACAGTTCATTTCTCTTCTTTATAGCCCACAATCCTAAAATCCTTTCTGTAGCAAGGACAAACAGGATGATCTGATGTTTATGTTGAGACTGCCAGTGTTATCCATTCAAGGTTTTTTTTCTGTCTGAGGGAAAATACTTATTTATTGAATTCTACCTAAAGACCAAACTGAAAAACCAATTGAAGCAAGTATGTATGAGCAACAAGCAACCCTGTGATTTGATTTTATTTTGATTTGATTTATTATAGTCACATGTATTAGCATAAAATCACAAGACATAGCAGCAGAATTAGGCCACGCAGTTCATCAGGTCTGCTCCACCATTCAATCATGGCTGATATTTTTCTTATCCCTATGCTTTTGCCTTTTTCCCATAACTCCTGATCCCCTTATTAATCAAGAACATATCTATCTCAGTATGCAGTATATAGTGAAAAGTATTGTTTCTTATATGCTGTACAGACAAAACATACCATTCATAGAGAAGGAAAGGAGAGAGTGCCGAGTGCTGCATTACAGTCATAGCTAGTGTGTAGGGAAAGAGCAACCTAATGCGAAATAAGTCCATTCAAAAACCTGACAGCAATAGGGAAGAAGGGAATTTGAGCTTATTGTACGTGATTGCAGTCTGTGTATTCAGCTACCTGAGTTTTTGAGTGAAACAGATTTTAAGTGCACAGCCAACTTGGTTAGAAATTGGAATCTGTCATTTAAATCAGCACTATATTCAGCTTCTATATTCAGCTTCTAAAAGTGTAAGCCTCACTTTTACTGATGTCAACTTCATTATGTTAATCAACCTGGGTTGAATATCATGCATTGTAATGACCTGAACTGAAATGTTATTTAATCTTATACCAGGTGACCCAGCAATAAATCCACAATTTGTTGACAATTCTTTCAAGAATGCAGCTTGTTTGCAAATATATTCAGTCTTACTTATTGCTGTACCTTTTAAAACAAACACTCTACAATCTACTTTTGGAGCTGGAATCAGTCCACTGAAAGCCCTCTTAGTTGAAAATGAGTGTTTTTGTTGTCACTGGTTAAACCTGCCATGCACAGGTCACTGTGAATATACTGTGATTTATGAGGTGTAGAAATCTGTTAGTGGATGCAAGTGTGAAAGTTTAACGCAGGAACTACTGACAGATTCTTGGGTTCCTTTTTTAAAAAAAACAAATAATGGTTTATGTATCGAGGGGAGAAAATTGACAATGATTGCATTTCTAGAACACAGACTATTGATCTTTGCTGGATAAACCTTGTTGAAAGGTAGACAAATCTGCAAACATATGAATGCTTTGTAAGATTGTTCACTCATTTTGATAGTCTGCATGGTCCTTTTCTCTGCTTTGCAAAGGGATGGAGAAGCACTATAGAAGACGCAGAAAGAATTTACCAGAATTATAAGTTTATTAGTTAGTGTCTCAAGTAGGCTTACATTAACACTGCAATGAAGTAAATGTGAAAATTCCCTAGTTGCCTCACTCCAGCGCCTGTTCGGGTACACTGAGGGAGAATTTAACATGGCCAATGCATCCTAACTAGCACTGTTTCGGACTGTGGGAGGAAACGGAGCAGTTGAAGGAAACCCACGCAAAGACAGAGAGAATGTGCATACTTCATATAGACAATGGCCCAAGCTGGGCATCAAACCCCGGTCCCTGGTGCTGTGAGGCAGCAGTGCTAACAACTGTGCCATCGTGCCATCCAGAACCATGTACTAGAATTGAAGGTTATAGCCATTAGGAAAGATGATGAGCTGAAGCTCATTTCTATAGAAAAGAGATGAGTGAAAGGCAATCTGATTGGGATCTATATTCTAAAGAAAAGGTTCAATAACACAGACAAAGAGATGTTTCCATTTGTGAGAAATCCAGAACCAGTGATCATAACGATAAAATAGTCACTAAAACTTCTAATAGGGAATTCAGCATAAATTTCTTTACCCCAGAGAGTGGATAGAATATAGAACTTGTTGCCACATACTGTGGATGAAGCAAATAGCACAGATGTGTTTGAGGAAAACTAGGTAAACAGATGAGGAAGGAAAGAACAGAACAATGTACTATTCATGTTAGACGAAGTAAGGTGGGAGGAGGCTGGTGTGGATTGTAAAAAAACTAACATCGGCTTGTTGGGCCGAAGGGCATATTTCTGTGTTGTAAAAGGAAGCCAACTATGACCATAAATGTTGAATTTGAAGAGACTTTTAATGATGGGGAAGGTATAATGGCAAAGATAGATAAGATTAGGAAAAGAATTCCACAGTCTAATGACTGAAGATTCCAACATCAATATGGAGGATGAGAACTGACATACACTAGGAACTGGAGGAATGGGAGAAAGGCACAGAACCAAATAATTTTGCTATTTTACTTCTTGTTGATTGGATATTGATACCATGGAGATAGAACTTTGTCCACTTGATTATTGTGACGGTACTGGAAGCTCAGGTCTATCACCTGTCCAAGATCCAGCCGGATAGTTCACTTTTTAAGTAGGCACCAAATGTCTTTAAAACACGACTATTAAGGCTGTGGTTCGTTGGGATATTAACCATGTGCTGCATTAGAGACTGGTGGAAGCAGGTTCCATATTGAGTGAGAATCCCGGTCTCCCAGCCATGTGTTTCCCATCAGCCAGGGTGGCATGTTGTTTGCAAGTAGTGGGATTCTCCGTTCCTGCTGCTGTCAGTGGGAATTCCCATTGATGTCACCCAATGCCGGTAAAAAATCCAACGGTAGGGACACACTGCCGGCAGGACTGGAGAATCCCAGCGTGATTGGTCGGAGAATTTCAGCCATTAACTTTCACAGGGAATTTCACAGGGAATTCAGTCATCACAATTTTGTAAGTTTTGAGATACTTATAGAAAAGGATAGTAGTAGTTCCAGCGTGGAAGTACTCACTGGAGGAGGCTAACTATGTAAGAAGTGTGACAGCACCAGGTTTAAGTCCAACTGATTGATAGTAAATTCACAAGTTTTTGAGGCTGTCCTCTTCGTCAGGTGAATGAGCTGTCTTGGTCTCAAACAGCACATATAACAGCACAGACTGTTTACAGATTACTGATTAGAATCTTTACACTTAACCTGCTATTCAAGTCTTGAAGTGGCTAACAATGTGAGTGGAAGGAGCACTGAGCACAGGTTAAAGAGATGTGTATTGTCTCCAGGCAGCACAGTAAGTGAGGTTTTTGCTAACCCAGGCAAGTCATGGGGGGGTTATAGATAGTGTGACATGAACCCAAGATCACAGCTGGAAGAGAATACATTTACTAGCAATAGGCAGCATGGTCTTGTGAAGAGGAGGTTGTGTTTAACAAACTTGATTGAGTTCTTTGAAGAAGCGACAAGAAAAATTGACTAGGGTAGGGCAGTGGATGTTGTATACATGGACTTTAGTAAAACCTTCAATAAGGTTCCTCATGGCAGGCTGATACAGAAGCTGAAGTCATATGAAATCCAAGATACGCTGGTAAGATGGATACAAAACTGGCTAGGGCGTAGAAAGCAGAGAGTAGCAGTGGAAGGTGCTTTTCTAACTGGAGGTCTGTTACAAGTGTGATGAAAGAGCAGTGCTCTGAAAGCTCATGATTTCAGATAAACCTGTTGGACTTTAACTTGGTGTGTGAGACTTCTTACTGTGCTCACCCCAATCCAATGCCAGCATCTCCACATCATGCTTGCCTTATATTTTGCTTTGAATATTGTTGTCTCCCATTAAGATCCATGTATTTCTTCATGAATTCTAATAGATGAGTTCAGTTTCAAATGTGTATATTAGTATACTGGTATGGTGCTATTCTATTTGAAATATTATCTTGGGTGTTGTGGAATTAACTATAATGGGTTCAAAATATTTATTTGTGCAGAAGCTATACAATACATTTAATTGTCATCGTAGCAATTCTTAATGGGAACTTCCTTAAAGTTCTTGATAACATAATTCAGTGGCAGGAATACTGTGAGTTTCTGAATCACTGTCCTGTTGTCCTTTTGTGTTGCAATCAGATCTTGTTAAATGTTCATCAGAAATTTATCTGTTCACAAAGGCTTGCACTGTTGATGAGGTAACCGTCGCAAATTGTTTTTCGTGCTCAGCAGAAACAGTTTAGCGTTTGAACTTCTATTTGTTCTCTAATTGAAATGAGATTCTGGAGCAGAGCATGTGACCAGAGAATTGTTTGAAAGCGGGCAGGTGGGAGAAATGATGCTGTCTGCCAGCAGTTTTTATGAAGTCTGTTTTGTTGTTTTCCAGTAAAAGCAAGTCCAGGTCAGCCCCGCAGATTTCCCCGAGTAAGGCTGCCGGTGGAGAGTTTTGTGTTGCTGCCACATTTTCTTCTTCGCGGTCCTGGTTATTAGCCAATCCTGGTCTAAAGCGGGAGAAAGGTGAGTGCACTGTGCAACTCTTAAACTCATTGAGTAAATCAAACTGAGAACTACATTAAGGAAACCACCTATGGATTTATAAATAAATGCAAATCAACAAGTTCCCTCCCTTTTTTCTCTCTCCTGTCTTGAAAGCACTGACTGGTCACTAGTTATCCACCAAGATTACATTGCTATGCTGATTTTTGTAGTCTTCCACCACGACACCCTGCTTTCCCTCCAGCCAGCCAGCAGTAATAAGACCAATTGCCGCACAGACTGGGAACTGAACCTCAGGACGTCCTGTGAGCAAGGGTCATTGCTACATTTGATCTGAGGTGGAAAATGAACTCAAGTTTGGTGCACTTCAAGTCCCACTGCAGGACTTATGTCCTTCAAGCTGACAGTTACATTCAATCTGAGGGAGAGCGGCACGTTGACACAGTGGTTAGCACGGCTGCCTCACAGCACCAGGGAGCTGGGTTTGATTCCCAGGTTGGGTCACTGTCAGTGTGGAGTTTGCACATTCTACCCATGTCTGCGTGCGTTTCCTTCAGGTGTTCTGGTTTCCTCCACAGTCTGAAAGGTGTGTGGGTTGGGTGGATTGGCCCCTTAGTGTCAGAGTGCTAAAATAAATGCCTTGGATTATAGGGATAGAGCCTGTGTGGGATTGTGGTCAGTGCAGACTCGATGGGCTGAATGGCTTCCTTCTGCACTGTAGGATTCTATGAGTACTGCGTTGTTAAAGGTGCTGAAATATTGAACCAATGCTTTTGAAGTGAATGTGAAAGATCCCATGGCCCTTTTTTGAAGTCTCACAACACCAGGTTAAACTCCAACAGGTTTATTTGGCACTAGCTTTCAGAGTCTCAGGCTCCTTCATCAGGTGAGTGAGGACTTGTGTTCACAAACAGGTAACATAAAGGCAAAAGACTCAAATTGAGTTTGTGTCTTATATCACCTGTTTTTGAACACAAGTCCTCACACTCTTGCTGAAGGAACCTGAGACTGCGAAAGCTAGTGCCAAATAAACCTGTTGGACTTTAACCTGATGTTGTGAACTTCTGCCTGTGCTAATCCTAGTCCAACGCTGGCATCTTCACATCATTGGCCTTATTTGAAGAACATGGAATCCACCCAGTGTCTTAAACTCAACAGACACCAGCAAAACAGATGAACCTCCAAAAGATTCAGCAAGTGCATTTCAAAAATAATTTGTTTTTTCTGAAATGCTTTGGCAAGTCCTAAGATTATGAAATACAAGTATGCGTTTTTATTTTTAATTTCATATCTACATTTTTGCTTTGGCTCTCTGCCCCCTGTAACCAGGTTGAAGAAACATTCGGGCCAAGGCTTTGTCACTCATAACCTCTGCCATCCAAACCTCATCACATTGAACTGATAAGAGATTTCTGGGAACTCACTCAGGATTTCTCTCCTATTGCTCCCCCTGCCCAGCTCCAAAACTGGACAGGGAGTTTCTGTGTAGAATTGCCTTTCTTATGTTGATACAGGTTAGGAAAAATTGGATTTTTATTTTTTTCACTGATATACAACCCACCCCTCTCCAGCAGTGGTGACCCCCCATCCCCCCCACCACAGCAGTCTTCAACCTCCCCCGGCCCCCCTCCCCTCTGCAGCCCACCTCAATCGCTGCCTTCCCTCCATCTTGGACCAATCGCTATGCAGAGTGGCAGCAAAATCTCCCACCGATTGCCCTTAGGCCCACCCACAATAGGCCCTGCCCCCTTGATACTGCCTGATGTCCAAAGGTAACCTCCAGGATGTTGATAATGGAGGATTCAGCACTGATAATGCTACGAATGTCAAGGGGAAATGGTTAGGTTCTTTCTTGCTGGAGATAGTCATTGCCTGACATTGTGTGGCATGAATGCTACTTGTGACTGCCTGAATGTTGTCCAGGTCTTGTTCATGAGAAGCTGAGGAGTTGCAAATGGTGCTGGACACTGGGGACCATTCCCACTTTTGACATGATGGAGGGAGGGTCATTGGTGATGCAGTTTGAAGACAGTACCCTGTGGAACTCCTGCAGATATCCTGGGGCTGAGATGATTGGCCTGCAATGATTACAGTCATTTTACTTGTGCTAGGTATGGCCCCACCCAGTGGACTGTTGCGTTGTTCCTATTGACTTCAGTTTTGCTAAGGCTCCTTGATGTCACATCCGGTGAAATGCTGCCCTGGTGTCAAGGGCAGCCAATCTCAACTCACATCTTAAACTCATCTCTCTTTTGTTCATGTTTGAACCAGGACTGTAATGAGCTCAACAGCTAAGTGATGCTGACAAAACTCAAATGAATGTCAGTGAGTAGGTTCTACAGAGTAGGTGCCACTTGATAGCACTGTCATCAATACCTTCCATCACTTTACTGATGATCAAGAGTAGACTGATGGGGCAATAATTGGCAGGATTAGATTTGTCTTGTTTTTTATGAACAAAACAACCTGGGCAAAGTTCCACAATGTTTGGTAGATGCCAGTGTTGTAGCTGCACTGGAACAGTTTGGCTGGGATGTGACTAGTTCTGGAACACAGGTCTTCAATACTACTGCCAGGATGTTTTCAGAGCCCATAACCTCTTTGTGTACAGTGCCTTAAGCTATTTCCTAATATGGAGTGAATCAAATTGGTTGAAGATAGGCATCTGTTACATTGGAACCTCAGGAGGAGATTGAGATGGAGCATCCACTTGGTAATTCTGGCAGAAAATGATTACAAATGCTGTCTTTTGCATTGATATGCTGGGCATGGCTCCCCTATCATTGAGGATGAGGTTGTTTGTAGAATACTTCTTATAGTTAATTAAGTTGTCCATCACAGTTCTGCAGGACTGCAGAACTTTGATCAGATACATACTTTTAAACAGAATCAATGACTACCTTCTAAATCATAACTCTGATGATTCTGTGAAAATTCAGATGTGCATGAAGGTCCATAGCACAGATACCATCAAAGGAAATAAAAGAAAAAATGGAAGATAAGGTACATCAAAAAGTAGTCACAAGATGAACATAGGCATCTCTTCCTAAATGACAGTTTACTCAGAGTGAAAAGTTAAAATACCAATTATCTTACAATATGTGAAGCCCAAAACTCCTGCAAGTGCTAAGTCAACCCTTCAGAACAGAGTTTTTAGCCTAAAGCAGTTACATGCCAGCCACTTTTCTGTGTCTAATTTTGTTAGGAACCAGAGCAGAAATTCGATGGTAATGAAGTTAACCTGGACCCCAACTGTTTTTGATTTTGGCATTAGGGTGAGCATAAAAGTTTCATACCAGGTGTGACTCTATTGACCACTGGGAAGTTTTTATTATTAAAACAAACTTTATTTAATGATACGGTTTAACTATAGCAAAAAGAATTAGCATACCTTTTACCAGTTAAAACACTTAAATATGACAAGGTGTAATCCTTTACTGCAAGCTATCTTTATTAATTCGAATTTAAGCAATATTCCCCATAGATGCAAACTTCTTTTCAGAATCAGTAAAAACGCATGGGCTTACATGAGTTGCTAGTCTTCCAGCCTTTTAACACCTCTGGACAGAGATACAGAAAAACAGCTGTCTTCTGACTCTCAGACAGTAGCCTGCAGAGAAAAACCTGCCTTCAAACAGCAGAACTCCAAAGACCTGGCTGCAGATAGCAAAACCCAAAAGAGAGAAAGAGGGAGAAAAACGTCTATTGCCATTTGCAGACCTTTGGTGACAGAGGCCGCGACTTCAAGAGTTAGAGACAGAGAAACAGCTGCTTCTCCTTTTCAAATCCAAACAGCAACTGCGTGCTTGTTCAGCATTGCTCTGTCCATTCACATGACTCTCTTTCTTTTGTCAAACAGCCCGATAGAACCCTATTCTGAAATACCAGGGGACAACTCTAAAATAACAAAACTGCATGAACTCGGATTAAAACAAACATCCCAATAATTAGGAGCAGTTATTCTTCTGCATGTTCAGCAAGTGGGCTGCCAGTTGCAGATAGATCGGCACAATTTAACCAGAGTTGAATCTTAACATCTCCTTCTCAAGAAGCATGACGCAAGTACATTTGTTAAAAATACAGAATCATCACAATATCATGTTAGGAGTTAAATTCAAGGATGAAAAAAATAACAAATGCTGGAAATACTCAACAGGTTTGGCAGCATCTGTGGAAAACAGTGTTAATGTTTCAAATTGAGATTACCCTCAATCAGAATTTTCAGCAATGGTGTTTTTATCTCAAATTTCCAGCATCTGCAGTATTTTATTTTTGAGCTACGTTTAAGCATCTGTTGGAGCTGTTGGACCAGGGTTCAATTCCTGGCTTGGATCACTGTCTGTGTGGAGTCTGCACATTCTCCCCAGTTTCTTTTCATAGGGGTTTACAGCATGGAAACAAGTCCTTTGGCCTAACTTGTCCACGCCTCCCAATTTTTACCAATAATCTAGTCCCAGTTGCCCAATTCCTTGTGTCTGTGTGGGTTTCCTCGGGGTGCTCTGGTTTCCTCCCACTGTCCAAAGATGTGCTGGTTAGGTATACTGACCGTGTTAAATTCTCCTGTAGTGTACCCGAACAGGTACTAGAGTGTGGCAACTAGGGGATTTTCACAGTAACTTCATTGCAGTGTTAATATAAGTCTACTTGTGACTAATGACTCTGGTCATTCACAATATACATATGTTGTTGAAATGAATTTACTGCTGCTTTTAATATCCCAATGCTTGTCCATCTCTTCTGTCCTTAGATCAATCAAAACAGTCAGTAGTGGATTCCCTATTCATCATTAGTTGCTATGGTAACCTGGTGGAGCATACAATTGAGCCACGGCCAATCAACACTGCGCAGAAGATCAACGATGATACACAGCTGGAGCTGTTAACATCTCCCCGAGCTAGCTGGTCTCTGGCCAGGTAAGACATTCAGACACTCCATGAATACACCTGTTCCAGTAGCGCCTGACATGCAATTGTGAAGGTATTTTGCTCTGTTGAATGTGTAACTTGCAGTAAAGGTAGCAGTTTTGCAGATGACTGCTGCAATGGTGACACAGTGGTCCGGTGGTTAGCACTGCTGCCTTACAGTGCCAGGGACCCAGCTTGGGTCACTATCTGTCTGGAGTCTGCACATTTTCCTCGTGTCTGCGTGAGTTTCTTCTGGATGCTCCAGTTTCCTCTCTCAGTCCAAAGACGTAGTGATTAGAAGCATTGGCCATGGTAAATTCTCCCTCAATATACCCGAACAGGCACCAGAGTGTGGCGACTAGGAGATTTTCACAGTATTGCAGTGTTAATGTAAACTTACTTGTGACTAGTAAATAAATTTTTACTTCAAGTATTACTTGAGATATTTAAGACGCTTCCCTCGACAGGTTTTAATAATGATACTTTCACAAAGAAACTCCTTATGAAGACAGTACCTTTGATAGAGCAAGTTGGTGGACATGGAAGGGACAATTTTAAAACATGATGTAGGCATTCATATAGGTATGCAGCCCGGTGAAAGTTGGGAAATGGTGTCCAGTAGTAATTGGTGCTGGGATCACAGAGCTGTACTATAGACACAAACCATCTGGCCTCCAATACCAGTTTACAGAAAATATCAAATCAACACCAAATTCTGAAGAAGACTGTGACAAGTTACAAGGAGATGATAACAAGCTGACAGAATGAGCATGTAAATGGCAAATGAATTTCATTATTGAGAAGTTTGGGGTGCTGCTTTTCCTATAGGAAGAACAAGGGGGCAACCTTGCAATGTAAGAGTCTTAATGGGGTAGAGGAACAAAAGGACCAATGGATACAGCTTGGCAAATCATTAAAAATAGCGACACAGGTTAAAAAAAGCTGTAAAACATGCTAACGACAACGCTGAGATTCATTTCTAGAGGAATAGAATTTAAAAGCAGAGAAGTTATATCAAACACACTGCCGAATTTTCAAAGGTGACAGAACTGGAAAGTTGTGTTGTAGAGTGGTGAATCCATTTTTCAGCATATTCCCACCTCTGGCCTATTTTGGTGATGTTGGTAGGTGTGAGAAACAGCTTGTAAACTGGTATTGGAGGCCAGATGGTTTGTGTCAATAGTACAGCTCTGTGATCCCAGCACCAATTACTACTGGAAACCATTTCCCAACTTTCACCAGGCTGCATACCTATATGAATGGCCATGATGTAGAGATGCCGGCATTGGACTGGGGTAAACTCAGTAAGAATCTGGCAACACCAATTTTAAATCCAACTGATTTATTTGATAGTAAATCTGTGAACTTTCGTCTTCGTCAGGCAAATGCAGGAGCATTCCGTGGCAGTGTAGCCAGACTCATCATCGCAACACTAGAAACAGAAATCATCTTAGTACATAGTGACACTTTGTATTTGCATATAAACATCTACACACAAATTGATAAAGCCACACATAAAGGTGGTCATCTGAATGAGGGTGATTTTGGTCATGTTTCTCCTCCTTGTCTAGAGGTTTTTACATCACATCCCTACAGACACAGTCCATTTTTGACTTCCAAATGAAGAGATAAACTGTTTGGGTAATTGCCACAGCACAGTAGTGAGACATGGGCTAGACCTGCAAAACTGAGAGCACCTCACAGCTGATAGCCAGGTTCTTAACTGGCAGTGTCCACCTTTGATGGTGGGCTGCTGTCTCCTCAGTGTTGGAGGACTTCCAATTGACCAGCCTGCACTTGCACCCCACTCTGCATCCTTAATTGGGTGGCAAGTGTGCTCCTGTCCTCTGACTGGACCTCTTTAAAATCACATCATTGTTCTGATGTTGAGATTGTGGAGGGTCAGAACCCGGAAATTACCCCAACATCAGGGTCCTAACCCAAAATGAAAATTTGGCCTATAGAATGTTGGTTAGATAAAGTTTGGTGAATTAACTTTTGTTCTCATCACCATACTATAAATATGATTGATAGGTATTGGGAAAGTTGCAAAATATGCTAAAAGAATTGAGAGGTGATAATTGAACATATTGAGGCTGAGTTCTCTAAGAAGGGGAGATTGAATCTTGAACTAAGTCAAGTAAAGAATCTAAGTCAAGTAAAGAACTTGACTAAGTCAAGTAAAGAACTAAGTCAAGTAAAGTTTAAGTAAAGAATCTTGAACTTTAGAAGGAGCTCGAGAGGATAGATACTGAGAAGATTTTTCTATTGTGGGGAAATCCAAAACTAGGGCATAGAAATATAAGATAGTCACTAATAAATCTAACAAGGAATGCAGAAGAAACTCTTTATCCAGAGTGACTAAAATGTGGAACTTCCTACCACATGGTTCAGAGTAGACACTTCCATGCATTTAAGGGGAAGTTAGGTAAATACCAACAGAAGAAAGAAATCAAATGAAATACTGATAGGGTTAGATTATATAAAGTGGAGTACTTGTGTGGAACAGAAACACTAGCAGGGATCAGTCGAACTGTATGGTTTGTTTCTGACATTCTGTGTTGCAGGCAGGGCTGAGGCTGACTTTTCAGCTACAAGATAAACTTACAGGCCTGGCCTGCTTTCACACTGTCAGCCTCCCTCCATCCTCAGAAGCACTAGCTGGAGACGTACAGCAGTAGGATCTCAGGCAACAGGAGACCTCTGCAGGTGAACCTGAGAAAAGAAATTGCACATATGGTAAAAGTTGACTTGTCTAAAGCAGTGATGTGGAATTGCCAGCATTGGACTGGGGTGGGCACTGTAAGAAGTCTCACAAAATCAGATTAAAGTCCAACAGGTTTATTTGGTAGCACGAGCTTTCAGAGTGCCATTCATGACTCTCATCTGATGAAAGAGCGGAGCTCTCAAAGCTGTTTAACCTGGTGTTGTGAGACTACTTACTGTGTCTAAAATAGTAAAAGGCAGGTTAGGACATAGGTCAGGATGTTAACCTTCACAAGCAAATGTGCTCTGGGCTTTAGGGTAAAGTGAGAGAACTGCAAAGCCACTAGAAGCATTGAAAAAAAATTAAATGTTCGTATTGGGGCAGCGTGGAGTTTTGCTGTCTCCTTGAACTCAGCCATGATAATCAGCCTTCTTCAATTGTAACTGCTGTGTGACATAACTCAGCAGAGATGAGGACTTGAATGCATGGGTAAATAGCTCAGTACCACACCATTGTTACATTTGCCCACTGAGGTAGGTGGATATTTTTATTAAATTTTAATCCATTTCACTACATGCTGTAGCTCTGCCAATCTCCATAATGGGCGGGGAGTTCAGAGTAGAACCTTTGGAGATATATGGCAAGAAAGCTTCAAGCGCCTTAGAACTAAAGGGTTAGTCAAGTACAACAAGTTATAGTAAACAGGAACTGTGATCATCGCAGAAGCTTTTAACCCAGCATCTGAGGACCAGAGCCACACTGAAGCAGTGACGCAACAAAGCTTCCCAGTTTCAGTTAATGAAAATTTGAAAGACTGTTTTTATGAGCTGAACCCTTTGAATCTCATTGACAGTCATTAAATTCATTCAATGCTTGTGATCATTATACCCGAGCTTTGCAATTACTGAACAACAATCACCTGGGATGTCATGCGTTTTAATGGCAAGACAATGGAAGACAAGGTCAGCTTGAACTGTCACTACCTATGTCTCCCCCCACTTGATGAGTTTCACTGAGAAGCAGCACTCATTAGGAATAGCCCTTGCTATCCATTTCAGGTTTGTTTTGCTTCATAGTCTCTATAAACTGTAAATGGATTTTTTTAAAAAGCAAATGTATAACCAGCACCTGTTCAGTCTCCTGTCCTAATGCTGTTGACTCCTGCTGGGGTACAGTTTCTTGAGGCACCCTGGGAATCCAGTTGAGGGGGCAGGGTGCGTGCAAGTACAATTGATGTAATAAGGAAGACAGTTAGTATTCAATGTTCTTGAAAATGTTATTAATCTTGAAAAGATTACAGTCAGCATCATAAGTACAGTGGACTGCATCAAGGTCCCAAGAGGTCTTGGCCTCTGCCAAAGCTGTTATTTAATTGAGCACTGAGAGTTGTGCAAGTGTGGTTGTCTTGGCATTCTACTCCGTGTAAATGTGTGGCTTTCTCTCATCACCCCTCCTAGTGGCTGGCATCATCAGTGCATTCTACATGTTTTGAAGAGATGTACTGTGGACCCAGTTATAAAACTTGATCTGAGCAGTGAGATACTACAAAATAGCTTGTAATATCATCCATCACCCATCTTAAATGGGGTGAAAGGACAACCTCTTGTAATGGCCATTCACGCTTCAGCTCAGCAGGGCTTGCCAGAATGGGGCGCATGGGGCCTCACAATTGTGTATGGAACTAAGTAAATATTTGTTTACTACTGTTTACAAGCCACACAGCTGGAAGCAATGGTTGGAGTTCCCTTCAATGGCTGTGTCCTTTCAGAATTGTCTGTTTTCAGTCAGCTACATTTGGATAGTGCATGGAAGGGGGAGGTGCAGGTGTCATAACTTTGATTAGTTTTCTGTGGAGAGACCAACTGCTTTCACATGTTTCTTTTGAAGGTGGAGGGTTCCAGGGAATTTCTAGACCAGCAAACCTGGTCAGTCACCCCTCCTCCAAAATAGCAATCTCCCCTCTGCTTCAATCCTGTCCAAGTGCTAATTGCAATCAGCAGCATTTTACTTCAGCAGGTCACTGCTTTTTCCAAGGGGAATTTGCGATTCTTGTGATTTATTCGTTCTGTGCTTCTTGATGACTGCTGTTTTTTAAGTTATTTTCACATGATTTTGTTACAATTAAAAGATGTAATGGGTCTTGAAGTTCGTAAGTTCATTTGTCACAGACCAGTTATTTCAAGTTATGTATTTTAGTGAAGTCCAGCAATGAACACTTTTTAATGAGAACATTAAAAAACAACTCAAATTGCAAAAGGCCAGACTTTGAGACTGGGTAATGCAAATGCCACACATGGAGATTTTATAAAGACTGTTTTTAATGGACAGAGATAAATACAGTCCAGTATTATAATTAATTTTTTCACCCAAATTAAATCTTTCTTGGAAAATACTTTACTCTCATAATTAGCTTTTTTTTGGCATTTCACTTGTCTGCATTACTTGCGGTTATAACTTTGCCTGCATCGATTATGTGCAAGTATTTGTAGCTGGATTACAATGTATTTTAGGTACTGAAATGGAAAGGACTTTTAATTGGAGTAAAGAAAAACTTGCATTTCTACAGCAGCTTTCATGATCTCAAGATGTTCGTATGAGCTTTGTAGCCAAAATATGCTTTTGAAATGTTATTGTTGTAGTATAGGAAAGATTAGATGGTGGGGTGATCAGCAAATTTGCAGATGATATAAAGATGGCTGGACTTGCGGATAGTGAGGAGCATTGTCAGGTGATGCAGCAGGACATAGATAGGCTGGTAGCTTGGGCAGATAGATGGCAGATGGAATTCAATCCTGATAAATGCGAGGTGTTACATTTCGGGAGAAAGAATGTAGAGGGGAGGTATATGACAAAGGGTAGACCTATTAAGAGTATAGAAACGCAGAGGGACCTGGAGGTGCAGGTGCAACATCTCTGAAGGTGGCAGAGCAGCGGAGAAGGTTGTGAAGAAAGCATATAGTATGTTAGCATTTATAGGAAGGGGTATAGAGTACAAGAGCTGGCCTTTAATGTTGCAGTTGTATAAAATGTTGGTTAGACCTCATTTGGAATACTGCGTCCAGTTCTGGTCGCCTTACTACCGGAAGGACATGGCGACTCTGGAGAGGATGCTGCCTGGTAATGGAAGATCTGAGTTACGAGGAGAGGTTGGGAAATTGGGGCTGTTTTCGTTAGAAAGATGTAGACTTAGAGGAGATCTAATAGAGGTGTACAAGATTATGAGGGGTATAGATAAAGTAAACAAGGTTAAGCTTTTTCCTAGGATGAACTCAAATAGCACAAGGGGTCACGGGCTTAGGGTGAGGGGGGCAAGTATAATTTGGATGCTAGAGGGAATTTTTTCACACAGAGGGTGGTGGGGTATGCAATGCGTTGCCAAGTAAACTGGTGGAGGCAGGCACTCTGGAGTTATTTAAGAAATACTTAGATGGGCACATGAACAGAATGGGAATGGAGGGGTATAGCAAACTGATTTAAAATAGGGATCATGAGTCTCCCCATGGGAAGTGTGTAAATAAATGATGATATTGATGTACTTGTTTTTATCCTGCAGGTGCTTTGGTCCACCTTGTTGTCTACAAGGGGCATACATACGATGGGTCGTGAGAGGGCTGCTCTTGTATTTTTTCGAGAGTATCCTAGTGCTTCACGTCGTTAGTGTACGCTTGACCTGGACCATTTGATGGGCAACACGACAGTTCAGTGACTATCGCTGTGCTGTGCAGATACATGGATTTGGGCCTGTGTCTGTGGAAGTTTGCGCATTCTCCCCGTGCTTGCGTGGGTTTTTTCCGGGTGCTCCGGTTTCCTCCCACATCCCAAAAATGTGCTCTTAGGCTAATTGGCAAAACAAATTCTCCCTAAATTGTCTCAAATTTGGTTTTTAATCCACAGATCTATAAACATAGACAGAGATCACGGGTAGAGGTGGGAACATTGAGGTGGCGGCACGGGCTCGTTGGGCCGAAGGGCCTGTTTCCCATGCTGTTTTGTTCTTTGTTCTTTGTTCTGTGTGGGGTTCACACCTTCTTGCTCTGTCTGCATGGGTTTCCTCTGGGTGATATGCTTTCCTCTTATAATCCAAAAGATGTGCGGGTTAGGTTGATTGGCTGTGCTAAATTGTCCCTTCGTGTCAGGGGGAATAACAGGGCAAATGTGAGGGGTTACGAGAATAGGACCTGGGTGGGATTGTAGTCAGTACAGACTCGATGGGCTGAATGGCCTCTTTCTGTACTGTAGGGATCTTATGATTCTAACATGTAATGGAATTCAGCACCATTAGTTGTATTGCTAATATATTTTGAACAATCCTTGACTAAACATACAGTGAGGGAACTGAACTGATCACAACTTCCAAACCGAAAAGAGACCCAGCAGCTTTATTTTGTCCTGTTATTTATGCGGTGAATTGTCAAATGCAAGGCTGATTAACAATCTGCACAATCCTGCCCCATTCTTCACCAGAAAGTTCCGGTTATTTTTTCATTCAAGACTTTTCAATAGCAGAATGACTCATTTGTAACAACTGAAAGAATTTTCTTAATCCTGTGAAAAAGCAGGATGCACCTACCCACCTGAAGGAAGGGTACTCTTACTGCTGAGTATTTGTTATGAGTACTCCCTGCTGTGGTGTCAGATGTGATGCATGTCCCTAACTATAAGGCAGTGCACGTAGAGGGCTGCCAACTTCAGAGCCCTGCACAATACCTGATATTGACTAAATCTTGTGTGTTTTTCAGTCTCCTTAAAGTGGCTAATCTCCATTCTCTCCAGGACCTTGGCTGCTGTCATTTATGGCTGATATTTTGTTCATTTTCAACAGTTTTCTAATGTTGATGCTCTGTCAATCATTAATAATGTTAAAACATCACCATTATCATCATCAAAGTATATACCTAGCTGTACACTTAAACTAGCATTGATCCATCATTATTGGGTCTGGAGTGGATCTAAGTAATATCATTGCTGTCTGATTCCTGAATGACTCATCTGATGAAGGGACAGCTCTCCGAAAGCTCATGATTCCAAATAAACCTGTTGGATTTTAACCTGGTGTTATGAGACTTCTTACTATGCCTACCCCAATCCAACACCTGCACCTTCATCTCTTGAATGAGAAGGGAGAAGGGAGATACTATGGCTGGAACCTCAATGTTAAATGCCAGTATCCCAATGACTTGATTCAGGTTTTCAAAATTCTATGGTCAACTTAATTGTATTAAAGATTAAATTAAGATATATTGTTCTTGTGCTGCCTAACTGGATGGGTTCTCAACCTAAGACTAGTCTGCGAACAAGCAAAGCTGAGGTGTGTTATCACGATTTTTAAAAATGTATTCATTCATGGGATGTGGGCATTGCTGCCTATGCCAGCATTTATTGCCCATTCTTGAGGGCAGTTAAGAGTCAACCATATTGCTGTGGCTCTGGAGTCACATGTAGGCCAGACCAAGTAAGAACAACTGATTTCCTTCCCTAATGGATATCTGTCTGGCAAGTCAAGATGGCACCGGAGCAAGATGACTTCTTGCAAGCTTTGCCCAGCATATCTTCTAATTCTATCTTTTACAACTGTTCTTTGCCTCTAAAATTCTTTTCTAACTCTTTTAAGCACCCTACCTATGACTGTAACACTACATTCTGCACACTCCCCTTTCCTCGTCTATGTACGGTATACTTTGACTGTATAATGCACAAGTAACAATATTTTCACTGTATAAAATATGTGGCAATAATAAATCAAATAGTGAACCAGACGTGTTCTTATGACAATTGATTCATGGTCGTCATTAGACTTTTAATTCCAAATTATTTTTATTGAATTTGAATTCAATCTTTACCATCTGTCAAGGCAGGATTTGAACTCAGGTTCCCAGAGGGTCGTCAGATTATTCATCCAGTGATAATACCACTACACTACTGCCCCCTCAGGGAATAAAGAAAGTTTATCATTCCCACATTTACTTGGGAGTTTGATTTTTGTAGTCTAAAGCAACAGTCAGATGTGAGTTTCATGGTCTGAGATTTGCACCTTGTGCTATTCTTCCAGTGTTTTCACATTGAAGGAGATTAGTTAATGGTAGATACAGAGTTGTCCCTCCATAAACTGCATTCCTTAGCAGAAAGATGTCATTATTTGTCAAGTTCACTGTTTTGCCTTTTGCCCGACTGGGATAGTATAGGGTTTTGCTGTTGAGATCCAAACTGAATCTAAAACAGAAAGGAGCAGGACTTTTTCCTGCAGGGACTCTAATTCTGCTTTACCTTGGTGTCAGATCAGGCTGTGAATTGAGATTGCAATTGCATATTACCGCATTGTCGTCTGAATTCATCTAAATAAAGAATTCAGGAGTGAGTTTTTTAATCAGAATATAGTACTTGCTGGCACAAGAATTAGCTGATGCAAATAGTTTAGATGCATTTAAGAGGATTCTAGCTGAGGTTGAAATGGATAGAAGATTATAATGATTTGGTTACATGAAAAAAGAACTTTTATTTATTTCACAATCTTGAGACCTGCCAAAGGATGTTACAGCTAAGCAATTGCCCTTTGATGTATAGCCAGTATTGTAATGTAGAAGAAGAGCAGCAGGTCACTCAAGTAGGGCGTTAACACATAAACACGACAGGCTAAAGGACCTATATTATGCTATACATTCTTTGTAACATTTTTATATGTACAAGAAATGAACACATCAGTTGAAATTTGGCTTATGAATGAGATTAAGGTTGCTAGCTTTAACAAAATAAATCTGTGCCCAAGATCGCTTGGCCCTAAATTGACAGAAATTATTCTTTCCACGTGCCACCCAATCAGGTCCATAAAGTGGCTGGGTGGCTTGCACATCTGGAGCAGATATGGTATGAAAAATTTAAGTATCTTGACTCAAATATGGGAAATCATTTACGACACTAATGATAAGCAAAAGATCCTCACTCAGTATTGTGCTTAGCCTTGCAGAAGTCAAGCCATTGTCGCCACATTGCAGAACAGCTATGTCTGAGTGACATTTAGCAATTAGCCTGGGAAAAGGATGGGGTCCACTTATGGAGGGGAAGGAAAGGATATGTTAGAACATCAAACAAGGTTCATCATGAGTGGAATAAATCTTTTTAGATGGTGAGATGTTACCTGAAAGTGGTCTGCATTGCGTCTTTAGTGATATCCAGAGCAAGAGCCAACAAAACAACTTCAGTGAGATATATTTAATTTTGATTAGATTTGATTTATAATTGTCACATGTATTAGCACAGTGAAAAGTATTATTTTTTGCATGTTATATAGACAAAGCATACCATTCATAGAGAAAGAAAGGAGAGAGTGCAGCATGTAGTATTACAGTCAAAGCTAGAGTGTAGAGAAAGATCAACTTAGTGTGGGGTAGGCCCATCAAAAGTCTGATAGCGGCAGGGAAGAAGTTGTTATTAAGTCAGTTGGTATGTGACCTCAGACTTTCGTATCTTTTTCGCAACGGAAGAAGGAGGAAAAGAGAATGTCTGGGCTGCAAGGGTCCATAATTATGCTGGCTGCTTTTCTGAGGCAGCGGGAAGTATAGACAGAGTCAATGGATGGGAGGGTGGTTTGCATGATAGATTGGGCTACATTCACAACCTTTTGTAGTTCCTTGTAGCCTTGGGCAGAGCAGGAGCCATACCAAGCTGTGATACAACCAGAAAGAATGCTTTGATGGTGCATCTGTAAAAGTCGGTGAAAGTTGTAACTGACATGTCAAATTTCCTTAGCCTCCTGCGCAAGTAGAGGTGTTGGTGGGCTTTCTTAACTCTAGTGTCAGCATGGGGGACCAGGATAGGTTATTGGTGATCTGGACACCTAAAAACTTGAATATTGAAAACTTGAAATTTTAATTATGGAAAGCATAATTTATTCTTGCTAAATGTTTTGTGTTTTTTCTCCCTCTGCTATTTAGGACTCCACAGTGGAATGAACTGCAACCACCATTCAATTCAAATCACCCGCTGCTGCTCAGTGCTGATGCTGTGCAACACTGTCAGAACCAGCTGGCTGGATGTAAGTAGTTCTCTGTCCGTCTTTGTTATCTTGGTGCTAAGCTGCAATATGTTGCAGACATTCCAATTAATTCTTGGAACTTTAATATAGCAGAATCTTATTGTTTAGGATGTTATTTGGACCAGGCGTCAGAGATATTATAGTGCTCCCAAAGTTAGTTAGTCTCTTGAGGTTTTTCGACTGATGTTAATAATTTATTATCCTCAATTGTTCACCCTGTTAGTGTTTAAAATGCTAAGATGATCTAATAAAGAAAAACTACTTCCTCTGACAGGGAAATCAACAACAAGGCAACATAATCTTAAAAATGGAAGCTACGCCATTTAGGAGAGAAACCAGTAACACTTTTTCATGCAGACAGAAATAGAAATATGGAATTCTCTGTTCCAAACAGTGTAGATTTTAGGACAAGGATCTTCCAAGACTTGAGACAGATGTCTGTAAGATAATGATATCTAGGAATTTAGTAAGTTGTATTGAGCTACATTTCAATCATGATCTGATGGAATGATGGAGCAGGTTTGAAGTGTTCAGTGACTTGCTCCTTCTTGGGCCTGTTCCTGTATTGCACTGTTCTTTGTTTTTGCCTGATGATAGTGAGTATGTTGAGACCTGCAGCGAATTCTCTGCTGCCACTCGATGTGAACGAAGCTTTGGCTGGACCGCCAAAGTTTCTGTTTCCATTTGCAATGGGGCAGCAACAGCCAAGATCGGAAAATTCCGTCCCGGTTTCAAGACATTGTCCAGTTCTTCAATGACACCCCCATGTGCTTGACCTTCTTTGTGAGCTTATATGTTGGGTGGAATTTTACCGTCACATCTGCCCAAGATTCATACAATCCCACCTGAGGCCAACAGAGAATGCCATTCTCCAAGCCTCGCCCACCCCCTGGAATTGGGGCAGGCATGCCGGTAAAATTGAGTACTAACAGGATATTTAACTGCATTGGACATTCTTCGCCAAAGCTTGCTCTTTGCCTGCCATAGATATGGACCTTTTCCTGCAGCTGGAACGTTACTGGAATCAATTGAAAAGTGGAACTCTAGGGTTTAACCCCTGTTTCTGAAAGTTCCCACTACTGCTAGAACATAGAACATAGAACAGTACAGCATAGTAAAGGCTCTTCAACCCTTGATGTTGTGCTGAGCTATATTCAAACCCAAGATCAAGCTATCCCACTCCTTATCATTCTGGAGTGCTCCATGTGGCTATCCAATAACTGCTTGAAAGCTCTAAGAGTATCCAACTCCATTATGACAGCAGGCAGGGCATTCCATACCCCAGTGACTCTCTGAGTAAAGAACGTATCTTGGACATCTCTCCTATATCCCCCACCATGACCGTTATAGTCATGCCCCCTAGTAACAGCGACATCCACCTGAGGAAATAATCTCTAAACATCCATTCTATCTATCCCCGCCATCATTTTATATACTTACTGCATTTAGGAAAAGCTAATTTAGTGCAAACTGATCATGATACCCTCTGACTTTCCCTTCTCTGACTCTGAATAACGTGAACTCGGCAAAGGCCTTGGTTTTATTTCTTTGCACCTTCCTCAATAAATTTCAATCTCTGCACAGTGCTGAGCGCTTCTTTTGTTATCTCCGCCTCCATGCTCATTTCTTTGGCCTAGAATCTTCCCCCAAATTAGTGTGCCTTTTAACCCACCTCCAACATTTTCCTTTAATCTGGATCCTTCCCTCTGAACTGTTACCCTCTATAGATCCTTTCATTGAAAACTGCCAGTGTAATATCAGCCATCTCAGTTTTTCTTCTCCTCCCACTCAGTCCAATGTAGCTCCCTTTGAATTTGTAACAGTCTGTTCTCTCAGGTTCAACCCTGACACAATCATCAAAGTTATGGACAAGGCTGATGATGTTCGCGTCTCATGTCCTGATCAAGCAAAGGCCAGATATCTACTTCCTCCTACCTCCCCCCGAGATCATGACCGTATCAAGCTATTGTTTCCAGAGGAAAAAAGAACTTCAGTTCTGATGAAAAGTCTGAAACATTAACTGTTTTTCTCCCCACAGATGCTACATGAAACTGTTGAGAATTTCCAGCATTTTCTGTTATTATTTCAGTACAAACTAATTTGTGCCTGTCGTATATTAGTTGTGTTGACCAGTAGCACTAACAGGACAAAAGATGATAGGGTGCCAGACTGAGTTTTGAACCAGCTCAACACTGATTTATTTAAGAGCCATTGCCAGATTGAAGTTGTGCAATCATAGAATCATATAGTGCACAAGAGACCCTTTGCCCCATCGAGTCTGCATCAGCACACGGGAAACACCTAAACTCCCATCTAATCCCATTTACCATAGATGCTATGACATGGCAGGTGCTCAGCCATTTTTTAAAGGGTGTGAGGCAACCCGCCTCTACCACCTTTCTTCCAAAGCTCACCTCACACTTTTCAAATTTAAATTCCATCTACCACTTATCTGTTCATTTGGCCATTCCATCTATGCTTTCTTGCAGCTCAAGATACTCCGCCTCACCGTTAATCACCAATCTTTGTGTCATTCACTAACTTATTAATCCTACCCTCCACAGAATCATTTATGTCTTTCGTATAAATGATGAATAATAGAAGAGCCATGTGGTATGCCACTGGACACCAGCTTCCAGTCACTAAAGCAGCCTTCATGGAAGAGAAAGGAAAATTTGCAAATACCTCTAGTGGTTTCACAATGTGTTATGTGATTAATCACACAGAGATACATTGCTTTACATTACATAACATCCCTACTCCTTTCCTTCAGTAGCACAACAACAAACTTTTAAACAGTAATGATTCACCAGATGAAGAAGCAGTGCTTCTAAACAAACCTTTTGGACTTTAACCTGGTGTGAGACTTCTTTCTGTGGAGGAATAAAGTGAAATTTATTGCCAGATATTCAAAACAAAATGGTGGCCTATCTATACGAGTGCCTATATTCACCCGTGCCCACCATATGCATATGGTTTCTAAGCATTTTGACCCCCACCCACTACATTTAGATGCCTCCCTGCTAGCTGTCACACCCTTTCACCTGAGATGAGCTTGGTGGGCGTTCGGGGGCAGGGGGGTGTGGGGGGGAGGTGGTTGCATAGGATCTTCTTCCTTCAAAATTTACACCAGTCAACTTGACTCTTGAGTGGTCAAGGCATTTCGCTGAGAAATGAACCAGCAAATGGCTATCACTTATTGGGTTTAGGCGAAACATGCCTACATGTTCTTTCCATCTGCAAAGAACTGGGCTGTATGTTATTGTATGTAGCTTCCAAAACGGAGTCAGGAAGATATAAATCTCTTTACAACATTGGCTTTGGTTAATTGACCTCAGGCAGGGTAGCTACAATTAGATTTAGCACCCAGGCTAAAGGAATCCCAATCAGGATTACTTGTTCCTGATCATTATTCATTGAACTCCACTGAAAGTGTATGTAATTTGGACATCAACTCAGGACAGAAACCAAGATGAGGCTCAAACACTCCGAGTTACAACAATGTAACGTTCGAAACATAGAAACAGAAACAGGAGTTGGCTATTCAGCCCTTTGAGCCTGCTCCATGGCTGATCATCGAATTCAATAGCCTGATCCCCCCCTCTTCACCCTATATCTCTTAATCCCTTTAGCCTCAAGAGCTATATCTAATTTCTTCTTGAGATCAGACAACGTTTAACCAAATTTCAAATAAATGCTAATTTTAAGGTGAACTGCCAGAAGTTATTATTGAAACTGCAGTCTTATAGGAACATTGTTCTAAACAGATTTATATCTTCCTGACTCCGTTTTGGAAGCTACATACAATAACATAAACCCAGTTCTTTGCAGATGGCAAGAACATATAGGCATGTTTCGCCTAAACCCAATGTTTAGGCGAATTAGCAGAGGGAAGCAAATTCAGCCCTTTGAGCCTACTTCACTATTGAATCAGATCATGATTGATCTCTTTCTGGTCTCAAATCCACTTCTCCACCTGTTTCCCCTGATCCTCTTTCCCTTTTGTAATTAGAAATATGTCTATTCCCCCCCCCACCTTGAAACCGTTCAATGATTCAGACTCCACCGAACTATGGGACAGTGAGTTCCACAAATTCACTACCCTCTGCAAGAAGTATTTGAATTTGATTTGATTTATTATTGTCATGTATTAGTATGCAGTGAAAAGTATTGCTTTTTGCACACTATACAGACAAAGCACGCCATTCATAGAGAAAGAAAGGAGAGTAGAATATAGTGTTACAATCATTGCTCAGATGTACAGAAAGATCAACTTAATGCGAGATAGGTCCATTTAAAAGTCTGATGGCAGCAGGGAGGCTGGTTGGTACGTGTCCTCAGACCTGTATCCTTTTCCTGACGAAGAAGACGGAAGAGAGAATGTCGGGGTGCATGCGGTCCTTAATTATGTTGGCTGCTTTGCCAATGTAGCGGGAACTGTAGACAGAGTCAGTGGATGGGAGGCTGGTTTGTGTGATGGATTGGGCTGCATTCACCTCAGTTTTAAATCTACCACGTTTCAACCTATACCTGTGACCTCAGATTGCCCTTTAACAGGAATCACTTGATTGACATTTACTTTTTCAATCCCTTTTAAAATTTTATATACCTTGATCAGATCCCCTCTCATCCCTCTGAACTCCAGCGAATTCAAGCCCAGACTGTTTAATCTTGCCTCATACGTCAACTCTTTCATCCCAGAATCAAACTAGTGAGCAAGAAAGGATAAAAAGAAAGCAGATGGTTTGTGAATGTTTATTTGGAAAGAAAGGTGCTTGCCTCACCAGTTTTGGGCCATAGCTGACTCCAGTCCTGTGCTATATACAACTAAGGATGGACAATTTGCAAGTAATGCCAGGTGGCTGGATCTCAATGATAACGAATTACTAAGTTGGGTGACTCTGGCTAGTACCCATGGGATGAATCCCCAAAAAATTGAGGTTAACCACTTAGAAGAGAATGAAGAAAATTGGGGATCAAAATAACATTGGTGTATCTGCGGTGCATGGGGTTAAAATCAGCAGCGAGGGTGAGAGCAATAATGAAAAACAAATGGGACAACATGGGCATCATTAAAGAACAGCTCAGTCCTAGAATTTGTAACTGTCTATCATTTTGTTCGAGTATTAGTATTTTTGTCAGTTGTTTGGTTACATTATCTGTCCAACTGGAGATGAAAGCCCCCAGCTGACCACTCACAGAGACTTTGCACAGAACCTCATAGGCTGCCGCAGTTAGCTAGCGATCAGATGTCTGCATTAGCAGTCATTATCCTTGATTAGAGTTGACCTTTGCCCTCTGGGGTCAGCAAACAAATAGTCATTGTCTTTTTTCTCTCCCTCTCTCCACACTGGGGACCAGCATGATGCTTTTACCTTTCTTGACACAGTGCGGAAGGTTGTGCTTTTTGGTGTGTGTTTTGAATTTCTTGTCGCTGCTGCTGCAGAATAAACCTTTCCAGTAAATTTGGAATGAGACTCCCTGTGTCTGTAGTAAATGCCCAGTGATGCACAGGTCCCTGTGGCACTGGACAAGTTTTGGTATTAATGACCAGAATAGCCATAACACAAATAAAAATCAAACTTTTGGTGAAGTGAATTTCAGACTTAGATCCATTGGGCCTGTCACAGGTAATATGTATTCTTCTCAATTATCTCAACATCTTTCCTGAGGTAATCTTGGGCTACGTGGTTACAGCTAGCCCTGTCCCCTGACTCACTGTTCACCGTCTGTGAGTATAGACAGGGACTGTCAGCTGGGTATTCAAATGGGGTGGGGGTGAACCCTCAAGGACACTTATGTCTGGTGCTAATCCTGTTTTCTCCAAGTCAGGGATGACTGGAACAGGGTCAGGAGCAGCAAGCATCCCAAACTCAGGGCACTCAACCCAAATGTACTGCTCCTGTATCTGCCCCTGGAAAGTTAGAAAGAAACAGTGTTTAAACCTGGGCTTTTGTATTTTGTCTGAATACTGCCTCACACACGAGTGATCGTTCATTGATGTGCCCTTTCCCACTTAAAAGTTTGAAGAGTAACCATTATTATGGCATTGAGACCTTCCATCAAAGTCAGTGTTTCTGACAAGCAAATCATTGCTTTGGCAATTTGCTATTCTAAAACAAATCACTGCTTCCTGTACTTACATTAATGTGAGGAGATACAGCCTGTCTCACAATGATATCTACATATCTCCTTAGTGAAGGCTCCAGGTTATTCTGAGTAACAGTAAACTCAGTTCAGGAGATCATTTTTAATATTCAGGTCAAGAGTCACCATTTTGTTTCTGTTTATCTTTTTGCCGCATTCAACCAACCCATTCTCTTGAGGCATTAATCCTTGCTGGCTGAGACTGTATGGGTGTTGCTCTCACTCAAGGCTGATCCTTTGTGAGAGAGAGTGAGCAGTGTCCATCAGCTGCAGAGGACACCAGAGCTCAGTTCAATCCTGACCTTATCCAAAATCTGTAGAACCATCAGCATTTAGAGCAGAGGACTTTTCAGCCCACCATGCCTGTACCAGTTATTTGCCAGAGTAATCCAAATTAAATCCTCCTATCCTGTGTTCTCTCCAGAGACATGTACCTTCCTCTCTTAGAAATATTTATCTAATTTTCCTTGCTGTGCATTGGTCTTTGCCTCGATCATACCCCAGCCACAGTTTTCAGTCTGGGATGGTGACGTTGACGTTGTCAATGGACAGTCATCAAGAATTAGAATCCTTGCTTATTTTTCTGATGATTATGACAGTAAACTGCCTTTTTAATAACTTTTGTCTTAATATTCGAGGCTCACTTCAAGATTTTATATTTGTGAAATGAAAAGAACCTCAACCTATCTATTACAATACTTTGGGAAGTATTGTAGTAGATAGGGAGGATGTGCTAGAAATTCTCGAGGGTTTGAAGTTGGATAAGTCCCCTGGGCCGGACGGGATTTACCCTAGGATTCTCTGGGAGGCAAGAGAGGAGATTGCAGAGCCTCTGGCTCTGATCTTCAGGTCCTCGTTGGTTACGGGTGTGGTTCCGGAGGACTGGAGGATAGCGAATGTGGTCCCATTGTTTAAGAAGGGGAAGAGAGACCTTCCAGGGAATTATAGGCCAGTGAGTCTTACTTCTGTTGTGGGCAAGGTATTGGAGAGAATTATTAGGGATAGGATTTATAGTTATTTAGAGAGAAATGAATTGATTGGGGATAGTCAGCATGGTTTCGTGAAGGGTAGGTCATGCCTTACTAACCTCATTGAGTTTTTTGAGAAAGTGACCAGAGAGGTGGATGGGGGTAAGGCGGTTGATGTAGTATATATGGACTTTAGTAAGGCTTTTGATAAGGTGGCCCATGGAAGACTTCTACAGAAAATGCAGATGTGTGGAGTAGAGGGTGATTTAGCTAATTGGATTAGGAATTGGCTGGCAGATAGAAGACAGAGGGTGGTGGTTGATGGGAGATATTCATCGTGGAGTTCGGTGACGAGTGGTGTGCCTCAGGGGTCTGTTTTGGGGCCCCTGCTGTTTGTAATTTTTATAAATGATCTGGATGAGGGTATTGAGGGATGGATCAGTAAATTTGCAGATGACACTAAAGTTGGTGGAGTGGTAGATAGTGAAGAGGGGTGTTATAGTTTACAGAGTGACTTGGACAAGTTGCAGAGCTGGGCCGAGAGGTGGCAAATGGAGTTTAATGTGGAAAAGTGTGAGGTAATGCACTTTGGCAGGAACAATAAATGTGTAGAGTATAGGGCTAATGGTAGGGCTCTTAATAGTGTTGAGGAACAGAAGGATCTTGGTGTATGTGTCAATAGATCCCTGAAGTAGGCAGTCAAGTGGATAAAGTTGTTAAGAAGGCATATGGAGTCTTAGCTTTTATTGGTAGGGGGATTGAATTTAGGAGCCGCAGCATCATGTTGCAACTGTACAAAACTCTAGTGCGGCCGCACTTGGAGTATTGTGTGCAGTTCTGGTCCCCACATTATAAGAAAGATGTGGAGGCATTGGAGAGGGTACAGAGGAGGTTTACCAGGATGTTGCCTGGTATGGAGGGCAGGTCTTATGAGGAGAGGTTGAAGGATTTGAGGTTGTTTTCGTTAGAAAGGAGGAGGCTAAGAGGGGATCTTATTGAAGCATATAAGATGATTAGAGGTTTAGATAGGGTGGACAGTGATAGCCTTTTTCCTAGGATGGAGAAAGCTAGCACGAGGGGACACAGCTTTAAATTAAGGGGTATGAGTTATAGGACGGATATCAGAGGTAGGTTCTTTACTCAAAGAGTGATTAGGGAGTGGAATGCCCTGCCTGCAGCTGTTGTAGATGCGCCAAGTTTGGTGGCGTTTAAGAGGTTAATTGATAAGTATATGGAAGAGAAGGGAATGGTTTAGTTTGGAGGGGCATTGCTTTTTATTTTGGTCGGCACAACATCGAAGGCCGAAGGGCCTGTTCTGTGCTATAATGTTCTATGTTCTATGTAACCTGAATTGATGTAGGAGTAGTTGTGTTACCCCAGCACTTTCAATTTCCCTCTACTCGGCTCATTGGCCCCTCCCTTTCAAATCACCATTATAACTCCTTCCTCAAGTAGCTCACCCTGTATTCTCTATCCTTGCAAAGTACTGTGCCATTCTTAATCTCCCTGTCCTCTCCAAAATTCTTGAACATTTTCGTGTCTTCTGAATCCATGCACAACTTTTCCATAACCCTATATTTGAATCTTTCTAATAGAGTTTCTGCCCTTGCCACTACAATGACAGTCCCAATCAAAATCCTAAGTGTCGTCCTATATGGTGACATATATAGTGCACTACCGCTTCTGTGCAACGTTTCACATAGTTGACCCCCTCCCCTTCCTCCTGAAATGCCTGTCCTTTATCCAATATACTAGCACTGTAATTGCTTCTCTCCCCTGTTCTCCATCTATCAAGCATCTCCAGCATTTGCTTCTCTTTTGTGTCTGCAGTGTTATCCACATCATTTTTCTATCTTAAGTTTTCATGCTTTCTTGCCTCCTTTAACTCCTTTCAAATCTCTTAATAACCAATTCCCTCCCTAATTCTGTAACCTTCTTCAGTCTTATAACTCTCTGAAACTACACCTTTCATAATTCTCCTCTTTTATTCCTTTCTCCTTCACTACTCCTCAATTGGCAGCTCTGCTTTCAGTCCCCATGCTCTGACATTTCCTTTCTAACCTCCACCCAGTGTTCCCCCCAGCTGGTTTCTTCTTTGGCCCAGCATGCATTTTTCTCTGCAAAATGCTTTGGGACATTTTTCTGCGTTTAAAGGCTGTTGTTTGGTTAATCTAACAGTGCTCGCTCGTCGCTGTGTAATTTTATACTCATAAATAGCCTGGTCATTTATTTATTTAAGGAAAGCTAAACTTCAAGAGTTTTGCATCCCTTTCTGTGGAATAATATCTTCTCTGATCAAGGGATTTCCTTTGGCATCATCTCCTTGCTAGAAGTAATTGTGACCTCTTCAGAGTTACACTTTGATTTTGAAAGCATAAAGATATTGCCAATATGATCTCTTGTGCATTTCAATATAGAATAAAATTCAGATGCTTTAAGAAACAAAGGTCATGAAATAATCTGTAGCTTCCTAATTTCCAAAATCAGATCTTTCATACTGCATGTTTTTGCATCGTTCAGCTTAGTTTCTGACTCTGACTGGGTGCCGTATTCATCCAGCCAGTTTTTGATGGTAATTAAAGCCTTGCTGAAAGAAACCTGTTGGAACTTAGGCAAAGGCTTTAATTTTTTTTATATAAGAGTGGATGGGCCCATGTTTGTGGATAGGGTTGCAGTGCCTAGTTCATTTAAATTAGCTATCTTGCTGATTCATAAGACTGTTTGATCAAACTGACCCAAGGATGTTATAACATATGGAATTTCACGTAATTTACCATCATTAAGCTAGTTCTTCTATCCTACATCCCTTCTGTCCATTTCATTTAGAAGCTGGGATCTGCGCAGGGCACTTGCTTCAAGTGTCCAAGTTGTTACATCATTGCTCATTGGAGTCATACAGGTCATATATATAAGATAGTTACTAATAAATCCAATGAAGACTTTGGGAGAAACTTCTTTATCCAGAAAAAATAAGAGATTTGTTATCATGTGGAGTCAATGAGGAGAACACAGTGGCACAGTGGTTAGCACTGCTGCTTGACAGGTGGTTGGGGCGACATGGTGGCACAGTGGTTAGTGCTGCTGCTTGACAGCTCCAGGGACCTGGGTTCGATTCCTGGTTTGGATCAGTGTCTGTATGGAATTTGTACATTCTCCCTGTGTCTGCGTGGTTTTCTTCCAGGTGCTGTGCTTTCCTCCCTCTGTCCAAAGATGTGCAGGTTAAGTGCACTGGCTATGCCGAATTTCCCCTTGGTGTTCCGGCATGCATAGGTTAGAGGGATTAGTGGAGTAAATATGGTTCTATGATTCAAAGAACAGCATAAATGTACTTAAGGAAAAGTTATATCATTTCAGTCAAGACATTCTGAAGGAAATTAAATCATTATGTGAAAAGAAAAACTGGGAAGGGCTATGGGGAAAGGCAGGCTAGTGACTTTAAGTGCAAAGATTTAGCATAAATGTGATAGGCCAAATGGCCTCCTTCTGTGTTGTAACCATTATATAATTCCTTAAGTACATGAGAGAGAATGGAATAGAAGGATGTGTTGTTAAGTTGAGATGGTGAAAATTGTGAGAAGGCTGGTGTGGAGCATAAATTCAGTTGGACTGAATGGCCTATTTCTGTACTGTAAATTCTGCTTAAATAAGTGCCAAATCAGTGCAATGGGGGTCTTGTCAGTGTTAGTTTCACTAGGTCAGGGTTAGGGGCAGCAGCTTGGAGACCATATTTCATATAGTCCTACAGTGCAGAAGGAAGCCATTAGGCCCATCGAGTCTGCACCAAGCACAATCCCATCCAGTCCCTATCCCCATAACCCCATACATTTTCCCTAGTTAGTCCTCCTGACATTCAAGGGGAAATTTAGCATGGCCAGTCAACTTAACCTGCACATCTTTGGTGTGTGAAGAAACTGGAGTACCCAGAACAGAGATGGTGAAAAAGTGCAAACTCCACACTGACAATGACACAAGGCCAGAATTGAACCCAGGTCCCTGGCGCTGTGAGACAGCAGTGCTGATCACTGTGCCACTGTGACGTCCATAGGTGTTTCCCACTGATGTGAACCTCTGCTGATGAGGTCGGAACCCTAAGTGAGCCCAGATAATATCACTTGCTAAATGCAGTTAAATGCCCCCATAAATATTAAAATCAGCAGCGCGAGATTGATTATGTCAATATAATTGGCCTAGGAAGATCACAACTGGCTTGATGCCAGATACCATTTCCATTATTAGCCTCCTGCTTACATTCCTGCCTGTGACACTATTTGAGTAGCAGGTCGGGAATATCGCACCCAGGATGCCTGAATGTAAATTTACTGAGAAACAGTAAAATCTATTAGACAAATTTCACTACTTAGTCACATGCCTAAAACCCCGGTTACTCTCCTTTCTTTATTACTCATGAACACTCATCCCTTCCTTTCTGAGCCAGAGGAACAGCTTCTATTATGCTCTGCCTTCCTTGGTGATGGATTCACCTGTATGTCCTCTCTGTAAGAAAATAATGTCAGTTGCACCATACCATATCCATCACACAGTGACTTTTCCTGCACTGACACACTAAATATAAAAAAAATTAAGCAGTAGAAGCATGTACCGGGAGAGCAGTTAATAGTTAAGATGCCAATACATTGGGAAAAAAATAAATCAATTGCTTTAAAAAAATATTGATGAGATTAAAACAAAGAAATCAATTTTCTAAAATTTGACCTTTGAAGTGTTGAGAGTCTATCCGGCATAAAAGAAAGGAAAGGGAAAATGTCCGACTGAGGGGAACTCTGGGCGCCTGATGCAGGCATTGTCCTGCAATGGACTATATCCCCTGGGTGAAGAGATGAGCCACAAGGTAATCGCACAGTACTCTGACCACTCCTGTGGGACTGACTAATGAAGGATAAGAGAAATACAATCTTCATACTGGCTGACTGTTAGAAAACTTTAATAATTAATTAGCGTACTGCTATTGCACCCCAGGGTCAGGGATCAAGGAGGAATCTTCAGGCAGCTTTACATGCAACATTAAGTGACCATGTTCAGGATGTAAGTGTGATGAAAATGATTTTTGCTTAGCTAATTTTACAAAGTGGTATAGAAATAGAGAAAGAAGTGGCAAGGTATGGTTTCATGCCTTCTATTCAAACAAGCCATTCTGTTTCATATTTTCATAGAAATTTTCTAGTTTTTTTGTATCTTTGAACAAGAGTAGAGATCGGATAGTGTGCCAGTAGCACACTGCCTGTAATAGCTGAGACTTTGACTACATTTAATGTGTGCTTGAGTGATTTAGTGTGTACAAATGGGAAAATGTGTCAAAGGATGTCAGTTGACAGTGACTGACTTATACTATTATAGCTTGGGATTTTGATATTTTTAAGCTGGTGTTTGGGATCACACTCTGCAATTCAGTTTGTTTTTCCAAAAAAAAGTCTTTCTTTATGACGTAGAAAAGTCCTGTTATTCCCAATAATCAGGGTCACTGGTTCATAGTAAATGAATAAATCAAGTTCTGTTTTTACGACATGAGGTTGTGCCATGTTCTTACTGGTGCTTGGAGATCGCATTCTGTGATTTTCCATGAAATCTTTGTAAGTGGAAGAAAACACTGGGCAAAGCAAGTGTATATGTGTCTAACGAGAAAAGACAGGTTCATTTTTTTAGGTGAAGTCCTTGTTTCAGTTCTTTGTTGTTAGGAGTGCTTTTAATTTGAGGTGGTGTGTGTGTGTGTGTGTGTGTGTGTGTGTGTGTGTGTGTGTGTGTAAAACGTATGTGTGTGTGTGGAGTGTATGTGTGCACAAATGAGGAATGAATGTGGGGCAGCTGGTCTAAGTGTCATTGTGCTTCAGGCTGTATTCATGCATGGGATAATATTTATGAATGTTTTACATAAATCGGTGGAAATCGCAAGTGTGGACTTTATTTCATGATGTTACTGTATCTGATGTTAATAGACCGCACCTGAGAATGAATGAATGACTTTTCTAAAGGAGATTTCCATGTTGTAAATCCTTTTTCTAATAGGCTCTAGAGAGGATAAGACAGAGTGTATATGCTACATGACTAATGGCAAGTGCTCTCATATTAAACACTGTGACTGCACACTACTCAGCTGTTTATGACTCTCACTCACTTCCTGATAACTGAATGATTATTGGCAAACAGGTTATTCAGTGAACAGGAAACAACTGCTTCTCGTTAGGTTGACATGAGCAGACACAATCTGTCTCCGACAGATTTCTCCTTGTGTCTCCGGCAGAAAATGGTTCAGACCACAGTATGTTATCATTAAAGAGGAATTGAACTTATAATTGTAATTGGTGGTCAGGTGAAATGTCATTTGCTCATGCTGCTGTGCCCTGGATTTGTTTCTGTGAAGAACAGGTCAGAGCCATACTAACTTCTTCTTCGGAAGTTGAGGAAATGATTGCAGAGAGGAATTTCCTGCTGCAAGCACTTCCTTCATAAATTTGATTGTTCAGGGGACAGGAAGCATTTGCAATAACTAGGTCTTTCCCACAGTTGCACTAACACATCTAATATAGAGACCAATATATCATAATGTAATATTTAAATAGCCATTTACCAATAGACTACCGGGTTCCATGGACCTTCGAGGGCCTGGGAAGAGTTGGCAAATACTCCTCAAAGCCATCAGATCTCTAACCATTAAAGCAAAGAATACCAAATCCTTTTTGAATTCTGCACTAAGGAATTTTTTTTATGTCCTTTTGTACTTAGTTGCACATTAATTGCTTCTGTTAAATTGCTTCCAGCAATGGTAGGTTTGGATGGCTGATTCTGTCTTTTGCAAGGTTAGAATGGAAGTTTTCAGAGAGTGTGTGAGTAAGAGATCCTGGGAGGAGGAAGGAGATGTATAAGTTTTTATAGGGGGTCTTTAGCAGTGTGTCAGTGTATGCAGAGGATCTGGAAAATGTGTTGAGAGGAGCTCCAGGACAGTAATTACGTAACTCCCTGAGTGGGTGTCAGTCTTTATAAGTGGCCAGTGTTTTCAGGGGTTTATAGGATTATGGAAGTCCTCCTGTGGATTCTTGAGAATGTATCAGAAGCTCATCTGCACAAAAAGGCTTGGAAAAAAAACACTGTTGTAGACCATGTTGCAATGAAATACAGAAGAAAATGCTAACTAGAAAGTTAGACTGAACACATGTCCCTGTTAGATTGCCAATAAGGTGCTCATGATGTTTTCTTCTCTTGACAGTGGTGTCACCCGGCAGTCCTGCACCCACTTTTCTATCTCACGAGTCTTACGATAGCCTGGGATCAGACCACAGTTGCCAAGAAGATGAGGAGTGGCTGTCACAGGTGAGGATGGCAGGACATTTCTTCCTGTTGCTACTAATGAAGCAGAATTCTTGTCATTATCATTACTTTCCACTCTCCATAAACATCAGTTCACTCACAGCTCTGCTGCCCATATCCTAACTCATTCCGAGTCTATTCACTTATCACCCTGTCTTTATTAACCTACCCTGGCACTCAGTTTAGCAATTCTGTGTATCAAAAATGCTCAGTTTTGGATTTCAAGGACTTCATCCTTCCTATCTCTGTAATCTCCTTCAGCCCTCACCCTTTGAGATCTCTGCTTGTCATCCATCCTGGCTTCTTGCTCTTGGCAGTCAACTGCATCATCTCTAGACTCTGGTATTCTGTTTCTAAATCTTTCTGTCTCCCTACCTGTTCCTCTTCCTTAAAGATACTCCTCAAAATTTATCCCTTTTCATTTATCATAATATCTCTTCTTGTAGCATGGTGTAAAATTCTGGGCAGGAGCCAGTTTGCCTAGTTAAAAGTGCAAGGGATTGATTTGTTTGATCATCTTTAGCAGAGAATTATATCTTTGAATTGTCTGTTTAGATCAGTATTTCTTTTTTGCAGTAAATTTCTGACATATCCTTGTACAGAAAGAAACAATTTGTATTTGTATATAGGACAGAATTTTCCCAGCAGGCTCTGAACTCCGCCATTGGACTGGAAAGATCACACGTCCATATTGGGTGGAATCTTGTTGAGGTGCCATTGATCTTGTGAGAGCTGTGACGAGGCCAGTGGTGGGTCCTCCCCTGGAATCAAAACTCAAGGGGCAGAAATCTCACTACTGCTGCAGTGCCACTGAGGAGACCATGACTGCTGCAGTAGATCCAGATTGTGGAATATCCAGGTTGCAGATAAGTAATGAGGGAGGGAAGTGAGGGAGTGGCAGCCATATGGGGGGAAAGGAGGGGGGGGTGGAATTTCAGCAGCAAGGGCCCTCAGTGGACCCTTCACCATTCCTGATGTTGGCTTCCTCAATCAGCCATTGGGTATCTTTGATCAAGGAACCTCCCCTCCTCTGCTGACTGCAGTCAGACCAGAGGCTGTGGGAAACGAAGCTCCTCCAGATGTAGGGGGCATGGTTTAAAAATAAGGAATCTCCATTTAGGTCAGAGATGAAGAAAGATGTTTTTTCTCAGAGGTTTATTAATCTTTGGATTAATTCTCTTCCCCAGAAAACAGTGGAGGTTGAATCATTGGCCATGATCTAGTGGCCTTGTTCACCATAGGTGCAAATCCCATGAAGGCCATTAAATCTTACAAGAGAGCCATAATGGGATTTGAGATCTTCCCTGTGATCAGACTGAGTATGAGCCTAATTTTCATGATTTTACATAAATATTAATATAATGAAAAGGCCTTTGTTATTTGCGTCTGCTCATGACATATTCCCCCTACCCCCCACCAGTGGCATGAAAAGCAAAAACCAGATACGATAACCATAGGGGTTGAAAGCCAAAGAAAGCTGGGCAATGAAGCATCATAGGGCTGTGTCAAGTGGGCACATGAAGGGTGCAGTGCCAACAGGGCACTGTTGAGGGTAACCCTCCTCCATTGAGGGCAGCGGGGCCTCCCTTTTGTGAGGTGGGAAGGAGAGCACTTATGACTGCAAGGGAGGTGAGAGGAGAGGGGAGAGCACCGCTGATTGCAAGGGGATTTTAAATGTAGTTTTGAGATTCGGGAGTCCTTTAAAAATGGTGCCCTGATCTCAAAATTCCTGCTTTACTGGCATGTTTAGGCCCCACATTAGGCAAGAAAAGGCATTTATGAAGCAGCTTTTCTGGCCTGATATAGCGCTCTGCAACTTTAGGACATTTCCAGCCATTGAATACACAAGGCTGAGCTCATCAGGGTTTCAGTTGACAAAAGATTCAGGGTTATGGGTGATGTATAGGCAGAAAAGTGGAATTAAGGCCACTGTCAGATCAACCATGATCTTATTGAATGGAAGAGCAGGCTCAATGGGCAAAATGGTCTACTCCTGTGATTTTACATGGCGGACCGTGGCTGCTGTTGCACACAGTCAAGCAGTCAGGACATTCAAGTCTATCTGATGTGCTGTCTCTTCTCTGACTGCCTCCAGAAAGCCATCTACAGACATCCAAAACTAGTCCCTTTGGGAATCTGGAGGCCAACTGGAAAATCCGTTCTCGGCCCCATTGCACCTCTAGGAAAATAAGCGTGTGGAGATGTGGTGTGGAATTGGGAACTGGCAAGCAGGCTGCAGGCACTACTTTTGGAACTCATCCATTTCCATTCCCAGATCCGACAGCGGCTCATATTCCTGCCCATAATATCTGATCACCCCTTAGGATATCCAAAATGCTAAACAACCAACTAATCCTAGAATGTGGACACTGTTATTTTACCAAACAGAGCAGTTGCACAAACGCAACATGAGATAAATAACTAGACAATCTTTGTGATAGGTTTCCTCTGGTTGGGGATGGGCATGTTGGCCAGGCCTGCAGACATGTCATCCTTGATTCAGCAAGTAGAACGTTGATTTAGAAACTCATATAAATGATACCATCTCTGATGCTACAGGATTTCCACAGTACCTCTTAAAGGAGGAAAGTGAGATTGAGAGGCAGAGAAGGTTAGGAAGAGAATTCCAGTATTAGTCCAGATGTGCTCAAGTCCTGGAGTGAAGCCCTTGAACTAATCACCTCTGACTATGAGCTAAAAGTACCAGCAGCTGAGCAAAGTTGATATTTAAAACAAAGTTTTTTTGTAATTCAGACATATGCTGTGAATTATGTTTTGCCAAGTGTTCTGAACTCAAACCCCATGTTTCAAACTATAAGATGGTGTTGTTTTTCTCCATTATAGTGAGGCTGTAATATTCTGGGTAGATTGGCATCATTGCGATAGTTTTATGCTGACCTTACAGAAAAAGTAGTTTGTTTAATAAAGGAAAATCATTATAAACTTCATGCTGACTACTCATTAAAATCAAAACTCTTCAATAAAGATGACACAAAATGAATACTTGTCAGTTGGATTATGCTCAATTTTTCTAATCCCCAACCAATGACGGACAGCTAGAAGCTGTAAAATAGGTTGGTCAATATTTTCCAATATTTTCCTTTGCACCCACATCCAAGGGTCATGAAACTTGTGCACCCTTTTTCATAAATCATTTCAACAAACATTAGTTAAGAAAGTATATAAAATCGTGAAATAACTATTGGTATCACTTTGTCAACACAAGTAGGAGACAGGACAGGATTTACTGCAGACATGGAGCAAATCATGTTGCAGCCAGCAAAGTCCATTTACTCAGCAAACATGGTCTATTTATAAAGTGAACTATAGCAAACAGTCTACAGAATCTATTTAAATGGTAAATGGTCTCAGGACTGAAAATGCAACCATGTCTCCCAGTAAAAACAGGGTGATTTCTCCGACAACATGAATGAGTAGAGGAGCAAATCTAGTCACTTACAGCAATGTGAGATCCAGGTATGATGTACTGAGAGAGATCACTCAAGTATCACTATTCTGTTTGGGAATAGTCTTGGCAGAGTCTGCATGTATTTGATACACTAGGGATACTTTGTAAGTTGAATTATTTGGCCTTTCTTGTGTGTTTTTTCTGAAAGTGGATAACTGATTTCTAAATGAAATCAGTGAATGATACAGGAGGAGGCCATACTTGTACGCTGAAAGAGCTATCTAATTTGTCTCATTTCCCAACTCTGTTCCTGCCGCCTTAAATATTTTCTCCTCAGGTATTCGTCCAGATTCTTTTTGAAAATTAATCCACTGAAATTGCTGTTTAGTTAGCTTCCAGGCTGAACCACAGGCACTGATGCAGCGTAGAAGAATGTGGAAGATGATTGTGACCCTCTCACTGTGGTTTGTTGGTGTATCAAACCTCCGGTAACTTTTCTGGTTACCTCAAAATTAACAATTGTAAATAGAATTGCTTGTAATAAGGAGCACAATAATTGAGTGAGGAGAAGAGAATGTTTGGTCTATCAGGAAAAGCAGAGGGCCATTAATCATCCCATTCACCCTGGTACCTTCTTCAGCCATGTCAGTCCTGTATAACCTACAAGCAGCAGTTCAGGATAATGCACCCCATTTCCGACAATGTTAGATATACTGTTCTGAACTAATTCCCTGCACTGTGGAAGGTGGTTTGCCTTTATAAGCTACTGAAGATCAGTCCCCAGGAGTGACTGCCCTAAACAGGTATTAATACAAGAAAAGGTAATGCGAACATTACTGTGCTATGCAGTAAAAGAGCAGCTGTTGCTGAATTTTCCCTTTCAACATGCAGTTCAGTTAATGCATGCTGTCAGAATGCAAGGTAGGTACAATATGTCTGCATTCGATGAAACAGCCAGTACAACAGTAACAGCTGGCCATGGCCTCAGTGAAAACTGCATAAGCATCTGCTCATTTTTCAGCTCTGCAACACTGGTGGTGTCAGTGATTAATCTGCAAAGCTGTTGTGTTTTTCTCCCCTGTGTTTTTTTAAAAAATGGTTGTGCTGATACGAAAATGTAGAAATGCCTAAATATGCAAAATTCTCTTCATTTCTTTTGAAAAGCTCGCTTGAACTTCTGCCATTCCAACTAGAATGGAAGGATTTGTCTGGAGAAACATCAGACATCAGTGACATCTGATGCGATCCAGCTTGTGCTGATTCCTGTCCGCACCTCCCCTCTTTCATCAGCCCGCCCACCCAACTTCAGCGGTCAGTACTTATTCCTCCCAACTGTACTGGAACAACTGCAAATCTCAAGGGCTGCTCCAGAAAATATTCAGCGATATTCCCACTTTCTTTGTTCTTTAATCAGCCCATACTTGTGACATGTGTTAACGTGATTATTATCAGCAGAATAATGGACCCCAGGAGCAATCGCATACTCGTGATCCATTCAAGGGATTCAAATTGTTTAGAAATGGGCTATAGACTAGAATCTAATCCAGGAGATCAAATGTTCATATATCGAATAACAGATGCCTAGGAATAAGTTTCAGGCTGGGATCTAATCAGAGATTTAGATAATTTGGTGATTACATGCCATCAGTTTAATCAAGGGGTTCAGGTATATCTACTAAAAGTAAATATTGACCCAGACATGGATTATAGGCTGGAATCTAATCGAGGGGATCAGGTGATTTAAGTATAGAATGATAGATACCTGGGACTGATGACAAGCTATTAATCTAATTAAAAGGTTCAGATGACATCATAAAATGAGAGAGAAATTTAAGCAATCTAGAATTATCATCTGAGCGTCAATATAAGATTCACTCCAAGGTTTTTTTGTAATATAAAGAGATTACTTTTTAACATTTTTTATTAATGGAGTTGTTTCATTCATTTTTGAGTCTGTTAGTTTTCCCAGGGCAGCTGGCGTGGTGGACATCGATGACAAATGTATTGTGAATTAAGCATGACAACATCAGAATGTGCAGATTAGCTACTGAATTGTAATCACTAAAGAGAATTATTGAAAAATAACTTCTGGTTGATTATCAAGAGCTAAGTGTGTGTTTTCTGATCTTGTTATCAGAGGAATTAATAACGGTGTCAGCCATTGCTCAATTGGTAACATTCTTGCCGCTCTGAGTCAAAAGTTGCAAGTTTAAATCCAATTACAGAGTTTTGAGCACATTATACAGGTTTTACACTCCAATGCAGTACTAACAGAGAGCAGCACTGTCTCGGGTGAGACTGGGTTGCTTTAGACTGCTGAGGTAGCCATGTCACTATTTCAAAGGAGATCATGAAAGTTCTTTCCTATTTATTGATACATCCCTTGACCAGTATCATTGAAGAAGTAGCTGATGACAGATGCCATTGTCATGCAGATTTTGCTGAGCACAATTTCATATTTTCCTACATATATCTGCACTTGAAATGTTCTGAGGGAAATCCTGAGGCTATGAAATGTGCTATATAAATGCACGTAACTTTTTATTAAAATGTGTTTTCCCTGATTTTGTATTTTCTATCAATTTCAAGATAGAGTTGTCAGGTTTCAGGTGACTGCGCTTGCTTCATAAAGCCTCACTCACAATGGTACAAAATGTACATATTAGCTCCAACCTACCTGCTATTGTTGACATTATATCCCAGAATCCAAAATGCTTTTAAGCTGAGATAACAGGAGCATGTGCCCCTCCTGTCAGGATCAGTGGAGTTTACTGACTGAAAAACTTAGAGCAGCTGAGCGTGCACGCAGGAACGTAAACATGTGACAAAGACTATATTCTCTTGCATATCCACTGTTTCTTCAACTGTAAGGCTCTAAGATCTGCATTGCCCTCCCTAATCCTCTCTGCTCCCTTAAGGCACTCTTTAAATCTTCTATCTTTGTCTCAGCCCTGAGTTTAATATCAAGGATAGCACAGTGGTTAGCACAGGGACCCAGATTCAGTTATGACCTCGGGTCACTGTCTGTGTGGAGTTTGCACATTCTTCCCACATCTGCATGGGTTTCCTCCAGATGCTCCGGCTTTTTCCGAAGATGTGTGGATTTGGTGGACTGTTCACAGGAAATTGCTCCTTAGTGTCATGGGGATTTGCAGGTTTCAGGAGATAGGGCCTGTGTAAGATGGATGTTGGTGCAGGCTCAATGGGCCAAATGGCCTTCCTGTGCACCTTAGGGATTCTGTGACTCCAGCTTATTAGCTTACTACCAAATTTTGTTTAATAACATTCTTATGATTGCCTTTGCACAATTTATTTAATTAAAGATGCTACATAAATGGAAGTTGTTGCACAGAGGATGCAGAAGTGTGAAGTCACTATCTTATAACTGTGAATAAGGTAGCATCTCATGTGGAATGATGTCTTAGTTTTCACTGAAGCCATGGCCAGCTGTTACTGCTTTATTGGCTGTCCCATCAAATGCAGACAAAGAAATATTGGAGTAGAATTTTGTGCTCATAACTTGAGTGCTGACTGGTTGAGTTGTGGTTGGTTGAGTTCTGACTGGCTGGTTAAGGAAAATCAGACTTTTGGAACTGCATTCCTGTTACAGGAACCACCTGGAATTCCTCCTATTTAGATCCAGGTGAATTCTGTAACAGAAGGGAAATTCTCACCATCTAATTTTTTGCTTGGGCAATAGTTCTAACTCAGGCAGCAAACTGAAAATCTATGCACCATGTTTTCCAAAATTGCAATTTAGCATCATTGCTGTTGAATTCAGCAGGACCTTCGACAAGGTTGGAGATTTTTGGTACACATCAAACATCTTGGAGTATGTTTTAGAAATACTTGCGGCCCACTGGCACTGTGGTTAGCACTACTGTCTCACATCACCAGGGACCCGAGTTTGATTCCCGGCTTGAGTCACTATCTGTGCGAAATCTACACGTTCTCTGTTGTTTTGCGTGGGTTTCCTATGGGTGCTCCGCCTTCTTCCCACAGTCCAAAGACGTGCTGGTTAGGTGCATTGGCCATGCTAAATTCTCCCTCAGTGTAACCAAACAGGCACCGGAGTATGGTGACTAGGGGATTTTACAGTAATTTCATTGCAGGGTTAATGTAAGCCTACTTGTCACACTAATAAATAAATTTAAAACTTTTTTTAAAACTCCCAATGTTGGGGGAAATCTAAAGTATAGGGACAGGATTTTTTTAATTTAGAGCTTGGCTGTTCAGGGGTGATGTGAGGAAAGACCTCATACAGCAGATAATATGTTGACAGTGTAATGTGCTAATGTGTTAACAGATTTCTGGAACTCCTCCCAAAAGCTATTGAGCTGGATCAATCGAGAATTTCAGAACTGAAGTTGACACATTTTATGAAAAAGAGTCATCCAGACTGAAAATGTTAGCTCTATTTCTCTCTCCAGAGATGCTGCCAGAGCTGCTGACTTTTTTCAGCATTTTCTGTTCTTCTTTCAGATTTTTATTAATGTATTTGTGTTATAAAGAACAAAGAACAATCCAGCACAGGAACAGGCCCTTCGGCCCTCCAAGCTTGCACCAATCATGATGCCTGCCTAAACTAAAACTGTATGCACTTACGGAGACCATATCCATCCAATCCCATCCTATTCATGTATTTGTCTAATTGCCCCTTAAATGTCACTATTATACCTGCTCCCACAGATTGGGCAAGGGTTGTGGAACCAAATTGAATAAATAACAGTAAGATACAAATCAGCTATGATTTAACTGAGTTATAGAAGAGGCTTGAGGGGCTGAATTGTCCCTCCTGTTCCAATATCCCAATGTTTGAATGCAAGGTTCCAACAGTAGGAGAAAGAAATTCTTTGACCACTAGCTGTAGCGGCATTATAAATGTATGGAATTAAATAATTCTAATGAAGCGTGAACACCTTTAGCACTGGCAATTTTGGTTAAAATGTGAAACAGCTAAACGGATTCACGTGGCCTCGGTGATGTCGCCACTCAAAATGCCCAGCAGAGTTCCTTCCTAAGCTTTGCATTAATTTCCTAATAATTCCTAAATTATTTTCCTAATCGGGGAAGAAGATCAAATACACAACATAAGAATTAGGAGCATGCCTTGAATCATTAGGCCCTGGAACATGCTCCACCATTCCATAGGATCATGGCTAATCTGAGTGCAGTCTTACTCCATTTACCTGACTGTCCCTACTCCTTTGACTCCCTTTTTGATCAGAAATCTATCTAACTCAGCTTTGAATATATTCAATGACCCAGCCTCAACTGCTCTCTGGGGAAGAGAATTCCACAGACGAATGACTCTCTGGAAGAAAAAATATTCTCCTTGCTTCAGTCTTAAATTCCAACTTGGCCCCAAAGCGAGGTGACTTCTTGCAAGCTATGCCCAGCATACCTTCTAATTCTATCTTTTACTCTTGTTCTGTGCTTCTAAAATTTCGTTCTAACTCTTTTAAACTCTCTAACAGTGTTTTAGTGCTACAACAGTAACACTACATTCTGCATTCTCTCATTTCTTTCTCTATGAATAGTATGTTTTGTCTGTATAGTGCACAAGAAATAATACTTGTCGTTGTATGTTAATATATGTGACAATAATAGATCAAATCAAATCAAAAAAAGTTGGAGTCCCCAATTTTTAAACTGTGCCACTTACTTTTTTCATTCTAGACTCCTCAAAGGGCAAATATCCTCTCAGCATCCACTGTGTCATGTCCCCTCAAGATCTTATATGTTTTTGCAAAATCACCTCTTATTCTAGTAAATTCCAAAGAATGTAGGCCCAACCTCCTCAATCTTTTTCATATGATAACACCTTCATCCCAGGTATCTGTCAAGTGAACCTTTTTTGAACTGCTTCCAATTCTTTCTTGAGTGAGAAACTGTACACAGTACTCCAGATGTGGTCTCACTAATCTTTTTTGTGATCCATATATAAGCATTTATGACAGATTTTTGCAATCTCTCTCCATTGAAATAATATAATACTTCTGTATTCTTTCTGTCAAAGTGGACAATTCACATTTTCCCCACATTAGACTCCTTCTGCGAACTCTTTACCAACTCACATATCCTATGGACATCCTCTTGTAGTCTTTTCCTGACCTTGAAATTTACTTCCCTTATCTATCTTTGTGTCATTGGCAAACTAGCAACCATACATTTATCCAAATCATTCATTAGCTCCCGAGAAAGTTGAGATGGTGATGGCAGGAGGAGATCCAGAATGAGCTGACCTATAGTCCTCACATTTTTTAATGGAAGACTAACAGAGTAGAATTGGCAGAGGCCTGGAACAGGCGGTAATGCCTTGGTGGTTACTGATGATTTCAGCAAAGATGACTTGAAGAAAATAAGTAATAAATCCATGACCTTGTTTATGACCATCTCCCATGGATATCCAACACCTTTGGATATTTGAACTGAAGAATACACTTCAGGTCGACATGAACACTCACCCTTTATTGTCTAATCAAAATCTTCTAATACTTTAGTGCGACTGCATCTGGTACGAGCTTTTTTTAAATATTCACAGCAGGAGGAATTTAAATTAATTATTCTTTTGATGTGCTGACTGCGGTGGGTTATTTCGTACATGACGGAAGTTTCAGTTTAGTAATTGTGCATTGGATGACTCCCATCAGATCTAACTTGACTCTGCTGTGTAAAGGCAGGTCAATCTGACCGTATTCGGAAGAGAAACAAAAAACATTCCCTGTTAAATCTCTGAAGAGATTGTTCTTCTTCAGAACATCTGTTATTGTGTTTTATGTGTAAAATGTGCTCTACTTACCTCAGTTTCACATCTGGTTAGGACCATAAAAACTGCAGAAAGGTTACAACACAGAAGGAGGCCATTCAATCCATCTTGCTCCTGCAAACCCAAAGACAATCTTTCTAATCCCATCTTTCTGCACCTGGCCCATAGCCCTATAGCTTGCAGCGCTTAAGGTGCAGATCCAGGTACTTTTTAAAAGAGTTTAGAGTCTCTATCTTCATTACCAACTTGGGCAACGAATTCCAGATGCTCATCATCCTGTGCTTAAAACAGTTCTTCCTCATGTCCCCTCTACACCTACTGCCATTTCTCTTGAACCTATGTTCCTGGTTCTAGAATTTGAGAATAAACAATTTTATCCTGTCCATTCTATCTCTTCTCCCCATAATTTTGTACACCTCTATCAAGTCACCTCTCAGCCTTTTTTGTTCCAAAGAAACTAACCCCAACCCATCCACTCTTTCCTCATTGCTACACTTTTCTAACCCTGCCAATATTCTTGTAACATTCTCTGCACTCTCCCCAGGGTAATTACATTCTTCCTGTAATGTAGTGACCAGAATTGCACATGATATGTGAGTTCTCTTCTTCAACTATGATAGGCCCCATTTCTTCCTTAACTAATCTTTTACCATTAATATATTGGCAAAATATCTTTAGGTTTTCTTTACCTTTACTTGCTAATCTTTTTTCATGCCCTTTCTTTGATTTTCTTATTTCCTTTTTTACTTTCTCCCTGCACTTCCTGTATTTGTCTAGGTTATCTATTGTGTTTACTTCCTGTTGCCTTTTATATGCTTTCTTCTTCTGTTTAATCTTCCCCTGTATTCCTCTAGCGTTTCCTCCAGGTAGATTTCTTCAGATCAAGGGTCTCCCAGGTGACCCTCCTTAAGAGACCTACTCCTGTCCCTGGTTAGACTTTTGCCCTTTATGTAATTGTAGAAGCTTTTTAGATTCCCCTTTGCCTTAACTGCCAAAGCAATCTCATGTCCCCTTTTTGTCCTCTTGATTTCTCTCTTAACTCTATTCCTAGACCCTCTGTACTCTTCAAGGGATCCACATGATCCCAGCTGCCACTGCATGTCATATGCCTCCTTTTTCTTGATCAAGGTCTCAATATCCTGAGTCACCCAGGTTTCCCTATTTCTACCAGCCTTGCCCTTCACTCTGAAAGGATTGTGCCGTCCCTGAACTCTGATTAACACCTTCTGAAAGCCTCCCATTTACCAGATTTTCCTTTTCTTGCCAACAGAGATCTTCAATCAACCTTTGAAAGTTCCTGTCTAATACCATCAAATTTGCTCTTGCCCCAATTTAGAATTTTAACTTTTGGGCCAGACGTATCATTCACCATACCTATCTTAAAGCTAATGGAATTATGGTCACTGGTCCCAAAGTGATCCCTCACTAACACTTCTGGCACCTGCTCTTCCCTATTTCCCAAGGGAAAGCCAAGATTTGCCCTCGCTTTAGTCGGGGCACCCACATACTGAATGAGAAATTCCTCCTGAATACACTCAACAAACTTTTCTTCATCCAGCTCCTAATACTATGGCTATCCCAGTTAATGTTGGGAATGTTGAAGTCCCCTACTATTATCACCCTGTTTTTCTTCAAGCTATCCCAGTCCCATGAACCTATCCATGTCCTGAGTTCATCTGCCTTGCCTGTGAGGTAACACGCCATCCTGAAGTCTCGATCACAGCCACAGGAATGCCTGTCTGTGCTTCTAACTAGCAAGTCCCCTATTACTACTGCTCGCTTACTCTTGATGTGGAGATGCCAGTGTTGCTCTGGGGTAAGCACAGTAAGAAGTCTCACAACACCAGGTTAAAGTCCAACAGGTTTACTTGGCACTAGCTTTTGGAGTCTCAGACTCCTTCATCAGGTGAATGAGGACTTGGATTCATGTCACACTATCTGTAACGCCCACGATTTGCCTGGGCTTACAATATCTCACTAACTGTCCTGGCTGGAGACAATACACATCTCTTTAACCTGTGCTTGGCCCTCTCTCCACTCACATTTGTCTGTACCTTTAAGACTTGATTACCTGTAAAGACTCGCATTCCAACCATTATCTTGTAAATTGAGTCTGTATATGACTTGTTTCTGGACACAAGTCCTCACTCATCTGATGAAGGAGCCTGAGACTCCAAAAGCTAGTACCAAATAAACCTGTTGGACTTTAACAGGTGTTGTGATACTTCTCACAAGGCTTATTTTTTGCCAGACCCTGCTGTATAGCAGAATGAGGTGTGATGCCACAGGCCTGACTGCTGATGGTATTTTGCCCTGAGTGGCTATCCCCGCCCAACAGTATCCAAAACAGTATACTTACTTGAAAGGCAAACTGCCCACCTCTCCTGATAGTCACCCACCGATCTGACTGAACCTGTGGTGTGAGAATCTCTCTGTAACTAGTGTCTACCACACTCTCTGATCAGATCAATGACAGCCATATAGAATGGTTGATGTTGCTCCTGGCATTTCTCGAAGGCCCCAAGCAGTGAAAATCATGTCCATTGTTCTCTGGTTTGGTCGGAAACATCATTGGCTTTCAGGAATGATTTCTTCAGAGAATGGGAGAAGGTGGCTAATGAAGAATCAGGCAACAATCTTCCCAGTGATGGAGAGTTGGGAATTTCCTTGGCAGTTCCTAAAGTCCACATTGCCTCCTTCCTTGAAGATGGTGGTGATGGCGGCATCCCTGGGATCGGGAGGGAATTTTTCTCTGTCCCAGATTTTCAGGAACAGCTGATGGAGATGACGGGTGATTTTTTTTCCTCCAACTTTGAAAATCTCCGCTGCCCCTGCAGCTTTTCAATTCTTCATGTGTTTAATGGCAGCTTCAACTTCATCTGTGTGTTGTGGGAATCCATGGTCGCCTTTGATGGAGATTTGGGACATTTCCTCAAACACATCTTCATCTATGATATATTATAACCTAGGAGTTCTTTGAAGTACTCAATCCATCAAAGGCTAATATTTTCTCTGTCATTCAGATGTGTTCCGTCTTTACTTTGCACCGGTTTGAGGACTAGAGTGTTGGGTCCATGTATTACCCCAGTGTCAGTAGCACTAAAGAAACCCATGGTGTCAAGTTTATTAGTGTGGTGTTGCAGCTGCTTAGCTTTCAAAGTCCACTATTGGTTCTTGATTTTCCTAGTTCACCTTTGTATCTCCACTTTTGCTGTTTGATGTCTTCTTTTCATTTTGCTGGTCTTGCCAAGTGCAGAGAGTTCTCTATATGTTGTTGGTGAGGTTCTGGATTGGGTAGTCATTCTCATTGAACCAGTCTTGGTATTTCCATGTCTTGCAGCCGATAGTTACTTCACAGTTTGAGATGATGGCTGTCTTTAGCTCTTTCCACTTCTCCTTCACTCCATTTGAATGAATGCTTTGGAGATTTTGATAAAGACATGGTTGAAAGTCTGCCAGCGTGCTTGGTTCTTGAAGCTGCTCAACATGGATCTTTTTCTGAGCTGTTTCTTCAGCTTCCATTGTATCTGGTGAAGATTGATGGGCATAGTGGAATGGATGAGTCAATGATCTGGCTAGCAGTCATCTGCACTGGTCATCGGTTCGGTGATGAGGGTATCCTTTGGTCTCAGAATCGGACAATGATGAAGTTGATCATGTGCCAGTGCTTTGATTGTGGATGTCTCCAGGAAGTCTTGAGGCTGTCTTTTTGGTGTAACAGTGTTTAGTGATGACAAGCCATGCATTTGGGAAGCAGGAGAACCACGTTGGAGTTGTAATTCTTAACTCTTTCCAATAGTTCCTTTCTAGAGTTGAAAGTCCTTCCCAATCATGGAATTGAAATCCTTAAGACTGATGGCCTTATCTTTCTTAGGAATGTTGGATAGGAGTTTGGTGTATAGTAGAAGTGTCCTTTGGATTTATCATTGGCAGCTGCTGGGGGGCGGGGGGGAGTGTGTGCAGACTGTGCTGCGTTGTCACATTCAAATTAAACATTACTGTAAGGCCCAAGCTCGCTGTTCCAGTGGTTCAAAGATTGGGCACAGTCACTCACGACTGTCACTTGCTTGTTCTCGGTAGGTTGTAGACAGGGAGTCATGAAGCATTTGTTGACACTGACAAAGAGCTCCGAGAGTCAGTTGACGAATTTGTTCTTGATGGTAAATCCAGTTCCTGGATTCCATATGCCCTGGGCTAATCCTCGGGTTTTCCTCTCTGGAAGGAGATGTAACCACCAGCCAGCACCTACCTTCAGCTTCCCTTTGGATCTCTTGGAGAGCAGCGATGTTAGTATTAGAGTGCCTGAGGTATGGCTGACAAGGGTAGTTCTGTGCCCCAGGTGATTGTTTTGCTTGTTATCCGTAATGATCCATACATTCTAGGTTTCGAACTTGAGTTTAATTTTGATTTCTGATCACAGGTAGATGAGCAGTTTTCCAGCCAGGTTACAGTTGAAACAGACTATTTTTAGGGCACTTTTTCTAGTCCTTTCCCATAAATTAAGGAAAAAAATCTTCTCTATCATAAAGTTGAGTCAAGCATTTTTAATTTCTCAAGTCAAGATTCTGCAAACTATTTCTGCCGCACATCAAACAATCCCAACTGAAGAATATTTATTTTATAGCCTATACTTTACGTTTAAAAAGATACATTTATATATGCCTTATCACATCATTGAGTTATTTTGAATCATTTCATGCATGAATTATATCTCAGGTCAATTCTCTTTGATGTCCTTCCCAATTCACCAACTACCAGGCTCTATTAATCATTGTGTCTTCCAATACAGTTCCAGGACTTGAGTACATCACTTGTGAAGACATGCCATTGGAGGGCAGCTGCTGGGGGGCGGGGGGGAGTGTGTGCAGACTGTGCTGCGTTGTCACATTCAAATTAAACATTACTGTAAGGCCCAAGCTCGCTGTTCCAGTGGTTCAAGAACATGTCAGCAACTCCATGGCACCATCAGTATGAATAAACTAATCATTGAACTTTGCAATTACCTTCATAAATATCTCCTCCTCTGTACTTCTCTGTCTTCCTTTAACTTGCTCCTTAATATCACCTGTTTAATAAGCTTTTGATCACCCGCCCTTGTATTTCTTTATATGGCTTGGTGTTAGAATTTGTCTCAAAATGCCCTGTGAAGAATCTGGGAATGTTTAATTGTGTTGTAGGCACTGTATAGATTCCTTTCTTTTAATAAATTCATAGGACATGAGCATCGCTGGCTAGTCAGCATTTATTATTCATCCCTAAGGCAGTCAAGTCGAGAAGGTTGTTAAGAAGGCATATGGAGTCTTAGCTTTTATTGGTAGGGGGATTGAATTTCGGAGCCGCAACGTCATGTTGCAACTGTACAAAACTCTAGTGCGGCCGCACTTGGAGTATTGTGTGCAGTTCTGGTCCCCGCATTATAAGAAAGATGTGGAGGCTTTGGAGAGGGTACAGAGGAGGTTTACCAGGATGTTGCCTGGTATGGAGGGCAGGTCTTATGAAGAGAGGCTGAGGGATTTGAGGTTGTTTTCGTTAGAAAGGAGGCGGCTAAGAGGGAACCTAATCGAAACATATAAGATGATTAGAGGTTTAGATAGGGTGGACAGTGATAGCCTTTTTCCTAGGATGGAGAAAGCTAGCACGAGGGGACACAGCTTTAAATTAAGGGGTGATAGTTATAGGACGGATATCAGAGGTAGGTTCTTTACCCAAAGGGTGGTTCGGGAGTGGAATGCCCTGCCTGCAGCAGTTGTAGATGCGCCAAGTTTGGTGGCGTTTAAGAGGTTAGTTGTTAAGTATATGGAAGAGAAGGGAATGGTTTAGTTTGGAGGGGCATTGCTTTTTATATTGGTCGGCACAACATCGAAGGCCGAAGGGCCTGTTCTGTGCTGTAATGTTCTATGTTCTAATTGCCTGAGAACAATTAAGAATCAACCACATTGCTGTGGCTCTGGAATCACATGTAGGCCAGACTAGGTAAGGATGGCAGATTTCCTTCCTTAAAGGACATTAGTGAACCAGATGAGTTTTTCCGACAATTAACAATGGTTTCATGGTTGCCAGTAGATTCTTAATTCCAGATTTTTTTTATTGAAGTCCAATTCCACCATTTGCCGTGGTGGGATTCGAATCCGGGTCCTCAGAACATCGGCTGAGTTTCTGGATACATAGTCTAGATAATACCACTATGCCATCACCTCCCCTGAATTGCATTGCTGTGTGTGAGATCTTGCAATGTAAGATGACTGTAATGTTTGCTTGACCAGCAGGGACTATATTCAGAGTAATTCATTGTATATAACTTGGACTGGGATATTTCTCAGCTTTGATGAGGTATCATGTAAATATAAAGGCCGGAATTTTACTGTTCTGCTCCCTCAGGAATTGGAACAGGCAAGGGACAGACCATGGAAAGATCTGTTGATCTTGTGCAGGATTTTCCGGTTTCAGAGTGAGCAAGATGAGAAAATCTCGGTCAAAGTCTTTTTGACTCTTCTGCTAATATGTTACTTGCCTGCTCCTGTTTTGCTGATACCTGTGACTATTGCTATGCCTGCATTTCACTGACATGTTTCTCATGGCTTCCATTGTGTTGTCTCTTTAACCTTGATTTCCAGGTTGAGATTGTGACACACACAGGACCTCATAGGCGTCTATGGATGGGCCCACAATTTCAGTTCAAGACAATCCACCCTTCAGGACAAACAACAGTGATTTCGTCCAGTTCCTCAGTGCTTCAGTCACACGGACCATGTGATACACCACAGCCACTCATGGACTTCGATACTGATGATCTAGAGCTCAATAGTCTGAGGTAAGGAAATTCAAAGTTTGCAAGCCTTGTTTTTCTGAACCTCATAAGTGATACAAGGTCTCATTAATGTTGGAAAATCCATTCCTTTATCCCATGTGCCTGAATCATTCTGTAACAATTTTAATCAGGCAATTGAGCTTGGCCTCCTTGAATATGAGCTCCCTAATTAAGGGCCAAATTGGTGGTCCAATCAGGGAGCTTCATGCTCTGTGCTTAAGTAGGTGTGTCAGTTTCTCTGGCACTCTGAATGTAGACTGAGAGCATTCTGTATAGTGTTGTTGGATCTTGTAAATAAAGGAATTTTGGTGAAGGTATGCCGTTAGGCATTAACCCACTACAACTAGTTGATGCAGTGCCTTGGAAACAACCAAATGATTTACCGTAACTTGCATTATAACAGTAATTCCCAAAACTTGAGCAACACACATCTTGCTTGAACTGAAAGGCAAATCAGAAGGGACCACCAGAAGAAAGCAAGATGTTTGACACAAAAGCTCACTACAAATATAATTCACACTTCAATAACAAATCCAATAAATATCTGGATGTCATTCTGGCAGCAGCCACTCTCTCCTCAGTGACACCACCATTTAATTAAGCCGCTGGCCTCTGATTGGCAGGTGGGACTTGTAACCCTCAGGTCCTTGAACTTGAAGAAGTCCTTCTCATCCCCAGTTAAATGCCTGATTGGGCGAGGGACTCATTAACTCCATTTAATACTCGTCTACATCCTGCAGGTTGGTGTCCATTATCCCAAGAGCTGTCATAATGATTCTATTCCAAAGCAATTCACAATGCCTGAAAGTGAACATGTCATTCTGAGTAGACTGCGACTGATAACTCTATTAGAGACCATTGCACAATAACAGAAAGCGATGCAATGCAGACTGTGTCATTGCTCAGGTTATTGTGAGCACACTTGGTGTATGCTGGAGGAATGGTTCAATTCTTTGATTTACTTTTTCAATTCCAGTACTACTGAACATTGATGTGGAGTTGCTGACCTTAGACTGGGGTGGGCAGTAAGTAATGTCACAACACCAGGTTACAGTCCAACAGGTTTATTTAGTAGCACGCACGAGCTTTTGAAGCGCTGCCCCTTCATCAGGTGACTGAACACTGGCTCTGCTCTTACATTGCTCAGATATGTTTCTGCATGTTATCTCAAGAGCCATCTCTTCTTCTCAATGTGACACCTATATTTTGGTGGTCTCTCTCAGTTACCTATCATGCCTAGCTTGTGACAACTACATTTTCATTTGTAAAAAGGCTTTCAGTGCTCTTTAAAATGCAGTAGTCCATTTGTGATCACTGACTTGCCATATATGTTACATAAACTGCTTTTTACTTGAATCTAATAATCAGACTTCTGAAATATGATTTAGCCTCAAAATACGCCTACAGGGAACAGCATTTACTCTGCTTGTTGCATTATCTAGAACAGGGGAGGGGAACAGTGTAAGTAAGTGAATTATATGCTACTGAACGTATAACACAGGTACTGAAACGAAAGAACAAACTTGTATTTATATAATTGTTTTCATGACCACAAAATGTCCTAAAATGTCTTAGTCAATTAAATATTTTGGAAGTGTCTGCTGTGAGAGATGCAGCAACCAGTCTGTGCACAGCAAGATCCCACAAGCAGCATTGATAATGACCAGATATTCTGTTTTAGTGTTGTTGGTTGAAGAATAGACTTTGGCTGGGGAAACTCCCTGCTCTACCTCAAATAGTTCTCTGGGATTTTTACATCAATCTGAAAGATTAATGTAGGCCTAGGTTCAATGAGTTATCTGAGAGACAACACCCCAGTTTCCTCAATTCTGCACAGAAATATCAACCTGGATTATGTACCAATCTCAGGAGTGGAACCTTAAACCCACAATATTCTAACCCAGAAGCAGAGTGTGACCCACTGAAGTATGATGAGCTTTCTTAGATGCTTTGAAGAATCTATATATGATGGTCTAGGTCTGTTTATTAAGACATCATTTTCAATTTGTCCAAGTGGAGAGGGAGTGGGTTTCATTTGGTGTTAATATATCACTGAGTTCCTCTTCCTGCAGCAGAATGGTGAATTGACCATGCCAGATTATAGGATAGATATCCTTGCGGTGAAGATTTGAGCATTCAATATCGTAATCAAAAATGCATTGAACCTGGTGAAACAGTAAGAATTCTGACAACATCAGGTTAAAACCCAACATGCTTATTTGGAAACATGAACTTTTGAAGCACTGCTCCTTCATCAGGTGAAAGATTAATGTAAATGACAGATCAGATTACCATGAACAGTTACAGTATTTAACACCTTCTTTCTGTGTGCTATGGTGACAGGATCCAGCCAGTCCGTTCAGAGCCTGTTAGCATGCCTGGCTCATCAAGAGTAATTGCTGATCGAAAAACCCTTTCAACAGTGATTGATGCCGGATCAGGTAGGAAACCTAACCGTGGGTTGTGCTGGGTGGGAAGGAGATGAAGTACCTGAATTGTTGAACTCTGTTCATTGAAGATTTGTGATGCTTCAATTAAGACTGTCAGTTGAGACGTCCCCTTTGATTTTTGTCATAGAGGCCATCTTCAGAATGATCAATGATGTGTTTTTCGTGGGCATTCTGATGTAAGTGTATTGTCTAATGTGAATAGAATCTTCTTACTCTGCTCACATGTAGGGCATGTGAATGGGTACTTGGATTGCAGATGTTGACAGGGTGACCCAGCTGTTGATGTGAAAGAGCGATTCTGTCTTGTTAATTTTAACAAGAGTAATAATTCCTGAATTCAGTTTCCACTGATCGATAAGTTTGAACATGTTGTCGAGAACTTCTCTTTGCTGATGACCCATGGTATGCTCTGGTGTGCATCAGGGTTTCACCTGAATCACAACCAGTGTGTCCTTGTTGCGAATGTAAGTTGTGGGTGGAATGAACTCCAGTTTCATGTAACTCAACAACATTTAGTAGCACGGCATTGTTTTCTTGTACATTTCCTGTAAGTCCTTTCATTACATGTTCAAATCAGGGTAACATGGATTTGGGCTTAGTGATACTGTAAATGATTGATGAAAGGTTCCTCGGACAGCGTTTCTTACAAAAACACAAGTGTGTGCACTCTGTTACTATTTATGTAACCGTTCTGAACAGTGGATTCAGCACGTAGAACTCTCTGACCCGCAGCTATAGAATCCAAATTCAAATCATGCAATTGGCATTCTCACTGTTGTTTCTTCTCAAGGGCATGTTTTGTCTGTCTCAGCCTGTAGGACAAGAGTGAAAGATTGGCCACAGGAATTGAAGTTACATAGCTCAAGCATGTCTCTTACTGAGTTAATCAAGGAGTGTTGCTGATGTACTCAGGGTGTGCCTGGAGCATGTCTTGTTCTAGCAGAGTACTGCAAAAAATACGAACAGAGAAGATTGCAGCAGTAACATTTCAGATTTCACCCTCAGGTATCTCAGACACAGTTGGTGACAACATGCATCCATAAACTTATACATAATCAGTTTTTCAAATTGACTCACCTTTGAACATAGAGGTTAATTTGAACCTGACTCTCTAGGTGGGAATTCCAAGAGCTGGAGCAAAATTCCGGTTTTATATCCCATGCTATATTATTCCTTGTTGGTTTTGATGTGGATTAAAATTGGGTTGGATGTAAAAGCAGTATTGTACCAATCTCATCAGTCTGTTTAATGATCTGGTTTCATTAAAGTGGCAGACCCTTTACAGGGATACTGAATGCCCCACCATCCACAAAATATGGAACAATCAGGAAGTCTACATGTAGAACGCAAACATTTTTCCAAACTTTATGGAAATATTGTTTTTATATTGATTTTAATCTCCCAACATGATGTAATTCAGATACATAACTCGAGTCACAGAAATAAAATTTGAGAGTTAGGTTCCATCAACCTTGCCTTGCTTATGGTCACTGTATTTTCAGTAAAACATCGATTCTTGTTACATATACTTCACTGTTCCAAAATTCTAGCTCACCCTGCAAGCTTAGCAACACTGTCCAAGCCCTCATTCGCTTGGATTGTTTAGATTTAGTGCCACCCAGTTAGCAGCAATGAGCACTGAGTTAAAAGTGTCATACCATGTAGTTTAAACATGTAATTCTAAAGCACTTTCCAACTCAACTTTTAACATTGAAGTTTGTTTTGGTCTTCCGCCCAAAGCTAGTTTGCCAATTTTCTCAAACATTTATATTCAATCATCTTTCATTATGCTTAATGACCATTTTAAAAAAACACAAAACAAATAGTGCCAAAGAACTTAAAGCAGCATTTATATTGTGACTACTAGTCCGGAAGATTGATTTTCAGCAAGTTTATATTCTCTGGCTGCAAAACAGTGTTCTGTGGCTAAGAGAGAACCCTGTACATATGTACTTTGATGTACATGCAGATCTCAACACCTGGCCAGTTAACTATAAATGCATTGAGATGTTGGCAGCAGCACCTACCATCTCAAAACACTGTAAAAATACTTGCTAAATCTGTAAAAGCAGCCAGAGATCCACAGCGTCTTTAAACCCCAGTTCCACACTGCATTGGAATGGTATTCCTTGTGCCGTGAGGTCCAAGAAGAGAGAGGTGGTCTGCCTGGGATTCTCATCCTAATCCACCATCCCCAGAGATGACTTTGAGTTGCTTTGTTATTTTTGCTTATGGGCAGTAAAAATTGTTGTATGCTGGTGCAGGAATGATAGTATAATCATAACTAGAGAATAATATTGATGTTCTTTCATTAATTCCATCACCATTTAATTATATTTATTTAAATCAGGAGTACAGTAACATCACCGAATACTCTGTTGAAGAACTATGTCGGGCAACAGTGTTGGGAGCTTGAGAGAAGTGGTCATCTGGGGTATAAATTAATTCATTACCCTTGCACTATCAGCTCAACTTTCAAACCAGTACTTCCAATGCTGGGCATCAGCATTAACTGTTTAAAAGAAGTATATACTCAGAATAAAAACAAATAAAAGTATATAGAATAAATAACATAGAAACATAGAAGATAGAAGCAAGAAGAGGCCATTTGGCTGTTTGACCCTGCTCCGCCATTCATTACGATCATGGCTGATCGTCCAACTCAATAGCTTAATTCTGCTTTCTCCCTATAATCTTTGATCACATTCACCCCAAATGCTATATCTAACTGCCCCTTCAATACATTCAATGTTTTGGCATGAGCTACTTCCTGTGATAATGAATTCCAAGACTCACCACTCTTTGGGTGAAGAAGTGTCTCCTCACCTCCATCTTGAATGGTTTACTCTGAATTCTCAGATTGTGACTCTTGGTTCTGAACTCCTCTACCATCTGAAATATCCTCCCTGCATCTACCTTGCCTTATTTTGTTGAATTTTATAAGTCTCTATGAGATCCCCTCCTCAATCGTCTGAACTCCAGCGAAAACAATCCTAACTAGTCAATCTCTCTTCTTATATCAGTCCTGCCATGCCCAGAATCAGCCTGGTAAACTTTCACTGCACTCCCACATCCTTCCTCCGAAAAGGAGATCCAAACTGCACACAATACTCTAGGTGTGACTTCACCAAGGCCCTGTATAATTGCAATAACACATCTCTGCTCCTGTACTCGAAACCTCTCATAATGAAGGCCAACATACCATTTGCCTTCTTTACAGCATGGCTGCACCTGCATGCTTACCTCCAGCAACTGGTGTACAAGGACACCAAGGTCCCACTGCACATTCCCCTCTCCCAATTTGCAGCCATTCATGTCACGTGATTCTTTATAACTCTGCTAAACCATATTAACATATAAATATATAAAATGTAGAAAGTTAATTCTGCATTAAACATTGCCATTAACCCACTTATATTCAATGTCTAATATGGCTCAGCACACTTTCTATAGACTTTATTATGTTCTTTAGTACAAATGAAACAGTCTCTAATGTCGAGTAATTACTCTGGTTTACTATAGATTTTAAACTTTCATGCAGACAGTCCACGGTAACTCTCATTCATGGTTATAATCATGGGAGTTCCAAGAAACATTTTATGCTTGGATCGGGATTTCTATAAAGTGCAAATAAACATAAGCAATTTGTAAATCTCCATAGCATGGCCCATTGAATCGTCCATTCAGTCATTGCGTCTGAATCCAAACAGAAAGCACTGAACAAACTCTATTTTACACAAAAGCAATTAGATAGCTAATAGGATCTCTTGGGGAAACTTGGCAGTAGACTGAGCTATATTTATTGTGCTGAATTTTTTTTTACAAATTGATAATTGAGAGATGCTTTAAATGTGGAATCAAGAAATCTGTACCGCAAGAAATAATAAAAAGTAATTTAGTACATTGGAATTTCACACATGGATCAGGGGTGCATGCTCTGGAGTTCAGTGTGGATATTGGATTTGGATTGTCCACTAGTACAACATGTGTGGAACTCAGAATGATGTCTAGTGGTGATGATGATGATGGTACTCTGCTTACAAGCTGGTAAGAATGTGCAATTGAAGTTACAGTGGCTCTGGCTCTGAATGTGCATGAAATGACTGGTCCCTGTAGTAGAAAAGGCTTTTACACCTCATTATGCCTCCTGGCTCTTGTTTACTTATAACTGTACATGGGCAGCATATCAAGCAGCAGTTATAATTGTCCAAAACACACAACTTCTTGCTGATGGCATTGTCCTGTACTCATTGAATTACTGATCCCTTAATTCCACATCAAAGCAATAGCAAACTGGCAAATTGCGAGCTATCTTGTATTTCTTGTAGCAAATCTTAAATACTGTTTTTACAATCTCATCCACTTTGTTCATTATAAACCAACAAGTACAACTCTGATCTTAAACCATTTTAGTGTTATGACTAACTTAAGTAGGACAGATACATGAAACTGAAGGTCTCAATTCCAAAGATCTTTGACAAATTAATGCTTTAAAGGGATTCCTGGTTAAAAAAAAACATGGTTCTCTCTTCAATCCACAACTGTTAAAGTTCTGTCAATTTTGTACCAGCTTTGAAAGAGCATGGGAGGAGATTAGTTTTATTTTCCCAATGATTTAATATTATTTTATAGCTAGCTTGTGGAGATGGTTTGCAAGCACAGTGATAGTGTCCACAGTGATCAGAAATGCCAAGCTTCAAGTATCAGTCCAAGACATGGTTTCCACCAGAAGATGCACTCATAACGTGGCCAAATAGGTTAATTATCTGCCCTTAACCTTTCCAATATACCTGATAGCAGGCAGTAAGAACAGGAGAGTTTCCAGATTAGCCAGATGACAGAAGCAATGAAATTCTCACTTGAGGTCAGCTGACCTTTGTGTGGTCTGCCAAAATTTTTGTCCCCCCAACTACGATTTCTGTGGTGGGTGGGACTAGAAAATTCCACCCATGCTGTGTCTTTCAGTGAATATAGGAATAGGCAGAGCTCGGTAAGTCAATAAAAATTAATACAAATACATACACCCCTTACGCCATGAGCTTTTATTTTCCTCCATTACCCTTGATGTGGCCCCTTAACAAATGCCTTTGTGAAATCCAAGTACGTTTTATCTACAGGTTCCACTTTATTCACAGCCCATGTTGCTCCTCCAAAGAACTCCAGTAAATTGGTTAGATATGATTTCCCTTTCACAAAACCACACACACTGTTCCCAATTAACTTGAAATTTCCAAATGCCCAGCTAGAACCTCATTAATGATCAATTTTAACACTTACCCCAGAACAGATGTCAAGCTAACTGACCTTTAGTTTCCTGTTCCCTGCCTCCCTTACTCCCTTGAAAAAGGGGTTATATTAAAAGGGGTTATATTTGCTACTTTCTAGTTTGGTTAAACCTTTCCAGATTCTATGGAATTTTGTAAAGTTAATACTAACATTTCTGCTAACTCATTAGCTACCTCTTTTACGACTCTAGGATGAAGTCCATCTGAGCCCAGAGACTTGTCAACCTCCAGCTCCACCATTTTGCTCAGTACCATTTCCCTATTGATTGTAATTTCATCAAGTTCCCTTCTGCCTTCCACCTCTTACTGGACTCACCCTCAAGAAAAAATAGACTTTCCATGTCTACTTTGTCAAGATCATTCAGGATTTTATATACTTGAATCAAGTCACCCCTCACTCCTCTAAACTCATTTAAACAAGCCTGGTTTGTCTAACCTTTCCTCATCAGGCAATCCACTCATCCCAGTATTAATCTTGTAAATCTCCTCAGAACTGTCTCCAATATATTTACATCTTTCTTTATTTACAGGTGAGTAAGTGGAGCTGAGTCCATGAAAAGATCAGCCACGATCTTATTGAATGGTGGAGCAGCTTGAGGGGCCAGATGACCTACTCCTGCTCCTGGTTCTTATGTTCTTAAAACAGCACGCTGTATTTGAGGTGCCGTTTCACAAGTGCCCCATATAACTGAAGGATAACATCCTTTCATTTATGTTCAATTACTGTTGTCGTATAGAATAGCACTCCCTTAGTCTTCATTATGTTTATGTCATGTCGCTGTGTACTAACTTTTTGTGACTTATGCATAAGAATACTTGGGAATTCTGCACTTGTTCTCCATTTAAGTAATACTCTACATTTTTTATTCCTCAAAGTATAATGTCTGTCACTAAAAAGGAGCTGGGGCCTGCCAGTCAGCAGAGAATAGAAAACCAAAGAGCGAAGAAAATGTCTGGACTTTTTACACTGCCTGGACCTATTGGTGATCAGATTGTCACGGGCCTGTCTGCCACATCATACTCTTACAGTGGCCTCTGTATATTCCTCTGCAATCTTCTGGCTCTCTCCAACATCATCTCATTCCCTATACTTTTCATTGGAGGAGACATCTTGGTATTCTATGTCTTCCTCAGCCAAGACATCCTTCCTTTTGGATTGCAAGATTGCGCAGGGCATAGCAGACAGCAATGATCAGGTAGTATTGGTGAGCCCCATGTGAGCAGTCCAAACATCTGAATGTTGTCTTTAGGAGACTTGTCATCTGTTCGATCGTGTGTGCGGTGGAGGCACATGTGGCATTTTAGCTCTCTTCAGCAGCACTGTGTAGATGATGAACTAACACCATCAGCCAGATCTTCCAGGGGTATCCCTTGTCCCCTAGGATCCAACCCTGCAATCAGTGATGTCTTCAAAAATCTGTGGCACCCAGGAGTAATTCAGAATGTCGGCTATGTGAGAAGTTCCTGGGAACTGAACACAAATATGTAGGATTTGTCTTCTCTGATCACATATCAGCTACACATTCAAAGAGCCTTTCCTGTTGATGAATGGCTGCTGCCAGGGAGCTCTCAAGGCTGCATGTGTTCCACCAAAAGCCCCTTGCACTTGCAGAAAACCTGTGATTGTCAGCGGATCCAAGGTGTGCTCTCCTCAACAGGGCATTTTTTGCGTATCATTGACTGGGAGATGCGGCACAGGAATCCAAATGTATTCATGGTAAAAAAAGAATCTGGCATGTAAAGAGTTAATGTGGGTAGTGTACACCCACACAGTGATATAAGATAGCACATGACCCATACATAGGGGTCAGTCTAGTGTTGGACAGAGTTGTCTGCACAATCGGGCATGGAGACAACCTTCACTGCAGTATGTACATAGTTCTTGTAGTTAATAAATACTTAGTTAACCTACTTAAGACTATGAAGACTTCAGTGAGAGCTACCAAATGATGTTCTGCACTTTACAACATTCACCTGCTCATTTCATTACAATAACAACATTCAAAAATTTGTTCTATTCAAATAGAACTTCAACATATAATCTAGAGTGGCATTAGAGTTTAATGCCAAGGGGATGCTACATCATTAGAGATGCCATCCTTCAGGACAGGTAAAATAGGGGTTACTTACACATATCTTCAACCTCTCTTTACAACAAACTGAGGTCCCCATCTGCTTCAAGAAAACAATCATCATCCCAGTACCAAAGAAAAGCCAGGTAGTGTATTTTAATGACTATCGTCTGGTGGCTCTGACAGCCATCATTATGAAGTGCTTCGAAAGGTTAGTCATGGCACGAATCAATTCTGGCCTCCCAGATTGTCTGGATCCACTATCCACTGATCCACTGGATCAGCGCCACAATAGATCCACAGCAGACGCCATCTCTCTGGCCCTGCAATCAACCCTGGAACACTTAGATAACAAAGACATTTATGCCAGACTCCTACTGATCAACTACATCTCAGCCTTCCACATCATTATTCCTACGAAACACATCTCCAAAGTCTGTGGCCTTGGTCTTAGCTTCTTCCTCTGAAACTGGATGCTGAATTTCCTAACCCACAGATCACAATCAGTTAGGGTAGGCAACGACACCTTGTCTATGATCATCCTTAGCACTGGTGCCCCACAATGCTGTGTCCTCAACCCCTTACTATACTCCTTATACACCTATGATTATGTGATCAAATTCCCCTTCAACTTGATTTTCAAGGTTGTTGATGACACCATAGTGAGTCAGATCTCAAACATGATGAGACAGAGTACAGGAATGAGATAGGGTATCTGGTGAACTGGTACGACAACAATAAATCTCTCCCTCAATATGAACAAAATAAAGGAGATAATCATCACTTTAAGAAGTGTAGTTGAGGACACGTGTCTGTGTACATCAATGGGGACATAGTACAAATGCTGGAGAGCTTTGAGTTTTTAGGTGTACAGATCACCAACAACATGTCCTGATCCCTCCATGCTGACACTGTAGTTAAGAAAGTCCACCAATGCCTCTACTTTCTCAGAAGACAAAGGAAGTTTGGGCATGTCAGCTCTGAACATAGATACACCACAGAAAACATTCTTTCTGATTGTATAACAGTTTGGTATGGCTCCTGCTCTGTTCAAAACCTCAAGAAACTACAAAGGGTCATGGAAGAAGACCAGTCCATCATTCAAACCAGCCTCCCACCTACTGACTCCATCTACACTTCCCACTGCCTCGGAAAAGCAGTCAGCATAATTAAGGACCTCTCACACCTCGGACATTCTCTCTTGCATCTTCTTTTGTCGGGAAAAATATGCAGAAGTCTGAGGACACACACCAACTAAGTCAAGAACAGTTTCTTCCCTGCTGCCATCAGACTTTTGAGTTGACCTATTACGCATTAAGTTGATCTTTCTCTATCACCGAGCTATGATTGTAACCTACATTCTGCATTCTGTTCTTGCCTTCTCTATGTACGGTGTGCTTTGTCTATGGAGTGTGCAAATAACAATATTTCCACTGTACACTAATAAATCAAATCAAATCAATAAAACAATGTATTGTCTTTACATTTGGATCAATGATGACAATCCTGAAGTGAAGATGAGGCAGTTTCCCTGGTAACCCAACCAGTACTTCTCCCTCAACCAAAGTTGATTAATCAGTTAGTCATCTCTTGTGTCTGTGCAGCATTGTTGCTGCAGAATGATCGCCACGTTTGTCTACATAATAACAGACACTGACTCCAAAACATTCATTATATAAAGTGCTTTTGAGTCATTTTTACAATATAATAGTGTTATATAAATGTAAGCATTTCTTTTTCTTTCTACATGGATGAGACAATGTAAAAATAAACAAATGTTTTGTACTGAGCTTACAGCAACTACTGTTCAGTTTTTGTCTTTTGTTGCCAATTCTATGCCTTTTCCTCCTTAAAGTTTGCTGGAAACAGTTGCCCAGGTACCAGTTAGATTCCAATATCTCAGCCAAGTAATCATTCTTCATGTGTGAGAATTGTGACTGAGTGCTGGCAAGGCTAATCCCTATCTGTCCTCACTCGATGTGCACTGCCAATGTGGATTAATGATCAAGAGTGGGAATCCTAAACAGGGATATAGAGAGCGATTAATGCTTCCCCATAGTCATCTCAGTTGAGATCAGCTAAGTCAGCACAAACAAGCAGAATTACTCAGTTTGATTGTCATAATCCTCTTCCAACCACCTTTGTGTTGTGCATTTATTGATTTGAATGGATGTATTCATTGAGATTCAATAATCAAAATAGATGCATACATCATTGTGTAAATATCTACAGCCTGTGCCTACTTTCAATACAAGAGGCAGGATTTTGCCAAGTAATTAAGCCTTAGATTAGCAAAGTGCAACCAGACCTAGATGAGTTGTTACAATACATGAGCCGCACACAGAAAAGATAAACAATTTGCATTACTGAGGTACCATGAAAGTAGTAAAACATCACTTGGCACTTAACAGAAGGGCTGTTCAACAAAAACTGTCACTGAGCTGCATAAGGAGTTACTAAAACATATGATTAAAATCTTGATCACAGAATTAGCTATTCAGGAGCAATTCAAAGCAGCAGAGTGTATCTGAGAGGTTTATGGAGGAATTCTAGAGCTTAAAAGTCTATACTGCTGAAAGTATGATCACCAGTGATTGAGTGAATAAAATTAGGGAAGTGCAGAGTTGTAGTGCTGAAGGAGAGACAGGAATGGATGAATCTGTGGAAGGATTTGAACACAAGGGTGAGAATTTTTAAATTGAAGTATTAGCTGACTGGGAGGTGGTGTAGATCAGCAACCAATGGATTGATGGGTGAATGGGACTTGGTGCAGGTTAGATTACAAACAGCAGAGTTTGGGGTTAGCTCGAGTTTATGAAGGATCGCAAGTTGGGTCATTGGAATCTGGAGGTAGCAAAGCAGGAACAGAGAGTTCAGCAGCAAAAGGGCACAGACAAAGGCAGAGAGCAGTGATGTTACCGAGGTGTAACAGCCAGTCTTGGTGATGGAGAAAGTAGATCACTGGCTGGTTAGCATCAAATTTACAAAGGATGCTGAGATTGCGATCAGTCTGGTACAGCTTCAGAACTTAAAAGATCCTGTGTATAAACACCCTTTCAAATCCCAGTAAGTAACTCGAGTTAATTTTCATGTACCCCATTGCCATGATTTTCTACATAATAGTCTTTACAGCTCAAAATAATTCATTGTGTGTCAAGCACATTGAAACTTTTCAGGTGTTTTTAAGAAACATACGATTGCAATATGAATATTTTTTCAACTGTAATCATCATTTGAACTCTCAATAAGAAAGCATTCTTGAAATTTTTTTGTCTATCTTGAATTGTTTAAAAGATTGGTGTACTTGATGTGGGAACTTTTAAAAAATAATTTAATATTTTAAAACTTCTCCAATGATTAGTAAGTGTGATTTCAATGGTTAATTATTGATGCTTTGAATATGCTGGTATTGATTAAATTGTACAGTCTTTAAAAACTGCTGTCTATAGCTGATGATTATTTAGACCGGTAAGGTCTACTCAGCCCTGATACATTGATTTTGTGGTTTGTTTAGCAGTATTATGACATGGTTTGTATATTGAATGTGATAGTCTTAATTGACTTTTACTTGTACTGTATTAATGAGCTGTAGTTATTAGGTGTTATGTTGCAAGCCAGGAGTGATGTCTACTTTGAAGAGCAAAACCAATTGACAGCAATTTTGAAAAGATATCCATCCTTAGTGTCACAACACTAATGGCCAGAGCATGGTTTAATTCCAACATCTGAAGCAGAGTTACAGTGAAGTTTTAAGAATCATCAAGCAGATGCTGGAAATCTAAAATAAAAACAGAAAATTCTAGAAATACCTTGCATGTCAGATATTGGACAATCTTCTCCCAAAACATTTCTTGATCACGGCAAGAAAAGCAGTGTGAATGGCGACATCGAGATCACAATCCGCCCGCACTTGTTTTGGAGTTTGGGGTAATGCCTGCCGGGAAAGATATGTGCAGGACCTAAAGATGTCAATGAGGCTTTCTAACCTCCAGACAACCCTACAGACTGCCCCCTGTGCCACCAACCCACCAACAAAGAAACTCCTCCCCTCACTCCCTGCAAATTGCATCACGCCCACCCACCCAATTGCTACTACCCAGGCAGCATGCTAGTGAATCTCCTCTGCACCCCCTCTGGTGCAATTACATCCTTCTGATAATGTGGCAACCAACACTGCACATGATACTCCAACTGTGACCTCAAAAGTTCTATACAAGTGCAACATGACTTCCCTGTTTTTGTAATCTATGCCATGATTGATAAAGGCAAGTGTCCCAAATGCATTTTTCACCACTACTAACATGTCCTTCAGTTTCAGAGGTCTGTAGACAAACGTGCCAAGATCTCTTTGTTTCATGGAACAACCTTGTTTCCTGCCATTCATTGAGTACTTTCTTGTCAAATTACTTTTTCCAAAGTGTATCACCTCACACTTTTCAGAGTTAAATTCCATCTGCCATTTATCTGCCCATTTGACCCATCCCATCTGTAATCTTCCTGCAGCCCAAAACACTCTGCCTCACTGTTAACCATCCGGTCAATCTGTGTCATCTGCAAACTTACTAACCTTTCACCCCCAACATAGTCATCAATATCATTTCTATAAATGACAAATAAAAGGGGGGGCCCAACACGGATCCCTGTAGTATGCCACTGGACACTGGCCTCCTGTCACTAAAGCAGCCTTCTGTCATCACTCTCTGTCTCTTACAACTGAGCCAATTTTGAATTCACTTTACCAAATTACCCTGTATCCCTGTAAAGTGGATTTACTTTCTTTACATGTCTCCCATGTGGAACCTTGTCAAAGGCTGTGCTGAAATCCATATAAACTACATCGATTGCACTTCCCTCATTTACACACCCAATCACCTCCTCAAAAAATACAATCAAATTTATTAAGCATGAGGTTATGGGGTTAGTTTCTGGTTAAGATGCTTTGTCAACGTGTCAGTGCAGACTTGATGGGCCAGTTGGCCGCCTTCTTTACTATAGTGATTCTATGATTCTAATATAATAAGATGTTAGAGCAGAAGTAGGCCATTTGGCTCTGCCATTCACTGTGATCTTGACTGATTTTTAGCTGTTACTTGAGGGCTAAATATTGGCCAGAACATTGGGATGAAGTTCCTCATCACACTTCAAAATAGTGTGATGGGATCTTCACAAGCTTTATCTTTACAATCTTTAGAAATGCTAGCCTAGCCATTGATGTCCACACCCTACAGAAGTGAAAATTTAAAATCGAAGTATATAAATTGGAATTTGAAAATAACCAGTTTGAAGTAGGAGTAACCCTGGGTTCAAATTGTAAAAGGAAAGGATTTGAAGCTCAGCAGGAAACTATGTTATATCTTTTGAGCGTAACTGTGGCCTTCATTTATACTTAAGAGAAGAATAAGAGAAAGACCTGAGAGGGCAGAAAGGAATTTTGTTTAACAATTCCTTTGAAAGACACCACGCTGACAGTGTAGTGTTCCTTAGCACTGTATGTGCAGAGGACTGCAAGACTTCAAGAAGAGAGCAGAACTTTATATGTGGGGACGTCACGGAATGGGGCTGAATTGAGTGGATATCCGGGAAGATGGGACAATGAGATTAGCTTCACATTTGTCACAAGATGAGAAAGGATGGCTTTGTTTTGTGAATTTGCTGAGCGGCAAAAGGTTTGTGCTCATTTGTAACTTGATGTCAGATAGCATGCAAGAGTTGCAAAGTGAAGATAAAAAATGATCAACACCATCAAGAATTTGCATTTAAATAGTGCCATCAGTGTAAAAATAAATTGTAATATGCTTCACAAATAACTGAGCAGAAAATTGTTGACCACCAGGTCAAGAAAAGAGAAGTTAGAGGAACAAAGAACAAAGAAAAGTAAAGCATAGGAATAGGCCCTTTAGCTGTCTGAGCCTCAGCTGATCATGATGCCCTAACTAAACTAAAATTGTATACACTTACAGAATCTGTAAGTGATCAAAGCCTAGGTTGAAAAGTTAGTTACTAAAGATGGAGATCCAAAAACTCAGACTCCATATACTTCATCCCTTGTATATGATTTACTGTGACCTTTGCTTCTTGTATATTTTATGGTTGAAGCTTTGCCCCTTTTTGTGATTTAAAGAACATTTATCTAGCACCTTCCATGACCTCAGGATATTTTACAGTTAATGAAGTATTTTTGAGGTGCAGTCACTGTTGTAATGTTAGATCTTTGTGTCCTGTGTATTCAAACAGTGCTGAGCTGTGAAATCAGATGATACAAGTGAGTTTGTTTCTTTTCTGGGTCAGCCATTATTTCTTTTTTAAGTTTATTTATTAGTCACAAGTAAGGCTTACATTAACACTGCAATGAAGTTACTGTGAAATCCTTCTAGTCATCACACTCTGGCACCTGTTCAGGTCAATACACTTAACCAGCGCGTCTTTCAGACTATGGGAGGAAACCGAAGCTCCTGGAGGACGCAGACATGGGGAGAATGTGCAAACTGCACAAGGACAGTGACTCAAGCTCGGAATCGAACCCAGGTCCCTGGCACTGTGAGGCAACAGTGCGAACCACTGTGCCATCATGCTGCCCCATGTTGTACCTGTGACTATATTTTTCATTGCTAATAGTGTGTGAAGATGTTTTTAGAATTGTTTTAGCCTAAGTGGCAGAGTGTGCAGAAATCGATCATCAGCATGTGTTCAGCACTAACATCCTCTTGTGAATATGAGTCTTTCTGTTCTGAGTAGTTTTAGTGTATTGAACTCCAGCTTTAAGAAGTAAGTACGGCAAACATAAAATGATTTTACAGACTAAAACATTTCTACATTGGAGATTTAACTGTAAGTTTGGGGGTAGGAGATTGGCTTGGTTTGAATCATTGTGCTTTAAACTGGATCATAAATTTTTATAACCTTCTTTGAACCAGGAAGTGATTCCCCAGATATGACTGCTACAGTTGGATTGATGGCAGTTTATGAGTCGATGTTTATCTAGCTCTTTGATTGCTTGCTGTGGTGCCTCGTCTTATCAGACTTTATCGCCATGTCTAACCTGAAAAACATCAAGTCGACCTGTATGTTAATTTTATGGACGATTATAATTAGGGCTGAACCATTAGGGCCTTTGATGCTTCCTTCCCCAGCAATGGCTTTCAAGGTAATTGTTTAACTATTGATTTCCTGCAGTGGTGTCACTGAAATCCCACATCTGGTTCCTGCGACTTTTATAATCACCTGGATATCCTCACTAACTAATGCCCAGAATTTGGCTTAATGCTGGGCTTCGGGGTGTCCAGTTTTTGTAAACTGCCCCCTGTTTTGTTATACAATTTTAAATCTGGAATGGCAATGCTTTGGAATAAATGAAATTAATCCAATTCATGGCCTTTCCTCGCTGCCCTCTCATCTAATTTTAACACTGCTGGCTTTGGTCAAATGAACATATGAATTCAGAACAAAAATAGGCCATTTGGCCTCTCCATCTTGCTGCACCATTCAATGAAATCATGGCTGATCTGTTTGTGTTTTGAACTCCACATTTCCATCAACCCCCTCATAATCTCTGATTCCCTTGCCTAACATGAATCTATCTACCTCCACCTTAAAAATATTCAAAGACTCTGTTTCCAGTACTTTCTGAGGCAGAAAGTTCCAAAGTCACATACTCTCTGAGAGAAAAAAAGTGTTCTCTCTGTCCTAAAAGGGCACCCCCAAAGTTTAAACAGTGCCTCTTCTTTTCTGGACTTATTGAATAAGAGGAAACATCCTTTCCACGTCCAACTTGTCAAGATTATTCAGGATCTTACATACTTAAATCAAGTCACCCCTCATTCTTCAAAACTCCAGTGGAAACAAGTCCAGCCCATTCAATCCTTCCTCATAAAACACCCTGCTCCTTCCAGATATCAATCTATAACCATTTTTGAACTGCCTTCAATACATTTATATCCTTCCTTAAATAAGGAAACCAAAATTGCACACTGTGGCAATACCACCACCTGGAAGTTCCCCTTCAAGCCATTCACCATCATGACTTGGAAATATATCAGCCATTCATTCATTGTTGCCGAGTTAAAATCCTGGATAACATTCAAGTAAGGTCTGAAGGTTAAGCTCAAGTAAATGAATGAATTTTACATGCACCTGACCCTTATAACCACCCCCAAATTCTGCTCAGCCTCTAGAATCTGCTGGTCACTGATTGGTTTTTCCAGATTTAAACCAGCCCAACATCTGGGGGAAGCAGCAAAGACTAATAATTGTATATCTTTGCAGTGAGTGAATTTCCTTTCCCCTGGACAGGACTCGAACTAAGTTATAGAAAAGTCCATGACTCATTTATCCACTCAGCTGAGGGTTGCTGGGGCAAGGTAAAGAGGCTGTGATACGTGGAACATGATGCTGGCATTGGATTAGGGTAGACACAGGAAGAAGTTTCACAACACCAGGTTAAAATCCACCAGATTTATTTGACAGCACAAACTTTCAGTACACTGCTCCTTCATCAAGGACAATTCCTCACTCACCTGCTGCCAAATAAACCTGTTGGACTTTAACCTGGTGTTCAGAGACTTGCTAGCGGAACAGGCAGTAAACTGCAATTTAATCATCAATAGTACTGTAAATGCAGTGTCAACTTATTGATGCTTTCCTGTTCATTGGAATGTGAGAGATTTAGGAAGTAAATGTGTTTGTGAAATCACTTTTAAGTGTAGGACAGAATGTGATGTTCACTTTTGAAAACATGAAGTATACAGAGTCTGAGGCAGATCTCCCCAACGCCACAGGCTAGAACTGATAAGGCTGACTGGTCACCGGTTTCCAGTTACTAGCTTTGAGAGTTCTGAGAAGGCTTGGCGTCTCATGTACTTAAAAGCTGTCCGTGCTTGAGTGGAGACGGCCTGTGCTTGGGGGTCGTCAGTGCAGCGGAGTGTAATCGATATGGTCTGGAGTCCTTGACCTGCGCCTGTAATTACCTTGGGAGGGATAAAGACAGTTTGTTGTGGCAAATAGTGGCCGCATTCAGGTCCAGTGAGCATGGCTGTGCTCTGGGAATGCAGATTGGAGGCAGAGAAACCCTGCCCTTTGGTATCGTTGACAGCAGTCAGGATGGATTTAATAAAACAAATAAGAAGAAGTTTTCTCACGAGACACCACCTGTCCGAAGGCAGACTGCAAATCTGAGCAAAGAAAAGGATGTCTGGGTGTATAGAGCACCGATCAACCAAGAATACTCCTGAAATAATAAATTATCAGGCAAAAGTTTTACACAAATAATTAACGGCTCAACATTGTGTTCCAGCCTAGAATGTGCTGTAGTCCTGCCGCCACTAAATACTGTACAAGAGGCATTTACTACTCTTGTGAGTTGATTGGCAGAGCTGCTGAGTCAAAAATGTCAGCACTGCTGTCCCAATACTAGTGGGAATGAGGATGAACACACAGTAGCTAATATATCCAGCAACTATTTCCTTGCACTATTCACTAGAGAAGGCTAAATGCCCTGCATTACAGAAGATTATCTGTGAAGAATTATGGATTCCCAACATCAACAAGTCACCATTAATGCTTCAAATCAGCAGTACTCCAGGGATGGAGAGCATCTATCTCAGGGACGAAGAAAATTAGAGGCAACATTTGTGAATTGCTCAGAATCAATATGAGTCACTGACTGCTATGGCACCCCTCAAAATTGGAAACAAGGTAATGTACAAAAAATTGATAAATCACATTTGAGCAACTCTGGATGTTTCACATCATATCAATAAAAAGCAACCTTCTTCTGACATGCACCCAATCCTCATAACCATCCCCAACTCCTGCCCAGCCCCTAGAATCTGTTGGTTACCAACAAGGACTTCTTTTATATTGGTCTAGTTAAAGAATAATAGTCAGTGTTTCTTAGGAAAGAACTCCTGCTAAAACAACTACTGGTGCACTTCTAAAAGTTTCTTCACTTAATGTAAAAACTCGAGAAATTCAAGATAAAGCCTGGATTGTAATTCAGAGATTGACTGAAGAATTGGGTTAGTGATATGAAGACAGAGGCTGGTTGAATAATTTTGAGCTGACATGGGCAAGATGAGCTGAATACCCTCCTGTGTCACAAATTTCTATCCTTCTGTGAGTACTGCTGACATTCCTACTGTTCACAATATTCATTGATCATTCCATTTCTATATTTAAACCCATTTTTGTTGACTGCAAGAAAAGGGATTTAAGTTTTGTCGTATCTGGAAAAATATGAAACTCTCCTGTAGGTACCTATAACAAGATGTTCCATTTATTTTGTCTGAATTGGAACATGTTCATGGAAAGAGTAAAGCTGATTAATCATTATGTCAAATTTATGGGTGTAAATTTTCAGATCCACACAGATCTCCTTTAGTAGTGAGTTAAGGGCTTGAGTCAATTTTTGTGCCTTATTAAATCAACCAATTCCAATTAATGAACTGAGTAAAATATGTCAGTACAGTGCAGCTTGCTTTATTAACTTACATACTTAACTCTCTTCTGTATTCGTCAAGACATATTTCAGCCTTCCAATTGTACATTTTCCTTCAACTCAAACTTGGTGTAGCCACTGACTTTCAGCTGTTATTTTCCACAATTTTGGTATTCTGTTTGCCTTTGCTCATTGTAATAGGCTCAAGTCCATAGCACTTGACAATCTGTTATTCTGGTGGCCAGAACCCCACCTCGGTTCATAAAGAGATAATGGCAACCATTTTTGTCACATAGAACTTTTCTTTGTCAAGATAGTTGACACAGTAAGAAGTCTTACAACACTAGGTTAAAGTCCAACAGGTTTACTTGGAATCACAAGCTTTTGGAGCGCTGCTCTTTCCTCAGGTGAGGAAACTTGTGATTCCAAATACACTTGTTGAACTTCAACCTGGTATTGTGAAACTTCTTACTGTGCCCAAACTAGTCCAATGCCAGCATCTCCACGTCAAGATGGTGGACATCATTGCATTTTCAGGCCACTATTTATCAGTTGAACCAAAAGCCACCAGCACTTTTCCATTGACGATAAGCAAGCTACTAAACCGAGGTTGAGAGTAGACCAGCAATTTACTGGTCAAGTTATTGGAACTCAGTAAGAATTTAGCAACACCAATTTATAATCCAACCGATTTATTTGATAGTAAAAAAGTGAGCTTGCGACTCCTGTGTCTTCTTCAGGCAAATGCAGTGTTCTGGTCTGCAATAGCACACATCAGCACAGACAGTCAGAGATTGCTGATTAGAATGCGAATCCTTACATCTAACCTGCTATTGAAGTGTTAAAGTGGCGAACAATGTGTGTGAAGGAAATCCTGAGCATTGTTGGAGAATTGTGTATTTTCTCCAGACAGCACAGTAAGTGAGGTTTTTTGCTAACCCAGGCAAGTTACGGGGGTTACAGATAGTGTGTCATGAAGCCAAGATCCCTGTTAAGACCGTCCTCGTGTGCAGAGCTTGGCTATCAGTCTCTGCTCAGCGACTCTGCGCTGTCGTGTATCACGAAAGCCCCCTTGAAGAACATTTACCCGCAGGTCAGAGGCCGAATGCCCATGACTGCTGAAGTGTTCGCCCACAGGAAGGGAACTGTTTTGCCTGGTGATTGCTGAGCGATGCTCATTCATCCGCTGTCATAGTGTCTGCATGGTCTCCCCAATATACCATGCTTCGGGACATCCCTTCTTGCAACGTATTAGATAGACAACGTTGGCCGAGTTGCAAGTGTATGTACCGTGTACCTGGTGAATGGTATCCTCACGTTTGATGATGTCGTCCATGTCTATGATCCGGCATGTCTTGCAGAGGTTGCTGTGGCAGGGTTTTGTGGTATTGTGGTCACTGTTCTCCTGAAGGTTGGGTAGTTTGCTGCGAACAATGATCTGTTTGAGGTTGTGCGGTTGTCTAAAAGCAAGAAGTGGGGGGGTGGGGATGGCCCTAGCGAGATGTTCATCGTCATCAATGATATGTTGAAGATTCCGGAGAAGATGTCGTAGCTTCTCGCTCCGGGGAAGTACTGGACAACAAAGGGTACTCTGTCCACCGTGTCCCGTGTTCGTCTTCTGAGGAGGTCAGTGCGGTTTATCGTTGTGGCACGTCAGAACTGTCGATCGATGAGTTGAGCGCCATATCCTGTTCTCAGGAGGGCATCCTTCAGTGTCTGGAGGTGTCTGTCACGATCCTCCTCATCTGAGCAAATTCTGTGTATACGGAGGGCTTGTCCATAGGAAATGGCTTCTTTAACGTGTCTAGGGTGGAAGCTGGAGAAGTGGAGCATTGTGAGGTTGTCTGTCGGTTTGCTGTACAGTGAGGTGCTGAGGTGACCGTCCTTGATGGAGATGCGTGTGTCCAAGAATGCAACTGATTCTGGAGAATAGTCCATGGTGAGTCTGATGGTGGGATGGAACTTGTTGATATCATCATACAGTTTTTCAATGATTGTTCACCATGAGTCCAAAGGAAAAAGATGTCATCAATGTATCTAGTATATAACCTTGGTTGGAGATCTCGTGTGGTGAAGAAGTCTTGTTCGAACCTGTGCATGAAGCTGTTGGCATACTGAGGTGCGAATTTGGTCCCCATGGCTGTTCCGTGTGTCTGGATGAAAAGCTGATTGTTGAAGGTGAAGACATTGTGGTCCAAGATGAAGCGGATGAGTTGTAAAATTGCATCCGGAAACTGGCAGTTGTTGGCATTGATACTGAGGCAGTTGCAGCAATACCATCGTTGTGGGGGATGTTGGTGTAGAGCGTTGAGACATCCATTGTGACAAGGAGTGTCCCTGGTTCAACTGCTCCATGTGTGCTGAGTTTCTGCAGGAAGTCCGAAGTGTCAAGACAAAAACTGGGGGTTCTTTGTACGATGGGTTTCAGGATGCCCTCGATATAGCCGGAGAGGTTCTCACACAGGGTCCCATTGCCCGATACGATGGGACGGCCGGGTATGTTTGCCTTGTGTATATTTGGGAGGCAGTAGAGATCTCCAATGCGGGGAGTACGTGGAATGAGAGTCCGGAGGGTGTTCTGAAGGTCCGGATCAAAGGTTTTGATCAGAGTGTTGAGTTGACGAGTGTGTTCTTTGGTCGGATCTGCTGGTAACTGTCTGTAGTGTTTCTCCTTGTTTAGTTGTCGGTACACTTGGACACACGCATCTCCATCAAGGACGGTCACCTCAGCACCTCACTGTACCGCAAACCGACAGACAACCTCACAATGCTCCACTTCTCCAGCTTCCCCCCTAGACACGTTAAAGAAGCCATTCCCTATGGACAAGCCCTCCGTATACACAGAATTTGCTCAGATGAGGAGGATCGTGACAGACACCTCCAGACACTGAAGGATGCACTCGTGAGAACAGGATATGGCGCTCGACTCATCGATCGCCAGTTCCAACGTGCCACAACGATAAACCGCACTGATCTCCTCAGAAGACGAACACGGGACACGGTGGACAGAGTACCCTTTGTTGTCCAGTACTTTCCCGGAGCGGAGAAGCTACGACATCTTCTCCGGAGTCTTCAACATATCATTGACGATGAACATCTCGCTAGGGCCATCCCCACCCCCCCCACTTCTTGCTTTCAGACAACCGCACAACCTCAAACAGATCATTGTTTGCAGCAAACTAACCAACCTTCAGGAGAACAGTGACCACAATACCACACAACCCTGCCACAGCAACCTCTGCAAGACATGCCAGATCATAGACATGGACGACATCATCAAATGTGAGGATACCATTCACCAGGTACACGGTACATACTCTTGCAACTCGGCCAATGTTGTCAACGTTGCAAGAAAGGATGTCCCGAAGCATGGTACATTGGGGAGACCATGCAGACACTACGACAGCGGATGAATGAGCATCGCTCAGCAATCACCAGGCAAAACATTTCCCTTCCTGTGGGCGAACACTTCAGCAGTCATGGGCATTCGGCCTCCGACCTGCGGGTAAATGTTCTTCAAGGGGCTTTCGTGATACACAACAGCGCAGAGTCGCTGAGCAGAGACTGATAGCCAAGCTCCACACACATGAGGATGGTCTTAACAGGGATCTTGGCTTCATGACACACTATCTGTAACCCCCGTAACTTGCCTGGGTTAGCAAAAACCTCACTTACTGTGCTGTCTGGAGAAAATACACAATTCTCCAACAAAGCTCAGGATTCCCTTCACACACATTGTTCGCCACTTTAACACTTGAATAGCAGGTTAGATGTAAGGATTCGCATCCTAATCAGCAATCTCTGACTGTCTGTGCTGATGTGTGCTATTGCAGACCAGAACACTGCTTTTGCCTGAGGAAGACACAGAGTCGAAAGCTCGCTTTTTTACTATCAAATAAATCGGTTGGATTATAAATTGGTGTTGCTAAATTCTTACTGAGTTCTTACCACCCCAATCCAACGCCGGCATCTGTACATCAAGTTATTGGAACCAGTGTTTGCTCAGCCCCAGGGAACTCAACCACGCATACAAAGTACGACATAGTTGAATCCAGGCAAAATCCAGGATTCATCTGTATGATGTATTGGAGATCGAAATGTAGCCAAGAATTGGTAGTTTTGAATTGGATAATTGAAGTAGTGAAAGCATTAAGCACTTCAATCCATTGAGCCTCTTTTCATTAGCAATGGCTACCTTTACCTTTTAGTCCTAATTTCCTGCGTCTCTCTACATCCATTCATGAAAAACAAGAATATGAAGCAAATATCTATTTCTTTTTAAATATCTCGATAAGCTTTCAATTCACAGCCTTTTGTGGCAGCCATTCCACATTCTTACAGCCCATTATGGGAAGAAGATTTCCCTGGATTAGTTTTCTCTGGTTTAGTTTGATTTCCAAGATTATGTCCCCGTATCCTACCCTGAATATGTGCTACATTAATTGCTACCAATTATATTCCTCTAACAGAACAAAGGTGCTGGATTTATTTTGTCAAGATCTATATCAATATTATACATGATGTATACGTAATGTAGATAGTTGCAGGCAAACAAGACACTTAGCATTATAATTTACTGTGTCACCTGAGCCCCAATAGTGTTTCCTGCTGTAAATTCCTCAACCCCAATTGTGACAGTCTGTTGGTTTTAAATTAATTTAATTTCAGGAGTAAGTTTTGTTTTGTTTTAACCTCTTTCACAGATGATTAATGAAGCTGAACAAGTAACTGAGACTTCATGCAATCCTGTAACAGCCTCTCAGAGCAGAAAAGTCAGTGTATCATAACAATCTTATTTAAGAATAAGGAGCCTATTAATTTATGAAACCTCAGCATATCCAAAACAGTAGATGATAAACAGATTCTCAAAATTGTATTTCAATCCTGGTGTTTTTTGGTTATATGCCTTCCCACTGATAATTAATTTGTCCCAGTGACCAGGTTGAGCTGTGACCTGTAAGGTGGTTACAGGAGCATGGGAGAACAAATAGAACTGAAACTCCATTTGCTTCCCACTGTAAAGTTCCAAAGTTTGATCACTTGACCACTTCCACCTGACCTTGTGTCATGACAGCAGCATCTCATTATGAAGGTAAAAACGATAATGTTTAAACGTTGACAACCTCCTTCTCCAAAAGCCATTTCTTCATTAAATTCATCATGCATGGTGGCACAGTGATTAGCACTGCTGCCTCACAGCGCCAGGGACCCAGGTTCAATTCCCGGCTTGGGTCACTGCTTGTGCAGTCTATACATTCTCCCTGTGTCTGTGTGAATTTCCTCCAGGTGCTCCAGTTTCCTCCCACAGACTGAAAGACAATGCATTAGCCATACTAAATTCTCCCTCAGTGTACCTAAACAGGAGAATTTTCACAGTAACTTCATTGCAGCCTTAATGTAAGCTTACATCTGACACTAATATGTAAATTTTACATACCCAATGCTGAATCCAAATTTCAGCAGCAAAATCAGACTCTGATCAACTGCAGAGTTTCTTCCTGTGGTGTTTCCACATATCTGTTCTCTGGAAATACAGGACTTATATGTTGTGTTGCACACATTCATTAACAACAAGTTTTAATTAATTGCAACTTTAGAACTAATAACTGTAATTACCAACTTGCCTTTAAAACAGCGGGAAAGCCTAAGAAAGTCTAGTATACCTATCTGATTTGATCTAGTTGTTCAGTTCTGGTCTGCAAACTTGATTTCAGAAAACAAGTGCCTATTGACATTTATTTTGCAATGGAATTGATGTGTGATATTTTTTGAGAAATTTGTTAAAAACATGCTGATTGGAGTAATGCCAGAATGTCATCCAGGCTCGAAACATTGGCTTTATTCTCTTTCTACAGACGCTGCCAGACCTGCTGAGATTTTTTGACATTTTCCATTTTTATATCAGATTTCAGCATCTACAGGATTTTGCCTTTAACCTAATGCATTCTGATTGAAATACTTCATCTGCAATAATAAAATGTTAACTATTTATTTTGGTGGCACGGTGGCACAATAGTTAGCACTGCTGCTTCACAGCACCAGGGACCCGGGTTCAATTTCCAGTTTGGGTCACTGTGTGGAATTTGCACATTCTCCTGTGTCTGTATAAGTTTCCTCTGGGTGCTCCGGTTTCCTCCCATAGTCCAAAGATGTGCAGGTTAGGTGGATTGGCTCTGCTAAATTGCCCTTTAGTGTTAGGGGAATTCACTAAGGTAAATGCATGAGGGATATGCGGAAAGGGCCTGGGTGGTCAATGCAGACTCAATGGACCAAATGGCCTTCTTCTGCACTGTACGATTCTATGAATTTGTTAACATCTGTGATAAGTAGAGAAGTGAGGAGTTTGTTAGAAATGTTCTAAGCTTCTATATGATAAGATCGTACCCTAATTTCTATAATAGAAAGAATTGGCATTTATACAGCACCTTATCACATCTTGCAGATACATTCCAGGGTGCCTCATACATTTCTTGAATTGCAATTACAATTATGAAATGGGTAAACGTGGCAGCCATTTCTCATACAGCAACTGGGTGAATGACCACTTAATTTGTGTTATATGGCAGAGGAATGTTGGGCAGGGGAGCTGGATTCTATCATTGAGCATCATGTGCACTGCATTGCAGACAGGAGCTACTCTATGTCAATTCCATTTCATTAACGTGAAGGTTGTTCCTTCCCTTTATATTGATTACATCCAATGATCTTGTCTGTTTAAAGTTTGAGCAGTGATGAGGGAGATCTGCTACATATTTGTGGCAAGTTATAAGGATCAGTTGTGTTGAATTGTAAATAAGCATGTTGCTGAAGTCAAGCCTATTCTTAATGAGTTAAAGACAATCTGTTATTTGTAACAGCTGAAATGTTTAGTGAAATGTGGAGGAATAAAAGAAGGGGTGGAATTTGTGATTTGCTGCTTTCAGACGTTCAGGCAATATTGACAGGATTGAAGTTGCTGCTTAAACTAAGATTCTTTTTACTTTCTCCTGAGATGTTGATAACATAAGCAAGGCAGAATCTATCGCGTCCATTAAATATTAATAGTTAACTACCTAACTGTGGGAATGGAGTTGCATAAAGGGCTGGCAAGTTACCTTCCCTCAAGACCATTAGTGAATCATTTGGGTTCTTATGACAATCCAGCATCTTTTTAATGGTTACTTTCTGCTGCCGCCCTACAAATTACCAGATTTATTGAATTCAGCTTCATAAATTGCCATGGTTAGAATTGAACTTTAGGTTTTGTTACCAGCCTCATTGTATTATTGAACAACTAGTACTATCTGCAGCATTTTATTCCCAATCCTGGTGTCACTGTGAGTGCAGGAGCAAAGAGAATGGTATGTGGAATATGCTCAACTGAGCTCCATCAGACTCAAGTGCTGTTAGGTATGGAACTGAGGCCTTGGATTCTTCTGCTGATCTTTAACCTGTGAGGATTCACACATGAGGACCCCATGTTTGACCTCTTTGTATGAGATAATTAATCTGAGCTGTTTTGCTAGTAGAAAAACTAACATTGGCCTTTCTGTTCATAAGTTTGGAAAGAATAATTAGGTTTGGACTTTAGGTCAGATATGTTAGGCTATAGCTGTATTGAACCTCTGGAAAAAAAACTCACCACTTCTCACTCAGCTGAAGCAAGAAAACTGACAAGTAAGGAGCTTAGTAGTTCCATGTTGTCTTGATGTCTCTGTGGTTCAGGGATCATAGAAATAGGAGGAGGCCATTCAGCCCATAGGAATCGCTTTGCCATAAGATTTGATCATGGATGATCTGTACCTTAATTCCATCCATAAGACCATAAGACATAGGAGCAGAATTAGGTCACTTGGCCCATCAAGTCTGCTCCGCCATTCGATCATGGCTGATATATTTCTCATCCCTATAACCCCTGATCTCCTTTTTAATCAAGAACCTGTCTATCTCTGTCTTAAAGACACTCAATGACCTGGCCTCCACAGCCTTCTATGGCACAGTTTTACCACTCTCTGACTGAAGAAATTCCTCCTCATCTTTGTTTTAAAGGATTGTCCTTTTAGTCTGAGGTTGTGCCCTCTGGTTCGAGTTTTCCTACTACAGTAAACATCCTCTCCACTCTATCCAGGCCTCGCAGTAGCCTGTAAGTTTCAATAAGATACACTCTCATCTCTCTGCCTTTGTCCCATATCTCTCATTACCTTCGCCTTATAGAAATCTATCCATCTCAGTTTTGAAATCACTTTCTGCATCTTAGCAGGGAATGTTCTCGATTGTGTGAAGTGTTTCCTTGAGTGGCCTAGCTCTTACTCAAGGTTATTCCCCCTTGTTCTGGACTCCCTCAACAGAAGAAATAGTTTTTCGCTATAAATTATATTAGATCCTTTAATCATCTCAGACACCTCAATTAGATCACCCTTAATCTTCTATATTCAAAGGAACCTAATCAAGGCAACCTATTCTTTTAAACAACCAGTTTAGCCTTGATATCAGTCTAGTAAGTCTGTACTGCGTGCCACCAACGTCACTATTTTCTTCATACCCTTCCTGAGATGCGATGCCCAGAACTAAATAATGTTCCACTGAACCATGTAACTTGCAAGAGACTACCCTGTTATAACTCAGAGGTCGTTGGAGTGCTTGTGTAATATAAAGCTAATTATGCTAATAGTCCCTCGCAGTATTGTCATAACCATTTATGAGAAGCACACAAACAAATTATTTAAATAAATAAAGGCTGCAAATGTTATTGCTGTATGGATAATATGTTGCATTTGTTGCACTGTTAAATGGGGCAGTGTTTCCTAACTGCGTGTCCTGAGATAGTTCCAGGCTCACTCTTGCAGCAGGTAATTTCCTGTATAAATTAATTTCTCCATTATTAGATCATTTCTGCTCACCTGGCCGACAGTAACAGAGGGAAGCTTTGTTTATTCTTGCATTGGAAAGATTAACCCTAATCGCAGTTACTTCCTAGTAACAGATACATGTGACAATAGGAAGGAGGAGGGGGGAGGGGTGAAAAAACAGGAAAGGTGTTATTCTCATCAATGAAAGAAAGGCCCCTTTGATGGGCGTTTGGGGAGTGGGATGCCAGAAATATGTGAGCCTTTTTCTTCTGTGTATTTTATATTCATTTTCTCCTCTTTGTACTCAGTAGGCCATGCACCCTAGACCCAAGCTGAAAGGATAGGTAGTTGACATTTCCATGACCTTCGATCTCTGGCAAACAGTAGTCGATATTGAAGAGCAGTCCCTGCTAAACTCTTCCCTTGCTACCTTTTGGCTCGACAGCTCACCTCTATGTAGCGTTGCTACTGGTGGTAGGGGATGAGGGATTTGTATTGAGTTAATATATTGTCTGTGAATTATATGAGTAAGAGGACTGTGAGACAGCAAAAACTCCCTTTGTATCATTCAGGCTTATGTGAGTCTTCCTCTGAGTTCACGCCCCTTTGAGAATAGTTCCTTAATTCAGGCCCTGGCTCCATTTCCTTCCTCCTGCCCATTTGGGCTTATCTATTTGTCCAATGACCGTGGCCGCTCAGTCCTACCAAAAGATACAAATTAACTTCACAAAACGGTAATCACTGACTATTTAGTTATATGCATATTAACATTGCTTCCACACTATTGTGCGATTCCAGTTATGAGGTTTAAAAGAATTGTAACATCGAGAAATAAAGAAAATGGGAATCTCAGCAAGACCGTGTTTTCAAACCTGGTTGAAAATTAGTCAAACACAACCCTCAGAGGAATAAAGTTATGCTGAGGAAATAAATGTCTGCACTCTCCTGAGAGTACTGTATAAATTATCCTGATAAAATCTGGAAAAGTTTGGTTGAAAGGTCAGGGATTTCACTGTCTGTGTCTCTCAGTACACTCTGATCGTGGGAGCAACATGTTTTGGGCTGTTTTTATCTCCTATAACTTCCTCTACAGAAGAAATCTGTGGAATTTAAGGATTAATCTGTTTGGCGATTTTGTTCTCTGTTCCTCGACCCAACAATGGAACAGACAGATATTTCCCACCTACATTGTTTTTTTTTCTCCGTTGCATCTGCAGCACATAAAAACCAACTGGAATTTAATTACCTTAATATATCTTCAAATTAAACTTGTGCGAAACATTGGGGGCTTTGATGTAGGCTTAGTGTTTTTATATGCAGTTATTTGAAATTTTTGTCATTTCCCCTATTTTGTAGTTTTGCGTTGAGAAATTCTCCCAAGGCTCTGCTTGAGGAACCATTAATTAATCCTCAGGAATTTTTGGAATTGAACAAAACAATTAAATATTAGCCACTTCAACCCCGTGTGAACCTACTTTCAGAGCAGTATTGCTCTGAAGTTGGAGCAAGTTTCTTTTCAATGAAACAAACACCTGCCATTCTAAGTGGCTGTTTTTTTATTACTCACAATGCTTATGTTTCAAACTTTCTGCCATATAAATGAAAAGCACTGAATGTTCTACAGGCTGGACTTAATGGAGGGGTCATACCAGCAGACTAGGGAGGTAAAAGCTTTTTTTACGCAAAGGATGGTGGGTGTCTGGGATTCGCTGCCCGAGTTGATGGTGGAGACAGAGACCCTAAACTCTTTTTAAAAGTACCTAGCTCTGCATCTTAAGTGCTGTAAGCTACAGGCTATGAGTCGGGTGCGGGAAGATGGGATTAGAAAGGGTCATTCAACCCCATCTTACTCATGCCAGCTCTAGGGTTGAATGGCCTCCTTTTGTGCTATAACTTTTCTCTAATTCTGTGGTAAGGTCTGTCAAATTAAGTGTTGCTCAGCATTTAACAGGACAGTGGCAGGCTTTCCTGGGACCGAAGATCCTGATGCTCAGTTGAACAATGGCGCCACAGTGGAGGCAGTGGTTGTCCCTGGTATAAACCATCCAAAGCTGAATCTCATCAATGGATCCCAGGCTCTCAGTGGGCCCTCCCCTCCCCTTCCCTTCTCAGTCCCCTCGATCTTGCGCTGAGTACCTTTGAATGAGGCAGCTCCACACGTGGTGAAATCCCTACCCTGCCATAGAGTTAAGGCCAGAGATGGCAGAATAAAGCTCTCAAGTGGAGATGGGGAGATAGCAGTGTAACAATTATAACTTTACATTACAGCTACACTGTAGAGCCGGTCTGAGATCAATGTTATAGAATCAGTTCCTAGATTTACACTGACTGAATCAACCAGTTACATTTATATAGCAACGTTCATAAAAGGAAAAGAGTCCCAAAATTCTTTGCAGGAATGCAATCAGGCAATAATTGACATAGAGCCAAAGAATGCAATATTAGGAGGGGTAGCTAAAAGCTTGGTCAGAAAAGTAGATCTTAAAGAGGAGAGGAAGAGTAACTCTGGAAAAATTGCAGAGTTCAGGACTTGTACCACTGAAGCTATGTCATCAATAGTGCCAGAAAAGGAATGTGAAAGAGAATTTTCAGAGCATTCAGGGATATAAATTGTTAACAGCAATAGGAAGGAATGTGAATGTTATAGAATTTGAAATTGGAAATAAAATGTAGCTCTCAGGTGCTGGTGGATTGGAAGCAAATATAGAACAGTGAGCGCAGGATGCTGCAAGAACGGGACTTGTACAGACTAGGATTTGATCATCTACATCTTTAAAGGGCAGAAACTGGCAATACGTAGGAAGGTCCCAAAAGAAGATGACAAAGAGGGGAAAGGGTGATGGTCAAAGTTATGGAAGTGAAAGTTAGCAGTCTTGATATTGGAGACTTTAGATTGGAAGCTTAGCTTAACATTTGCAGCAAGGAGAGAGTTTGTTGGGAATATTTTAAAGTGTGAAGCATCTATGAGTAATAAGGGTTGAGCAGCACAGTGCTGTCCATGCAGCCCAAGTCAGGGTGGGGGCGTGTCATCTCAAAGTCTCTTGCCAACTGAGGGCCAACATGTGAATGCAACACTTTGGCAAGTGGGTTTGATGCCAACATAATTTCCTTCTGGTGTGACACAAGATTGGAAGATTTGATGGGATACTTGTGGGCAGCTGTTGCAGTCAACAATCGTGGAACACAAATGAATGCAAATGGCATTTGTGCCATTTGCCAGTGAGATAATGAACTCATCATTAACTTACCATTGGGAGAATTGCAGTATAATTTAACACTGGCAGATTTCCAACTTCTTGACTCCACCAGATCCTCTGCGCCCGCCCATCTATCACCAAACCCACCACAAGTGGGAACATTCCACCCTATGTGTAGATGAACAGGCAGTTTTCTATTGTCTGTTATTGTGGTAATGTCACTCTTTCAACCTGCACTGCCATCCATTTTCCAGCTGAGATATGTTTCCTCTGTTGATATGATAAAAAAAATTAGAATGGTGCAGAACCTTGTCATTACAATGTCTCAAAGTTCCTTATCCGATGTGTTGGAATGACTGAATAGCTAATTAATTTATACTTTTGGTAGTATCTAGTGAAACAGGTCCATTGGCTAGAACGCTGGGAAAATCCTCTGCTCCGTTTCAAAAGGTGCCATTAGAATGACATGATGGCACATTGGTTAGAACCAGTACCTCACAGCACCAGAGACCCAGGTTCAATTCCAACCTCGGGTCACTGTCTGTGTGGAGTTTGCACATTCCCCCCCGTCTGCGTGGGTTCCCTCCAGGTGCTTCGGTTTCCTCCCATAGCCCAAAGATATGCAGGTTAGGTTGATTGGCCATGCTAAATTGACTCTAGTGTCAGTGGGGATTTGCAGGGTAAACATGTGGGGTTACAGGAATAGGGCCTGGATGGGATTCTGTATGGTGCAGACTCAATGGGCCGAATGGCCTCTTTCTGCACTGTAGGGATTCTATGGATGCTCTCTAAAATAACATAAAGAATCTCAGAGATTAAAAAATTCCAATGGCACTATTCAAAGAAAAGCAAGGGAAGTTTATTCTGATGCCCTGGCCAATATGTGTTCCTCAATCAACATGACTAATAATCTGTCATTATCTCTTTGTTATTTGTGGGAGCTTGTTGTCTACAAATTGACTGACTTACTACATTTCCTACAATGAGTAAATTTTTAAAAACTATTTTGGCTTCAATATACTCAAGCACTTCTTGGGACTTCCTGAGATTTAAGTTTGTTCTTCATGAATAAATTAAAATAATCATTTATTTATCTGATTTTTGTTTGTGGGATCTTTCTCTGCAACAATCAAGAATTTGGCTGCATTTAACTAGTCACAGGCCTTAAGAAAGTTGTTAAACTTCTTTGATAGCCAACATTGTTTGCTCAGCTTTAACTATAGCCAGCAATATTTCAGTGTGATAATTGCAAAATAAAGGGAGATATTATTTTAGAAATCGATCAATAGCACTGCTTACCCCAAATGTTTCAACAGCCTTACTGTTCAATGCGTTAAATTAGTTCCTTCATAATATCAAGAAAAGCAGCAACCCCAAGCCAGTCTCTGATGATATTGATAAAAAAGCAACATGTAAACAAAGATTTTGTTTAAAAATCCATGACATAATAAATGGAAACCATGGTTCTAAAAGGAATGTCCTTTTAATAAGCCTGGTTCATTACCAACATTATCTGTTTAATGCCATCTTAACTGAATAAATGTATCTAGCAATACTAAAATTCCCATTAATGTATCATATCACATGCAATTGGAACTCTATTCCTCAATAAATCCCACTATTTCAGTCACAATGTAAACAGAATCCAAGTGATACGATGTATGATAGCACTTTGACTAAATGTGATCTGGGATAAAGCACACAGTTCTGCTCAGCTCCATAACAGTATATGTGTTTTGCTGTGACAAAAGCCCTAACCCTTTCCTTTTCAAACACACTCAAACTATTGGTTGACTTTGCAACTTTCAGGAGGTTATAATATATGCTTAGTTCATGAGGTGGTGACAACGGCCAGGATCATGGGCAGAGGGTAAAAATCCAGATGGAATAGACATCTGTAAAGTTGTGTGAGGACTTCCGTAGAGAGCTATTGTCCAGTTTTTAGGAAGCAATTTGATTGTGTTTTACCACTGCACAGTATTGAAAAAAATATAATACAATCCAGGAATTGTATGTTACCACATGGCAACTTTAGATAAGCTGGTAAACCAAAGGCTTAGGTGTTTGTTCAGTTGAAGATTAAAGTTCTAATGGTACCTTTTGAAATGGAACAGAGAATTCTCCCAATGGCCAACAGATCTGTTTGAGTAGACACTACCAAAAATATAAATGAATTAGCATTCAGTCACCCCAACACATTGGATAAGGAACTTTGAGGCATTTTAATGACAAGACACTATAATCATTTTAATTTTTTTTTAACATTGCTTTCATATTTGTATCTGTTGTTAGACTGTAACCGGTTACAACTTTGTATTGGATGTAATGTGATCAATGGTAACAAGCTATAAGGGTCAGCTGACCTAGTAAACCATGGAACCAATTACAGAATGATGTGATGGTCAGCTGACCAACTGACTCACTATAAATAAAATCCTACTGGGAATTGTGGGGCTTGGAGTGCACAGTAAGAATTCTCACAACACCAGGTTAAAGTTTTAACAGGTTTATTTGGTAGCAAAAGCCACTAGCTTATTACAGTTAGTTTATTTGCTACCAAATAAACTGGTTGGACTTTAACTTGGTGTTGTGAGATTTCTTACTGTGTTTACCCCAGTCCAACACCGGCATCTCCACATCATGAACTTGGAGTGGCCCAGAGTGAGGCGCCAAGTTTGGAGTAATGAGGTTTCTTTATTAAACCCTTCCTTTGATTTATAAGTTTATTTTGTTATTTTGTTATTTTTTACTGTTTGCATTTGAAGAGTTCCTTCTGAAGAAACATCTGTGAGTGCCCGAACCTTTCCATAAATCAACACAGGAACTTAACTGCCCTTTAATTAAAAATAGCTTTTCTAAAATATTGTGTATCGTCCAGATTTTTGCCATGTTGGACAACCTGTCATCATGGGGTTGTGCTCAGAAATTGTAATCCCTGTGCACAAATACCACACTGTCCATTTTTACAGAGGTGGAAATGGGGTGCAGTGTGCTTCACATGTGTGATTGACAAAGGCAACTGGCCATTTAAATCATCAACTGCCTTACCATTGAAGCAGTGTTTTGGTAGGCCAGGAATGTGAAACCCAAAGTGTGCAGATTAGACCAGCTAAAATGAGATCCAAACTTTGTAGATTCATTTGATTTGCTAGGATACCCATTTGGAATTGTTAAATGTAGGCATAAATGTGTGTAAAAGGTTTGATTTGATTTATTATTGTCACACTTATTAACATACAGTGGAAAATATTGTTTCTTGTGTGCTGTACAGACAAAGCATACCGTTTATGGAGAAGGAAATGAGAGAGTGCAGAATGTTACAGTCATAGTTAGGGTGTAGAATAGCATTACAGTCACATCAGTTGGAACTGTCATCAGACCAGTCAAAATCAACTATCAAAATTGTAAAAACACCTGTCGAAGAGAGCTGTCAAATGGAGCTGTCTACCCTTTAAATCTGAAAAAAATGTCAAAAGTGTTTTTAAAAAATGATTGATTGCTATTTCACTCTGTCCATCGACATAAGCTTCAGGGTTTCCTTACTGGATTAGTGTTGCATGGCTGATTTCTCAACCATCTATGATTGTAATAGGGTGCCTGTCATTTCACAGTTTGATTGACAGCTACAAGTGATTATAAACTCTTTGATATGGTACCATACATTCCAAAGATTATTGTTATAAGGGATTGTGATTTGAATGAAATGCTTGTTGTTATAAGTCTTCATTGAAGGAATCTAAATGTAGTGAATGGATTTTAATAGGATACTTCTTAAATATTGTGACAATAGGCACTTGGAATTTTATTTTGTCATACTTCTGCATGGCTCCTGATGTCTGCCTATTAGTGGATACCGGGTGAGTTGGTATGGTAAAGGCAGTGGGTGGTGGACATGGGATAGCATGAATTGGGGCTAAGTTGGCCTAGGGGATATAAAGGACCATGGACATTGGATAGAGGGCTGTACATTTGTGTGGAGGATATAAAGGGACATGAGGGATGGTGGAGGGGCATAGGTTAGCATGGATAATATGAAGGTATATGGAGAAAGGGTGGGGGTAGGAGGTGGCTTGAGTGGCATGAATGGTGCATGAGGAGTGTGAGTGCTAGAGGAATGTTTCATGTTTTAATCTTATATTTTTAAACTTTGGATATTGTGCCGGAGCTCCAAAGCAGGTCTTCCGCCCAATTCAGTTCTTCCCAGTCATCTGTCCCAACTTCTAATCCAACCCTCTCCGATGGATTGGAAATACAACATCCAGGAAACCATTTTAAAGGTCAAGTCCGCAGAGCTGGATATTCTCCTGTCTCTGCCAGTCTGTCCCAAGAGCGAAAATCTGAGCTTTAGGTTTGCTTGCAGTGTCAGCAGAACAGGTAAGTCCAGAAGATCCCATTGGTGGAAAGAGCCAGAAAATTCCACTCTGAGTCTCGCAAACTCCTAGGAAGGGTTGTAAATAGTTACGCATGAACTATCCGTTTACTTCTGAGCTGAGAGGGAATGAGATTAAGGATAGATCATTTATCGTTTCTAGCTGGCTGCATGGGGAAGAGAGTAGAGAAAACCTTTTTTGAGATCAAATTAGAGGCTCTATGTGGTCAGTAGCTTGACATTCTGAACAACCACATCCATATTTGGGAAGGAGACTGTCTTGAGTTGAAAAGATACATCCTGAAGCCTTTTTCGAATTCCAGAATATTTGTTCTGGCATGGCCATGGGGAAGAAGATTCATCGGCTCTACTTCTGGTAGTGGATACTAGAAACATTCCAAAACTGAGGGAAAGACCTGCTCCCCTCCCCATCATCGGAATCAGAGCAGGTGAGGAGCGGACAACGGGAAGATCCATTGATCTTGGGTGAAATTTTCTGGTCTCGGGTCGAGCAAGATCATAAAATCCTACCCCTGGAGTCAGTCTCTTACAGTTACTACTCTGAAGTTGGAATAGAAGAACCCATTGCAAGCTGGGAGCAATTGTGAACCCTTTGTTATAAGAACTAATTTTGTGGAGAGTCTCATTGTAATGAATATAAAGTGAAATGTTCCTGCCTGTAGTCTAAACAATAAGTTGCCCATAAAAAGAAAATAGTTTAGTCAGTAATATTCTAATTTTGCCATGTCATGTTTTCAGACAGAAACTGGAAATTTGCATCTCTTTTGAAAAGTTATTGGGCGCTACAGAGATTGTCGCAACAGCAATGTTCTCATGACTACATAATTTATTTTTAATGATGTTGTTGAGGAAAGAACGTGGGCCAGGACATCTGCCAAGCTCACTTTAAAATAATGCCATAACCGATGGGGGTCTCAATTTAATATCTCATCCAAAAGAATGTACCTATGACAGTATCCCATTCTGTTGTTGTCCATCCTTACTTGCCCTTAAATTGTTAAGCTATTTCAAGAAGCATTTAAGAGTCAAGTACTGGATCTGGAGTAGCATGTAAGCTAGAACATAGAACATTACAGCGCAGAACAGGCCCTTCGGCCCTTGATGTTGCGCCGACCAGTTAGGAACAAGCAGTGACCCTCTAACCTAAACCATTCACTTTTCATCCATAAACTTATCTACTAACCTCTTAAACGCCACCAAACTCGGCGCATCTACAACTGACGCAGGCAAGGCATTCCATACCCTTACCACCCTCTGGGTAAAGAATCTACCTCTGACATCTGTCCTAAAACCACCACCCCTTAATTTAAAGCTATGTCCCCTCGTGCTAGCTTTCTCCATCCTAGGAAAAGGGCTATCACTGTCCACCCTATCTAAACCTCTAATCATCTTATATGTTTCAATAAGGTCTCCTCTTAGCCGCCTTCTTTCTAACGAAAACAACCTCAAATCCCTCAGTCTCTCTTCATAAGACCTGCCTTCCATACCAGGCAACATCCTGGTAAACCTCCTCTGTACCTTCTCCAATGCCTCCACATCTTTCTTATAATGTGGGGACCAGAACTACACACAATACTCCAAGTGCGGCCGCACTAGAGTTTTGTACAGTTGCAACATGACGTTGCGGCTCCGAAATTCAATCCGCCTACCAATAAAAGCTAAGACTCCGTATGCCTTCTTAACAACCTTATCGACTTGATTGCCAACTTTCAGGGATCTATGCACATATACACCAAGATCCCTCTGTTCTTCAACACTATTAAGAGTCTACCATTAGCCCTATACTCTACACATTTGTTATTCCTGCCAAAGTGAATTACCTCACACTTTTCCGCATTAAACTCCATTTGCCACCTCTAGGCCCAGCTCTGCAACTTGTCCAAGTCTCTCTGCAAACTATAACACCCCCCTTCACTATCTACCACTCCACTGACTTTAGTGTCATCTGCAAATTTACTAATCCATCCTTCAATACCCTCATCCAGATCATTTATAAAAATTACAACCAGCAGGGGCCCCAAAACAGACCCCTGAGGTACACCACTTGTCACCGAACTCCACGATGAATATCTCCCATCAACCACCACCCTCTGTCTTCTATCTGCCAGCCAATTCCTAATCCAATTAGCTAAATCACCCTCTATTCCCAACATCTGCATTTTCTGTAGAAGTCTTCCATGGGCCACCTTATCAAACGCCTTACTAAAGTCCATATATACTACATCAACGGCCTTACCCCCATCCACCTCTCTGGTCACTTTCTCAAAAAACTCAATGAGGTTAGTAAGGCATGACCTACCCTTCACGAAACCATGCTGACTATCACCAATCAATTCATTTCTCTCTAAATAACTATAAATCCTATCCCTAATAATTCTCTCCAATACTTTGCCCACAACAGAAGTAAGACTCACCTGCCTATAATTTCCCGGAAAGTCTCTCTTCCCCTTCTTGAACAATGGGATCACATTTGCTATCCTCCAGTCTTCCGGCACTATACCCGTAACCAATGACGACCTGAAGATCAGAGCCAGAGGCTCTGCAATCGCCTCTCTCGCCTCCCAGAGAATCCTAGGGTAAATCCCGTCCAGCCCAGGGGACTTATCTAACTTCAAGCTAGATCAGATAAAGATGGCAGATATCCTTTCCTAAAGGACATTAGCAAACCAGATGTTTTTTTTAAACCACAATTGGCAATTAGATTTTTATTGAATTTCACCATTTGCCCGTGGTGGGATTCAAACCTGGGTCCCCAGAGCATTATCCTGGATCTCTGGATTAGTATTCTGGTGATGATGCCACTACACCACCACCAGAATATCGCCATCTTAGCTAAGAGTAGACCATGGATTGCTGGCTTGGGTGATTCAAAAGTGTATGTGTAGCACATTTACCCATTTAACTATTAACAGTGCTTGTCCAGTTTGTTGGATGGAGTGGGGTGGGTGGGGGGGGCTGCTGGTTTGAGTGTTGCCAACTAATGCTTTTGCCTTTGACATCATCACTCAGTACATTCTGTCCTGCTCTGTTTCTCATCTCTTCCCTTATTTTTAATTTTGTGCTGGTTATAGTTTAGATGGGTTCTCTGTTGTGAATATCTCCTCCCATATTGTTTTTTGCCAAACCCCAACAGGAAACTGAAGATTATATTTGTCTGGCCCCTTCTAGAAAGTGTATGTCTGATGTGAAACAGGATGCAAAAAACATGTTTTTATCTTCTTAATGAATGTGACAACATCCACATTTTTCCATCACGAGATACAGTGCAGGAAAGTTTCTGTCGACTGTGCAAATGCTTTTTTGATGTCTTTCAAATGAGCTCAGCGCAGCACTTCTATACTTACTTTTAACCTGTAATATATAGTTCTTTATTTTATAGCTCTCTCCTTGCCTTGCCTAATCTACCACCTTACAACCTCCATTCATGTGTGTGCTTGAAACAGTTTGTCAGATGTTTGGTAACATTGCATCTGGCTATCGTAACTCTGAAAACAACATTGCCTTCCTGACCCCCTCTACCTTTGTTCCATCCCTCCCCATCACTTCAACCTCCTCCTTCATACCCTCTCTTTCCCTCAGGTTTGGCAGCAGCTGCTGTTTGAGGTCCATTCTCCTTTTTCTCCGTCACTTTGTACATTCCATTAACTTAGAGATGCTTCTTAGATGTTCCTGCAAAATCTGCTAGCCGTTAAACAAGAATTCCTTGTTGATAAGTACAAATTCATTTTAAAGATCAACACTAACCAGCTAAGGTAACTGCAGGTTATTCAAAATATAGCTTAAAAAAAAGTAAGGCTAAAAAAAAGGAATTAACACAATTTAATGAGAACAGATTGGATTTCAAAATGATCCCTAAAGAAAACAGTAATCTTTCTAATAACTGATGAATGTTTCCACCATGATCTTTAACTGTATAGCTTTGCATAAGTAACAGTTTATATTTCTGTGAATCACGGTTATTTGACAGCACCAAATTAAAGCTCTTGTTTGCAAATCAGAATATTCTGACCACCCATGGAGCAGGTGGTTGGACCTGGAATTCAAACTCCTTCCATTCCCATTAACCCCGCAAACACTGAATGCCATTTGCAATTGCTTTCTCTAACATCTGTAAAAATATAGTGGTAAGTATAGTTGGAAAATGAACTGTGAGCTTATATCTGAATTAGCATTTTGTACTGTTCTTCAGATGAACTAAAAGCAAAATTGGTCTCTTGAGTCACGGGTGATAAGTTCAAGCCCCCATGCAAAGACTCGAGTACATGACTTAGGTTGGAACAGTATTACAATCCCATGAATCCATTAATAAATCATTGAATTGAAGACCCCACCTGTCTATTTATGGTTGTTCGGGATGTGTTACAAATCCCACCATGCTATTCAATGATGCAGGAATTCTTCCATTGTCTCTCCAACATTTATCCTTCAACAAAGCGAACAACTGGCCATAAATTTAACTGCTGTTTACCAGATTCTCAAGTGTAAAATGGCTGCTATGTTTGTCTACATAATAACAATCATCGCCCAACTAGTTTCTTGGATGTGAGGTGCACCTTGAGGATTTCCTGAGCAATGTGACAAAGTTTTAAGAGGAGCATTTCTTATGATGGTAGCAAAATATTAGTTCATTGAAGAATTAAAAGAACTAAAATTATTTCATGCAGTATATTCGGAGTTAAAAGGTCTCTTGCAGAAATCGGTCATAAAGCATCCTCTTCTTAATTAACCCTTTGTCTTCATTGAACTGTTCCTTTAGCGAAAAGGGCAATTATTTGAGATGACATCTACAAGGAGAAGATTTTAGTGAGGGCAAAGGATTAATCCTGGTGATTCATGGTTGACAGGCAAGAGGATCATATGGCTAAGAATAGTCTGGGATTAAACTAAAGCCTACACTAATGTTTAGTTAACATAATGACAGAGTGCAGAAACGCTACTGTGAAGCCTGCACAATATACCTAAATCCAGGCTGTGACATTTCCCAGTGTGAGGCTCCGAAATGCATATGCTACTTCCCATTTCACATACTGTGTTTATAGTGAGGGGATCAATTTACCCTGAGTCAGTTTCAACGTGAGTGTGAATATCTCTGTCCAAAAGATTTGTAAAGACTCCCAACATAATGCCACCCATACAGCAATTTATTGAAAACTATTTACATGACATTGGCTTTGCTGGTACAAAACAGCAAATTATGGAAAGCCTTACTCATGGTTTCCAAATTTAAGCTTTTTTTTGTGAGAACATTTTACTAGTTCCCAGTATTCGCATATTTTGAAGTAGGCATATTTTGAAGTAGTACAATGCCTCAGACTACAATGCCTGAGTGAGTGGCTGAGTTATATTGTCACGGAGAATCCCTGTTTTGATCCCAAGCCAATGCTCACTTCAGCTTGGGTGATAATTGAAACACAAGTGTGCCAGAAGGAGTAAGTTGAACCTGGTGCCCAGTCCAGATCACTATCAAATCATAGTTATGTAGAAAGATAGTCATCTGGGAAAAATCGAAGCATGTTTGTCCACAATGCCAATATATCAAAGCTCATTGATCCAAGAAGGAATTCAGGAGAAATATTCGTACATAGGGAATGATTAGAACATAGAACTCGCTAAAATATGGAGTAACTAGGAAGAATAACATAGGTGTCTTTTGGAGGAAGCTGGCACAGTGGTTCGCAATGCTGCCTCACAATGCCAGTTTCAATTCCAGTCTTGAGTAGCTGTCTGTGTGGAGTTTGCAAATTCTCCCAGTGCCTGTGTGGATTTCCTTCGGGTGCTCCGGTTTCCATCCATTGTCCAAAGATGTATGTTAAGTTGAGTGGCCATGCTAAATTGTGCCTTAATGTACAAAGATGTATAGGTTAGAGAGATTAGTGGAGCAAATGCATGGAGCTAAGCAAATAGGGCCTGGGTGGGATGATCTCTGAAAGTCAATGCAGACTCATTAGGTTAAATGATATCTTTCTGCGCTGTAGCGATTCTACGGTTCTATGGACAAACAGATTAAATAAAAGGATGTTCTGATATGGTTAGATAAAGTAAGGTTGGAAAGAGGCTCAAGCAGAACATTGGGCTGAATGATCTTTGACTATGTTTTAAATTCCAAATAATTTGATTATGTGAAGTACTTCGTGACATTTTAAAGAGATAGTGCATATTATAAATGTGCACCTTTCGTGAATGGAAATGATGATTTGATTGATGTATGGAAGGACTACCACTATACACAGCTGTACTCCAACATGAATTGGTGCATTCCAGATGTTGGCAGGAGGGCCTGCCAGACAAAATGCTTTGACAGTGGGGGTTAATTAGTGTAATAGTGATAGAACATAGAACAATATAGCACAAACAGGCCCTTCGGCCCACGAGTTGCGCCAATCACATCTTCCAATCCACAGACCTATCTATAACCCCCTATCCTATTCTTTTCCATATACTCATCCAGAAGTCTCTTAAAAGACCCCAGTGTCTTTTAAGACAATCTTTTTGGTTTTTTCTAATGTTCAAGTGAGCAAGTCACACACCTTCCTGACTTGGATCTATAATGTCAATCCTCCATTGTGGCTGAGTCAAAATCCTGGAACTCCCTGTCCGAAGTATTGTGGGTATATCTACACCACATGAACTGCAGCAGCTCAATAATGCGGCTCACCACCACCTTCTCAAGGACAACTAGAGATAGGCCAAAGTGCTGGCCTTGCCTCCCATTCCATGAATAATTATTTTAAAAAGCTTTTGGTGAATGAATAGTCAGTAATATTGTGTTTCAAACTAAGTGCCACTTTTTTCATTAGTTTCTTAAACATATTTTTAAAGCCACCAACAATATTTCTAATATTAAACAACAACCTAATAATACTGATGAAAGGTAGAAATTGTATTTCAAAATATCACACAGAAGTGAAAACTACTCAGCCTAATCTTAAAGCAGTAAGTGTGGTTGAAGAAGAAAAGCATCTTTATGATCACTGAAGAAGCATTGCTGTTTTACTAGTGTTTGTCTCATTGGGAGCAACAAGATTGCAGGAATTATTGCTGGTAAAAGTAAACCAGAGCAGGAAAACAAGGATACAATTTGGCACTTATCAAGACTAAATGATTTCCTTTTTAGCTGCTGATTTCTACTGGGAAATGTATCCTTGGACTGAAAATTGCATCCGGAAAAATGTTTATGTAATGTTTTTCAAACAAATGATTGTTCACAGTAACCTTTAACTTGCAGTGAGGGTGTTGTGGTTTTACTTATTAACCCTTCACCAACAGTGCCACAATGTTCACAGCAAACCTCTCAACTGTGCAAGAGCTTGTCATTGATTGGGAAATTGGGTTTGATATTTGTATTCTTTCATATTTATTAGTAACAACAAGGTGCAACCAGCGAGGAAACTGGAACAAGAAAAAAATTCTGACCTTGTGTGTTGTCTTTTACAGTCATAGACTGATATTGTACAGAGGAGGCCATTCAGCTTTGTTCAACATCTGTAGATAGTAACTACTTTTTACAAGTAACAACACAAGTAACAATGACATCACTAACTAGTTTTATCTACTTTCGGAAATAGTACTTTGGAGGAATGTTGGGTGCTCTTTTTCTAATAGTGGCACAGGATCAATTACTGGGGGACGCAGGTTTAAAGGAGATGTACAAGGCAGAGTTTTTACACAGAGGGTAGTGGGTGCCTGGACTTCGTTGTCAGAGAAGTAGTGGATACAACAGTGACTTTTAAGGGGCATCTTGACAAACACATAATTAGGATGGGAATAGAAGGATATGGTCCCCGGAATAGTAAGGGATTTTAGTTCAGTTGGGTAGCATGGTCAGTGCAGGCTTGGAGGGCCAAAGGATTTGTTCTTGTGCTGTAATTTTCTTTGATCTTTAAACTCCACTAAAACCTGCCTTGGCTTAATGTCTCATTTCAAAGCAGAACTTTTAAAAATTTAACATTCCCACAATATTGGACTGGCCTATCTGTTTAGATTATGAATTCATGGTGTTTTGTGGTCTTTGAATTTCCCAAGTTTCACCGCAAAGCTATCACTCCCAGCAACATTAGCTCATTTTTTTTTGCTGTTTATGGACCTCGCTGAAAATTGAGTTTGAGTTTGCAGTGAAGCATGCACTTTCATTCATTGGCTTTGCAACATTTAGCTTATATTGGATTATGTAACATGAAAATTACTGCACTATTTATTTTCTTTACAGTTTAAGTTCAGTAAGCGCTTTACATTTATAAAACAGAGATCAGTGGTGACACATAAGTCAGGAATTTGGAAAAAATGTTGCGCATGAGGTGTCTTCAAAAGCACTGAAAGTGTTAAGAGTTTATTGATTAGCTTACATTGTCCAGCAACTTATAGTAGTAAGGGTACAACAAACATGTTGGAAGTGTGATAAGTTCAATGTGTAAGATTTTTATTGTATATTTTATGGGCACTGTGCATGTTACCCTTTATATTTTCCGGTGTCCAGTTGTCCCTCAACTCTTCAGACCTCTGTCAATGTGATCAAGTCACTGAGGTGTGTGATGGCAGCCATTGATTATTTTTCTTGCTCTTCCCCTTGGGGATAATAGCTCCTTCGGATTTACCATGCAGTGTGCTCAGGACGTGGCCTGCATTGGTGAGCAGCAGGATCTTCTGGTCCCACCGTTGTCAACAGGATTCCCTGTTGAATGCATCTCTTGCTGCTGGGAAGCCCCTGGGGGGGATGCGCCGTCAGAGGGACTGGCAGATCCCACCGAAGAGAATGACTGGGAAGTTCCAGTCCTTCTTGCTTCTTTAGCAAATTTCTTCCAAATCAATCAGAAATACAAAGGTGTGGAATACGGAAGTGTACTTTTTTATAGACTTTATAGATTTATACACCAAAACTGTTGCAGCATCAGGTATTGTCAATAGCCAATGGTAACTGTTTTGATTTATTCAGTTGCTGCCTGTTATTGTCTTCCTCAGTCAGCCCAACTTTAATCCCTGACATCTTCTCCAGTCCTGGATCCAAACATGCTAACTCTTCCATGCTAACTCTCTGGACTTATGTGCGACTTTACCAGATTAACAACAACAACATTGTCAAAACATAATCATAGAATCCTACAGTGCAGAAGGAGGCCTTTTGGTCTTTCAAGTGTGTGTGCACTGAATCTCTGACAGAATACCCTTTCCCATCTTTGAAGTATGAGAGGAAATCCACACAGACATAGGGAGAATGTGCAAACTCCACACAGACTGCCACCTGAGACTGAATTGAATCTGGGCTCCTGGCACTGTGAGACAGCTGTGCTAACCACTGTGTCATCATGCTGCCTTCAATGTCCCTGCACTCTGATGTCTCATCTTAATCATCTTTGACTGCTTCCACTCTCCTACCTTCAAAACTTAGTTATCGCCTTTGAGTGAGCCTCATTTACTTTCCCCAACTCGCTCCTACTTCCTGCAGAATAATGTGAGATGTTCGTTGCATGAAACATAATTTTTTTTCTTTTATTTTCTGTCTTTCTGCCGCTTGCTCTCTCTCTCTCTCTCTGGCTCCCTGCATTTCTCTCTGTTGTAATCAGGTGTTCCATTGTCTCCTGTAACACTGATAATCTAACAAGACAACCTTCCATTAGAGCAGAATAAGGAATAAAAAGGAAATAGTAGAAACAGAATAGGCCAATTAATATCTGTGAAAGAAAGAACTTGCATTTCTATAGTGCCTATCATAATCTTGCATCCTGAAGCACTTTCACAACCAAAAAAATAAAACTTGAATAAATATTTTTATAGAATCAGAACATAGTGCAGGAGGGGTGGGAGGGAAATAAAGATGAGAGGAAGTATTGGTGGAATAATCTGTAATCCACTTAAAAGATAAACAACATTATCAGGTGCTGAGACAATCTTCAGATCAGATAATAGACTGAAGCATTAAACAAATCAAAAACATTTGAGAATAGCTGAAGCAGTAGCACGCAACTCAAAGAACAGGCTAGAAAACAAATTGAAATCTTAAAGGTCAGGTCTGAAATTAATGCAAGAAGTCTGATAATTGGGGTAGGGGGGCTGCTGGCCCTAATCTGGAGGAAAAACAGACTAACACAGAATGTTCAGAGCTCGATCCAGCAGTGAAGGATCTAGATTGTTTAAGAAAAACACAGAAATGTCTGACCATATTGATAGAAGAAAGTGGCTTTGACCAGCTATTAAACACCTTCCCACCATTGAATCTCTCAACCTCTACCCTGTCCATCCCCTTCATTATCTTATACATCTCTATAAGATCCCCTCTCAGCCTTCTAAACTCCAAAGAGTACAAACCTCGCCTATTCAGTCTCTCCTCATAATCCAACGTCCTCACCTCCGGTATCAGCCTAGTAAACCTCCTCTGCACCCCCTCCAAGGCCAATATATCCTTCCTCGAATGCGGCGACCAAAACTGCACACAGTAAATGAAATGAAACTGAAAATAATGAAACTGAAAATAATTTGGAGTTGTCAGTATTGGACTGGGGTGGGCACAGTTAGTAGTCTCAAAACATCAGGTTAAAGTCCAGCAGATTTATTTGGTAGTACTAGCTTTCAAGCGTTGCCCTTTCATCACTCACCTGATGAAGGGCAGTGCTCCGAAAGCTCGTGCTACCAAATAAACCTATTGGACTTTAATTGCTGAAAGATCAAAATCATGGTTGGTCATCAAAATGAAAGGTAGAAGCCAACCATAGAAGAATACTCTAAAGTGCACACTTCTCTGCTATTTGATCCAAAGTGGTTATATGATGAACTGAAGACATGAAGCTGGTACTTGCATGGGTGCAATAACTGGCTCGATCAACTGAGGAGAAGGAAACCCTGATTTCAGACAGTAGTGCAAAATAGGAGATAGTGGCTTGTCCAGTCATTTGAGACTGCTTACAATTTTCAGTTCCAACAAATCAGTGTGATCGAGCCAGTTATTGCATCCATGCAAGTACCAGCTTTATCTCTTCAGTTCATCATATAACCACTTTGGATCAAATAGCAGAGAAGTGTGCACTTTAGAGTATTCTTCTATGGTTGGCTTCTACCTTTCATTTTGATGACCAACCACGATTTTGATCTTTCAGCAATGAACGCAATGACTAATACCTAATATTTCTTCTACTGTACCTCTTAGAGCCACAGGAAAAGGGAGTAGTGTCATGGGGAAGATCCGTATCCTCTGATATTTATAAGTCTGAACTGAAGAGTTTGGCTTCAAAGATTATATTTGACAGAGTTGAGGTCAAGACAGTAAACCTATGTTTGGTTTTTCAAAGCCAAATTTGGCTGTGTGGCTCCAGTTTGGCTGTCTCACATAATTCTCAAAGGATGTTATCCCAAAAGAAGAGCCTATAAAGGGGGAAATACTCCTGAAAAAGATAACCTCTTCATTGGCTCAAATTTATTGATTGAACTACTTAATATAGCAGACAGGAAGAATTATATAGTCAACCATTATAAACATAAGTGAAGGGGAAAGAAAAGCCTTCAGATTTCTGCATTAAAGGACCTGAGCGTCCACTCAACATAAGTAGCAGATAAGAGTTTTAGGAAGTTGAACATGTGGGTTTCTATGTTGACATGGCAACAGCCACTCAAAGACTTTGACCTGCCAATAAATCCATTCTATTTAATTTAAACACTTAAATAAAAAAAAACAAAGTTCAAACACATCGTCATCAAGAGAGAGTTTTGTGCCGTGCCAGCAAGCCCACACACTTCACTAATTTCATCCTAACTGGGCCTTGAGATTCAAGCTGTTCTGTCAGTCTCCTGTGTCACGCCAAGCTGACCACACATGCCACAAACAGCTCAGCCAGACTCTGAATGGAGCAATCGCTTATTATTCCCTGCCTTCTGCTGCATGTAGTCTGAAGCTGGGGAGAGATAATAAGTAGGATCGGCCTGATGCAGCAGATAGCAGCATGTGTTGTCCACATTAGCGTCAATTGCTGTGCTCAGTAGCACAGATTTTCCGGCCTGTTGCTGCTGCTACAATAATCATGTTTTCTACAGTTATTCCCACAGTTTACCAAGCAGTGCAGGTATTTGGATATATGATTCCTTATTAGTAACATTTAGGTATGATGGGAAGTTTAGAAAATCTACTGCTGATGTTCTTTATGTTCTTACCATTTTTAAGAGCTTTTTAAATTACTGCAGAACCAATTAGTTGAAACCATTGCACATTTCCTGAACCAACTCATCGAACCTTTGCATATTTTTGGATTTACCAAAGTATGGAATGATTTGTATTTATGTAGCATCTTGCCATATCTCAGAAAAAAATCCTAAAGCACTTCACATTTTGTGCAGGAAAATGTTACATCAGAGCAGAATTATCCACAGGTGTGAGATGAATTGGCAATTGATTAATTTCTGCTGTTGGGTTAATGAGGGATTATTGTTTGGGACATTCAGAGAACTTCCCACCCTTCCTCAAGAACTGCATACAATTTTGCATTGGAATTGTCAGAATAGCAAAGAATAGCGTCAACAGTATAGCATTTCTTCAGTATTGCCATGTACTTAATCATTGTATTTAAAATCATGTGCTGCGGTTTAAAACATAGAACACTACAGCACAAACAGGCCCTTCAGCCCACAAGTTGTGCCGATCATATCTATACCTACCAGGCCATAGAACTACCTGTAACTCCCAATCCCATTACTCATCCAGAAGTCTCTTAAAAGACCCCAGCGAGTTTGCCTCTACCACCACTGATGGCAACCGATTCCATTCACTCACCACCCTCTGAGTGAAAAACTTACCTCTAACATCTCCTCTGTACTTGCCCCCCAGCACCTTAAACCTGTGTCCTCTCGTAGCGACTATTTCAGCCCTGGGAAATAGCCTCCGAGAATCCACTCTATCTATTCCTCTCAACATCTTATAAACCTCTATCAGGTTGCCTCTCCGGAGAAGAGACCTAGCTCTCTCAACCTATCTTCATAAGGCATGCCCCAATCCAGGCAACATCCTTGTAAATCTCCTCTGCACTCTCTCAATAGCTTCCACATCCTTCCTATAGTGAGGCGACCAGAACTGCACACAGTACTCCAAGTGGGGTCTGACGAGGGTCTTATAAAGTTGCAGCATTACCTCCTGACTCCTAAACTCAATTCCTCTATTAATGAAGGCCAGTACATCATATGCCTTGTTGATCACATCCTCCACTTGCGGGGCAGATTTAAGAGTCCCGAGATCCTTCTGCTCCTCAACACTGCCAAGACTCCTACCCTTGATATTATACTGCTTCATCTCATTGGTCCTGCCAAAATGGACCACCACACATTTATCCGCATTGAAGTCCATCTGCCACTTCTCCGCCCAGTCTTGCATCCCATCTATGTCTCGCTGCAATTTCAGACATCCCTCCAGACTATCCACAACACCACCAACCTTTGTATCTCGGCAAACTTACTAACCCATCCCTCCACTTCCTCATCCAGATCATTTATGAAAATGACAAACAGCAAGGGCCCTAGAACAGATCCCTGGGGCACTCCACTGGTGACTGACCTCCATGTAGAAGAAGACCCATCCACAACTACTCTCTGCCTTCTGCAGGCAAGCCAGTTCTAGATCCACAAGGCCAAAGCCCCTTGGATCTCATGCCGTCTCACCTTCTCAAGATGTCTTGCATGGGCGACCTTATCAGATGCCTTGCTGAAATCCATGTTAACCACGTCCACTGCTCTTCCTTCGTCAATGTGTTCAGTCACATTTTCAAAGAATTCAACTAGGCTCGTAAGGCACAATCTGCCCTTAACAAAGCTGTGTTGACTATTCCTGATCATATTGAATTTCTCTGAATGCTCATAAATCCTATCTCTCAGAATCCTCTCCATCAACTTACCGACCACTGAGGTCAGATTCACTGGTTGGTAATTGCCCGGACTATCCCTGTTCCCCTTCTTGAAAATAGTTTGCACTCACACTTGCCACAAACGTAAATGACAAGATGGGCGGAAACTCTCACAACCCAGAAAACAGAAATCTCGCCATGAGGTCCCATTTTCTGATTTTCCCCATGCTCTGCTGATGATGTAACAAGATTTCCACCCAGGAAGGTTGGAAACTTCATTTCAATACATTGTAATGTGGTTCGTGGCTTCCTTGCCTTATTGTCCTTTCCCCCCAAAAATGCTTTTCAAAAATGGAAACCAAGGAAAAGGAACACATAGAGGGCACACAGTTAAGTATAGTCCCAGGGGATGAGTGTTGGGGTGCAGGGTAGGACATTTCCAGGATGCCAAGGAAGCTCCATTGTGTGGGGTTTCCTGTTCTGTTCAGGAGGGTCAGTTTCACTTTGTGTGTGTGGTGGGGTTGGTTCCACTTTGTATGTGTGGGGGCCTCCCTCATGACCATGTTGGAGGATGGTCTCCTGTGTCCATGTTGGGAGGGGGGGTTCCTTTATTTTATATCAGAACTCCAGGTGCCCTTATAAAAGGGAGCCTTGATCTCAGAATTCTTAGTTTGTGGCTTTTTCCGGCGCAAGAGACCAGTGTGACTGCGTGGACCATGTCAGGTTCTTTTCTGTGCAAATTCTATGAGCCAAACGCTGGTGCTCCTGTCATAGGGGGCACTCTGTGCAGAGAATGGAAAATTCCACCCACTGTCTTGGAATCTTTGTAGTTTGTATGAATGGCTACCTCGTGTTTTGCACATAACATAGCATGATCTTGCAAAATCCTCTCTCAGTGTACCTGAACAGGCACAGGAGTATGGCGGCAAGGGGATTTTCACAGTAACTTCGCTGCAGTGTTAATGTAAGCATAGATGTGATACTAATAAATAAACTTTAAAGTGTCAATTATTTGGCATTGATTGCATCTCTTGTTTTTTTGATTTATTATTGTCAATGTATGAAAATACAGTATTGTTTCTTGTGTGCTACGCAGACAAAACATATCATTCATTGAGAAGGAAACGAGAGAGTGCAGAATGTAGTGTTACAGTCATAGCGAGGGTATGTGGAAGGTCAACTTAATGCGTAGTAAGTCCATTCAAAAGTCTGACAGCAGCAAGGGAAGAAACAGTTCTTGAGGTAGTTGGTATGTGACCTCAGACTTTTGTATCTTTCCCGATGGAAGAAGGTGGAAGAGAGAATGTACAGGGCGTGTGGTCCTTAATTATGCTGGCTGCTTGGCCAAGGCGACAGGAAGTGTAGACAGAGTCAATGAATGGTAGGCTGGTTTGCATGATGCATTGGGCTACATTCACGACCTTTTGTAGTTCCCCCATTGGTCTTGCCATTTTTGCAACTTCAGAAGATCATTTTGAAGTGGATTTGAGCTTTCCTTGATGCCTAAACTAAACACCCATCAGGAAATAGTCACACACTGTTTTTTAACTTGTTGGGAAGGTCATTTATGTATGTCAACAAGAAGAAAAGTCCCAACATAGCACCCTGGGATACTGCGGAAAGGACATCTCTCAGAGAAAATGATTCCCCATCATATTGTACTCTCTGTCTCTAATTGGTAAGGGAGTATCCGATCCAACTTAATATCATCCTCAATTCTACATTTGTGAAGATTGGACAAGAGATTTTCATGGGGAATTTTGTCAAAGACTTTTTAGAAATCAGTATTGCCACATGAAAACTTTTAGCTCTTTCTAGACTTCGATAGTCTGAATAATCTGTGATTTGGTCAATTTTTCGTCAAAACATCATGTTGAACATCTACCCGGATATTGTGAATATTTCATGACATGAGAATGAGTTGTATGTTCCAGCAATTTGCACGTGATGCAAGTGAAAGATACCAGTCTTCCGTTTCTGGCAGATTTTTATTCTCATTTTTGAACATGCCACATGCTTGTCTCCACTGTTCTGCTAAGTGGTCTGGAGCTGATTGACTCCTGAAAGAGATGGTCAGTATAGGAACCTGTTCATCAGCTGCTGACTATAACTCACAGCGCCAGGGATCTGGATTCAATTCCCAGCTTGGGTCACTGTTTGTGCAGAGTCTGCACATTCTCCCTCTCTCTGTGTGCGTTTCCTCCAGGTGCTGCGGTTTCTTCCTACAGTCCGAAAGACGTGCTGATTAGGTATGGTAACTAGGGGATTTTCACAGTAACTTCATTGCAGTGTTAATGTAAGCCTACTTGTGACACTAATAAATAAACTTTTACTTTAAAATCCACTGAGTATTTTCAGGGCTTTGTTTGAATTTATTTCTTGCAGTAATTTCAAAATACTTATTCATTTCTAATTTTTCTGTTTTGTTTCTGCTCTCCTGCCTATCCATGGACAGCATACCACAGATCATGTCAGACCTGCCGAGATTTTCCAGCATTTTCTGATTTTGTTTGGTGTATTGCAGAGCTTGCAACACACCACCATGTCCCAACACCCTCTGCACTCAAGACATTTTTATTCTGCTTGACTGCTATCCTTATAAGTGGCTCATTTAACAACAAATTAAGTTGTTTGTGGTGAACATAATGTGCCCAGAGAACACGAATTAAATTTGGCTAAACTTGTATCACTTGGTAACCTTACATTCATTAGTCAGAAAAAAAACCTCCCATCTCGTTGACTAGAATTCACATTAGCTCACAGAAATGTTGGAATTAAATTCTAATGTTATAATTCAAGTAAATTTATCAGTAGGACCTAATATGAAGAGTTTTCTGACCTTCCTGTTGCACCCCTGGGTGCTCAAACATGGATTCTTAACCACAGTTACATTTTTTTGTTTTAAGTTCCTACTTTTAACAGTAATGTATGGGAGAGGTACACGGCTGTTCCATCAGGCTGTGGTGTAATGTCATAGAGCAAACAAACTCATAAATCAGAGTGCAAAAGCAGAAGCCTGGTATCAGGACAATGCTGATGTTGAGGGAAAATGGAAAATAAACATCAAATAGACCTTAACGTTCAGTCTACATTTTGATTGCTTACATACACATCTGGAACTTAAAACCTGAACCAGTTTATTTCTAGCATACGGAGCTTTAATGATGTCAGCAGTAAAATAGGCAATGTAGTGAGTATTATAAACCATAGCAGGTGTGTTTGCACAGTTTGCATTGGCATAGTTTGCAGTTTGTCTAACCAAGGCTCGGAGTGCAACAGAGCTCCCCGGAAAAGTTCACGTGCATGACGCATTCAAGAGGGCCTTTAATAATTACTTGAATGGATACAATGTGCAGGAAAAAAGACAAGGGAATGGCACTACATCATGATGCTTGTTTGGAGGGCTGGTGCAGACACGATGGACCAAATGGCCTCCTTCTGCACTGTAACAGTTCTGAGATAAATGGGATCCCCAGGAGAGTTCACTTGGCAGATGAATGGCAGCTGTCAGGGGGAAGGTTTATGTAATTGTCATCATTTCAGCCTTCGAGAGCATTTCAATGCAGGCAGTGTGCAAGTGTAGGGTGAAGGTGCATTGTGGTTTTAAAGAGCAAAAGTTGAGTGCAGGTAGGAATGGCAGTGCAGTATTGAGACTGAAGCCAGAGCTATGAATTGTTGGCAAAATCTTATCATGGGATGCATACATATAATATGGCAGGAGCTGGCCTGATGCCATACATTTCTGTTTTCCTGCATGTCCATCCTCCCTTAAATTTCTATTTATGTCCTTTGTGTAACTCGGCAAAGTGTAGGAGTTGGAAGGGGAAATAAAATGCCAATTGTGATTAATAACTCAAAAAATGTTCTATTTTTAAAGGCCAAGTATTGTCACTCATTTGAGAGATGGATATATGACCTAAAAAGTAAGGGAGTGCATTTCACAATAAAAAAAATTAATCTGGAAATTGCTCTGAGTAGCATTATCTAATGAAAACTGAATTCGTTTGCATTAATTTCCTGTAACCATTATTTTAAAATGAACTCCAACCATTTATTTTAAAACTATGGAACTCCTTACCTTCCTCAGCCCTACTTCCTGCCCAACTCCACTGAATTTTAAAAACCAAGCTTGGCAGTACCTAATCACCATTTTCTGATCTATCTTGGCTATCTTTCACCCTTCTCAAGCTTGCTAGTGCTTTGCACTGTGGGTCTCAGATCTTCACCTCTTTTCAATTTAAACAAAAAATGTGCTGATTATATATAATTTACACACGAGTTATGCAATTTTTGACATTGAGAATATAATACTTCTGCTGTTGCAGTAACCTTCTAGTGACTTCTGCTAATTAGATCTAATTTGCTGATCTGAGTTAGGTTAATTACAGCATTAACTTCTCGTGTAACTCTGAACCAATCTTAATAAAATGTGGAGGATATAGGTAAGGATATTGTTGACCAAACATGAAGGAGAAATATGCTGCAATACATCATGGAAAACAAGCCTTCAGTGGTGCATAAACCAGAGCTTATTAAATTAAATATATCCTTTACATAACGCTCTGTCAAACAGGAAGAATGCTGTTTAAATGCTTGTTACACAGGCAGAGTACGATGGCATTGCTATTTATAAATGTCAGAACCATTCAGTCTTGAAAACCTTATAGAATGGCGTTCAGTATTTGAAAAGCAAAATGTTCTGTAACATGGAACTTTATTTAAATACTCATTTTCTCCCCTCTATCTACCACATTACTGAAGCTATTTCTCCAGATCAGTATTGAGTGCTGTATTTTCAGAGATGTGTCCTTTGGGTGAGACATTAAACAGATCCAGTTAAGTTACATGCTTCGGGTTGAGGCCAAAGGTGAGGGAATTCTCCTAGTATCCTGGCTGCTATGCAAAGAACAAAGAAAATTACAGCACAGGAACAGACCCTTTGGCCCTCCAAGTCTGCACCGACCATGCTGCTCAACTTAACTAAAACGACCTACTCTTCCGGAGACCATATCCCTCTATTCCAATCCTATTCATGTACTTGTCAAGATGTCCCTTACAAGTCACTATTGTATCCGCTTCCACTACCTCCTCCTGCAACGAGTTCCAGGCACCCACTACTCTCTGTGTAAAAAATCTGCTTCGTACATCTCCTTTAAACCTTGCCCCTCGCAGCTTCAACCTATGCCCCCTAGGAATTGACTCTTCCACCTGGGAAAAAGCTTATAGAACATAGAACATTACAGCGCAGTTAAGGCCCTTCGGCCCTCGATGTTGTGCTGACCAGTGAAACCAATTTTATGACCCTCTAACCTAAACTATTCCAATGCTATCCATATGCTATCCACTGACCATGTGAACGCCCTTAAACTTGGCAAGTCCACAACTGCTGCAGGCAGGGCATTCCATGCCCTTACAACCCTTTGAGTAAACCTTCTGACTATCCACTCTGTCCATGCCTCTCATAATTTTGTAGCCTTTTATGAGGTCTCCCCTCAATCTCAACTGAATAAACCAAGTATTTCCAACCTCTCCTCACAGCTAATGCCCTCCGTACCAGGCAACATACTGATAAACCTTTTCTGTACCCTCTCCAAAGCCTCCGCATCCTTCTGGTAGTGTGGCGACCAGAATTGAACACTATATTCTAAGTGCAGCCTAACTAAGGTTCTATAAAGCTGCAACATGAATTGTCAATTGTTAAACTCAGTACCCTGACCAATAAAGAAAGCATGCTGTATGCCTTCTTGACTATCTTCTCCACCTGCATTGCCACTTTCAGTGGCCTGTAAGCCGCGAGGGGCAATGTTTAAAGGAGATGTATGAAGCAGATTTTTTGCACAAGGAGTAGTGGGTACACCCAGATCTCTTTGCCTATCAATACTCTTAAGGGTTCTGCCATTTACTGTATATTTCCTATCTGTATTAGACCTTCCAAAAAGCATTACCTCACATTTGTCTGGATTAAACTCCATCTGCCATCTCTCCGCCCAAGTCTCCAACTGATCTGTATCCTCTGATGGTCCTCATCGTAATCCACAAGTCCACCAACCTTTGTGTCATCCACAAACTTACTAATCAATCCAGTCACATTTTCCTCCAAATCATTTATATATATATTACAAACAGCAAAGTTCCAGCTTTCTTCAACTAATGCCATCTAAATTGTAGAAATTTGTTACTTTTGTGGGATCTATCAAAATGCAAAATGGCTGCCTCATTCACCTATATAACAGCAGAGTACAGCAAAATAACTTGTACTTAGTAAAGTACTTTGAGAAATTTCTGCAGGAAATTATAAACCACCATATAATTGCAATCATTTTCTTTTTTCAACTCATTCCATGCTAATGTTATGGTAAAGAATTCTGTAACATGTTTCTTAACAATCAATATATATTGTTTGTTTAGCTCAGTTAGTGGCACAGTTCTTTCTGGGTCAGTACAATACGGTTAGAGGCTCCAGTTCAAGGCTCAAGCATTTAACATTGGATGATATTACAGTGCAGTACTAGGAAATGCATTGTTGAGGTACTGTTCTTTGAATGAGATATTAATCTGAGGTGTTGTTTGAAAGCTCCATGGAACTAATTAAGGAATGGCAGGGAATTCTCCTTCATATCCTGGCCAACATTCCTCCCTCCCATCAGATACCAAAACCAACTTAGTCAATCTTATTGTGGAGTTTGTGGCAAATAAATTCAAAGAACAGAAACTGGCCCTTCGGTCCATCAAGTCTGTGCTGACACAGATGCCTCTCTAATCTAATATTTTCTTGCTTCTACTTGGTCCATATCCCTCTATCATTACCTATTCACATATCTATCCAGATGCCTCTTGAACATTGTTGAAGAATCTGCTTCCATCAATTCGTCCAGCACCACGTTCCAGGCATTCATCACCTTCTGTGTGAAAAACTTGCCCCTTGCGTCTCTTTTAAACTTTCTCCTCTCAGTCTCAACTAATGCCCCTGAGTAATTGACCCTTGGAGCACTCTCAGCTGTCTCTGAAAAACAGGCGTGTATATTTATGTATTTTAAAAAGACAAGGAAAGATTGTTTGGCTCATCAGTATTTATCCTGTTCATTGGATACTCAACCTCACAATCACTGGCCATCCTAAGTCCTAGGGAAGGAGGGGCAAAGAAAATAGCCAATTTGATGGAGAGTCTTCTCCCTTGACTGTATTAAGCCAATAAAGCAAGTTCCAGAAGATTATAGTTGCTTATAGTATTGTTTATAACGCACACGGTTCCTCCTCATATCCCTTAGCTCCAGCTTCCTACAAAGATATGATTATATAGGATTGAATCACCAAATCGCCCTAATCAGACCAGTCTCAAGGCTTCTCACTACACTTTCTCTACTGCGCTTCAGTGTCTTTGTTGAAAATATTTCCATGGTCCTCTTGAAGATTATATCACATAGCCTCACTGCCCTGAAGGTAGTCTTTATCACCTCTTGTGTAAAACATTTTCTACTTCAACTTATAGTTCAATCTTTATTTATATCAGAAAGAAGTGATTGCAATTGAGCCATGAGTGCTTAAAGGGCATAAAGGGCAAAGTTCTAGTAGCTGAAAAACCTGATCAGTGACGCATTGCAACATGAAGGGAGGGATGTAGTTATGTTTCTAAGTTTTTCCCACATAGTCAGTCCCTCGTCAAAGCTAAGAGCTTCCAGGGATATTGCTGTAGACCGAGTAAAGGAAATTCAGAGGACTTGGCAATGCCACTCTCATGCATAGTTAATGAACACAGCTTTTGAACAGCTAATTCAGAGCATCATTGGGGAATCATGCTGAATTCCATATCAAAAGCAGCAAACGGCAATAGCAGAAAATTTTGGATAAGAGAAATAATCACATATATACACCCTGAGACTGAGGGCAGCCTAACATTATTGACCATTTTTCCTTTAGGCAACAGAATTGTATTTGAAATAAGTTCAATTTTGATCAGTTTTGTCAAAGTTTCTACACTTGTTTATTTTTCCCTTTTCATGAATAACAATGCAGCTCTAAGCCAGCGTTCAGAGAGTACGCAGAATCCTTACAATACAGAAGCCTGCACTGACCATAATCTCACACAGGCCTTACTCCTGTTACCCCACACATTTATCCTGTGAATACCCTTGATATTAAGGGTCAATTTAGCATGGCCAACCCACCTAACCCACATATCTTTGGATTGTGGGAGGAAATTCCACCCGGGGGAAACCCATGCGGACTCGGGAGAAACGTGCAAACTCCGCACAGACAGTCACCTGAGGCCGGAATTGAACCTGGGAGCTTGGCGCTGTGAGGCAGCAGTACTAACCACTGTGCCACTGTGATGTTTAGAGAAGGCGTTGTTGCCTTCTTGGCATTTTTGAAAGTTTTACGAGAAATAACTTTATAGGTAGTTCCTGAAGTTATGACTTTATAAAACTCATGGCTATGTTAGTGACTAAGCTTCAATAAAGGAAGAAGATACTGATGCTCCTGCCCCAGCCGAACTTTTCATCCATATCAACATGGGAGAAGGGAGCCTTTAAAAAGGAGCAATTTGCAGCAGTTCTTTAATGCTGAGAGAACTGTAAGTTGTGCCTATTGGATCAGAACCTGTAATGTATAAAAATCTATGATAGATATTTACTGTGTAGTTATGAAAACAGGCAAGCTTCTTAGAAAATTGCACCTTAACAAAGATTATTTATTGAGGTGAGCAAACAGGTTTTGTGCAAAATCATGAGAAATTTAAAGGAATTAAAAATGAAATAAAAACCACCCATTCTTGCCTCCAATTTCGACTCTGGCATTTTATTCCTTTAATTCTGTTTGCCTCCCCGCTCCTTTTCATTCTAAATAGTTTGACAGCTGCATAGAATCCCAATGCTTGTGAGAGGTCCTGTTTTTTTCTTGCCAGGAACCCCACAGAGCCGTGACGGAAACCGTTGACCCCAGCTTGCAATGTTTCTGTAGCAGTTTGTCAAACATCTGGAAATCAGCGTGCTCACATCTCCCCTCGGTCTACTCATGCCTTTGCTCATTTATATTAACTGGTTAAGTTTGTGGTTTTTTGAAAATTTGTGACCCCCCCAGCTCTCTCACAAGGTCAAGTGGCGATTGCCAATGTTGTCTGCTTTTAACACATGTTTAGTTCAGCAAAGCCAAAACAGTTCCCAAAAGTTTGGGAACCATTAAGGTACTTCCTCAGCTAGTTCCGGCTGTCAGGCCTAGAATGTATTGGGCAGGGGGGCTGGGGGAAATGGGACAGTAATGAATTTTTTTTGTAGTTTTCCATGATAGGGATTAGGGCTGGCAGCTGATGTAACTAAGGACTAACTCACGCAAGGCAGCCCCAGACAGGAAACAGTTCTTCAGCTGGTGTTTTGATATAGGATCAAGAGATCAGGCGAGGAGTTGTGAACTTTACATGTAATAAAGGTCTGCATAGCTGTGCTGCACTCATCTTGAGGGCTTAGAATAAGAAAGGAAATTACCAGATCTTATAAAAGAAAAAAAACAAATAGGAATTGCAAAACAAGTTGGCGATACCTGCCACATTGTGTCCATTTTCATCTCCTTCCCATTCTCCTAATGCTTTTCCTGTCACTGTGAACGATGTTAACAACAGAACATGTTAAGCACCAAGTGTCAGCCTCATGTGGATGAAGGTTCGATATATCTTGTGTTCAATGCAGAAGCAAAAGTCCCTCTACTCTGACCCTGAAAGGAAGGCAACACCACCCAAACCCCCAATTACTGTCCTTACCTCCCCTATCTGCTGCATCAAGTTAGTATATCCCCGTTTGGTATGTAACCATCACTGGGTAAAGTTACCAATTTCTCACTGAGTTAGAAGAAGCTTTTTACAATGGAACCACAGGACTGAAACTGCTCAAACTCATTTTGCATCCAGATCTTATCAGCCATGAACTGGATTTATTTTATCACTTGGGCTGAAATTAAATCCAGCTCTCAGAGTGAGAAGGCAATGTTTAATACATATTGCACCACCTGTTTCCCCCTTCCACAGTTTAAATGAGCTGATCTTCAATAGCATAGCTTATAGTCAGAAAATATACAAACATATAGCTCCTAAGTTCACTGGCAAACGATGAAGAAAATATTTGTCCCAATTTGGACCGGACCCAACTCTGTACAGCCAGTGCTGAAATTAGGCTCTTACATCTGATTAGCATTTTACATGTGAGTTACCATCACATTTAAAGTTTATTTATTAGTCACAAGTAGGCTTACATTAACACTACAATGAAGTTACTGTGAAAATCCCCCAGCCACCACACTCTGGCACCTGTTTGGGTTAACTGAGAGATAATTTAGCATAGTCAATGCACCTAATCTTTCAGACTGTGAGAGGAAACCAGAGCACCTGGAGGAAACCCACATAGACACAGGAAGATGTGCAAACTCCACACAGACAGTGACCCAAACTGGGAATCGAACTCAGGTCCTTGGTGCTGTGAGGCAGCAATGATAACCATTGTGCTACCTCCACATGCTGCGCATTCACAGGCAATGAATGCATTTGAAGATAACAGATGATGTGCTGCTTGTTCATTTGCAGTCAGCCACCAATACATCTTAACATAAGTGAAGGGTGCAATCCTGATGATTGAGGAATCAGAGCATGATGGAAGCACTCCTGCTTCTCCCAGTTCCAATGCTACTTTTTTTAAAAACTTTGAATTAAAAACAATTGTATCTTTTGTTGAGGGTCATTGCTCAGAAGATTGAACAGTCCTGGTGGAGTAGGCCTGATCCTTGCTTAATCATCGTTGTCCAATTTTTGACAGGGATCTAAAGTAGACATTGGACCTTTCAGCTACATATTTAAAGACAGTTTAACTGGATGCCAGGAAAACTGAAAAATGACCTGCATTTTAGTGTTGAGTGTGCAACTGCACGTGCGCCGATCTGTCAGCGCTAGGATTGGTGCATGCACCGTGACCCCATATCTGCCAGCTTTCCAATTGCTGACTAACTCAATCGCTAGCCAGCCCCGTGACCCCCCCCACATCGCTGGCTCTCTAACCTCCCTTTAGCCTGATTGCTGGCCCTCAAAGCATGCCCGGAGGTAGCCCCGACAAACCCCTGCAGTTTGGCACTGCCAAGATGCCAATACCCGGGACACTGCCATCTAAACCTCTGGGGACCCCGATTGTCCTCCGTCACTCCATCAGGGTCAGGATGCAAACTCCCCGAAAGTGGGGAGCTATGGTAAACCCTGCTGGAGTAAAACACTCTGGCAGGGGGGAAATTGAGTCGGGAGTTGGGGTAGGATGATGCTAGCAGGCCCAGAAACTTCAGTTCCAGGCCTGCTAACTGTATTTAAAACAGATGGAAATGCTCATTTAAATAATTTATTTAAATGAGCATTTCCCACTGCGGATTTCCAGCAGTGGGAGACACTATTGGGGCGGGTCACCCCAATCCCACTGATCGAGCACCACTGGAATCTCCCCCTGGGAGAATCACCCCCTATTTCTCTCTCCAGTCCTGCTGTCTGGCCTGCTGAGTATTTCAGCATTTCCTGTTCTTATTTCAAAATTTCAAGCATCTGCAAAATTTTGCTTTTGAATTCAGGACAGATCTTTAATTACCTTTCCAGCCAAGCCTGATGGGTGCCCAAGAGACCAAATACCCACATCTCCAGCTCAGGCCTTTGGTGCATCCCTGAATTGAATTACTCCATTATTGGCAGCCTTACCTTAAACCAAATACTTGGAATTACTACTGTAAACTGTTTGCCTCTCTCCTCTTTAAAATACTCTTAAAACCTCTGTCCTAATCAGATTTGGTATTAAGTTTTGTTTGCTACTGTTTCTGTGAAATGCCTTGGGATGTTTTACTATATTAAAGTTGCAATATAAATCTACATTGATTTTTTTTTGAGAAAAGGCAGAACCTGGTCATATTTCAGTTATATTGGGCAGAGCCCCAACTTTTACTTTGGTGCAGAAATGGCCAGTTGTGATCTGGGCAAAGACCTCAGCACCTTGGCCTAGTGCTTCACGTCGTTAGTGTATGCTTAAACTGGACCATCAGATGGGCAACATGACAGCTCAGAGACTATCGCTGTTGCTGTGCAGACACATGGATTTGGGCCTGTGTCTGCGGGAGTTTGCGCGTTCTCCCCGTGGTTGCGTGGGTTTTCTCCGGGTGCTCCGGTTTCCTCCCACATCCCAAAAATGTGCTCTTAGGCTGATTGGGTAACAAATTGTCCCTATATTGGTCTCTATATGTCATTAAGACGTTAGGATGGCGGCGCAGGCTCGTTGGGCCAAAGGGCCTGTTTCGCGTGCTGTGTTGTTCTTTGTTCTTTGTTGTTCACCGCTTGCTTAGTGTGGAGGACACATTAAACCACAGTTCTCATTTCTGATCACTACCCACTGACACCTGCGGGAAGGTATGTGAACATCATATCAGCCATGATTGGGCAAAGCTGAAATGTGCTTTGGGCTTAAATATCAACTCAACCAGTGGCTTCTTGAGCAGGTACTGCCAACAAATAAACATAGAAACTAGAAGCAGGAGAAGGCCACTGAGCCCCCTGGGTTGTTCTGTAACTTGAGAAGATCTTAGCTGATCTCAAGTCCTCCATGTTCTTTACCTATGTCTTACACCTTTTAACTACCTTGTCTGTCAAAAATCCATCCAACCAGCCTTAAACATTCAATGACCGTGCCTCCACCGGCCATTGGACAAGAGAATTTCGCAGACTAATTGCTCATTAAGGGGATAAAAATCTCCTCATTTCTGGCTTTAATGGAAGACTCCAATTTTTAAACTGTAGCCCCTGATTCTCATCTCTCCCATAAAGGGAACATCGTCTCATTCACTCTATCACTTTCCTTCAGTATCTTCTTTGTTTCAATAAAGTTGCCTCTCATTCTTTTAAACTCCAATGGATAGAGGATCACAATAGTCTTTTTTCATAAGGCAACACTTTCTGGAATCAGTTGAATAAATCTTGTCTGCACAACTCCTAATGCAGTTTTATCCTTTGTGATGATACTGTGCTTTAAAAAATGTATTTTGTGTCATGTTTTTTATGCAGGATGTTTTTTAGGAGTAAGTTCTATTTACACAGTCTGTAACCAGCAGCCCCAGTATTGATGTTGCAGAAGCATAATTGATTCTAATTGCAGGAATATTTGTTATTGCAGTTATTAGGTTAGTGTTTTCCTGGGCGGTTTTTCAGAGTGGGTTTGATTAGGTTGATTGACAGGAAGAGTCTTGCGACTGGGTGTGACGAGGCTTACACAGAGAACCAAGTTTATACGCTGCTTGGAATTGCTAGAGAGAAGTAGCTCTCTGCCTGCTTCTCTGAAGTTCTGCTGTTTGAAGATTGATCTTTCTCTGGAAGTTGCTGTATGGGAGTCAGAAGACATGTGTCTTTCTGTATCTCTGTCCAGAGGAGTTAAAAGGCTGGAAATCTATATCCATGTGAACCTTTATGTTTTGTGCTAATTGTTTCTGAAAATTTGTGTCTGTGAGGATATTGATTAAGTTGGAGTAGAGATAGCTAGCTGTTAAGAATTATACTTTGTCAGGTTTAAGTATTTCATTTGGTAAAAGTTATGCTAATTATTTTTGTTATATTTTAAATGTGTTGTTAAATAAAGTTTGTTTTAATACAAGTTTCCTAATAGGCCAATTGAATCTTACCTGGGGTGATGGGCTGAATAGCAGTGTAGGGTTCTATGATTCTATGAAACATATTCTGCTGGCACTAATGTCAAGATCAAAAAAAGTTGGGATCTAGGCTAACTTCATGGAGTTTCTGATTTGCTTTCTTATGTCTTCGTTAAATAAGGAGACCGAAACTATTCACAGTATTCTAGATGTAGTCTCACCTACTCTCTGTGTAAATAACTGTAGCAAAATTTTCTTCTAATGATACTATTCCATTCGCATTGCAATAAGTAACAACAACAGATTTGGCCTCTTAATCACTTGCAGTACTTACGTACTATACTAACTTTTTATAATTTCTGTACCGAGACATAAGATCCCACTGTAGTACAGAGTTCTGCAATCTATCTCCAGTTAAGTAATATGCTGATTTTCTGTTCTTCTAGCTAAACTGAACAAGCTGACATTTTCATACATTATACTCTACCTGCGATATGTTCGCCCATTCACCTGACCTTTTTACACACCTTTGCAGATCCCTTATATCCTATTCATGACTTACTTTCCTACTTATCTTTGTGTCATCAGCAAATTTAGTCTTTACATCCAAATCATTGATATGGCCAAAATTCACCTGTCTCACCACTGTGGGAATCATTGCAGGGCAGACAGAAAATTTGGCAGACCATTTAAAGGTCCGTTGAGTTTGGAGATGAGTTTGGGGCATGCACAACCAGAGAATCCCACCCCTGAATGTAAATAGTTAAGATCTTAGCACTGTTCCCTGTGGCAGTCTACTTGTCATATCTTACTAGTCTAAAAATGAATGATTTATGTCTGCTTCCTGTTAACTAACTAATCTTCTGTCCATGCTAATATGTTGCCTTCTATACCATGAGCTCTTATTTTGTGAAGTAATCTGTGATGTAACACCTTATTAATTATCTTTTAGAAATCCAAGTAGATCATATTTCCATTTATGTTGCTTGTTAATTTCTCAAAGAACTCTAATAAATTAGTCAAGCACGATTTCCCTTTTACAAAACCATGTTGACTTTACCTGATTACATTAAGATTTTCTAAGTGTCCTGCTATAACCTCTTTAATAACAGATGCCACCATTTCCCTTATGACAGATGTTAGCCTAACTGGCTAAATCTTTCCTAAATAGAGGGGTTCCCCATGCTATTTTCCAATCTGGAGAGACCTTTCTAGAATCTAGGGAATTTTAGAAAATTAAAACCACTATCTCAGCACATCCTTTAAGACCATAGGATGCTAACCATCAGGACTGGAGGAGTTGTCAGTTTTTACTTCTAACAATTTTCTCAGTACTCTTTTCCTAGTGATTACAGTTGTTTTAAGTTCCTCCCTTCCTTTCTTCTCCTGATTAACAATTATTTCTGGGAGTTAATGGTGTCTTCTATAGTAAAGACAGACTTTTCAGTGCATCCACCATTTCCTTATTTCTCATTAATAATCCCTCCAGATTCACTTTCTAGAGGAACAATGCTCACTCTAATTATTTTTTTAAAATAATTATAGAAACTCTGACACAGTTTTTATATTTCCACTTTGTTTTCTTTCATATTCAAGTTTCTCCTTTTCTTTAAGTCATTCTTTGCTGGTTTTTAAAATCTGTCCAATTCTTGCTTTGTCACTATCCTTTATGAAATTGTACACTTTTTCTTTCAATTTTTAAAAAAATCATTTGTGAGACATGGGCATCACTGGCCAGCCAACATTTATTGCCTATCCCCAAGTTGCTCAAGAGCAGATGAGAGTCAATCACGTTGCTGTGGCTCTGGAGCACAGGTAGGCCAGATCAGGTAAGGACAACAGATTTCCTCCCCTAAAATACATTAATGAACCAGATGGATTTTTACAACAATTGACAATAGTTTCATGATGATCAATAGATTCTTAATTCCAGACATTTTTTATTGAATTCAAATTCCATCATCTGCCATAGCAGGATTTAAACCTGGGACCCAACATTAGCTGAAATTCTGGATTAATATTAAAGAGATAATACCATTGGCTATCGACTATCACAAGCTATCACAAATATTTTCTGTTTGTATTTTACTACGAGAAGATATGTGTACTGATGTCAGTAGCCACAAATTCCACTAACAGTTTTGGAGATTATAAATGTGAAATTAAAATATTCATGAATAAAAGAAAAGACACACAGACAAGATTATATTTCTGCCTGTAAAACTAATCTTTCAGAACATTTCTCCAAAAAATATTCTTACTTGGTTAGACTCACAAATAAACGCCTCTTTAGGCAACAGTCTTTATAAATATTTAACCTATATTAAGATCCAGTAATATTATCACAAGGCATCCACTGTTGCTGTAGGGAATAACATGACAGGGGAAACCTGATAGAAGCTTATAAAATTATGAGGGGCATTGATAAGTTGAACAGTTGGAAGCTTTTTCCCAGGGCAGAAATGACAATCACAATGGGGCACAAATTCAAGGTAAGATGGAAAAGGTTTGGTAGAGATATGCAGGAGAGGCTTTTTACACAGAAGGTGGTAGGCCCTGAATGCACTGCCAAGTGAATTTGTTGAGGCAGATACATTAGCGACATTTAAGGCTTCCATTTGCCATTGTTCTGCCGCTCCGACCAGCCCATCAATATCGTCATGTAACCTAATCGCTGTTTTGGTCATCTTGCAGCCACGTCTCTGTAATAGCTATCAGATCATACATAGTTATTTCTGTATGAGCTGACAGTTCATCTATTTTGTTATGAATGCAAATTTTTACTAACTTTGCAACCTCTTGTCTTATCTGCTTTTGCACTTAGGTTTGATTTTGGATGGTCAAATTTAGGCATGGATTACACTGTAAATGGCAGAACCCTTAGGAACATTAACATACGGAACATTGGCATGCAGGTCCACAGTTCCCTAAACATGGCAACACAGGTGCCCAAGGTAATTAAGAAAGCATATGGCATGCTTGCCTTCATCGGCCAGGGCATTGAATATAAGAATTGGGAAATCAAGTTGCAGTTCTGTAAAACCTTGATTAGGTCATATTTGGAGTATTTCATGCAGTTCTGGTCATCACACTACCAGAAGGATGTGGAAGCTTTGGGGAGAGTGCAAAGATTTTGCCAGGTCTTAAGGGTATTGACTATGAGGAGAGGTTGAACAAAATACAATTGTTTTCACTGGAAAACGGAAGCTGAGGGGAGACCCGATAGAAGTCTACAAAATTATGAGAGGCATGGACAGGCTGGATAGTCAGAGGCTTTTTCCAAGAATGGAAGTGTCAGTTACAAGGGGGCATGGATTCAAGGTGAGAGGGGAAAGTTTAAGGGAGATGTACAGACAAAGTTTTCTCACGCAGAGAGTGGTGGGTGCAGGATCCTCTGAATGCAGAATTTTGACTGACTCAGAGTGATTTTTAAAAATCTAGGACTAGGATTTTGCACTTCTGTGAATGGCGTTGATGAAATCTCTCAAATACAACTGGTATCCCACAGCATACATCTGGTAGGCAGACCCACTGGAGGAGCTCAGATGAGTTCATCATTCAGCCGAGAGAGACTCATCCTGAGCAATACTCAGTTCCGTGGGAGGAGGAGAGTTGCATAGTGGATGGGGTGGTATCCTATTTACAAATGACACCCCAATCTTTAAAAAGTGAAGTAGTTGGAGGGGCTGGCTCCCAGTGTGACAGAGTGGGGCTCACCCCTTGAAGGCTATTTTTCTATCATCCTAATAGTATGATGGAGAAAGCCAGTGTTGAGGCCAGTGGCTTCAATGCTGCTTTCCCCGCCCACTGCCACATTCTGCATTAAAAACAGAACATTCCCATCCTTTGTATAAAGTCCTTATACTCAGATAAACAAAATTATAAAAATATGCCCACACACTTCTCAAAATTATCGAAAATTTGGAAGGCAAGACTTTGAACCATGGCCGAATTTCTCCGATGTCATTCATTCCACCCCAGCGTGAATGGAGAATCTGGCACTCAGCCAAATCTCCATTCACAGCCGCGAAACTGGAGGATCCCAGCTGCGAGTGAGGTCGGAGAATTCGAGCCCATCTCAAAAACTCTTGCGCCCTTAAAATCCCGGAATGAATTATGGAAGTGCTATTTTCTCGAAATCTCTCGAAATCCCATGATAGCAACCTCATTAGAAGTCAATACTTCATACATAAATCATACTGTGCTGATGGTCCATTGAGGAGATTTATTAACTCCAGTAAATTGGCAGATGCACTCGTACATTGCTTGATCTCTAGCCCATTGGATGCAATAAATCTGTACTGTTAAAGATATTCCAAGTTTAATTTTGTCCTATTGAATCCAAAAACTTTCTGCAATAAACAATGACAGCATAATTTAAAGGGAACTGTAACTGTGGTGGGGTCTTTCATTTCCAGGCTGTGCCCTGAAGCATAGTGTTGTCATCATTTGAGAAAGTTTTAGATCAGGATACTTGAGAGATGTGTTTGACAGCTCTCACCAGGAGGATTTCAAATATGTCTTAAGCCAACGGCAAGTGAAAGTACAACTATTGCAAGGGCCAGTGGTTGTGCCCAGTTTAGCAGAGCTGCCTTGGTCAAATATGCAGGTTAGGCATAGTTCATTGTGTGATAATTCAAGTCAGTGCAACAAAAATCAAGATTTAAACACAGACTCTCACCAAGGTTTAATAGCATCAGATTAAATTAAACTTGGGACATGGGATTTCAAGATCTTTACCAGCACAGAGTCAGTACAAAGCAAGCCAGCCCAATGAACTTACTTGAGGATCACAATTCAGTTCCTTTCCTGTTATTTTAAAGTAACTCTTAAAGAATTTTCTTTTGATGTGAAATCACAGAATTAAACTGAGATTGCAGCAAGAGTTGAATTTGCTGTAACTTAAATGCAATTGTACCTAATAGCCCTGCGTACTAGCCTCATCGTTCAGGCACTTTGATAGCTCAAATGCAACTCTGAATGTAAGACAATTACCAGGCAACATCTGATGACTGAATAAATTAAACTTTGGTGTATGTGAATGCTGCAAAAAAGAACAAAGAAAATTACAGCACAGGAACAGGCCCTTCAGCCCTCTTAGCCTGCACTGACCATGCTGACCGACTGAACCCTTCTGGGGATCATATCCCTCTACTCCCATCCAATTCATGTATTTGTCAAGACACCTCTTAAAAGTCACTATCATATCTACTTCCACTACCTCCCCCGGCAATGAGTTCCAGGCACACACCACCCTCTGTATTCAAAGATCAAAGAACAAAATCATACGTCTAATCTCAATCACATCTAACCACAGCTTGTCTGCTGATTACCATCTTTCCAACAAGACCCTCTTTACCTAACTTGGTCTTCTAGATAACAGAAAGTGAGGGAAATCATAAAGTGCAAAACAGAATGGTTTGATTTAGTTAATAGCAGCCTGTCATTAACTATTCCTAAAGCGACAAGTACTTTGGGTGAGATCTTCTGAAAAATGCTCACTCACCACATTGAATAACACTCTGTGCATACACAAAGGGCATACACTGATAGAGTGCGATGAAGAGAAGCCTTATGTAGCTTAAGCACCAGCAAGATTCACACCATCAGCTGGAGGAACGCCCACAAGGCTATGAATAAGTATCGCAGAATTCCTGTAGTGCCAAAGGAAGCTTTTTGCCCAGAAGCCTATACCGACTCTCCAAAAAAGCATCTTACCCGGTTTCCCCACGCCCGTTCTCATAATCCCATGCATTTAGCATGGTCAATCCACCTAACCTGCACATGCTTGGACAATGGGAGGAAGCCGAAGCATCCGGAGGAAACTCACACAGACATGGGGAGAACGTGCAAAGTCCGCACAGACAATGACCTGAAGCCAGAATTGAACCCAGGTCCCTAACACTGTGAGGCAGCAGTGCTGACTACTGCACCACCATGCCGCTCCAGAGGATAAACAGCCTTGAGGTTTAGGAAGCATTCCAGCAGGAGCCTACATCATCTGGAGTTTAGCGTTGATGAAAAACAAAATATAAAGAATATCATGTGATGTTCCTAACCATGAAATGCAGCCTTTAGTTTAAAAGCAAATAAAAGAAAAGCTTGCATTTAAATATCATCTTTCACCACCTCAGATGCCCCAGTGCTCTTTACCTCCAGTTAACATTACTGTTGTAAAGGAGGAAGGCAAAGCCCAAAAGGATAATTTTCTGACTATACCACCCGGCCTTGTCTGCTGGTGATACGTATGGATGAAATCAAAAAATACTGAATAATCCATGGTTCTTTTCTCTGGAAGAGAGATGGCAAATGAGCTCATTATTATTGAATGGTTCAGTAGGATAGATGTGGTTAATTAGAGGTGGATTTGCAGTTGGTGAAAGTCTGTGCTCAACTTCATTTCTCCACCCATAGATACAACACAGAAGGGGACCATTTGGCCCATCCTGTCCATGCCAGCTCAAGGACACTCTGCTGCCCTTTCTAATCTTTTCTGCACCTGACCCATAGCCCTGTGGTGCTTAACGTGCAGATTTTTTACAAGAGTTTAGGGTTTCTGCCTTCATCATCAACTTGGGCAGTGAATTCCAGACACCCACCACTTTCTGCATGAAGCAGTTCTTCCTCATGTCTCCTTTACACTGACTGCCACTTATCCTGAATCTATGTCACTTGGTTCTAGAATTCTCCACCAAGAGAGACAATTTTATCCATTCTATTTCTTCCCTTCATAATTCTGTACACCTCTATCAAATCACCCTCAAACTTTCTTTATTTTCAAGGAAAATAACCCCAATCTCCTCAGAGATCTCTCTGAGGAGAGAGATATCCACTCTTTTTTTAGTCCTAGCAACATTCTTGTAAACCTTATCTGCATTCTCACAAGAACAATTATGTTCTTCCTGTAATATAGTGACCAGACTGCACACAGTACTCCAGTTGTGGCTTCATCAGTATTTTGTACGCAACCCCTCACACTGTCCCGCTCCCTCACTCTGTCCCGCTCCCTCACTCCCTCACATTCTTTCCCAACCCCCTCACACTCTTTCCCCCAACAGCTTTACTGCATTTTCAAATATTAGTCGGGTCAGCAATGTTCCAGGACTATTCTGTATTTTAGGGCCCTTTCCATCAATCGGACCCTCTGTCCAGACAAAATGTCATTCACTGTAAATCCATCCAGGGTTCCAGGAACCATAAATATCAACCAGACACCAGTAAATACTGCAGGGAAGTCAGGAGAATTTTGTTCTAGCTCAGGGACTCGTTTGAATGCGGAACTCACCATTATAACTACTATATATTAACAAGTGAATAGAATAGATGCATTTCAGGTAAAGCTAAACACATGAGAAATAAAGAAATTGAAAAAAGACTTGAATTTACATTGCGCTTTTCACGTGATCTTCAAGTGCTTTCAATCAGTGGAATATCACTGTTGTAACAATAATACGGCTAGCACACACAAACTCCCACAAACAGCAAGGCAATAATGACCAGATAATCTGTGTTCAGTGATGTTGATTGAAGGATAAATATTGGCCTGGATATCTGGGGATACACCTTTAGAGTGGGATAAAGAGAAGCTTGTGTAGCCTAAGCACCAGCAAAGACTGTTGGGCTGAATGGCGTGTTTTTATGCTGCACATTGTATGTAATTCCTTGTCATTTTTGGCACAGGAATACCTGTGTCCACTCATTTGCATTTCCCCACTGGATTTCCAGTATTTGGGACTGGTGGATGTGCCTCCCTCCGTTTTCCCCCTCCGTCCTCATTACTGAGGTTTTCAGGGTAACTGCGCCACCGCAACCTCATCATTTGGAAATGTAAAGTTATTTTTATCCTCATCGATTTTTCACAAATGGTAAACTTAACTTCATAACAAATAGTCAGAGTCCAAGTATGTTGGAAAATATTTGCAAGAATCCAGTGCTGTGGAACAGTTCATGTGACAGGTGGAACGTACAGCAGTGTACCTGGTAAAGGATGAGAGTTCAAAAGGGGGTTTCAGAACATGCGCAGTTGTATGAATTTCTATTGGATTACATTGACTATATTTTCCCACTGATATTTTGTGAAATGCAGTAACATCCACGTGGTGCAATTCTCTAACATTAAATAATATTCACTCATGCAGTGTACTGGAGAAGGGCAGGTTAGGCCTCATTAAAATATTACTCCAACTGCAAAAGCCTCCGAAATGCATAAATACATAAACATTGGCAAACTGTATCTGCACCTGACTAATTTTGCCGAGTTTTTAATGCATTCCTTCAAGCCGCCTCGGCCTTTCTCTGCATAGTTGAGAGTTTCTGGGTCAGAAACCTGTAAGGATTCCATCGTTTCTTCAGAAGCTGGGGAATGGCTGTTGTTTTCCTTGAGTGCACTGATTAGCAACTTGTGAAGTGGAAGGTGATTTATCACAGCTGAGATTCACCCCAGGCTGAGCAGAAATCATGGAATAAATGAGCTCGTGATTTAAAAAAATAGGATCACAATGCAGGCAAATGTTGCAGAGACAGTGCAGACCAAGCTAGGCCTTGGCATTCCCACTTCTCCTCCGAGTTTCATGTCAGGAGGTAGCAGTGGCCAAAGGAAATAATTCCCAACTGTTGTTTATTTCTCATGGCACGTAGGAATCTGTCCTCTTGGGTGTTCTTCACTTTTACTTGTTACCACTTTCCTGCAAGGTCACAATTAACCCTAACAATCATCCAGTATGTTGATTTTACTGCATCTGAAACCAGCATTAGCTACTGAACAATCGACTAGCAATTGATTTCAGTTCTCAAGAAGTGTTTACATTCTGGCAAACAGATTACCCAAATAAGGAGCGAGATTCTTGTTGGAAGTGAAACAAGTGTATATTTTTACTGCAAATTAGAGCAAAGATGTCACCAAAAAACGGAAGTGAATAAGTTCACAGGAAAGGTTTGGGAAAACAGTGTTCCTGGTAATCCTCAGCTTTTCCGTTCCCATTTTCTCAGTGAAAAACTCTCCCGGTGTGTTTTTTGGGAACGATGATGATTACCAGGAAGCTGTCCAGAGAGTTTTCAAGAGATGCTGAGATATTTCTATCTTATTGTTAAAAATAGATTTCACACGATAGCGTCTCTATATCTTATAAATAGCAAGATGGGTTATTACTCCCCCACTACGTGAACTGCCCCTCATTCTCCTATCCCACGTTGATGCTTTATCTAATCACATTTCTTTTAAGTTTATCATTTGTGCTAAGTGCATGGACAAAACCATTTTGCAGCATTAACAAGAAAAGTTTGTACTTGGCAGCAGATAGTATTCTTAAAACCTCAAAAGCAAAATATTGGCTAAGGAATTGAACCTCAAAAATAACGATTACATATTTTTTAATAAAGGGGATTTCAATTTCCAGGCTGTTGATCTTTCATATTGGATGCCTAACTGCTTGTTTTTAAATCATTGTATTAGAATATGTTGCCTCATTTAATTGAGGGATTTATTATGTTTCTGCCTGCTTCTGGATATATTAAGGGTAGCATGATGGCACAATGCCAGGGATCTGGGCTCAATTCTGGCCTTGGGTAACTGTCTGGGTTACAGTTTCTCCTCGTGTCTGTGTGGGTTTCATCTGGGTGCTCCAGTTTCCTCCCACAGTCCAAAGGCATGTTGGGTTAGTGGATAGGCCATGCAAAACTGTCCTTTAATATCCTAGCTTAGGAGGATTGGGTAAGTACATAGGGTTACAGATTTAAGATTTGGATGGGATGCTGTTTGTAGAATGGGCACAAACTTAATGGGTTAAATGGTCTGTTTTTGCACTTTGGGGAGACTGTGATTATAACAATGACTTTATTGAGTAACAGAGATAAGACGGTGATTCCTTTTTCATAAATATACATTATTCATAAAATATCTGAAAAAATCACAAAATATTTCTAATAGCCATTACAGAAAGTACCAGATACTTTCTGATTGGTAGGTATCATGAATGATGGGGATGAAGGGCTGTGATTGGTGAGTGAACTGCTCCAAACCAAGCAACAACTACAAGAACAAACAGGAGTGAAATTGCAAATCACGTAAAAGGCATTCTCCAGATTATATTGAAGGCTTCAATATTTAGTCTGTATTATGTCTTCAGTCTTCAGCAGTATCATTTCTCAGACTACAGAAGCATTCTTGATTGGTCTTATTTCTGTCTAGAGAACAGAAATGAAAATAATGCTGCTTTCACAGTAACTTAGTACATCTGCTTTGGGCTTTACTGAAAGAGTTTGCAGACTGAGCAGCAATTTATTGACAACTGCAGCAACTGAAAGATGTTTGACTGGCCTCAGCTCAATCCTCAGATGACAATTTCTGCTCACAGAGGACTTTCAGTCTCATTAAGTGGAATGACCTTGGTTTTGAGTTGACAGTATTGTCTGCTGATCCACTACACCATCAATTGAGTCTGCACCAAGCACAATATCACCCAGGCCCTATCTTGATAAGCCCATGCATTTATCCTAGCTAGTCTCCCTGGTACTAAGGGGCAATTTAGCATGGTCAATCCACCAAACCTGCACATCTTTGGTCAATAGGAGGAAATCAGAGCACCCGGATGAAACCTATGCAAATACAGAAAGAACGTGCAAACTCCACACAGGTAGTGACCCAAACCAGGAATGGAACCAGGATCCCTGGCGCTGTGAGGCAGCAGTGCTAACTACTGTACCATCATGCTGCTACACAGCACTAAGGACCTTATCTTGCAATTGTGTCTTTGCCTATATTTGCCATGTTTGTGAATGTGCCTCCCCACTCACCTGAGAAGGAGCAAAAGCTTGTGATTCTAAATAAACTTGTTGGACTTTAACCTGGTGTTGTGAGACTTCTTACTGTGTTCACCCCAGTCCAACACCAGCATTTCTCCACATCATCACTTACGTTGTCTTAGATGCATATTGGGCAAGGCAAGGGGTGAGAATGTCCTCTGCCCTCCCTCGCATTGGGGGCTGCACTGAAGTCTACTGTACTGTCTGGGCCTCATTAACACCCCATTGGTCAGCTCATCAACTGAAATGGGGTTCCATCTGGGAGTTCCAGTCTTATTCAATATTACATTAAATGGGTTTTGCTGTCTAATAGTTTGTGACCTTTAATCTTATCTCCAATTCTAATGAGGGTGGAGTTGGCCTTTTAAAAAGTTAACATCACTGTAGGAATCATGTGATTTTTAAGGATGTTGTAGTGTGTTAGTCAGATTGCATCATTGTCAACTGCCCCAGTAATTATCAGTAAATTTATAGCCGAATTAGGTAAATGTCACTTCACCACAGTAGCCTAGCTTCAGCTGTGCTTATGCTTTGAGTCAGTACAGTACTATCGGCACATTTCAGTGCAAACCTAACCAGCTGAGCCCAGGGCTCAACAAAATCCAGAGGCATGTAAGTATTTATTGAATCATACCTCTTGTTTCTGTTTAATTGACAAACACTTATTCATTATTAATTTGGAAAAAATATTATAAAATAATTTCAAATCAACGAAAGTAATGCACAAAATTCTAATCAGATTTGAATGTTGGATGAATCCCTGTCGCTTTGCACAAATAAATTACCTTGCGAAACCATTTTATTTCCACTTTTGCATCATAATTTGGACATTGATGCCTCATGGCTGAAATGCACTCTCACAACTACAGACCATTCCAACTGATGGATTCACTTAGCAGACTACTGGAAACGAGTTATGTATCAAAACTGGCCTTCAACTTGGCACTGTGTCCAAGCACTTAACAAAATGCCTTTCTAACAGTATGCACCCATGAGCATCCGACTGCAATCATTGTCTCATCTTATTGTCAATTCAGTTTATATCAAACTGTATGCATACTAAATAATTAGACTGCTTTCTGCCACTGAGAACATTCTGTTTCAGTATGGGCACAGAAGCTCAATCAGCAATCACCACAGGTTCAAAATACCAAAACAGGCTAAGCTTCCAGCACTTAAGCGAATCAACTCAGTAGTTGAGTCCTAATAGTTGATACATCCATCCAGCCAGAACTTAAAGAAGTCAAATTACCTATGGGCAGTATGGACCATCAGCCCCAAAAATCATTTGAGGCATGTTTCATTTTACATTATTTAAATGATGTTTTCAGTCATACTGAGTGAGGAAAGAGTTGATCTATGCAAAAGGGCCAGTATCTTCATATCTAGGACCTGGGGTCAGATATATTCCTGACTATGGAATAAATTTTCTTCTTCACTGTGGCTATGGGGATACAAAGTCAAATAAATTTAGTCATTCTTGTCCATTTTCAAGCAGATATAATTACAAGATGCCAAACTGTTTGTAACTCTGCTGTAAGTTAGCGTTTTCATTCAGAGAAATATGGGCATGAAGTTTCCAGATAGCAGAGGCTGGCCTCTCACGATCTGGAGACACTGCAGCGAATATGTCCATGCTGACTCCAGCTGAACTGTAGCTAGTTTTGTTCCAATGAATATTGACCAGTTTCAGGCAGGACTCCCGTTCCCACTCCACCTCCACTGTCTGGAAGGCCGCCAGATCTCTAGGCCCTGCACTGAATTGAAGGAGCTATGACAACCTGCCTGAACTTGAGTACCAGAGCCGGAGGACAAAATAAGTGTGAGAGGTCTCCAGGCAGGGAGGATAGGGAAAGCCTATGGGATTGCAAAGAGACAATCAGTATCTCAGGGGAGAAGCAGGAGAGAGGACAGAAGGTCACCAAGTCTTAAAGGGAGGGCACCCTCTCAGAAGGGGATTTGCTACCGGAGATCTAACTTTGATTCATAGGATATAGAGTCTTACAGTGCAGAAGGAGGCCATTCGGCCCATCAGGTCTGCACCAACTACAATCTCACTCAGGCCTTAACCCCATGCATTTACCCTAACTAGCTCTAAGGAGTAATTTATCATGCCTAGTCTACCTAATCTGCACAGCTTTGGAGTGTGGGAGGAAATTGGAGCTTCAGGAGGAAACCCACACAGACGCGGGGAGAACCTGCAGACTCCACACAGAGTGACCTAAGCCGGAAATCAAACCCAGGTCGCTGGTGCTGTGAGGCAGCAGTGCTAACCAGTGTGCCACCATGTCACCCATTCTTTCCTGCTTTTCCCCACAGAGGTTCATTGTTCCTACCAGTCCCAAAATTAATCAGGAAACAGCCCTTAAGTGGTTATTGATTGGTGGTCGGGGCAGGAGGGAACCCCAATGGAATCCAGTCTCTGCAATTTTGTGCCCCTCTCTCCCCATCCCCAACACAAATGCCCATCACTGGGGGAAGGTAAAATTCAGGGCTTGCTCTCTTTGGCATTGGGAAAGTGGTAAAATGGCTCAATCTGAATCTGTATAGTTAGATTAATAGGCAAAGCAAAATTAATAAGGGTCACACAGCAATTAGTAAATGAATAAATCAAAAGTTTTCACCTTTAACACTGCTTACACACAACTCCAGCAAATGCAGGTCTTAGGAGAATATAAGGTTCAATCTGGCTGGTCACCTAAATGAGACAAAGTGGAAATATTGAAATTTGGTGAGAATAGTTCTCTCTGACTGGCTATCCATTGCAGGAACTAAAGACTGAAATCAAACATAATGCATTGTGTTCAGAATCAACAGGACTGGAGTCTTTTTAAACCTCATCAGAAATGGTAAGAAATTTCAGAGTAGACAAGAAGGACCTGTGCGAAACAGGCATCTTCAATGGGCTCAGTTCTTCCCTCTGTTTTAACATATCACATGGTCTGAAGTGAGGGACAAATTCACTGCCTTATTTATCATGAGTCAATGCTTTGTGTACTCTGCAAAAATTTTTTTTTTGCAACATCAGATTTGGGATAATGTTATATCTACTGGTATTGCCTTCATTGATGGAGTAAAGTTCATACCAAGCATTTCTTGAACAACACTAAAAAGAATTAAGTTTAATTAAATAAATGATGATATAAACTAATTATATCTGATTAAGAAGCATTTTGCTTCATTAGAAAACTTTTTTTAAATTAGGAAGTGCTGTTTATTTACCCTGAGTGAAAAGGTTGCAGTTTCAAAGTCACTCCAGAACAACAGAAGCTTGTAATCTGGGCTGATATTTTCATAGATTAAGGAAAGGTTGCACTGTCATCTTGAGCCAGCCTGACTTTTCAGAGATCAGGGTGCTGTTTTTAAAGGGCACCCAATCTTCACATTTAGAGACAGGGCCTGCACTCCAAAAAATCAAATGGTGCCCCTCCCCATCCCCTCCCCGCTGACTAGAGGAGCAGCACCAACACCACCCCCTAACCTGCAAGTGATGGGTTATCCCCACACCATGCAGGCAAGAGAATGACCCAATCCTCTCCCCTGCCCTCACATCCTCTTGCTCTATTCATCTGACAAAGACCATAAGGTCAAAAGCTTGCCATCAAATAAATCGGTTGGATCTAAACCTGATGTTGTCAGACTTCTTACTGTGTTTACTCAGATCCCCATTCAGCAGCAACTGCCACCACCCCCCCAAATCAGGCTCTTCACCTCCCTAGCACTGAGACCCGCTACTGCTGCCAGGCTACCAAGAGAGAGTTTCCCACCGTCCTAGCGGCTGGGTGTGCTTGAGTTGGAAGCAAGGGATCAACCTCGCCACTCTCCCCCGAGATAGGCGTCCTGTGGCTGCACTGCCCCTTCTAGCCTGCGAAGATCTATGATCAGCAGCCTTATTCCTGCCTGTCGGCTGTGAGAATTCTGGTTTCTTTACTCACCAAGCACCCACCCAATAATCACCTGGCAGGCTTTTACATCATGATGACACTCCATTCTGCAGCAGAAATTTCCCCATCTCTCTGTCAGAAGCTGCAGGTGTGGGCAGACCCATTTGAAGTCTTCTGACAGATGTCAATTTTATTTAGGGGTGAGGGTTCCATTCTAAGAGCTGTGCAGTCAATCCCAATGAATTCACACATTTGAAGTTTCTGAAGCTTCCTGGCAAGCGAAAACCTTTGAAACACTCTCCATTCCATTGGATACTTTTGATCTCTGTCAATTTCAATATGCTGTGCCATGAGAAAAACCTCCAATGATTTCTATTCATAGTCTAGTCAGCTGTGTTTATTTTCATTTCCCAGGTCAGTGTCAGTGCAGGAAGCCTGGGGCAGTGCACTTTTAGTGCACATGTCATGAAGGGGAACCTGAGGGAAGCTGTAAGGGGAAGAGGAGGGTCCAAAAAGGACGGACGCTGACTGGAGAGCTTAGGAAGAAGGGCGTCCGAGTGAGGGTCTGAGGGGGGAGGGGGCTAAATTGGGTCACCCTCATGCCTATACAGTACTGGGGGGAGTGGCATGATCTGTAATTTGAATGATGAGGGAGAATGCCCCTCTTTTCTGGGGTGTTTGGTAGTGCTGTCTGGACTCCCGGGTTCAGGATGCCATGTCCCCATTGGAACACCAAAGCCCACCCACCGCTGTTCCTGCTGGAGGTCCAGGTGCATGGCAGGGAGCTCATGATTGCATGGTCAAACCTGCTAATTGTATTACAGTTCATGAGTTTGTATAATTACTGGGCTGCCAATTGCTATAAGTGGGAAACTGTGTTCAGTGGGCACCCCCAAAATGTTGAAATTATACAGTGTTGCTACCTATTCTGGTGGACCTTGAAATTCCCATCAATGCATGCATGCAGGAACAAGGCATTCTCCTGGTGTCCTGGACATCTTTTCTCTCTCCATCAGTATCACTAAAAAGTTATGCCGTCATTCATAATACTGCTGTTTGTGGGATCTTGCTGTGTAGGAAATGTGTTTGCCAACCTAACAACAGTGACTACTTCAGAATTATTATTTTGGAGGTATGATAAACTAAAATCTGTATTTTTTTTAAACAAAACCATTTACAACAAACTCCTCTATCATGATTTGGAGAATATTTCACATCAGAAATTATTTTGCTATTTTGTCACAGTCACTGTTTAAGGCGTAATTGTATATGAATTAACAGATTATTGGAAGTGAATTGCAGACTCTATAACCAGTTCTGAACTATGGTTCCCACAGAGCACAGACACAATCGGCAACACCAGAGCCATTTATAATTCATCCACTTATTTTGTGTAACCCAATATACCATCCTACCTTACTCTCCATTTGTAAGAAATCGCTGTCTAATTTTAGATTGTGAGCAAATGTGAAATATGAGAGAAGTAGCAACTTACTGTAATCTAGAAATTGATGGTGATGAGTAATATTGGTGTTCTGACGTACAAAGCTGCCAAGTGCAATGTAATTTATGCCAAGTCCATTCATATGGCAACAAGCACACTGTCTGTAGACTTTTAAAACCCAAGGTTGATATCATTTAATCATAAAACAGAAAAGAAAACATTAGTTCCAAGCATTGTACAAATTAAACTGGTTCTTGTAGCACAATGGTAGCATCCCTACCTCTGGACCAGAAGTTCTGGATTCAAGTGAAGGAGTACTCGTGACACGGTTCAATGGGCTAATTATCAACTCAGAAATCCTCCCACCATTTCCCCAACTATTCCCCAAAGGGAAAACAGTGTGGGTGTGAAGGTATGTGAAAAATAACAATGATAGGTGATTTGGGCCAGGATTGAGGGGCCAGCATGGAGTTTTCTTCACCATCACAGTTAAATTTTGTGGGAAGCAGACAGACATAGGTACTGATGAAGGACACTTCCTTGCGCAAATAATTTAAATATCTGCAGTAGTCGCTGGGGAGAGCAGAGGGGATAAAAATACTGGAATAATTCAAGGGATAGTTAGATTTTGAGATGGAGAAAGGGGTCTCCCTTACCTTTGTCATTAACTGTACTGATTTTCTGCTTTTTCCAGCGGGATTATTGTTATGTAATATGGCTCCCGTTCCTTCACTAGGTTTATGAAGGGTACAAAAATATTTTGCATTGTGCCTATGTACCAGGTCACTGATGGAGACCAACCACAGAAAGGAAGAATATTATTGTCACAGGTATTAACATGCAGTGAAAAGTGTTGTTTCTTGCATGTTACACAGACAAAGCATACTGTTCATAAAGAAGGAAACAAAAGAGTGCAGAATGTAGTGTTACAATCATAGTTAGGATGTAGAGAAAGATCAACTTAATGCAGGGTAATTCCATTCAAAAGTCTGACAGCAGCAGGGAAGAAGCTGTTCTTGAGTCAATTCGTACGTGATCTCAGACTTTTGTATCTTTTTCCAGAAAGAAGGAAGTGGAAAAGAGAATGTCCAGGTGCGTGGGATCCTTAATTATGCAGACTGCTTTGCCGAGGCAGTGGGAAGTGTAGACAAAGTCAATAGATGGGAGGTTGGTTTATGTGATGGGCTGAGTCCCTCACGACCTTTGCTGTAAAGTTGCTCTATTGTAAAGGTGTATTGACAGAGTGCTAGGAACATGCCCTGTTAGAGAAAACCATCTAACCACAAATGGTATCTAAAAAGATGTTAGAATTAGAGACCAGCTGTGGTGAATTATAATATGATTTTAAAAATAGTTATTCCCAGTAGATCAGTTAGTAGAATTTTTGACTCTGAGTGAGTCAGAAGATTATGGGCCAGGTCCCATTCCAAAAAACTGAACACATAATGCAGACTGACACTCCAATACTGTGTAAGTGTTGCATTGACAGGGATACCATATATTGTAGGTGAGAAACGGGATTTTCCGGCCATACTCACTATTGGGATCATTCAGCCCCACCCAAAACCGATAGACTTTCGAGTGAGCCCCAAATCTCCTGCTACTGGTCATGCCACAGCAGGTTCAGAAAATTCCAAGCGAGATGTCCTCCCATTTCAGATGGGGATTAAAAAATTCAATGACCACTATTCAAAGAAGTGCAGGGAAAGTTGACTGGCTAATAATTTTTCTCAGCCAACAGCAGTAAGATGGATTATTTGTCCTGTGTTTATTGCTGTTCGTGGGATATTGCTGTGTGAACATTGGGTGCTATGTTTCCTACATTATGTAACTGGCTGTAAAATGTTTTTGGGGTATTCTGAGATCATGATTGGCACTGTATAAAGGCAGGTTCTTCTTAAAATGTTGATGACCCTTCTTTGGAACTCAACAATCCTCCAACAATTTGTTATTTCAAATGTTATTACATCTTGAGCAGTTACAAGCAGTTGCTGTGATAAAATACCAAGTTTGAATGAGACAGACAGACTCCTGACTCTTCCATGCAGAGAGAAATGAAGTAGTTCAATTAAGTGGCTTTCCTGCAGCATTGGCAAATATCTGCTATCACAGATGACCCAGGGTCCTCCTGGACAGATAAGGACACTAGCAAGTTTGATAATAATGGCAGCATTCTGGGTATTAGGCAACTAATGATATCAAACTCACCCTTAAGTTGGCCTGTTATCTTCATTACACTAGCCAAGTACCTTGTTTTTCTGATCCTTTACTGCTGTTGGCCATTGTTTTCCAGTATCCAAAATACTCAGAAAGCTTTCCACAGCCTCTGATGTGCAAAGCAAACCAATTGCTTGTTGATTGCTTATCTTCTGATACAATGAGCCCTGCAGTCTCCTCAGCCACACTGAAATGTTCAATGTGGAGTCGTGTAAACTGAAATGCTCTGACTAAACCATTAGGTATTATTGAAATTCAATGGAGTCATGTGCCTTTCCATCCCAGAATGCCACTCAACTGTGAACTAACAAATTGGACAAATATTTGAAGATAGAAGATTGAGAGACTCGACTGCAACAACAGTAATTTGCATTTATATAATGCTTATCATAACCAAACATCTCAAGGTTTAGAAAATTACATGGGTAAGATGGGTATAAAGGGATATGGGCCAAACAAGGGCAATTGGGACTAGCTTAGGGGTTTAAAAAAGGGGTGGCATGGACACATTGGGCCGAAGGGCCTGTTCCCATGCTGTAAATCTCTGACTCTATGAGATGCTTCCCAGAAATGTTGGGAATACATTTGGGAATGCATCACAATGTATTGTGATGCATTCTATCCTGGATCTGTGCTGATGAAAAAGTTAAAACATGAGCAGCTTTCTTCAAATCAGTTTCTCAGAAAGAATTCTGACTACCTTTAATATTTTTTCTCAACTTAAAGGTAATCAATGTGGGCAACACAGTGATTAGCGCTGCTGCCTCACAGCATTAGGGACTTGGCTTCAATTCCAGTTTCTGTGCGGTGTTTGCACGTTCTCCCTGTGTCTGCATGAGTTTCCTCCGGGTCCTCAGTTTTGAAATTTTAAATTGACTGAAAGTCAACAAATAGAGAAATTCAAAATCTCAGCAATAAATCTGCTAGAAATAGTCAGCAGGTCTGACAACATCTGTGGAGAATGAAGCAGAATTAATGTTCTGGTCCTGGACTTGAAACATCAATAAGTCTGTTTCTTTTTCCACAGATGTTGTCTGACCTGCTGAGCATTTCCAGCATTTTCTGCTTTTACTTCACACTTCCAGCTGTAGTAGAATCATAGAATTCCTACAATGCAGAAAGAAGCCATTTCAGTAAGATTCAATCGACTAAAAGGAATGGAAATCTGGGATTCTCCCTCTCTTCAGAACACCATTGAGGCAATTTAAAATTTCAAAACTGATTTTTGTTAGATAGTAGGAAAGAAAGTTATGAAAAAAGATGTGAAGGAACGACAGGTACATAGAGGTAAGATTCAGATCAGTTATCATTTAATTAGATGGCGGAGTAGGCTTTAGGGGCTGAATGGCCTACTCATACTTCTAAATTCCCACTGCACTATGCTGATAAAAATATTTTTTGCGAAGGATAGCATTCTTTTTGTTTGGGTACTGACACTGTTTTTGATTTGGTTTGATTTATTATTGTAGCATGTATTAGTATACAGTGAAAGATATTGTTTCTTGCATGCTATATAAAATGTACTGCTCATAGAGAAGGAAAGGAGAGAGTGCAGAATGTAGTGTTAGTCATAGCTAAGGTGTAGAAAAAGATCAGCTTAGTGTAGGGTAGGCCCATTGAAAAGTCTGACAGCAGCGGGGAAGAAGTTATTCTTGAGTTGATTGTTATGTGAGCTCAGACTTCTGTATCTTTTTCCCAAAGGAAGAAGGTGGAAGAGAGAATGTTTGGGTTGTGTAGGGTCTTTAATTATGCTGGTTGCTTTTCTGAGGCAGTGGGAAGTATAAGATGGGAATCCCTGAGAATGTGAGCGATCACATTAAATGTACCTGTTCTTGCAGAGTAAATATGGGGAGACAGTGCCAATAACACTCAGGTTTCCCAGTGAATAGCTGGGAGTCACTCTTCTCAGGGAGTGACAGGTGAGTTAAGTGTGAAAGTGGCTTTCAAACTCAGCTCACCTAGAGACAACTTTCCCTTGGTGGGAAGTACTCAGCTGCTGCCTGTTGGCACAAGAGATCAGGCTATTTTAGGAACAGATCTTTGTTGATACGTTGCTGTTTCAATGCGCTGAACAATTACCTGGAATTAAACTTTGATTTTCGTTTCTCTTTAAGCGACGAGTGCTGAAGGATGGGGAAACTGGCTGCAAGGAGTTAGTGAGCCTAATAATGAGCAGGATCTGAATTAACATCAGCAGAGAGATATAGTTAGTAACCCAGAGTGCTTCAGAGAGTGTGTCAGTACAACTGTGTATATTAATTCAGCTGCCTGACGCTGTCAGACTGGATAACGCGTGCAAACCTGATGAAGTCATTATCACTTACTCTTCAAACACCAGTGTTGAAAGTAGCATCAACTGGGAAAACACAAAAGGATGTTAAAAGTTAATGAGAATTCCTAGCAAATGATTTCTGAAATAGATTGAACCCTCTCAGTGCAACTCTTTTTAAAGCAGAGGAGAGAGGGTCTACTAATTATGTGACCTCATGATTCCAATCAAATCACGTTTTGGAAACGTGTCAAAACATTTCACGTACAATTAATTTGAGAAGCAACGATTGTTGATATGTAGATAAACGTAGCAGCCACTTACATCGTACATTTCCAATGTTATTGCACCTTACTGTCAGCTTTAATTATACACACAACTCCTGGAGTGGGGATTGAGTCCACAATTTGCTGCCTCAGAGACGAGTCTTACCTATTCAGCCAAGCTTACATTGAAGATAATGAATGTTTGAAAGAGTTCCTAACATCACGTATACCAATGGAGCTGCTGTACTGAAAATGGAAAAGGACTGACTTTCCTAGGTCTACAGGCAGCGCATGCTATTTTCTAATGGGTCTCTTGTACTACAAGTGAATTTGCAGATTCTCCGGTGGTTAGCAGTGCTGCCTCACAGTGCCAAGAACCTGAGTTCAAGTTAGGTCTTGGGGATGATGGTGTGGAATTTGCACATTCTTCCCCTGTCTGCGTGGGTTTCCTCAAGTTTTTTTCCCAAAGCCCACAGATATGAAGGTTAGGCCATGCTAAATTGCCTAACTGTGGAAATAATGGGTGTTATGGGGATTAGCAGCAAGGTAAATGTGTGGCGTTATAGGGATAGGGCCTGGGTGAGATTATTATCAGTACAGCCTTGATGGGCTGAATGGCCTCCATCTGCACAATAAGGATTTTATGATTTCTTCCAGCCAACATCCAGTACAGGACAAAGAGTAAATGGGAGCAGAGTTTTTTTTTATTCATTTGTGGGACACAGGCATCACTGGCTGGCCAGCATTTAATGCCCATCCTCAGTTGCCCTTGGAATGCAGTTGAGAGTCAACCATATAGCTGTGGCTCTGGAGTCACATGTAGGCCAGACCAGGTAAGGACAGCAGATTTCCTTCCCTAAAAACATTAGTGAACTAAGTGGATTTTTCCAACAATCATTTCATGGTCATCAGCAGATTCTTAATTCCAGATTTTTTTTTATTGAATTCAAATTCCATCAGCTACCATGGCAGGATTCGAACCTTGGTCCCCAGCACATTGGCTGAGTTCCTAGATTAATACACTCCCAAGAATATCACAAGGCCATCACCCCCCCCCCCCCCTCCATTGCAGCACCTTTTAAATAGTGTACCTGTATCCTGGGATCAAGAATACCCTACTATTAACCCTTTCTCATTACTAGCACTCCCATTGCAACTATCTCTCTGCTCTTGAAAATAGCAGTATTCAAACATCTGAACATCGAGAACAAAGAACAGCACGGGAAACAGGCCCTTCGGCCCAACAAGCCCGCGCCGCCTCCCCGTTGTTCCCACCTCTACCCGTGATCCCTGTCTATGTTTATAGATCTATGGATTAAAAACCAAATTTGAGACAATTTGGGAGAATTTGTTTTGCCAATTAGCCTAAGAGCACATCTTTGGGATGTGGGAGGAAACCGGAGCATCCGGAGAAAACCCACGCAAGCACGAGGAGAATGCGCAAACTCCCATAGACACAGGCCCAAATCCATGTATCTACACAGCACAGCGATAGTCACTGAGCTGTCGTGTTGCGAGGGGTTAAGCTGCCAGTTTGACTGAGCCCTACAGGAATGTTTCATTTAAGAAAGATGCCACTGTATTTCCTGTCAATTCAGCTTCATATTTTCATTTGTTATTCTCACATGCCTGATCTAACTTTTACAGCATCCATAGATTCACAGTCACATTCGCATTATCCTTGTTAGTGAGAGGCATTACAAGGATGTAGCTGGTAATTGGACCCAGCTGTGGTATTTTACTACGCTGCGACTGTTCAGCCAGACAGTTATTTTTGCCCTACAGCAAGTGCAAAAACCCAGTCTGGCGTTGAACATAAAAAGGATAAAATATCACATTATATTCAAGTGTCTATATTCATATGGTTATATTTCCATGTTGACATGATTCTTCTACTAAACCATTTGCAACAAAAAAATAAAAAGTAGCCCTGTTCTAACTTAAGTTCTTTCCGAGATTAGCGTAAAGGGATCAAAATGCTTGCATTATATCAGGTCATCCCAAAGTGCCTCACGCTGTGAATTATTTCTGAATTATGTGCAAATGCAGCGGCCATTCTGTACCAACATGATCCCATAGCCAGAAAGGTGGGTCAGTTTTCTTGGTTGTGTTGATTGAAGGGGGAGTGTTATGTCATACACGACTACAAATCCCTGCTCTTTACCCAAACATTGACAGCGTCTAACACTCACCTGATAAAGCAGCACGTAGAATTAGTCTATTATCTCATCTGAAGTACTGCCCCTTCCAGATTACACACTATGCCCCTAGTTTGAGACTTAAGGTGATAATTATCTGAATTATCCGGATTGAGAGATGTGAATGTTACCATCTGAGTCAGGGAGACACAAGTGGAGGTTGGTTGTGAGGGATGGGGAGTATTGTTGATGGAGAGGTGAGGGAGATAGAATTAGTTCCTTGCTTCAGCACAGATCTTCATGCACTGGAAGAGCATTTAGGAATTCAGTTACATGATCCATAGAATTTCTAATCTATTTATTTTGATATACAAAAAGAGTGAGGGGAGAGTGGGAGACTCCCAGTGTGCATTCCTGGCCTGTGGTTTTTTACACTGGCAGCACTGAAGAGAAACATGTTTCCCTGATTTCTCTTAATATAGGGGCAAAATACCATCTTTGGCAACCTCAGGATTCCCTTTTACAGCTAGTGAAATACTTTGGAAGTATAGTCACTTTTGTACTAGGAAACACAGTAATAATTTATGCACAGCAAGACACCACAACCCTCAATGTCTGAGTGATCTGTTTTAGTGTTGGTTGAGGGATAGATATTGGCCAAGGAATCTGGGAGGACTTTCTGTTCTTAGAACTTGTGGCGGGGGTTCTGCTATGTGCAGAGGGTAGGCAGGACTTCAGTTCAAAGTCAGATCAGATAGCGCAGCGCTTCCCCAGTACTGGAACATCAGTCCATATTTTGTATCTAAGTCTCTAAAGTGGGATGAACTTGTGACCCTCTGACTGACAAGTGAGAAAGTGCTATTGCTGAGCCATGGCTGACACTTAACCAGTTGAATCACTTTGGCCTAGAATCTGCAAATAGGATTGTGTAAAGAATAATAAATGCAAAATACTGAGGATGCTGAAATCTGACACAAAAATGGAAGAATACTGGAAAACCACAGCAGGTCTGACAACATCAGTGGAGAGAGAGTAAAGCCAACATTTTGAGTCTGGATGACCCTTCATTAGAGGATATAGATCATCTGGACTCGAAACATAGCATCTGTGGAGAGAGCAGAGCCAATCAGGCCTGCTGAGACTTTCCAGCATTTTTCTGTATTTGTGCAAGGAATGAGTTGGGCACTGTCTTTACTAATAGCCACATTTCTCAGACCCATACATCTGAGGTGGTAACTTGTCATGTGGGAAGTACCTGTTGCTCTGAAACCAACACAGTTTGTGAACGCAGTGTGACAGCACACTATCTTGCTGCAGCATCGAATGATCAAAGGAATGGCTTTCATCAAAGTTTGTGTATAGGGCTGGAAGCCTGTCAGAGGGCAAAGCACCATTGCCATCTTCTGTTTTGGAATGTCATTGATTTTATCCCAAATCAACAGATGGGATCGTATTAACTATGCGTGACGGACACCACACACTTTGTAAGAATAGGGAAGGCTGAAGGAGCAGTGCAGTAGCCCAAGTCAGACCAGTACACATTTTAAGTTTAATTCTCCCTGACAGGCCATTTATGGAAAGTAAAAGCAAATTACTGCGGACACTGGAATCTGAAACCAAAAGAGAAAATACTGGAAAATCTCAGCAGGTTTGGCAGCATCTGTAAGGAGAGAAAAGAGCTGATGTTTCAAGCCCAGATGATTCTTTGTCAAAGAAAGTCAGCTCTTTTCTCTTTTTACAAATGCTGCCAGACCTGCTGAGATTTTTCAGCATTTTCTCATTTGTGGAAAGTGATTGCTTCCTCGTTCTTGATATGATCACTAGCATCAATGCTGATCTCAACAAATGTAATATTCACAATTCCCGGGAACTCCCGCAAACACACACCCAAAGTTTTGGCTGGATGTAAAGATGGAATGGAGGCAAGCCTAAGATTTAATAGGATTGAGAGTTATAGATAGGCCTGGTAGGTATGGGTATGCTCAGTAAACTTGTGGGCCAAAGGGTCTGTTTGTGTGATAGTGTTCTATGTTCTCTTTTTCATATCTCCCCCATCCTACTTATCTCTGGATTTACTGATGAATTTAATTAGAATAGTTTAGGTTTCACGCTAAATTTTTATTCTCCCAACCTTAATCATGACTTTCCTGAATACTCATTTTTATTTTCTGTCCAATGTTAGTATGGCTCAAACAGTAAAACAGATGCAAGTAGCTTGGACTGGGAATTGAAAAAATTTTTGTTAGATGAATACAGATTTCTAGATTGGTGGGACAGACTGACGCCCAAAGCTTTACACACACTGCATTCCAGATCGAGGAGCAGATTCAGACACTTCCTTAGTATTTCAAATGTCTGGAAGGATTTGAAGGGATAGATGCAGAAAATTGCTTCCTCTGAAGGGGAAATCAAGAACAAAGGGACATAGCTGTAAAATTACAGGTTGAAGTTGTTATTTTACAGGATTAATAATCCAGAGAATTCAGATTGCAGTGTTGTAGCTTGAAAGTTGAATTAAAAGGATTCAAATATACAAGCTGCTGTCATTAGAAATGGTTCTGATTGTTATAAAAACCCAATTGATTCACTGATGTCCTTCAGGAAATCTTGCTGCTCTTAACCATTCTAGAACTATATAGAACCTAGGCCCACCAGAGCAACGTGATTAACTGTGAAGTGCTAGAGTTCAAGAAAAAGATCCACCAACTACCACAGTCTCATCGCAACAGGAAGATAGTAATAAATGCTGCTCTCATTAGCACCACATACATCCCCAGAATCTTTCCCGAAATTGCAGGGGTTAATTTTGAGGATCTAATTTTTGAAATCTGTGTGCTAAACTTGCCAAAAAATAAACTGCATAACTGTATATGCTCCTTTTCTGCTCTCCCTTTTAGAATAATGTCAAAAGCATAGGCTTAATCCATTGGCCTGTGCTTGTGTTTGTGTTTTTAGATAATATTATGCAAGCCAGTCTGTGAGATAGATGTGCAATGCAGTGTCTGAATTCCACACAGCTAGAATGACTAGAATAAGTTATTTGGTCTCTTCCTAAAGATTAGATCTGTCACTGACACTATTGCATTTTAGCAATTTTTTGAAGAATGGATTAATAATGAATTGCATTTTGTGTTCCCTTTCTTCTCGATGATGTGTTTTATTGCAGTGTAAAATTTACGTGGTTATGTGATACCGATAAGTTTAAGGAAGTCTTTCACTAATGGTATGTGATTGTTGTTGTAATGCATAAAAACCTGGTTCAAGCATCTAGAATCCTTTCAGTTTTGGTAAAAGCTAAGCAATAGTGAGGCAGCTTCTGGTCTTAGAATGACAGAAAATGTCTCCATTTACAATTCTCTCCACTTTGGAAGCACAAGAGTGCTGGTTAACACTGGGTTTTTCTGATGACCTTGTCCAGTAGGTGAAACACATGCAGATATTGGAATTATTGGGCAGAACAGCTCCTCCCTTGCCTCTGTCAGATTCTTGAATGGACTTACTTTGCATTAAGTTTATCTTTCTCCACATCCTAGCTATGACTGTAAGACTACATTCTGCACTCTCTCGTTTCCCTCTTTATGAATGGTATATTTTGTCTGTATAATGCGCAAGAAACAATATTTTTCACTGTATGTTAATATGTGACAAGAATAAATCAAATCAAATCAAATCAAATCGTCTGAGGGCTGTAAATCATTATCTGATTGCCACCTACCTATCATCTAACCCTCCCGCCACTGATACCTCTACCCACCCTGCCACCCTGCAATGGATTGTACCCATTTTTTTACACAGCCTCCTCAGCAATTTGGAGTGTATCTGTGCTCAGAGCCCTTCTTCATGTGCTTTGGCAAATCTTCATTCCTTTTAAAGTTTATTTATTACTGTCACAAGTAGGCTTACATTCACACTGCAGTACTATTACTATGAAAATCCCCTGCACTCCAGCACCTGTTCGAGTGAGAATTTAGCATGGCCTAAATGCATCTAACGAGCACGTCTTTCAGACGGTCGGAGTATACCAGAGCACCCGAGGAAACCCATGCAAACACAGAGAGAATGTGCAGATGCTGCCCAGATCGTGACCCAAGCTGGAAATTCCTGGCACTGTGAGGCAGCAGTGCTAACCACTGTGACACCGTGACACCCTTCACACAGACAATAAAAATCTTTGGAACATTTAAGTGACATTTTACTGTATAGGTGAATGTGTGAGTGAGGTATATAAATAGAATGGCAGAGTGGGCAGGTGGTACTGGTGGTAGGTGACAGGGTAGTGGTGGCAGTGTGGGTAGATGGTAAGTTGTTGGATTGGATGGTAATAATAGAGTAGTCAGGTCAGCAGGGTGTCAGAGGGTCAACGGGTTGGAGGGTCAGAGAGTAGAAATCAGGGGGTCGGGTTGGAGGTCAGTGTGGAGTCAGTGTCAGTCACATAGTAATACAGGAGTTTGATTATTTTCTGTCCAACATTTCCTGCATAACTATTCTGATAAGTAAGTCAAAACCCTCTGGAGTATGTGATTCTAACTGAGAATCAGATTTTTTTTGGAGAGTTCCGTGTGCAGGGAAACTGTCCATCAGAAATCAAAACTTCCTATAAGACCATAAAACCATAAGACGTAGGAGCAGAAGTAGGCCATTCAGCCAATCGAATCTGGTCTGCCATTCAATGAGATCATGACTGATCTGATATTATAATCCACATATCCATTTTCCTGTCTTATTTCCCATATCCCTTAATTCCCTTACTGATTAAAAATCTGTCCATTTCAGCTTTGAACATACATAACGATCCAGCCCCTACAGCACTCTGCAATAAAGAATTCCACAGACCCACTATCCTCTGAGAGAAGAAATTCCTCTTCATTTCTGTCTTAAATGGGCAACACCTAACTCTGAGATTATGCCTCTGGTGTTGGACTCTCCCACAACAGGAAACAACCTCTCAACATCTCCCCTGTCAAGCCCCCTGAGAACCCAATATGTCTCAATAAGATCACCTCTCGTTCCTCTAAACTCCAATTCTCAGGCAATTCTTGCAGAGTCTTTGCTTTGGGACTTCTGCATGTGCTAGTGGATTTTCCGGGGTATTTTCTGGTGGTAATCATTCTGGAAGATTTGGTTTGGTTTCGCTGAAGCTGTGTGTAGCCTCCCTGCAACAAGCAATAACATACATGTGTCAGTCTTTGCTCAGTTGGTAACACTCTCAGCTCTCAGTCAGAAGAAAGAGGATTTGAACACACAAGCTTGACGAGCACTTAATCCAGGCTGACAGTTCAATGCAGTATTCAGGCAGTGTTTCCTCCTCAGTGTACTTGTTCATGTTGGATTTCTTTGTGACTATACTATAGACTATTAAAGGTCAGCTTGGCTTCTTAATACCATTCCTACATAAAGGTGAAGTTTGGAATTTTCAGCTAACTCCAGGAATTGAATACATAATTTAACCTCCTAATGCAGTATTGAGGGAGTGTGCCTGTGTACTAATGAAAGAATGCTCTGTACAGCACTGAAAGAGTGCTCCCATGCAGCACTGAGGGAATGCTTCGTACAGCACTAAGAAAGTGCTCCTGTGCAACACCGAGGGAGTGCTCCCATGCAGCACTGAGGGAGTGTTCCCGTGCAGCACTGGGGGAATGCTCCCCTGCAGCACTGGGGGAATGCTCCCATGCAGCACTGGGGGAATGCTCCCATGCAGCACCAAGGGAGAGCTCCCCTGCAGCACTGGGGGAATGCTCCCGTGCAGCACCGAGGGAGTGCACCCATGCAGCACCAAGGGAGTGCTCCCATGCAGCACTGAGGGAGTGCTCCCCTGCAGCACTGGGGGAATGCTCCCATGCAGCACTGAGGGAATGCTCCCCTGCAGCACTGAGGGAATGCTCCCCCACAAACTCCCGTGCAGCACTGGGGGAATGCTCCCGTGCAGCACTGGGGGAATGCTCCCATGCAGCACTGGGGGAATGCTCCCCTGCAGCACTGGGGGAATGCTCCCCTGCAGCACTGGGGGAATGCTCCCATGCAGCACCGAGGGAGAGCTCCCCTGCAGCACTGGGGGAATGCTCCCGTGCAGCACCGAGGGAGTGCTCCCATGCAGCACCGAGGGAATGCTCCCCTGCAGCACTGGGGGAATGCTCCCCTGCAGCACTGGGGGAATGCTCCCCTGCAGCACTGGGGGAATGCTCCCCTGCAGCACCGGGGGAATGCTCCCCTGAGCACCAAGGAGTGCTCCTGTGCAGCACTGGAGGAATGCTCACATGCAGCACTGAGGGGAGTGCTTCCGTGCAGCACTGAGGGGAGCGCTCCTGTGCAGCACCAAGGGAGTGCTCCCATGCAGCATTGCAGGAATGTCCAATGCAGCACTGAGGGAGTGCTCCCATGTAGCATTACAGGAATGTCCTATGCACACTGAGGGAGTGCTCCCATGCAGCACTGGGGGAATGCTCCCATGCAACACTGGAGGAATGCTCCCATGCAGCACTGAGGGGAGTGCTTCCGTGCAGCACTGAGGGGAGCGCTCCTGTGCAGCACTGAGGGGAGCGCTCCTGTGCAGCACCAAGGGAGTGCTCCCATGCAGCATTGCAGGAATGTCACACAGCACTAGGGAGTGCTCCTGTGCACCATTGCAGAAATGCCCTATGCACACTGAGGGAGTGCTCCCATGCAGCACCGAGGAAGTGCTCCCATGCAGCACTGAGGGAGTGCTCCCATGTAACACCGAAGGAGTGCTCCTGTGCAGCACCGAGAGAGTGCTCCTATGCAGCATTGCAGGAATGTCCGATGCAGCACTGAGGGAGTGCTCCCATGCAGCACTGGGGGAATGCTCCCATGCAGCACTGAGGGGAGTGCTTCCATGCAGCACGGAGGGGGTGCTCCCATGCAGCACTGAGAGAGTGATCCCGTGCAGCATTTCAGGAATGTCTGATGCAGCATTGAGGAGTGCTCCCATGCAGCATTGCAGGAATGTCCGATGCAGCATTGCAGGAATGTCCGATGCAGCATTGAGGGGGTGCTCCCATGCAGTATTGCAGGAATGTCCGATGCAGCATTGAGGGGGTGCTCCCATGCAGTATTGCAGGAGTGTTCCTGTGCAGCACTGGAGAGGGATACTTATGTGCAGCACTGAAGGAAATACTGAGCTGAATTTTCCTGTCCAGAAATCATAGAGGATGGGACACAAACCATGCAAAGATCTGTTCACTTCAAGTGAGATCTTCCAGTCTTTGGGGCGAGCGCAGCTGTAAAATCACACTCACTGTGTTAGAATGAAATGTTAAACCAAGGGAAAATCTGCTGCTCAGGGGGATGTTGAGGATCTGTGAGTTATTGAAAGTAAAGCAGGAAGTTCTGCTGGTGTCCTGAGCAAGAAGATTTGACTGATTATTCATTTCATTGCAGTTTGTCAAATCAAGCTGTGTGAATAATGGTTCTATATTTGCCTTCATCACAGCATTCAATCCACTGCAGAGTAATTCATGATGAGTGAAATGTTCAGAAATAAGGTGCTATATAAATGCAATTAAATCTTTACATTTGGGATATTGATTTTCATAAATTCTCACAGCATTTACACAAAGGTTCACAACTCTGTCAGAGTGTCATAATCATAAAGACTTTCTACATGTTTGATATAAATGATTGCATGGGAACAGTAGCCGGAGGAAGAGTAAGCACCAGTGACCAGTTTTAGACAACTTAATGCGTGATGGTTCACTGGTGAAATGGAAAATGTTTTCACTTTTACCTGGCTTTGTTAGCAGTTTGGAGGCTCTGGGAGGCTGACGATCATTGCCAAATAAATTGCTGTTCAGTATGTTGGTTGTCATGGAGGGAACGTTCCACATGGAATTCTGACAGGGAGGGGAATAATGATCAGATACTGTCTTCTGGTAGAGAGAGACAAATTATAAATGCTGGATTTAAAAGTGATATGATATAATTAGAATATATATATAAATGTAGCAGAGAGTCTTGCATTTGAATTGATCATTTAATTAGATGGCATGGTGGCACCATGGTAAGCACTGTTGTCTCACAGCGCCATGGATTTGATTCATAAGATATAGGAGCAGAATTAGGCCATTCGGTTAATTGAGTCCGTTCCGCCATTCAATCATGACTGATATGCTCCTCATTCCCATTTTCCTGCCTTCTCCCCATAACCTTTCAACCCATTACCAATTAAAAATCTGTCTAACTCCTCCTTAAATTTATTCACAGTCTCAGCATCCACCACATTTTAGCAAATTCACAGATTCACAACCTTTGGGAGAAATAGTTTCTCCTCAACTCTTTTTAAATTTGCTACTCCTGATCCTATCCTGGAATGTCCCATCAGTGGAAGCATCCGCTCCTTGTCTACTTTATCCATATCTTTCATCATCTTGAATACCTCAATTTGACCTCCCCTCATTCTTCTGAAGAGTATAGGTCTAAACTGTTCAATATCTCTTCATATAACAAGCCTCTCATCTCTGGAATCAACCTAGAGAACCCAGAGGCTGGTTCAATTCCAGCTTCGGGTCACTGTCTGTGTGGAGTTTACACATTCTGCCTGTGCCTGCATGGGTTCCCTTGGGGTGCTTTGGTTTCTTCCTACAGTCCAAAGGTGTGCAGGTTAGTTTAATTGACTATACTAGATTGACTCTAGTGTCAGGGAATTAGCAGGGTAAATGTGTGGAGAAACAGGAACAGGGTCTGGGTGGGATTATGGTTGGTGTAGGGCCGACCATAGGCCGATCAATGGGCCTAATGGCCCCTTTCTGAACTGTAGGGATTCTATGATGGTGCTCCACTATAGGGAAGATATAAAAATACTGGAAAATGTTCCCAGCACATTAGCAAAAATGAAAAATTTTCCTATTCATCATGAGATGTAGGCATTGCTGGCATGGCTAGCAGCTATTGCCCATTATATAATTGTCCTTTGAGAAATTCACAGTGAATTACCTTCTTGAATCACAGGAGCCCTCTGGTGTAGGGACATCCATGTGCTGAAAGGTGAGAGATTTTGATTCGATGACAGCGAAAACACTGGGATTATACATCTGAGTCAGAATTATCTGTATTGTGCACGAGAAACAATACTTTCACTGTATACTAATACATGTGACAATAATAAATCAAACCAAATCAAAAAGAATGCTATGATATTTGGACAGAAGTTTGCAGATGGTGGTGTTCCAGTGCATCTGCTGCATTTGCTGTTCTCGGTGTTCTCAGTCACAGTTTGTCATGGCTGCCAATGAGAACTAGTGGTGAAGGAAGAGAATGTTTAAAGTGATGGTTGCTATGCCTATCAAGCGGATAGTATAGAACTTTTTGAATATTGTTGGAATTGCACTCATCCAGACAAGTTGACAGTACTCCATCATTCCTCTAGCTTGTGCTTTGTTGATAGTGAACAGACTTTGGGGAGTCAGGAGGTGAATTACTTGTTGCAGAATTTCTAGCCTCTGACTAACCTGCTGTTGCAGCCACCATACTTCATGGCGGCTCCAGTTCAGTTTCTGGTGCTGATGGTGGGGATTCAATGACGGTAATTTTGTTGAGCGTCAAGGGAAGATGGTTAGATTCTCTCCTGTTGGAGATGGTCATTGCTTGGCACTTATATGAATGTCATTTGTTACTTATCAGTCCAAGTCCAAATGTTGTCCAGGTCTTGTCCCGTGTGGGCATGGATTGCTTCACTATCAGAGGAATTGCAAATGGTACTGAACTATGCACAGTCAGGATTTATCCCTTTACAATACCCAGTATTATGTGGGAATTCAGTGGTGTAATAATAATGTCACTATGCTAGTAACCCAGAGGCCTAGACTAATAATCTAGGTCACGGGTTCTAATCCCACCATCTAATTTCAGAATAGTAATTATGAAACTATAATCGATTGTTGTTAAATCCTGTCTGGTTCACAAATGCCCTTTAGGGAATGAAATCTGCCATTCTTACTTGGTCTGGTCTACATGTGACTTCAGAGCAATGTGGCTGATTCTTAAAGGCCCTCTGAAATGGCCAAGCAAGCTATCATCTGCAGTCTCTCAGCCCCATTGTTTTCCCCAGTTAGCCCCCCTATCCTACTGCTTTCCCCTCCAAGCTGCATCTGCTTTGCACTCACTGCTGTCCCTGCTCATCCCCCCCACCCCCACCCCCATCCCCATCCCCATTTCCCAGCTTCTCTGCCCTGCCATCTCAGCCTTGCTTGTCACGGTTAACATTTGCTGAAATGTGTTTAGAATAAAGCAGCTACCTAACAGCCTCCCTTCCTACCTACACACATTAAACCTGGCTTCCAAACTCTCTGTAAGCCTGCACTCGGAGCTAGCTCTCCTCAACCTGGTGCCACCAATTACACATAAGCACTGCCATGAGAGAGCCTGTTCATGATTTGGATATTTTACGTATGTGTAAGAAGTTAGAATTCAGAAGCTTTCCAGCCTAAAGATGTGCTTTAAATGAGAACATTTCCTGGAAATGTGGAATATCTTCCCAGCTGTAGAGCAGAGCACCCTGTTGCTCAGGCAAAAGCTCCTTATGCTCCTGAGATGTTAATGTGTTTGCAATTTTATGAAATTATTTTAAAACACAGTGAAGACCAAACAAAAGAAAAACAGTTTGGTAATGAGTGGTTGGACGGCAAACAGGTCTTAGGCTTGAAAAGATTCAATTTTATGCCCTCTGTTGAATGTTTACAATTGAGACCCAGCCCGGTACTGAACTGTGATGCACCTTAGCTCCAAACACAGGCAGCATTTGTCTTTTCCCACTCTGTCCTGGAAATGCAACCTTTTTTCTCAACCGTCTATTGCCTATGGCTTGGGATTTTCTTTTCTCTGTGGAATGACTTCCAATAGACTGAAACGTTCTTTTCTTTCTTTCTCTCTCTCTGTCTCTCTCACACACACACACTCTCTTTGCCGCCTTCACCTTTACCAACAATCCTGCAACTCATCACCCACTATGCAAAGTGACAGGTCACATCCTGGGGCAGCAGTTGGGACTTGCCTGCAGGAATGAACAGCCTGCTCAGGTTCACGCTCATGAACCCCCACCTCCCTAACCCTCCCATACAATTCACAAATGCGTTTGCTCTAGTTCCCCTTACTGGCTGCAGGCATAACTGGAACTCCGGGGAAGTTCACAGAAGAGCACAGAGGCAATCTTCACAAGCTACTGAATACACAGCCACGTAAGTTGGAAAACAGAAGGAAATCTCAAGGCTGGCTAGTTATTGCCCAGAAAAAGTGTCTTCAGGATGGTGTTACTGTTCTTTCCTCAACCACTCCAGAATGTTACATAAAAGTTGTGTTTACTTGAGTTTTTGCTGGATGTTTTTTAATTGGGTTTTTAATCTGAGCAAATAGAACATAGAACATTACAGTGCAATACAGGCCCTTCAGCCCTCGATGTTGCACCAACCAATGGAACCAATCTAATGACCCTCTAACCTAAACTATTCCAATGCTATCCATATGCCTGTCTACTGACCATTTGAATGCCCTTAAACTTGGCAAGTCCACAACTGCAGGAGGCAGGGCATTCCATGCCCTTACTACTCTCTGAGTAAAGAATCTACGTCTGACATCCGTCCTATAACTACCATCCCTTAATTTAAAGCTATGTCCCCTCATGCTATTCATCTCCATCCAAGGAAAAAGACTCTCACTGTCTACCCTATCTAACCCACTGATCATTTGATATGCCTCAATTAGGTCACCTCTTATCCTTCTTCTCTCTAATGAAAATAACCTCAAGTCCCTCAGCCTTTCCTCATAAAACCTTGCCACCATACCAGGCAACGTCCTGGTAAACCTCCTCTGCACCCTTTACAATGCCTCCATATCTTTCTTATAATGTGGCGACCAGAATTGTATGCAATACTCCAAGTGCGGCCGCACCAGAGTTTTATACAGTTACAACATGTCATCACGGCTCTGAAATTCAATACCTCTACCAATGAAAGCTAACACACTGTAAGCCTTCTTAACAACCTTATCAACTTGAGTACCAACTTTCAGGGATCTATGCACACGTACACCAAGATCTCTCTGCTTGTCGACACTACTAAGAGTCCTACCATTAGCCCTATATTCTGTACACATATTACTCTTACCAAAGTGAATCACTTCACACTTTTCGGCATTAAACTCCATTTGCTACCTCTCGGCCCAGCTCTGCAACTTATCTATGTCCCTCTGCAAACTGTAACATCCATCCTCACTGTCTACAACTCTTCCAACTTTGGTGTCGTCAGCAAATTTATTAACCCATCCCTCTACACCCTCATCCAGGGTCATTTATAAAAATGACAAACAGCAGTGGCCCCAAAACAGATCCCTGAGGTACACCACTTGGTACAGAACTCCAGGTTGAATATTTCCCATCAACCACCACCCTCTGTCTTCTATCAGCTAGCCAATTCCTCATCCAAATTGCTAAATCACCCTCAGTCCCATGCATCTGCATTTTCTGCAGTAGCCTTCAAGGGGAACCTTATCAAATGCTTTGCTAAAATCCATATGCACTGCGTCAACTGCCTTACCCTTATCCACCTCTTTGGTCACCTTTTCAAAAAACTTGATAAGGTTTGTGAGGCATGACCTACCCTTCACAAAACTGTTTTGACTGTCCCTAATTAATTCATTTCTCTGTAACTGACTATAAATCCTATCCCTTATAATTCTTTCCAAGATGGCAGCAGTGCATAGCTCTGAGGTTAAATACAGTCAAACAAACCAACACCTGATCAGCTTATAAAAGAACAGCAATGGAATGGACTCCAGATAAGCAATGCAACTAATTGAAAAGTGACACTTCTTTCCATTGTGCCTCCAGCACACTTTACTGTTACATATGATCTGCACAGATTCAAAACACTTTTTTTTCCAAGTTCTGTCAATTTTCTCATCACCTTGCCCTGAGAAGTGGTGTCTTCATTTCATTGGCACCAGCTGACCTTTGCTACTCGCCATCTGACATACGTGAACGTAAGTAGAGAGTGCCCATAGATATCTGGTGGGTGGGATGGATGGGGGTGGGGGGGGAGTTGGCAGTGGTATCCCAACCAAATTGTGAATGTGACAGATGCGTCTTCAATTACAGCTGGCATCTTTCTGCTAGCAGCAAAGAAGTGTTATGGGGGGACATAAGAGAGGTGTTCAAAAACATGAAGGATTTTAATAAAGGCACAAGGCAGCACAGTGGCACAGTGGTGAGCAATGCTGCCTCACAGCACCAGAAATCCAGACTCAATTCTGGCCTCGGGGTCACTGTCTGTTTGGAGTTTACACATTCTCTTCATGTCTGCATGGGTTTCCTCCAGGTGTTCTGGTTTCCTCCCACAGTTCAAAGATGTGCTAGTTAGGTGAATTGGCCATGCTAAATTGCCCCTTATCTTCTGGGGATTAAATGTGTGGGGTTATGGGAACTGGGTGGGATTGTGGTCCGTGCAGTATTGATGGGCTGAATGGCCTTCTTCTGCATTGTAGGGATTCTAGAATAAGGAGAATGTGTTTCCAGTGGCAAATGGGTCAGAGGACACAAATTTAAGATCAAATGGTAAAGAAATCAGAGAAAATAGAAGGAAAGAAATTGACACAGGGAATGTTACAGTTTGGAATGTGCTGTCTGGAAGGAAGCTGGAAGCAGATTCAATAATAAGTTTCATAAGGAAATTGGAGAAATATTTAGGAGAGTTGAAAGGACAGCGGAATGGAACTAATTGGATAACTGTTTCTAAAAGCCAACACAGGCACAATGGAACAATAGGCCTCCTGTGCTACGTCGTTCTGTGACATTCACACCCACCTTTAAGCATTGTTCACTGCACAGTGATCAAGAACATAAAAATTTCTGATTCAGATTCATCAAAATGATTGTGGAGCTTAAAGGCTCCCAGTAACTTTACAAATATTAACTGGAAATGCTACAGACAGATTTTTGGTGTCTCAGGGAGCTAAGGGATGTAGGGAGTGGGCAGTAAAGTGGAGTGGAAACCTAACATCAGGATTGATGAACCATGCAGTCTACTCCTGCTCCTATCTCTTATCTCTTATGTGTTCTTGAAGTGTTTAATATAATAAAGGGATTCAATATAGCTGATTATGGTAAACTGTTTCTGCCAGTGGGGTACCCAAACAGTGAGCATAACCTTAAAATTAGATCAGGATCATTCAAAAGTGAAACTAAAAGTATTTACACACAAAAAGAGTAATGCAAGTCTGGAACACTGTCCCAACAGGCTATGGATGCTGAGTTAATTGCAATGTTTCATACTGACTTGATAGACTCTTGTTAGGTCAGTGTATCAAAATATGGGAAAAGAGCTGTAAGTGTATTTAAGATACAGTTCAGCCATTGAATATTGGAGCTTGTGAGGCTGAATAGATTCCAGGATCGATGCTGAGCAATCTCAAACTAGCATATAGCATGAAGCAAATGAAAGCTAAAGTTCTGCTGCACTATTTCAATATGTACCTTAACACCAGTTTCTGAAGGAATCTCCCCTGAACCATTGTACGTTTCTATTTAGTCGTAGTGCTGGCCATTCTCGATCTGGGACTGGCTAAGGAATGCAGGTGGAATCTGAATTGTGGGGATACTCATCAGTGTCTGCACTGAAACTGGGCCAGCTCTTATAACTCCATATTATAGCTTCCAAAGAGCAGACATGTTTTCCTGTCATTCTTTACTGGATTTGAACATTTTTCACTTCAGTAATTCACTTTAATTTCCTCCCACATTTTATGCTTTTATCTCAGCTTAGTTAGCCCTTGCTCACAAACCATATGCAATGACATTTTGTCTCACTAGAGTATGCTGAATTGTGTGAAAGGATGTTGCAGACAGTCAGAAAGCAAGCTTCTTCAAAAGTCTGATTAAATGCAACCTAATCAATTAAACTGCAATTTTGAGAATCTCCAGAAACATGCAATATTTCTCAGTAGATCTTGAAAAAGTGAAATATGCTACATCAAATCAAACTGCTTCCTCTATCATCTGAGTAACTTTCAATTTGAGTGAAGTGTGTTCAGATTTCTGGAGGTGTCAGTCTTGCAACAAGGTATCCATACATCTCATCCATCTCACTCTGCCAATGGCATCTGCCACATGCTATGTTAGTCTCAAATAATTTAACCGCTCATATCCAGCACCACCTCTCTCGTCCTTGTTGATTGTACATCAAGAACTCAGCGAGTTTATGATGTCCAATTATCTGAAGATGTTCTCATAGAAAATGCTTTTGCAGAAGGTGCTCTTGCAGAAGCTGGTCCCACAGTGAGTTGGTGTGCTGTATCCCAAATAAGTACACTAAAAGTTTGGGCAATAAAAGTTGGACTGGCCAGTGACATCCACATACTGTGAATGAATTTTTCAAAATTGCATAGGAATAGACCATTCAACTCCTCAAGCCTAACTAACCTCTTTACTGGGCACATAAAGGTTCAGTCACCTTTGCCTGACAAAAATCTATCAATCTTAGTTTTGAATTCCTCAATTGATTCCCAGGCAACTGCTTTATGGATGACATTTTTCATTAACCCTTGTAAAGAAGTGCTTCCTGATATCTACTTTAAATGGTTTCACTCTAATCTTAGGTCTACGCCCTTTAATTCCCCCAGCAGAGGAAATGGTTTCTCACTGTCTACCATATCAAATTATTTAACCTTCTTAAACACTTCCATTGGATCACCCCTTAATGTTTTACATACAGGGGAATGCAAACATAGTCTGTGCAACCTGTGCCCAGAATTTCACCTCATTTATCCTCTGGTGTCATACTGTATTGCAGAAGACATTTTTATTGTAGTCAGACTTACTTTAAGTGAGAGGCAAAATTAGAGAATTTCACCACTGAATACCTCATGTTGGGACTGGCTTCTACGCTACATGTTTTTCTCCAGCTGACCTTTATGTTATCATCAAAGAAAGTTTTTCTCCACCTTCTGATTGTCATCCCCAGTGACGACCTTCAGATAACTTAATCAAGCACCATGTTATTTTGTGGTTTATTGTGCACAATCTTCTACATTTTTGATCTTTGAAAATGAATTTGCGTAGTTGCTCCACCAGACATTCCAAGTATTTTGGAAAGGTTTCACAAAACTTACCACATCAATTTTTATTACATCACAACAGGGAAGATTAGGACAGTTAAAAATTTAGTTCTATTGCCCAGAGCAGAGCAAATGGGGCCAAGGAAACAAGTTTCAGGTAGCAGATTCCATGTGACTGTGTTAGTCATTTCTGTTTAATTTCCACCCACTGTTTCCTACTTCCCTGTTATTAATGGTAAATGACAGCTTTTACAGATAGCTATGTGGGTAGATTGAGTTAAGATACGAGTTAGCCAGGCTCAGGCTGAAAGGCCAAGTCCTACATTGCAAGCATTGGGTCATTCAAACTTGCACTCAAATACTTGACTGCTTATTAGAAGGTGCATTTTGCTTCGAAGAAGAAGGATTAATAAGAAAGTAAGAACTTGGAGCAGGAGTAGGCCATCTGGCCCCTAGAGCCTGCTCTGTCTTTCAATAAAATTATGGCTGATCTTTTTGTGGACGCACTTCCCTTTACCCACCCACTCACCATAATCCATAATTCTTTTACTGTTCAAAAATTTATCTATCCTTGCCTTAAAAACATTCAATAGTTCAACTGCTTCACTGGGCAAGGAATTCTACAAATTCACAACCCTTTGTGTGAAGAATTCCCTCAACTCAATCTTACTTCTGCTCTCCCTTACTTTGAGGCCATGCCCCCAGTTCTAATTTCACATGTTAATAGAAACAACGTTCCTACTTCTATCTTATCTATTCCTTTCATAATCTTATAGGTTTCTATAAGATCTCCCCTCATTTTTCTTAATGAATTGAACTTGCTGAAATGAACTGTTTGTTTTCTGGTGAGTTAAAATAGCAATATAATAATAAATGTGAGCTCTTCAGCTCCATCTAGATGTTGCAATTGAAGCTGGCTTTAAAACACCAAAGAGGTACTCATTCAGGTAGAAGCACAGTGGACTTCATGCTGACTTGGATTAAATTTGAAATAGGCATTTTGCTTTTTGAGTTTTTGTTCCAATAAATTCAAATGCAGCAATGTTTTCTTCATACAAAAGCTTGCCAGCATGTGGAATACACTACACCCAATATCATAGATGCAGAATCAGTCAGGACATTTAAAAGAAGATATTTATTTGATAAGTAAAGTATTAACGTTTATGAATTTAGAATTTTAAGAAACCTGTCAGTACTAAAGAAAACTCAATCGACTAAATCGACTATTCCTGTTCCAATGTAAATAGTTATTGCTGGAATATTTAATAAATGAGTCAAGTTTCTATCTGATTTGGCCTCCTAATTCCCAGTGTTCCCTCTAAATTTGCATAATACAGAGTTGACTAGATTAGAGATGTGAAGAAAAGTAGAAGAGAAAGCTACAACCATTTTAGGGACAGAATCTCTGAAGATTCCAATGACATTCAAAACACTTCTATTCTCACAGTTTTTGACATTATCTAAACCCACTGATAAGACTGAAGATATCTAAAAGTTGAAAATATTTCAAGACAAGAAGGAACGTTTGTCTGATCATCCACACGGGATTTACCGAAGTGTTTTTTAAAATTTAATGTTCATTTATTTGTCACAGGTAGGCTTACATTAACACTACAATGAAGTTACTGTAAAAATTCCCTAGTTGCCACATTCAGCACCTGTTGGGTACAGAGGGAGAATTTAGCATGGCCAATTCACCTAACCAACATGTTTTTTGGACTGTGGGACAAAACCTGATCACCCGGAGGAATCCCTGGAATGTCTGGTCGAGCCTGCAGAATGTCCAAACTCCACAAGCCGGAAATCGAACCTGTGCCCCTGGTGCTGTGAGGCAGCAATGCTAACCACTGTGCCACTGTGGTTTACAGTCAGTGAATTATTTTTGAAGTGCAATCCCATGCTCACTGCTCTGTCATTTAACTCAGGATATTGCAAAAGCTCTACTTCCAGTGTTATGCGACCTGCCACTAACTCTTCATCCCTCCAGTACTGGCTGGGTGTTTTAGTGCTGAAATTTCACTCACTTCCTCCATATCATTCTTCACCACTGTGGTTACCTTTTTGAAGAGAAAGGAAGCTATTAAAATGATAGTCACTAAGGACAGGCTTCATTCAGTCAAAGATAAATAATACTAAACCTAAGTGGATATACAATATTGCACATTCAGACAATCATAAATTATTCGAGCTTCATTTAATGGCTTATTATGTCATCTATCCTCTTCGGTGTGCGACAGGCTGAAACGCACTGCTAGGCTCTATGATTTTCCTTGCTGCCTTATTCGCTGTTACACATTGCTTTTCTGCATTCTTTTTTGCAACAGGAATTCCATACAATCCATAGAATCCCTGCAGTGCAGAGGGAGACTCTTCAGCCCATTGAATCTGCATCGATTCTACACCCTATACTCTGCATTTCTCATGGCTAGTCCACCTAATCTACTCATCTTGGGACACAATGGGGAAATTCAGCACAATAAGTCAACCTAACCTGCACATCTTTGGACTGGGGGAAGAAACAGGAGGAAACCTTCTGTGCTACTTTGAGATATTTTATGTTTAAGGTGGAGTTGCTTTAAGAGGCTATCTTTATTACAAGAGTTGATTTGTCGGGGAGAATATGCAGGCGAATAACTGATTTTAGCTAGCAATGTGTTCCTTGTAGAGTTAATAGATCTTTTATTTATGTTCTCTTGGGATTATAGACCAGGTATGCAGAGTTTGATGAATTTTAATTGAGTTGATTGACAGGGACAGAGTCATGTGGTTAATGGGAGAAGCTAATCTTTCAGAAAAAAAACAGTTCCATTTCATTTGAAGAATCAAGAGCATTTGCTGCCTGGGGCTGCTAGAAGAAAGAAATGTTTCTCTTACTCTCTTTCTCTCTCTCCTTCTCTCCAGAAAGTCCAAGTTTCTGAAAGTCCAAGACTGTTAACCTAAGTCACAAGCAAGAATGCCTGTGTTCTGCTAACAATTTTTAAAGAGGGGTTTAAGTCTATAAGAGAAATAATGTTTGATTGGAACTAATAGTGATAGGTAAGCAGTTAAGAATTGTATCTTGTCACATTTAAATATTATTCCATTATTAAAAGTTAAGCTAAATCATTTGTTTTAATTAAACTATTGTTACGTAAGGTTTGTTTTGATAAAAGCTCTCTAGTTTGTCAGTAGAGTTGCACTTGGAGTGAAACACATCAATGCTAAAATAGAAAAATTATTGGATTCTAGTCTGGCTTCATAATATCCTTTAGGGTTTTTGATCTGGCACCCTAACACCACGCAGACACGGGGAGAACATGAAAACTCCACATAGTCACCCAAGGGCAGAATTGAACCGGGGTCATTGGCACAATGAGGCAGCAGTATTAACCACTATGCCACCCCAAACCTCTGTTACTTGCTGTGCGGCATAAGTCCAGCTGCATCATATCGATGTGTACCACACTCCCAAATGTGGTTATTCCAAAAAGAATTCTAATCAGAATTCTTTTTGATATGAGCCCATAGACAAAAAGCAGTGGTGAGGAAAATGATTTGATTTGATTTGATTTATTATTGTCACATGTATTAACATAGAATGAAAAGAATTATTTCTTGCACGCTACACAGATAAAACATACTGTTCATGAAGAAGGAAAGGAGAAAATATAGAATGTAGCTTGAATATAGTCATAGCTAGGGTTTAGAGAATGATCAACTGAATGCAATGAGAATGAATGTGTTTGCAAGCTGCTTTTGGTGTCTAGATTATGCAAAGACTTGAGGACGGTTTTCATACCATAGCACCTTCTTTCTGAAAGCCACCATTGCAGTGAGTTATACAGTCTGTGGAACTAGATGTATGTTACAACCAGGCAGCATTTTAAATTGTTAAAGGAATGAGGGAATTGTTTGACCCCAGGAATAGGCTTCTGAGCCCCACCATTAGGCTAAGGTGTGGGTCAGAAGATTATGCTTCTGGGATTGGTCACTCACTGATTTTCTCTGTGGTATTCAGTTATTGGCCAGAAGTGGGCTTGTTATCCACTTGAGGACAGCAGGCAAGCTCTTAGCCTTGGAGAGCCAATCCAGAGGCTTCCAGTTTGAAAGGAGTAGCAGGCTACAATAGGAGGTAAATTAGGGAAAGAGATTTCAAAGTGAAGGTGCTCTCTCACCTATATTTTTAAAATCTAAGCTAAAAAGTGAGTTAATTGTGCCCAGTCCAGTAATGTGGTGGGGAAGCTGCTCTACAGGGCAGTCTGTAGATGTTCCAACACCCAGGCAGTCAGTGAGTGCCTCAATGGGTCCAATGGCTGAGAGGCATCGATCAGACTAAACATTTCCGCAGTGGTTAAAGTTAAGTTTGTTGATTAGTGTTTACATTAACATTGCAGTGACGTTACTGTGAAAATCTCTTAATTGCCACTCTTAACACCTGTTCGGGTACATTGAGGGAAAATTTAGCACAGTCAATGCACCTAACCAGCACTTCTTTCGGATTCTGGGAGGAAACCGTGGCACCTGGAGGAAACCCACGCAGACATGGGGAGAACATGCAGACTCCACACTGACAATGACCCAAACCGGAAATTGAACCTGGGTCCCTGATGCTATGAAGCAGCAGTGCTAACCACCGTGTCACCGATTAGGAATTCAGCGATTTGTAAATAGGCATAAAAAACTGACAGTTTTGAATTGAAGTGATACTGTTAAGATGCAGTGATTTTGAATTTACTTGTTGAGCCCATCTAAGTAGCTTTAATGAAGTCTGCAGAGAAAGTCATACACTGCTAGACATTATTGACAGTCTCTTAGGGCAGTGCGGTAGAGTTAAGCAATATTGATCAGCATGGTAGTGGAGTCATTTTTTAAAATTACATTGATTTGCAAAAATTCAATAACAGTCTAACCATAATGAACTTGATTTAATTCCAAATCCTCCCCCTCCAAAATAATTGATCATAAGACAAGAGTGATCATAATTGGGTGAAAATAAAACAGTAAGATACTTAATATGATGATGTAGGGTGGTGCAGTGTATTGTTACAGCATCATTAGAGTTCTGTAATGTTTATCCTCGCTGTGTTGAATAAAATGCAGTGTACCCATTTCAGAATTCTGTCCTCATAACGCAAGGCAGCTTAAAGTAATTCTGCACAGTTTTACATGATATATTATACATTATTTTACATCTAATGTGAGCAATGTCACATTCTTATTATTTTCAATGAAATTACCATGTAATTTTGCAAGCAGATGTGTAAAAACAACTTGCATTAATATAACATCTTTAACATGATAGAATTGGGAGATAATGGTTCTCGCGATAATGTCATGGGACTAGGAATCTAGAGGTCCAGGCTATTGATTTGGGGTCACAGGTTCAAATCCCACCACAGCAGCTGGTGGAATTTAAAATCAATTAATAAATCTGGAATTGAAAGCCTATCACAGTAACAGTGACCGTGGAACTATTATCGATCGTTGTAAAAACCCTTGTTCACTCATGTCCTTTAGGGAAGGATCTCAGCATCCCCCCCTCCCCCTGACTGTAGCTGGCATTTCACCTGCCCACTGTCCCTATCCTCCACCTTTCCAGGCCCCTGTGCTGCACCAGTCAATGCCAGCACAGCCCCCCATCCAGCATCAGACTCTTTCCCCCACCCAAACAGCCATCGCCGGTATCCACAGCAACCATGTCCACTTCCATCAATCACCACAAATAAGTCAGTCCTCCCCACTCCCCATGAGGGTCCACTCTTGGCACTGCTCCCGGCATAGATGCACAGTCAGGTTGGCATGGTGTCAACCTGTGTCAGAGGCATTGCCAGGCCATTGCCTGGCCATTTCCCTCTCCCTGGGGCTATACTCATCTTTACATCCCCAGAGGATTCCACAATAGGTCCACATCAGGGTGAACCTGTTGTAAACCTTGCCCCTGAGACCTCATACCAACAAGGTTAGACATTACAATAAGAAGCCAATATGTGGTGGCGGCAGGGGAAGGGGTTATTTATTTTAAAATATATTCAAATCAGGTTCATGCCCTATCTTGCTACTGAAATTTCTGAGTTTTGCTAGATTTTAAATATCTGCTGCCATTCCTGGGTACGGAGGGACTAGCCTCGAGATCTCACCTAGTGTATTAAGGTAAATGTAATGAAAGAAAGATCTTTTGGTATATTAGCCTTTATAAATTGAAGTATCGAGTATAAAAGTTGGAGTGTTGTGGCAAGGTTGTATAAGGCATTGGTGAAGCCGAATTTAAAGTATTGTGTACAGTTTTGGTCACCTAGTTATAGGAAGGATGTAAATGAGGTTAAAAGAGTGCAGAAAAGGTTCACAGGGATGCTGCCGGGACTTGAGAAGCTGAGTTACAGAGAGAGATTGAATAGGTTAGGACTTTATTCCCTGGAGCTTAGAAGAATAAGGGTAGATTTGATAAATGTGTATAAGATTTTGATGGGTACAGATAGAGTAAATACAAGCAGGAGCAGGCTTTTTCCACTGAGACTAGGGGAGAAGAAAACCAGAGGGCATGGGTTAAAGGTGAAAAGAGAAAAGTTTAAAGGGAATATTAGGTGTGTCTTCTTCACACAGAGAGTGGTGGGAGTGTAGAATGAGCTGCCAGATAAATTGGTAAATGTGGGGTCACTTTTAACATTTAAGAAAAACTTGGACTAGTTCATGGATGAGAGGGGTCTGGAGGGATGTAGTCGAAGTGCAAGTCAGTGGACTAGGCAAAAAATGGTTCGACACAGACAAAAAGGGCCAAAAGGCCTGTTTCTGAGCTGTAATTTTCTATGGTTTTCAGTGTATGTACTACCCAATCCGTTTCTCAGAAGCTTGTCCATAATGATTTATGTTGGGTGAATCCAGAAATCTGTACTTTTGGGGGAGCTTGAGCTTAATTGTAAAGTTAACGAAACAGATAGAAGAGCAAACAGTTCACTGTGGTTCCACATTAGTGGTGTATACCTGTAGTAAATTGGAGAGTTAAAGATGGAGCATTCTGTATTCTATTCTCATTTATTTATAGCAATCAGGATGTTTTGGAACCATTTAATATAAAACATTATCCAATGTGCAGCAGTATGGGAAGAAGGCATGGGGAAAGGCACTAAGTCATCATGTTCATTTAGAGAAGCAGTGCAGACATGATGGGCTGAATGGCCTCCTTCTGCGCTGTAACACTTCTATTATTGCAATTCTATGAAATGGTGTTAATTAGTGTAGCAGGATGTTATACTAGCTAGCGACTCATCAGAACATCTATATAAAAGACAAGAGACCGAGAGAGTAGTGAATTCGGTTCATGTGGGAATTCAGTACACAGAGGAAAGAGGTGTGATATTCATAGGAATTATTCTAAGTTAATTGAGTAAATAAATTAAGGTGTGGTATATAACAGTGTTACAGTGAGGAAGGTGTGGTATATAACAGTGTTACGGTGAGGAAGGTGTGGTATATAACTGTTATAGTGAGGAAGGTGTGGTATATAACAGTGTTACAGTGAGGAAGGTGTGATATATAACACTTACAGTGAGAAAGGTGTGGTATATAACAGTGTTATAATGAGGAAGGTGTGGTATATAACAGTGTTACAATGAGGAAGGTGTGGTATATAACTGTTATAGTGAGGAAGGTGTGGTATATAACAGTGTTACAATGAGGAAGGTGTGGTATATAACTGTTATAGTGAGGAAGGTGTGGTATATAACAGTGTTACAGTGAGGAAGGTGTGATATATAACACTTACAGTGAGAAAGGTGTGGTATATAACAGTGTTACAATGAGGAAGGTGTGGTATATAACAGTGTTACAGTGAGGAAGGTGTAGTTATAACAATGTTACAATGAGGAAGGTATGGTATATAACAGTGTTACAATGAGGAAGGTGTGGTATATGACAGTGTTACTATGAGGAAGGTGTGGTATATAACAGTGTTACAATGAGGAAGGTGTAGTTATAACAATGTTACAATGAGGAAGGTGTGGTATATGACAGTGTTACAATGAGGAAGGTGTAGTTATAACAGTGTTACAATGAGGAAGGTGTGGTATATAACAGTGTTACAATGAGGAAGGTGTAGTTATAACAGTGTTACAATGAGGAAGGTGTGGTATATAACAGTGTTACAATGTGGAAGGTGTGGTATATAACAGTGTTACAATGAGGAAGGTGTGGTATATAACAGTGTTACAATGAGGAAGGTGTGGTATATAACAGTGTTACAATGAGGAAGGTGTGGTATATAACAGTGTTACAATGAGGAAGTGTGATATAACATGTTACAGTGAGGAAGGTGTGGTATATAACAGTGTTACAGTGAGGAAGGTGTGGTATATAACAGTGTTACAATGAGGAAGGTGTGGTATATAACAGTGTTACAATGAGGAAGGTGTAGTTATAACAGTGTTACAATGAGGAAGGTGTGGTATATAACTGTTACAATGAGGAAGGTGTGGTATATAACAGTGTTACAATGAGGAAGGTGTGGTATATAACAGTGTTACAGTGAGGAAGGTGTGGTATATAACAGTGTTACAATGAGGAAGGTGTGGTATATAACAGTGTTACAATGAGGAAGGTGTGGTATATAACAGTGTTACAATGAGGAAGGTGTGTATATAACAGTGTTACAGTGAGGAAGGTGTGGTATATAACAGTGTTACAATGAGGAAGGTGTGGTATATAACAGTGTTACAGTGAGGAAGGTGTGGTATATAACAGTGTTACAGTGAGGAAGGTGTAGTGTATAACAGTGTTCCAGTGAGGAAGGTGTGGTATATAACAGTTACAGTGAGAAAGGTGTGGTATATAACATTGTTACAATGAGGAAGGTGTGGTATATAACAGTGTTATAGTGAGGAAGGTGTGTTATATACCAGTGTTACAGTGAGAAAGGTGTGGTATATAACAGTGTTCCTGAGAGGACGGTGCGGTATATAACAGTGTTACAGTGAGGAAGGTGTGGTATATAACAGTGTTACAGTGAGAAAGGTGTGGTATATAACAGTGTTACAATGAGGAAGGTGTAGTGTATAACAGTGTTACAGTGAGGAAGGTGTGGTATATAACAGTGTTACAGTGAGAAAGGTGTGATATATAACAGTGTTACAATTAGGAAGTTGTTGTATATGACAGTGTTACAATGTGGAAGGTGTGGTATATGACAGTGTTACTATGAGGAAGGTGTGGTATATAACAGTGTTACAATGAGGAAGGTGTGGTATATAACAGTGTTACAATGAGGAAGGTGTGGTATATAACAGTGTTACAATGAGGAAGGTGTGTTAAACATGTTACAATGAGGAAGGTGTGGTATATACAGTGTTACAATGAGGAAGGTGTGGTATATAACAGTGTTACAATGAGGAAGGTGTGGTATATAACAGTGTTACAATGAGGAAGGTGTAGTTATAACAGTGTTACAATGAGGAAGGTGTGGTATATAACTGTTACAATGAGGAAGGTGTGGTATATAACAGTGTTACAATGAGGAAGGTGTGGTATATAACAGTGTTACAGTGAGGAAGGTGTGGTATATAACAGTGTTACAGTGAGGAAGGTGTGGTATATAACAGTGTTACAGTGAGGAAGGTGTAGTGTATAACAGTGTTACAGTGAGGAAGGTGTAGTGTATAACAGTGTTCCAGTGAGGAAGGTGTGGTATATAACAGTGTTACAATGTGGAAGGTGTGGTATATAACAGTGTTACAGTGAGGAAGGTGTGGTATATAACAGTGTTACAGTGAGGAAGGTGTAGTGTATAACAGTGTTCCAGTGAGGAAGGTGTGGTATATAACAGTTACAGTGAGAAAGGTGTGGTATATAACATTGTTACAATGAGGAAGGTGTGGTATATAACAGTGTTATAGTGAGGAAGGTGTGTTATATACCAGTGTTACAGTGAGAAAGGTGTGGTATATAACAGTGTTCCTGAGAGGACGGTGCGGTATATAACAGTGTTACAGTGAGGAAGGTGTGGTATATAACAGTGTTACAGTGAGAAAGGTGTGGTATATAACAGTGTTACAATGAGGAAGGTGTAGTGTATAACAGTGTTACAGTGAGGAAGGTGTGGTATATAACAGTGTTACAGTGAGAAAGGTGTGATATATAACAGTGTTACAATTAGGAAGTTGTTGTATATGACAGTGTTACAATGAGGAAGGTGTGGTATATGACAGTGTTACTATGAGGAAGGTGTGGTATATAACAGTGTTACAATGAGGAAGGTGTGGTATATAACAGTGTTACAATGAGGAAGGTGTGGTATATAACAGTGTTAAAAAAAAATTTACCAGGATGCTGCCTGGTATGGAAGGACTGTCTTATGAAGAACGATTAAATAGACTGGGGTTGTTTTCCCTTGAAAGACGTCGGCTTAGAGGGGATCTAATAGAGGTGTATAAGATTATAAGGGGTATAGATAGAGTAAATGGTGGTAAACTTTTTCCACCTTCAGAAATGGATATGACGAGGGGTCATGGCCATAGGGTGAGGGGGGCTATGTATAAGACGAATATTAGAGGGCAGTTTTTCACACAAAGGGTAGTGGGGGTGTGGAATGCACTGCCGAGTAAGGTGGTGGGAGCAGGCATGCTAGGGCTGTTTAAGGGTCTCTTGGACAGCCACATGAGCGGTATGCAGATAGAGGGATATAGTAGGACTGTTTAACTATGACTTTTTTTCCACAGGTAATTCGGTCCAACTTGACCAACAAGGAGCATGCATTCGGCAGGTGGTGCGAGGACAGCTCTTGGATGTTGATTCATGGGTTGCCTGGTGCTTCATGTCGTAAATGAGTGCTTTATCTGAACCATCTGAAGGGCATCATGACAGCTCAGTGACTATCGCTGTAGCTGTGCAGATACTTGGAATTGGGCCGGTGTCTGCGGGAGTTTGCGCCTTCTCCCCGTGGTTGCGTGGGTTTTCTCCGGGCGCTCCGGTTTCCTCCCAAAAATTCGCTCTTAGGCTGATTGGGAAACAAATTGTCCCTACATTGAGATTCTTCCATATTAGGAATAACCTAAAATTAGAATAGGATAATGGAATTGTTACTATATAGTTATGACGGCGGCGCAGGCTCATTGGGCCGAAGGGCCTGTTTCCCGTGCTGTGTTGCTCTAATCTCTAAAAAAAAATTAAGTTAACTAAATAACAAGTTCCAGCAGCTGCACAGATGTTATGTTGCAACTGTGAAATGTGGGATTTCTTGGAGGCCAAGGTGATCCATGACAAACGTGTCTGCAGCGGCCAAAAGATTTCTGGATCAGGATTATTGATCCAGAAGCCAAACTGCAGACACTGCGCAACAAAAAAAAGCAAATGTGATATGAGAAAAACCTTTTTAACATGAGTTATTCAGGTTTGGAATGCACTGCCTGAAAGAATGGCGGAGACAGGCTCAATTGAGGCATTCAAGGATAATTATTTGAATAAAACAATGGCTGGGGAATGGCACTAAGTAATGACGCTTGTTTGAAGAGCCAGTGCAAACACAATGGGCAGAATGGCCTTCTTCTCTACAATTCTGTGATTATTTAAGGGAAGGGAGTGTTGGAGGTAGTTCCAGTGAACTTTACTAGATTGATACCTGGATTGAGTGGCTTATCTTATGAGGAAAGGTTAAACAGACTTCGCTTGTTTCCACTTTAGCAGAATGAGGGGTGAATTGATTGAAGTATCTCAAATCCAGAATGGATCTTGACAAGGTTGATATGGAAAGAATACTTCCTCTTGTGGGTGGGTCCAGAACTAGGGGTCACTGTTTCAAAATTAGGGATTGCCCTTTTAGGACAGAGATGAGGAGAATTTTATTCTCTCAGAATGTTTGTGTGACTTTGGAACTCTCTGCTTCAGAAGACGGTGAAGCTAGGGGTCATTAAATATTTTTAAGGCAGAGGTAGATAGATTCTTGTTAGGTAAGGGAATCAAAGGTTATTGAGGGTAGATGAGAATGTAGAATTAAAACACAAATGGATCAGCCATGATCTTATTGAGTGATGGAGCAGACTCAAGGGGCCAATTTGCCTACTTCAACCCCTGTTTTGTATGTTTGTCCATTTATCTATTGCATTGCTGATTGCTAAATGCAAATTAGCTGTCCTTTTTCCACTTTGCATATGTGACTACCCTTCAAAAATAATTCATTGGAAAGCGCTTCGGGCCATCCTGGAACTGCAAGAGGAACTATAGAGACGGAAGTTGTTTCTCCCCTGAAGTTTTGTCACATTTATCTTGGCATTGTCTTAAGGAGGTCATCAGCTTAACCTTTGGACAAGGATGAGTGAAGAATGATGAAGGCAATATGGCAGGAAGTGAAAAAGTAACTTTTGGAAATATATTCATTTGAAGAGTAGCAATGATATAATTGGAACTTGGTGATACTGGGATCTGAGCCTCAAATTTTCCTCTTCAAGGGAGAACTCTAATGCGGCAGAACTTTCACCTGTGCCTATGAATCCACCCCAAGCCAATCCATTTCCCTTGGTCACCGTCATTTTTGATGCACTGTGAGATTCCCCTGATCTTCTGCAGAAGAAAAAATAAAATGAATAAGAGTTGTGATTAGGCGATGCCAAGTTTATGATGATAAAAAGCTGAGAAAGATGGAGGACTTCCTGAGGTTCTGGGAAAGAATGAACCAGAGGAACAGACCATGTAATGAGTCTTGATTGACACTAAGGGTGCTTTCACCTCATGTTGGCAAAACATTTTTGAGGGAAAGGAGGCAGCAAGAGGCATTTAAAATTTAACAATCTTCTCTTTGATAGCTGATATTGTCTTTCAGGGGTTTAGAGATGGGATCCCTGAGACTGAATCATTATCCATGGGAGATCATCACACAAAGAGATCTGAAAGCACTGTACTGAATAAACCAGGTGCCAGTTTCATAGGGGATACTCATTGTCTGATAGGAAAAGTCTGCTTAACACTCTGGGTGAGATCCTTCATTGAAGCTGAACAAATCTGTGTGGAAAGATAATTAGTGCACAAATGATTGAACTTACATTTTTAAGAAAAGCTTTCAAATTAATTCCAGGCGCCAGTGATCACTGATTGCCTTACTTTATTGGCGCTCATTCTATTAAACATTTTCTAATCTATTAAATATTTTCAAAGCTCTTTGGTTTTTTCACAGTGACAGAACAACAGATTAGCAAACGCTGATCTGCGAGATAACACTGCCATATTTTATGCTTCTGTTCATTGGTTATAGAGTCATAGAGTCATATAGATTTATAGATGAAAACAGGGTCTTCGGCCCAATTTGTCCATGCCGCCCTTTTTTTTGAAACCCTGAACCTAGTCCCAATTGTCTGCAGTTGGCCCATATCCCTCTATGCCCATCTTACCAATGTAACTGTCTAAATACTTTTTAAAAGACAAAATGATATCCGCCTCCATTATTACTTCTGGCAGCTTGTTCCAGACACGCAGCACCCTCTGTGTGAAAAAATTGCCCCTCTGGACTCTTTCATATCTCTCCCTTCCCACCTTAAATCTGTGCCTTCTAGCTTTCAACTCCCCTGCCTTTGGGAAAAGACATTGACTATCTATGCCCCACATTATTTTATTGATCTCTATAACATCACTCTCAGCCTTCTACGCTCCAGAGAAAAAGTCCCAGTCTATCCAGCCTCTCCTTATAATTCAAATCATCAAGTCCTGGTAGCATCCTAGTAAATTATTTCTGCACTCTTTCTAGTTTAATAATATCCTTTCTATAATAGAGTGACCGGAACTGTACACAGTATTCCAAGTGTGGCCTTACCAATGTCTTGTACAATTTCACTAAGACGTCCCAACTCTTGTGATCCTGTGTCTTCTGGTAGAGTCAATTCAATTCAACTTTATTGTCATTGTATATTGCACAAATACAAATACAATGAAAAGTGAGTTTGCACCTCCCGTGATGCAAAGAAAAAAAAGCAAATGCAATAATCATTACAAAATAGTGCTAATTAATCATTATCTTTAGAAGAGAAAGTGTGAAAGTTTATCTTACACACAGAAAAGCCAATGGAATTGATTTGGTTAGTGAGTATCAGTTTGCTGTTCCTCCTATGTATCTATTGTACACTGCTACCCTTTGTGAGTTCTATCACCAATCACATTGGGAAACATGGCAGTCAAATGATCGGGATGTTGCATTTTAATTTGATTACTTTCTAGATGGATCATTAAAACAACAACAATTTGCATTTCTATAGAGTGTCTCGAATGTAGCAAAAGATCTGCCGGCATTTCAGAGAAGGATTATTAAATATACAAAGAAAAAAGAAAAGAACAAAGAAAACTACAGCAAAGAACTGGCCCTTCAGCCCTCCAAGCCTGCACCAACCGTGCTGCCCGCCTTAACTAAACCCCCCTAAAATTTGACCTTGAGTCACATAGGAGAGAGAAACGCAGAAACATTCACAACACAGAAGAATCCTTTAGGCCCATCATGTTGTCACAACTGCAAAAGAGTTATCCAACCAGTTCCCAGCTTCAGCCCTTGGCCATATCCTTGTAGGTTATAAACAAATATTTATTTTCAAATGCAATGGGAATTTCTACCCTTGACCACTCTTTCAGACAGTAAGTTTCAAACCCCCACCTACTCTCTGAGTGTAAACAATGCATCTCAATACCTGAGTAGAACTTTAGCTTATTTTATATTCATTCATAAGACACGGGAGTCACTGGCTGTCTAGCATTTGTTATGTGAAGATGCCGGCGTTGGACTGGGGTAAACTCAGTTAGAAGTCTCACAACACCAGATTAGATCCAACAGGTTTATTTGGTAGCACAAGCCGCTAGCTTTCGGAATGTTGCATCTTCATCAGGTGAGTGGGAGTTCTGTTCACAAACAGGGCATATAAAGACACAAACTCAATCTACAAAATAATGGTTGGAATGTGAGTCTTTACAGGTAATCAAGTCTTAAAGGTACGGACAGTGTGAGTGGAGAGAGGGTTAAGCACAAGTTAAAGAGGTGTGTTTTGTCTCCAGCCAGAACAGTTAGATTTTGCAAGCCCAGTCAAGTTGGGGGGGTTACAGATAGTGTGACATGAACCCAAGAGAACCCACTCACCTGACAAAAGGAAAAAATTCCGAAAGCTAGTGGCGTTTGCTACCAAATGGTTCGACTTTAACCTCGTGTTGTGAGACTTTTTACTGTCTTTACCCAGTCCAACACCAGCATCTCCACATCATGACTTCCATTTGTACAGTCAGTACATACAAAGCTTCAATGACAGTGGGTGCATGAGGCAACACATACGACTTCAAATAGTTGCTCCTAATCAGACCCAACCCTTCAGAAGTCTGTTTTAGGCCCAGCGGACATACTAATCAGGACAATCATCAACTGTTCCCCAAATTGCAGGCTAAATCTGGACCTCCAAATTCTTATTAGCACAGCACCCACTTAGCACTTTTTACCAAAAGCAACCCCCGAGTCTTTTCACAAGGACTGAGAAGACTGATTTCATAACTAAAAAGAATGGATTGTATTTGAATTTCAAACTTTTTTCACTCCAATCATTTCCTGTCTGATTTTTGGAAGTTTACCTTTGTCAAATTATCCAGTGAGTTAAGATTAAAAGTAGGATGGAATAATTCTTGAGAATGATGATTCTAAACGCCAAACTGGACAACAGGTCCTGAAGGTCAAAGATTTGCCTGAAGAGAGTGCTTTGTGTTTATGGAGTAAGAATAAAATAACACTGCACTCGTAATCATTATCCCCCCGACCTGAAATGATATTGGGACTGTTACTTGGGGTTAAATATGCATGAAGCTTGCGGGCTCGCTGACCACTTTCTTTTGAAGTCACAGAACTCTGCAGTAAATTGCAATGGCTGTCTATAGAAAGGTGTTAGCAATTTAATCTGTGGAAAAGTGCAGGTTGAGATGGGTATCAGGTGTTTGCTATTGTAGCCATGCCTGGAAAGAGGAGGAGGGGAAGAGATGAAAAATACAAGTGCAGTCAGAAGGAAAAGCCAGCATTAGTGTTTGCATCCACCCGAACCAATAATTCCATGTTTGTGCAGTCATTCGCCTAGTAATTGGCTGGGAGGTGTTTGAGCGCCTGTCGATTGGTGGAAAGGAGCAGCAGCTGCTGCTATTTTTGCCGTCTGCTGCTGGACAGATGCCTGTGATTACTGCAGCCACTAACATCACATCATTCTGGCAGTTCACTGCTCTCTGAGTCTCTCTACAAGGCTGCTGGCTCACAAAAAGAGCAGAGTGTTTCCCTTTCAACCCTTTCCTGATCCAGTGATACTCAATCTTTATTTCTTTTCTCTTTCGGGCAGGTTAATTTTAGCATGTGCTTGTTTCACCTCCTTTGCAGAAGTTCAAACAAAATTCTCTCTTGTTGCTGCAAAGAATGCTGGAAATACACAGCAGATTCAAAAGAGATAAAGTTTGTCAAAACTTTCATCAGTTTTAATGCATAGTATAAAACATTTCCTCATTTCAGATGCTAGATCTTCAGTGACATCTGTAATTCTGCTTTTACTATGCTGTGTTTCCCCTCAAGCAGTTTTCTTATGTCCCCGTGCCCTCTAGCAGCCCCCAAACATGCACACCCACACACCCAACTTACACACACACACACAAACACACGCGCACACACAAACACTCACCCAATTTTCACACACACTGACACATACAAACATACACACCCAAATTAGACCCGCACTGATACATACAAATACACACATACCCAACTTATACACAAACACACGCATACATACATGCACACATACAGGCAGGCACACACTGATATACACAAATGTTTACACACACACACACACACACACACACACATACACACACACACACACACACACACACACCATCTTTTTGTGGTTTATCACTGTTTGCAAATAGCTTGGTGAATTGCAAAAGAATAAAATATTTTAACTAAGAAAGAAATGAATAAACGGTGGAAAAAGCAGAGGGAAAAGGAAAATAACTGCTTTTACATTGTGCCTCTTGCAACCTCAGAATGTCCCAAGATGCTTTACAGCTAACAAGGTATTTTTAAAGTATTATCACTATTGTAATGTGGGAGCTAACTTAGACACGGCAACTTTCTCCAATAGCAAAATGACAAAGATCGGATAATCTTTGTTAGATATTGGTTGACAGATAAATATTGGCCAGCAAACCGGCAAGTCTTGTCTATCTAGTCAGTACTACAGTGATCCTGAACAGAGAGAATACACTGTCTGTTCAGTTTTTTCACTTCAGCATACACTGAAGGTGGTTTCTGGAATTAGTCATCAGTTGGGAAAACGTGCCAGGTCCAGACATTCTAATGCGTAATCAAATTGAAGTTGGATTGTGGTCTGCAGCAAGTGTAATATTTGACATGAAACTAAAACTAGCCAAAGCTACCAAAGAATCATCAGCATCTCAGAGTGAGTTAGTATTTCTGACATATTGTGAGGGATGCAAGTAATTGTCTCTGTCAGTCTACACTGTAAGCAGCTTCCACAGCATTCCCATTGACATGGAGTGTTCCTGGGCATCAGTCTGAATACAGCTTAGTGTCTGTGTGGCTTCGAGTTAAATGTCTAAACACACAAGATTGGTGCCATTGTGGGAAGACACAGCTGCTGGTGTTTTACATAGATCTTAATTTTCACAAACTGAAGACACCAAATTAAGCTGGTTGTAGAGTACATGATATAACAGATCACTTTAAAGGAAAATGAAAGAATTGTCATTTTATTCCCACAATATTACTGCTGTCTCGCCAACGGCAACAGATAATGATAACGTTGAAAATAGAGGGGAATCCCATGCATTCCATGGGCCATGTTACAATAATGGACCATATAAGCAAATTTGGTAATAGTATGCTAATTATTCCAGCATTGGCAGTGTTTATAATTGGACTTGCTGCATCAGCACTGAATGGAGATCATTTTGCCTCTGCAATAGTGTTAAATAGATGTTGTTAAATGGATCAATAGCCCCTCTTACACCTCTCTCCATTTATATTTCCATTTAAGTAAATAATGGTTTTATTGATTTCAAGATCACTTAAGTCCTGATACTCAAGGCATGGAGTGGACATTGGAACAGGAGTCCATTCAGTCACCTCAAGACTGTTCTGCCAGTCAATGGCTAATCTGCATCATAATTGACTTTAAATTGATGCCTTCAACCAACAGCCACCCCAGCAACAGAATTCACTATCTCACTAGGTGATGTGACTAGCTATTACTCTAGGTATTATCACTAGACTATTAATTCACCAACTCGGCTAATATTCTGAAGACCCAGGTTCGAATCTCACCACGGCAGACGATAGAATTTGAATTCAATGAAAAATATCGGGAATTAAGAATCTACTGATGATCATGAAACCAGTGCAGATTGTCAGAAAAGTCATCTGGTTCACTAATGTCCTTTAAGGAAGGAAATCTGGCATCCTTATCTGGTCTGGCCTGCATGTAACTCCACAGTCACAGCAATGTGGTTGAAACTCAGTTGCCATCTGAAATGGCCCAGCAAGTCACTCAGTTATCATCACCATCTTCTCAAGGATAACTAGGAATGGGCAATAAATACCAACGATGGCCATGTCCCACAAATGAATTCAAAAAATGTGACTGAGAGCAAGCAGAAGGAAGGAATTGTGACCACAAATTGGGTGCACTACATACTCAAAAACCAGTTTCACAGCCTTCTTTAAAGAAGCCTAGAAGCAGGTGAAGCTCAAGGAAGCAAAAGACGTAAGTATCTCTCAAATAAAGGAACATGTCTTATCCTAGATATGTCTTCAGAAAAGTGTCACAGTCCAAGCATTGTACAAAAAGAACTCCTATGTCTTGATGGTGTTACAAAGAGCTTGTTGGACAGTGACATACTGTTTTATAATGTCATATCAAGTAGCATTCAATCATAAGAGCACAAACTCCTCATGGATGCCACCCACTTCCAACCAATGCCATTTTTTTAGTGAACCTTTCTTTCACAAACTCCAGAAGTAAAATATTTATGTATTCTGTTTCTGAGTTTTGAAACAATTCTCGTGATTTTTTTTAAGTCCCTATATCATTTCTCCCTATACTGTGAGCTAACATCACTGTGCCCTTCTCAAGCCTCATCAGTACCCCTCACTGAACATATACTACATTTAACTTATGAGAATGGTCCAAGTTAATTTATACATCAGAGTAATGCTATGCTCACACTTACTGATTACAACATTATTATTTCTTAAACCATTCCAGGGTCTTTTGCTCCCACCATTCTTCCTGAAACTTTTGACATGCATACAAAATAAATTCCTAATACAGAATTGATACTAAAATGATCTTTTACAAATAGTCATTTGGTGGTACAGAACTTGAGTATTGCTGGAATTTATATTGTATGAGAAGAGAGTTGACTAATGGACTTTAATTGATAGATGCGTTGCCATGGACAATGTACCAGTTAGTGGTGAGTGATAATTAATTGCCAAGCTTTGTTTGAAATTTAAACCAGGCTGATTAGCTAAGGCACTGCCTGGAGAAATGAACCAGCAAATGGCTGTCATTTAATTTGTTTAGATGAAATGGGTGCAATTTGTGTACCCATTCTTTCTATTTGCAAAGAACAGAACCCTGTATATTAATTAGTATAATTTCCAGGACACGCCACACTGTGAATGTGACTGACTGTCTTAAATTGGTTGTCAATGTAATTCTTAGCACACTCAGGATTATTTAGCAAATCTTGTCCAATCATGAAATCACATCTAATGTTGGACATAGTGTTTTGAATATTACAAGCATGGGCTAGTGAGTATGGTCTGTATCTTGCCCATTGGGAATAGTGGAAGTGACATGCTGCTGATACAACTATCAGGCTTGGAGACATACGGCCTACATATCAAGCATTACACTGGCACCAAAATTCATACACCACATTACTAGTTTGTGTGATAAGGAGAATATCTTTTTGGCTTGAAGGCAGCATCCTGTTAGTGGCGAATACCACCTGTGTTGCATCTGCATCTGTTGAAACAGCTAGCTTCACCTGTTGCTCACATTTTTGAGATACTTTATCCTTCTGGGATAATCTAAGGTAGACTGGACACTTCTCAGCTCCAAAGCTGATGGCCTTAAGTCTGTTCATGTGTTTATGTGACATACAACGCGAGATGATTTGATCAGTATAGCCATTATCTTGCAAATTGCCTTTGATGCATCCGATTCCAGCATCAAACTTGCAAGATAAACAAATGGCTTGCGCTCAGATTGATCTTATAGTAGAAGGAATTGTAAGAATCTCAACACATGTATTAACCAGTGAAGGTCGGCTTGAGGTACACAGTGGTAGAGGACCTCCGGGCAGATTTCTCAATGAGTACCTCAACGACAAGGAGTTCATTTGATTGCTTCATTTCAAAGTGAGTTTGAATGCAAGATGAGCCCATTAAAACATGTAAGGAAATTATTACATACAACTGCAGACTTAAATGTAGCAAACATATCATCAACATATTGGGAATATGTAAGGGCCAGGGGGTTACATGTCATTTCATCAAAGGCCTGTTTCTCATGGAACCCAATAAAAATCAACAATTTCTTCTCATCCTACATAAATTTATTGTTTCCCTGACATTGGTTTTCTTGAAAACTGTCCTGACAAGTTCAAGATGAAAATCTTCGACAAAACATGTTTCATTTTTCAGCAATACCTTTACTATTCTGACTGTTGCCCTCTTCGATCTTCTCACATATCTTTTCCAGATATTTCATTATTTGTAAAATATATTACTGGCAGGAGTGAACCCATGATAAGGCAGGTGACGAGGTTAGCTATTGCACTTGGAGTGTGCTGATACCTGCGATGGTGGTTTGCCCAGCCTAGGGTAGCCAATAAGGTTGAACTGAGGCTTTATCTTATGCAATTTTTGCAAAACTATCTGGGCCTTTTGGCTAAGAGAAAGCATCAGATCAAGCCTAGAGGGGGTGCAGTGCCTTATCTTCTCAGCTTGGATCTTGTTTGATCGAGCCCAAGATGGGAGCAATGTCTCAGCTTGTCATCTTGGATCATCTTTGTCCCTCACGTGGGGACTACGAATTGGATTCATTTTGAATTGGGTTTTTTTGGTTGGAATAAAAGTACCGAAAGGTACCAAAAAATATACTCCCTAGTGCTTCTTTAAAAAGATGAAAACCCAAGTTTTTGTTCCTAACACGGGCCCCATTACTGGAGATGAATCTTGTATTTTTCCCTCTGTGTTACCTCCAGTTTTTTAATATCTCCCTTTTTTTTCTCAGTGACCAGAACAGGACATGGTATTCAAAATATGGTCAGGTTAGAGCACGTTAAATTTTATCACCACTTTCTCTGCACTATATTCCATTATTTTAGTCATGTAGTACTTGGACATTGTGGATTGCAATAGTTGGACATGTTGAATATTGAATCTGTAATTGGAAGACTGTTACTGAATCTGCTTTCAGTTTCGTACTTTGCTATTTCACTACCTAACATGGAATATGAACTTTGTTTTTCCCCTCATTTCAACTGCTGTTGTCCATCCACTTACAAATTGCTTAACCCAATCTGTAATTTAGTGTATTATTCTGCTGCTGAGGTCAAGCTGTGTTTAAGCTGATCTTTTCCCTCTTTGATATTAGATCTATTCTAGAATGTCAATGCTGTTAGGAATCGATATTCTAGGAACATTTTCTGTTAAGAGATGTTCAAGAAATAATCGGTACTTGTAAACCTGGTCAGAAAAAAATAGCCAAAGCAACTGGACTTCTCTTTTTTGTTATGATTTTGACACCTTGAAATACGATGGAACCTTTTGTATAGATAAATAAAGTTAGTGAGTCATAACAATGTTACTTTATTATCACCAGTTACGAGGGACGTTATGCATAATGTTAAGAACCTATATCATCAATCCTATTGTGCTACATATTCCTGTCAAATGATGTTAGCATCTCTAATTTTGGCATCTCTAAAACTTTGCTTATTGGTTTTACATAAGAAAAGCATTGTGGAAAGAAGCTGGATCTTGGGACTACTCTGATGTAGCCTCCCTTGATGGTGAACACCACAATTTAAGAGTTCAAACCCTGTTCCCAACAGTGGGAAATAAAACATGACTCCAATTTTTTATGTTGTTCACCAGATCAGGCAGTTGTGAATTATGTAACAGTCTTTGGTGGCTGACTTTCCTAATCCATTCAACTCTTGTTGCTGAAGCTCAGGGTGTCATGACTATCCTTTGGTTATTTTACACTTAAGCCTCAACCGTTCTTTTGTCATGCGAACTTTGCGAGGAACTTACTTGATGGGAACATGTGGTAAAAATGACTTACCTAGTATCATCCTTTCCCACCAACCGAGGCTCCCCCCTGGGAACAGAGCCTCATAACTTTTATGCTTGTATCTATTACCAAGTGTTGTGTGCAGTTTTAGAAGACTTATTATTTGAAGAAGTACAAGTTGTCCGTCTTGCTGCATTTTGATTTTGGTCAGTGCAGTGATTTGTTCGGGCTGGCAACCCTGCAAAATGTTGAATGTAGCATTTGCAACATCTGCGCTTCTAAACTCTTCATCAATAATGCAAGCAAACAAGGCTTTATAGTTTCTAAACAGTTTGCACACAGGCGACAGATATGCGAGCACAAAAGTTCAAATTACTCTTACTCTTCTCTGCTTCATTATATCAGGATACAAGACCACATATGGCCACATTGAAATAAGGAAATGAAAACCATATTGATTGTAAACAAATACAAATAGCACAGCGGAATGGGGATGGATACACTCTGTGTTTCACCACTCCATATGACAAGCTTTTGTGCTGACCCCTGGGAAAGGTTAGCCCTCCATCATAACCAGATTGCTTTTCTAAATTCTTCTTCCCCACTCCCATTGTCTTTGAATCTTCATGTTTTCTAGTACTTTGCTTCACTCTGCAAGTTGCCTTCCTCCCATTATAGAATCATAGAGTGCAGACGGAAGCCATTCAGTCTCTGGATACTGCTCTGACTCTCTAATGGAGCATTCCACCCAGGCCCTATCCTCATAATTCCATGCATTTATCCCGTGAATCCATCTAAGCGGCACATCTTTGGACTGTGGGAGGAAACCAGAGCACCTGGAGGAAACCCACGCAGACATGGGCAGAACATACAAATTCCATATAGACAGTCACCTGAGGCCAGAATTGAACCTGGCTTCCTGACGCTATGAAGCAGCAGTGCTAACCGCTGTACCACCGTGCCATCCTGGTTCCTGAGCAGATATTTGCTGGTGTAAACACCAGCATTGCCATGTGCTGTATAACATACTATAAACATATAAGGCAGATTCCCCTCTTGATTGATGAATAGTGAATATATTACTGGATGTAGTACTGCACAATCGCTCTATGTAAGCCTGAGGTTCTGTCTTTAATTTCTGTTTGTTTAGCTGATTATCACTAAGACAGCAGTTATCCGAACATTATTACATATAAGGAGTTCTTTCCAACCCAGCCTGTATTATTATAAATTATCAGCTTTTGGAAGACAAGGTGTAGATGAAGTTAGGATGCACTGAATGATGGACCAAGCACTCTCAAGGGCTGATTCCTGTGGCCTACGTTCCTGCTTGATACAAGCCACATAAAATCTTGGATTCCCTACAGTGCAGAAGGAGGCCATTTAGTCCATCAAGTCTGCACCAACGACAATCCCACCTAGACCCTACCCACATAATCGCACTGATTTACCCCACCTGTCCCTCTAACACTAAGGGGCAAATTAGCAGGACCAATCAACCAAACCTGCACATCTTCAGACTTCTTTCATTTCTCTACAACACAACACATTGCATTTAAATAGCTCCTTAAACATAATAAAAACACCCGAAGATACTTCACAGATGCATTATTAGACAACATTTGACACTGAGCCAGATAAAGAGATATTAAGACAGATGACCAAATCTTTGGTCAAAGTGATAGATTTTAAAGAGAAGGGAAGAAGGTGAAAATCTTTAGAGAAGGAATTTCAGAGCATAGAACCTGGGCAAAATCATACAAACATAGCTGAAGGCATGGGTTGGAATTTTACTGACATGTCCGCCCCAGAATCGGGGCAGGCAAGGCTCACAGAATGGCATTCTCTCTGTTGGCCTCAGGCAGGATCTTATGAGCTTCGGGCAGGCGAGGTGGTAAAATTCCAGCAATGGGCTCGGTTATGGAGCAATTAAAATTGGGATGCTCAAAAGACTGCATCAGGAGGAGCATGGAAATCTGAGGGGGGTCTTTGTGTTTAAAGATATGGAGGAATTTGCAAACAAGATGAATATTAAAATCTTCTTATTGGTTTCCCTTACACCCTTGAATCTATTGTGATTTATCTGTTTCTGTTTGTTATTATGCTTTCTTATTTACATGTTGCACTTCTCCTTTTCTTCTTTCTTCCTATCTATTTCTCCTCTCTCCTCTCTCTCCCTCTCTAGCTTTTGTTTGTGTCTCACTCCCATTCTCTATCCCAAACATCAAACAGTGTGTAAATTACTGCAGACACAGTGCGCCCTTGTTTGTGGCAGAGGAGCAAAGCGAGAAACAGTGAACGGACTGTGCACAGATCTCTCTCAATTCCCAGTGGGAGTGTTGTTTATAGAGCATTATAATTTATAACTGAAGAGAGTGGATTTAATTTCAGTGGAGAGGCTCGCCAGCAGGGCGCCGACCTGCAATCATATGAATCAGCAAGCTGCAAACTCCATTGAATGGAAAGTATTATCGCCAGCCACAAACGGACACTGTTTCTCCTTACACAGCTTCCAGGGAGCGGGAAGACCTTGTCTCTTTAGGCATCGATTTTATTTATTGTCTCGTGCTATCTGTCTTCCCTATCACTTTTTCCTCCATCCTTTCTCATTGCCCTTCATTCTTTCTCTTTCTGCCCCTGCCCTCTCCCTGAACAGTTAGTGATATTGGCTGTTCAGCTTTTTTAAGCACAGACTACCCTCAATGTTGTCCCATGCTGTCAAAAAAATCTCAAGCCCTTGACTGATCAGATCCACTGTCAATGTTGTTGGAGCAGACCTCACGCTTGCTGCTGATTGACAAAACCTCTATTTCAGCTTCTATTTCTGCCAGTCACTCTGCTACTCACAGGAGATTCAGACTGTTTCTGCATCTGGAACATCTCTGTATCTTGCAATTTGGATTAAGTTGCACAAAACATCAGTTTGGTAAATTCTATTATGCAAGTTGCTAAGACATGAACATACATTTTAAATGTTATTTTCACTGGGATCAAATAAAATTTTCATGCCTATAGTATTGGACATGTTGGACAATGTGGACATGTTGAACAAAATTTCCTCCTGCATCCCCCCCCTCCCCGAATTATTTTAATATTCAATCATGTTAGGGTTCTTGTGAGGTTATATCAGAAATATTAAATTATTAGATTAAAACTGGGTGGCTTTGTTGTCAATAATTGGAACAGATGAAATAAAAACCAAAGATTTAAGGAACCATTAAAGTGTGTTTGCTGCCCAGCAATCAAAATGGATTATACCTGAAACAGAATTCATAGAACATAGAACATTACAGCGCAGAACAGGCCCTTCGGCCTTCGACGTTGCGCCCACCAATTAGGAAAAAGCAATGACCCTCTAACCTAATCCATTCCCTTTTCGTCCATAAACTTATCTACTAACCTCTTAAACGCCACCAAACTTGGCGCATCTACAACTGACGCAGGCAGGGCATTCCATACCCTTACCACCCTCTGGGTAAAGAACCTACATCTGACATCCGTCCTATAACTACCACCCCTTAATTTAAAGCTATGTCCCCTCGTGCTAGCTTTCTCCATCCTAGGAAAAAGGCTATCACTGTCCACCCTATCTAAACCTCTAATCATCTTCTATGTTTCAATAAGATCCCCTCTTAGCCGCCTCCTTTCTAACGAAAACAACCTCAAATCCTTCAACCTCTCTTCATAGGACCTGCCCTCCATACCAGGCAACATCCTGGTAAACCTCCTCTGTCCCCTCTCCAATGCCTCCACATCTTTCTTATAATGCGGGGACCAGAACTGCACACAATACTCCAAGTGCGGCCACACTAGAGTTTTGTACAGTTGCAACATGACGTTGCGGCTCTGAAATTCAATCCCCCTACCAATAAATAGTTCTTCAGACTTTTTACAAAAAAACCTACATTTTAGCCCACAGCTACATGTGACCTAATAATTGTTCAGATAATTGTATGATACCCTATGGCCACACAATTCATAAACTCATCCTGCATGTTGTTAAGCTGCATCTTGACCAATACCTTTTAGAACAAAGCCACCACATTACGCTGTCAGATTGCCATGTAATTCTGAAGCACACATTCACTAGTTTGTTACTAGTTTGCTGTTAAATTCCCATCATATTCCAAATATCCATCCATTGCTCAGCCCTTCTTGACTTTTTAACTTTACTGAACTCTACAACCCTCAGAGATCTCTGCATTCATCTAAGTCTGCCTTCTTCTGCATCTCCAGTTCTCATCATTGCGTAAACTTCTGTACTTCTTTCTCTTCCTTTCCATGGCTCTTTAAAACCTACTTTTGACCATGTAGTCCTTTATTAAACTTTATTAAACTTATTTCTTGGAATGTGGGCATTGCTAACTAAGTCATCGTTTGTGGATCATCCCTAACTCCCCATGAGAATCATAGAAATCTGCACCAACAGCAATCCCATCCAGGCCCTATCCCTTTCACCCCATATATTTACCCCGTTAATCCCTCTAACCTATGCATCCCGGGATACTAAGGGGCATGGCCAACCAACTTAACCCGCAAATCTTTAGACTGTGGGAGATAACTGGTGCACCTGGAGGAAACCCACACAGACACGGGGAGAATGTGCAAACTCCACACAAGCAGTGACTCAAACCGGAAATTGAACTCAGGCCCTGGAGCTGTGAGGCAGCAGTGCTGACCACTGTGCCACCATGCCACCCATGTTAGAATGTGGTGGTGATTTGCTTTCTTGAAACATCAAATCTGTTTATGGTTAATCTTTATCTGATAATGCTGCTGATACTATGAGATATGTTTCTCATGTTAAAGGCACTAAGTAAATGCTAGTTGTTGTTGCCTGAGATATTTCATACCTGGAATATTAACTCTTGTTGGCATGAGAGGCTCTTGATTTGAACCCTGTTATTAAGGAGAAGGTGTCAAGTGGAAGCCTGCCACACCTGTACAGGTAAATAATCTCATAGTGAATAATGTGATAACTTTTTGAATATTATTTGAAGTTCGATTCATGAAGAAAACCAATATGAATGACAGAAATGAATACATTTAGAGAATGGCAGTACATTGGTACTTCAGCATGGTGCAGCAAGCTATTGGAATGTCCACCAGCTTTCTCATTCCACTCACACCCTGTAATCGAAAATTTGAATTTGACATGAATTAATTGTTACTGATGTTACTGAGTGGGAAGCATGATAATCTTGATCATTGTAAAAAAAAATTCAGTATGTGAGAATTGCTGGGTTAGAAAAGTAACCACCCAGATTAATGTAATGTTTATGTGAAATTACTTGGTGCAAACCAAAGAGAAACTGAATCTAAGTTTGGAACGTTGATTCTTACCTACACAGACAGTCGCAAACACAATTCTGGGCATGCTATCTCAGGCATTGAGCGAAGAGAGTCCAGTTTATCACAGGGAAGATTGACCTGCTTGCAAATATCTCGGGTAGAAAGATAAGGTTGCCTTTGTACACCGTAAGACAAAATCGTAAAACATATTTTTAAAGATGTATATAAGGAAATAGTTTCAATCTTCATTACAGATAGCACTTTGAGGAAATGTTATCCAGGACACATTCGCAGCTGAATGCAGATACTATAGAATAATCTCTACAGTGCAAAAGAAGGCCATTTGGCCCATCACATGGACCACAATTCCACACAGGCCTTATTCCCGTAACCTCACATATGTACCCTGTTAATCCTCCTGAAACTACAGGTCAATGTAGCATGGCTAATCAGCCTAACCCGCATCTCTTTGGACTGTGGGAGTAATGATGTAGAGATGCCGGCGTTGGACTGGGGTAAACTCAGTAAAGTTTTACAACACCAATTTTAAATCCAACCAATTTATTTGATAGTAAATCCGCGAGCTTTCGACGCTATGCGCCTTCGTCAGGCAAATGCAGTGTTCTGATCTGCACAGGCACTCATATCCACACAGACAGTTAGAGATTGCTGATTAGAATGCGAATCCTTACATCTAACCTGCTATTCAAGTGTTAAAGTGGCTAACAATGTGTGTGAAGGGAATCCTGATCATTGGTTAGAGAATTGTGTATTTTCTCCAGACAGCACAGTAAGTGAGGTTTTTTGCTAACCCAGGCAAGTTACGGGGGTTACAGATAGTGTGTCATGAAGCCAAGGTCCCTGTTAAGACCGTCCTCATGTGTGCGGAGCTTGGCTATCAGTCTCTGTTCAGCGACTCTGCGCTGTCGTGTATCACGAAAGCCCCCTTGAAGAACATTTACCCGCAGGTCGGAGGCCGAATGCCATGACTGCTGAAGTGTTCACCCACAGGAAGGGAACTGTTTTGCCTGGTGATTGTTGAGCGATGCTCATTCATCCGCTGTCGTAGTGTCTGCATGGTCTCTCCCCAATGTACCATGCTTCGGGACATCCTTTCTTGCAACGTATTAGGTAGACAACATTGGTCGAGTTGCAAGAGTATGTACTGTGTACCTGGTGAATGGTATCCTCACGTTTGATGATGTCGTCCATATCTATGATCTGGCATGTCTTGGAGAGGTTGCTGTGGCAGGGTTGTGTGGTATTGTGGTCACTGTTCTCCTGAAGGTTGGGTAGTTTTCTGCGAACAATGATCTGTTTGAGGTTGTGCGGTTGTCTGAAAGCAAGAAGTGGGGGGGTGGGGATGGCCCTAGCGAGATGTTCATCGTCATCAATGACACATTGAAGACTCCGGAGAAGATGTCGTAGCTTTTCCGCTCCGGGGAAGTACTGGACAACAAAGGGTACTCTGTCCACCTTGTCCCGTGTTCGTCTTCTGAGGAGGTCAGTGCGGTTTATCACTGTGGCACGTTGGAACTGTCGATTGATGATTCAAGCGCCATATCCTGTTCTCATGAGGGCATCCTTCAGCGTCTGGAGGTGTCTGTCACGATCCTCCTCATCTGAGCAAATTCTGTGTATACGGAGGGCTTGTCCATAGGGAATGGCTTCTTTAACGTGTCTAGGGTGGAAGTTGGAGAAGTGGAGCATTGTGAGGTTGTCTGTCGGTTTGCGGTACAGTGAGGTGCTGAGGTGACCGTCCTTGATGGAGATGCGTGTGTCCAAGAATGCCACTGATTCTGGAGAATAGTCCATGGTGAGTCTGATGGTGGGATGGAACTTGTTGATATCATCATACAGTTGTTTCAATGATTGTTCACCATGAGTCCAAAGGAAAAAGATGTCATCAATGTATCTAGTATATAACCTTGGTTGAAGATCTCGTGTAGTGAAGAAGTCTTGTTCGAACCTGTGCATGAGGATGTTGGCATACTGAGGTGCAAATTTGGTCCCCATGGCTGTTCCATGTGTCTGGATGAAAAGCTGATTGTTGAAGGTGAAGACATTGTGGTCCAAGATAAAGTGAATGAGTTGTAAAATTGCATCTGGAAACTGGCAGTTGTTGGCATTGAGTTCTGAGGCAGTTGCAGCAATACCATCGTTGTGGGGGATGTTGGTGTAGAGCGCCGAGACATCCATTGTGACAAGGAGTGTCCCTGGTTCAACTGCTCCATGCGTGTTGAGTTTCTGTAGGAAGTCCGTAGTGTTAAGACAAAAGCTGGGGGTTCTTTGTACAATGGTTTCAGGATGCCCTCGATATAGCCGGAGAGGTTCTCACACAGGGTCCCATTGCCCGATACGATGGGACGGCCGGGTACGTTTGCCTTGTGTATGTTTGGGAGGCAGTAGAGATCTCCAATGCGGGGAGTACTTGGAATGAGAGTCCGGAGGGTGTTCTGAAGGTCCGGATCAAAGGTTTTGATCAGAGTAGGGACTGGTGGTGGGTCTTAACAGGGATCTTGGCTTCATGTCACACTATCTGTAACCCCCGTAACTTGCCTGGATTAGCAAAAAACCTCACTTACTGTGCTGTCTGGAGAAAATACACAATTCTCTAACCAATGCTCAGGATTCCTTTCACACACATTGTTAGCCACTTTAACACTTGAATAGCAGGTTAGATGTAAGGATTCGCATTCTAATCAGCAATCTGTAACTGTCTGTGTGGATATGAGTGCCTCTGCAGATCAGAACACTGCATTTGCCTGACGAAGGCGCATAGCGTCGAAAGCTCGCGGATTTACTATCAGATTGGTTGGATTTAAAATTGGTGTTGTAGAACTTTACTGTGGGAGTAAACCAGAGTACCTGGAGAAATCCATGCGGATATGGGGAAAATGGGCACACTCCACACTGATAGTGATCCCAAGGTTTGAATTGACCCCAGGTCCCTGGCGCTTTGAGAGAGCAGCGCTGACCACTATGCCACCCCAAGATCTATTGGTCAGACAGAACTTGCTCTGGTCATTTTGGTACTAGAGGTCACACACACACACACACACACACACACACACACAACACACACACACACACACACACACACACACACACACACACACACACACACACACACGAAGGTTAAAAAAGAATGAGAAAAATTATTCCAGTTGAAAAGGGGCTGGAGTATTAACAAAGCAGTTTCTGAAACCCAGAGAGAAGACAGTTACTGAGAGTAAAGTATATCAATGTTGCTTGAATAAGTTAATTCCTTAATGTTATTTTAAAATAAGACAGGATAATGGGGCCGGAGGCAACAACAATAAACAAATGAAACCTGGGTCAGAGAGCAAACAAATTTCATTGTACAAAGGGACAATGTATAGTCGATATTATTCACCTGGAATGGTATTGGAGATACAGACCATAGGAGCTTGGATCTCAGAATGTGAAAATTTGAATGCTAGAAGCATGAATCAAATAACTTTTTTCATCAGTAACTTTTCTGAGGCTTCAACGATTGCAAGAGTATGTCATCAGGTTGGCTCTTGGACTTTAACAAAGAAAAGGAAGAGAAAGTAATCAGGTTTAGCAACTGAGAAAAGGCAGGCATCAAAGATTTTGAAATAAAAGCTAACTATACTGCATTTATTACTACTATTATTTGCTGTCACCTTCCTCTCTACTACGTTTCTGCCTTATTGTAATCTCCCGATGAACTTTCTTGCTTGGATTACGCTGCTGTCCCTTCTCCTTCACTCTTTATTGCTCTGGTATTTTATCTCTCCTTTTTTCTTTCCGATGGCAATTTTCTACAAATAAATCTTAGTTTGTGTGACACCAAGCAATTTGACTGTTTCTTCATGTGAGTACTTCAGCATAAATGAAGGGAAGGCATTCATCAGTCTGGCAGCTAGACTGTTATTAGTCATTTTTTGCACAACAAGACGAAAGATTTGCGAGATTAAATGACTAACAAAATCGCAGAGATGTAAGTTTTTTGTTCATATTGTGATGAAGCTGTTAATAGGATGTGGGAAATGCTGTTTGAGATGAGAATAAATAGTTGTACGTTTATCTCTACATTTCCCTCCCTTTTTTGTCCTATTTTTATCAGCCATTTGCACATATCATCTCTATGGGAACACTAACAAAAGGTCTTGCAATGGCCTTAGCCTGAAGTACTTCTGGCTAAAATGCACCAAAACACATTTATCTCATAAAAGCAAAATACTGTGGATGCTGGAAATCTGAAATAAAAGACACAATATAATAGAAATTCTGCGGAATTGTTTCATTAATTCTTAAGAAAGGCAATGGGTCTGACGGGAAATCTTTGGGTGAGATTTTCCGGCCATGCTTGTCCCAAGATCATAAAATCCCACATAAGGTCAACAGACTTTGTATGTTCCTGTCCCGTCCACTATGATTCTCACAGTGAGAGAGATGGGAAAATTCTGCCCTTTGTCTCTCTCCACAGATGCTGCCTTACCCAGTCAGCATTTTGCATTTATGTTATCCGCTCCACTCAACTTTATCCGGCAGGGAGGCTGGGAGCATGAACAGGACAGCATAGGCAGAGTTGAATTTGGAGTTGAAAGAGCATGGATCAGCGTTTCAACATTGAATGGGCAACATTGAATAGGCATGGAGAGGTGGATCTAACCAAGATGAACTTGGGCAGACTTTCTAATGGAGAGAGTATGGTGATAGAGGTCAGCTCAAATCAAGTATAAAGACTGCAATTTGGTTCAGTCGAAGAGAACGACTTGAGTGGGCAATGGAACTGATGATGAAGAATAGAGTCTGTGGTAGTGGACAGGTAATTGTGACATCAGTTTTCCTAATGTTTAACTAAAGTTGTGGCCCATTTAGATTTGAATGTTAGATGAACAAGCAGATGACAAACGGCCAATGGAGGGCATGGGTCCATTTACTATTCCATGGTATTTCTTTATCACTTTAATGTATTAAGCTGAAGTCCTACACAACTTTCAGGTGGATAGAAAAGGTGCATTGCATTATTTCAAAACGAGAAGAAAATTCTTTCAGCATTTTGGCCAATCTTCATCCCTCAATCACTCCCACCAAACCAGATTCATTTTCTCTTGTGTTTACCGACAAAATAACACTTCAAAAGTAACTAACTAACTGTGCTTTCGGAAATTCCTGACTGCACGGCAGATGCAATTTAAATATAGGCCTTATCCCTCTTGACTGAAGAGCAGGAGCTTGGGCTATACAATACAGTACTCCTGTGAGTTTGCTTTCTCTGGCTAAGAGATTGGACAGAAAGACTCCTGGGCGGGAATTTCCCCCGGCTGCAGTTGCCCCAAGACCAGAAAATCCCACCTGAGGTCAATAGACCTTTGCATGATCCGCTACAATTCCCATAGGGGGCAGGACAGGGAAATTGCCCCTCCTGTGTCTTTGATGTTACTGTTGCAATGAATGTGGGCTTCATATTCTCACATTTAGCACAGAATTCAGCAAAAAAGTAGAAGATTGCATGAGGAAGAAAGGTTGAGCAGTTGCACCTTTTGCAGTTTAAAAGAATGTTGAGGGGATCTTATTGAAACATATAAGATCCTGAGGGGGCTTGATAGGTTAGATATTGGGAAGATGTTTCTCTTTGTGGGAAAGACCAGAACTTGGGGATACAGTTTAAAAATAAGAGATCTCCCTTTTCAAACAGAGATGCGGAGGAATTTCATCAGAGGGTTGTGAGGCTGTGGAATTTTCTTCCACGGAAAACAGCAGAGGCTGGATCATTGAATTTATTCAAGGCTCAGTTAATGGAAAGACAAGGCAGCCAAAGGCAATGGCAGGGTGAGAGTGACAAGAAAGGAATTGAGACCACAACTAGAACAGCTATGACCAAGTGGCAGAGAAGGCTTGAAGGGTGAAATGGCCTACTCTTGCTCCAGATGTTCACATGTCAACCAGAAGATGCCAGAGTCTTAATCCTTTGGTGAATTAGCAAGGATACAAACCTGGCTGCTGCTTAATGCTTAGGATATAAGAGTGAAATTGTGAGAGGTCACACCTTGTCTAATGTAAGTGGATCATGGCTTACACCTGTTATGCACATATTCCAGGATACTTTCCAGGTGGGTCCTCCAACACATCAGGATAAATTTTAGTCTGTTATCAAGGTGTAACTTGGTTGGGATCAGTGGAGCACAAATCTTTGTGGTGATTCAGTTTGGATCAATCAGAAGTGAACGTACATTGATTCAATCAACTTGGTCTTAATGTAGTTTGCAGATCAGTTTGATAAGATAACCCACGGTAGGTTCATGAAAAAGATAAGGAGGTCTGGGATAGAAGGAAATTTGGCTGATTGGATAAGTAAATGGCTGTCTCATAGAAGACTGAGGTGGTGGCGGAAGGAAAATTTTCAGACAGGAGGCTAGTTACCAGCGGTATACCACAGGGGTCAGTGCTGGGTCCTCTGCTATTTGTGATTTTTGTCAATGACTTGGAGGAAGAGGCTGAAGGATGAGTTAGTAAGTTTGCTGATGACACCAAGATTGGTAGAGTTGTGGATGAGGTAAAGGGCTCTTGCAGGCTGCAAAGAGACATTGATAGGCTGCAGAACTGGGCCAAAAAGTAGCAGATGGCATTTAACTCTGATAAGTCTGAGGTGATTCATTTTGGTAGGACAAATTTGAATGCAGGTTACAGGGTCAGTGGCAGGGTTCTGAGCAATGTGGAGGAAACAGAGAGATCTTGGGGTTCATATTCACCGACCTCTGAAGGTTGCCGTTCAGGTGGATAGAGCCATGAAGAAGGCTTATAGTGTGTTAGCATTTATTAACAGGGGGTTTGAGTTTAAGAGCCATGGGGTTATGCTGCAACTATACCAGATGTTGGTGAGACCACATTTGGAATATTGTATTCAGTTCTGGTCACCTCATTATCAGAAGGATGTGGAAGCATTGGAGAGAGTGCAGAGGAGATTTACCAGGATGCTGCCTGGTTTGGAGGGTAGGTCTTATGAGGAAAGGTTGAGGGAGCTGGGGCTATAAATAGAGATTTATAAGATGATGAGGGGTATTGATAGATGGACAAACAAAGACTATTTCCTCAGGTGGATGTTACTAGAGGCATAACTATAAGGTTCACGGTGGGAGATATAAGCGGGATGTCTGAGATAGATTCTTCACTCAGAGAGTGGTTGGGGTGTGGAATGGACAGCCTGCTGTGGTAGTGGAATCAGACACTGTTATTGGATAGGCACATGGAGCAAGTGGAATCAGACACTGTTATTGGATAGGCACATGGAGCACGTCAGAATGATAGGGAGTGGGATAGTTTGACTTTTGGTTTGGAAATAGCTCGGCATAACATTGAGGGCTGAAGGGCCTGTACTGTGTTGTAAAGTTCTATGTTCTAATTGAATCATTAATAAATAAACCTCTGATTTGATTGAAGTTGAGAGAAGCTGAACACAATGACCAATTCCATTGGTATCAAACTAGTGAGTGTAATCAGCAATTAGAATCAGTCTGAATTAAGTTGAATAATTAAATAGTTTTATCCAGCCCAGTTGATAATGAATGATCAGCAAATTGATACAAGTGAATAGGAAGTGGTTAGTAATGGCCAATTGGCTTGGATCATGTTGACAACTTTGGTTAGTGCCCATGGTGTTCAGTTTGTGCTAAGCATTGCCTATGGCTCAGGAAGTCATTCAGGCATGGCAGTCTCTGTCACATTTGCTGCACAGCATGTCACTGGCCTGGGAAGCTACACAATTAGCTCGTTTCTGTTATCTCTGAGTCCTTTTCTCAGTTCTGGGATTTTCATTTCTGCTCATCTCTTCCAATGTCCTTCCAAACAGTCAGGCTCCAGAGATCACACCTGTCAGGAACTGTCTCCCATTGTCAGTCTTATTGCCCACCATCATCCTATCTCACTTGTCCTTGTAGCACAATAAGCAGTGTCACAACATTAGGTTAAAGTCCAACATATTTATTCGGTAGCACGAGCGTGTGCTACCAAATAAACTTTTTGGACTTTAACCTGGTGTTGTGAGACTACTTACTGTACTTATCCCGGTCCAATACCAACAACTCCATGTCCTTATAGCAGAGGGCGGGCACCCACAAAGTCGTGATCCAGTGGCCAATTCAATATACAGAATGTTTTTGTGTATATCATCCATCTCTTGAACACAGCTGAGCCAGCATAGACATTGTTGAATTAGTGTTGACTGTATGCCGATGGAATTAGCATGCTCCAAGACCTCTGAATTGATGACTTTGTCCTGCCACAGGATGCTGAAGACATGCTTGAGACAGCAAAGGCAGGAACTGTTTCTCCTGCCTAGCAGATGTTGTTTAGGTGTCACCATTGTAGGGAAGATGCTGAGGACACAGGCTTGCTAGATTTGCAGTATAGTGTCCTCAGTCAAGTTGCGGGCAAACCACACATTCCTATTCAGCTCAGACATAATAGTTGCAACTTTTGGGATGTGTGTGCTAATTTCAACATTGAAGATAGATTGCTGATGATTATGGTGCAGATACACCCACAGTTTTGTTAGGAATTCCAAGATTTTGACTCAACAATAGTGAAGGAACGGTAATATATTTCAAAATCAGGATGGAGAGTAGTTTGGAAGGGAACTTCCAAGTGATGGCTTTCCCATGTATCTGCTGCTGCTCTTGTTTTTCTATTGGTAGTGATTCCGGATTTGGAAGGTGCTGCCTAAGGCACCTCGGTGAATTCCTGCAGTGCACCTCGTAGACGGTACATTTGGCTGCTGCTGTGTGTTGGTTTTGGAGGGAGTAAATGATTATGGATGAGATGCCATTCAAGTGAGCTGCTTTATCCTTTATGGTGCCAAGCTTGAGTGTTGTTGTGAAATTGCTTGTGAAATGGACACAATGTGTGGAAGAGGAAAAACCAGCAATAAAGTTTGGGCCAAGGCCAGATCTTGCTCCTCCTGGGCTGGACCGGAGTTCCCGATGGGCCGTATTCATGGGCGCCTGAGAAAAGGCAACTGTGCTGAGCGGGTGCCGGAGCTCCGGTCTACCTGGCTGTTGTGCTTGAGTATCTGATTGCTGAAATCCTCGGGCTGGCCGGAAATGCGGCCCAGGACGTCAAGAAGACCTACATCATCCCTAAGCACCTGCAGCTGGCAATCCACAATAACAAGGAGCTGGGAGGGGTGATCATCACCCAGAGTGGGGTGCTGTCTAATATCCAGGCCGCGCTGCTGCCCAAGAAAACTGCCTCTGGGATATCCCATCTCACCCATGTCTTGTAGAGTGGGGAGTCAGGAGATTAGTTACTCATTGCAGGATTCCTGGCTTCTGACCCTCTCTTGTCACCACAGTATTTATATGGTTGACCGAATTAAGTTTCTGATCAATGGTAAGCCCCAGAATCGTGATGATGTTGGATTTAGTGATGGTAATGCCATTGAATGTCAAGCAGCGATGTTTATATTCTCTCTCTTGTTGGGGATGGCCATTGCCTGGCACTTGTGTGCCACAAATGTTACTTATCAGCCCCAGCCTGGATATTGTTCAGGTCTTACTGAATTTGCATGTAAACTGCTTCAGTTTCTGAGGAGTGACGAATGATACTGAACATTGTGCAATCATCAGAGAACATCCTCAATTCTGATCAAATGATGGAGGAAAGGTTATTGATGAAGAAGTTGAAGATGGTTGAGCCTAGGACATTATCCTGAAGACCTCCTGGAGCTGAGATGACTGATCTCCAACAACCACAGGCTTTATGCTAGATATGAGAGTTTTCCCCTTAATTCCCATTGATTTCAATTTTGTCAGGGTGTCACACTTAGTCAAATACTGTCTTGATGTCAAGGAATGTCTTCAGCTTAGATCTGCAGTGCGGCAAGGGGAACATGGGTAAATACATTTCTATCAAAGCTCAGCTGGGAAATGCCTTGATTGTTGTTGTAATCACCTGCGGTCACCTTTGTTCTTATACCAGGTCGCATCATCCACATCCTGTGGCACTATCCCTTCTTTCAGGAAAGATAGAGAACTTCATGCAGATATTGCAGGAGAGCAGCTTTTCCATTTGTGGTTAGTGATAGCCAATTGTTTTGGGTCAGTAGAAACAGTCAGAAGACTCACAATGCCAGGTTAAAATCCAACAGGTTTATTTGGTAGCATGAGCTTTTGGAGCGCTGCTCCTTCATTAGGTGAGAGAGCAACGATCTAAACGCTCATGATTCCAACTAAACCTGTTGGACTTTAACCTAGTGTTGTGGGACTTCTTAGTGTTCCCACTCTAGTCCAATGCCGGTACCTCCACATCATGATTAATAGGAAGTGTGTGCTTTGGACCAATAGGAAGTGAGTATGATTAGCAATAGCTGATCAGTTTGGATTAGTAAGGGGAGACCATGCTATTTAATTCACAATGGAATTGTAACTGGTTGGAGAAATCAGTAGATTAACCCTGAACTTGTGTACAGAGGAGCCTCTGAAACTGTTTCTTGCTTTCCTCACACACCACAGCTTTGATAAGTGCTGGCAGCTGGTGCACATGCTCAATCAGATGTACATAAAGTGGTGGTATAACAAGGACAGATTGAGAGGCTTTGACCCACAAATGTAACCAAATGGCCATGTTTCTTCATATAACATAATTAATTACCTTAGCATTTGCATAGATTTCTGAAAAGAAAGCCAAATCTTTGTCTGTAGGACTACAATAATAATTACAAATGAAAAGTGCAGTTTAATTTTTGTAAAGAATGATAGGTCTTGTTAAAAAGGTTTGCATGTAAAGCTTTAATTGGCTGTCAAGGTTTTTTGAACAGTGAGCAAAATAGCAGAATTCTCAACTGCATTCAATTTCCATTGGAGTTTCTCTCATTTTGAATATTTATGTAAATGGATATGAAAAGAGAAAGGAAATTTCACCACAAATAATTATATTTGTTTTCCATTTCCTAACTTTTCAGAAGGAGGTAAATGAGTTCAGTTAAGAGCATTTCAAAGAGTGGCCCTCCTGCTTTGCTGTAGGATTAAGTGTTTTTTGGGATGGTTTTCAATTTTGCCAATGGCCATGGAGGTAAATACATTGATAAATCCAGCACTGTGTTTTATAAACCAGGTGGGTTCCACAGTCCATCCCATTCTGGGTGCAGTTAGTTATTCCCAGCCAGGATAGCAGTTGGAGCCCAACAAATATTGGAATATAGGGATAAAAATCAGGCAAAGCTGTCATTCCTGTTTGCTGCTCAGTAACCCTTCACTCAAACCAGCCCCCCTTCAATCACTCAAACCAACCTCACATCCACCATGCGAACCAACCTCCTGTCCATCACTGAAGCCAGTCTCCCATTCACCATGCAAACCAGCCTCCTGTCCATCATACAAACCAGTCTCCCATCTATTGACTCTGTTTACACTTGCCGCTGCCTTGGAAAAGCAGTCAACACAGAGAATGTGATAAAGAAAGCATATGGTATGTTAGCTTTCATAGGAAGAGGTATAGAATACAAGAGTAGGAGTCTAATGTTGCAAGTGTATAGAACGTTAGTTAGGCCTCACTTGGAGTACTGCGTCCAGTTCTGGTCGCCTTACTACCGGAAGGATGTGGAGGCCCTGGAGAGAGTGCAGAGGAGATTTACCAGGATGCTGCCTGGTATGGAAAGGCTGTCTTACGAGGAAAGATTGAACGCACTGGGGTTGTTTTCCCTTGAAAGACGTCGGCTGAGAGGGGATCTATTAGAGGTATATAAGATTATGAGGGGTATAGATAGAGTAAATGGTGGTAAGCTTTTTCCACCATTAGATTCGGATAGAATGAGGGGTCACGGCCTTAGGGTGAGGGGGGCTATGTATAAGACGAATATTAGAGGGCATTTTTTCACACAAAGGGTAGTGGGGGTGTGGAATGCACTGCCGAGTAAGGTGGTGGGAGCAGGCACGCTAGGGTTGTTTAAGGATCTCTTGGACAGCCACATGAGCGGTCTGCAGATAGAGGGATATAGTAGGACTGTTTAAATATCCTATTTGTTTCCACAGGATGTTCGGTCCACCTTGTTGACCAACAAGGGCATGCATGCGGCAGGTCGTGCAAGAGCTGCTCTTGGATGTTACTTCAGGAGTGGCCTAGTGCTTCACGTCGTTAGTGTATGCTTAAACTGGACCATCTGATGGGCACCATGACAGCTCAGGGACTATTGCTGTTGCTGTGCAGACACATGGATTTGGGCCTGTGTCTGCGGGAGTTTGCGCGTTCTTCCCGTGGTTGTGTGGGTTTTCTCCGGGTGCTCCGGTTTCCTCCCATATCCCAAAAATGTGCTCTTAGGCTGATTGGGTAACAAATTGGTCCCTATATGTCATTAAGACGTTAGGACGGCAGCACAGGCTCGTTGGGCCGAAGGGCCTGTTTCCGGTGCTGTGTTGTTCTTTATTCTTAACATAATTAAGGACCCCACTCATCCCAGGTATACTCTCTTCCACGTCCTTCCGTCAGGATAAAGATTCAAAAGTCTAAAGACATGTACCAACTGATTCAAAAACAGCTTCTTCCCTACTGCTATTAGACTTTTGAATGGACCTGTCTCGCATTAAGTTCATCTTTCTCTATACCCTAGCTATGACTGTAACACCACATTCTGCATTCTCTCCTTTCCTTCCCTATGTATGGTATGCTTTGTCTGTAAAACACACAAGAAACTTTTCACTCTGTACTAATACATATGACAACAATAAATCAAATCAAATCAAATGATGTTTGGTGTAGATGTATGGATATTGGTGGATTAGGCTCAGTGTGCCTCCTATTTCCATTGCTTCTCCCATTCCTCACTCTGTAGTTCCTTCATTAATGTATGTTTTTTACATGCTGCCACCATGTTCTAAGATGGTCCTTCTCTCTTGGACTCTAGGCATTGTACTCGTTAGTCAGACTACTGTCATATTTCAGTATGCACTGAATATTTGTTTATCAATACAACATTTAAACAAGATACAGATTAGGCATGTTGCTCCGAGGCACGGTGTTCCAACTCTCTTGAGACAGCCTTGACACATGACTGGCTGAAGTCAGTGGAACAGTTGTCTACGTCATATATTAGCATATCCCATCTGTTAACCCTTAGTACTACATTGAGAGGAAATAAAGGTTTGGGGAGTGTGGTGGACAGAGGGTCATTAATACCTCGTTGGGTTGTCCGTTTCCCTTCCATCCAAAAGCCAGGAGGAGCCCATTGTAGCAAAAACAAAAAGTCCTGGAAATATACAGTATCTGAAACAGTGTCTGTGGGGAGGCAAACAGAATTAACGTTTCAGGTCAATGACCTTTGTGGGAAATAAGAGATTTAATAGTTTATAAACTGGTACAGATTTCTGACAGCCAATTAATTACTTTTGTAATATAGTCACTGTCGGAATTACATAGAAAGCACTGCACATAAACAAACCATTCTGCCCAAATCGTTATGTGCTGATAATGTAAGAAATGTATGATGGTTTCATAACAGCAAGATCCATCAAACAGCAATGTGATATTGACCAGATAATCTGTTTGAGTGTTACTGAGGGATAAATATTGTCCAGAACACAATGGAGAAATCCACTGCTGTTCTTCAAATAGCACCACAGATTCATTTCCATTCTCCTGAGAGGGCAGCTATACATCTTATCCAAAAGACAAGAATTCCGTTTTACTAAAAGCTTCCACAACTATTTCCCATTTTTGGGGCACATGGTGTAGCACTTTCAAGTAATGTTAAATACAAAACGATTCAAAATGAAATATCCTGCAAGTGCAATTTCACAGTTGAACTCCAGATTCAAAAGGATAAGAATAATTGTGACCCATTTAACTCATTCTTCTTTCAATACTAACTGCAGTTCCCCTTTCCCCCGCGCTGTCCAAGCATCTAATTGAATCAGTCGCTTACTAGTACAGAACTTGAACATTGCTCAATAGGGAGGCATGCTGCTGAAGATATTTGTATTGCACTCTTAGAATCATAGAATCCCTACAGTGCAGAAGGAGGCCATTCAACTTATCAAGTCTTGAACTGACCACAATCCCAGCCATGCCCCATTCCCATAACCTCACATATTTACCCCACTAATCCCCCTGTCGTCAGGATCAATTTAGCATAGCCAGTCAACCTAACCTGCACATCTTCGGCAGGAAACCAGAACACCGGAGGAAACCCATGCAGACATGGGGAGAACATGCAAACTTCACCCAGATTGAACCCAGAGCCCTGACACTGTGAGGCAGCAGTGCTAAACACTGTGCCACTGTGCTACCACTCGTCAGGACAAGTGCAGGTTTCAAACCATTGCAACAATTTATGCTGCAGAATTTTGTTTTTATATTCGTTCATAGCATGTGAGTGTTGTTGGCTAGGCCAGCCGTTGTCACCCATCCCTAATTACCTTGAAAAGTGCCTTCTTGAACCACTACTATCCATGTATTTGTAGGAACACTCACAATGTTGTTAGAAAGGGAATTCCGAGATTTGGATCTCATGACAATGAAGGAAAGCAATATACTTTCAAGTCAGGATGATGTGTGACTAAGGAACTTTCAGGTGGTAGTGTTCCCCTGCATCTGCTGCTCTTGTCATTCTAGATGATAATGGCCGAGGGTTTGGAAGGTGTTGTTGAAGGAGCTTTGGTGGATTGCTGCAGTGTAAGTTGTGGACGTTTCACTCGGCTATTGCTGCATGTTGATGTTGATGCTCAAGCCTGGTGACTTCTTTTTAATTGATTGGGAGATTGGGGAGCCTATAGCTTGCTATTGCTTTCTCCATAGCAAAACCACAGCCAATCAGATTCAATTTGCCAACCAACCAACATCCTTTCTCCTCTAGTACAAATTGTCATGTTTGTTTGAAATATGGAATTCTTCTGTTTGCCCTGGGCACAAGATGAAACTTTGCTTTAGCACTATCTATCTGAATGGTGAGTGATTTCAGAGATCTGCCTAACGTGAGGAACATTTCAACCATTGATATCTTTACATGAAGCACCATCTGAGAACTTGAGAATTGTATTTGCAATAAAGGTACCATAGACATGTGGAAGATCTTTTCAGTCCCATGGATCACCATTGATCAAATCCTGGCCAACTCTGAACTTTACATTTACATTTCAGTGCCAGAGATAATATGCAGTAGTGGGACAGCACAACACAACACAACAAAATGGCAGCCCGGAAACAGTCAACCTATTGAGTATGACATTCAAACAGGTATTTTTTTCATCATTGTGATTTGTTTGCTGAACTTTTTTTAACACATTTTAATAGTACATTTGGAGTGATGTTCATTTATCCAAAAGTACTTTATATGTTCCCTCTCCTGATTCCCCGATCTTGCCATTATATTTGCTCGTTAGTAGTCTTTTAACACAAGTAGTCACTGAATGTCATTACGAATGTCATCTATCAAAAAGTCAGAGTGCTTCTTTGGAGAATCAGAGCATGCTATAGCACAGAAGCAGGCCCATTGTGTCTGTACCAGCTCCCAGTTAGTCCCACTCCCTTACTCTTCCTCGGAGCCCCGCAGATGTTTCTCTTTTAAATGTTTATCCAATTCTCTTTTGGACGTCAATATTGAATCTGCTTCTGCCATCCTTTGTCAGTTTAAATTTGCAGGGCAATTTGCCCTGTTAAAAAAATGTTTCTTCCTCCCAAAATGAGTCACTTCACCGTGTTAAATTTTAAATAATCTCCGTATTAAATTTTATCTGCCTGCATATACCCATTTCACTCATCTTCAGAAAGTCTGTTATCATCCTCAGGACTATTTAATACATTTCTAAATTTTTGTATCCTGTGGTAATTTTGAAATGATGCACTTTGGTCTAGTTAATCAAACGTAACTTGTCTTTAACAAATCTGTGCCACCTTGCATTAATAAACCCATTATTTTCTAAATACCAATTAAACTTTCTCAGATTGCTGTTAGTAAAAGTTCTCCCACTAACAACATCAGGACTATCCCTCTGTCCTTTTATGAACAGGGTAGCATTTGCAACCCTTCCATGTTCTGGCAAATCCCCTCTATCTGAAGATGATTGGAAGATTTTGACCAGAACCTCTACAATTTCCAGGTTCACTTCCCTCAATAATTCAGAGGACTCCAAGTAGACAAAGTGATTTTCCTACTTTGAGCAATGCCACCTTTTAACTACCTCCTCTTCATCTATTTTTATCCTCCTGATTTTTGAACATCTTTACTGGGACGTTGGTAACATCTTCTTCCTTAGTGAAGATTTCAATTGCATAATTATTCCAATTTTACCAATAGCAGCCAAACGCAATGCAGCCAGGGTTTAGTGATCGAGCAGGATGTCCTGCTGCCAGGACTGAAACAGAATTCAAGTCCATACGGGCTGTTGGCAAGACCTGGGGCAGCATCTTAAAAGATAGCTGCCAGCACTGCCATCCAATAAAGAATGGCAGCCCACTTCCTGAGAGCTGCTGGCCGAATCAGAGGGCTGACAGTTCAACACCCAGACTGGACCATATAAAACAATGACATATAACCCAGAACAGGTCAAGCGTTAGGAATCCTATGGTGAGTAACACACCTCCTGACTTGCCAAAGCTTGTCCACTATCTAGAAGGCAAATTGAAGACTGCAGTGGAATACTCTCCACTTGTCTGGATGAATGCAACTCTAGAAACATTCAAGAGGTTTGATTTCAACTAGGACAAAGCAGCCTGCTGATTGGCACCCCATCCACAAACATTCACTCCCATCGCACAGTGGCAGCGGTGTGTACTATCTACAAGATGCACCACAGGAAGTCACCAAGGCTCCTTGGACAGCACCTTCCAAACTCATGTCACTGCCCTTAGATCAAAATTGCGTCAAAGTTCTGGAACTTCCTCTCTAACAACATTATAGGTGTACCTACACCACTTGAGCTACAGCAGTTCAAGAAGGTAGCTCGCCACTACCTAGAATCATAGAATTGCTGAAGTGCAGAAGGAAGCCCTTTGTCCCATCAAGCCTGTACTGACAACAATCCCACCCAGGCCCCATCCCCAAACCTCACACATTTACCCTGCTAATCCCTCTGACACCAAGGGTTAATTTAGCATACCCAGTCAACCTAACCTGCATATCTTTGGACTGTGGGAGGAAACCAGAGCACCTGGAAGAAACTCACACAGACACAGGGAGAATGTGCGAACTCCACATAGTCACCAGTGCCAGAATTGAACCTGCATTCCTGGCACTCTGAAGCAGCAGTGCTAACCACTGTGCCACCATGCTGTCCTTCTCATGGGCAATTACAGTTGGATAATAAATGTTGACTTAGGCAGTGACACCTACATCCAATAAATTAATGAACTTAGTAAAAGCACCACAAATCAAGGGCGCCACTGCTGAGGCTACAGGAAGAACAAATACAAGATAATTTGACAATGCTGGGATTCGGGAAGTCCTAGCCATTGGAGGATGTGCCCTCCAGCAGTACAAATGACGTGTGTGTGGCCATCGCCAGTGGTGGGGGGTGCCAGGGTAAAGTACCTCTATGGGCTGGCTTCCCTTTCTGGGAATCTGCTGGGAGGCTGCCAGGATTACCAACATGGTGGCAGGCCCTTCTCATTGTAAAATGCGGGATGTGGCTATTATTTAACCATATAATTGGTTTCATTGGCCCTGACCAAAGCTTGCAGCCATGCCAATGAAGTTGCTGCCATTAGTAATACCCAGTGGTGGAGGGAGGATGTCAGACTTTCGTCCCAATGCCTTCAACCGCCATTCTACGAGGCCTTCCGCCTCCTCTCACAGAGAGCTAGCAATATTCATCCTGTAATATAAACCCTTCAGTCTCTTCACATGTTGGTGATGTGCTCGAGGCCTTTTCAGATCAGAACTGTAAACTGAAGATGACATGAAGGAGATACAGATTTATTGCTGCACGTTGGTCACGACAGAGTCATAATCATTAATAGAATACTAAATAAAGATATAAAATAAACTAGAGTGCAAACCAGCTTGCACTTTCCTGTGGTCAGCTCACACCTGGAGAGCGACATGCAATTTTACCGGCACATCTGCCCGCAGTTTGTATGATCCCATCCAAGGCTAACAGAGAATGCTGATCTCTGAACCTCGCCCACCTCAGAAATTGGGGCGGGCGTGCTGGTAAAATTCCAGCAGTTTCAATTACCAAAATACAAGAAGCCCTAAAACCAATGGAGAGAAGAGTCACAAGGCTGTTGTATGCATCAGAGAACTAAGTGTGAGCGAAGACTGGAGAAACGTGCCATTGTTGCTCTTAAAAAGGACCTAGAGGTGTTATCACACAAATACTTAAATTAACAGACAAATAGGTGAATCAAAACACTGTATCAGAAGCAGAAGATGGCACAAGGTCAAATCAAAGAACAACAATATTAGGACTGATATAAGAAACTACTTCACACAAGCAGGAATATTTCCCCTGAGGAGTGTGGAGGTGAAAATCCAGAAACCATTCAGAGAAATATTTGAAGCAGAGGCTTAGCTACAGGGCAATGAAGAGAGAATGGGGACTGGGATTAATCTGGGATTAGTAAAATAAAACTGACATCACCAAGACCTTCTGCTGTGCTTTAAACGGTTTCACGATACAGGGTAAGGACTGTAAGCCTTTTCTGCATGGATGTGTTTAGATGGACCGTATAATCTTTTTCATCTATATCTGTCTTGTAATCTTACCATCATGTCCAGTTTATTATTTTGATGCGAGTTTGCCACTTGTAGCACTTCCTTCTCCAAGTGTGGAGTCGATCTCTTCATTTTGTTTTTTTGGTTTAAACTCTCTGCATTGTTCCTAATAGCCTGGTTGTTACCATGACTATCTCAAAGGGTTAACCCTTGCTAGACGATGTTCTACATTATGTTGGATGGTTGGGAGGTGAGCTTCAAGCCTCGAAACTGATTAGAAAATCTATGTGTTGTGGTTGAGAGATCAAGGGGAGAAGTTGATGAATGTCATAGCAAAGGTTGGCAGCATGGGAGGGGAGTGCCCCGCATCCCAGTCTCTGATTCACTGATCAAGGTTGCTCTCACTTCATTAACTTTCTGCTAAGCCTCACGCTCAGTGTGAGCCGAGTTCAATTTTCAAGCCTATCAGTGCAATCTGGTTGCATTCCCACACACTTTTACTGCTTTACTATCTTTGAACATCTCATGCACAAATATTGTACCATTTAACCCTTTCAGTAGTTTTGTTTGGGACAACTCATGTTTATTAATTGATAAACTATATGTATTCAGCCAGGCGAGTTATTATTCGTACTAGAATGTGAATGTTTCTCTCTCTCTCCAAAAGACTCAGAGTGCAGGCTACTGGTCTGAATAATTCTACATGATACAGAGACATAATCTGTAGTTTGAGTTTATTCAGTAAAACATTAAAATGATCTCCATTGTGCCAATAAATAGACTGCTCTGTTAAGCTTGCAAATTTCTTATGGCCCAAAAAATAAGGGATAAAGAATTTTCCTATGGAATGATGAGAAAAAGAGCTCAAATATTTCTCAAACCGTCCTGAGAGCAGTCGGATGATGTCTGCAGTATCTCATCCGGCACTGACCACACAAATTTCTGGCATCATTTGTAGCAGTTGAAAATATCTCCGCCGTATAATCATATTCCTCCCGTATCCTCCTTATTTGTTTAGTCTCTTGCTTTTTTTCAAATTCATCACAACCAGAGATTAAACCTGATGCAGACTTTAGCAAAGAACTGGCACAGATGCAATGGAAGAAAGAACTTGCATTTATTAAGCACCTTTCATATCTCAAAATGTCTCAGTACCAGTAGAATGCAACCACTATTGTAATATGGGAACTGTGGCAACTGCTTTGCATACAACAGGGTCTTGTGCTTTCTTTCAGAAATTTTTCTACCAGATTTTTTTCCCTCCTGCAGAAGATATTAACTTCTTGCCAGCGCTCAGTACCATGGCTGTCATCTAGTATCTCACCCAAATAGCCATTCTTCACGTATGAGCCAAGGCAGTGGTTTGGTGAACATAATAACTAAGTCACATCACATCGTAGAAACTAGAAGCAGGAGTAGGCCATTTGGCCCTTCGAGCCTGCTTTGCCATTCATCTTGATCATGGCTGATCATCGAATTCAGTATCCTGATTGTCCCTTCTCCCCCCATATCCCTTGATCCCTTTAGCCCCAAGAGCTATATCCAATTTCTTCTTGAAGTCAGACAATATTTTGGCCTCAACTACTTTCTGTGGTAGTAAATTTCACACATTCATCACCCTCCAGGTGAAGAAATTTCTCCTCATCTCAGTTCTAAAAGGTTTACCCCTTATCCTGAAACTATGACCTCTAGTTCTGGACTCCCCCGCTCTTGGGAACATTCTCCCTGAATCTACCCTGTTAGAAGTTTATAAGTTTCTATGAGATCCCCTCTCACACACATCACTAGATAGCAATCAGGAATACAATAACACCAGCTGGTTTCATCATTCTTGAGGACAATCTTCTCCACCACATTTGAGATCAACAGCTTCACCAAGGTTGGAAGTCAAACCTAGTGTATGTATTAGTAAAGAACTGGCACCGATACAATAAAAGAAAGAAGTTGGATTTATCAGGCGATCCCATCATGCTTCAAAAGCAAGGAAACAATTGTAATGCAGGGAATGTGGCAGTAAATGTTTCACACAGCAAAGAGCAATGAGGTAGATGACCAGGTGATCTATTTGTAGTGATGCTGGTTGAGGGTCAAATGTTGACCAGGTATTGGAGAAATCTCCCTGCAGTTCTTCAGATAGCGTTACATCCAGCTTGAGAGAGGGGCCTCAGTTAAATGTCTCGCCTGAAAAACAGCACCTAAGACAATGCAGCGATCCCCTAATCTATAGTCTTAGCTGTGTGGAAGAGCAGAGGGATCTTGGCATCCAGGTCCATAAGACTCTCAAATCGGCCTCCCAGGTGGAGGATGTGGTTAAGAAAGCTTACGGTGTACTGGCCTTCATTCATCGAGGGATTGAGTTCAGGAGTCAGGAGGTAATGCTGCAGCTTTATAGGACCCTTGTCAGACCACACTTGGAGTACTGTGCGCAGTTCTGGTCGCCTCACTATAGGAAGGACGTGGAAGCTATTGAAAGGGTGCAGAGGAGATTTACAAGGATGTTGCCTGGATTGGGAGGCATGCCTTATGAAGACAGGTTGAGGGAGCTGGGACTGTTCTCCCTGGAGAGACGAAGGTTGAGAGGCGACCTGATAGAGGTTTACAAGATGTTGAGAGGAATAGATAGGGTGGACTCTCAGAGACTATTTCCCAGGGCTGAAATGGTCGCGACGAGAGGGCACAGATTTAAGGTGCAGGGAAGCAAGTACAGAGGGGATGCTAGGGGAAAGTTTTTCACTCAGAGGGTGGTGAGTGAATGGAATCGGCTGCCATCAGTGGTGGTCGAGGCGAACTCGCTGGGGTCTTTTAAAAGACTTCTGGATGAGTATATGGGATCCAATGGGATTGGGGATTATAGATAGGTCTATGGCTGGGTAGGTTTTTGATGTGTTCGGCACAACTTGTGGGCCGAAGGGCCTGTTTGTGCTGTAGTGTTCTATGTTCTATGTTCTATACTGGTGTGTCAGCCTGTCTGCTCAAGTTTCTGGAGTGGAACTCAAACCTACAAACTCAGATGAGACTGTTGGAGCTGGGGAGGATTGCTTGGACTCCAATTCTTCAGTGAAACCTTCTGTTCTGTGTGATTGGGGCCAGCAGAATCTGTCATAACAATCAGAAGAAGTTTTTATGTCAGGATATTTGTCAGTGTTGGAGAGATGAAAATGTAGAACAGGAGGATGTGGATACAAAAAAATTCTCTATTAATAATCAAGCACATTGTCAATAGTTTTGTGTTCCAAGGGTAAAATGTTGGTGTTATTTTCTCATATTTCCTCTCAGTACAGCCCTGTGCTTTAAATTGGAGTCAACATGTCCACAGTGTAAACACTGGTTTGCTGGGTGGTTGTATCTTGGGGTTTTTTTTGTTTTAAATTACAACATTTCAGAAAGTACGTGGTATTTAGTGAATGAAAGCGATCTAATGCAATTAGAACTTTAACAAAGTAACTCAATAGATCTCTGTAATTAGCAAAAAAAAACAACATTCAAGCGATAACTTCGTGGAGGTTTAGCACCAATTTGCGAACATCTGTGCCAGTCCTGGGTGGATAGGTGGTTAACGATGTATAGCTTAGGAAAATTGTGTGTAATTATATGTCTGTGACCTAAAGCTTGCTGAGGCAAATTGACAAACTATGAACCTGATATCCCCAGCAGGATTTCCCAAACATTGGGTTTCTATCTATAAATGTTTTATTGCAAAGGAGATATGGGGGTGGAATTTTACTGGTGCACCCGCCCTGGAACTGGGGTGGGCGACGCTCATAGATCAGCATTCCTCATTGGTCTTGGGTGGGATCTTTCAAGCCTTGGGCAGGCGAGGTGGTAAAATTCCGATAGAGATGTTCATTCTGAGGAATGGAACATTTCCCACAAAAGCATCAGTAGTTCCTGATCAGATGTGCTGCGGGAAGCTGTCTCCACACTGTCCAGCAATGTTTCTCAATCTTGTCAGGGGAAAAGGGTTTAAAGTTTATGTATTAGTCACAAATGCATTAACATTGCAACGAAGTTACTGTGAAATTCCCCTAGTCACCACACTCCAGCACTTATTCAGGTCAATGGACCTAGCCAGCATGTCTTTCAGAACGTGAGAGGAAACCAGAGCACCGGGAGGAAACCCGCAAAGACATGTGGAGATCGAGCGAGTGACCCAAGCCAAGAATTGAACCTGAATCCCTGGCGCTGTAAGGCAGCAGTGCTAACTGCTGTCCTACCATGCCACTATTTTCCTGGATGCCCCTGGCTGCACCATGGTGACAGTATTCTTCTACCCACAGCAGCCAACATGTATCCTCTCAATGAGATTTGTGTTCTCAGCCAAATTTGGGGCAGTTTTATGCTGGGAACTGGCAGAGATTGGCATGCCCTGTTATCCTGACCAGTTCTGTCAATAGAACATGAGGATATCAGATGGAGTCTGTACAGCTTCAATATGTCTAAAGCAAAAGCAGCAAGCAATTTCCCCAAAAGCCAGTCTTAGGTGAACAGAAGTTGGCTTTTAACAAGAATTTACTGTAGCCTGTACGTTTCTGTGCTGACACTGTGTCCTGTGGAATAACACGTGGCAGAGAGATAATAAAAAGCAGCGATCCACAGTTTCTGTTTTGTGACCTCAGGATAAACCAGTTTTGTTTACATAATCTTGATGCGAAAATATAACATTTCTTAGTCACAGGACACCCAATTCTAACTAAATATGGTGCAGAAATGTATAATGAATTATTTTATTTGTACCTCACATTACTGATTAATAATTTAGGAATGATTCCCTTTGATTTAACTCAATTTATTTTAAACATTTGGATGAGAGACTGTTGACCCCAGGCGAATACATGAACAAGATGGGAATGAAAGGATGTGGACTCCGTAAGTGCATACGGTTTTAGTTTAGGCAGGCATCACAATCGGCGTAGGCTTGGAGGGCTGAAGGGCCTGTTTCTGTTCTGGACTGTTCTTTGTTCTTTGATTCAGAGCGCCAATGTTCTCCACCTTGGAAGAGTAAATGGCACCTTCATCCCAAGTGACAGAAGCACTTTGATTTCTGTTTGAAATCACTAGTTGAGTTCTAGAATTCTAGAGCCCAACCTGTCCTGGTCCCCCCATGCAGACATTATAGTGAAAAAAGTTCACCAATGCCTTGCTTTCTCCGAAGACTGGGAAAATTTGGCATGTCAGCTACGACTCTCATCAACTTTTACAAATATGCCATGGAAGGCATTCTTTCTAGTTGTATCACTAGTATGGCTCCTGCTCTGCCCAAGACTGCAAGGAAATACAAAAAGTCGTGAATGTAGCCCAATCCATCACGCAAACAGCTTCCCATCCAATGACTCCATCTACATTCCCCACTGCTTCGGCAAAGCAGCCAGCATAGTTAAGGACCCCACGTGCCTCAGATTGTTTCTTCCACCCTTTTCCATCAGGAAAAAGAAAATCTGAGGTCACGTACCAACGGACTCAAGAACAGCTTCTTCCTGGCGGCCATAAGACCTTTGTATGGACTTACCTCTCATTAAGTTGATCTTTCTCTACATTCTAGCTATGACTGTAACTCTACATTCTGCACTCTTTAATTTCCTTCTCTATGAATGGTATGCTTTGTCTGTGTAGCTCGCAAGAAGCAATATTTTTCACTGTATGCTACTACATTGACAATAATAAATCAAATCAAAAAGAAGTGCTCTCAGCTTAGAATACAGTAGCTCTAATAATGTTTGCATAGCCCTAATGCCAAATATTCTAAAAGTGGATTGGAGAAACATTTCACTCATGGTATCATGGACAGACCCAGTGTATTATTGCAGCAATACAAACAAAAAATTCTAGTCTGATCTTCCATCTGTGCTCGTTAGCTGATTTTGCCTAGACAGCAGGCAGGATGTTACAATTGGTCTTGAGATATGTAGTCAGTAAAGAGGAGAAATCAGTTGTAAAGGTGTGGCAATGGGAGTGATGCTTTTCTCATATGAGTATCCTTCCAAAACTGACTGCTCATTTAAGGATTGGCGTTTGAGTGAGGTACCAAAACTTGGCTGGCGCTCAATCCATTGCATGAGTCATGATATCTCAGACTGGATAGTTGGGAATTAGATAGAGAGAGATATCAGCGTTGGCTAATGAGTTTCTGTAAGCCTTTTCATATCCAGGATTCCAAGCAGTGTCAATTCCAAGGTAGGGAAGTGTTATGGTTTAAAATCCGACCACTCCCTACAGGACAAAGGGAAAAAACACCCAGCTACTTGCACAGTTCTGGTTCTCTGCTTACGGATAAATATTGGCAGAGGCTGATTAGTTGTTCCCTTATTGGCTGTGGAATAATGCATTGATAAAAGATTTCTGAAAAAAGCAGGAAGTAGGAAAATTCTTAACCAGACAAGCTGTTAAATGTTAACAGTGGTTCAGTTGGTAACTCTCTCAGCTGTAAGCCAGAAGCTGTGAATTCAATTCCCACTCTAACGACTTGGGCACATAAATCTAGGCTGACACTCCAGTGCAATACTGAGGGAATACTGCAGTGTTGGAGGTGTTGAGTTTTGAATCAGATGTGAAACTGAGGCCCTGAACTCATAAGTGCATGAGTGACACAGTGGCACAATGGGTAGCACTGCTGCTTTGCAGGACCAGAGACCCAGGTTTGATTCCCAGTTTGGGTCACTGTTGATGTGGAGTGTGCACGTTCTTCATGTGTCTACGTGGGTTCCCTCCGGGTGCCCAGTTTCCTCCCACATCCTGAAAGACATGCTGATTAGATGCATTGACCTGAACAGGTGCCTCACTGAGGTCACTGAAGGAATTTCAGAGTAACTTCATTGCAGTGCTAATGTAAGCTTTACATGAGACTAATAAATAAACTTCAAATGATCCCATGACACTATTTCCCTCAAAAACAGCACTGAAAAGGATCATCATCTGGTCATAAACAGTTTGCTGCCATGTTTCCTATGGTACGACAGGGACAGCATTCCAAAAGTACTTCATTGATTCTAAAACGATTTGGGACATCTTGTGATTATGAAAAGCATGAGATACATACGGTCTTTCTTTCATATACAACCACTAGTTTTATTCTCCTTTTTCTAAAATGTTCACTGTCTCTTCATTACAATGTCTTACTGTTTTTTTCAGGGCACCAATTTTCTTGCTAAACTTTCTTTCCTGCTAACTTAGCTCAGTTGGCACTGTCTGTCTGTCCTTCATTTGCCCTTATTCCAAAGGTTGACTGTACGATGAGCAATCTCTCTCAACTGATTTCTATTCTGCGCTGTCTTCCCTGCCTTTCCCATAGAGATGTAAATTCACATTCTGATGTTACCCATCCATGGCATCTTGGGTCTTCCTTTTCCAAGTCTTTTGCTTTGCATTACCTTCTAAGTACTTCTCTCCCATTCACATGTCTGAATACGTGAACATCCTTGATATCAAACAAGCTCACATATTCAGACAGCAGCTTTTTCAAGCACTCAACGTTGTCCCCTGAGCCATCCATGATACATGTCCATTTTCCCTGATCACCGTCATTCTTCTTGATCATCCAACTTTCGTAGCCATACATTGTCACCAGTCACAGAAAGGCTTTCACAAGATGAAATTTTGTTGTAATTGAGATGGCACGGCTTTCCCTTATTTTTTTAAGTGAGTTCCTAATGCTATGATCCTTGTTAGATCTAGCCCAAATTTCTCAGGTAAACTCTATGGGCAGGAATTTCCGGCCACGCTTGCCCAAGACCGGAAAATCCCACCTGAGATCAACAGATCTTTGTATGGTCTGGCCCAGCCCGCAGCAGGCAGGACAGGAAAGCTCCTTCCCATTACCTTCCAAGATGAGTGACCCAAGATAGCAGAAGGTATCAATCTATTGGCACTAGTCTTTCTCCAGAAACTGCCACATCCTTTCTTTCACCAGGCCACCAGACTAACTCTGATCAGAGATCTTTCATTTCTTTTTGCTATTTCTGACAACAGAAAGGGCAGCATGGTGGCACAGTGGTTAGCATTGCTGCCTCACAGCGCCAGGGACCCAGGTTCAATTTCTGGCCTTGGGCCACTATCTGCAGAAGACATTCTTCCCTTGTCTGCATGGTTTTACTCCAGATGCTCCGATTTCCTCCTACAGTCCAAAGATGTGCAGATTAGGTGGAATGGCCATGCTAAATTGCCCCTTAGTATCAGGGTAACTACCTAGGGTAAATGCCTGGGATTATGGGACTAGTGCCTGGGTGGGATTGTAGTCAGTGCAGACTCGATGGGCCGAAATACCCGCTTTAGCACCGTAGGGTTCTAAGAACAGGAAGTTGGTTGACCCTTTTTCCAACATTCCAAGTTCAATGATTCACCAAACTGCCTATCTTTTTTCTTTGTTCATTGGCAGACACTCTTGCTGGACTCAAATGGCTAACAGTCTGAACACTAATAGGTGCAGATGTTTGCTGGGAGCCTCGGGCAAGATGATGAATCAGCCATTGTCTCTGGTTGTTGTGTAAATATATCTTCAGTGCCTGGTTCATTAAAGTATAACTCCTCTTCGTAAACCTATATGAAACAACTTTAATTTAAAACACACATCTAACTGTAACTAGTATCCAGTTCTTTTCTGTGGATGAATATCAAGAACCTTGAATCACAAGAGTAAGGCAGTAAGAATCACTAAGATGCATTGAAATTCTGTGCTAGGATTAGGTAGACAGTTATCTAGTGCATGGGGAGTTTTAACATGGTTGTTCAAAAACATAAATGGTTTTGATAAGTAAAGGAGAAACTGGTAGAACATTGATTGGTAATCAGAGAACACAAATTCGAGATAAGAAAGTACAAAAAGGGAAATGAGGTGAAATGTTTTTAATGCAGTGAGTTGCTATGATCTGGAATACATTGCCTGAAAGAGTAGAAGAAGAAGATTCAATCATAATTTCAAAGGGGGAATTGGATAAATACTTGAAGTGGAACAATTTATAGAGCTATGGAGAAAAGACAGGAGAGTGACACAATTTGAATAGCTCTTGCAAAGAGCTACTGCAGATCTGATGGGCTGAATGGCCTATTTCTGTGCTGTATGTTTTTGTGTTCATCTGTTCCAAACACAGCGATTAGTGACATAAAACTATCCCTGTAATGTGCCAGTCTGCTTCTAAAGGTCCTTTTTATTTCCACCCAAGCCACAATGCAGTTCCTATTTAATACTGATTTATTTATTGAGTTATATTAAAAGGGAGCAAGTCTAAAGCTGGTCAGAGGCTTTGAAGAGTCAGACAAATTTACAAAGATAGTTGCACTCAGATTATCACTATATGGTTAAAATTCAATTAGATCAAAAAAAATCAAGCTACACATTCTGGGTAACAGAAAAACTACACGCAAAGCTCTTGGCACAACATCAGGAAAAAGGATTTGCATCAAACTGACAGATTAAAAAGGTATGAGATTGGATAAGTGATTACTTGTGAGAATGTTTTCCAGTTATTGAGGACACTGATCTGCACAGAGTTTGATGTTAGAATTGATCTCTGAAGCAGGTGTTCATTGACCTCTCAGATTTCAGGTGGAATATGCCAAAGCAGACACTTGGAGAACATGAAGCCAAGACTTGTATTTATGTAGCTCTCATCACCAAACTGTAAGAAAACATGATGCAGCAAGGTAAATCTTGAAGCACAGGTGCCATTCGGAACAGGGAAAATCCTCAGCTTTTTAGTGGTGCTAGTTAAGCTAAGAATGTTGGGAGGGCACCAGGAGAAATTCATTTGGTGCCAAGGGATATTAATGTGTGTCAGAACCTGACCAGGATCTCAATATCTTGGGAAAGGTATCTGGGCAAATCAGTATTAAAAAGGGGCCTATCCATCTGACTGACTGGATTTATTGGGAGGTGGCACAAGTCACGTGAAGGTATTAACAATCTCTTATTGTCAGTTTAATGTTATTTCTATACCTTCTTCTCAGGGAGGGAATCATCCACTCTGATTATTTCACCCCTCTATTTAGCAGATACAAACTCCAACTTATCAACTGTTTCTATTGTACCTTGGTGATCAGGACCTTTTCATTCAGGACACATATATCAGCTATGGTTCATTCCGAAGAATCTTACTAGCTGAGTTAGAAGATAATAGTTCAATAGCTTCTGAGGGAATATTAAAAGATGCAGGTTGGCGGTGGTGGTGAAGGGAACTACAGGGTCATGAATGTCTAGACTCTGCTGCCTCCTGTAGAGTTTTCACAGCCTGCCTCCCCTGACTATCTTTCTCCACCAAGATATTAGCCTGATTGACCGGCTTGACTTCTGTTAGAGGGGAGAACTCCAGAAGAGACCATAGGAGCAGGAGTCTCTGATCTCCAAAGTTGGTTGGGGATCTTGGTGGGGATCACAGGGGTTTCCAATCCTCTGCCTCAATATGAGTGGGCTATAGAGTGGAAAGCAGCCTTCCTGACCCACAAGAAGTGCTGACTTGGCATTTAGCTTTATTTAGAAGCTGCCCTCGCCTCTATTCAGTTGCTGACTTTCCAACAGTTTGGGAAATCCAGCCGCCCACTGTAAAACCTATCCTCATTGAAACATTAATAATGACTCCCCACCTCCTGGGAACGGTTTAGCTGTCTCTTCTTCGATGTGGATGTTCGAATTAATTTTATAGTTCGAAAATTTTAACATCTGACCCAAGCTCACCTCATCTGTTTATTGTGATTAAAACTGAGTCCATAATTTAGGCTAATACTCCACTGCATTACAGACAGACTGCTGCACTGTCAGAGATGCCCCCTTTTGAATAAAATTGTTTGCCAAGGCTCAATCTGCCTCTCAGATCCATGACACTATATGAGAAAGAGAAGGGGAATTCTCTTAGTGTCTTGGCCAACTTTGTTACCTCAAGCAATATCACAAAACAGCTTATGCCGTCAGTTAGTTGAATGTTTGGTACCATGTTGTGTGTAAATTGGCAGCTGCATTTTATGACATTACAAAATGAATACAGTTCTAAAGGACTCGATTAACTGTGGAGTGTTTTGCTCGTGAAAAGTGTGATTAAAATTCATGTCTCTCTTGCTCTGTTTCTTAAATCATACCATGTTTTTGCAGCCATTATCTATCTGGAGTTCATTCCATCATTTATCATTATGGGCAGAATTTAATCCTCCCCCCACCGAGGCAAGTTTGGAGGCAACGTTGTGGGGAGGGCATTTAATCAGTGGATGACTTGCCATCTATGCCCTGATTAAATTTGGGATGGGGAGGCTTCTGGGCAGCTTTCCCATCCCACTGCCAATTGAGGCAATGCCCATAGGAACTCACCCTGCCTCTGCTGGTATTCACATAACAACTAGGAGCAGGATAGGCCATCTGGCCCCTCGAACTTGCTCCGCCATTCAATAAGATCATGGCTGATCTTTCTGTGGACTCAGCTCCACTTACTTGCCTGCTCACCATAACCCTTAATTCCTTTAGTGTTCAAAAATGTGTCTATCCTTACCTTAAAAACATTCAATGAGGTAGTGTCAACTGCTTCACTGGGCAGGGAATTCCACAGATTCACAACCCTTTGTGTGAAGAAGTTCCTTCTCATCTCAGTCCTAAATCTGTTTCCCCTTATTTTGAGTCTATGCCCCCAGTTCTATCTTATCTATTGTCTTCATAATCTTATATGTTTCTATAAGATCTCCCCTCATTCTTCTGGATTCCAATTGAGTATAGTCCCAGTCTACTCAGTCTCTCCTCATAAATGAGGAGTTTGTTCGGTGTGTTCAGGAGGGTTTCCTGACACAGCGCGTGGATAAGCCTACGAGTGAAGAGATTGTACTTGACCTAGCGCTGGCTAATGAACCAGGACAGGTGTCGGAGCTGGTCTTCAACACAGATAAATGTGTGGTGGTCCATTTTGGCAGGACCAATGGGATGAAGGAGTATAATATCAAGGATAGGAGTCTTGGCAGTGTTAAGGAGCAGAAGGATCTTGGAGTCCGGGTCCATAGGACTTTTAAATCTGCCCCGCAAGTGGAGGATGTGGTCAAGAAGGCATATGGTGTACTGGCCTTCATTAATAGAGGAATTGAGTTTAGGAGTCGGGAGATAGTGCTGCAACTTTATAAGACCCTTGTCAGACCCCACTTGGAGTATTGTGTGCAGTTCTGGTCGCCTCACTATAGGAAGGATGTAGAAGCTATTGAGAGGGTGCAGAGGAGATTTACAAGGATGTTGCCTGGACTAGGAGGCATGCCTTATAAAGATAGGCTGAGAGAGCTAGATCTCTTCTCCCTAGAGAGATGAAGGTTGAGAGGTGACCTGATAGAGGTTTATAAGATGTTGAGAGGAATAGATAGAGTGGATTCTTGGAGGCTATTTCCTAGGGCTGAAATAGCCGCTACAAGAGGACACAGGTTTAAGGTGCTGGGCAGCAAGTACAGAGGAGATGTTAGAGCTAAGTTTTTCATTCAGAGGGTGGTGAGTGAATGGAATTGGCTGCCGTCAGTGGTGGTAGAGGCGAACTCGCTGGGGTCTTTTAAGGGACTTCTAGATGAGTACATGAGATTTAATGGGATTGGGAGTTACAGATAGTTCTATGGCCTAGTAGGTACTGATATGATCGGCACAACTTGTGGGTTGAAGGGCCTGTTTGTGCTGTAGTGTTCTATGTTCTATAAGCCAATCCTCTCAACTCTGGAATCAACTTAGCGAATCTCCTCTGCATCCTCTCCAGCGCCAATATATCCTTTCTCAAGGAGACCAAAACTGTACACAGTACTCGAGGTGTGGTCTCACTAGCACCTTATACAGCTGCAACATAACTTCACTGTTTTCAAACTCCATCCCTCTAGCAATGAAGGACAAAATTACCTTTGCCTTCTTAATTACTTGCTGCAACTGCAAACCAACGTTTTGTGATTCTTGCACAAGGACACCCAGGTTCCTCTACTCAGCAGCATGCTGCAATATTTTTACCATTTACCATTTTTACTATTTTGCTGCTTTTCCTACTAAAATGGATGATCTCATATTTACCAACATTGTAATCCATCTGCCAGACCCTCACCCACTTTCTTAGACTATCTATATTCCTTTGCAGATTTTCAGCATTCTCTGCACCAGAGGACGCTGAAAGTCTGCTTTCCCAGAAGTGAGTAAAGGGATGGGACAATAGCCATGAGGAAAGCCCAAAAGGTTTTTGTTTATGTCTCCCAGAAAAGTCTCTTGTCAAGAACTCAGTGCTTAACCGAGAGAGCCAGTCTTGGGAAAGGGGATGTTTGGGATTCTCCGATGCTATTGAGAGGTCACTAGTGGTTCTGCCGCAGTAAAAGTTTGGGAAACCCTGATATAACTGATGTGAGATTAAAACATCAGCTTCACTTGACGGCTGAGAGTGACACTCCTCTGCCCTTGTCTCTGACTACCCCTCTCGCATGCCTTCCCTGTTCCCATAAACTCCACTTGCAATCCATATCCTGCCCTCACTCACCTGTGGATTGGGCCCCTCACTGATATTAGGTTTCTGGTTGGTGCACTGATGCCAGCTACCACTGCTCCCCCAGTGTAATGCCCTCAAAGCAAAGCTGATGACCTCTGATTATGATTTAGTCTGATCCCAGGAAAAGCTCAATGCTAACCAGTTAATACAACAAGCCCTCCCCAAAGGAGGTAACATCCCACTGTCACTGGCTGTCCACAGTAAGAAGTCTGACAACATCAGGTTTAAGTCCAACCGATTTATTTGATAGTAAATTGGTTGGACTTAAACCTGGTGTTGTCAGTCTTCTTACTGTGTTTATGCCAGTCCAACGCCGGCATCTCTACATCATGACTGGCTCTCCAACCAGTGAACAAGAGCATGCCACCAGGGTTAAATTTCATCCTGTATATGTGAAGAGTTTGCTTGTGTCAGTCTTAAATTTGCATTTGTCTCCTTGAAGCTGTGTTTCCTGGTCACGCAGTTATAATTATTTTGAAGCAATGTTCTAGATTTCTTTTTCAATATTGTTATCTATTTTAGATAGCTCTCTAGGGCCATATACAATGAGCTGAAACATCCTTCTAAAGATTCTCAGTGACATTATCGGTAACAAGGTAGATTCTGATGAAGTACAATTCCTACTCACAAAATTTGATGTTGCAAATAAACTTTTATGTCTTCTTACCACAAAAACCAAAGTCTTGGAAATTTCTTTGCTACTTGCTTAGATCTCTCTTTTTCCTACCTTTCTGAGTTATGAGTTACTAAAAGCCAATTACAGCTGAGAGGCTGTTCAGAGAAGCACAGAACCAGCCCTAGGGTAACTCTCCTTCCTGCAAAGAAGATGTCTGGCATCTATTAGATGGTTGTCCTCAGTGACCCTGCTGAGAGTGGGGGCCTCAGTGATATGGGGGGAGCCTCAAGTCTGTGACTACTTTGGAAGTGAGCATTGGTGCTCCCACCTCTGCATCGGTACTACACCTCCTCAGAGAAATCACACTATAAGACCTCTTCATCTACCATCGAGTAGAAGCTGATGTGTGATTCCCAAATTAGTTATAGCAAAGTTTTCTAGCTACAGAACAGCTAGTGACCTACCAAGAGCATTGGGGAACCCTAAACATTCTCATCATGTTGACAGCATGTTTTAGCTCCCTTACGTGAATCTCCTGCCAAAGCCCTTCTCACAAAGCATTATTTTATTTGCCAGAATTTGCTTTTTCTAATGTGTTCTCAGGATGTAATTGATACCGGCAAAGTAATAATTTCTTTTACTGGGTAATAGTGTTTTGCCTCTGCCACTCCTTCACAGCATAGCTCACTCCTTCACTCACCCAGCAACAGAAAAACAGAATTAACTGGCCCATCACAGCCCAGCCTCTCAGGGCCTAGCTGACTAATGAGCCCATCAGAAGCCAATGCTCAGAGAGGCCGGGCCCTGATAGGTCAATACGAATTTATGTTCGATTTGTGACCCTTGCTCTTCCTCAAATCTTTGCTTATTCAACTGACTTACAAACACATTACAGTTCTTTTTTTTCCAGGATTTAAAAGAAAATGATGCCTTTTGGTCACATTAGCTGCCAGAGCTTCTGTGGGATCACAGGAGGCCTCTTGCAGATCCCCAGGGTTCCCTGGTCCTCCATTTGGGGGTCACTGGGTTATATAATCTGGTTCACATTCTGAACGTTAATGTTGCTGAGCCTGGGTCTCAGAGTTATATCTCAAAGTTATATCTCTTACCTTTTGGACCCTTTCTGAAAAAATTTGAAATCTACTAAACGTAGCCCACCTGACAATAACTTTCTCAGCATGAGTTTGTAGATTTAGTTGCAAAAACAGTGAATCTCATTTAAATTCATTGGCAAGAATTAATTCTCCTGAATTAATCATAATCATTAATTAATCTGAATTAGTTTTAATCTTAATTATTCTGAATAAAATCTTCACCAGGCGTTCCCAGTGAATCTCCACTGAAGAGAGGGTTAGGTGGTATGATGATCATGTTCCTGAGTCCATAATTTGGTCAGTTTATATTATCCAAACGTTTGCTACCACAATCAAACTTCTCCAAATCTATTCATCCAAAAATCCTGAGATTAGAAACCTTCATACAATCATAGAATCTCCACAGTGCAGTAGGAGGCCACTCAGCCAATTGAGTCCTAATAAAGTATGTTACACAGGCTCTTTCCTCAACCCTATCCTCATAACCTCGCACATTTACCATAGCTATTCCATCTAAACTTGGAACACTAAGGGGCAATTTAGCATGGCCAGTCCACCTAATCTGCAAACTGGTTTCAGACTGTTGGAGGAAACCAGAACACCAAGAGGAAATCCATGGAAGTACAGGGAGGACCTGCATACTCCACACAGACAATCACCCAAGAATGGAATTGAATCCAGGTCTCTGGTGCTGTGAGGCAGCAGTGCTAATCACTGTGCCACTATGCCACCTTCACTGGCTCCAGATATGACAGTACCTCATTTTTAAGACCCTCATTTTCATTTCCAAATCCATCCATGACCTCATCCTTCCCTATCTGTATCCTCTAGACCTTACAAGCCTTTGAGGTCTCTGCATAGCTCTAAGTCTCGCTTCATGCATGCACATCTCTGATTTTATATGCTACATTGGCAGATGTGCTTTCATCTATCAAGACCCTAAGCTTTGAAATTCTCTTCCAAAACCTGTATGCATCTTTATCTCCCTCTCCTGTTCTGTGATGCTAATAAAATCCTACCTCTTTGATCAAGCTTTTTGGCATTCTTCCTGAGTTCTCCTTATGTGACCTGATGTCAAAATGTTTTTATTATCGCTCTTGTTAAGTGCCTTCAGACATTTTTTTACTATGTTATTGTGCTATATAAAGGAAAGTTGTTATTAACCCAGAGGCTTGGACAAATAATCCTGTGAATGTTGCGTCATTTTCATTTTACAAATATGTATTTAAACTGATTCCCTGGGAAGTTGGCAGCAATTTTTATTTTATTTGAATTTTATTGTTGTTACTGAGGGAGACAAAGAGAACTGGAATAAGAAGTTATTAGTTATTAGATGAGATTAAAATAAGAGGAAACGGAGTAAGTTTCAATTTAGGGTTACAATCTATGATTGTGAATGCACAGGACATGATGAATAAGTTGGGTGAGTGTGGGTGCAGATAACCAAATGGGAATATCATCTTATGGCAATAATGGAGACCTGGCTTAAAAAAAGGACACGTCTTGATGGTGAATAATCTTGGATACGAGCTAGATGATAGAACATTACAGCGCAGTACAGGCCCTTTGGTCCTCGATGTTGCGCTGACCAGTGGAACCAATCTAATGACCCTCTAACCTAAACTATTCCAATGTTATTCATATGTCTATCCACTGACCATTTGAACGTCCTTAAAGTTGACGGGTCCACAGCTGCTGCAGACAGGGCATTCCATGCCCTTACTAACTCTGAGTAAACCTACCTCTGACATCATTACAAGTACTGTACAGATTTTCAATTTATTTGTAAATTGCTTGCAGATCTGTTCCTCTACATCTTTTCCAGTGGTTGGTGGGAATATCCACTCATGTAATGGTACTGTTTCTTGGCTCAAACTAAAAAGATTCTGCCCTCAACCCACCCCTCAGGACATCATCACTTTACAGCACTTTACAGATATTGTCCTGATCAATAGTGCCATGCCTCTCCTCCTTTCTGTCCTTCCTTATCTTTACTGAACAGCTGGAGTTCAGTTACAAGTGGTGTGCCTCAGGGATCTGTTTTGGGGCCACTGCTGTTTGTCAGCATTATAGTGCTTATTGTGTCCTATAATCACTATCCCTTAATTTAATGCTATGACCCCTCATGTTAGCCATCGCCATCCGAGGAAAAAGGCTCTCACTGTCGACCCTATCTAACCCTCTGATTATTTTGTACGCATCAATTAGGTCACCTCTTAATCTTCTTCTCTCTAACGAAAACAACCTCAAGTCTTTCAGCCTTTCCTCATAAGACCTTCCCACCATACCAGGCAACATTCTGATAAACCTCCTCTGCACTCTTTCCAATGTCTCCACATCTTTCTTATAATGCAGCAACCAGAATTGTACGCAATACTCCAAGTGTGGCCGTGCCAGAGTTTTGTACAGTTGCAACATGACATCACGGCTCTGAAATTCAGTCCCTCTACCAATAAAAGCTAACATACTGTACACCTTCTTAACAACCTTATCAATCTGGGTGCCAACTTTCAGGGAGCTATGCCCATTTACACCGAGATCTCTCTGCTCGTCGACACTACTAAGAGTCTTTCTTTAGTCCTATATTCTGTACTCCTGTTACTGTTACCAAAGTGAATCACCTCACACTTTTCCACATTAAACTCTATTTGCCACCTTTCAGCCCAGCTTTGCAGCTTATCTATGTCCCTTTGCAAACTGTAACATCCATCCTCACTGTCTACAACTCCTCCGACTTTAGTGTCATCAGCAAATTTACTAACTCATCCTTCTACACCCTCATCTAGATCATTTATAAAAATGACAAACAGCAGTGGCCCCAAAACAGATCCCTGAGGCACACCACTTGTAACTGAACTCCAGCTGTTCAGTAAAGATAAGGAAGGACAGAAAGGAGGAGAGGCATGGCACTATTGATCAGGACAATATCTGTAAAGTGCTGATGTCCTGAGGGGTGGGTTGAGGGCAGAATCTTTTTGGTTTGAGCCAAGAAACAGTACCATTACATGAGTGGGTATTCCCACCAACTACTGGAAAAGATGTAGAGGAACAGATCTGCAAGCAAATTACAAATAAATTGAAAATCTGTACAGTATTTGTAATGAAGATACCATAATTACCTGAATATAGGTTGACATAGTAACTGGCACAGTGATTTGATTTGATTTATTATTGTCACATGTACTTGCATGCTGTGAAAAGCATTGTTTCTTGCATGCCCTACAGACAAAGCATAGAGAGGGAAAGGAAAGAGTGCAGAATGTAGTGTTACAGTAATAGCTAGGGTGTGGAGAAAGATCAACTTAATGTGAGGTAGGTCCATTCAAAACGATGGCAGCAGGGAAAAAGCTGTTCTCAAATCAGACTTTTGTACTTTTTTCCAGACAAGAGAAGGTGGAAGAGAGAACGTCCAGGGTGTACGGAGTCCTTAATTATGCTGGCTGCTTTTCCGAGGCAGTGAGAAATATAGACAGAATCACGGGATGGGAGGCTGGCTTGTGTGATGGATTGAGCTTTATTTATAATCCTTTGTAGTTCCTTGTGATCTTGGGCAGAGCAGGAGCCACCAAGCTGTGATACAACCAGAAAGAATGCTTTCTATGGGACATCTGTAAAAGTTGGTGAGACTCATAGCTGACAAATTTCTTTAATCTTTTCTTAGGATAAAGAGTAGCGAAGATTAAAAATGTGAACATTTTTAAAAAGTGATATTAGCATTTTTATATTTTTGTATTTAGAATTCAGCAATTGCTGTTATTCTGCAACAGGTTAGCAAAATCATTAAAAAAAACCAAGCAGTAAGCTTTATTGACGAGAGATGGAATTGAGAAGTGGGAAAGTTATGCCAAACTTGGAACAAACCTAGAATATCACACAAAGTTCTGGCTGTTGTAATTATGAAAAGGATATAGAGGTGCAAAATGTCTAGTTGTGTCCAGGAAGAAAATCATACCAGAATTTAGATTACCATGAAGAAAGGGTCAGACAGATGGGCAGATTTTGTTACCTGGGAAGTATGTTAACATCGGATAGGAAGCACAGCCAGGAAATGAAATAAAGGATGGAAATGTCCAGACAATCATTTCAAAAAATGAGAATGATTATGATCAACTCAAAATTAGCCTGAACACAAAGCTGGCTGCTGGGAGGGGAGCATGTTGCTTTGAACAAACAAAAAATAATACAGCACAGGAACAAGACCTTTGGCCCTCCAAATCTTCACCGATCATGTGTTCCTAACTAGATCATCCATTTGTATCCCTCTATTCCCAATCTGTTTATATGGCTATCTAGATAAGTTTTAAATGATCCGAGCGTGTCTGCCTCAACCACCTTACTTGGTAGTGCATTCCAGGCCCCCACCACCCTCTGTGTAAAATACGTCCTCCACTTATCTGTATTGAACCTTTGGCCCCCACTTACCTTGAATTTGTAACTGCGTGTTTGTCATTTACAACCTGGGAAGAAGCTTCCAAATGTTCACTCTATCTATGCCACTCATAACTTTATAAACCTCTATTAGGTCGACTCTCAACTGCCGTCTTTCCAGGGAGAACAACCCTAGTTTACTCAATCTCCCCTCGTAGCTAAAATCCTCCATACCAGGTAACATCCTGGTAAACCTTTTCTGCACTCTCTCCAAACTCTCTACATGCTTTTGGTAGTTGCTTTGAACTGCAATCAGAGAAAGCTGCTAAACGCAAAGGCTAGTGGTTTACTGAAAATCACATTACAGAAACAAGTTTTGGACCTATTGATTTAAAACTGAATGGCTATGAATTTCTTCTCCCATTCGAAATTGAATGAGATCAGCCATAGGAGCAGAAAACATCGTGAGAAGATCAAATTCACATTTTATATCAGTCTAAATGCATGACTCAATTGTTTGTTACCCCACCTCTGTCAGTGACAAAGTTCATTCCCCGACGTTTGGCATGGGGAATATTAACATACAATTATCAGGGCCTTATGACTGAATCATTACCCCTCCCATCAGAAAACCCATCCACATTAGAGTGATGTCAAAATGGTATGAAATCTGAATGGTTTTCCAAGGCATGTACCTGGTGAGCAGACCTACCAGGAGAGCTCAGATATATGTATCCAGACACTACCCTGACACTGCCCAGACAGTATTAGGAGGTTGTGCCCAATCTGTGCCAAGAGAAGTGCCCAGGCAATGCCCAGGAAAGCAGAGGAATGTTACAAGGTGAAATCCTTTGCACGGGGGTGGCCTTTAAAAATGGGCTTCCATTCCTTGAATGACTAAGTTACGGTGGGTGGGTGAATTAGAGGCTGTATTTTGGGGGATTATTTTTTTCATAGTTTTGGGACTACACAACAGTGTTGTTAGTGGCTTCAACACTATCTTTCCTGCTTACCATCGGGCTTTGCCAATTTCCAGGAAAATCTCATCCAATTTTTTTTGCGGAATATATCAAGAAGAAAGGTAGTCTTAACTGGCTTTCACCCTGCCTTGCCTTAAATTCTGTGTGTGATTAACGACCTGAAGCCCAATGATCCTCATCTGGGTATAACTTGTCTGCATTTGGAAACCAGAAAGCTAAGACAGGAAGAATTGATCCATCTCTATACTCTCCCCCACATCAAAGCCCCATTTGAGAGAACCTCCAGACGTCTACTGGATCCAGCTTCACATGAGGGAGCTCCAGATCAACAGCATCCAAACCCTGCAAACTTTATCCTTTTCTTCATAAAGTCTATCCTCCAAAGCTCTTCTCTGCAGATCTCCGAATTGTTTGTCCTTTGTTTGTGTGATGTGTGCATGGTGGGATATTTTTTTAAAAAACGGTACATTCATATGTTAACCAATCTGAAAGATAGGTTGGTTGGCCATGCTAAATCCTTCCTCAGTGTACCTGAATAGGCACCAGAGTGTGGCAACTAGAAAATTTTCACAATAACTTCATTACAGTGTTGATGTAAGCCTACTTGTGACACTAATAAAATAAACTTAAAACTTAAACTCCATGTCACTTGGTTTATAAAAGAAGTTTTGTTTCATAATAAATTGATCATTCTGATTTTATTGAAAGAAGTCTGGTTAAAGTCTCTTTTATTCTGTGGCTAACAGCAGGGAAGGCAAATAATTGGCAATTTTGGTGAGTGAATTAAACTTTTAAACTAATGGTGTGACCTGCGAGTAATGGGTTTGATAAACTGCAAACTCCTCCCATCCTGGCCATACTATTAATCCAGGTATTCTAATAAAATTTGACTACGCAATTAAACTGTTGATGTTTGAAAAATAAACAGATGTTTCTGCTTGCTATCAGGGTGTAATGTAGTGGTATTTCCAGAAGGATCTACTTCAAAGAAAGACACTGTTGTAATATTCTTTGTAGAATTGAATTTTCCAGCAATTCATTGAAAGCCTTCTAAACTTTTGCATTTTAGATAGCGGAATTTGTATTACACAATGATTTGACTTGATTTGATTGATTATTGTCACATTTATTAACATACAGTGAAAAGTATTGTTTCTTACACGCTATACAGGCAAAGCATACTGTTCATGGGGAAGAAAACAAGAGAGTGCAGAATGTAATGTTACAGACATAGCTAGGATGTAGAGAAAGATCAAATTAATGCAAGGTCCTAAGGATCGTCCAATCTGTAAGAAATTGAATTAAAGCATTGTTAGAGAGTTAAAAGAATTGGAATGAAGTTTTAGAAGCATAGAACGAGAGTAAAAGGTAGAATTAGAAGGTATGCTGAGCACAGCTTGCAAGAAATCTCCTCACTCCGACACCATCTTAGGAAAAAAATCTGTAACTTATGTCAAACTCCTCCTCTTTAAGAGAATGAAGATTATTACTATTTCTTCTATTCCTACTTTAACCCACTTCCACTTTTTCATTAAAAATAGCAAACACAGCAAGTACTCTGATCCAAAAGGCCTATATGTAAAGCAGATGACAACTAGGGCAAGGAACTGGCTCCCCATCATAAAGCACAGTCTAATCATATTTTGTTATAATATAGGTTTAATGATATAGCAGGTCTGTCAGCATCTGATGATCCATCCAAATTGTCTCTTGCTTCTTCTCTATCAGATAGACATTGCATTCCAAGCAGAATTCTCACATTCCGTCTTCATCTTGTGTATTTCCATTAGGAGTCAGTGAATATCAATCAGGAAAGGAAATCCTGACCAATTTTCCCCTTCTTAGCTCAGGATCACTGAGACAAATTAAGTTAAATACAAAATACCATGGATGCACGGATCTGAAAGAAAAACAGAAAATGTTGGAAAATCTCTGAAAACCTCTTTGGAGAGAGAACAGAGGCATTGTTTCAAGTCTGAGTGACCCTTCATCAGAGTGCTAAGAGCAAAGAAAATCGAGCAAGATTTATACTAAGAGATTGGGGGCTGTAATAGGACAAAGGGGATGTAAGTGATAATGAAAAAGGCTGAGAAGGTGCTAAAAGTGTCCATTAAGTAATCAGAAAGTGTGAAGGACAGAATAGAGGTACTTATTGTGAAGGGACTTTCTAAGGAATGTGGCAGTTACCCTAAAGGGGGTGGTGGGGTTGGTGGTGGTGGTGATTGGGGGCAAGATGGAGATCAAGAATGGAAATGAGAATAAAGGATAATAAAAATGGGTTGAATATAAGAAATGAAATAAAATGGAAATGGGGTGAAGATGGAGGAGAGAGTTCATGCTCTGAAATTGTTGCACTTAATATTCAGTCCAGAAGAGTCTAAGGTGCCCAATTGGAAGATAAGGTGTGGTTCCTCCAGATTGCGTTGGGATTCACTGCAACATTGCATTGGACCAAGGACAAACTTGTGGGCAGGAGAGCTGGGTGGTGTGTTGAATTGGCAAGCAACAGGAAGGTCTGGGTCCTGCGTTTGGTCTCTCCAATGAAGAGTAGATCTCATTGGAGCAGCGAATGCAATAGACCAGATTGAAGGAGGTGCATGTGAAATGCTGCTTCACATGAAAGGGGTATTTAGGATCTGGGATGGTGAGCAGAGAGGAAGTAGAGGGGCAAGTGACACTAATAAATGAAATGAAGCGCCTGATTGAGATCAGTTAATTCAGCACAAACTTAGATTCAAACCTGGCATCTTACTGATTCTGCCGAATCAGAGCAAACTCAGTGTTCACATTGTAATTTGCAATTCTTTCTACTGCTAATGTATTCGTCATTCATAAGGTAACTCTGCCAAAGGTTAGACAGCTTTCATAGTGTAATCTGTTGGTTGAAGGCATTATTGGTTCATTTAAGGGATTGGGGAACTTATTGCATGTGTGAGAGAGAAGAGAATAGTGATTTATCAGGATAGCGGGGGAAGGAGGCTCTTGTGGAGTATAAACACGAACGTAGACTAAAGTTTAAAGTTTATTTATTAGTGTCACAAGTATGCTCACGTTAATGTTGTAATGAAGTTACTGTGAAAATCCCCTAGTCACCACACTTCAGCGCCTGTTCAGGTACACTGAGGGAGAATAGCACAGCCAGTGCACTTAACCAGTACTTCTTTCAGACTGTGGAAGGAAACCAGAACACTTGGAGAAACCCATGCAGACACGGGGAGGGCATGCAGGCCCTGTTCAGATAGTGGTCCAAGCCGGGAAACAAACCCGGGTCCTTAGTGCTATGAGACAGCAGCGCTAACCACTGTGCCATTATTCCATCCAGTTGGGCTAAATAGCCAATTTCTGCACTGTACTTTATACATAAAGTAATTTAGACATCTTCAACTTTAGTTTAAACTGCTCCACCTTCCAGGCAAGAGTATTTGTTGAAAATCGTATTTGTTGAAATGAGTACTTTGACCTGAAGCTTGTCATGTGGATGTCTGCATTCGCATTGTATGTGGGAACCTTGGTTTCTCAAGTCATTCAGGACAAAATTTCAAACTCCAAAGGAATTCCCAGAATTTTCCCTTAGGACAGTGAGCCAAACAGAATTTGAGCGAAATTGTACCATCCGTAAACTGTAGTACTTTAATAGGGATACAGTTCAGAAGGGAGCTGCTCACCCCATCACAGTTCTGCCAGCTCTTTGTGAGAGCTATCCAATTAGTCCCACTCCTTCAGATTAGATATAATTAAAAATTTCCTCTGTGCAAGTACTTGGAGTCTAGGATTTCTCAAAAAGACCATTGTTGTAAAACCAAGGCAAGACATCACTCATATTGGAAAGAGGGAAAAGGCATGAAAAGTGGAAAAGTAGCGATTTTCTGATACCAAGCATGGGCTTCATAAATCTCTAGATTGTAGAATAAAGTGTTGCCCTTTTGGCTAGGGAGAAAGCAAAGAATTCATTTTGTAGATTGCAGACAGTTTCCTCAAATGGCAGATCAATATATTGCCCTCAGTTAAATGTTGCAAAAAATAAAAACATCTCATTTGTCTGTCTGTACGAGCAGCACGTTGTCCTTTCAACCCAGGTGTCTTTCTGTTTTTTTAGCAGAGTTCTGTACCACTCTATACAGTAAGCTTTCAACGTATCTATGGTTTTAAAAAATGTTCAACGATTACTGCAAATCAATTGAAATGCAGTTAAATAATGATCCGATGCTGTGTGCAGACGGGTTATTTACCACACAATGAAATCAATTAGACCCTCTCCAACAGAGCCAAGAGACAGATTTCTAACTATCCAATCACTTTTCACACATCACCCCCATTAGGGTTGGTTAACGTTTTCAGATGAATTATGATGAATGAGGCCCCTTTTATGAATATGCAGAAAGGTCATAACCCCACAACAGTCTCCAGACACTGCTGCCGTTCAGCTAACATTCCCTGCAAGGCTGAAACTCGTTTCCCTTTCCCCTGACATGTAATGCCGGCTTTTTATAGAGTCAAACGTCCATTTTCCTCCAGCAGAATGCTTCAGGATAAACCGAGGAAGTTCCCAATTGCATGTTTGTTGTACTGCGTGTGCCGCATGGCTCCTTTCCGGATAGAATGCCAGATATTATTGATTATTTGAGACAGGGAGACTGCTGAGCTGAAACTCCAGGGAAATCTCCAGGTCATTCAGATCCACAATAGAAAAAAGCTAAACTAATTGTCTGTCTGTTCAAGAGTGCAGGTTCGCGTGTTCCTTGTTGTTTTGCTCTGACACTGCACAGACTCTAATATGGTGGACTTCGATAAGAACTCTCATTAGTAGAAGGTGCCAAGGAATACTGGCTTTAAAAGTATGGTGTGTGAATGTTAACTCTTAACTTGTTGGTGTAAGATTCCTTTGAACACTTTTAAAATAAAGGTGTGGTTTTAAATGGGTTAGCACTTCCATTAGAATATCCTGCAAAGGAATGTCATATCAATGTGTGAAGCATGCGTTCACTAATGCTTGCAGAGCCACTTGAAAATTCCCCCTGTCCTTTAACAAACAACAACCTGCATTTTGATAGCACGTGTAATGTATCAAGATGTCCTAACATGCTTCACAGAAACTATGTGCAGCAATGTTTTGCCACCAGGCCATGTAAGGAGATGTCAGGGCAGATGACCAAAAGCTTGGTCAGGTATCTAAGTTTAAGGAATGTCGTAAAGGAGAAGAAAGAGCTTTAGGCAGCAGAAGACATAACTATTAATAGTGGAGTGATTCAAATCAGAATGTGCAGGAGGATAAAATTGGAGGAACACAGAAACTCTTGAGGGCTGTAAGGCTTTAGGAGATTACAGAGATGGGAAGAGGTAACAGGCTGAAAAGATTTGAAAATAAGGGTGAGAATTTTTTAAAAGTCATCTCTGGTATGTTCGACCATTGCTTTCTTTTGACTTCTTTGAGCTAGTCTTTCTGCTCATTAGTGTGGGATATGTTGGCACTGGGGGAATGGAGCATTGTCTCTTTTATATAACTGATGCCAATTTAAACACTACTAGGTAAATCAGTGACACAGTAGTGATTCTTTTGCTCTTTACAGTATAGTTAAATCTCAGTCTTTGCAGAGAAACATCTACTTTGGGCATTCCAACAAGAATGTAACAGAGAGGGAGAGAAAGAAATGTGGAATCACATCCTTCTGTAATCCAATACAGAACTAATTTTTCAAATAACGTTTTAACCTTTGTCAAGAGAAAGGATGTTATAGGGAAATGAAAAGACATTTTAAATCAAGTGTCCAATTCAACATCAATTGCTCCATCAGAATTAAAGCTCCCTCAACATGATCTAAAACATGTGCTTTCATCTCAAGCGCAGGGAAATGACCCCCTCCTGTACCAGTGTGGCATTCATGTCCAATTCCTCACATCAATTATCCCTGCCAATCTGACTCTCATTGCATTGCAAATAAAGCAGCTCATACCAGCTTGCAATGGGACTTGAATATCATTCAGACTCAATGCACAAATTGAAAAGAAAAACCCAGCCATCTCCCCTTCAATACTGAAGACTCCACCTCAACAGCCTAAGTGTCACTGACTATAAGCTGAACTGGAGCAGTCACATCAGCACTCTGACCACAAATTTGGGGTCAAGACTGGCTACTGGCACACCCCCACAATCCCTCAAAGCTTCTCTGCCAACTACAAGCCACAAGCCTTGAGTGAAATGAAATATTCACCAGTCATTAGGATTACTACAAGGACAACAATGCTCAAGAATTTCAACAGCATCCAGGACAGAGCAGTTTATTTGCTTGGGCTCACTGTCATTGTTCTCCATCCCTTATGCCTCCACTCCCTGAATCCCAACTCCCAGAACCTCCACGCCTGGAATCTCCACTCCCAAAATCTCCACTCCCCGAAACCCCACTCCCTGAATCTCCACTCCTGGAATCTCCACTCCCCGAATTCCCAATCCCAAAATCTCCACTCCCGGAATCTCCACTTCTGGAATCTCCACTCCCTGAATCCTCACTCTCCAAATCCCCACTCCAAGAATCACTAATCCCAGGATCCCTACTCCCCGAATCCCCACTCCCGGATTCCCCACTACCAGAATTGCCACTCTTCAAATCCCCATTTCCTGAATCTCTACTCCCGAAATCCCCACTCCTGGAATCCCAACTTCCAGAATCTCTGTTCCCAGTGTTCCATAGCTGCAGCTTTGAGTTGAGTTTTGAGCAGAGATTAGTGCCAGATGATGAGGTTGTGCAGCCTGATTGCTATTTACACGCTCGCATTGACATCTATTTACATCTTACACACTGCACTTATCCATACAATTTGACAGAAAATGTTGACTCTTCTTTGATTCTTTCCCAGTTGTATTATTAGCTATACAACTCAATTACATTTACACTTTTGTTTAGTTATCCTTGTGGAAAGTCACACTGTTCCCCTTCCGTCTGGGCCATTTACAGAATCAACCAGTAACACTGGTTTCCCAGACTATTGAGTGATGCAGTGCCTTGCATTGCTTGTGGCTTTCTTGCAGGTTCTGCATCATTGAACCTCCAAAATCAAGAACTGACAGATTCTGGTGAATGAGGATTTGATGGGAGTGCACATATTGGAATTCTGCATGGGGGCCTGGGTTTTCATCCTTTAAGCAGATCGTGGGAGTTAGGAAAATTCCTGGCTTTCCATGGCTGCTTCAGGAAAACGTGATGTAGAGATGCCGGGCGTTGGACAGTAAGAAGTCTGACAACACCAGGTTTAAATCCAACCGATTTATTTGATTCACCTGACGAAGACCATAGAGTCAAAAGCTTGCGAGTTTACTATCAAATAAATCGGTTGGATTTAAACCTGGTGTTGTCAGACTTCTTACTCAGGGAAACGTGACAGCGAAGGTGCGATTTTATTGCTCGGGGGGCAGGCCCCTGAGCACCAGTTGGTGCAGCTGATCAGAGCAGGGGTAGTGTGTGATTTGATTTACTATTGTCACATGTATTAACATACAGTGAAAAGTATTGTTTCTTGCACACTATACGTAGCTTGCCATTGATAGAGAAGGAAATGAGAAAGTGCCGAATGTAGTTTAGTCAGAGCCAGGGTGTAGAGAAAGATCAACTTAATGTAAGTCCATTCAAAGATCTGACAGCAGCAGGGAAGAAGTTGTTCTTGAGTCAGTTGGTACATAACCTCTGGCTTTTGTATCTTTTTCCCGATGGAAGAAGGTGGAAGAGAGAATGTCCAGGTGAGAGGAGTCTTTAATAATGGTGGCTACTTTGCCAAAGCAGTGGGAAGTATAGACAGAGTCGATGAAGGCTGGTTTGCGAGATGAATTGGGCTTCAGTCTCCTTTTGTACTTCCTTGCGGTCTTGGACAGAGCAGGAGCCAAACCAAGTTGTGATACAACCAAAAAGAATGCTTTCTATAGTGCATCTGTAATCTATAGTGCATGTGTGATTTAGGAGCAGGCTTTTCACTACTCATGCCTAAGATAAAGCACCACTACAAGATCAGGGAATTTGTCAAGAGTTCACAGAGATTCTGTGGAAAGACATTTCAGAAGCTTTCAGATGGGTGAAAGTTAAAAATATTAACCAACTGATTTTTAATGCTGTAGGAAATGGCCCATCATAGGGCAGCAGAATGACGCATTGATTAGCATTGCTGCCTCACAGAGCCAGGTTCAATTCTAGCCATAGGTCATTGTCTGTGTGGAGTTTGCACGTTCTCCCCTTGTCTTTATCGGTTTCCTCCAGGCAATCCGGTTTCCTCCCACACTCCAAAGAAGTCTGGGTTATGTTGATTGGCCATGCTGAATTGACCCTAGTGTCATGGGGATTAACAGGGTAAATGCGTGGATTTATGAGAGTAGAATCTGCGTGGGATTGTGGTTGGTACCAACTCTATGGGCTGAATGGCCTCCTCTGCACTATAGGGATTCTATGAGTCTTTCATCAGGAATTTTAGATGGTAATGTACGGCTTTGTAAAGGGTACACACACAGCAATCGTTTACTGTTGCCATTATTCGCCACATCCAGCGATGTAGGTTTTTGCACCTTTGCAGCTACAGCAGGGCAGGTCACTGTGTAGCAAGTCAAATAAGCATGGAACTCAGGGACTCATCTCAGGACCTCACATGCAGATCCTTCTTATTCTGCCACATGCCTTTTTACAGGACATAAAGTCTAAACTGGTACACACCTCGCTCATAACTGTGAAATTAGTACCTTCTCATTGCTGGCCTTTGTGGCTCCAATGGGTTAATCAGTAGGCTCCTGTAAGCTTCAGAACAGACCTGCCATTTTGGGTTGCTCACAAGCCTAGTGCACATAAAGAGAGTAGGATTGCCCTGGATTCACCAGCAATGGATGGAAAGACTGTTTGGACACAGAAGTTTTAATGATGAAATCTCCAGGGTATGTCCTACCACATACACCCAAAGTATGAATGAACTCACAATATCAGGCTGAAGGTTGCAATAGGAGATTGCACATGGATATAATGAAGCATCATACATAGTGAGAATCCTTTTACGAAGGAATGTTTTTGGGCTAGTGGTTCAGCTCACATGATTTCTGATACAGTCCTGTAGCTTTATGTGTATTCACACAGACCAAGGATTACACTCATTGTATCTTGCTGTGTCTCCCAAAGATCCCATTGTTGCACGCATAGTCCCCAGAGTTGGACCATTCCTTCAACATTATAGGGAGAGATTTAATGGAAGCACCAACCCATCCATCAGCACAGATACTAGCATTGCCAAATGAAGTAATGTTTGTTATTCATTGGTGGGAAATGGCTATCACTGGCTGGGCCAGCATTTATTGCCCATACTAGTTGACCTTGAAGGGCAGTTGAAAGTAAACCACATTGTTGTCACATGTAGGCCAGACTTGGTAAGGATGGCAGATTTCCTTCCCGAAAAGACATTAGTGAAACAGATGGGTATTTCTGACATTTGACACTGGTTTCATAGTTATCAGTAAATTCTTAATTCCGGATTTTTTTTATTGAATTCAAATTCTGTCATCTGCTGTGGTGGGATTCAAACCTGGGTCCCCAGAATATTAGCTGAGTTTCTGGATTAATAGTGTAGCGATAATACCACTAGGCCATCACCGCTCCCATTTAGAGTTAGTTAAACATGGGGAAAGGGTACCACACCAGAATGCAGGAGGAGATGACAGTCAGAAAAATCTGTACACAGCCCCCTCCTTGAAGAAGAGAGGGTAGTAATGATGTACACGAGTTTACATTGAGGTTGACCCTCAGGAATCACTTATAGGGTACAATACTTGGGTCAGCAGCAGGTATGCACACATCTGGCGTAGTTCCTTGAACGTAAACTCGCAAGCTTTTGGCTCTATGGCCTTCGTCAGGCGAATGAGGTGTTCTGGTCTCCAATAGCTCATTCGCCTGATGAAGGCTATAGAACCGAAAGCTTGCGAGTTTACTATCAAATAAATCAGTTGGACTTAAAACTGGTGTTGTCAGACTTCTTACTGTGTTTACCCCAGTCCAACGCCGGCATCTCTACATTGTAGTTCCTTGAGACAGTGTGTGTCTTCGTGCAAGGCGAGTGGAGGAGTCATTATGAGGATGAGCTCAACATTGTCACAGAGCCTCAACCGCATGAAATGCAACCATGAGAGATTGGCCAATGTCATAGAGAGCCATGTGGAGCATCATTCCAAGTAGATGCATAAGATCCTGCCAAGAGAACAGAATTCACTCAGCAGGCTGGAGCAGTCAGTTCAGAATTCAAGTACCGAGTTCCATGAGGAGTTGTGTACCTATCACAAGACATTCTTGCTGATGGCACAACAAATGCTGGAATGGATGGCCACTGCACTCAGCAGGCCACCCCATCCAATCTCTAGAAAACCAACTCAAGATCTATGGAGGTTGCAGACAAGGATGAAGATGCAATGAGCAGTTCTGCGCACTCAACTTCCATAGCTTTGCGAGCCCTCCGCCAGAGCCCTCCTCTGAATTATGTGTTCCAGTGCCCCAGGCTGCCCCTCCAGAAATTCCACAGTCTCAGGTAGGTTCCCAATGGCTATCTGCGCAAAGAGTTGTTCACAATGCTTCTCAATTACAGACAGAGAACTGGTCTCCTCGGGGGCACCATGTCGAGTGTCTGTGATCAAAGGGCGCTGCTAATGAGTTCACCCATGAGTTCATCATATCTTTTTGATATGCTTTTACCAGTATTCATAACTGCACCACAAAAATCAATGCATTCAATGTATTGGTCAAAGCTTGTTGAGTGATGAGTTTAATAATAGGTTAAATATAAAACTACATGTTCCTACCATTGTTAGTGAAGATTAAAGTCAGAGGTCCATCCTTCAGTTTTCAGACAAGGTGTGAAGAGTGTGGCCATGCAAGCCCATCTTTGCTAAGTTGGGGCTCAATAATACTTTCACGGCTGAAGGTAGTCAACCACAATATGTGTGTGCTGCTGCCTAGGTTGGCATTTATTTGATGACCATTCTTATTTTCCCTTGACATGACGTCAAATTGCATAGACCTCACAGCACAGAAACAGGTAATTTGGCTAAATTAGTCTATGCTGTGTGCTCCACACCTGCCTCCTCCTATTCTACTTCATTTAACTGTTAGCATATCTATCTGTTTCCTTTAGTCACTAAGTTTTCTCTTAAGCACCCTTAATCTATGCTATTTGCCTCCAGCACTCCATATGAAAGCAGGTTCTACATTTGAATTATTCTAGGTAAAGGTGTTTCTCTTAAATTCCTTGTTGGTTTTATTAATTATTATTTTAACAATAGATCTTAGTTTTAGTCTCCCCTAAACCTACTTTATTAGGTTGCTCCTTAACCGTCTCTTATCCAGAGACAGAGTCCTCTTGTGGATTCCAGAATGCTCAGATCTGCCAACCTCATCATAATCACACTGCTCAGAAAAGTACCAGTTAAACATTTTCCAGTGAAACTAGAGTATGTAGTTATGTCATATTCAAAGACTCCCACAACCTGCAAAAGTTGGATTATCTCCTCATGTGACTCAATGATTTTTTTTTTTACTAGCATTCCTGTGAAATGCCTTGGATCATTTTGCAATTTGAATCACATGTAAAAAATAATTTGTCATTGTTGACAAAAAGGTTACATGTTAAATCTTTTCCAGCGTTATTATGGGTAGCACAGTGACAGTAGTTGGTACCACTGCCTCATACTGCTAGAGACTCGGGATCAATTCCTGGCTTGGGCCACTAACTGTGCGGAATTTGCATATTCTCCCTGTGTTTGCATGGGTTTCCTCCAGGTGCTCCGATTTCCCCCCACAGTCCAAAAGTGTGCAAGTTAGGTGGCTATGGTTATTAGCAATGCTAAATTCTCCCTCAGTGTACCTAAACAGGTGCCGGAGTGTGGCAACTAGGGAATTTTCACAGCAACTTTGTTACAGTGTTAATGTAAGCCCACTTGTGGCACTCATAAATAAACTTTAACTTTATAATTATAATAGTTATTTAACAGTAAAATTTTTGTTGTCCTGCAGCCCTCAAATAAATGTAAATTGTATATTGTTTCCATATTGGCAATGGCTGGTAACTATTGACATATTTGTGTGAATGTACTTCTGGGAATTCTCTTAAATATTAACATACTTTTGGGGATCCTCTACAAATATTGACATATATTTGGTAATTCCAATAAATATTAGTAAACTATCTGGGACTTGCAATTATTGTCACACTCCTCTGTATTTCCTACAATTATTGATGTATTCCTGGAGACCCATGCAAATAGTGACTTGATTTAGATTTTGCTCTTCTCGTTTCCAAAGTGTTAACTACCCAAAGGAAAGCTGCTTAATAATTGCACAAAATATTTTTCTGAATCAGCATGTTACTAGTGTCGGTAAATCAACAGACACGGAAAAACTATGGAATTGAAAATTCTTGAGGCAATGTGCACATGAATTTCAGTATGTCTGGCCATATAAAATGATCTTGTGACTTGCTGTGTAATAAATATCAAATGGGTTAGAAATCATCTAACCACATAAAAAGGTTGGATGGTCTTGTTTCTATCATGTTTGCATAGGAAGATTTGCATTTTTACAGTACCTTATCACATGTATCTGAGCCATCTGAAGCTAATTATTTTGAAATGTAGTGACTGATGTTATGTTAGTAAACTCAGCAGCAAGATCCCACATACAGCAACGGACAGTTGAAGAAGAGTTAATCTGACTTTTTTTAAGTGGTGCCTATTAAAGCAGGGATGTCAAACTCTCTTCTTCAGATAGTGACATGGCTGTGTAGAATCTTCTCCTTTGAACTTGACAGCCAATAACTTTTGCCCATTAAAAATAATGAGGGCAATCACAAGGGACCAGCAAACGTAGAGGTAGAATACATAAAGCTCAGGTTTTGATCATCCACTTGTATCAATGCACAGTCAGGGGGAGCTTTGCACCCATGTTTGCTGCAGCAGAAATGTTGATGCAGGTGCAAAGGTTAGCGAGAGCCCGAAACCAATAATCTTGCTGACACTGCCTTCGGAGACTGTGCCAAAGTGCAGGTTTGGTGGGGTGTGGGGGAGGGGGGGTTGGTTCCTTCCTCTGGGGATCTCTACGGGATATGTTATGGAGTGTATACATGGAAGGAGGTCTCATTGTCCATGAGTGGGGAATGACTTCTCCATTTTTTTTTTTGTTGTGCAGATTGGGGCATCTATTAAAAATGGAGTCCCAATCTCCAGAGAGTTGACCATCTGGCCCTTTGAGAGCATGCCCCACCAGCGAGGTAGCATGCATCTTGCCTTCAGCATTTTCTGTCTAAGTGCTGGGTAGTGGGGAGCTAAAAGCTGGCTGTCACACCAGCTTTCTTGCCTGATCTAGAGTTTCCAAAAATTGGAAAATTCTATCCAGTGTGTGGAACCAAATGGCGGCTTATGCACCACCTTTCTACTTCTCTTTCCCGCTTCATTACACTCCTTAGAATTGGCCACTTTGACCAAGTTTTCAGGACTAACTCCATGATAACTCTCACATGAATCACCAATGGACGGACATTTGACTACTTTATAGATGGTATATTAGTGCAAGTTGTTGCTACAGGACCTCTGTAATGGCTTTGAGCCCCCTGAAAGAAAGAAAAGATGGCAAGTTGGGGGTGGAAGAATGGGTTTTGGGGCAGATTGTGTGAAAGCATCAAAGAAAAGCAAGATTTTTGAAAGTTAAGGAAGATCAAAAACAATCATAGAACATAGAACAATACAGCACAGAACAGGCCCTTCGGCCTTCGATGTTGTGCCGACCAAAATAAAAAGCAATGCCCCTCCAAACTAAACCATCCCCTTCTCTTCCATATACTTATCAATTAACCTCTTAAACGCAAACCTCTTAAACGCATCTTTAAAGAGTTCTGAAGGCTGGATGAATCTTTGGAGCGATCCAAAGGCTAGATGAGCCGGAAGGATCACCTGCCAATGATGGTGAAGGGCAGTTGAGAATTACACAGCCGTATGGTGTTGGAGGAGTGAGGGACACAGTGAGAAAGGCATCTCTTTCTGTGATAGAGCCAATTGACATGACATGGAAAGAACTGGCTGATGGAAGCTGGTTGTATTTTAACTTCCAAAAAAGGAGTTTGATATGTACTTGGAGGACTGTAATGAAGGAACAAGGTGAGAGAGACTAATTGAATAGCTCTTTCAAAGAGCTGGCACACACAAACACTGGGGCTACACCCCTAGGGCTAGGTTTCTTCTAACTTCAGAATCCAAATGCAGGACCAAGTGACAGTACCCAGCTCACACTCAGTGGAACATATGTAACAACAGAAACATAGCCACCTTTGCACTGCCAGGCAAGCTTTCAGAGGTGCCGGCCCAATGGGAGAACCAGCAGCCTCACTGAGGCAAATCTGGAATGGTGAGGATGCTTCAACTTGGAGCCACCCTCCCAAGCTTGTATTTAAAGTTAAAATTACAGGGACAAAGCCATTAGGCCTCTTGAGGCTGAGAAGAGCACTTTCTGGCTGCATCATTTGAGCAATTGATGTGGCCTTTCTTTTTGCCTCCCCCCTCCCTTTTTGGGGCATAGAAATGATGGTCTCCACGCACAGCAGGAAACTACTTCACCAGTATTGTGTCCTCAAACTCAGAATTAATCGGATCCATAGTCAATGTAATTGGCTGCCATCTTCATGATGTGGGAAGTCAATCTGGATCCCCATTCACTATGGGAAAGTTCCCTGGCAGAAGGAATGTGTTCTCCCAGTGCAACTCTCCATTATTTTCCTGGACCCCACATCACAGCGGGGAAAACCCAATGCTAAGTTACAGTGTGACATTGCCGGCAAAAGGAAATAATTAGCCACAATTGCAGCCCCAGTCGCTTATTCCCAACTGCAAAGTGCATGTGTAAACTTGGGGATAGGAGCAGACTCACTGCGTTATACTGCACAAGTGAGCAGTATCCAGAGGCTCTTGGCTCACACAAAGACTGACCGTTTGCGTAAGGTTCTGAAGTCTGTGACTGTGAAATTATAGCACAGCCAAGATGAAATGCCTTCGGGGGAGGAGAGTTAAAGGGAGAAAACAAAAAGGCTGATCAGGACAGCAGGAAGATGTCTGTTCATTACAATTCCGCCAGCGTCGATGGTGTACAAGTTCAATTCTTCACTTGCAAGTGACATAGCGAACTGACACACAGGACCTTTAATGACATAAATTTTGGGGAACTTAGGAGTAGTTTCAAGTCGGAAGTCACCTGTTGGCAATTACTGCAAATGATATATGCCAGCTTTAAACAAACTGCCCTCAGCTGAATACTGGTTCATGCTTCGGTCAGACAGTCTTCATTTCCTTTTAATTGAGTTAAGATGCCCGAGCAAAAGAGCTGGACCAAACAGACTGAAGCGACTCAGTTAGGGAGATAAACAAGTATCTCTGTTCGACTTGTATGACTCTCAGCTTCAGAAGACAAGTCTTTGAGCAGAAAGTGGAAGCGAATCATTCATCTACTTAGGACTTCTAAATCGATCATAAAGAATAAAGATAATTGTGATGTATGGACACAAGATTCTCCTGAGTATAGAATGACAGGCTGCAGTTAAATGAATAAAATACCTCAGAGCCTGCTGCAAGAGTTCAGTTGCAAGAAAAGTCATTTGAGCATTGTTCAAAACTAGGCACTCTGCTGCAGGGATCTGTCAATAGTTTTTGACCCTACTCTTGGATATTTTTAAATAGTAGTTCAAATATCCCCATATTATTGAAGTCTGCTAAGTTTTCCCTTTAAGTACCTGAACAGACGCTGAAATGTGGCAGCTAGGGGATTTTTACAGTAACTTCATTGCATTGTTAATGTAAGCTTACTTGTGACGCTAATAAATAAACATATAAACTTGGTTTTAAAATACCTTAGGACATCTGTTATTGTTGTGAATGGTGCTGTAGAGATGCAAGATCTTGCCTATTTGCATGCTCCTGGTGCCTCGGTGGCACAGTTCTTGGTGTTATACCATGTTTTAAAGTTTATAAAAGCAAAATCCTGCAAATGCTGGAAATCTGAAATAAAAGCAAAAAATGCTGGATAGACCCAGCAGTTCTGGCAGCTTCTGTGGAGAGAGTAACACAATTAACGTTTCAAGAGCATTAACCTGGGCCTGTATATTTGTCTCCTTCAATCAACTGGGTAGATGTGGGGGGCAGCGCTGCAGCTGAACTCAGTATTGTCAGAGGGGGTCATTAGCAAGTATATGTGTACTCCTAACCTGTGAATGTAGATTGTAAGTGTATCATCTACCAGATGTTAGGCCATGTGGTGCTAACTGCAGCTTTGGGATTCACACTGTGATGTTTTTGCTTGCGGAAAGAGCCCTGGCGCAGTAACTGCTGCCCATCCACCCTGCCAGTAATGCTGAGCATCACTGAAGTTTACAGTGACAACGAATGGGTTCCTAAATGTCACAGAAGAGCCAACAGGTGCTGATTGTGTGCGGGTACCTCACTGGTCATAAATCACACCACTACACCCCATCATCAGAGGTTATCCACCTTTCAGCGACTCCCCAGCCATCTTGCACAACCTACAATCAGTAACTTGTGACTCTGATTTGCACATATGGTTTGAACTCTCAACTTCTAACTCAGAGGCCTGAACTTGCTGGTTGGCTGGGTTTCCTTTCTCGTCAACAAAAGAGTCGACTCTGACAGCCCTGCAGACATTTTGCGCTCAAATGAGCATCAATATAGGCTGTGGCGGAGGGATCTTAAGTGGGGCACCCGTACTCAGAAAGGAGTTTTCTGATTGCGCATGGTTGGATGTTCCATCTGAGGCCTTGCCTGCCAGCTTAAAATCGCTGCGATGTCGGGGCATGTGGGAACTCAGATTCCACCAATTTCACAATAAGCCTCCCACCCTCCAAACTCACATCACTTTTGTTTCTTTTGCAAATCACTAAATCTGTGCCCTCTCGTTCTTGATCCTTTATAAGTGGGAACAGTTTCCCCTGTGTCCAGTCCCCTTGCCAATCTGTCCTCATAACTGAAGTTTTATCTCTGGAATCATCCCTGTAGACTTCTTCACTACCATCTCCATGGGTTCATATCCTTCCTACAGTGTAGCACCTAGAATTGCATCCAATATTCCAGTTGAGGTATAAAAACTTGACAGTGGGGCAGTGGAAAATTCACGCCATAGGTGCGAATGGTCCCCACTGAATTAAAGATAACATCTTATTACCCAGAAAATCCAGCCATTCTATTACTGCCCAGTTTCAGTCATGTGTTTACTCTAAACATGAAAAGAAAGCTGTCAACATTAAAAATTCAAAACTCACAGCCAGTCAGACAATATCTGAAAGTAGGAAAAACAGCTGAATGATTTGGGTCACAGCTGAAAAGTAAACCTATTTTTCTGTTCCTGAAATTGATCAATTTGTTGATCAGATCTGGCAGTTATATTTATATTGATAATATGATGCAGTCGATGCAATATTGTTGATATTATTACATTCCAAATATTAACAAATGATTTGCAAAAAATATGCAGGACATTTACTATTGCAGCTGTGTTAACAAGTGTTGTTTTCTAGTTGTGATTGGAAAATGTCTTGAACTTGAACCTGGAAACCTGCAGTGTGAGACGTACCAGAATTGTAAAGGTTTCCAATGAAAACAGAAGTGTAGGAAATATACAGCAGGTCAGCCAATCCAGAGGTTCACAATGTCAATCTGTCTTTTCTTATTTAAAGAAACTGGATGGGATTTTACGACCTCACTCGTACCAAAACTGTAAAATCCTGTCCAAGGTCAGCAGACCTTCCCATTGTCTGTCCTTCACCCGCTCTGATTCCGGTGGGCTGCAGAACAGTAAAATTCCAGCAGCTAACTGACTCCAGTATATTCCAACATTTCTTGCTCTGATATTTCAGATTCCAGACATTTACAACTGTTTTTTCACTTTCTGCTAATTCTAATCATCTACCTGTTTAAAAAAGTGCATTTTTATCATGCTTTTCATGGACACAGGACGTCCCAAAGTGTTAACAGTCAATGAAATATTTAGTGCTATACAGTAAAACTGTGTAATGTAAGAAACATGGCAGTCAGTTTGCACACTGCAGGTTCTCACAAACAGCAACGCCACAGTCACTAGCTCATTTCTTTTGTGCTACTGTTCAGATTAGGGCTTCGCAACAATAATAACTTCCCTTTGCATATTTAAACTAATAAAACATCCCAGAATACTTAAAAGGAGCACAATTGCAATGACTCCAATCAAAGTATTGAGGTTGGCCTATTGGAATGTAAACTTGATTAAGGAGTCAATTAATGGACCATTTGGGGAGTCTCTACCTTGTATTTATTTTAATTTAATTTGATTTATTATTGTCACATGTATTAACATATAGTGAAAAGTATTGTTTCTCATGCGTTATGTAGAGAAAACATACTGTTCATAGAGAAAGAAAGGAGAGAGTGCATAACATAGTCTTACAGTCATAGCTAGGGTGTAGAGAAAGATCAACATAAAGGGAAGAAGCTGTTCTTGAATCAATAGGTACGTGACTTCAGGTTTTTGTAACTTTTTCCCAATGGATGAAGGTGGGAGAGAGAATGTCCAGGGTGCGTGGGATCCTTAATTATGCTGGTTGCATAACTGAGAGCGTCAATTCCTCTGGCACGCCTGGAGGGAGACTGCTGACTGATAACTTCCTATGTACTGCACTTAGAGTTTGTAAATAAAGGGATTGTGGTGAAAGAACTCCTGCCTCCAAAGACTTATTACAAAAATCAAAGAAAAGTTTCACATGAAACCCCATGAGATGTGAGGTCAGATGACCAAAAAATTTGGTCAAATAGGTTTTAAGGAGGAGCAAAGAGATAGTGAATTTCTGGTGGGAATCCCAGAGTTTAGAGCAATGCTACCACTGATGAAAATTGGAGCTGCATAGGAAACTGGAACCAGAGAGGCGCAGAGATCTCTGAACTGGAGACTAGACAAGTAGTCAACATCTGATCATTTGCCCATGTGACCTTGTCACATTGAGTTTCTTTTCAGTGAATTATTAATAGCAGAAGCAAAGCAGAAACGACAAAAGAAATAGGGTCCATGTTTTGCCACACAGCGGGGTCGTTTTCTTATTAAAAATAGCATTAAGTGCAAACTATGTCCACAGATCATGTCAGAAGCATCAGTAAAATAAATCAGCAGCTTGTGACTCTGATTTACAGACCAGGTTGGTAGACTGCTGACAGCGACCTTCGTAGCACCATTGGTGGCTTGCCAAAGGTTAAAGTTCACTGCTTGTAATAGGTTCTGTAGCAGAGCAGCCTCTTGCAGTCCGTTCCTGTGTTGGTTTTAACATTACTTTATTAGATTTCACCTCTAATGCCTCTAATTGTGTTAAAGTTGTATCGTGTAATACCCGAACTTCCTGACTTACAAACGATGGCAGTTTACTACAAATGAAATCAAGTTAGTTATCTTAAAGATGAAGATCAGAAACTGGTGCAAGTTATTAGAGGAACAGGCAAGTGAAAGGCAGCTAAATGAGAGACAGATTCAATTGTGCAAAACTGAAGTTAAATCTCAGTCTCCTGCCATTTCCCCTCCACCCCCCACCGCTCCATTTTCACCCCTCCTGTCTGGAGAATTTGTCTATTGAGCAGAAACAGGGAATAACGATCAGTGCATTTAATCAGTGGTGTTCCCTGGGGAATGGATGCTGGGATGCTTGATCTGAGGGCATAGGAAACATACTTCTGTGAGCTTTGGAAATTTTGATATTGAGGAATGTGTAGCGGTTTTATGTAATTTCAGGAAGTTTGCAGGCAGGTAAGTAAATTGGACAGGAAGGTGACAGATGAAACTTAATGCAGGAAATGCATTTTGGGAGAAATAATAGTCAAGGAAGTACACTTAATAATAAAAACTTTCATCAAAGTCAAAGAAGTGTCAGGCTCACTGCTTCAGATATAGGATCTTTAAAAGTGGGAAGACATGTTGATAAATCTGTTTTTTCAAAAAGCAGATGACACTCCAGGTTTTATGAATGGGTTTGAGAGTACAAAAGCCAATGGGGAATGCTAAACTTATACAAAATTTAATAACGTGATGTGACTCGAGGGGGCAAACAACTAACTAAAGGGTTTATACGTAAGAAGAACTATAGACAACAAATGGTTTAGCAGCACAACTAATCCAGGTCTACTCCTAACACTGTCCTCACTCCAGATAAAGATCTTCAGCTCCGGGAATGCTCGTCCTCGCTCCTGATTGGTTCAGGTTCAAATGCTCATGCTCCATTGGTTCTGGACCAGTCACGATGAATCACCCCTTAAAAGGGCCACACAAGTATTAGTAAGACTAATTAAAAGAACCAGCTACCACACAAATCATAAATAACTGCAAACGGCATTGTTGTGTCCACTTTTGGGCCACAAATATCAAAAGTGCAGAATGGGTCCGTAAGAAGATGCCAAGGATTAAGACACTTTAAATGTTCGGAGAGACGAGGTAAACTGGGTTCTTTTTATCAGAATGAGAGAGGTTTAAGATCTGATGGAGGTGCTCAGAATTATAAAGTCTTGGAACAATGAAATCAGGAAAATTTCTTTTCCAGTTTTCTGATACCAGTGAGTCATAGAATAGAAGAATCATAGAGTCCCTACAGTGCAGAAGAGACCATGTTTGGCCCATTGTCTACACTGACAACAATCACCCCCCAGGCCCTATCCCCATAACCCTGATAGTCCACTTGACATAGGGGGCAATTTAACATAGCCAGTCAACCTAACCTGCACTTCTTTAGAATGTGAGAGGAAACAGGGGCAGTTGGAAGAAATTCATGCAGATTCAGGGAGAACGTTCAAACTTCATTGAATCCAGGTCCCTGGCGCTGTGAGGCAGCAGTGCTAACACTTTGCCACTGCACCACCCAAAATAAAAGGATGAGAGAGGAATGTACAGCAAGGCTGAGGTGTCTTTATACACCAGTTGCTGAAGGTAAGCATATTGACGCAGCCAGTGGTAGAGAGGGTAAATGGTATGTTGGCCTTCATAGTGAGAGGATTTGAACACAGGGATGTCGGAGCAGGGATGTCTTGCTGCAATTATATAGGGTCTTGGTGAGACTATATCTGAAACATTGTGTCAGTTGTGGTCTCCTTTTCTGAGAACAAATTTTGTTTCTATAGAGGGAGTGCAGAAAAGGATTACCTGTCTTAATTCTTGGGATGGCAGGACTGACGTATGAGGAGTGATTACATTGATTACCATTATATTTGCTGGATTTTAGAAGAATGAAGGGGGGAATCTCATAGAAACCTATAAAATTCTTTCAGGACTAGACTGGGTAGGTGCAGAAAGGATGTTCCCAATGATGAGGGTGTCCAAAACTAGGGAATAAAGGGTAAATCTTTTAGGACTGAGATGAGGAACCATTTCTTCACCTAGGGAGTGTAAATCTTTGCTACTATAGAAAGCAGCTCAGACCAAAACAGCCTATATTTCAAAAAGGAATTAGATATAGCTCTTGGGGCAAAGAGGATCAAAGGATATGGGGAAGGCAAGATCAGGCTATTGAGTTGGTTGATCAGCCATGATCATATTGAATAATGGAGCAGTCTCATAGCTCTAATTGGCTTATTCCTGCTCCAATTTCTGTTTCCATGGGATTAAATGGATAGCTGTTTCAGAGAACCAAATGACGTCCTTCTGTGCAATAAATTCAGTGATTCTATTCTGTTTCTGGCATACAGTTCTATTGGCTAAAACCATACTTTAGCTAATCCTTCAGTGTGTGAGATTAGAAGCAAGTTCTGGCAAGATATTCAATTAAAGGGGATATCACAATGAAGCTCACTCCTGCTTTCATCTGACATCTGCCCACACCAATAGCAAGTTTCACTGTTTACCAACATACAATCAGGTAGCTACATTCAACCCTTCAACAGGGTAAGCATTTATCCCTCCATCTATCCATTCTGGAGCTGAATTTTTGAAACTTTGCAATAATATGCACACTATAATAAAAAGTCCTGACTGCACAATTCTCATCGAGAGAGGGCAGAATTTTGGAAATGTTGGATGTCTTGGACTTGCAGTGACTTCTAAACTCTTCTGCATCACTTACCCCTTTCCGAATCCAAGGCTCGCCCGTGTGTTCTAGCACAGTTAACTGCAGAAATTATGGATGCTCTGTTATGATTCTCCAAAGTTCTTTTTATGTTCTAGAACAGCGTATTGAAAGTTAGCAAATGTAGCACCACATGAAATAAGAAGGGAGAGACACTATAGACCAGTTAACCTGGTGTCAGTTTTTGACCAAGTGCCTGCATCTATTAGAAAGGAAGTCTTAACAACATACTTTAAAAAATCGTAGAGTGATCAGCATATCATTTTACAAAAGGGAAATTATGTTTGACAATTTTTTTGTTTTTATTATTATTTTATTATTTATTTTATTTTTATAAGTTTTTTGAGGATGTAGGAGAGATAAAGGGAAGCTAGTGGATGTTGTATGTTTCAATTTCCAAAAGGAATTTGATAAGATACCGCACAAAAGGTTAATACACAAAGTAAGGACTCATGGAGCTGAGACTGATATATTAGACTGGATGGGTGACAGGTTAATGGGCAGGAAACAGAGAATAGGGATAAATGGGGCATTTTCAAGTTGAAGTTTTTCAACTGAATTTTCAAGTGAAGTACCACAAGGATCATTGCTGGGGTCTCAACTATTTACAATCTATATTAATGACGTAGACAGGGATTGAGTAATGTATCCAAATTTGTTAACCATATAAAGCTAGATGGGAATGTAAATTGTGAGGAGGATACAAAGCGTAGAAGTGTAAGGTATTCATTTTGATGATAAAAACAGAAAAGCAAAAATTTTTTTTGAAAGATGCAAAAAATTTAAATGTTGACTTCAGAGAGATTTGGGTGTACTTTGTGCGCTTACAAGGAACACAGAACATTGACATGTGAATACGGCAAATAATTCGTAAGGCAAATGGCTTATTCGTCTTTATTGTAAGAGCCTGAAGTACAGAGCTATCAAAGTGTTTCTAGATTTCTGCAGACCACATCTGGAAAACAGTGCATAGTTTTGGTCTCCATATCTGAGCAAGGATATACTTGCCTTACAGGTGGAATCAAAGGAAATGGGATGTGGGTGGGAATGTGGAGTTGAGACAGATCAGCCATGATCCTATGGAATGGGAAACAGACTTGAGGGGCCGGATAGCCACTCTTCCTCCAGCTTCTTGTGTTCTGATATAAATTAGACCTCAGCATGAGCTGCTTGGTTAACAATGAAAACCATGAAGGGAAGGATATTGTACGTTGAGTGCGTTTAGAGTCTGCATTCCAGCTATCACATAGTTTGACATTTCCAGAGCTACTGTGTGGCTCTGCAGTGAGTTTGATGTTGTCATCTCTACTGTTATCGACTTGCGAGAGGACATTTCCCAAAACATTCAGGCTGGGAGGGAACCCTTACCCCACACTGGTAGAAAATTGATGTTTTTATTAAAATGCTATGGAGTCTATTATTTTGCTTGCTGTAAAATAGGAACTACTTTGAACTTGTCGTCTTCTTTAATAACATCAGTAGTTATCGCCTCCACATCATACAATACAGAAATACATAGAAATAATTGTACATCTTTTGGAATTGAAAATTAGCATTTTGGTGCCCAGTTTACTTTTTAAACTACTCAGACTGTCTAATCCAAAACTAAGAGGGAGCTTCAATCTAACCACACTTTGCTCTCAGAGACAAGCATTCTTCCTTTTCCCCATCTCCAAACATCTTTCAGCCTTCCTTAAACTATGTTTTAATTGGCCTTTTGACATGAAATTGGGTTTTATACCTCTCTGCTATATGACTAAAACACTTAATTCATTATTTAATGTCTGAGGTTCATTTGGGGAAGACTGTTAGCTCTTGTAAGGATACAAATGTTGCCTCTCCTCCCCGTTTACCCAGAGCCCACACTAATGTTTCAGACCTTCTCACCATTTTGCCTTGACATAACTTACATTAAAACACAACTTTCAAGTTAAATTTTATCCTGGAGAGGTCAGGTCCACAAGACAGCCACACGTTGGGAATGTGAATCAGAAGTCAGTTAAAACATTTAGATTGCCTGAGGCAATTAACATCCATTATATTTATTCACCCAGTGAATATTCATATATTGGGGGCTGGAATGGCTTATCCTTTTTGATTCAGGCTGAAATGATTTTTAAATGGCCAGTTTTATTGGCAAATCAACTTCTGGACATCAAAACAATTAAGACAGCAAATCTTTAGTGTCCTTTCTAGGTACGGAGGAGTGATGTAATTGTTCAGTAGCTAAGTTCTGCTGAGCAAAGCAGGTAGGGGCGTCAGCCGGTCTATCTCAAAAAGATAGCCTTGAGCATATGTAGATCCAATTCCATGTTGGAGCTGAGCAAATAAAAATGCTACTTGGCCTACGAACTTGGACAAAATGGTGTTGTTTATTTTTCTTTGTAAATGCAGGAGGCTTGATTGACAACACTGGTTTTCTGATCTGTGCTGTCAGTTGCACAATGTTTATTTACACAGAATAAAGAAGTTTCAAGGGCTTATATATTCAGCCATGGATACTGAGTCTGGATGATTGATACTCATTAGGCCATAGTTTTTTGAACAAATGGAAAGTTATCAATGATTTTTTAAAAATCTCTTTTACACATCCTATTGACACTGTACAATTTATTGGTTTGATACAATGTATAGTGGTGAATTGACATAGCATGGGAGGTATGGGGCTGTAGGTTTGGTTGGAGAGGAATGCATTTATATTGATATCTCCATTGATATGGAGATCATTATTACCTCTTGTTCTTTTATCATTCACCTCAAATCCTCTGATTAATGACTGTTTTGACTCTAAAAATAGTTTCTCTTTATTCACTCCATCAAAGCCATTAATGGAGCAGAATTATACAGCGTCAATCCATTCATGGTGGCATAGTGGGGCAGCACGATGGCACAGTGGTTAGCACTGCTGCCTTATAATGTCAGGGACCTGGGTTCAATTCCAGCATCGGGTCACTGTGCAAATTCCACACATTCTCCCCATGTCTGCATGGGTTTCCTCTGGGTATTCAGGTTTCTCCCACAGTCCAAAGATGTGCAGGTTAGGTTGATTGACCATGCTAAATAGACCCTAGGGTCAGGATTAGCAGGGTAAGTGTGTGGGGTAATGGGAATAGGGCCTGGTTGGGTTTGTGGTCGGTGCAAATTCACTAAGTTAAATGACCTATCTTTTCACTAAATAGATTTCTATAAAAATCTATTGACTTTTGCAAGATCTTAAAATTCCACTTGTTTAAAATTCCTTCCATGATTTTGAATACCTCTAACAAATCTTCTCACCTCTGCTCTAAGGAGAACATGATGGGAGTTGCTGGCATTGGATTGGGGTAAATACAGTAAGAAGTCTCACAACACCACTAGCTTTCAGGGTTTGCCCCTTGACAAAGGGGAAACCCCGAAAGCTAGTGGCATTTACTACCAAATAAACCTGTTGGACGTTAACCTGGTGTTGTGAGACTTCTTACTAAGGAGAATATCCCAGGCTTTTTTAGCCTTTCCCCAATCCCAATGCCACTCTCTAGCACCTTTAACATAGTAACCCATTCAAAGGTAATACACAAGGAGCAATTATCAAATGGAATTGGGCACTGAGCAAGTGAGGAGATTTTAGAACAAGTGCTAAATGCTGAACATGGAAGTGAGTTGGAAGGAATATCTTAAACAAGGACAGACAGTCGGGGAACTTTGCAAAAAGAATTCCAGAGATTTAGGGCCTGGACCTGAATTTGAGTCTTCACCATTGACCGCTGATTCCCTCCAATTGGGAGGGGAAAGATCTGCCAAGTGTTCCCATTCTTGGATCACTGCTTACTCAGTGCTTTGTTTGGAGAAAACCTGTGTGGATGTCAAGATCAGGCTCAGCTGTGGCTGAGTCTCACCAAGATCAGAAAACACATTAAAATACTACCGCCCAGGCTCATGAGGGAAGAATGGGCCCCTTGGGTCAAGTATGGAATTTCTGCCAGCCCTTTGTACCTAGTAAGAGTCAGCACCTTACAGAGAGGAGGGGGAATTTGTTTTTCATTTAAAGATAACTATGAGCAAACTGCTGTTCCCTTTTTTATTGTTTTTAAAGAGCTGGATGAGGCAGCAGCTCAGAGTAGAAGTGATTACAAACAATTTATTCATGCAGAGGGCAGGATAGAGCAGGAGCTCATGGGTTCATGTAGAGTCCAGAGATCCAGAAGCTGAAGACAATCCAGTTAGAACTTCGATCATATGGCTGGCCGCCTTCTCAAGGTGCCATTTCTTGTCAAGGCTCAGCAGTTTGTTGACAGTATAGTGCTGCCTTTCCGAACAGTTCCAGAAATATGCTTCAGCCAAGAAAAAAGGCAGTGAGAGTTATCCAGCTCTGAATAGAGTCAGATCCTCAATTGTCATTTATTTTTCATTCTTTCGTGGGACATGGGTGTTGCTGACAAGGCCAACATTTATTGTCTGTCCCTAATTGCCCTTGAGAGATTTGGGTAGTCTTCTGATCTCTGCTCAGGAAAGGACTTATTCTGTCTATGGTGACCTGAAAGGAATCAGCTGTGAGTAACAACTGTGTAGGACCCTCAGCAATGGCCTTAGTGAGACTCTCATTAATGACCTGAGTGAAACCCTCAGTGATGGCCTTAGTGGAAGCTTGTGAAAGATCATAGTTAAATCAAAATGATAGCTAATCATAGAATCCCTGTAATGCAGAAGGACACCATTCGGGCCATCTAGTTGCACCAATTCAAAGAGCATTTTACTTAAGCTCATCTCCCCCTTTGCTCTTCTCCTGTAGCCCCGCACATTTACCATGCTAACCCACATAACCTAAACATGTTTAGCATGGACAATTCACCTAACCACACATATTTGTATTGTGGAAGAAAACCGGAGCACCTGGAAGTAACCCACGCACATACAGGGAGAACATGCAAAACACCACATTGTGGGCATAGAACAGCATTCTCCATTGGCCAAGACTGGGGTCTTATGAGCCTCAGGTGGATGAGGCAGTAAAATTCTGGCAAGGCAGTCATCTAAGAATCAAACCCAGGTCCCTGGTGCTGTGAGGCAACAGTGCGAATCACTATATCACTGTGTCACCCTAATCAATTATAAAGTGCTTGTAGCAATCAGAAAAATCCCTCTTTGCATTGAATATATTAAATATGTAATAGCTTTTCTTTAAAAAAGAATTAACTTCACCAACAAACTTTGAAAATATTTTGCCAGCGAATAAGTTTGGGTAACTTTTAAAGGCAACATCGGTGAAAAATGTATAAAGATAGTGTCCTTTATTCACACAAGTTGGGAGGAAGAATCTGTTCAAAACTAATAATCTGATCATGTCTGCCTCACACAATACTGAACTCACTGATCTAGAGTCAATGCTTTACATGAAGGTGAGTGAATAGACAAGGACCATTGTTTATTTTTGCTCTTAAAGCCTCAGTTCCTTTGAGCACTTATCAGTTTTGAGAATAGATGTCAAGGAAAGACACCACTTCTTTTTCAAATCCTATATCTATACACTATAGTTGCCTCCACTTGCAATGCCTCTACTTTCTCTGGAGGCTAAGGAAATTTGGCATGTCAGCTACGACTCTCACCAACTTTTACAGATGCACCATAGAAAGCATTCTTCCTGGTTGTATCACACTTGGTATGGCTCCTGCTCTACCCAAGACCGCAAGGAACTACAAAAGGCTGTGAATGTAACCCAATCCATCATGTAAACCAGCCTCCCCATCCATTGACTCTGTTTGCACTTCCTCCACCTCAGCAAAACAGCCAGCAGAATTAAGGACTCCACACACCCCAGACATTCTCTCTTCCACCTTCTTCCATTGGGAGAAAGATACAGAAGTCTGAGATCACATACCAACTGACTGAAGAACAGCTTGTTCCCTGCTGCTGTCAGACTTTTGAATGGACTTACCTTGTATTAAGTTGATCTTTCTGTGCACCCTAGCTATGACTGTAACACTACATTCTGCACTCTTTCATTTTCTTCTCTATGAATGGTACGTTTTGTCTATATAGCACACAAGAAATAATACTTTCCACTGTATGATAATACATGTGACAATAATAAATCAAATCAAATCAAAATCTCTTGCACTTGTAGATCATTGAGGTTATAGATAGAGCAATAATTTTGGAGATGAGTGCCCCACATTCAGATTCAATGGAATTTGGCCAGATTGTCATGAAAAGCCAGTGAAACTATCTGCAGTGATGTTTGATATCAAACCAACAGAGTTAGAAGCTCAGATATTGATATCTTTTCATTTGTGCTACCACTCAGCACACACGCGCACGTGCGCGCGCGCGCACACACACACACACATCATCTATACTCTGCAACAATCGTTTACTTTAATGTAGCAGTTACTTTACCATCTGCATTCAGTCTGAAACTGCAATTTAAATCACAAGCTGCAGATTTTTCCAACTGTGTTACATAAATAGCTATCCAGAAAAGTTGGAAGAATTAAGACTTCTTGTAATTTATGTGTAGCTGTTGTGCAGATTCAAACCGACTCTCCCACAAAGGGATTCACCCCCCCGAATACTCCACCCCGATCTAACCCACAGTCGTCAGTAGTAATTCCAACCCCTTGGCACTCTCTAGGATTTCCACCAACCCTCCCCATTATTCCACAGGCCTGGCTCCCTAGTCTTGACTGGACCCCACCCCAACCATAACCTGATCAACCTCTCCCACACCAAATCTGTCCCCAGTCCTTTTGATCAACTGCCAGTATCAACCGCCCAGACCTCCCCAGGTCCAAATCCCAGCACCTCTGGCGTTCCACCTGACCTCCAACTCCCACAGCACCCCCCCCTCCCATTTCCACTTTCCCCACTTACCATACTCTGCATGTGCCTATGATGTGTGGCCAAATTCCCCTCCAACTCAGTTTTGAAACTCACTGAAGACACCGAGTCCCCACTATCCAATCCAATAGTGGGTTGGATCTCAAACAATGAAGAGATCGAGTACAGGAAAGAGATAGAGGATCTGGTTAACTGGTGCAATGACAATAATCTCTTCCTCAATGTCAGTACAACAAAGGAGATAGTCATTGATGTTAGGAAGCGTCGCAAACAATATACTCCTGTCTACATTAATGGGGATGAAGTGAAAGTGGTCAAAAGCTTCAATTTTGTATATTGGCACCAACAATTTGCCCTGGTCCCCCCCATGCCAACGCTGCACTTAAGAAAGCCCATCAATTTCTCAGGAGGTTAAGGAAATTTGATATGTTCGCTACAACTCTTACCAACTTTTACACCATAGAAAGCATTCTTTCAGGTTGTATCATAGCTTAGTATGGCTCCTGCTCTGCCCAAGACTGCAAGAAGCTACAAAGGTCCAATCCATCACTCAAACCAGCCTCCCATCCATTGATAACCATTGAGTGACAATCCAACCGATGTAGTCATGATCTCAACTTATTTGGTTTGTTCTGAGACACCACAGCTGTTTGAATGTATATAGTGCTTTTAACATATTGAAATATTCCAGAATGCTTTATATCTCTTCAAATCAGTGTAAAATTTATCCCAAGCCAAAGGAAGAGACATTAGGGTGTGCTTAAAAGCTTAGTTAAAGACATTGAACCATAATCTCTGAGTTCCTGGGCAGTATAACTGGCAAGTACACTAGGATGTCTGAGCTAGGCGTTCCCCTGCCTCCCTACCAGAAGTTCTAAGGTAAGATTTTCACAGCAGTTAGGAACATAGGAACTAGGAGCAGAAGTCGGCAAATTTAGCTCTATGAGCCTGCTCCACTATTCAATCAGATCACAACTGATCTCTCCCTGGTCTCAAATCCAACTCCCTACCTGAGCCCCATATTCCCTTATCCCTTATTTATTAGAATTATATCTAAATCCTTCTTGAAACATTTAATGATTTAGACTCCACTGTACTATGGGGCAGCGAGTTCCACAAATTCACCACTCTCTGTGAGAAGCGCATCTCAGCTTTAAATCTACTGCCTCTCAACCTATAACCGTGACTCTTGTTCAAGATTGCTTCACAAGAGGAAACATTTGGTCTACATTTGCTCTTATCAATTCCTTTTAAAATTTTATATACCTCAATCAGATCCCCCTCATCCTTTTAAACTCCAGCGAGTACAAGCCCAAACTGTTTGATGTCTCCTCAGATATTAACCCTTTCATCCCCAGAATCAATCTAGTGAACCTCCTCTGAACTGTCATCCAGTGCTATCACATTCTTCCTCTAGTAAGGAGACCAAAACTGGACATAATGTCCCAAATATAGTCTCACAACACAACTCTTGCATTAATTTGACCTTTCTCTACACTCTAGCTATGACTGTAACACTACATTCTGCACTGTCTCCTTCTCTATGAACGGTATGCTTTGTCTGTATAGCATGTAGGAAACAATACTTTTCATTGTGTCTAATACACATGACAATAAAAATCAAATCAAATCACCAATGACATATACAATTACAACAACACTTCTCTACTTTTATACTCCAGTCCCTTTGCAATAAATGCCAACATCCCATTGGCCTTTTTCATTACATGCTATACATGGATTGAACTTCCTGCGACTCATGAACACAGACACCCAGATCCCTTTCCCAGTCACATTTTGAATCTGATTTCCATTTAGATAATAATTTGCCTTTCAGCCTTTTTGCCAAGATGGACAACCTCACACTTATCCACATCAAACTTCATCTGCCAGATTTTGGTCAATTCTCTTATCCCATCTACATTCATCTTTAAAATCTTTATATCCTCTTCACTGCCTGCTTTCCCATCTATTTCAGTATCATCCGCAAACTTTACTATGTTAACTCTGTCCGTGCTTGCGGATCATTTGTATAGATTATAAACAATTGAGGACTGACCCCTGTGTTAACCTACTAGTTACATTTTGCCAGCCAGAAAAGGACCAATTTATCCCAACCTTTGTCAGTTGGCCAATCCTCAATTTAATCCAACACTCTTACCCCAGTCCCCTGCGATCTCACCTTCTGCATCAGTCTTTTATGTGGCATCAAGGGGTGCAAATCTCTGATGATTCCAACTGTCTTAAAACAAATATTTACCCAGAAAACGTTTGAAGATTTAAAACCAACCAACCCAACCTGAGCTCTCCTTGCCTCCCACTGCCAGCTGTTAAACTACCCTCATTACTTTCAGCTACCACTCCCCCCAACTCCCAGATTCCTTGATTGTCTGAAACCCCTCCCCATCTCTGCTCCCCGCCCTTGGTTAGCTGACAAACACTCCTTTCCTTCCCCCCATGTACTCTTTGAACTGTATTCTTTATCTGTATAGTGCACAAGAAGCAATACTTTTCACTGTACCCCACTACATGTGGCTATAATAAATCAACTCAAGGTCAAAAAATTTACCTTCTCCTTTGCAGGACCTTGAAACCTTTCTGATTTATGACAACTAGTGACATAAAAAATTGGATGTGGCCTCCTTGCCTCTGACTCAGCGGTGCTTGACTGAAAGTACCAGGAGCGTGCTGCTCTGCACGTTTTAACCTGGCCTGAATCAGAAGGTTAGGTGAGACTGGATCAAAAAAGATTACAAGGTAATAAAATGTAAGAAGAGTGGCAATTGGACTCTGATTGTCACTCCATGGAAGTTCAGGCCTTAATTTTAAGGAAAATTTAAAGGAGGAAAAGAGGTAAAGAATTCCAGAAGTTTAGGGTCAGGTGATTGAAAGCATGACTGTCGGTGGTGGGTGCAGGAAACATAAGAGCATAAGAGAGATCAAAACTTCAGTGTAGCTGTGCAGAGTTCCATGTTCAACCGAAGCATGCAACTCGCAAAGGTAACAATCTACAGATGCTGATTTTAACCATGCAGTTGCTACCCTTGGCCTAATTGTTTTTGACAACAAACACAGAAACAAAAACAGGAAGTGCTGGAAAATCTTAGCGGCACAGTGGCTAGCACTGCTGCCACGTAGCACCAGGGACTTGGGTTTGATTCCCAGCTTGGATCACATTCTGTAGGTTCTCCCTTGTCTGCATGGTTTTCCTCTGAACGCGCCGGTTTGCTCTCACAGTCCAAAAATGTGCGGATTAGGTGGATTTGACATGCTAAATTGCCCCTTACTGACAGAGGGGCTAGCTGGGGTAACTGCATGAGGTTATAGGGATAGGGCCTGGATAGGATTGTGGTCAATACAAATTCGATGGGCCAAATGGCCTCCGTCTGCAATGTAGGATTCTATGATTCTAAGTCTGACAGCATCTGTGGAGAGAGAATAGATCCAACATTTTGAGTCTGGTGACCCTTCCTCAGAGTTGCTTCCAAGTTTGCCTCCCTTAACTAGCAGATGTAGGGACCCCCGCTACTGGAATGTATGAATGTTGGGTGAGAACAAGATCAGGTTCATCACATCCAACCAAACCTGAAGAATGCCAAGTAAGTGAGGTACTTGCGCCAAGTTTGGTGGCGTTTAAGAGGTTAGTTGATAAGTATGTGGAAGAGAAGGGAATGGTTTAGTTTGGAGGGTCATTGCTTTTTATATTGGTCGGCGCAACATCGAAGGCCGAAGGGCCTGTTCTGTGCTGTAATGTTCTATGTTCTATGTTCTAACGATACCCATGGGCGGGATTGTGACACTAATCTTTCATTTACCCTTATTATTCTTATTGTTCCTTTTATTAATTGTAATGATAAACACATTTGCTGAGATGCTGCTGAAGTTTTTTATTGTAACAGTCGGTGCTCAACAAATGGTGTCCAGCACTGGCCATTCTGAAGTTGCACTTGGCTGGTTGGGTAGCGTCCTCTTGGTCTGAAAGTAGCGAGTTTTATGTTCACATCAGGCCAGAAATACATAATCTGGACTGATATTCTAATGCAATATTTTATAGTGACAAGTGCCAAAGTTCTGATAAAACATTAAATTGCCATTGACCTGCTCAGGTAGATTTCAAAGATCCCACAAACATATTGGATGAGGTTCAGCAAGGCTTCCTGGTACTCTGCTGCTGAAATGTCCTCCCTCAAACACTACCATTGTAAATGAGATTTACAGATCACTCTTTGTTGATGTTGAGTCGTTTCTGGTGCTATATTTTTTCCATATTGCTGTGGTCACTGCACCCAAAAAGCAATATATTGAATGAAATGATTTTTGAATCTCTGACTGTGCAATCTCTGGATGCACAAGGCGTATCTTTGCTTTTCGTTTTTCTCCCAATGAACTGACTGCAATCTCATGTTGAATTTGTTCCGTATTTTGCTTTTTTTTTGAGAAGTTATCGAGCCCAATTGTAAAAATATTTAAAAAAGAACAAAGGTGGGCTGTCCAGCAACTGGCCACCTCTGCACTCCTGACTGTGCACTGATCTTACCTCCTGCCTGAGGTTCCTGACACTAGCCTGCAGCAAAACACCGGTCCCAGGAACTACACTGTGCATCTTTTGTCTGTTCCATCCCGGCATTCACACGTAAGGCTGGTCGTTAGCGTGCTAACTCCACCGAGGTCAGCTTCAGACTGTGGTAAGGAGAAATGAAAAACATGCCATGCACAGGACCAGAGTGGGGTCAACAGCTGGCTGGGGATGTGGCAATCATTTATACAAATATGCTCTCTCAACCTCGCAAAAACAAAAAAAAAACCAAGCCCAACAGCTGGGAAGGGTTGAAAGTAGCCCAGAGGCTGGTTAGTCTCCTTCCAGATGGGGGAGGTTAGGCTGAGGGTAGCCAGGCTGTTCCACATGGACTTCCGTTGGAGTTGGGGGTGGGAAGATAAACAGCAAATTGTAACTGCAGATCCAGGCCCTTTATGTGTCTCATTGAGTCAAATAAACTAGCCCTTCCGAAAGGAAGCAGCGCATTTAGCAATCTCCGCTTCACGCTCTTTCCTTCTGAGTTCCTGTTACAGTAATTTCATCAACATGCACAGTCAGTGTTTGTTAAGAGGTTATTAACCTGCTTGCCCTCAAAATATGCACGATTTAATTTCTAAGTGATACAGTTGAACCTCACTATAACAAAGTCTGTAATTGCAAGATTCTCATAACGAGTCTTATTATCAGGACATTCTCATTGTTACGGATGGTTTGTTAAAACAAACAATGTTTTTCAAACATTATAACAAACTTCCATCCTTGTTCCTGGATTAATTTCCCTTACAAATAGTAAGGAAGATTAATCCCGAATAACCAAAGGCCATAAGACACAGAGCAGAATTAGACCACTCAGCCCATCGAGTCTGTTCAACAATTCAATCATGGCTGATATTTTTCTCATCCCCATTCTCTTGCCTTTTCCACATAATCCCTGATCCCCTTGTTAACCAAGAACCTACATATCTCTGTCTTAAAGACACTCAATGATTTGGTCCACAGCCTTCTACAGCAGAGTTCCACAGATTCACCACTCTCTGGCTGAAGAAATTCCTCATCATTTCTGTTTTAAAGGATTGTCCCTTCAGCCTCCTCCTCCTCTCCATTCTAAATTATTTTGAACTATGTCAGAGTAGGGAGAGAGCTGGGCAAGATGTTTTGTCAGAGAGTTGTTGACAAGCAGATGGGTTGAATGGCCTCTTTCTGCACTTTTAGGGCTTCTATGATTCGACGACACTTCAGTCACCATCTTATCTTTCCACCACCAGTGCACAATGGAAGCTCTGTGTCCATCTACAAGATGCACAACAGCAACTTTGACAGCACCTGAGAAGAACAAAGGCAGCAGATACATACAAGCTCCCCTCCAAGTCACATACCATCCTAACTTGGAACTATATTGCTGTGTTTTTTCTGTACTGAGTCAAATTCCTGGAAAAATTGCTGTCCTAACAGCACCATGAATGTACTTCCATCAGATGGCCTGCATTAGTTCAAGAAAGCAGCTCACCATTATCTGCTCAAGGGAAATTAGGAATGGACAGTAAATATAAGCCTAGTTATTCAAATCCATTCCCCATGAATGAATGAAAAGAAGAAAGTGCTTCACTCTGTCTCAATCCTTTCTGCAGATCCTCACTACCCTCGCCAACAAGCATTTCCTTTGCGATGTATTTTATTTTCAAGAATGAATAGTAGAATTGGTCAGGATCTGCTGTAATGGCTGTATCTGCATTGTTTTGATGAGAAACAATGAGCAGTATTTTGAATGGAATGTGATCAACTTAAAAATGTGATTGCATGGGTAGTTTGTGATTGGAGAGGAAGGTATTACAAAAATGACCATTTAAAATGAAGATGAACACAGGCTCAGTCAATAAGGAAGAAGCCATGATGGCTGATGCAAGAATTGTTTTGTAAAGGTTTAGTCCCTCATTTAGAACTAAAGCAGAAATAAATCATTGGTGAAAATACTGGCAAATCTTACCAGATCTGGCATCATCTGTAAGAGAGAAAAGAGCTGATGTCCAGGGGACCCCGATCCTTTGGGTCTTCTGGATCGAAACATCAACTTTTATCACCTTACAGATGCTGCCAGACCTGCTGAGATTTTCCAGTGCTTTCTCTTTTGGTTTCAGATTCCAGCATCCGCAGTAATTTGCTTTTATTTGATAAATCATTGCCATTGTTGCTGTAGCTTCTCCTGCCTGGGGATCTGTGTATATCCCATTTCTTTAATCTGTCTGAACAGGCTGTGTAACGTTACTTGGTGGTTTATCTAAACAATTTGACTTAGGTAGGTATAGTTAGATCAAATATGATTCATAATCAGAACATTGAGCTCCACACAAGTCCATTGGATTGTAAACCAATCCCAAAGTTGGGACTTCACTGGGTCCCAGGAGTGTTAGGAGATTGTTTAGTGGCCAGATGATTCATTTCTTCCTTCACACTCAGTAATCTGCTTCTCTGAATGTCAACAGAACAATGAACATCAGCAACTGCTGGCATGAAATGTGACGAAAATAGAATGGAACTTCTCCAGTAATACTGAAACTATGTATTATATAAATGCAGAAAAGATTCCAGCAAATAATCTCCAGGCTATAATCTGACCTCTTGGCATGTGGAGAGGTGGACAAGAACCGATGACAAACACAAATTTTGCAACTGGTTTTGGAACTGTTTCTGAATCGCAAGATCAAGGCTGCGTTGTGAAGTCAAAAGACCATAAGATTCTGAGATATAGGAGCAAAATTAGGCCACTCAGCCCATCGAGTCTGCTCTGCCATTCAATCATCCTCTCCACATCCCCTCTGTCCAGGCCTTGCAGTATCCTGTAAGTTTCAATAAGATCCCCCCTCATCTTCTAAACTCCAAAGAGTACAGACCCAAAGTCCTCCACTAATCCTTATACGACAAGCTCTTCATTTCAGGGATTATTCTTGTGAACTTCCTCTGGACCCTTTTCAAGGCATCACATCCTTCCTTAGATATAGGGCCCAAAACTGGTCACAATACTCCAAATGGGGTCTAACTAGTGCCTTATACAGCCTCAAGAGTACATCCCTACTCTTGTATTCCAGCCCTCTTGACATAATCATCGTAAATAGTGCGGCCGCACTGGAGTATTGTGTATAGTTTTGGTTGCCACATTATAAGAAAGATGTGGAGGCATTGGGAAAGGGTGCAAAATTGGTTTACCAGGATGTTGCCTGGTATGATGGTAGGTCTTTTGAGGAAAGGCTAAGGGACTTGAAGTTATTTTTATTAGAGAGAAGAGGTGACTTAATTGAGACATATCAGATGATCAGAGGGTTAGATAGGGTCGATAGTGAGAGCTTTTTTCCTTGGATGGAGATGGATGACATGAGGGGACATAGCTGTAAAGTAAGGGGTGGTAATTATAGGACGGATGCTAGAGGTGGGTTCTTTACTCAGAGCGTAGTAAGGGCGTGGAATGCCCTGCCTGCAGCAGTTGTGGACTCGTCAAGTTTAAGGACGTTCAAATGAGCAGTGGATAGGCATATGGATAGCATTGGAATAGTTTAGGATAGAGGGTCATAAAATTGGTTACATTGGTCGGCGCAACATCGAGGGCCAAAGGGCCTTTACTGCACTGTAATGTTCTATGTTCTAAATATAAAATAGTCACTAATAATCTAGTAAGGAATTCAGCACCATCTGAGAGTGGTTAAAATGTGACATTCAATACCACGAAGAGTAACTAAGGTAAATGGTGTAGATACATACAAGAAGGAGAAAAGGATGAAATATGCTGTTGGGTGAGAAGATGGGAGGAGACTCATTAGAGCACAAATCAGATGCACTGAATGACCTGTTTCTGTTGTATACATTCTCTGTAGTTCCCAGAAATCTTCCACTTTCACTGCCTATGCTTTTTGATTTGATTTAATTTATTATTATCACATGTATTGTGATACAGTGAAAAGTATTGTTTCTTGTGTGCTATACAGACAATGCATACTGTTTATAGAGAAGGAAACAAGAGAGTGCGGGATGTGCTGTTACTGTCATAGCTAGGGTGTAGAGAAAAATCAACTTAATGATAGGTAGGTCCATTGAAAAATCTGACAGCAACGGGAAAGAAATTGATCTTGAGTCAGTTGATACGTGACTTCAGACTTTTGTATTTTTCTCCAACGGAAGAAGATGGAAGAGAAAATGTCCAGAGAGTGGGGGGTCCTTAATTATGCTGGCTGCTTTTCTGAGGCAGCAGGAAGTGTTGACAGTACCAGTGGATGGGAGGCTGATTTGAGTGACGGGCTTTGTTCATGACTCTGGTTTCTTGCGGTCTGAGGCAGATCAGGAGCCATACCAAGCCTAAAAACCTGAAGCTCTTGACATTTCTACTTTGTCCCCATGTAAATGTAAATGTAGTTAGTAAACAATATAGTTGGAGCAAGTTCGATCATGGTTTAATGACTTTGAGCTGTTTAGGCTAAGAAGGAGAGTGCAGAATAGGTGCAAATTTATTACTTAACAATAATTTGCGGTGACGACACAGGAACTGAGTTTACAGGAATGAATGTAAATGGCTTTGAGAGTTTTCATTTATTCCCATTTGCAGACTCTTCATTTATGCTTAAGTGAAATTGACCACCTCTCTGCAGGTGGTTCTTTGTCACTGTAGATTTCCTCCCTATGGGTAGGATTCCAATACAACTTTCATTTGAATTAAATTAAGTGGAAGCTTTGTCTTGAGTGCATCAAGTCCCAAGTATGCGCTTCAGTAGTAATTAACAAAACAGATAGTTCATATATGAGGTGAAATAGCTGCATTTATAGTGACATTCTGGTGTGCCATCGGGTGAAAATGCCAAGCCTAGTATTAAACTCTTCTTGGACTGAGATGGATCCTTAAAATGTCCAGTAAAACACCGTGAAAAGTCAAGAGATGCCAAGAGCCCTCAGACCTCATGGTGGATTTTAGTGATATGGGGTGATACTTGACTTACATAAGGATGAAAAGCAGGCAGCATCGCGCCAAGCGCTTGTGTGTAATGTGCAATGTTTCATTCTATTGACTTTAGTGGATTTCAGTGTGCAGCAAAGTGTATAATTGGCGACCAATACGTTTCTCCCTGTTTTGTGGTCCCAGTCAAGTTGCAGAGGTTAGAATGGAGTTGGAACAGCTACCTGCTGCCCTCACTTTCCCCATTGACCTATTCCACTCTTCAACTGACAGGGCAGCTATGGGCCTGTGCTGGTCAAACTGATTCCCTGCTTCCTGTGTCACCAGTTCCTTGAGAGTGTACTAAGGTAGTATGAACAGATGCTTAAGTTGTTTCTTAATGGCCTTAGTATAATGGATTTGTACTTGTTCTGAGGAACAATGGCATCATAACTAAAACATAGAGTGGAATTTTCTGTTCTGGGATGGGGGTATGAAGTCAGAAGTATTCTTGACACAGACCAGGGGTAAACCCGCTTGAGCTATACAATGTTCAGCTAATTAATTATACAGCTGGTGTTGAATCTAGTGGTAGTTCAAACAAGTCAGCTGCTCCGCAGTCATGTCTGGATGCCATATTATTTGCAGAGTTGTCTTCTCTCGATCCTGGCCTTTACAGACTTGCCTTTCCCTTGATCTCCTCCTTCCATTTGGACTTTGCCTCCTAATCCCCCTACCTCTTCTTTGTGTGCTGCAACCCCCCTTTCCTTTGTGTGCATGCCATCTGCTGAGTGATACACTGGCAGTGCCCAGAGAAAAGCAGTGTGCTTGGCAAAAGCAGTGTCTAGTGACAGAAGATCTCCCACACTTGGCAATGCCATGTCTGCTGATTAGAAACAGAATAGTCTGATTTTCCATTGGTAGGATGAAGATTTCCCAGTCAATAGTCACATTACTGAGCATTCAGCACGTGCAAATTGCAATCCAAATGTCCACCAGTGGGAAAAGGGACTCCTCATGAAGCCACCATGAAAATGCTGAGTGAAAGATTGCAACTTCTCTTCTTAACGATGTATTTTCAACTTCTGGTGTCACTGTAAATTTTTCCATCCCACCCACTATGATTCCCAGCCTTGATAGGACTGGAAAATTCCATCCATGTTGTGGGAAATTTTAATCTAACTCAGGAGGCGAGAAATCCACCATTTTGGATGAAAGATTCATAAAGTCTCCATGGTGCAGGAGGAGGCCATTTGGCCCATCGAATCTCCACCAACCACAATCCCACCCAGACCCTATCCCTGTAATCCTATGTATTTATCCTTCTAATCCTCTGACGCTGTATTGTGCAGTTCAGCTCAGGGACAATTTAGCTTGGCCAATCAATCTAACCTGCACATTTTTGGATTGTGTGAGGAAAGCGGAGCACCCGGAGGAAACTCGCGTAAACACAGCGGAACTCTGCACTGACAGTCACCTGAGGCTAGAATCGAACCCAGGTCTCTGGCGTTGTGAGGCAGCTGTGCTAACCACTGTGCCACCATGCTGCCTACTTGATCTTGATCTCATTAGCGTACATATAGGCAAATTAGATTAAAACTGCCTGAGAATGTTAGGACACAGCTGACAACAAGTTGCACTGATGTAGCACCTTTAATGCAAAAAATATCCCAAGGTCTTTCAGAGAAGTGTCATCAAGCATAATTTGGCAGAAGTCACATTCAAAGTTAATAGGGCAGATGACCAAAAGCTTTTCAAAGAGATAGGTTTGAAGGACTATCTTAACAGAGGAAAGAGTCATAGGGAGGAGTCAAGTTTTATGGAGATAAGTCTTGAGCTTAGGGCCTTGGCAGCTGAAGGCACGGCCTGCATGGGTACTTGGACTGTGATGCCTCAGATCCCAGTCATGTTGGAATAAACACCAGTTTCCTAGCCGGCCAAGGCCCAAAGACAGTTAGAGCTTGTAAAATGCATGGTTTTTTTTAAAAGTGATTTTTCCAGCCAATATTACTGCTTTCTTTAGATGAAATTATTTGGAATGAAGATACTCCAACTGAGTGTCTAATCATTGACAAGTTACTGTTCAAAGGTGGGAGCATTTAACCCATAATATTAGAAGGTGAGGGAGTGTGTGTGACATAAAATTCCAGGAATTGTTAAGTGCCATGAATGTAACTGCTGTTTGCATGACCAGTGTCATGTTACCACTGCTCGTGCGGCCACTGTTTGTGTGGTTCACTTTGTTATTTTAATTCTAAATAGCCTTGATAGCCGTCAGGCCTTAAATATGTTAATCATGATTCTGTGCACCATGACACATCAATAAATAACCTCAACCCTCACCTGTCAGTCTTCATGCAGTGAGATTGCTCTGTGACCAATTTAAAACCAACATCTAAAGTCAACAACCCAGGCTTCAGACAGCACATTCCACCCACACTGGCATCTTCAGCTGCCAACCTCAGGGCATTTCTGGCACGGGGACTGCTACAGCCCAATTAAACAAAGCATCTTCATGCTGTTCTCCATCAAAGGGCCAAGTCTTCAGAACAGGCACTAAATATAAACCATCAACCCCTCCTTCAATACCTAGCATGTACTTACACCACTAGAAGCCATTATCTCAAGCATTTCAAATAAATACTTTTGTTAAAATAGAGAATGGAGGGATTTCAGTGCAGTGTTCAACATGTCTGTGAGTAATATTGACAGGGTAGTCACTCTAGCCAAAATGGCTGAATAGAGAAAGGGATGGTGAATTCAGCATTGACAATCTAAAAAGCTTAAAACATTGAGTGTTCAGCGGCAAACTGCATCTTCTTCCGATTTCCTGACATTTTTGCTCAGAGATTTGGACTTGCATTTCCTTTTTTTTTGAGTATTTCTAAGTAATCTGTCTTTTAGATAGGACGCGTTAGTTTCAGTCCAATCCCACTAATTAACACACACTGCATACAAACCCAGTGCGCTACTATCTGTCCTTCGCCCCTGCCCCAGATCCTATCTGATTTCCTATTACATTATTAGACTTGGGAAATGAGGTAATCTAAAACTACCTGAAGCCATCAGGCATACCCTTAAAGACTTCCACTTCACTGTTCAGGGCTGAGGTTACAACCCTTGACCTTAAGGGTCACAGGCCTGACTCTCTTTTGCCCTCCTTGATTCCATGGTATTGGGCCACTTCCTCCGAGACACCCAGGAGCTTGTTGAACAGGTGATGAGAAAATGGAGACAGCACTCAACAGGCATCAAATTAGAAACCCTTTAATCGAGGAGTTTCTCAGTTAAAGACCTTATTTACTGAGCATTCATCATTAAACCCTGCATGAGCGACCAGCTCACTTTGAAGTCAAATAAGTGACTTCCCTTCATCCTCTTTAACAGTGGTTCATGAGGCTTTTCTTGTCCTTTTTTTTAAATTGAATGATTTGCTCTTTAATAAACCTGGTGAGACTTTTAAGTGAAACATTCTGACTGACAACACCAAGGAATCCTACTGATTTGCAAACATCATTTTTAAACTTTTATCTGGTACTTTGGTATTTTGAGAAATGATGTTAGAAATGCATACTTGGTTTTATTTTCATTTTTATTCTTGGAACGTGACAGGCAATACTTGCTGCCAATACCTGCTAGCCCTGGGTAGATTAATCACTCACAATGGTGTTAGAATCACTTGAATTCAAGCCAGACAGAACTGGTATGTTCCCTTACAGGAAGGACATTAGTAGACCAGTCCAGTGTTTAAGGACAATATAACCACATTTATGGTTGTGACAACTCAATGATTTTGGAAAATGGAAATCAGGGTATGTTAGAACAGAGATTGTAGTTTTGGATTAGCAATGCAGAGTTTGTAGTTAAAACACCATCAAGCCCGTTCCTCTCAGAGCCATTTACTTTCAGCCATTAAGCTCCAGAATTCTCTCAGTCTTTTCATCTCTCCTCCTTAAAATCCATCTCTTTGACAAAGCTTTTGGTCACTTATCCTATTATCCCTTTATGTGTTTTGGTGTCCGACTGTGTTTCATAGCACTTCTGTGTATCTTTTTACATTTTATCATGCTGCAGGCATTATATAAATACAAATTGTTGCTATCATTTTATCTAGTCTATTTTACAGATTTATCAGGAAGTATTTTGTATCATGCAACATTATGATTTCACAATGATCTCTGCATTGTTAATCTGGAAGCACTGAATGACTGTATACCCTGATATTCACTTAACAATCTCCAAGTTCCTCAAATTATTATATTGCAATTTCTGGAAAATTGCCAAATTCCTATCGAACTGGCCAGCCATATAGAAAACTGTCTCTTCAGAAAGCAGTATATTTCTTTTGTATTTGTTGACTTACCAATACATTATTTCTGCAAACGTGTTATTTATGGTTTTACCGGTTGCAGTGCAGAAGAATGAAAGGAGATCTTTTGAAACATATACAATCCTGCCTGAGGGGACTTGACAAGGTGGATGCGTTAAGGCTATTTCTCCTTGTGGGGCAGTCTAGAATTAGGGGACAGAGTTTATCAATTAGGAGTCTCTCATTTAAGTCTGCAATAAAAAGAATTTTATTTTCTCTGTGGGTCATTAGTCTATGGAATGCTCTCCCCTAGAAAGCAGTGGAGATTGGGTCATTGAGTACAAGCAGGACTGAGTTAAATAGATTTTTGATCGACAAGGGTTATGGAAACAAACAGGAAAGTAGAGTTGAGGCCACAGTCAGATTAGCCATGATCTTAACAAGAGGGGGAGCAAGCCTATCCCTGCTCCTGATTCATGTGTTACTGTGCGCAGTACTTTTCTTTGGATAGCTTTTAATAATGTCTTAGAGCAGAGGTCCTCAGAAATCTATTAATATTTGTAGGGGATTTTGGGATTAATTGGAAAGGTTCCCTTACGGTACATCGGTATTTACAGAAAGTTTCCTGGGATCTGTCATTAATTGGAGGTTGGCAGATTGTTTCAGTATTGCTATGGGCTAGTCCTCAATGTCTGTATTTGCTGCAGGTATACGGAAGCATTTTGGTATTTCTAAAGGGCCTTCTAAAGTATATCATTAATTGTGGAGGGATCTGGATGTAATCAGTATTTGTCAGATATCCCTTAGACTCTGTCAGTGTTTGTAAGATGTCCCATGGGCAGCATGGTGGCCTCACAGCGCCAAGGACCCAATTCAGTTCCCGGCTTGGGTCGCTGTCTGTTGGAGTCTGCAGGTTCTCCCCATGCGTTTTCTGCGGGTGCTCTGGTTTCCTCCTACACTACAGAAAAGACATGCTGGTTAGATGCATTGGCCATGCTAAATTCTCCCTCAGTGTACCCTATCAGGAGCCTGAGTGTGATGACTAGGGGATTTTCATGGTAACTTCATTGCAGTCTTAATGTAAGCCTACTTGTGACACTAATAAATTAACTTTAAAACTTTAAAGATGTGTTAGTATTTGCAAGTCAACCCCAAAGAATGTGTCAGTATTTGCAGCATGACCTCAGGAATGTCAGTGTAATGTGAAGTCCCCAAGATTTCCTTCCTGAAAGGGCATTAATAAATCAGTTGGGTTTTTATGTTAATCTGATAGTTTCATTATCACAATTACTGATGCTAGACTTTGAGAGAGATCTATTTTGATCTTTAAATTGCAGTTGCATTGTTAAATTATATGGGGTGGCGTGGTAGCACAATGGTTAGAACTGCTGCCTCAAAGCACCAGGGACCCAGGTTCAATTTCAGCCCCATGTCATTGTCTGTCTGAAATTTGCATGTTCTCCCCATGTCTGTGTGGGTTTCCTCCAGATGTTCCAGTTTCTTCAGTCCAAAGATTTAAGAGTTACATTGATTGGCCATGCTAAGTTGACCCTAGTGTCAGGGAAATTAGCTAGGGTAAATGTGTGGGGTTATGGGAATAGGGCCTGAGTGGAATTGTGGTTGGTTAAGACTCAATGAGCTGAATGGCTCCTTCTATACAGTAGGGATTCTACGATTCTATGTGTTAACAGTGTAACTGAACTCTGACTTGTTCATTACTCTTGTAACCACCCAGAACTCACCTGCTCTCCCATATGGACATAGGGAATCCCATGAAACTACTCAAAGAAGAGCTAGAAACTTCTCCCTGTTGTCCTGACTAATATTTATCCCACAACCAACATCACTAAACTGATTATCTGTTCGTGACCATTGCTGTTTCTGGGACCTTGCTATCCTCAAATTGCCACATTTCCTACATTCCAACATTCTGACTACACTTCAAAACAAAGGTGCTTGATTGTCAAAAAAGCACTTTTGTTGTACTGTGATTATCAAAAGTGCTAGAGAAATGTAAGTCTTTTCTTTCTACTTTCTCTTTTAATTATTCCTGAAGTAAGCGATCCAATTGAAACTGTGGATGTTGTGTATTATCTTTGTGGAAACACCGCCATTTAAGAGTGCCAGCTGTAGAGAATCTTTATACAGGGAAGGAAAGGGATGGGGAGAAACAAATTGGAGGACAAAGTGCAGTGCCTTGGAAATGGAATAGTGAAAGAAATCCTTCTCATTATTTAATGTTTACAGTTTGATGCAAACCTCTCAAAGCAGCTCACATAGTGAGGTATTCATTGGGATGCAATGACTGTTGTCATGCAGGCAAATCAAGCAGCCATTCTAGAGCAACAGTGTCCCACATGAGAGGAATAACCAGTTAATCAGTGTTACTGAGATTTGACAGTTTCCAGAAATGACCTTGAATTTCCTGCACAGGTGAATTGAAGATGTCACTTCTCCTGAGTGACATTATATCACAGAGAAAAACCAACTAACCACTCTTGACTGGCTGATTAAATATTTGCATATGCTAAAAGCCTTCCTCTGTACTCCCACATCAGGGATAAAAGTGGGCAGATCCTCTACTGGGAAGAGGGGTGTGGTGGGGAGACACTGTGCTGTGTGAAATTCCTGACAAATTCAGCATTTTCCTCTGAACAGCCTCTTAACATCAACACTTTCGGGTCCGCTCCATGACAATTCAAAGTATCAGTTAAGGAAGATGGGAAGATGGCACAAGGCTGGATGAACCCATTGACCAGAAATTGTTGCAAGCAGCTTAGGAAAAAGGCTAGATGGGGAATATGGATAGATCCACCTGCACTGATACAGTTTGATTTATTCTAACAGCAACATTTAGAATATTTGTGCAGAGCACATTAAGATAATTCCATTAACAACCTCAAAAGGTTGGGGCAGATATTTGTCTTGGTAAAAGCTGATGAATGTGTACCATTACAGCCTGCTCCATTGATTGTAATGGAACTCATGTTGCAACTGTACAAAACTCTAGTGCGGCCGCACTTGGAGTATTGTGTGCAGTTCTGGTCCCCACATTATAAGAAAGATGTGGAGGCATTGGAGAGGGTACAGAGGAGGTTTACCAGGATGTTGCCTGGTATGGAGGGCAGGTCTTATGAGGAGAGGCTGAGGGATTTGAGGTTGTTTTCGTTAGAAAGGAGGAGGCTAAGAGGGGACCTGATCGAAACATATAAGATGATTAGAGGTTTAGATAGGGTGGACAGTGATAGCCTTTTTCCTAGGATGGAAAAAGCTAGCACGAGGGGACACAGCTTTAAATTAAGGGGTGATAGTTATAGGACGGATATCAGAGGCAGGTTCTTTACCCAAAGGGTGGTTCGGGAGTGGAATGCCCTGCCTGCAGCAGTTGTAGATGCGCCAAGTTTGGTGGCGTTTAAGAGGTTAGTTGATAAGTATATGGAAGAGAAGGGAATGGTTTAGTTTGGAGGGGCATTGCTTTTTATATTGGTCGGCGCAACATCGAAGGCCGAAGGGCCTGTTCTGTGCTGTAATGTTCTATGTTCTATGTTCTATGAATGTCTGATCCAATACTTGTCCATTTGTGCCACAAATTTCAATTTCTATCTCTATTTCGCAAATCTTTTATTTGCTCCTCTTGGAGAAGTATTTTGTTCATTGTTTGACTGGCAGTTTGACTGGCACCATGCAACACTGTTCAACTGAGAGACAAATGAGTTCATGGCTTCATTTCTTTACTCATTGCTGCTGTTACATGGGGAGTTCAGAGGCGCATCAGAGCACCTTGACAAGCAAGCATTTACTTGCTTGTCACTCTTGCCTCTTGCCAAGTTATGGATTCAATCTCACGCCTGAGACTCGAGTAAATAATCTAGTCTGATATTCTATGAGATACTTTTTTCTGTTCATTCCAGGATGCGGTGTAGTAGCTAGGCCCAGCATGTATTCCCATGCCTAATTGCAGTTGAGAAGATAGTTGTGAGCTATCTTCATGAACAGCTGGTGTGTGTGTGTGTGTGTGTGTGTGTGTGTGTGTGTGTGTGTGTGTGTGTGTGTGGTGTGTGTGTGTGTGTGTGTGAGGTGTGTGTGTGTGTGTGTGTGTGTGTGGTACATTGTGCTGTTAGGGAGGGAGTTCCAGGATTTTGACCCAGTGACAGAAAAAGAATTGTGATATATTTCCAAGTCAGGATGGTGAGTGGCTTGGAGGGGAACTTGCAGTTGATGATGTTCACAGGTATCTGCTGCCCTTGTTCTTGTAGCTGCTTGAGGAAGGCACAATCAAAAGAGCATTGGTGAGTTCCTTCGGTGCATTTTTAAAAGTGGAGAGAAAGGTAATGATGGGCAATTCTTGCTCTCTGAACTAGCACTCTGTTGGGATTCCGTTACAGTTTTCATTTGAGACTTTTCTCATTCTCTTTTCTTTGGCTTTTATTTTGAAGACCTCTTCTCTTCTTGCCTCCCGCTATCCTCTCCCAGCAGGCAAGGTGGTACAGCCAAGCCCATAGCCCTCGCCAATAACACCAGTGCACAGCCGAGAACCTTGATGAAACTTGACCCTCATTGCCACCAGATTTATGGTCCTGGGAGAACCTTACAACTTTAGCTCATGACTGCCGGGGGGCAGTTAAGGTTGATCATGTTAATAGCTACCCCGCTGGGTGTGTTAATTTACTGGTGTTGAACCTATGCAGGCTGAGAGAGTCTTGCGTGTGGACAGCCTGCAAATAGTTGCCTTTCTGGCAATGGTTCTTCCCTGCTGTTAGAGACAGTCTGACTGGCCAGCACATGATTTACTAACTGTTTCCCAAACATTTCCTCACCCTACGCCTCTCTGATGTATGGCCCAACCTCAGCCTCCTGTCAAAGTCACAGATTTCGCTTGCTTAAAGCTGTCTCTGTTTACAACTTCTTCCGGAAATATCTACAAAGGGAACCCTCAATGTTCTGAGCACTTTATTCTGCAAAATCAGTAGTCGCCCAATTTATTTCTGAGACGCAGATATTTGAGGAGATTTATTGCATAAAGCTCCACAGGGAATGGCTTCATTATATTCAGTGTTTAACTTCTTCCACTCACAAACTTTATAGTTTATGTCGCTTCAAGAAATGCGGCAAGTAAATATTTTGTTAGTGGCTGGAACTTACTGGAAATTCTCTCTGGGTTTATTACTGTAATCCCAATTAACTGGATGGGTAGGATTTTAACTCCCTCCACCCAGCAGCATGCAGGCAGTAAAGGAGTTAAAATGGAGGTAATAGGCTTATCAGATACCACATTATCACTCAAGTCCCATCTCTCCCAGAATCTTCAGCTAGGCAGCTAAAGCATTAACAGCTCCAATAATCATTGCAAATCGAGATTAGCAACTTACAGTTTCCTGAATGGCGTGCCATGATGGTCTGCCATATTTACCCCACTCAATAAAACTGATGAGACAGCAGAGGTCATTCAAGATAAGTGAAACAATTATTTTTTGTGTGTTCAGGAAGAGCAGGAATGCCAAGTAAGGCTTGTTCCACTCTGCACAACAATATACCCAAGCTTCAACCTCAAAGTAGCAAGCCAGTGTGACAAGTTCCCATTCCTCATCTTTTCCTGAGAGAACTTGCCAGTTTTATACAGTGGACTCCATGTTTCACAGAGCCTTGCTTCATAAAAAATCCTTGTATCAAGAAGAGATAACCAACCCATCAGGACCTGGTTGGTTTTCAGTTCTGATTCGTGAGGCGAAAGAGCATCAGTCCCAGTGGAGAAGGTGCTAGAGAATAACAATGACCTTAGCCATCTAGGGGGCTAAACAACTAAACCAGGAGCACAAGATGGGGTGCTGCACTGCTGGAGATGCAATCTTCCAGGACAAGGTGCTAGAAGTGGTGGTAAACTTTCCAGCAGCATAATCTCAACTCAGAGAGTGAAGGAGTTTGCCTGGTGTTACCTGGTTTTTATCACATTGCTGTTTGTAGGAATATACTGAAGGCCAATCGTGTAGGACGACAATGTTGGGGAGGAGGTGAGCGGGGGGATGAGAGGGTTCTCAGTGTCCATGAAGGAGGAGAGAGGTCTTCTGTCTTAACATAGAGTCTGTGGAGCTGCTCTTACTGTCATCTTTAGCTCTGTCCTTGAAGAATAATGGCACAAAACACACCCCTGCTTTTTTTTGACAAAATGTCAGATGATCTGGAGAGAAAACCTGTCTCTGTAGAGAAACATGCTGATTTTCAATCAGAACCTGACATTTTGCCATTTTTTGGGAAAATTCCACCTTTAAGATTACTGGCAAACAAAAGGTTCTGGATCCTTGACAAATTAACAAATTAACTTAATTTGTTAATGTTATGAGACTGATCCCAAAGCCTCAGCCTGTGTTAACAAGAACAATACTCAGTGATTAGGGTTGCTAATTCTGTTCAAACATATTCCTCGAGGTGTTTTCATATGATTTCCTGCCTGAAACTGCCCCGCCCCACACTCCAGCTGTTGGTTGCTTGACATGTGCATCCTCAAGGTGCACTGCAACCCCAGGCCAGTTGATATATTATTGCCCCATACAATTTTACTCTCAGTTTGCCTGCAGGAATATCCTGATAGTGTTCATGGCAATCCTGAAACTATTGAAAAGTTTAATAACTTTCCCTCCATGGCAGCCAGTATTGATGTATGTTATTATGAAGAGCCAGGGGAGAATTTACCCTCTTTGGAGCTATTCCATATTGCCAAATACACAGCCACATTCACCTTCATTGTGTGGACAATGCCAAACTATATCACAATTGCGTGACTTGTACCACCTACAGAATTGAAATAAACCAACTAGCATTTATATAGTGCCTCTCACAACATCAGGATCTCCCAAAGCACTTTGCAGCCAATGAACTTAATTTGATTTTGTTTTGATTTGATTTATTATTGTCGCATGTATTAATATACTATGAAAAATATTGTTTCTCGTGCAGTGTACAGACAAAGCATAATTCATGGAGAAGGAAGCGAGAGAGTGCAGAATGTAGTGTTAAAGTCATAGCTAGGATGTAGAGAAAGATCAACTTAATGCAAGGTAAGTCCATTCAGAAGTCTGACAGCAGCAGGGAAGAAGCCATTCTTGAGTTGGTTGTTATGTGACCTCAGACTTTTGTATCTTTTTCCCAAAATAATATTTTGAAGTATAGCCACTGTAAGAAATCTGTGACCAATTGGCCCCCAGCTTACTCCCACAACCAGCATTGTGATAAAAACCAGGTGGAACCAGGGAGAATTCCTTCACTCTTCTTTGAATTGGGATTATGCTATAGATCTTGTACCTTCACTAAATCTCATTTTAACACCTCATCCGAGAAGACGGCATGTCAAATATTGCAGCAGTCCCCCAGCACTGAACTGGGAGAGTCAGCCTACAACATGTGGCTTTATGCTGAAGTCTCTGGAATGGGGCTAGAACCAAGGATTTTCCGATTCAGTGACCAGATTGAGATAGATGGAGCCAGTGTAGGGATAATGCCACCAAACAAACAGCCTTCCAATACTGCCACCCTGTAAGTGGGCCTGTGAAGTAAATCTTAGAATCATTGAATCCTACAGTGCAGAATGAGGCTATTTCACCATCAAGTCTGTAATGACCACAATCCTATTCAGACACTATCCCCACAACCCCATGCATTTACGCTAGCTAGTCCTCCTGACACTAAGGGGCAATTTAGCATGGCCAATCCACCTACCCTGCAGGTCTTTGGACGGTGGGAGGAACTGGAGGACCTGGAGGAAACCCACACAGACACAGGGAGAATGTGCAAACTCCTCACAGACAGTGACCCAAGCAGGGATTTGAACCCGGGTCCCTGGCACTATGAGGCAGCAGTGCTAACTGTGCCACTGTCTGCCCATGCAGCACTATGTGTCAAATATGGAAACAAGTCACTTCCTGCACGATGGGGCCTGATTGCTCTCAGCATCCTTGTGTTTGCTGATGTGGAAATGAGGGTGGGGGGGTTATAGTTTTTGAATAAAATGTCATTATCATCATAATCAGTGCCATGACCGCTCACACCATTATCCTTTCAAAGGGGCTAAAATGACAGAGTTCAAGCAGCTCAGAAAAAGAACAGACAGAACCAGTGTCAAAGAAAGTAAATTTCAAATCTGTTGAAGGAAGAGAAGTCTCTGATTGTCTGGAATGACAAGAGCAGTGTGTAAAAAACGTCTGCTAAATGTGTTTGTGTGTGACTTTTATCCATTCTGGAGCTGGGCTGGAGTCTGCAGTGCCATTGTCCTCTAAGAGCTTTTCAGCGACTTTCTTTCTAAAATATGGCACAAAAAAGAGTTTCAACTTAGTCTGCAGCACTGGGAACCATTGTTCCTGAGCGCCGCTGCTAAATTTGATTTGAAATTAGGACCTGAGGGCAGACCCTGAATGGTCAGTTTTCATTTTCTGCCAGTATTTTAATCAATTCTGGGCTCCACGCGGACAGCCAACAATCAGCATCAGTGTTTTATATCAAACCTCCCGATTCGACTGCAAGAATACAGGAGAATCTGGCATCTGTCATCTGTGCAGTATTAGCCGCCACTGCTTCCTGTGGATTTATCAAAATTTTATCCCTGTCTCCTGTTACCTTTGAACCGGGGCTTTAGAAGGGAGGAAATAAAAAGTTTCTTAGCATTGCCTGGGCATATCCTTGCTTTCTGACTGGGCCACTTCATGGCTAAACTCAACACAGAACAATTGAGACGAGTCCTTTCTCCCACTAAAGTTTATTTATGAGTGTCACAAATAAGGCTTACGTTAACACTGCAATGAAGTTACTGTGACAATCCCCGAGTCGCCACACTCTGGTGCCTGTTCGGGTACACTGAGGGAGAATTTAGCATGGCCAGTGCATCTAACCAGCACGTCTTTCCAACTGTGGGAGGAAACCGGAGCACCGGAAGGAAACTCATGCAGACACAGGGAGAAAGTGCAAACTCCACACAGCCAGTAATCCAAGCTGGGAATCGTACCCAAGCCCTGGCACTGTGAGGCAGCAGAGCTAACCACTGTGCCACCATGCCACCACTGTGATTCTACCCGTTGGGACCAGTACCATGTGCTAAAATAAATAATAACACGATTTTTTGCCCACCAAGGTGACTGCTGATTGGTAATGGAATAGTTTCTGTCTTGGACTCTCAACATCAAATGTTCCCAGGTGAAGTTTAACATAGTTAAGCCCAGTAAAAGTTCCCCCTGTTTTCTCCCAGCTGTGTTCCTTAGCCCCAGTCTCAGGCAAACACCTCCCTTGCATCGACAAGAGTTATTTTTCACAGTTCCCCATATCAACCATGGTGGCATTGTGTGTGTACTAACTGAGAGGCCGTTTTTTATATATGGGAATGTTTGGACAGGGAACTGTATTGTGACTGCTCATACTCCTTCCACACACAGTCAGCAGATGAGACTATCATCCTGGTGGGCTGGGTTTGACCTGAGCTTGCATCTACGAGAATGCTTGATGGAAATTTACATCAAATTGGCAGCATCATAATCCTGTGATTTCTCCTCAGCTGATTATTCTATTTGTGCCCCATCTATCTGATTATTGAATCCAGTTATTGAAGAGAAACATCTGTTCCACTGCAACTAACAACAATAACAGTTGATATAGTAGACAGGGGATATTGCTAGGTCAGAAAGGCATGTTTTAAGGGGTGTCATAAAGAGTACACTATATAGTATATCTGATTCAATATTGCACAACGGAAAGCATGTTATTTGACATTATTATGTCATGTGTGTAATCAATTAAATTGCTGAAGCAAGCAAACTAATGCAAATATTCTAACCTAAGTGAACTAATACCATATCACAGTAGTGTCAGTCCTATTACACGCACTCGCACTCACACACTCACATGCACACACTCAGATGCTCACACTCAGAGGCACACTTACGCTCATATGCATACACTCATACTCACAGAGACACACACGCACACACATACACTCACAGACGCACAAACATACACACATGCATACATACACACTCATGCACTCACACATACGCTGACAAGCACACACATACACACACACTCACACACAGACAACATGTACTCACACACAGCCATGCACACACTGACATGCATGCACACACACACACACACACACACATACATACATACACACACACACACACACACACACACACAGTTATTCACTAGGCTCACACACTCAGGCACACACTCACATTCACACACTCATGTACACACACACACCAACACACACACATACACTCACACACATTCACATAAACACACACACACATACACACACACACACATTCTCACACACACGTACACTCACACTCACTTAATGCTGGAGTTCTAGTCATTGGTGGGAAAATACTTTTTTGGTGGGATTTCTGGTGAGTAAGGTTTGAGGCCTTCTGCTGACTAATAGCATTTCTTCTGAGAGAATAGTTTGTTATAATGAGAGGTTTGTAATATTAAAATACAACTGTGCACTGTAAAATTATTCTTTGTTTAACATTTTTCTAAAACTGTTTCTCAAATGTTCAAGAAAAATGCACTTTGAATATTATTGTAAGCTCATAATCTGAATTAGTACATAAATATCTAGTTAATATCCCTTTAAAATAGCAAACAAAGGACACTTATACACTGATATCATGTGAGTTGCCTTTTTAATGTCAGGTTCATGTTGTGGACGCTGTTCCATTTACCGATGAATATTATCCTTGATGGCAGGTAGCTTCCACCTGTATAACTGTCATGAACACTTGTAACATAGCACATTCAATGTTAAATTGTGCCTTGGAGAGTTAGAGTTATCTTTGTATCTTGTCATTTACCGAAGATGTTGAATGCAGTCAGGCCAATTAATCCAGGGTGTAGGTTGGAGACAGCGAGAGGTGCTGCTGGATAGCAAGTGGGCTGCTGTTTTAAAAGCATATCTCGGTGCTATGGAACCGAGTCTCAGTTAAAATAAAAATAGAAAGGCCCTCCAGCCTCCACTCCTCAACTCCCAAAATTCTCCACATGCCCCATCCATGCCACCTCATGCCTCCATGCCAGGCTTTGCACCACAGAACCACCATGGCCACCCATGCCATTATGCCAAGGTATTCCCTATCATCCACAGACCCTTACCACAAACTAAAGTATACCCCCTGTCCACACTTCATGCCCCCTGTGTTAAGCACTAGCACTTCCATGCCCATTGTAAACTTGAACCCAACAGTCACAATATGATGTTTAAAAAAATCTTTAGAAAAAGTTACTTATTCATTACTTTGCACTGCGTTAAAACAGCCCTTTTACCCAATGCAGTGCAATTTACCCAATAAAACCGTCAATCATCCAAACCGTTGAAGTGTCAATAACAGAAACTGCAGGCAATTGAAACCTCTTAATCTTATGTAAACAAACATTGGAAAATTGACAGCAGAGAGCCAGAGCTGTCAATCAAGCAACATTGTTCTTGGGGCTCAGGTGTTTTATCAGAGTAATGAATATTCCCTATGACTCTTATTTTTCAGTAATCTCCAGCCTTCACTTGGTACCTCCAGGTTAAATGTGCATGTACATTAGAACATGACTTTGCATCTCACTGAAATCACTTTGCTTCATTTTGAATAGCAGAAGAATCAGGAACCTTGACTTCATTAATTGAAGCCAGTTAAAGTTTTTGCTCAAAGCTATGGATAAGACTAGGAAACTCAATAAAGAGCTGGAGTTTGTAATTTTGAATCATAGCAATCTGCTTCCCTGTGTTGTATCGACATACTGTCTCCCTGCACTGTATCGACACACTTCTCCCTGCATGGTATCGACATACTGTTTCCCTGCACTGTATCGACACACTTCTCCCTGCACCGTATCGACACACTGTCTCTCTGCACTGTATCGACACACTGTCTCTCTGCACTGTATCGACATACTGTCTCCCTGTGCTGTGTCCACACTGTTGCCCTGCACTGTATCGACGCACTGTCTCCCTGCAATGTATCAATACACTGTCTCCCTGTGCTGTGTCCACACTGTTGCCCTGCACTATATCGACACACTGTCTCCCTGCACTATATCGACACACTGTCTCCCTGCAATGTATCAATACACTGTCTCCCTGTGCTGTATCAACACACTGTTGCCCTGCACTATATCGACACACTGTCTCCCTGCACTATATCGACACACTATCTCCCTGCAATGTATCAATACACTGTCTCCCTGTGCTGTATCAACACACTGTTGCCCTGCACTATATCGACACACTGTCTCCCTGCACTATATCGACACACTGTCTCCCTGCACTATATCGACACACTGCCTCCCTGCACTATATTGACACACTGTCTCCCTGCACTATATTGACACACTGTCTCCCTGCACTTATTGGATCTGTTGGCCCAACATCAGGACCTGTTTCCCTGCTCTGTATTTTTACTCTGCAACTCTACACCATCTCAATGTCATCCTATTTTGAAAGTGACTATTCGCTGTGTAATCTGGTATGCACCAGGTAGCTGCTGGGATCACTGTCTACACAGTGTTTCAGTTTACACTCTGTTTACAAGTGTATACAAATGTGAAACCTTTTTAATAATGTCCCATTAACTCAGCAAATGTAGAGCGAGACACAAAGAGGTTGGTGAAACTCTTGGCAACGCTTAGCACCAGGCCATAAATGAAATAGTATTGAGGTGTGTGGGTGTGAAAAAAATGTAAGAAACTCATCTCATTGAGGAATATTTTTATGTAGAAATCAAAAGCTGTGAATACGCAATCTGTAACTGTTTGTTACAGCCAGGACTGAGGAACAAGCAGATCATTCTGTGGGAAGACTGAGGCTGTATTGTTGTCGGGTGCTGAATGGATCTTGCAGAAATATTATAAAGACTGACACTCAAGAGCTTAATGTTCTGAGTGCTGATTCCTAATGGGCTAAAAATACAGTTAAGTAACAGCTGGATCACATGGTGGTAACTCGGTGAGAGAAAGCCTCTGCTGTTACGTTTAACAGAATTTCCAAAGAGTTATCAGCTTAAATGGGCAGTAGGATAAATACTTTTATTTGAATCAGAGAATCCCTACAGAGCAGAAGGAGGCCATTTGGTCCATCAAATCTGCACCAACCACACCTCCACTCTGGCCCTATCCCCATAACCCCATGCATTTACCCAAACTAGTGCCCCTGACACTAAGAGGCAATTTAGCACAGCCAATCCACCTAACCCGCACATCTTTGGAGTGTGGGAGGAAACTGCAGCACCTGGAGGACATGGGGAGAATGTTGATAATTCTGTGCAAATAATGATCCAAGCTGGGAATTGAACCCGGGTCCTTGGCGCTGTGAGGCAGCAGTGTTAACCACTGAGCCACCGTACCACTCCATGCATGTGACCATGGAGTTTACCTCATCCTTCACCAACAATAAAAGCTGAGAGAAATCATCAAAGGCCCTTCCCAAATACAGGAGCAGTGTTCAGGTATTGGAAAGAATTGGACTGGGGAGTTTTGGATTTAGGCTTCATAGAGAGTTCAATGTTATCAATGGGAAAGATTGTCTTTGACTGAGAAAGGAAACTGAGCTATGTTGAAGACAACTTAAGCAATGGAAGAGATGTGGAAATTTCATTTGAGTCGATGGGAGTTATTGAGATCACAAAGGTCTCACATGACCAACGCATGAAACCATCTAAGCTGAGAGCTTTGTTCCACTTGCAAGATCATGAATAAGCTTCATTTCGCAGAATGAAAAGAAGCAAAGGCTGGAATTTTACCAGCATTCTCACCCTGATTCTGGAATAGGTGAGGCTCAGAGAACAGCATTCTTCATTGGCCTCGGAGGGGGAAGGATCACACAAACTTCGGGTGGACGTGCTGGAAAAATTCCGTCCAAAATCTTTTTGCCCATTAAGTGGCATGGAAATGTCGCAATTCAACTATTGTCCTACAGAAGAACTTGTTTGTGAACTCTGAGGATTTGTGATGGTCAGGAAGTTGGTGACTGGAACTGTTAGTAAAAGTAATCGGAAGAGAAAATGTTGGAAATACCCAGGTCTGGTAGCATGAGAACTTAGATTTCTGATAAAAGGTTATAGTTTTAACCATTAATTCTATTTCACTTTCCAAAAATGCTGCCAGATCGGCTGAATATTTCCAGCAATGTTCTGTTTTTGTTCCAGATTTCTATCTAGCATCTGCAGTATTTTGCTTGTGTATCTTCAGTAAAAGAATGGATTGACATAATTCACAAATGAACATTCCTGTTCAAGAGCTTGTGTTGCTTTTTTATTGACAAACCACAAGTGATGGACCATGACTTAACAATGCAGAATCCAACAAGGTCACTGGTATCACTTCAGAAATAGTGATTAGGTGGCAGCACGCTTGGATTTCAGAAGCCTGCAGATTATAGGAAAAAAGGGAAGAGTGGCATTGTTTTGGAGTTTTCAAAAGGAAATTGTGGGGATATAAGACAATGGGAGATACCACTGCAGTGAGGATGGAGAGGATGGAATGATTCATAGGTGATGTATTGGGAGCTGAAAAGACATTAGAAAAAAGTTTAGAAGAGCATAAGATATAGCACCATTACCTGCAAGTTCCCCTCCAAGCCACATGCCATCCTGACTTGGAACTCTGTTGCCACCTCTTCACTGTCATGGAGTCAAAATCCTGGAACTGCCTCTCCAATAGCACTGTGGGTATACCTACACCAAATGCAGTGATGTAAGGAGGCATCTCATCCCCACCTTCTTAAGGGCAATAAGGGATGGGCAATAGATGCTGACTTAGCCAGCACTGCCCAACCACGTCTTGTGAATTAAAAAAAAAATTAACCATTGTAGTAATGATAACACAGGGACAAGAAAGTTTAAAGTGGAGGTACAGAGTTGCGGATGGATTTGGAGGTGAGAGATAAATCATAAGCGAACAAGTCTGACTCATATCCTTATCATGTCCACTTGTCCTGCACTAATTCAGATCATCTGAGTCTTAAGAAATATCACAGAAAGCCTCATTTTCATTCTAAGTTATACGGGTATGTAAGCATGCAACACTCTACTACATATCACACAGTACAATAATTAGGTTACCAAACAACAATGTCCCCTCACACCCAAGCATGAACATTGAAGGGCCATGAACAACAAAGAAAAATTAGAACATATTGAGAGAGAATATCAAAACAGTTTGGTCTTTCTCAGACATAATTTTACAGCTGCTGAGACATACTACTCACTCATTTGGCATGAAATTTGGCATGCCAGCCTCACCAACTTTTACAGATGCACCATAGAAAGCATTCTTTCTGCTTGTATCACAGCTTGGTACAGCTCCTGCTTTGACCAAGACTTCAAGAAGCTCTGAAAGATTGTGAATGAAGACCAATCCATCACGCAAAACAGTCTCCCATCCATTGACTCTGTCTACATTTCTCACTGCCTCAGCAAAGCAGCCAGCATAATTAAGGACTCCACACACCCCAGACATTCTGTCTTCCACCTTTTTCCATGGGGAAAAAGATACAGAAGTCTGAGGTCACATACCACTTGAGCTACTCAAGAATAGCTCCTTCCCTACTGCTGTCAGACTTTTAAATAGACTTACCTTGCATTAAGTTGATCACCCTAGCTATGACTGTAACACTACATTCTGCACTCTCTCCTTTCATTTCTATGAATCGTATGCTTTGTATACCATGCAAGAAACAATACTTTTCACTGTATACTAATACATGTGACAATAATAAATCACATCAAATCAAATGAGTTTCAACAATTCTGGGTCAGGTTTCTGATAGGTCCATTCTGAAGTAAAACTGCTTCATCCAGTCCTCATCTCTGCTGACGCATCACCATTGACTTTACTTTGAGAATAAAGCAGTTCTGCCAGGAGTTAAGCTACTTGTAGTGCAGCTGTGCTAGTTAAAAACTCAGCCAACAGAGGTGAGAAGCGAAGCAATAGTTTGGCAAAGAATTCAGGATGATCTGAGTTGCATTGCCCTAAGTGGCCTCAGTAAGTCTACTGTTGGGAGCCTTCTTTCTTGGCCAAGTAACTTGTCAACACAGTTTAGCAAATGCAAAAAGAATGTACTTATATCCACAGCTGTCAGCTCCAGTTGAGTTCATTCCTAGAGGTTTCATCACATGATCTCTCGCCTCCAATTGCCTCAGTCTACACTGAGTTACATAGCGAACATGCCAACCTCACCCTGCACCACCTTTCCAATGTCAGTTGATAAATGAAAAGATTCTTTGGTATCCAAGTGAATTATTGTTGACCATTAATCCACCTTTCTCTCATCTTTAATATTTCTCGTAACCTATAAAACCAAACCATTAAAATAGAACATTTTTAAAAATGTCTTGGTGATGTTTCTCTCCAGGTTGTTTGCGTCCTGAACATTAATCTTCGTTTCCAGGGGACTCTAGTCCAACCCTGGAAGATTGGCAATCATACAAATGCGTGAGGTAGCCCAGGGTGGTACATACCCATGAGACTGCTTCAGGACTCTGGTATTGTTTTGATTTGATTTTTTATTGTCACATGTATTAGTGTACAGACAAAGCATATCATACATAGAGAATAGGGAGTGCAGAATGTAGTGTTACAGTAATAGGTTGAAGAGAAAGATCAACTTAATATGAGGTTAGGTCTATTTAAAAGTCTGATGGCAGCAGGGAAGAAGCTGTTCTTGAGTCGTTTGGTATGTGACCTCAGACTTTTGTATCTTTTTCCCTGTGGAAGAAGGTGGAAGAGAATATTTTCAGGGTGCATGGGGTTCTTAATCATGCTGGCTGCTTTTCCAAGGCAGTGGGAAATGTAGACAGAGTCACTGGATGGGAGGCTACTTTGCATAATGGACTGGGCTTCGTTCACAATACTTTGTAGATTTTTGCAATCTTCAAAAGCGCAGGAGCTATACCAACCTGTTTTGCAACCAGAATGCTTTCTATGGTGCATCTGTAAAAGTAATAGCAGACATGCCAAATTTCCTTAGCCTCCTGAGAAAGTAGAGGTGTTAGTGGGCTTTCTTAACTATAGCATCAGCATGGAAGGACCAGGATAGGTTGTTGGTGACCTGGACATGTAGAAATTTGAAGTTTTCAACCATTTCCACTTTGTCCCTGTTGACATAGACAGGGGCATGTTCTACTTCATGTTTCCTGAAGTTGATGACTATCTCCTTCATCTTGTGGACATTGAGGGAGAGATTATTGCTGTCACACCAGTTCAGTAGATTCTCTGTCTCATTCCCGTACTCCATCTCATCATTGTTAGAAATCCAATCCATTACGGTGGTGTCATATGCAAACCTGAAAATCGAATTGGAGGGGAATTTGGCCACACAGTCATAGGTGTATAAGGTGTTTTTTTTTAACAATAGATCATTGTCAGGAGTGGTACCCACGATCTAATTCAGGATGGTGGGTGGGCTCCAAAGGCTGGAAGATTACTAGGAAGCCCTGAAATCCTGAGAGATCAGCAGCCCCACCAACAGAGTAAGACCTGTTGAAATGGTCAAGAAAGAAATGGCACCTCCCTCCCTGGAAGGGCTTTTGAAGATTAAATCTATATTTGCCACAGCTGCCAGACTTGAATTAGAGTTTTTTGTGTTGTTGTCTGTTTGGCGCTGGACGGGGACTGCCCTAGACTCACTTCACGAACCTTTTGTTCTTGTCAAACCTCCAAGGGCCTACATTTCATTGCAAAACAGTGGGAGCAGCCAGTGAAGACATTTTCAGTGAAACACACGTTGACAAGTCATGTGGCACGTGATTCAATTGCCAGGATGTAGAACCAACAGGAATGGCAGCTTGCCAGTTGTAACCCACAACAGTAAAGCACTCGATGATAGTTTTGCAATTGAAATAAAATTCCAATGAACCAGATAGCAGAAAGCAGTCCTAGACTTCTTAGTACTGCAGAATCCCTAGGAAATAAATATCATTTTAAAAACTGGACAGACTGTGATTTTTCTTTCTCTCTTCTACATTTACGCCATCCAGAAGAATCTCTGTCGACCATTGGTGTAATAGTAGCATAGTCTGTACCGCGTTAATTGTTCATGCTTTGAATGCATCAGCAGATCCCATTCAAATTGCATGTAGAGAAATGAGGGATCTCAGCCTTTTTGGGAAGTATTAGATCCATGATATCAGAGTGCTTTATTGAATATTTTATTGACTGTCTAGTTGACCTTTACTGACCTGACTGACATGCTAAGTTTCTCTCTAGCTACAGACAGTGTGTCAGGTCGGATTAGGCAGTCTAGCATTCCATTTCTTATTCTCCCTGCAAAGCAGTCCGCTCCCAGTAGGCACATTCTGTACAACATCATCAAGAGAGGAGGAGTCGCCAGTCAGAGTGACAGTGGGGGAGATGTAATATGCTGTGGCTTTGGAATGGAGACAGAAGACTTGGTGTGAAAAGGTGGAGTTTTTTTTTAAGAGGAATAGGTTTTGGTCATGTTTCCCATTTTAGTCGTACATTGTTCAATGTGAATTTGTGCATTTCTGTTGACAATACTCAGCTTGGAAACTAGTGGTGTGTCCATTGAGATTGTGGGATGGAATATATCAGTCAGAAACTACAAAGGAACCTGGGGATGCGAAATATCTGAAAGCACGCTTCGGAGGAAGTAAAGCACGATATTTGGTGATGGAATTGAAATTGGTCCAGTGGATTTTGCACTAATATTGAGGATTGGCTGAGGGCAGCTTCCTCCAGCCGCCTGCTCTGAGGGCACTACCTCACACTTTCGTGGATACCAGTATCATTCCTGTTCCTATCCAGCACCATGAATCAGGACTAAGATATTCTAAACGTACACTCTTGGCTGCGAGCACTGAAGTACAGCATTATCTCTCCTATCTGCTGTCCCTTGAGATCAGTTAAAACAAATTCAGACAGGATTTGATCCTAGGACCTTCCTGCTATCCATGTACTCACTAACTAGGGATAATTTTATAAATTTGCACTCTCTGCATGGATCTTTCCTCACCTGGGGTGCACATCAGGAATTCATTTCTTTGGTAAATAGAGACCCCCCTGACGACTGAGCCGAGTAAAGCTGGTCTGTGCTTTTACACCAGTACGTGAGATGAGCTGAACGACATACACTCAAACACAGTATTGCTGCATGGGACTAAATACAATGCAAAAGAAAATGTTTCCTGTGATGTTTCTACGCTTTGTACTTTAGCAGATACTCAGAGCTGTGCTTGTATAATTAATGTGATATGTTGTGACTTTTGCATCTGTTCTTGAATACTTAGATTATTTTAAACATATCCACCCCCAGTGCTTGTCTCCACTTTTTGGCTGTACGTAGAGGCATCTTAGACTAAATTGGAAGGCAGGGTAAATTTAAGTGATGGGTGAGTTGGAATGCGAGAGGGAGGTATTTCGTAGACCAAGTAACCTTTCTGCATCCATGAGGCTACTCTAAGATTACTAGAATGGCTTAATAACACAACAGGCAATGCATTTGATTACAAGACCACCAGGGGATCTCTTGTCCTCAACCCCCCAAATGTTTTGGACTACGTAACATGAATGACAAAAAAGCCAGGGTGCCCCCTTCCCTCAGCAGCATGGAGATAACTGAGATTAGAACTCCTGTAACAGGAAACTAAATTACACAGAAAATATAATAGAGATCTAACTTCACAGCACTTAATTGAAAGAAGAGGGTCCTTCAAGAAATAGCACTCGCTGTGACCTCGACAATTAGGCCTGTCTTAACCATGTCATTGAACCTGCCTTCTGATCTTCCTTTGAACCTTGAGGATATCCTGGACTCTGCTGGCTTTAATAAAATGGTCTCTGGGACAGAATTAAAACCAAATTTATCTGAAGCATGTATCCCGATGTGACTGTATGTTCATAAATACTCAGAAATAGTGAGATGTTGCTTTTTGTCCTCTGAAATGTTTGGCAGAAGATGAACTTCTCCAGGCCTTGGTGTTTTGAGAGCTCCAGGAAGCTGGTATTTGACCTTTGGAAGTCTGCAGTGAGTTTCCTGGCTGACCGAGTGAGATTGGCTCTGTTTACAGCATGCTGCCTGATGAGTAGTCTCCATTTCCCAAAATGGCAGCTGTGGGGACAGTCTGGATCTTTTTGCTCTTGTGTTGTTTCATTTGCGGTTTTCTATCTTGGTTTTTTGAAAAATATTTATCTGGAACTGTTGATTCCTACAGCATCTCCACTAGTAAACATTTCAACTCTGGAGACAAGCTGTGCTGAATAGAGCCAGGCTGTCTGTGAAATCCTGCCTCACTCAGCACCAGTGTAAATCTGAACTGGACAGGACAAGGTGGGATTAGGACTCAAGGAGGGTCCGGAGTGGTGAGGACAAACCAATCAGGAATGGCCAAATGGGCATCTGATATTTGCTTTGTGACTGATGAAAATTAAATTGAAAAACATTGAAACATCACTGTCTTCTTCCCCTTATTATGTCTTACATCAACCCTTTTGGATTCTGTACTTTCCAATCCAAGATCATTTCTTGCTATCATTTTTATTCCATCTTGTACTAACAAATCTACCCCACTACCTTTTCCTTTCTATCTGTTCTTACAAAATGTCATGTATGCTTTAATAATTAGTTCTCAGTTTTGATCTCCTTGTAACTGTATCTCTGTAACTGCTATAAGATCATATCCATTATCACAATTTGGACTATTAATTCATTTATTTTATGCCAAATACTATATGCAGTTAAGAGCCTTTGCCTTGTTATGATTTATTTCCTTTTTAATTCTATTTGTTGCTGTTTTATATTTGTACACCCTGTCCCATCCTGTCATACTCTGGATCTCAATACCTAAGTAGCTATCTTGTAATGCTTTTGTTTAGTAAGTCTACATGCCCCTTCTTCAGAACCATGCCCCCTCTATTTAGTTTAAGAACCCCACCACTTCTCTAGTTATGTGATTTGCAAAAATACTGCTCCCAGCACAAGTCAAATGTAGACCATCCCAATAGTACAGTCTCTATTTTCTCAAGTATTAATGTCAGTGCCCCATGAACCAAAGCTCACTTTGCCCATGCTTCATTCTGGATTTTATTTCCGCTCTGCCAATTTGCAGTTGGCTCAGGTAATAATCCAGAGATTATAATCTTGAAGGTTCTGTTCTTTAATTTAGTGCCTAGCTCTTTAATTCTCTATGTAGGACTTCTTTCCTCATTTAACCAATGTGATTGGAGCCTACATTGACAATGACAATGGGATTCTACCCCTCCCACTGCTAGATCCTCTCGAACCCAGAACAGTTCCCTGAACCCTGGCACTAGGCAGGCATGATGTAGAGATGCCGGCGTTGGACTGGGGTAAATACAATAAGAAGTCTCACAACACCAGGTTAAAGTCCAATCAGTTTATTTGATAGTAACCCACAAGCTTTCGGAAACAGTGTTCCTTCTCCAGGTGTGTGAAAAGTTCTGATCAGAGAAGGGCATATAAAGTCACACACAGTTTACAGAATACTGATTAAAATGCAAGTCTTTACAGCTAACCTGCTATTCAAGTCTTAGAGATGCAAATAATGTGAGTGGAGATAGTATTAGCGTAAGTTAAAGAAAAGTGTATTGTGTCCAGACAGGACAGTAAGTGAGATTTTACCAACCCAGCAAGTCATGGGGGTTACGGATAGTGTGACATGAACCCAAGATCCTGGTTGAGGCTGTCCTCGTGTGCGGAAGGTGGCTATCAGTCTCTGCTCAGCGACTCTGCACTCTGGTGTGTCATGAAGGCCACCTTGGAGAACGCTTACCCAAAGATCAGAGACCGAATGCCTGTGATCACTGAAGTGTTTGCCAACAGGAAAGGAACAGTCTTGCCTGGTGATTGTCGAGCGACGTTCATTCATCCGTTGTCGTAAACTCTTGTAACTCATCCAACATTATCTACCTAATTCGCTGCAGGAAAGGATGTCCCGAAGCATGGTACATTGGGAAGACCATGCAAATGTTATGACAATGGATGAATGAACACCGCTTGACAATCATCAGGCAAGACTGTTCCTTTCCTGTTGGTGAACACTTCAGCGGTCATGGGCATTCGGTCTCTGATCTTTGGGTAAGCGTTCTCCAAGGCGGTCTTCACGACACACCATAGCGCAGAACCACTGGAAAAAGACTGATAGTCAAGTTCTGCACACATAGGATGGTCTCAACTGGGATTTTAGCGCGACATGAACCCAGCTGTAACCCCCATGACTTGCCTGGGCTTGTAAAATCTCATTACTGTCCTGTCTGGAGACAATACACATCTCTTAAACCTTGCTAATACTATCTCCACTCACATTGTTTGCATCTTTAAGACTTGAATAGCAGGTTAACTGTAAAAACTTGCATTCTAATCAGTAATCTGTAAACTGTGTGTGACTTTATATGCCCTTCTCTGATCAGAACATTCCACACACCTGACGAAGGAACACTGTTTCAGAAAGCTTGTGGGATTGTTATCAAATAAAGTGTTTGGACTTTAACCTGGTGTTGTGGAACTTCTTACTAGGCAGACAGTACAGCCAGCTGGATTCTCATTCTTTGCTACAGAAAATGGTGTCAATCCTCCCTCATTTTACTGTCTCCTAATGCTATCATCTTGTTATGTGCTCCCCCAACTTGAGTGGTTTCCGGTACCACAGTGCCATGGTCAGTCAGTTCATCCATCCTGTAGCCTCTACCCTCATCCAAAACAAATTGAAAGAACCTCAACAAAAACAGAAGATGCCTCATGAGTGAGTCAACCTGACTCGAGACGTTGGCTGTATTCCTCAATAGACGCTGTCAGACTTGCTGAGATTTTCCAGCATTTTCAGGTTTCCATTGGACACTTGTATTGCCTGACATTCCTGCCCTTCTGGATCTGGGCCCCCTTACTTGCCTCAGCTACAATCATAACCTCCTGTCCCTGCCCAGTTTCCAGACCGGAAGATTCAGTCCTAAGGCTGTGACTGTCTCCTGAAACAAAGGGTGGAATTTTGCACCATCATTCTCGAGGGGCAGAGCCTAAAGACACCAGCAAGATCAGTGCCGCAAAGATAAGGACATTATTTTGAAAGAACGCTTCCACCTCAATGTTAAGGATATTCATCAGAAATTCACCAATAGCTCAGCTCTTTCCTGTAAAACAGCAGAAACCAATTTTGGTAGGGTGAAAAAGTTGGAAAAGCAAAGTAACACCGGCCTCCCACTGTCACCGAACTTCCCCTCCTCATCAAAATCCCCCTCTTCACTGGTTTCCCTTTCCTCACCAAACTCTCCCTCCTCACCGAACTGCCCTCCTCACCAAACTTCCCTCCTCAGCAGTCTCCTCTCCTGACCAAACATTCACATTCAGTCCAAAGCTGCACTCAGGTCACCCATATTGTAAATGAGTGGAAGAACAGGTGTGATGGGCTGAATGGCCCACATTGTTGTTATGTTCCTAAAATCCAATCTACTTCATCCTAACTCATAAAACAGCTTAAAAAATGATTATACATCCTATTTCAATCTTCAGCAATCTACTCCAAAAGAGGAGACTCTGCTGAGAAGATGAGTGGGGATTGAAAATTCAAGCCTAAACCTTTGTTAACAGGTCCAGGCCCAGTAGACTTGGCCAGTCTCCAGCAATACAAAGTGAGCTTTCACGCTCATTAGTTTACAACAGCAACAATTTTGTTACCTTTTACTCTGCGTTATTGAAATAAATAAGCCTAGAATGATGTGTTCAGTTGGATTTGTGATTTCCCTCCCAGTTCAACAATGTTTATAGAATCATTGAATCCTGCAGCATTCGGCTCATTGAGTCTGCACTGGCCAGAATCCCACCCAGGCCCTATTCCTGTAACCCTACACATTTACCCTGCTAATCCCCCTGACAGTAGGGGCAATTTAGCATGGATAACCACCGAACCCACACATCCTTGACTATAGGAGGAAACCTGAGCATCCGGAAAACCGATGCAGACATGGGGAGAATGTGCAAACTCTACACAGACAGTGAACCAAACGAGGAATTGAACCCAGGTCCCTGGTGCTGTGAGGCAGCAGTGCTAATCACTGTGCCACCAAAATCCTGATAGAGAAAATTGTAAAGTTAGTTGGTACTTGGTTCAGGTATCCTTTACACCAGTAACAGCAGCACAATTTATGATCCTGTGAGAGTTGTGAGGTCTGAGGAAAGCAGCTTTCAGACCTGGAAAAATGTCTTGAGAGGTGAAGTTAAAATCAAACCTTCCTGTAAATTAAATAAAGAGAATAGGAAAAAGAATCACTGGTCCAAGGCAAATTTAGAACTGATGTCAGAAAATTCTTCAACATGGAGCGCAATTTTATCTGTGGGTGTTGTTCCTGATTGTGGAGCAGGAAGCGGAGGCGGGGGGGTGGGAGGGTGGCACTGGTGGCGGGGAGGTGGGTGCACTTCTGCTGTTTTGCTTTTTGCTGGTTTCCACACAATTACGATTAAAATGTAACTTGCCAGTGGCGTGTGCAGGAGGCGTGTGCAATCATGCAGCAGAGGAAGCATTTCAGCAGTGATGCCTGCTGGCAGTTCACGGTGCAGCAGGTACAGCCAGGTTATAATACAGTCTCATGGGCAAATAGGGAGGCTTTTCACCATGTTCACAACTCCATCTCCATTTGCCTAAGAATTATTGAGAGCACAAAGGTCAGAGAAGCTCATAGAATCCTACAGCGCAGAAGGAGGTCATTCAGCCCATTGAGTCTGCACCAACTCTTACCCAGGCTTACCCCTTCAGGTCATTTACGCCACTGACCTATATATTTTAGCACACTAAGGGGCAATTTAGCATGGCCACTCAACCCAATCTGCAGGTCTTTGGACTGTGGGAGGAAACCACAGCACCCGGAGGAAACTCATGCAGACACGAGGAGAATGTGCATACTCCACACAATCACTCGTGGCTGGAATTGATTCTGAGTCCCTGGAGCTGCAAGACAGCAGTGCTCACCATTGTGCCACCATGCCACTCATACATAAATTTAAACTTCACTTATAAATATTTCACTTTACATTGGTTTCATTTTATTCGTGTGCACATCTTCTTTATTTATTGAGACTAACATAGTCAGAGAGCTGAATGTACTGGCTTGCCAATATTGATGGCTACAGGGGTGTTAGGAACATTTCCTTATTGTGGAAGAAGTGATCGTGTGTTCCAGCATTCGCTCTTTATTGAATGTTTATGTTAGTGTCCAGTGTTTTATTTGCTATTGTGTAGGATTTGACTGGAGATGCAGGTTTAGCTAATCTCTCTTCTCTGTTGTAAACGACATTGCGTGTGATCACTCTCAGCCTGGATTATTTGAATGTTGCAGGTGAACCCAAAGCCCTGTAAGGACTGTGCCACCCAACACGACCCAAATGTGGACAGCAATGACAAACCCTTTAGTTTCCTCATTTTCTTACCTTGACTGACTGTCGCCATCATTGCCTCCAGACCCCTCCCTCTCACTGCTCCCCAGCAAACCCAGTGAGGGAGCATTGTTCCAAAAGCTTGTGATTCTAAATAAACCTGTTGGACTTCAACCTGATGTTGTGAGATTTCTTACTGTGCCCATCCCAATCCAATACCGGCATCTCCACATCATGGATATTTTGGAACTTGGACCTTGAACTGAGAATGAAGAGAACTGGGTATGTGTGAGTTTGATGCTAAAACCTGTTGAAGACAAGGAAGCTAAAGGTTATTTGAACTAGGAGAGGGCAAAAAACTATAAAGCATATTGTGATGAGAAAAATTATATGTTGAAGGGACATCTTTGGAACGTCATTGAAAGAGTTGCAGCATTGGCTGGATCAAGAGACAAGTAGAGAAATAGCTGGGTGATGTAATGAGATGGGCATCCAGTCTATCTGTTTAGGGACTGGAGAATATGAAGTGCACCAACTAATGACTTGGAGAGAGAGAATCCTTGTTTCGTATTGCAGAGCAATCCTAACCTCTTTGCCACTGGTATCCCCGTTCTCATCCCAGTCTCAGGGCATTTTTCCCCTTGTGCTTGTTTATCAATGAAGTAATCTTGAGATTTTGATTCTGTATAGACAAGGAACTAATTGCTCCAAACTGCTCAGATGGGAACAGTAGATCAGTGGTTATGTTATTTACCAGTAGTCTCGAGGCTGATTTGGAGACGTGAGTTCAAATCCTGCCATGGCAGTGAGGGGAATTTAAAATCAATTTGTTAAATAAATCTAGAAATACAGAATAGTCTCAGTAATGGTGATCTTGAAACTACTGCATTATCATAAAAACCCATCTGGTTCACTAAATGAAGGAAATCTGCTGTCCTTACCTGGTAGGCCTATGTGACCTCCACACACGATGTAATGTAGTTGACACTTAACTGCTCTTTGAAATGCTGCATTAAGTCACTCAGTTGTACTCAAAGTGGTACTAATCACTTTTTTTTGAGGATAAATAAGGTTGAGCAATGAATACAGGATATGCCAGTGACATCCATATCAAAAAAACCTCTCAGTACCTGGAGAATTTGTCTTTATTATTTTTATTTCCACTGTGTAATTTTGTACCTAAACCTCTTGATTGCTCTTTTACAATGTCTGTCCCCAGCAGCTGGAGGTGCTTTTAGGAATTTTTTTGAAAATAAGGAGCATAAGCAAAGAGCAGACATCTAGTAATGGTGTCAAACCTAGTAATGGCAAATGACTCAGAATTGCTCCCTTCCTTTCTCAAACACATTGACTCCCTGCTGGATCTTTAGAGTTTACTTATGTAATCTCAGAAAACATCATAATCAAGTTAATTCATCTGTAAGGTAATGAGTTCAGTGAGATCCATGAAGTTAGCCTCTTGGAGTATAAGCTCACTGATTGATTCACGGCCGGGTGTCCATGAAAGGGAACATGTGGTGCCCGAGGGCACGATTGATGTCTTCCATCCCACTGGGCACCGCAGGGACTGGGGTGTATTATTGATCCCTTTAATAACATTTTAATTTGATGTTTTAAGTTTCCTTTCCGCTTTGTCTTTTGTTTTGGGCAGTTCCCCTCCTTTTAGGAAGCTGCCCCTTTTTAAGTTGTCCCTATGTTAAGTTGATTTTATTTATTTGGTTGAACACGAGAAAAGTCCCTAATTGAGGTCATAATTGCCTGTCCAATCAGAGAGCTCATTCTCAAAGAGGACAAATTCATGGACTTCATTGAATTCATTATAATATCCACACATGAAATGGATAACCATCAGGAACAGATATTGGTTCTGATTTCCACTTTCACGTCTACCTCCTCCACCTCACTTTAGTGGTTCAGCATTGGCAGTTAACTTGTGCCACTATCTTCCCATCCTAATTTAGCACAGTGCAACACTGCACCTGAGATCTTTTGCCATGTGCCTTCAACTCTGTAATCCATCCACAACCTATGAGCCTCAAGTTAAAAGAACATGATAGGGCTAGGTATTTCCTTGCATACATATATTCAAAGGGGCAGGGATACAGTATAATTACCATCTACCTTAAATGCTGATCAAGACATTTTAAGGTAAAAAGATACGCATTTCTATAGCATGTTAAATGAATTTGGGACATCCCAGAGTGCTTTACGTTCAATGAAGTATTTTTGAAATGTAGTCACTGTTGTAATGTAGAATGTTCTTTGTATTCATTGTAAAAGTCACCATCCCCTTTAACTAGCAGGATGGATGATGACAAACATCAAATTAAATTCATCCAGAACAGTAACTGTATCCAATTAACCAAAATGGTATGATTATTTGCAATGATCACCATACCAACTGATTTGCTGTTGTGTCAATGTCTTGTTTGCTGAAGTAGTTTTATTTCTTAATATTTTTGATCTATTTGATGACATTTCTCAGACCCATGAAATTGCAGTCATCAGACAGTCTTTTCTTTATTATTTTTCTCCTTTACAATAAAGCTGAGAAAAGGATAAGCCTTGCTTTAAAAAAAAGTCCTGAAAAGTTCCAAGCTAAAGGTCGGTTTGAGAGCAGTGAACTGCTGGTTCTGTCTGATCACCCACGCATCTCTCTCGCCCAAGGAGCTTATAAAACTTTGATGGAAGAATTAGGTTGTTGTTCATCTTGCACCTTACTGCTCATAGTATTGACAGTACCAGTGAACAGCTTCAGGCAGCGAGGGTTCAGCATTCTCTGAGCTATTCCAGCTCTCTGCTCCCAACAACATCAGAAGTGTTTTAACAGGGTTTTAATGGGCAGCCTTTGTGGCTCCTTAGAGGGTTGCAACTAGCTGCAGTGAAAAGCCATTTCTGCTGATTAGAGATGACATGCCCTCCTTTCTCATCCAGCTGCTTCTTACTCCTGAAACCAGCGCACTGGAGACGTTAGCACACGCAGTGAAAGCTTTCCGACATGCAAATGTCTCAATTAACCACTTCAATTACATGCTCCTTCCCTCAAAACCTCCCTCAGAAAAAGGGTTCGATTCCCACCATTGAAGTAAAATTAGATTTGGATCTTTCTGGCAAAATCAAATAGAAAATGGTTGGAATATGCAGAAAGTTCCATGGTATGTGCAATGACAAGATGATTTTTAAATGTTCCTTCATTTGGAACAGAACAGCACCAACAGTTGAATTTACATGGAGTTATGTGTGAACTTCAGGTTAGACAGTTTGCATATGAGTTGTTGATGGAGCTAAAGTTTTAAACCACAAATGAAGAGCACATTAGAATTTTAAACTGGTGTCAAACACTGTTTTCACTCCAGGTCAGTGGATGTCATAGAGTCACAGAACTCCTACAGTGTAGAAGGAGGCCATTGGGCCCATCAAGTCTGCATTAAATACAGTCCCACCCAGGCCCTATCCCTGTAATTCTATTTACCCTAGCTAGTCCTCATGACACTAAGGGGCAATTTAGCATGGCCAATCCACTTAACCCACACATCTTTGGGCAATGAGAAGAAACTGGAGCACCCAGAGGAAACCCACGCAGACACAGGGAGAAACCCAGACAATGACCCAAACTGCAAATTGAACCCAGGTCCCTGGCGCTGTGAGGCAGCAGTGCTAACCACTGTGACACTGTGCTGCTCTAGCGTCTCGGTCAGAAGTTTGTGTGGATCAAGTTCCATTAAGGGGGAAGCCACTCCAGTGCAGGACTAAGGGAGTGCCATCCTTCAGATGAGAAGTTAAAGTGAGGCCCCATCTGCTCTCTCGGTTGGTGTGAAATGTCCCTTGCCACAATTTCGAAGAAGAGCAGGGAGTTCTCCCTGTGCACTGGCCAAGTTCCTCCTTGCTTTCGCTAAGACACAGAAAATGCAGAGCCAATTAGGACCCAAAAGAAGAAAGGTTAACATTTCAGTGGTTCCTGAGACATGATCTACTTTTTATTCTTTCAGACACCTTGGCTGGGATTTTACAACTTTGCTCAGGGTAAAATCCTGCAAGAGGTCAACAGAGAGTCTGTTCTATGAGCCTGATTCTAGGAAGAGCATGGTGATAAAATTCTGGCTGTTGTGTTCTCTTGTGAATTTCCACCACTTTGTGTTTCCTTTCACAGGAATTTTCTCAAACCCCAAAACCCAGTCTTAAATGTGAAGAATCACAACTACATTCTGTTTGAATTCTTTTAGATAGTATTTTGAATTAGGAACATGTGATGAAGCTTTAATATAGCAATGCCAGCTGGAACACAATATAAATAATTGAGGGCAATACATAGTCAGAAATCTCAGCTCTGTTAACCTTATGATTGGAGGATAACTCCATCACTCAATCTTTTTCCCAGACAGGAGAGAATTTTTAATATATAAGGGCAGGAGTGTAAGCCTCTGCAGCTGTCCAACAGGTTTAAGGTTCTTTCATAAAAGCAAAATGCTAGAATCTGAAACAAAAACAGAAAATGCTGGAAAATCTCAACAGCTCTGACAGCATCTGTGAAGAGAGAATAGAGCCAATGTTTTGAAATGAGACGTGGTGATGAGGTACAGTTGCATGAAGTCCACTTACCAGTGGAAACTGACACTTTTTAGAAGATGCCAAGGGATATAAATAGATGAAAAGTAGGAGTGGGACCGGGACCAATCCTTGAGGGACACCAAAGATAATGATGTAAGAGGAGGTAGTGAGGCCATTGCAGGGAATTCTCTGGCTACGATCAGACAGATAAGACTGAAATGGCATAAGTGCAGTCTCACACAGTTAGACAATGGTGGAGAGACACATTGTGGACACGGGGCGTCACGATGGCACAGTAGTTAGCACTGCTCCAGGGATCCTGGCTTGGGTGACTGTCTGCATGGAGTCTCCGCGTTCTCTGTGTGTCTGCGTGGGTTTCCTCCGGATGCTTCAATTTCCTCCCATAGTCCAATGATGTGTGTGTTAGGTTGATTGGCCATGCTAAATAGCTCCTTAGTGTCCCAGGATATGTAGGTTAGAGAGATTAGTGGAGTAAATGTGTGGGGTTAGGGCCTGGGGTGGGATTGTTGTCGGTGTAGACTCAATGGACCGAATGGCCTCTTTCTGCATTGTAGGGTCTCTATGATTCTCTGTGATTAGAGTTGGACCATAGAATATACAGTGCAGAAGGAGGCCATTTGGCCCATTGACCCTGAACAGACAATAATCTCACCCAGGTCGCCCTGTCCCTGAAATCCCACATATTTACCATCTTGATCCCCCTGACATTAAGGTGGTTTATCATGGTCAATCAACCTAACTGGCACATCTTTGGAATGTGAGAAGAATCTGGAGCGCCTGGAGGAAACCCACACTGACACTGGGAGAATGTGCAGTTTCTACACAGACAGTTGCCCAAGGCTGGAATTGAACCTAGCTCCCTAGCGCTGTGAGACAGCAGTGCTAATCATTAAATCATTACGCCATCATGCTGCCCATGATGTGGTCAACTGTGTCAGTGGCTGCAAACAGGTTAAGGACGAGAAAGAAATGTTTACCTTTGTCATAGTTAGATAGGATGTGATTTGTGATTTGCTAAGAGTCATTTTCAGTATTGTGACATGGGTGAAAACCTGATGGAGTGCAGGTGGAGATTGGCATGGATAGTACGTTTAAAGACTTTGGAGAGGAAAGGGGGAGGGGGGGAGGTGGTTAGAGATGGGGCTCTAATTTGCAAGAACTAAACAATTGAAGATTTGGGGTTTTTTTGAGGAGAAAAACAATGATAGCAGATTTGAAGGAGGCAGAACACCTGGAACAAGTAAATCATTAATAAACTGGCATTGGGGCTAAGAAGGGAAGTTAGGTGGTGAGCAGTTTGATGGGAGTAGGGTGAGGAAACAGGAGATCGATCACAGTGACATGGTGAGCTCAAAGAGAAAAACTAAATGATGCAAGTTCAAGGCTAGGGACAGGGAATAGCTTTAGAAGAGCTGTGACCCAGTGAGCTAGAAGAGAGAGAAGTGCGAGAGGCAGCGAGCGGATCAGATGCTCTGTGCTGATGTTCAAAGCTGAAAGTGACCACTGTGTGAACTCTGTACAGTTTCTGTTAATTATTATCATCCTCATCTAATTTATAATTCTCAGGATTCATTCCACAGTATTGCACAGTCTTATTTCAGACTTGTGATTCTCAGCACTAAATTCATTACAGTTACATTTTGCCTCTAACACAGTGCACAGTAGCCCTCTGTGTCTCTCACATGCTTTTCATTCTGAAATCTCACGCCTCATAATGTCATGACCTCTGGAATTCATGGTTTATGACCTTAATTTTTTTTAACACTTAGTTCACCAGTCAGGGTCAGCAGAAAACTTATCATTTATCTCACTGTGACATTTTTCCCAAAACCATCTTCTCTATCTGTGACCTGAAAGTACGTAGTGGGATGAAGTGATCTCAGGCTCGTGATCAGTATCCAGCAAAACAGCAGACGAGTAGCAGTTTTCTTGTTGCTTATGCCAATAGCACTCAGTCCAGTTGCAGTGTTCCTTAGTTGCTGCCCCAGCTGATAGAGCTCGAACCAGGGGTTGAACCTGGGGACCATCAGTTACAATCATCTGATGGATGTATCATTGCATTAGGAAGCATTCAGGCTCACAGAGGTCTGACAGCACTGGAGGAGGTTATTCTGCAACCCTTTCGTGCAGTGTCATTGGTTTTGACTGTTGTGAGCTACATGACACATGCTGAATTAATATCTGTGTTCTTGTCTTCATTTTTAATTAGAAAAGATTTAAGAAAATATACTTGTAACCCCTGAAATGATGAGCAACTGTAGTATGGCCTTAGACTGCAAGTTTCACCTGCAATATTTGTACATGCACCCTCTCGGTCGAGCAAATAACAAAGCCGTAGGATAAAGTGAGGCAATGTAATGAACAGAGACGCTTGGTTAAGTTTGTAACAAGAATGAATCAAACAACTGCTACATTATCAAAGTGTCTGCACGACAGTCTTGGAGGTTGGTACAGCACGTCATTCAGATGATTACAATTCGGAGTGCACTTGGCTGATGATACATTTCACACAAATTCAGTCTGGAGCATGATAAAGTCCACATCATAAGACCATAGACCATAAGACAAAGGAGCAGAATTAGGCCATTCGCCCAATCAAGTCTGCTCCGCCATTCAATCATGGCTGATATTTTTCTCATCCTCATTCTCCTGCCTTTTCCCCCATAACCCCTGATCCCTTACTAATAAGAATCATGGGCAGTTAATGGACATCACTCCTGCAGGTAAAGTCGATTGGTCCCTGTTATCTACTGCATTGATTTGCCAACTGTCATCTGAGAAGTAAGGAGAGATAAATACATCCAGAAATGCTGGCACCCTCCACTTCATCTCAATGCCACAGAAATGCATGGAGATTACATCACAGAATCCCTACAATGCAGAAGGAAGCCATTCGACCCATGAACTCTGCACCGACCCTCTGACAGAGTATTTTACTCTGGCCCTCTCCCACCCTATCCTGGTAACCCCACACATTTACTATAGCTAATTATTTTAACGTACACATCGTGGGACACTAAGAGGCAATTTAGCATGGCCAGTCCACCTAACCCGCACATCTTTGGATTGTGGGAGGAAAGTGGAACACCTGCAGGAAACTCGTGCAGACACAGGAAGGATATGCAAACTCCACACAGTCACCCAAGGCTGGAAGTGAACCCATTTCCCTGGCTTTTGAAGCAGCAGTGCTAACCACTGTGCCATCGTGCCAAGGTTGGATTGGTAGGAATTTGGGCTAACTCACTCTTGCCACATTCAATGGAACATTACTTACCATTTTTATCATACTTTTGAGAATAGTAAAATTCAGGGAAAAAGATCCTTATAGTTTCCCCAATTAAGACTGTAATTCTGTGGTCATATTGCAAAGTTGTGTGCCCAGCAAACTCTCATCTATCCTTTGGATGCAATGATAACTTGCAAATCGCACCTTTGCTGTAGGAAATCTCCAGACGTGCTTCAGATAAGCATTGTTGTACAAAATTTAACACCTGACCATGTGAAGAAACATTAGGACAGCTGGTCATAGATGTTTTAACAAGTGAATTAAAGCAGGAGAGATAGAAAAGTTAGGGAGGAAATTCCAGAGTTTAGGGTTTAGACAAAGGCACAGTCACCTGCATCATATCCAAGGACAGAAAATTTGTACACGTGGTATCCAGACCCACGAGGCACTAAGTCCATACCTATGTGATTGAAATTCAGCTGGCTGGCTGAGGGTGAAGATGAAAAGAGATTGAACTTTGAGTCATGGGCTCTAAGGCCAACAGCTAGCTCATTTGACCTCTTACTTTGCCAATCTGGACCAAATAAAAATGGTCTAAGTAAATGAGAAAATTTCTCAGGCAGCCCTCATGTAAACGTTGCATCATTGCCACCAATAAATGTTCTGTTTTCCTTCAGGGACTTGGCGGGGCTTTAAAAAGATGCTGCCCCTCACAGATGACCTGAAGGAACAATAATTTAAATCTATCAGAAGAATCAAAGGCAACGAAGCACTCGTTATTTAAAGCCGTTCTTGTCTTCAAAAGCACCAGGAAGTTTTTTTTGCTCCAAATGGATTTTAAATTCTGGAGTTTTTTTATATAACCCATAAATAAAGATAGTGGCTGATTGATGCAGTCCAACAATCATAGCCAATGAGTTATATTTGGAATACTTTGAACTAGGAGGCAAAGCACTGGGAGAGCTTGAAATAAAATGTATAGAAGGGCTGGAAATTGTCGAAAATGTCCATGGGGCCGGATTGTCAGCTTGCTGTTGTTAATACAGAATTCGGGGTTGATAAGAATCCAAGGACTTTACTTTCCTCAACTGTTAACTCCAGGGATATGATACAACTCTGAAATAAAATGGAAGAATGTGAATATAAATAGGAGCAGAACTATATCATATAGCCCTTCCAACCTACCCTGCCATTCAGTATGACCATAGTGGACCTGCTGCCTTAACTGCACTCTCCTGCCCACTCTCTTTGAGAAACGAAAACCTCTCCATCTCAATCTTGGATATTGCGAATAATGCAGCATCTGGGGTAGAGAATTTCATAGTTTTACACTCTCTCAGTGAAGGAATTTCTCCTCATCTCAGTTTTGAATGATCAAATCCATCTGATGAGATTGTAATAAAGGCAAAATTCTGCAGATGCTGAGAGGGCAAAGTGTGATGAATTATATACTATATTCCATTAGTATAAGGGTGAGCGTAGCAACTGGAACGATGATTGGTGGAGTCAGGACAGATTGCAACAAAGATTGGTCACAAGGCAAAGGCAGGAGAAGGTGCTAGTGGTTTCATAAAGGTATCAGAGTGTGTGAATGGGAGAATAAAGGTCAGTGTTCAGCAAAAACATTGGGATAAAAATGTTTTGGATATAAAAAAGGGGTTAAGATGGAGGAGAAATTGACCGGATTGTCAGCTTGCTCCCAAGTTGTCAGACTCAATGTTGTGTCCTGAGGGCTGTGATATGCCTTATTGTAAAAAGAGATGCTGTTCCTCCAGTTTGTGTTGAGCTTTCACTGGAGCATTGCCAAGGACGATCAGGTGGGCATGGGAGCAAGATGCTGAGGTGAAATAGAAAGCTTCAGGAAAGTTAGGATCGTGCTTGTGAGCTGAAGGAAGGTGTTCTGCAAAGTGGTCACTCAATCTGCATTTAGTCTCCCAAGTGTAGAGGAGAGTACATTGGAGTAGCGAATTCAGTGGACTAAATTAAAGGAAGTGCAAATGAAACGTTGCTTCATCTGAAAGGAGTGTTTGGGGTCTTAAGCAATGAGAAGCAAGGAAATTATGCTTGGTGTGTGCCTTTGATAGCTGCTCCTGTTGCCTTTTGTTTCAAGCTGTTGTTAATAATCATGTTTCAAGCTTGGAAAGACCAGCACCTCAATGTTTAATTTTGCAATGTTGTTTGATACAATTGAAGGACTGGATGCAACTGGTTTTGTTACACATTACACGGGTTTCTAGTGTAACTATGAAATATGATTCCCTGGAACACTTACCCATTACATACTAGTTCCTAGCTCATTAGTTCCTAGTTGATAACATATATTTACAGATAATGCATCTATATATAACAATATTGCCAAGTTCTAGGTTCTCCAGACAGGAGAAACAGTCTACCCTGTCAAGCCCTTTCAAAATATTTATATTTCAGCAAGATCACCTCGCAATAATTCATGTGTCACGAAAATCTCCTTGTGAAAAGCATAGTTACATTTAGGTGGAAGATAGATAAGCACATGAGGAATTCTAAGAAATAGAAGATAATGCTAATACAGAGAGATGAAGGAGGATGAGAGAAGGTGTGTGCAGAACAATAACTCTAGTAAGGACTTGTTAGGCCAAATTGTTTGTTTCTGTGCTATGAATGTTATCAAAAGTCTTTATTAAAAGCCACAAATTGATCCTCTCCAAGGATAGAACATGAAAAATTAATATGGAAGTGAAACACTGGATACTAGAAATCTGAAATAAAAACAGAAAATGCTGGAAAGGTTCAGAAGGTCTGACAGTACTGGTGGAAAGAGAAAAAGGATTAACATTTTGAGTCTGTATAACTTCTTCAGAACTGGATAATTAATAACCTCCTAATTTTTTTATTCCTTCATGGAATGTGGGTGTCGCTGATTAGGCCTGCATTTATCACCCATCGCCAGTGCCCCTTGAGTAAGTGGTGGTGAGCTGCCTTCTTGAACTGCTGCAGTGTATTTGGTGTTGGTACACTCAAGTGCTGTTAGGGAGGGAGTTCAGGATTTTGACCCAGCAAATAATGAAGGAACAGTCGATATATTTCCATCAGTTTGGCGAGTGGCTTGGAGAGGAATTTGTAGCTTCCCAGATACCTGCTGCCCTTGTCCTTCTAGATGGTAGAGATTGTGAGTTTGCAAGGTGCTGTTTATGAAGCCTTGGTGAGTTCCTGCAGTGCATTTTGTGGTGGTTATATTCTCACTTGTTGGAGGTGGTCATTGACTGGCACTTGTGTGACACCAATATTATTTGTCATTTGTCAGTCCAAGCCTGGAGATTATCCAGGTCTTACTGCACTTGAATGTGGACTGCTTCAGTATCTGAAGAGTTGCGAATGGTGTTGAACTTTGTACAATTAGCAAACATTCGCACTTTTGATTTCTGATGAAGAACTAATGAAGACGGTTGGCCTGAATGAACTACCTTAACGAACTTCTGAACTGATGGCTTGAAATGATTGACTTCAAATAACCATCTTCCATTGTGATAGATGTGACTGCAAGCAATGGGGAGTTTCATCCGTCATTCCCATTGACTCTGATATTGCTCAGACTCCTTAATGCCACATCCAGTCAACTGCTGCCTTGGACAAAGGCAATCACTCTTATCGCACGTCTGGAGTTCAGCTCTTTTGTCCATGTTTGAACCAAAGCTATAATGAGATCAGGAGCTGAGTGGCTCTGAAGGAACCCAAATTGAGCATCAGTGAATAGGTTATCGCTAGGCAAGTGTTACCTGACAGCATAGTCAATGACTCCTTCCACCACTTAACTAATCATCGAGAGATCACTGATGGGGTCGTTATTGATTGGGTTGGATTTATCCTGCTTTTTGTGTACAAGACATCCCTGGACAGCTTTGCCAGGTAGATACCAATGTTGTAGCTGTACTGGAACAGCTTGACTAGGAGCGTGGCAAGTTCTGGAGGACGAATCTTCAGTACTATTGCTAGAATATTGACAGGACCCATAAACTTTACGGTATTCAGTTTCCAGTGCATTCAGCATTTCTTGATTTTACATGGAGCAAATTGAATTAGTTGAAGACTGACTAGGTTTACCAGGCTGATTCCAACTGATTCCAGGGATGACAGGGCTGATGTATGAGGAGAGATTAAATAGGTTAGGAATATTTTCGCTGGAGTTCAAATGAATGAGGGGGCATCTCATAGAGACTTGTAAAATTCTAACAGGACAAAACAGCGTAGATACAGGGAGAATTTTCCTGATGATGGAGGAGTCTAGAACAATCTGAGGATTCAGGGTAGATCATTTAGGATAGAGATGAGGAGACATTTCTTCACCCAAAGAATTCACTACCACAGAAAGTAGTTAATGCCAGAACATTGAATGTATTCAAGAGGTGGCTTAATATAGCTCTTGGGGTGACTGCAGTCAAATGTTATGAGGAAAAAGCAAGAATAGACTATTGGATGATTGTCCTTCTAGATAGTAGTTTGTGGGTTTGGAAGTAGTAGGTTGGGTGATCAGCCATGATCGTAACTAATGGCAAAGCAGGCTCGAAGGGCTGAATGGCTTCCTCCTGCTCTTATTTCTATATTTCTATGACATCTGTAAGGAGGCTGAGATGGATCATCTACTCTAGCTGAAGGTTGCTGCAAATGCTTCAGCCTTATCTTTTGCATTGATATGATGGACTCCTCTATCATTGAAATTGGGGATAATTGTGGAAACTTCTCCACCAATAAGTTGTTTAATTGTCCACCACCATTCATGGCTGGATGTGGTAGGACTGCACAGCTTAGATTTGATCCATTGGTTCTGGAATCATTTAGCTCTATTATTTGTTCCTTATGTTTGGCCGACAACTAGCCCTGTATAATAACTTTACAAGTTGAGACTTCATTTTTAGGCATGCCTGGTGCTGTTATTGGTTTACATCCTGCACTCTTCATTGAACCAGGGATGCTGGAAATCTGAAATATAAACAGAAAATGTTGGAAATACTCAGTAGGTCTGTCAGCATCTGTGGAGAGAGAAAAACAGAGTTAATATTTTGAGTCTGAATGATTCTTTTTTATTCATTCATGTGACATGCGTGTGTCTGGCTAAGCTTGCATTTATTACCCATCCCTAATTGCCCTTGTTTAACGGACATTTGAGAGACAACCACATTGCTATGCGATTGGAGTCAAATGCAGGCCAGACTGGGTAAGGACATTAGATTTCCTTCCTTAAAGGACGTTAATGAACCATATGGGTTTTTACAACAATCAACAATGGTTTCCTGGTTAGTTCCACATTTCTTTTCTGTTTTATACTGAATTCAAGTTTTGTGGGATTTGAACCCAGGTCCCCAGAACATTAACCTGGGCTTCTAAATTACTAATCCGGTGATATTAGCACTACATCACTATGTCACTGTGAGAATGAGGTCAAGTATGCTTTTCCCTCTTGTTGATGACTGAGTTTAGTATCCAGTGATGCTACCGAGCCATTTACAAGGTCCAGAGTTGGTGATGAAGACTCCCGAGACAACTCCTTCCTAACTGTCACTTCTGTCCTGCTGTTGGGACAGGACATAATAAGAAGTCTCACAACACCAGGTAAAAGTCCAACAGGTATATTTGGAGCAAAAGCCACTAACTACCAAATAAATCTTTTGGACTTTAACCTGGTGTTGAGAGACTTTTACTGTGTTTACCCCAGGCCACCGCCAGCATGTCCACATCGAGACAGAACATACCCAGAGATGGTGATGGTGGTGTCTGGATATCATCCGTAAGGTATGATTCTGTCGAATACCACTATGTTAGGTGTGAGTCTTTCCATTTTGGCACAAACTCCCTAATACTAGTAGGGAGGACTTTGCAGTGTCGACAGGTGCGAGGTTTGATGTTGTCATTTCCAATGCCTAAGTCAGTGCCATTGTCAGTGGTCCTTTTAGACTTTTGATATAACTGAGTGACTTGCTGGGGCCTTTAATAATTGTCGGCCTCATTGCTGTGGTTCTGAAGTCACATTTAGAACGGGTAAGGACAGCAAATTTCCTACCCCAAAGGGGGCCAGATGGGTTTTTATGAAAATCGACAATGATTTCATGGTCATCATTAGACTTTTAATTCCCAATTTCTTTTTATTAAATTCAAATTCCACCATCTGCTATGGTGAGATTTGAGCCCGGGGTCACTAATCAGTGACAATATCACAACGCCACTCCCTCTCCCTTCTCAGAAATCGCATTTCGTTGGCATTTATCTCCTGATTTCAATACAGGACCATTATCCACAAAAAAAGGGATTTCATTGTTCTCCCACATACTCAGAAGTGTTTTTGTAGACCCTTAGTTGAGTAAGAATCATTACTGTTCACCTGCCATTAAATGGAATTTGAGATTTAAAAGGTGCAGGAAGTAAGAGGGACGTCTGTTCATGACACCTGCTTAGTGCACTCATGGAATGCCTAGAGGTTCGTGTAAATATATTAAGAACCAGCTCCAGCTCTCACTGGAGATAAATAACAAGGTAAAAATGGTAGAAGTAGATTTAGTGTGAATTAAATGGCCCAAGATAATTTGGAAAAAAATTGCCGTGCTTCACCTGACTCCCTGGTGTATTGCACGATAGCACATGGCATGTAACATGTGCCATTCAGTCTTCAGTCCCTCAGTGCCATTGACACTGGGAGTGACAAGATTCCCGTCAGAAATGGCATGCAATTGGACCCAAGTTGTTCCCATGCTCTCTGTCTTAGGTTCCAATCAACAATGACAGTTCAGATCTCTCCATGTGAGCGATGATAAGAAGCAAAAGACAAATGAAAGAACTTGCATTTATCTAGCATCTTTTACAATTCCAGGACCGTTCAAAGCAATTTACAACCAATGAAGCACTTTTAAATGTAGTCACTGTTGTCGAGGAGGGAAGACAACAGCCATGTTCCACACAGCAAGATTCCACAGCAATGACCACGAAACAGCACAGTGGTTAGCACTGCTGCCTCACAGCACCAGGGACCCAGGTTTAATTCCAGCCTTGGGCCACTGTCTGTGCAAAGTCTGAATGTTCTCCCCGTGTTTGCATGGGTTTCCAGGTGCTCGGGCTTCCTTCCACAGCCTGAAAGATACTTAGAAAGATACACAGAAGATAGGGGCAGGAGGAGCCTTTGAGCTTGTTCTGCCTTTCATTACGATCACGGTTGATCATCCAACTTTATAGCCTAATCTTGCTTTTTCCCATAACCTTTGATCGCATTCACCCAAATGCAATATCCAGCCACCTCTTGAATACATTCAGTGTTTTGATGTGCTGGTTAGGTGCATTAGCCAGGCTAAATTCTCCCTCAGTGTATCCGAACAGGCACCAGAGTGTGGCAACTAAGGGATTTTCACGGTAACTTTATTTCAGTGTTAATGTAAGCCTACTTGTGATGCTAATGAACAAACTTTGATTTAGTGTTGTTGGATGAGGTATCAATATTGACCAAGACATCCGGAGAACTTCTCTGTTTTCCTTTGAACTGTGCCGAACATCTTTTGCATCTATTTAAGAGAAAATGTAATCCTTCATCTGAAAGACCCTTGACAGTATAGCGCACCCTCAGTACATTAGCAGAGCATCAGACTGGATTAGGCACTCAAATCTCTGGAGCAGGTCTTGAACCCCCCACCTTCTGACTTGAAGGTCAGTGTGCTGGCAACTAAATCAAAGTAATTTGTAAGTGAAATGAGAAAAGTTGCATTTAAGAATAGGAAGAAAATAAAGCCTTTGTCCCTTGAGAGTAAATATCTCACTGTAGCCACATCAAATTCAAAGAAGGCACTTAGCCTGTTCAGTCTCCTTATTCTATAAGATTTAAATATAGTTTTAAGAGAAGACATTTTAGAAAGTGTTTTCTGAATGCCTCTGAATTGTATTTGTCTAGTGTGCATTCTCAACATTTAACTGTGATACTATAAGAGCAGTTAGAACTATGGGAATGGATGGCTTCTTACTGGCCAATCACATGGGTCCAAATTTCTTATCAATATACCATTATAAAGTTTAATTGTTCATTAATTCTGTTCATTGCTGGTGAACAAAGGGCACAATTGGGATCACTGGTGTGTGAGAGAGGTACATCAAAGGCTTTCAGAGTTATCTTCACATTGGTTAAATTCCAGAGTTATTCTTCCCCTTTTTTAATCAAACTAGTAGAGACATGTGAAATAAAGCATGTTTCTCTTCATACATTTTCTGCCCAAAATTACTTAATATGCTTTTGCCACTCTTCCCAATCTGATGGAATGAAACCAGCGCCAGAATTCTCTGACTGTTCACATTGGTGGGGTTCTCTGGAGTGAACAGACATTTGGCTGAGCGCCAAATTCTCCATCCTCATTTGCAGTGATGGTGGATGGGTTGGTGGTGGTGGGGGAGTGCGTGAATGGGCAGAGAATTTTACCCATGTTATATTTTAGTGGTCAATCATTTTAGGAACATAGAAAATGTGTATGAAAATATCAGATTGTATATCCTTCCTCAATGGAGTGATGATGTGGAGATGCCGGCGTTGGAATGGGTAAACACAGTAAGAAGTCTCACAACACTAGATTAAAGTCTGACAGGTTTATTTAGTAGCAAATGCCATTAGCTTTCAGAGCACTGCTCCTATGTCAGATAAGTGGGAGTTCTGTTCACAAACAGGGCATATAAAGATACAAACTCAATTTATAGAGTAATGATTGGAATGCGAATCTTTACAGCTAATCAAGTCTTAAAGGCATAGACAGTGTGAGTGGAGGGAGCATTAAGCACAGATTAAAGAGATGTGTATTGTCTCCAGACAGAACAGTTAGTGAGATTTTGCAAGTCCTGGGAGTTATAAATTGTTTGACATGAACCCAAGATTCCAGTTGAGGCCGTCCTTATGTGTGCTGAACTTTGCTATCAGTCCCTGTTCAGCCATTCTGCACTGTCATGTGTCATGAAGGTCACCTTGGAGAACACTTACCTGAAGATCAGAGGCCGAATGCCCCTGACTACTGAAGTATTCCCCAACAGGAAGAGAACAGTCTTTTTCTGTTGGGGAGCACTTTAGTGGTCATGAGCATTCGGCCTCTGATCTCCAGATAAGTGTTCTCCAAGACAGCCTTCACAACACATGACAGCGCAGAGTCGCTGGGCAGAGACTGATAGCCAAGTTCCGTACACATAAGGATGACCGCAGCCAGGATCTTGGGTCCATTCCACACTATCTGTAATCCCTAAGACTTGCCTGGACTTGCAAAATCTCACTAACTGTCCTGTCTGGAGACAATACACATTTCTTTAACCTGTGCTTAATGCTCTCTTCACTTATATTGTCTATACCTTTAAGCTTGATTACTTCTAAAGATTCGCATTTCAATCATTATTCTATAAATTGAATTTGTGTCTTTATATGTCCTGTTTGTGAATAGAACTCCCAATTACATGACGAAGGAGCAGCACTCCAAAAGCCAGTGGCGTTTGCTACTAAATAAACCTGTTGGACTTTAACCTGGTGTTGTGAGACTTCTTAATAGAGTGCACCTAAAATTAGGCCTAAGGAGGCCTAATTTTCCCTTCATTCCACAGCCACTAATTGAGGTGAGAAAATACATTTAGCTAGTTTGAGACAAAATCTTTGGAATGTTTCTCTCAGCTCCGTGAGCAAACAGAAGGAGACCTCAGTCACTGATGTCACTGTTTCCTGTTAACCCACCATCTTCTAAAAATTGAGATGTCTTCTACTCAAGAACTTATCCAATTCTTTTGTGTACTGATGTTTCCAGCAAATCCATGCCTATTGCATGTGCTGTCAATCATTTCTAGAGGATAAGAACTTTGCAAAAAAACTTCCCAACTTCCAATCTAACTTTTGGCTTATGTATCTTGTATTGCCACTCTCCTCTGCATCTTTAGTTCAAATAACCTCTCAACCAGGGCACAATTTTATCTCTTCATCATTAGAACCACCTCAATAATATCCCTTCAAAACTTTTTCAAGGTAAAGCCTCCCAGTTTCAAAATATGTCGTGGACACTGGGATAGTTGATATTTCAGTTAACTACGACTGAGCGCTTTATCACTTATGTCTCAATATTAACTTCTTGCTTCAATACATCAATCACTACCTCTCTGCATTAACTCTTTGTATCTATTACTACATCACTTGTGTCTTATTGTTAACTCCTTGAATCTAACACTATATCACTTACATGTTTCAGTGTTTACTCCTTGTGTCTACTTCCTTATCATTCAAGATTCATTGTGAACTCCTTTGGTTGCAAACAGAACTTTTTTAGTAAAGGATAAATATGTGAGAACAGGATAGACTATTATTTTTATATTCATTGGTGGGATATGTGCATCATTGACAAGACCAGCATTTATTGTCCTTAAGAAGTTGAACTATCTTTGTGAAGGGCTGCAGTCTGTATGGCGTTATGTACTCCCACGTTACTGTTTGATATATTCATATCATACAGAGGTACATACCTGCTGATTAAATAGCACTCTGCACTCATACAAAGCGTATATCATTAACAATATTAGTTACTGTTAATGCTTTGTTAGTTACGTGCAATAATCTCACATGATTTGTGTATATTATGCTCCTGTTTAAGTATTACATTTCCCAATAGATAGTTCATAGATTTTGGAGAAAGGTACTGCAACTTGAGAATGGGAACTGCTGATTGTATTAATCGGGAGACCCCCAGAAACATGCTTCCACCCTCCTTCAAACAGCCCAGGCATGAAACTTGACCTTTTCACCTTTAAACTTTGCTTGAACCTCAAGTGCAACTTGTGAGAAGAAAGATGTTGATTATATTGTTACTGTACAAGTGACATGAGTGAAATAACCCTACTTGTGTATGTGTGTGAGTGTGTATGTGTGTGCACTGCTCTAGCCTGAGGGTAATGAGCTTACACAACATGCTTCACAATAATGCTGTCTTTTGGGTCTGTTCGCACAATGGATGATTATTTGAACATGAATCAGGACTGCAGTGAGGAGCCTAGTTAAACAACAGTTTGGTAAAACTTGGCGCCTGGTGAGTGAGGAATGTGCACAAGGTCTTCTGTGTCCTTGTTTGTGAGGCAACTCCCAAACGGTTCAATCATGTATATCATTATTAGTCTCATTATTCATGTGTACTGATATTTGATTTAACCCTTTGTTACTCAATGGCTTTCAGATCTCATATACATGACTGCTCTCCATCTCGCTTTCTCTCCTGTCTAAACATGTTAATGATCTATTTTTTCAATATTCCCTTTAGTTTGGGAAAAAGCAAACATGCACATTGATGAAGATTAACCCTTCAAAACTTGAATTTCAGTCTTACTTCTGTCCATGTGTGCATCCTTTTTGTATTTTCCACATTGCCCTTGCCCAAGCATTGTGATCTTGGCCCAGATCATGTCAACATTGTCAACAGACCAAGTAGTCACTAGGTTTGATTTATTTAGCATTGTCAATAACTTACGTCAACACTATGACTTTAATGTAGGTCCCCAGCATGCTTCAAGAGAGATTAGAAGGGAACCTAAAAAGCATGTTCAGAGAGTAGATTTTTAAGATTGGGTGGCTCAATAGCACAGTGGTTAGCACTGCTTCTTCTCAGCTCCAGGGACTTGGGGTTGATTCCCAGCTTGGGTCACTGTCTATGTGGAGTTTGTACATTCTCCTTGTGTCTGTGTGGGTTTCCTCCAGGTGCTCCAATTCCCTCCCACAGTCCAAAAATGTGCAGGTTAGGTTGATTGGCCATGCTAAAATTGCCCCATAGTGTCCTGAGATGTGTAGATTAGAGGGATTAGTGGATAAAAATGTAGGGATATGGGGGTAGTGTCTGGGTGGGATTGTGGTCGGTGCAGACTCGATAGGCCAATTGGCCTATTTCTGCACTGTAGGGTTTCTATGATTCTATGATTTTCAGAGAGGAGAGAGTTGGGGAGATTCACGGAGAGAATTCTAAAATTTATGATCTGTACAGCTGAAAGCATTGAAGATCCTTTTTCAGAAGGCTGTACCCAGCTGTCAGGCTTATGAAGATGCCAGGACACCAGTGTCTGCAAAAACTGTGTCTGTCCATGCAGTTGATAGCAAACAATGCAGAGTTCTGGAGGAGAAGTTGGCGCCAATGGGATGCGGTCAGCAGCTGTAGCACTCAACATTTATGCCTCAGGATCATTTGAAAGATTGTTGGGTAAGGGAAACCTGTACATGTTGGTGTGTTTGGTATCCAGAAGGCATTTGACCAGGTGCCACATCGAAGGTTACTACACAAAATAAGAGCACACGGTGTGAGGATAAAGGATTGGTTAACGAACAATAAGCAGAGAGTAAGGATAAATGGGTTTTTTTGGGTTAGCAAGATATGACAAGTGGAGTGTCACACGGATCTGTGATTAGTAAGGCAAATAGAATTTTATCATTTGTTGCAAGGAGAATGGGATGTTTTATTATAGTTGTACAGGGTATTGGGGAGAACACATCTGGAGTACTGTTAACAGTTTTAGTCTCCTTATTTAACAAAGATATAAATGCATTAAAAACAGTTCAGGAAAGGTTAATTTGACTGATATCTAGGATGAGCGAATTATCTTACAAAGAAAGGATCTGACCAGCTAAGCCTATATCGATTGGAGTTTAGAAGATTGAGAGTTGACCTTATTGAAACATACAAGATCATGAAGGGAATTCTCAGGATGAATGTGAAAGGATGTTTCCACTTGTGAGAGATAATAGAACTAGGGGACACGGTCTAACACTAGGCATCTCTCATTTAAGATGAAGATAAGAAGAACTGTTTTCTTCAGAAGGCTGTGAAACTTTGGAACTCTCTTCCCAAAGAGAGGTGGAGGAAGGGTCAATGAATAATTTTAAAGTAGATTGATTCTTGATCAACAAGAAGTCAAAGGTTATTTGGTGTAGGAGGATACTAGATTGAGTCCACAATCAGATCAACCATGATCTTTTTGAGTGGAGCTGAATGATCTGTTCCTGCTCCTGATTTGAACTTCCATATACCATAACAGCAATGAATAGCACACCACCTCTAACATAGTGAGCGAGATTCTCCTTCGAATACATACATTCATAGTGTCATTCTTGCCTCTTAGCTTAGCCAAGCTTGCCAACCTGTCTCACTTTCCATGGAAATCATCACTCCATTTGGAGAGCTGCAAGTGGCCATTCAGTCTTGTCACTGCCATGCTCACTCGGACTAACTGTGGGCCTCAATCTTGAGTCAACTTTGTGTTTCAGTGTGGACACTGACCCCTGATCATGTCTAATGCATGACTTGGCCACCTCACCTAACATTTTATCTGTACTATTTAGAACATTCAGGGTTGGAAGCTTGCTGTTATGAATATCACTGACCTCCCCATACTGTATCACAAATGGCAGTGCACCCATGTTCATCTACATAACTTCCTCAGCCACTTCAAGTCATGCCTTCTTTAGGAGACTTGCCAGTCTCATCCATGAGGAACAATACCTCTCTCCATTCTCTTACAATCTGCAGGAACACCTCCGAGGAAGTGTCAATTAACCAAGGAGCCGCCCTTTCTTAGACTCCAGCCATTTCTGCATAACATCTCATATTCAATAGTCTTTCTGTGTGTAGCCTATTTGAGGGCTGCTGACTGCCATTTAAATATGGCACCTTACTTTGACACACTGGAACTTGCTGTCGCCCAGCACCCATTATTGGTTAATTCCTTGCCTATTGGACGTTGATTGGTTGCAGATGGGAAAATCCTTGATGATGTCTCACCACCTGCCATCCATTCAGCCAGCTGACCCAAATTTGATCCTGGTGTCATATTTTCTGAATTGAGAGAATTCTGCCCTTTGTTACCTGAACAGGTGTATCTTTTTCCAATTTCCGATACTTTTATAACTAAGAAACAAAAATAGTTAAAGAACGTTTTGGAAATGTATCTTTTTTTTGCCCTTCTCATGACTTCTCTTCTGGCTGTTGCACTCTGCAGTGTCCTGGAGATTTCTTGAATTCCCCAAGACTCCAAGACAGCCCTGGATGTTGGCAATGCTACAACTGCGCAAGTCATTCTGTACACTAAGCTACCTCTCCTGATTCTATTGCACAAGACATCCGTGCCCCAGCAGGCTGCCCCGCCACCTTTAATTAATTATATAATCAACTGACCTTTTGTTTGGGAGCAGCATTTGCGTTTGGGAATGGGGAAGCCAGGTCATTTATTAAACAGGACGGATGCTAATTAAGTTACTTAAACAAATTACTTTCTAATAGTCCACAGACACAGAGTTCTGTCTGTTTTTGTAGTTTAAATTTTCACTTAGAATATATATATATAAACCTCCAATATTTGCAACAGATGGAATACATAACTTCCTTTGAATGTAGCATTCAATGTTTCGTACTCCGCCCATGCAAAATATTCAGTAAATTCACCCAATTGCTGAATGTAACCTCATATCCTGCTAGGGTCAAGGTTCACACAACAGAATCACAAGACCCAGTGACCATCACTGACTGTTGGCAAGTTTCTTGTATCATTTTCCCATTTCAGTTTTCTGCCCTTCATCTCCAAGTCTCCAGTCCTTCACTTGTGAGTGTAGACAATAGGCTGCTTGGCAGTCACAGCCAAGCTTGGTGCTGTTCTCACTTAACGTTGGTGTTCCTGGTTGCTGCAGGTCACCACACTTTGACCCTTGCTGCAAACTGCACGTGTGGGCCTGAGGTGAGGCAGTGGCCCAGGGTCAAACAGCCTGGAGACATTCAGGCCTTGATTTTCTATTTGGTATCATCCCGTTTCCCATAAATGGTTTACGCTAGCCTTATAATTATAGTACTCAGAAAATCTAGGGCATGACTTTGTCGATTTGGCATTGTAATTGTACTATTTCGCATTTCTAGCACTTGGTTGGCTTCATTTGATTCACTTTTTCTGTTCCTTGGAGTTGTGTTTCTCTTTGTTGACAATGTGTCTGCATTGTTCCGACACTGGTTTTATCTCAGTCCTTCCAAAGGCAATATTTGCCCTGTTCATCCTGGAGCTATCACAGATTTTCTTTTCCTGTAGGACTTGCCATGCTCTTGCTGGATTTTTGATTTGATTTGATTTATTATTGTTACATGTATTACCATACAGTGAAAAGTATTGTTTCTTGTGTGCTATACAGACAAAGCATACCATTCATAGAAAAGGAAACGAGAGAGTACAGATGTAGTGTTACATCTAGTCATAGCTAGATGTAAAGAAAGATCAACTTAATGTAAGGTAGGTCCATTCAAAAGTCTGGCAACAGGAAAGAAGCTGTTCTTGAGTCGGTTGGTATATGACCTCAGACTTTTGTATCTTTTTCCTGAAGGAAGAAAGTGGAAGCGGGTATGTTGGGGTTGTGTGGAGTCCTTAATTATGCTGGCTGCTTTGCCGAGGTAGCAGGAAGTATAGACAGAGTCAACGGATGGGAGGCTGGTTTGCATGATGGCAAACTTCAAAAATAGAAGCTCCATTTTTGCTTGTTTCACAATTTTAGCCAAATTTTCTAATCTGCTTTCAAGCTTACGAATATTTTGATTTAACTCAGTAACTACAATGACACAGTGGTTAGCACTGCTGCCTCACAGTGTCAGGGACCCTGGTTCATTTCCCGGCTTGGGTCACTGTCTGTGTGGAGTTTGCATGTTCTCCCCGTTCTGCATGGTTTCCTCCAGGTGCTCCAGTTTCCTCCCACAGTCCAAAAGATATGCTGGTTAGGCACATTGGCCATGCTAAACTCTCCATCAGTGTATCCAAACAGGCAGCAGAGTGCGGCAACTAGGGTAATTTTCACAGTAACTTCATTTTAGTGTTAATTTCAGCCTACTTGTGACATTAATAAAATAAACTTTAAGTTTTAAACTACTAAATTGTCTGTTAGTGTCAGGGGAATCAGCAGGGTAAATACATGGGGTACAGGGATAGGATGTAGGTGGGATTGTTGTCGATGCAGGCGTGATGGGTCAAATAGTCTCTTTCTGCACTGTAGGCATTCAATGATTCTATGATATTCTGATGAGTTTAATCCTTTTTGTATTAAAGTTAACTGTTTTTAAAGTGGATTTGCTCTTTTATACTAGCATCTCAATTTTCAAGTTCTTCAGATTGTATCAATGTTAAGAATTTCATCAGTTTTTTTGCTGTTAATTCTGCATTAAGCTGATTCATCAGTAATTCCTTTTCCTATTGCAGACATTTTTCACTATAATTAATAAGAATATCTGATAACTTGAAGTTCATTCTAAATTTGTATTAACAGACTCACCTTTTGTATGTGAAAGTTTGTTCCCTATGCTGAACAATTCTTTTCTTGGCAGTGTCAAATTCCTGTGTGCTATTCTTCAAACTCACATTCTTTAATTCTATTTCTGCTAGTTGGTTCTGAAATTTTTCACTCTGTCCTCTGAGAACTTCTGCTTTTTCTTGCAACAGTCCAACTTTCTCTTAACATTCTAGGTTCTTGATTTTCAGTTCAGACATGTCATCTTTCAACAACTGAATGGCCGTCAATATCTTTGCTATCCTTCCAGTCTGTTGTTCAAGACAGTCTTAATTTTTTCATTCGGCAGATGGGTTATGTACACTATTTGCATTTAATTTTGAAGTACAATCAGCTTTCTTTCAACGGTGTATTTTCTTATTGACTTCATGCAATACTTCAATGCATTGCTTTGTCGCACTGATAGTTCCAATACAGCTTTTGCTCAAGCAGTATTCAATATCTTTTTTAACTCCTCATGTTTTTCCAAGGTTACATATTGATTCTCCAAAGACAGCGACTTCTTTCAGGCACTCTTTGTGCCTGCTATTGTGTCTGTCTACACTTCTAGTTGAGTTCTTCCAACTCAGCTTTGATACAAACATTTTCCTGTAGAAGTGTTTTATTTACTTTCTCAGGTTTTGTTTCCTTTGGATTATCACAAATTGCTTTCCTTCACTCACAGCCAGCTGCTTGCTCAGCACTGCCACCTGCTGTTATAGGTTGGATAACGTGTCAGAGTTTTCAAAAAGCTCTATTTTTAAGCTGCTTCATATCATTTTTGTGCGCTAAATTATTTGGGTCATGCACTTCATTGTACTGACGTGGTCTATCAGCATCTTTTGTTCAACTTAAGTATTGTTTTCTTCAGCCAGGAACCTCCTGTTTCCTCAGCTTTGGGGAATCTGTTTCCCTTGGTCTGCTGCATTTTATCTTCCTCAGCCTTGGATCTTCAATCTCCTGCCACTGGTGTCTTCAATGCCCCTCCAATTTAGGTCAAACATCTCCCTCTCCTGGAGCCTTCCTTTTCCTTCACTTTACAATTATCTGTCTGCCTTTACCTGGGTTTTCTGTCACCCTCGCTTTGGGATCTCCTTGCCTCTTTGGTGCTTTATTAGGGAAGTTATAAACCTCTAAAATTCTGCACTTTCCACAACTTGGAGTCTAAGATATTCATAAAATACTTTTAATATAATTATTATTCTGCTTTTCAGCCTTCTTACAATATTTTATATTTTGCTGTGCTGTTGCTGATCTAGCTGGGTGCAATGATTCTGCATTCAATCAGGTCTGGCTATGGACCTCCATCTGTTCTAATGGAGTCCTTCAGCCTTTATGTCTGCAATGCAACTTCTTTTTAGGCAATTTCCAACAGTGTCTTCAATTTAGGAACATGTCTCTCAGGAGAGACTGCAGTTTCTTTAATTTTTCATGCTTTGACATTTTGGATTCTTTCTCCAACTTCTAAGATTTCAGACTCCATCTTACCACTGCCACCATATTGTAAAGCTGTTTGGTGTTTTGTACAGTTAAACAAAAAGGGCAGAATTCCGCAGTCTCCCAGCCATGTGCTCCTCAGCAACAGGAGGTGACAAACTATTCACTGACATTGGGATTCTCTGGTCCTGCCTCTGTCAATGGGATTTCCCATTGACATCGTTTTCACACTGCCGCAAAACCTGCAGGATGGGATGCGCTGTCAGAAGGACCAGAGAATCCCATCAGCATGAACAGTTAGAGCATTCCCCCAGACTGTTTCTTGGTAACACATATCTATGAACATCGTCAAGATACTGCCATGGGTAGGTACTTCTCCACACTGGCTCCTTGCAGACTCTGCACACAGTTTAACACCGGGACTCTCTACATCATATCATGACTACTGTTCGTCAATACCACATTGACCATGGCTCTGATCAAACACTCTCATGCTACAAGAACCATGACCATTACACTGGATTCCTAGAAGCAATCCCTGAAATTGGAGTCCACTTTGACAGCCTGAGGTTTGACGCAGCTCCCAATCCCATCCCAAACCACAGAAACAGTTGACAGTTCTCCAGGATGGAATTCAAAAGAGTTTGATGAGACCTGTGTAAAAGAAACTCTGTATTTAAGAGCAGAGGAAAATAGGAGCAGGAGTAGGCCTTTTGGCCCCTTGAGCCTATACTGTACATTGAATAAGATCATTGTTGATCCACTTTACTCCACTTTAATGTCTGCCCCTGATAATCCTTTGCTCTCCTGCCTATCAAAAATCTATCTTAGCTCAATCTTGAATATATTCAGCCTCTACTGCTCTCTGGGAAAAGAATTCCAGATTAATGACTCTCTGGGAAAAAGAATTCCTCTTTATCTCCAAATAAATTGGTGACCCCTTATTTTTTAAACTGTTCGCTCTAGTTCTGGACTCTCCCACAAGAGGAATATCCTTCCGGAATTTACCCTATTAATTGTTCTCAGAATCTTAAATGTTTCAATAAGGTCAACCCTCATTCTTCTAAATTTCAGTGGGTATAGGCTTAACTTGCTCAACTTCTCCTCATTGAGAAAATCCCTTTATCCCAAGAATCAGCCAATTGGATCTCCTTTGAACTGTATCTAACCCTATGCTGTGGCTGTCCTAAGGGTGTGTTTGATGGGGACAGTGTCCCCAGTTTGATGGGGAGCTTCAGTCTGCGTCTAACCCAGTGCTGTACCCGTCCTGAGTGTGTTTGATAAGGATCACGTAGAGGGAGCTTTACTCTGTATCTAACCGTTGCTGTACCTGTCCTGGGAGTGTGTGTTTGATGAGGATAGTTTAGAGGGAGCTTTACTCTATATCTAAGCTCATGCTGTACCTGTCCTGGGAATATTTGATAGGGACAGTGTAGAGGGTGCTTTAGTCTGTATATAACCCTGGGAGGTGTCTGTCCTGGGAATGTTTGATGGGGACAGTGTAAAGGAAGCTTTAGGCTGTATATAACCCTGTTCTGGGAGTATTTGATCGGACATTGTAGAGGGAGATTTAGTCTATATCTAACCCTGGGCAACCTGCCTTGGGAGTGTTTGATGAGTCACTGTCAAAGGGATTTTTGCTCTCTATTCAGCAGTGTATAGCTAACCTGGGAGTAATCAACCTTGAGACTGACAAACTTCTCACTGGCCGGTGCTGCGATCCTTTACTTTGATAAACTGTCCTGTTTTAAACACACAAAAACAAAGTGATTAACAATTGAGACTGTTGGTAACTTAAAGAAACATTTTCAGGGACTAAGATTGAACAGTGAATGTTTTGTGTGAGAAATACTAAAGTAGAAACATGAGGCTTGTCAGGAAGTCATGCAATTTACTGTAGTCTTAATTAGATGCAGTTGTTCTGCAAAATCTGTGATAAAATCCCTTTTTAACATTTGTCTGTGGGAAGATTTAAACATGTTAGAATAAAAGAGAGGGGGTGAGGGATGTGTTGATGTGATTACTGATAGTTTCCAAATGCAGCCTATGTAGGTTAACCAGAAAGGATGCTGATTCTCTGAGCTGGGTTGTAGAGGAAAGCAATGTGGTGAGACTGTTATGAAATGCTGGTGTATTTAGGAAATAGCACTTAGCAGGGTCTCTCTGAATGACTGCCAGGTCAGGAAGCTGAAGTGCAAGCATTGGCTGGGATTCAGGCCTCCAAAGATCCGCTCAGTGACCACACAGTACGTCAAGAACATGTCACTTAGTGAGCAAAGGGAAGGCTCCACTTTGCCTTCAGAGTGTCTTAGCGTGGAGCACTTTCACATAACCCAAGTGCTCCTGAGGGAAGGCAGGCACTCTGGGACCAGGGAACTGACAACTTTTTTGTTTCTATTTTAATGTAAATGTGTAAATAAAAAAAGCCTGGGAACAAAATGTTTGTCCCATACTTTTTTTCCCACTTTTAGCTGTGTCCTCAGAACTGACCTGTCTAATTCACACAGAAGAATTACCACAGTTTCCAGTGGGAAGTTCAACTCATGATCTCTGGCATCGCTTGAGTGTTTCTGCCCTGAAGGGTTCAATGGCAAAAGAGACAGGGAAGCAAAGCACCTTATCGAGTGTGGGGTCAGCACTCTGTGCCTTTCCACAATTGGTAATCTACCCACCAGTTTCTGCTCAATCCCAGTATCGGGGCATTTCTAAAGTTAGACCTTTGGCCAAACACTTAATCACTCCATTAGTAAGAAAGGATGTGAACGGGGTAAAAGGGCAAGCAGTTCTCATGTTGGAAAGATCTCTAGCACTAAGGCAAAATGAGAAACGCATAGAAAACTACCATCATAAGTTAACTCTCAGAGAATGAGAGCAGTACAAGTCTTACTTGAGGTCAGAATGTACTATAACCAAACTGCCCAATGCAACTGTGCAATGTGATACTGAGTTAGATTGTCTCTGGCCTGTGTTGGGTTTACTGAGGAGATAGCACTAGGAATCAGTCATATGATCTCAAAATCATAGAACACAGACAAAACAATCTTCAGTCCATCTTACCTGTGCCAGCTCTTTGTAATGGTGGCCCAGTGGTTAGCACTGCTGCCTCACAGCACCAGGGACCCAGGTTCGATTCCTGGCTTGGGTCACTATCTGTGTAGAATTCCCACATTCTCCCCATGTCTGTGTGGGTTTCCTCCAGATGCTTTGGTTTCCTCCCATAATCTGAAAGGCATGCTGGTGCATTGACCCAAACAGACGCCAAAGTGTGGCAACGAGAGGAATTTCACAATAACTTCATTGCAGTGTTAATGTCAACCTTACTTGTGACTAATAAATATATTTACTTTTTACTTTAGTTATCCAATTAATCCCATTGGTCCCTGCTGTTTCTCCATGGAAATGCAGATTTTTCATTTTTGTAGAAACAGAAGATAGGAGCAGGAGGGAGAGGCCATTTGGCCCTTCGAGCCTGTTCTGCCATTCGTTACGATCATGGCTGATCATCCAATTCAATAGCCTAATCCTGCTTTCTCCCCATAACCTTTGATCCCAGTGCTATATCCAGCCACCTCTTGAATACAATCAGTGTTTTGATATCAGCTACTTCCTGTGGGAATGAATTCCACAGGCTTACCATTCTTTGGGTGAAAAAATGTCCTGTCACCTTTGTCCTAAATAGTCTCCCCTGAATCCTCAGACTGTGACCCCTGGTCACAGTACTTCAAGTATTATATACCAACAATTCATTTTTGGAAGTTATAGCTTCCATCCCGCCTTTCAAGTCAGAGTTTCTGGCCTGCATTGTGGAGGACAAGAAAACAGCCAAGGTCCTGTACCTGATCAATATCCAGTCGTCATTGCTAGAGGGCACCCACACTGTATGTTGTCAATTGTGATGCCCTCCAAGGTTGAATAGCCTTTGCTGTCCAACCCTCTGAAGAATGGCTTCTTTCGTGAGGCACGAACAGATGGTGCAGGAACTAGTCAACAAGGAACATCAACCACTGTGAGAATTCTGGTTCAGGACTGTGAGACCACCATTGTAGCAACTCACCACTGGCATATTGCAGTGCCCGTCACTATTACCATTTTTAAACCCACCTCCCAGTTTAAGGCAGAAATCACTTCTACAGATGTTATTTTGAAACATGAATAGGAAATGATATAATGGAACATAAAACCTGATCACTATCTCTTGGAGTTAGATGAAAAGTCATTCAGTTGTAATTTAGTAACCTATTTGAACTAGTAACCTATATCCCCTATACTCCCCACTGTAACACTCTCTGATATAGTGCATACCCCTCACTGTAATACTTTCTGATATACCCCATACCCCACACTGTAATACTTATTAAATACTCTATACCCTCACTGTAACACTCTGATATATCACACATCCATCACTGTAACACTTCCTGATATACCACGCACCCCTCAATGTAACATTCTCTGATATACTACACACCCCTCTCTGTAACACTCCCTGATATACCACAGACCCCTTACTGTAACATTCTCTAATATACCCCACATCCCTCTCTAACTGATATACCCCATACCCCCTCACTGTAACATTCTTTGATATACCCCACACCCCTCACTCTAACACTCTCTGATACACCCCACACCTCTCACAGTAACTTTCTGATATACCCCATACTCTCACTATAATACTGTCTGATATACTCCATATCCCTCACTGTAACACTCTGCAATATACCCCATACCCCTCAATATAACACTCTTTGATATACCTACACCCCTCACTGTAACACTCTCTGATATACCCAAACCCCTCAATGTAACTCTCTGTAATACTCCATACTTGCTGATGTATCCCATAATCCTCACTGTAACACTGTCTGATATATCCAATACGCTCCACTGTAACATTCTGTGATATACCTCACATACCACCACCCCCCCCCGCCCACCCGCCCGCCCCGGATATACCCCATGCTCCTCACCGTAACACCCCTGATAAACCTGGCCCCACCCATTGTAATCTTCTCTGGTATGTCATACATGCTTCAATATTACACTCTTTGGTATACTGAAACCACTGATGCACACATACCCTTCACTATAACTCTGTGATATGCCCTTATTCTCAACAGTATTGTTCCCACACCCCTCAATGTAACATGGTTATACTTTCATCCCTCACTTTACAATATCAGATATATCACTCACCATTCATTGTAGCATTCTCTAATAGACCAAATATTATTTAATGCTACCTTGTTTTCTCTGAGTACATAAAACACTTTTCTGTAATGATAATAATTCCTCCAATACATTAGGATTTAATGTGGCTGTATTTTGTAAAATGGGATTTTATATTCAATAGAAAGTTTATATCAGTGAGTTACATGGAAGACTTGGTATGCATATGGGATTTTATATTATTGAATTATATAATGTATTGTATTTTACTTTCTTTTTTGCTGACATGGAACTTTAAGTTCCTCTCAGTGTTCAAATGAATGTTTCAATGCCTCTCAGACATAACCTGCCCACATTCTTCCACCCCTATGCTGTGCCCTTCAATCCTTGCTGCCTCATTCGATTTTACTGCTACCTTGCTCCTCACCAAACCCCCTATTGCCTTGTTACAGGATCAGGCAGAGGAACTCTGGGATCCCTAACTGTACCTTTGATTGGTCAGTGTTTATGAACAAGAACAGTTGAAGGTGATATAGATACTCAATTTTCCCCATGTCAAGATCACTGTGTATGGGATGATGTTGGATCCATTTGTTCCTCCTGCAGATCAATAATTAATGCAGTCAAATAACTGATGTATTAAGAATGCTGATACTTCTGCCAGTGTTTGGTCGGCTGTGACCCTGCAGATCACTTACATGAGGTTTTTCCCAGGCAATCATTCTGAGTTGGATTATTTTCTGGGATTCAGTTTATTCTTAGTACCTGTAGTTGTGGGCAGTGAGGAGGAGGATTCCCAGAGAAATTTATCCCACGGTTTGATCTTTGCTGAGGAAATGCTGTTTGGAATTTCTCAGAAAGAGGGAATGTGCTGAAGTCAGGGAAAGGCCAGTCCGTGGTGTGAAAGGAAGTGGCAGAGACTGAAAGTTTCTCGTGTTGCTTTTTTTAAGCTGATGTGAGAGAGCTGTACTTTTTCCCTTAGATTCCCTTCCTCTCTGGAAGTTCCTGTAGGTTGTTAGTTACATTGCAGTACCTCATGCCAAATGGCCATTCTATCTAAACCTGGAGGCTCAACAGAATATTCAACCGTGAGGACATCACAGTAGTGCCGATTCCTCCTCCTAGAAGTCACATGCACACACATACATGTGGCGTATCCAGCAGAGGTCACTGGTTTACAGTTGTTAGATGGTGAATTTATTCCCATCCTGAGCCCAAAGGTAGTCTCGTTTCTAATTGAACACCACAAGCAGCCAACACAATCATGGAAATCTTTCAGTTTTAATGTATTTTATTTTTCTTCATGCCTTTTTACACTATTTCCTATAATAAGGACAAGGAAAAAGTGGTTGCTCAAGTGGTGTCTAAGAACACTCCATGGTGGCTGATTTTGCTCTTTGACTTAGTTAGTTAGTGCTTCACCCTCCATCTTTTCTCTTTGGCTCAAGAACAATATCAACAGAACTTGTTTTATAGAGTACCTTTAACACAGCGAAACATCCCAAGACGTTTTATAGGAACATATTCAAACCAATTCTGATACTGAGCCTAATAAAGGAATATTGGGATTAATGGCTAAATTTGGCACTAGTAACAATTGAATCCTGTTACTGGCAATCTAGGAGGCACAAGTGCAGAAAATATGAATTAAAATTGACTGCTTCTTGCCCAACCAAAATGCAATGGGGACTCTTTATGGTAGGCATTGCTCAGGGGCTTGAAGGTTTTAGTGCCATAGCTTTGTTTCCAACCCAGCAGTTTCATAAAGGAGCACTGTATTTGTCTGTAAACCAGGCAGAGTTCATTATCACAGGGCCTCATTGGTAGCATCCATGCCCTCTGTGTCAGACACTTGTGCATTCAAGCCCCACTGGATCTTGAGTGCAGGATCTAGGATGACCGTCCAATAACTTGTAAGGGAATGCTGGAATGGTTATCCTTCAGCATATGTTTGGATGGGTAACAAAGATTCTATGGCAGTGCTTGAAGAGCAGGGGTTTTTCTTGGGGTCTTGGTCTCCCTCAACTGCTAATTTCAAAGAGGAAATATTGGAACTCCTCAACAGGCCTGGCAGTAACAAGAGTTAGTGTTTCATGGCAGTGACCTTTCTTCAGAATCTAACTTCTCATTGATCTGAAATGCTAACTCTATTTCTTGTTCCACAATATTGCCTGACCTTTGGACTATTGCCAGTATTTCCTATTATTATTTCACACTTCCAGCAAAGACACTAAGTGGAATTTTCCAGCTGCTCCTGCCAATGGGATTGTCCAGGTCCTTTGACAGCCTTCGTCATGGGTATCTAGCATCAGAGGATGTGAACAGCAGGAAGCCATGTTGATAGTGGCAGGACTGAAAGATCCTGTCACTGGCCAATGGGGGGGCCGCCTCTACCATTGGAAGAGAGATCTGAGTGTATGTGTTCTTGAATCGCAGAAAGTTGAATGCAGGTACAGCATGTAATAAAAAAGGACAATGGGATGTTTTGCATTTATTGCAAAGGGACTGGAGTATAAAAGTAGAGAATTGCTGTTACAATTATATAGGATGTTGGTGAGACCACAGCTGGGGTAGTGTGTACAGTTTTGGTCTCCTTATTTGAGGAAGGATGTGGTGGCATTGGAGCCAGTTCAGAGGAGGTTTACCCAATTGACTTCAGGGATAGAACATAGAACATAGAATACTACAGCACAAACAGGCCCTTTGGCCACAAGTTGTGCTGATCATACCAATACCTGCTAGGCCATAGAACTATCTGTAACTCCCAATCCCATTTAATCCTTTGTACTCATCCAGAAGTCTTTTAAAAGACCCCAGCGAGTTCGCCTCCACCACCACCGACGGCAATCGATTCCATTTACTCATCACCCTCTGAGTGAAAAACTTACCCCTAACATCTCCTCTGTACTTGCTGCCCAGCACCTTAAACTAGTGTCCTGTCGTAGTGACCATTTCAGCTCTGAGAAATAGCCTCCGAGAATCCACCCTATCTATTCCTGTCAACGTTTTATAAACCTCTATCAGGTCACCTCTCAACCTTGGTGTCTCCAGGGAGAAGAGACTTAGCTCCCTCAACCTATCTTCATAGGGCATGCCTCCTAATCCAGGCAACATCCTTGTAAATCTCCTCTGCACCCTCTCAATAGCTTCCACATCCTTCCTATAGTGAGGCGACCAGAACTGCACACAGTACTCCAAGTGGGGTCTGACAAGGGTCTTATAAAGTTGCAGCATTACCTCCCAACACCTAAACTCAATCCCTGGATTAATGGAAGAGTTAATGTTTGACGTGAGATTAAACAGTTTGGGCTTGTACTTGCTGGAGTTTAGAAGGATCTTATCGAAGTATATAAAATTTTAAAGAGAATTGACAGAGCAAATGTGGACCAAATGTTTCCTCTTGTGGGGCAATTTCGAACAAGAGGTCACGGGTATAGGTTGAGAGTTTAAAACTAAGATGCAGAGGAATTACTTCTCACAGAGCATGATGAATTTATGGAACTTGCTGCCCCATAGCACGATGGAGTCTGAATCGTTGCATGGATTCAAGAAAGATATAGATAGAATTTTAATAAAAAAGAGATAAGGGGATATGCAGAACAGGTGGGGAAATGTATTTTAGCACAGGGAGAAATCTGCCATGATCTGATTGAATGGTGGAGTAGGGCTCAATTTGCCTACTTCCACTCCTAATTGCTATGCTCCTAAGCAGAACTCAGATAATTTCTCGGATAATTAAGTAAGTAATAATAACTGCCATTTGTATAAAAGAGAGAATCTCTGCAAGCCTTTAACAAGACATAAGAATGAGAAAAAATTCTTGCATTTGTATAGCACCTTTCATGATGACAGGATATCTCAAGATGCTTCACAACGAATGGTGTACTATTGAAGAGCAATGACTGTTGGAATGGAGGAAATGTGTCAGCCAATTTGTGCACAGCAACCTCCCACAAACAGCAATGAGATAAATGACCAAATAATCTTTTCCTATGGGAATTGAGGGATTAATATTTATTCAGGAAAATGCCCTTGCTCTTGTTCCAAATATCGACCATGGGATCTTTCATGGGATCTTCCCACTTGAGAAGTTAGCTGGGCTTTAATTTAATGTCTTGTCAAAAAAAGCAATATTTACCCTCCCACCTGATTAAATGCCAGCCAACCCCAAGGGAGGACATTAAATTCCACCCAAAGACATGGCAGATGCTGAGCTGTAAAAAAATGGAAGATATGGAGAGGGGGAGGGGATTAAAGTAAGGTCAAAAAGCAAACTTCTCATGAAGGCTTTTTAAAGCTTCTAGGAGAAGTGCAATGAACCCCCTCCCCCAGCATTTTAGAGTACCACTACTGGTAAGTCTTTACCATCAGACAGCCCATCTGCTGACTGCCTTGTCACGATTACTGTATTTGATTGAATGCAAGTTGCAGGTCTGTAACAGCCCCCTAGGGAGGGGCATGTTATGACTTAATATATGGATTGTCAGGAAACTGAGAGCGAGAAAGCTGCTCACTAAATAACAGTATGTAAAATGATACAATGCTAGCCTGCTCACTATCCGAATGTCTTTAATCAGCTAGCATCTGTTTCCCATTGCAATATTTCTCCAAAAAGGAAAGGTTCTCTACAGTTTAGTGTATAGAGATCAAATATTTGTAAATTGATTGTAGTTAGGCAGTTGGATTTTAAGATTTTCGTTGGGCTTAGTGACAGTGAATGCAATGTCATTTACCTAACTAGAGAATTGTCAATTTCTAGTCTATTTGATCTGTTCCTCCAAATCAGTCAAATTCTGACCTCTGTCTACCAGATTAGAGCGATAAAACACAATGCATGGTACCAGGGTTGATCCCTGATCTGTGTTGAGTTAGCTGATCTCTCCAGTCCACTGTGGTACAATTGCCCTCAGCAACACAATGTTAATACAGAGGAGAAAGCATGCCAGGGTCCCACCTCCTGATCAACACCAAGTGTTGCAAGTAAATGTGCCTGTATACACGTTTGAGAGGAGGATTGAATTCCCCAAATAAGATAATAGCCAACTGATTTTCATTGACTGGATTCCCAAGTCACACTGAGAAGGTACTGAGGGGCTGATGGCCTCTGTAGCATTACACCCAGCAAAAAAAACTAAAAACAATCAAGCAATTAATGTTGAGATGGAGGAAAGGAAGAGTTTCCAATTCCATGACCTCTACCACCCAGAAGGACAAGGGCAGCAGATATGCAGGAACACTATCACCGTCAAGTTCCCCTCCAAGTTCCCATCCTGACTTAGAATTATATTGCTGTACCTTCACTGTTGCTGGATCAAAATCCTGGAATTCTCACCCTAACAGCACTGTGTGTGTATTTACATGACAAAGAGTGAAGCAGTTCAAAAAAGCGGCTCTTCTCAAAGGCAATTTGGGATGGGCAATAAAGGCCAATCTGGACAGCAATGCCCACATCACATAAACAAATAAATAAAAGAGGAAGACTTGTATTTAAACAGCACCTTTCAGAACATTTTACATCCCAAAGTGATTTGCTGCCATTTAAGTACTTTTTTGGAAGTACTTTTGTAATGTAGAAATTCTCTGACCAATTTGCGCAACCAGCCTCCCATTCATAGTCTATCTGCACTTACCACTGCCTTGGCAAAGCAGCCAGCATAATTAAGTATCTACGCACCCCAGACATTCTTTCTTCCACCTCCTTCCGTCAGGAAAAACATACAAAAGTCTGAGGTCACGTACCAACCGACTCAAGAACAGCTTCTTCCCTGCTGCTGTTAGACTTCTGAATGGACTTACCTTGCATTAAGTTGACCTTTCTCTGCACCCTAGCTATGACTGTAATATTACATTCTGCACTCTCCTTTCCTTCTCTATGAACAGAATGCTTTGTCTGTATAGCGCACAAGAAACAACACTTTTCACTATATACTAATACACATGACAATAATAAATCAAGTCAAATCAAAAATCAACAAACTTCCATAAAGAGCAATGTGGTAATGACCAGATATCTGTGTTACGAGGTTTGTTGAGGAATATATATTGACCCGGGTCGCCTCACAGAAGTCCTTTGCTCATCTTTGACAAAGTGCCTCGGGATTTTTTACATCCACCTAAAAGAGCCTCAGATTAATGTCTTCTTCCAAAGGATGGAAGCTTGCAGATATGTGTGCATGCATGTGCATGCCACATGTGTAGATCCGTGTGTGTCTGTGCTTCCGTATGTTTGTGTCTGTTCCATCAAACTCCATCCTGGGAATTGTATAGTGATTCCCAGTTTTGTAACATGCGCTAAAAAAAACTACACCGGAGATTGGGGGTGGGGGGGTGGGGGTTGTTGCTGGAGGTAAGGGGAGGGGGATGGGTCTCCAAACACTTCCCTCAACTGGATAAACTGTCAACGCAAGGGTCAGTCTGTAAAGCCCAATATTCTGACTACGCTTTGTTCCAGCAATTAAGAGGAATAACATTAATACCAGATGAGAATATTTGAAGAAAAAAATATGAATGATGTTTTAATGCAATTTAACTGTACGTTATTTTAAGATACAACCTTGCTAGGAGTTAAGTAAATCAATGTGGAGGTAGAACAGCAGGAGCTGTCGGAGTGAGTGGGGACGCCAGCCTGTCTCTGAACATATGCAGCACTCCCCAAACACAGAGATTCAGGAAGAACCCACAATAAATCACAGGAGATTAGAGAGCCCTCGCAGTCAGCTTGAGATTGAGCTGCACTGTGTAATGTCAAGACAGAGCCATTCTCATTTATTAAAGTCTCCTTTGAAATTTGATGGAAAAAAACTGTTTACATTCAGGCAAAGAATTGAGAGATTCCGCCACCTTCTCCATCCCCTTCACATACTCCCCAAGCCAGTTCCCCAATGCCCCTTCCCCTATCACATGCTCCTGCCACCAATCCAATGCACTGACTCATACTAGGATGAAGTGTAGGCATCCCTCTAGTATCTCGTCTAAATGTCTTTCTTTCATGTGCATGCAAACAATGGTGATCAGATGGATGGTTAACTATGGTAGGCATCGCCACTCAGCCAGATTCTGGGTGGAATTTTCCTCTCCCACCTGCCATGGGAATCGGAGCGGGCGGGACAGGACCATATGAAGATCCATTGACCTCGGGCAGGATTTTCCGGTCATGGGGCAAGAACGGCATTAAAATCCCACCCTGTGTTCTTGCCTCATGTCCCCTACAGCTGTGCATAGGGATGTCAGCACCTGGAATCCTGAATGGTTATTTTGCTTGGCAGGCCAGAGGTTCTCGAGAACTCAGTTAGCACTGACCGAGGTTCCAAATCTTCTAGTTGGAAGGCCAGTATTCAGTGTTAGACTGCTAGTAAGTAAGCATGGAAGGACCTGTGACAATTACTTTATTAATTTTGATGTGGAGATGTCGACATTGGACTGGGGTAAAAACAGCAAGAAGACAGAAACAACACTAGCTTAAAGTAAAAAAAGGTTTATTTGTAGCAAACGCCACAAGTTTTCAAAACAGTGTTCTGATCACAAACAGGGCACAAAGATACAAACTCAATTTACATGAATAATGAGTCTTTACAACTAATCAAATCTTAAAGGTACAAACAATGTGAGTGGAGAGAGCATTAAGCAAGGTTAAAAAGATGTGTGTTGTTCCCAAACAGAATAGTTAGTGAGATTTTGCAAGTTCAGGCAAGTTGTAGGGGTTACAGATAGTGTGACATGAACCCAGGATCCCAGTTGAGATCATCCTCATGTGTGCGGAACTTGGCTATCAGTCTCTGCCCAGCGAATCTGTGCTGTCGTGTGTCGTGAAGGCGCCTCGGAAAATGCTTACCCGAAGATCAGAGGCCAAATGCCCGTGATGGCTGAAGTGTTCCCCAACAGGAAGCGAACAGTCTTGCGTGGTGATTGTCGAATGGTGTTCATTTATCTGTTGTTGTAGCGTCTGCATGATCTCCCCAATGTACCAAGCCTTGGGACATCCTTTCCTGCAGTGTATCAAGTCCCTTTAAGACTTGATTAGCTGTAAAGACTCACATTCCAATCATTATTCATGTAAATTGAGTTTGTGTCTTTGCCCCTGTTTGTGATCAGAACTCCCACGCATCTGATGAAGGGACAGCCTGTTCCGTTTGCTACAAATAAACCTGTTGGACTTTAAGCTGGTATTTGTGGTGTTTGCTACAAATAAACTTGTTGGATTTTAAGCTGGTATTGTGAGACTTCTTTCTATTATTAATTTTAGCATTGAACTTAAGAAGTAGGAGCTGGAATAGACTACCTGCTGCTGCAACATTCAATAAGGTCATAGTTGATCATCTATCTCAATTCCACCTTCCTGTACTGTCCCGACATTCCTCAGTTCTCTCATTGTCCAAAAATCTGTTGATCTCAGTCTTGAATATGCTCACTGAATGAGCACTCACAGCTCTCTAGTTAGAGAAGTTCAAAGACACAACCTTTTGAGTGAAGAAATTTCTTCTCATTTCGGCCTTAAATGGCTGACCTTTCATTCTGTGATCCCATTTCTAAAGTAACCAGTTGGGGAAACAGCCTCTTAACATCTACCCTGTCAAATCCCTTACAATTTTATACACTTCAGTGCAATCACTTCTCACTCTTCTAAATTTGATTTCATATAATTTGATTTATTATTGTCACATGTATTAGCATACAGTAAAAATATTGTTTCTTGTGTGCTATGCAGAAAAAGCATATCGTTCATAGAAAAGGAAAGAGAATGTAGTATGAAAGTCATAGCTAGGATGTAGAGAAAGATCAACTTAAGTCCATTCAGAAGTCTGACAGCAGCAGGGAAGAAACTATTCTTGATTCGGTTGGTATGTGACCTCAGACTTTTTTATCTTTTTCCCAACAGTAGAAGGTGGAACAGAGAATATTCGGAGTTTGCTGGGTCCTTAATTATGTACGCTTTGTTGAGGTAGCAGGAAATGCAGATAGAGTCAATGGATGGAAGGCTGGTTTCAGCCAATGTATATATTATATAATATATACATTTCAGCCTATATAGGGCTAATCAACTCAATCTCTCCTTGTCAGACAACTCGCTTTTTCAGTGAAGCTTCACTCCAGATAAAAGCAAATTACTGTAGATACCGGAATTTGAAACAGAATCAGAAAATGCTGGAAAAGCTAAGCAAGTCTGACAGCATCTTTGGAGAGAACAGAGGCAACATTTTATGTCTGGATAACCCTTTGTCAGAGTTACACTCCAGACGTGGCCCCACTAATGCCCTGTATAATTAGACTGCTATCTTATCCTCTAAGCCCTTTGTAACAGAAACTAACATACCACTTCCCTTTCTGATTGCTTACTGTACCTGCATATTAATTTCATGTAATTCAAGGGCAGGCAAATACCTCTGAAGACAAACATTTCCCCGTGACCCACCATTCAAAAATATTCTTTATTTTTCTGATCAAAGAGGATATCTTTGTCACATTGTAATTCCATTTGCCATGTATTTGCTCATTCACCCAATCTTTTTATATCCCTCTGCACTGTCTTTGCAGCCTCCCATCCATCGACTCTATCTACATTTCCCACTGTCCTGGCAAAGCAGCCAGCATAATTAAGGATCCCACACATTTTCTCTTCCACCTTCTTCTGTTGGGAGAAAAATACAAAAGTCTGAGATCATGTACCAACTGACTTAAGCACAGCTTCTTCTGTGCTGCTGTCAGACTTTTGAATGGACTTACCTTGCATTAAGCTGATCTTTCTCTATACCCTAGCTATGACTATAACGCTACATTCTGCACTTTCTCATTTCCTTCTCTATGAACAGTATGTTTTGTCTGTATAGTGCGCAAGAAACAATACTTTTCACTGTATGTTAATACATGTGACAATAATAAATCAAATCAAATCAAATCTTCATCGTTTACCTTCCAGCATTTCATTTGCAATCTAGGATACATTTCATCTAAATCATTAATATAGATTGTAAATAGCAAGTACAGATCTTTCTAGTACCTGACCAGTTACAACCTGCCACTCCAAAAATGTCCCATTTATTTCCTGTACTCTGTTTTTTGTCTATCAACCAATCCTCAATCATGCTAATATATTGCCTCCAATTCCGTGACTGCTTTTATTTTTATTTGCTTTGATGCATATGTGTTTTTGTTGGAGAACCTCCAACACTGACCGTATAAGAGCATTGAATGACCAGTCTGGTGTGCTCAGAGACACAGATTAGCAGTGAGAACTGGGCATGAGTCGTGAAGCTGCAATCACTGTGGCGTTACCAACAGTTATCCAATAATTATTTTTGGTGTGATTCTTAAAAGCCCTGGAATTTCATTGCTGCACTTAGTACATTTAGATTTAAAGAAGCTTATTAGTCTTAATTGAAAATTAATAGCAAATAACTTTCAGCTTTTTTTTCACAATTATTACAATGAAGAACGTTGCTATTCAGCCCATTCTTCTTCTGTTTCTGTGCTAGCTTTCCAAATATACATTCACCTAGTTCAGTTCCCTTCCCTTTCCTGTAACCCTGCACATTCTTCCTTTTCAAATAGCACTCTTAATTTCCTTTTGAACTACTTCCACCATTTCTCAGGCAGTAGTTTTCACTCACAAACCACACACTGTGTGAACATTTTTTTCCATCATGTTGCTTTTGCTTTTTTTCGCTAATTACTATGCCCTCTCATTCTTAATCTTTCCATAAGTGGGAACAGTTTCTCTCTCTCTACTCTGTCTAGATCCCTTATGATTTTTGAGTATCTCTATCAAATTTCCTCTCAGCTTTTTCTTCTTGAAGTAAATTCCCATCCTATTCATGTATAAGGGGTGTTTGGACAGATACATGAATAGGATGGGAATAGAGAGATATAATTCCCAGAAGAGTAGGAGGTTTTAGTTCAGTCAGAAGGCATGGTCGATGCAAGCTTGGCGGGCCAAAGGGCCTGTTCTTATGATGTAATTTTTTTTTGTTCCTTGTTTAAATTGATCTATCTTCATAACTGAAGTTTCTCATCCTTGGAACCATTCATTTGAATCTTTTCTGCATTCTGTCTAATGCCTTCACATCTTTGGTAAAGTGTAGCACCCAGAACAGGACATAATATTCCAGCTGAGACCAAACTGTTGACTTATACAAGTTTAACACAACTCTTCGCTCTTGTACTCTTTGCCTGAAATACTGTGTGCTTTGGTAACTACTCTCTCAACCTATCCTGCCACCTTCAATGACTTATGTATATTATTTTCACTCATTCCACCTACTTGTCTATGTCTTTTTGAAGTTTGACAATATTCTCTTCTCAGTTTACAATGCTTCTAAATTTTATATAATCTGCAAACTTTGAAACTATGCCCTAGGCACCGAGATCTATGATATGAATATATATCAGGAGTGACAAGGATTCCAACATTGTTCTCTAGGGAACTCTAGTACAAACCTTTATCCAGTACATAAAACGTCCATTAATGAATATTCTGTGTCCTGTCACTCACTGAATTTCGTAACCATGTTGTTTTGTCACTTTTATTCCATGAGCTATAACCTTGCTCACGAGTCTGTTTTTTGACACTATCAAATGCCCTTTAGATATCCACATACACCACATTAACAGCATTGCCCTCATCTACCCCCTCAGAAAACTCCAGCAAGTTAGTTAAACAGGATTTCCCTTAACAATCTTGCTGGATTTCCTTTATTAACCTGCATTTGTCAGTGTGACTATTCATTTTGCCCTAAATTGTTTCTGGAAATTTTTCCACCATCAAAGTTAAACAGACTGTTCAGTAGGGCTTATCCTTACTTCTCATCACTGGAACTATTCACTTGAATCTTTTCCACACTCTATCCAATGCTTTGGGAGGCATTCCCAGGGATTTGAGAGTTCTTGTTCAATATTTTCTTAAGGTTAATGTGCAGGTCCAGTCGGCAATTCAGAAGACAAATGCAATATTAGCATTCATGTCGAGGGCTAGAATACAAAGATGTACTTCTGAGGCTGTATAAGGCTCTGGTCAGACCCCATTTGAAATGTTGTAAGCAGTTTTGGGTCCCATATCTAAGGAAGGATATATTGGCCTTGGAAAGGGTCCAGAGGAGGTTCACAAGAATGATCCCTGGAATGAAGAGCTTGTCGCATGAGAAATGGTTGAGGACTTTGGGTATGTACTTGTTGGTGTTTAGAACGATGAGGTGGGATCTCATTGAAACTTACAGGACACCATGAGATCTGGGATAGAGTGGAAATGGACAAGATATTTCCAATGGTAGGAAAATCAAGAATTAGAGGGCACAACCTCAACTAAAGGGACAATCCTTTAAAACAGAGATAAGGAGGAACCTCTTCAGCCAGACAGTGGTGAATCTATGGAACTCTTTGCTGCAGAAAGTGGAGGTCAGGTCATGGAGTATCTTTAAGATAGAGATAGATGGCTTCTTGATTAATGAGGGGATCAGGGTTTATGGGGAAAATGGCAGGAAAAGGGAAATGAGAAAAATGTCAGCCATCATTGAGCGACGGAGTAAACTCGATGGCCGAATGGCCTAATTCTGCTCCTTTATCTTATGGTCCTACTTCCTTTTTGAACAAGGGTGTAAGATTTGCAATTCTCAAGACCTCTGGGACCACACTGATTCTAAGAAAGGCTGAAAAATGATGGCCGGTGCCTTTGCAATTTCCCTCACTTCCATCAGTATCCTTGGATGCATCTCATCTGATCCTAGCATTTTATCAACTTTACGTATGGACAACCTATCTAATACCTCCTTCTTATCAATTTTAAATCATTCATGTGTATTAGTTACCCCTGCTTTCACTGAAGCTTTGATAGTATATTCTTTCTTGGTAAAGACAATGTAAAATATTCATTTAATACCCCAGCTATTCTGCCTGCCTCCAAGCATAAATCTACATTTTAGTCGCAAGTTCATCCAACTCCTTTTGCCACCTTTTTATTATTTATATGCCTATTGAAGACTTTGGGATTCCCTCGCGCCAGTCTCTTTTCTTACTCCCTCTTTGTTTCTTTTATTTGCTTTTTCACTTCCCCTCTGAATTTTCGATATTTAGCTTGGCTCTCCAATGTTTTATCCATCTGACATGCTATAAGCACATTTTTTTCTTCTTCATCTTTATCTCTTTTGTTATTCAAGGAAGTCTGGTTTGTTTATCCTACTTTTACCTTTCAGAGGATCATACTATGAGGATGCCCCAGTTAGGTCTCCTTTGAAGTTAGCCCATTGTTCAGCTGCCATTTTTCCTGCCAATTTGATTCCAATTTATTCAGTCCAGATCCATTGTTACCCCATTTGGAGTTGGCTTTCCCCTAGTTAATTACTCCTTTTCTAGATTGTTCTTCATCCCATAGCCAGCCTAAATCTTATGATAAATGATAATTGTCCCCTAAATGTTCTCGGACTGATATTTGATCAACTTGATCTATCCATTCCCCGGAACAGTTGAGCCATGCCTCCCCTCTCACTGAATTGGAAACTTACATCTATAGAAAGTTTTCTTGAATATACTTTAAGAACTCTTATCCCTCACTGCCCTTTACACTATTGCTATCATAGCCTATATTTGGATAATTAAAGTCCCTCATTATAATTACTCTAAACTCTTGCACCTCTCTATAATTTCCTTACAAATTTGTTCCTCCACATCCTCTCCACTAATTGATGGTATATAGATTATATGGAACAATGCAAAACACCTTTTTTGTTTCTTAGCTCCAGCCAAATAGATTCTGTCTTTGACCTCTCTAGCATATCTTCTCTCTCCAGCACTACAGTACTCCCCTTAATCAATACCACCACTCCTCACAATGTTCTTCTTTTCCTTTCTTCCCTGAACATCTTGTATCCAGGAATATTTAATATACAGTCCTGCCTTTCTTTGAACCAGGTCTCTGTTTTAGAAATAACAATATATTTCTATAGATCAGCCTGCACCCGTAACTCAACAATCTTATTAACCACACTTTCTGTATTCTGTCTCAAATCACACATTAACCCTGATTTAGAGTTTATTGCTTTCTCCTGTACTCTGGCCCCACCTAATAATTTATGATTCCCTACTCTAGTGTTGTCTATTTATTCCAGTATTCCGCACACCTTGGTATAGCACATGCAAGCCACCCAAGTACCCCGCAAGAAACTCAGTCCCAGCTCTATTTAAGTGCAACCCGTCCCACTTGTACTGATCGCATCCCAGAGTCAATCCCAATATCCCAAAAATCTAAAGACTCCCTTTTGCACCATCCCTCCAGCCACGCATTCATCTTCTTTACTCTCCTATTTTAATACTCCCATGCATGTCCGACTGGGAGTAATCTGGGATTATTACTTTTGAAGTGTTGCTTGCTTATTTCCTTACCTAGTTCACTAAATTCTGACTGCAAAATCACATCCCTCTTTCTCCCTGTGTCATTTATGCCAATGTGAATGAAAATACTGACTGTTCACCTTCCCCCCACAGGGGTAGTCCACAACTGCATGAATGTCTGTCCATTACCCAACTATCAAATCACCAATCACTATTGCACTTCGTATTTTTCTTAAAGTCTCTGTACAGCTGAGTCACCCATGGTGTCACCATGGACCTGGTTCTCCAGATAAACCATCATCCTCTCATCAGTATTCCAAAGTGGGTACAGTTGGACAGTGGGATGCACTCAGGGGACTCCTGCACCATTGGTCTGTTTCTATTCGACTATCTGGCAGTGACCCTTTTCCTCTCTCCCTCCATTCTGTTAAGCTGCAGAATGATCACATCTGTAAATGAGCTTTCCACACAGCTGTCAACCTCACAGATGTGTCACAGTGATGACAGTGACTGCAGTCTTCTGTATATACAGGGATGGTGCCAGAGGGTTGGAGAATTTCAAATGTTACACCCTTTTTCAGAAAGGGGTACAAGGATAAAGCCAATAACTACAAACTACTTAGTTTGACTTTGTTAGTTGGGATCTTTTGGAAACAATAGTTCAGAACAAAATCAGTAGACACTTAGACATGTGCAGGGCAATGAAGCAAAGCAAGCATGGATTCATTCAGGGAAATTGTGTTTAACTAAATAGCTGGAGTTTATATAGGAGGTAACAGAGATTGATAAGGGCAATGCTGTTGATGTGATGTACATGGATTTTCAAAAGGCATTTGATACAGTACCACACAATAGAGTTGTCAGCAAAATTTGAGCTCATGGAATGAAAGGGACAGTCGACATTTAGAGAAGAAATTGACTGAGTGACAGGAAGCAGAAAGCAGTGATAAATGGGTGTGTTTTAGATTAGAGGGAGGTTTGTAGTGGAGTCCCCAGGGATCAGTGCTGTTCGTCATATAAACTAATGGCCCAGACGATGGTATTCTAGCCCTGATTTCAAAACTTGCCGATGACACAAAGATAGGAAACATTGTTATTTGTGATGAGGAAAATCAATTTTGAAAGAACAAAGATATGTGGTGAATTGGGCAGACAAACGGCAGATAAAGTTCAATGTAGAGAAATGTGAGGTGATTGATTTTGACACGAAAGATGTGGAGGGACAGGACAAAATAAAGGGAGAAGCTGTAAAGAAGATGCAGGCTTGGAGCGACCTTGATGTATATGTACATGAGTCATTGAAGCCACCAGCATTCACACTGTCTTTGTCTCTTTCTAGGGCTCTGCAGGAGACATTTACAGTCTCACAGACAGTGGCTCACAAATGCATGAGACGAATGGTTAATGGCTTGTTTGCCAGGACATGCAGTTATAACTATGATCAGATCTCACTCACTGCTGGCATCACATTAACGAGTGAACCTACTATACTATTTGGCCATTGTTAATGTAACCGTGTCACTTGGTATCTGGGAGGCATCTTCACCCTATCTCTAGGGACATTCAAGCATGCAGAGACTTCACTCATATCAACATCTATTCCTCTGTAGCCGTTAGTTGTGAAATGGCTGGAATCCATCTTTTGTACTGTGCCTTTTCCTCATGATCTGAGATCCCTGCTTTCAGGAGAGAAAGAATAGTAAGTGCAATGGGATATTTCAAAGAGATGGAGGGAGTACATTTATTGAAGGTGACAGTGAAAGAGAGGATTGATTGTGTATAAAGGTGAGAATAAGTATTGGTGGTGGATGGACAAATGGGGATGTGAAGAAGTGCCTAGAGCTGCTTGGTTGAGCTTGCAAGGCAAGATGTGCTGAGGTAAGATTGAGAATGCAGAGTGATACAAACACCATAATGTAGTTGCATGTGTCACTGTAATCATCTTTCCTGCCCTGCTTTGGTAATTAAACCACTTTTGGATTTGAGTCTATGAATGTGGTGCCATGTGCCAGTTACAAACTTCTGCCATTATCTCCAGCCATCTCTTTTTCCTTTAACTGACAGACTTTTTCCGCTTATCAGTTGGAAAATGGATCTCCCTGCCGACCCTTATAGCTGCGATATCCCATCCAGAGGAGATGTCACTAAGGCGAGATGCAATTTTTATGTGCACTCCATTCTGTGAATTTGCAGTGTTTTACTCCAACGCCAGGATCCATTATAATTCCCTTAACTACTAGAGTTGAAACTGGCTGAGGTCTTCATCAGTTTCACTCAGGCGAATAGGTTGGAAAAGACAGAAGATTAACCTGGTAATTCAGTGGATGTTTATGTTACGCTGGCTTCTGGGTTTCCTGCATGTTACTGGAGCAACAAGGTGGTACGGTGGCTGGCATTGCTGCCTCACAGCCCCAGGTTTCTAGGTTCGATTCCCAGCTTGGATTGCTGTCTGTGTGGAGTTTACACATTCTCCCCTTATCTGCATGGGTTTCCTCCTGATGTCCAGTTTCTTCCCACAGTCCAAAAGTGTGTGGATTGGATGGATTGACCATGCTAAATTTCCCTTAAGTGTTAGGGGTCTAGCTAGGGTAAGTGCCTGGGGTTATGGAGATGGGGCCTAGTGTGGGATTGTGGTCAGTGCAGACTCGATGGGCTGAATGGCTTCCTTCTGCATTGTAGGATTCTATGATTCTTATTGCATATCCCTCACCCGCTGCAATGTGAGATGAATTGTCAGAATTCCAAATCATGAGATGATGTGATGAGGGCGAAGTGGGGGACACTATTAGCCTTGGCTTCATTCACTATATGATACAGTAGCATCAGATTTCCATGACAACCAGGTCTCTGTGAATCATTTCTGGCACAAAAGAAAAATCAGCCAGACTGCTCTTAGAGTACTTCCTAAAGGGCAAGCATTACTGGCAGAGATAATAGTGCTGTTGTATTATTCCCCGTTAGCCTGCCTGCCAGTAAGCTGACCGCACTATCAGATCAGCTTTAACAGTAAAAGTGTGTGCTTGAGTTGGTCTCACACCTTTTCCTCATAAATTCCTCTGCCATTGACAGCTCCGTACATGGAAAAGACCCAGCATCCAGGAGGCTAATGGCTCATGATTAGACTTGCCAATTCTGGTTGAATGGTTTCCGAAACATTCCATCAGCTGACCCACTGCCTTGCCCTACTCAGTTAGACAGCCTTTCACCCCCATCTCCAATACTATCAGAATGAAAATAAACAAGAATATTCAAAGAAAATATGAGCAGCATTGTAGCACAGTGTGAGCAGCATTGTAGCACAGTGTGAGCAGCATTGTAGCACAGTGTGAGCAGCATTGTAGCACAGTGGCTAGTGCTCCTGCTTCACAACATCATGGACCCGCGTTCAATTCCCGGCTTGGGTCACTGGCTGTGTGGAGTTTTTATGTTCTCCCCATGTCTGTGTGGGTTTCCTCCAAGTGTTCTGGTTTCCTCCCACAGTCTGAAAGACTATGCTTTGTTAGGTGCATTGATCCGAATAGGTGCCGGACCGTGGCAACTCGGGGAATTTCACAGTAACTTCATTACAGTGTTAATATAAGCCTTATTTGTGAATAATACATAACTTTACTTCACTTTTAAAATACAATTTCTTAGTACTACATTTAATATAATATATCAGCATGTCATAGTGAGGGGTGTCCAGTATCTCAGAGAGTGTTGCAGTGAGGAGTGGGGTATATCAGATTGCTACAATAAGGTGGATTGGGGATATATCAGAATGCTACCATGAGGGATGTGGAGTTTATCAAAGAGCTTGAATTCTATCTCACTATCAGCTTTTTTGACTCCTCCACTATTATTAAATTATCTGACATCTAGAACTGGATGAGCAGAAATGGCCTTTGAATAAATATTGGGAAGACTGAAGTCTTTATTTTCAGTCATCGCTCCAAACTCCACGTCCTTGTATTAACTCCATTCCTCTCCATGGCAACAATCTCTGATTAAGCAGTATGTTCGCAGCCTTGGTGTCACATTTGATGAACTTCCAGCCACACTTTTGTGCCATCATTAAGACTGACCATTTCCACCTCTGGACATCGCCCAACGCTTCCACTGTTTGAGGTCATTTGTTACTGAAATCCTCATTCGTGTCCTTGTTACCTCTAGTTTCAATTATTCCAATGCACTCCTGGCCAGACTCCTACAGTCTACTCTTCGTTTACTCGACATCATCCAAAGCTCTGCTACCCATGTCTTAACTCACAGGTGTAGATATGCCGGCGTTGGACTGGGGTAGTAAGAACTCAGTAAGAATCTAGCAACACCAATTTTATTTGATAGTAAATTTGCGAGCTTTCGATCTTTTCGTCTTCGTCAGGACAGTCTTAACAGGGATCTTGGCTTCATGTCACACTATCTGTAACCCCCGTGACTTGCCTGGGTTAGCAAAAAACCTCACTTACTGTGCTGTCTGGAGAAAATACACAATTCTCTAACCAATGCTCAGGATTCCCTTCACACACATTGTTAGCCACTTTAACACTTGAATAGCAGGTTAGATATAAGAATTTGCATTCTAATCAGCAATCTGTGACTGTCTGTGCTGATGTGTGCTATTGCAGACCAGAACACTGCATTTGCCTGACGAAGACGAAAAGATCGAAAGCTCGCAAATTTACTATCAAATAAATCGGTTGGATTTAAAATTGGTGTTGCTAGATTCTTACTGAGTTCTTAATTCACAGGCACATTGGCCGTGCTAAATTGCCCCTTAGTGTCCTGGGATGCATAGGTTAGAAGAATTAGTAAGGTAAATATGTGTGATTGTGGGGACAGGGCATGGGTGGGATTGTTGTCATTGCAGACTTATGGGCTGAATGGCCTCCTTCTGTACTGGAGGCATTCTATGGTACTTCCTAATGTGCTGCCACTTTGACTCAGTTTTCTGAATTGGTAAGTAACACTGATCTGCAATGGCTCCGCTCACGCAACATCCTGATTTTAAAAACTCAACTTTCTTTCCAAACTACTCCAAGGTCTCACCCCTCTCTATATCAGTAATTTTCTCCAACCCCATAGTGCTCCAAGATATCTACACTCCAATTCTGGCCTCTTGTGCATCCCTGATATTAATCTCTTCACCATTGGTGGCAATACCTTCAGTTGTCTTGGTCCCAAGTTCTAAAATTATCACCCTACGCATCTCCATCTCTCTACATCGCTTCCCTTCTTTAAGATACTCCTTAAAAGCTACCTCTTTGATATAGTTTTAGACCATCTGTATTCATATCTTCTTTTGTAGCTCAGTGTTAGTCTTTGTTTAGTCATGTTCCTGTGAAGCACCTTGTGAAGTTTATTGCATTAAAGGTGCTATGTAAATATAAGTTGTTGTTGTTGGAATGTTACATTTGCTTCAAAACTGAGCTTGAAGCAAAGGTATAAAATATAGTCATTTGCATCAGGTCTTGTTTAGACTTCTGAAGTAGGGTCATGAGGTCATCACTAGGTGGTAACCAGGGGGTCATGAAGCAGCACTTAAGCCCAGCAGTTAGTGTTTTATTAGCAAAGAACAACTTCATAAAACCGCAGGAGATCCAATCACTACATGGCAGGGTGGCTTGAAGGCTACAGACCATGATGGGTCACAGGTCAGTCAACAATTCAATCAGCCACTCGCTAAGAAAGTAAAGCGGGGGATGGGAGGGAGGAAAGGTGTTAAATCTGTTTCTGAAATGAAAATGCAAACTCCCATCCACAACGTGTTTACCTCCTCTGCCGCTAATGATTTTTCAAGCAATATTGTCCAGTCCTCGGTCAGGTTCTGAATAACCGTCTCTATATTAATGGCTGAAGGGTGCTCACATTATCTTAATGCTGGTCAGTCTTCCTGATGTAATTATAACAACGGGGTCATCACTGAGTGTTAACCCTTTATCAGGCAGACAACAGTCCATTGGGCGCTGCAGGCAATTGCATTTAAAAAGCATCCCAAGAACACAGTCAGACACAATTTCACATCATGCCACGTGAGGAAAGCTGATAAAAAATTTTATCACGGGATAGGTTTTAAGTAGCAACTCAAGGAAACAGAGCGGGAGAGAAACAGAGAGATTTAGAAAACCAATTTCAGAATGTAGAGTTGAGGCTGTTGCAGGTATGGTCACCAGTGATGAAGTATTAGAATCAGGGATAGACAAAAGGTCACAATTGGAGTGCAGATACAGGAGATTACAAAAATACCTTTCTCAGAAGACTCAGGAAATTTGGCATGTCAGCTACGACTCTCACCAACTGTTATAGATGCACCATAGAAAGCATTCTTTCTGATTGAATCATACCTTGGGATGGCTCCTGCTCTGCCCAAGACCGCAATAAACTACAAAAGGGTCATGAATGTAGCCCAATCCACCACGCAAACCATCCATTAACTCTATCTACACTTCCTGCTGCCTCGGCAAAGCAGCCAGCATAATTAAGGACCCCAAGCACTTCTTCTACCTTCTTCTATTGGGAAAAAGATACAAAAGTCTGAAGTCACATACGAACTGACTCAAAAACAGTTTCTTCTCTGCTGCTGTCAGACTTTCGCAAGGACCTACCTCAAACTAAGTTTATCTTTCTGTATACCCTAGCTATGACTGTAACACTACATTATGTACTCTCTCGTTTCCTTCTTTATGAACGGTATGCTTTGTCTGTATAATGCACAAGAAGCAATACTTTTCACCGTGTGCTAATATATGCAACAATAATGAATCAAACCAAAGATATTGAAGGGCAACGGCATGAAGGGATTTGAAAATGTAGTGAGCAGGGGAGATTTTAAGGAGGTGCAGGAGTCTCACCTTGCAGCTGAAGAACTGGTGCCAACTCGTCTGGGAAGGCCTGCTTGTATTAAAGTGGCCACCACTGGACCTTCCCCAAGATCAAAAACCCTGGGGGGCAGAATTCCACCTCATGCCTGATCAGTCAGAGATCAGCACTAGTGGCTGCTGTCAGAAGGATAACCACCAAAGGCCCAGGATCAAGGAGCAATCAAGCTGTGATAGGAGGAGATTCATTAGGTGAGGGCTGGAGGGGGGTGCAAAAGCAGGAGGGTTAGCTCTCAATAAGACCCACTGCTGCTCCCGCCATCAAGCACTGAATATCTTTGAACAAAAGAAATCTCCACACACCCCCCTCCCCCCCCGAGACTACAAGTAGCCTACACAGTTCTATTTGTCACATATGATGACAGACCCAGTCACAACTGGGCTATTGCTAACAATAAATGGTCATCAGTAGTGACTAAAGGGCTTTCAATAGGCAGCAGGGTGGGAAGATCTACTGCAGAGCTTCCCAGTCTGGAGTTACTTTTGATGGTGGTGGGAGGGCAGCAAGATGCCCACCTGATTAAATGCCCACCCTGTTTTCAAACAGGCTCTGAGAGAGGACATCAAATATCCCCCTTGGTTGCAAATGTTAAAATCAAGGTAATGCTGGACCTGGAATCATCAGGTCAGCAAGCACAGGCATGATGAATGGACGGAGGTTGGTGCAAATTGCGACATGGTAAGCAAGAGTTTTGGATGAATTTAGACTTATTTGATGGAGGAAGTTGTTGGAATCATCGCACCATGAGGGAACAAAAGCAAGGATGAGAATTCAGTGGTAAATGAACTGAGGTAGGGACCCATGGCTCGCAGCTAAGTTTATTCATTCGTGTTCATCAACAGGCTTGCAAGCCAGTGATTATAGGAAAAACATTAAAGGCTGAGGACAGTACTTGTGGTCTATCCCAGCTGGACAGAATGAGATGACTTCACAGTGTTCATCCAGCACAGTTTGTAAACCTTTGATATCAAACAGTGGGCATGTTTCCACCTAAACAGCTCGTTTCATTATGAGTATCACAAGGCTCCAATGATGCTGGTGAACTTTGCAGAGTTTGTGGGGGGAAAGTGGAGAGCAGTTTACTGAATCACAGCGAGTGTTTGTGGAGGAGGAGCCTGGTTTTAACCTGGAGCTCCAGGAGTCGGAATCAACAAAGCAAGTAAGTCATATATCTGACACATCATCAGCTATGAGTGTCTGCATTACCCAATGCTGCCTATCAGTAAAAGAACCAGCTTGTAAGCACTAAAGTTTATTTTTGCAGTGCGTCCCTAAGAGCAGCTTTCAGGATGAGTGTTGTTTGGAGACTGTCTGGTGAAGTGTTCCAGTAATTAAGATTGAGAACTGCAAGGGTCTTCAGCAGATTCTAACTTGAAGCAACAGCCCTCCTACTTGGGATATCCTCAATGTGGAGTGTGACACAAATACGCCATCACGCTGGCTCCTGCCTCCAGAAGGGATAGTGTTGTTAGACCCATAGAACCGTAGAACATTACAGCTCAGAAACAGGCCTTTTGGCCCTTCTTGGCTGTGCCGAACCATTTTTCTGCCTAGTCTCACTGACCTGCACTTGGACCATATCCTGCCACACCCCTCTCATCCATGTACCTGTCCAAGTTTTTTTAAATGTTAAAAGTGAGCCGGCACTTACCACTTCATCTGGCAGCTCATTCCACACTCCCACCATTCCCTGTGTGAAGAACCCTTCCCCCCCCCCCCCCACTATTCCCTTTAAACTTTTCCCCCTTCACCTTTAACCCATGTCCTCTAGTATTTTTCTCCCCTAGCCTCAATGGAAAAAGCCTGCTTGCGTTCACTCTATTTATACCCATCATAATTTTATACAAATCTTCCCTTCTACACCCCAGGGAATAAAGTCTTAACCTATTCAACCTTTCTCTGTATCTCAGTTTCTCAAGTCCTGGCAACATCCTTGTTAGCCTTCTCTGCACTCTTTCAACCTTATTAATATCCTTTCTTTAATTAGGTGACCAAAACTGCACGCAATACTCTAAATTCAGCCTAACCAATGTCTTATACAACCTTACCATGTCTTTCCAACTCTTATACTCAATACTTTGGTTTATAAAGGCCAGTGTACCAAAAGCACTCTTTACAACCCTATCTAGGTGTGATGCACTTTTAGTGAATTATGTATCTGTATTACCAGATTCCTCTGTTGTACTACACTCTTCAGTGTCTTACCATTTACTTTGTATATTCTACCTTAGTTTGTCCTTCCAAAGTGCAACACCTCACACTTGTCTGTACTAAACTCCACCTGTCATTTTTCAGCCCATTTTTCTAATTGCTCCAAATCCCTCTGCAAGCTTTGAAAACCTTCCTCATTGTCACTACACCTCCAATATTTGTATCATCAGCAAATTTGTTGATCCAATTTACCACATTATTATCCAGATCATTGATATAGATGACAAACAACAATGGATAGCACAGATCCCTGTGGCACACCATTAGTCAAAGGCCTCCACTCAGAGACTCAATCCTCAACTACTGCTCACTGGCTTCTTCCATTGAGCCAATGTCTAATGCAATTTACTACCTCTCTATGTATACCTAGCGACTGAACCTTCCTAACTAACCTCCCATGCAGGACCTTGTCAGAGGCCTTACTGAACATCCACTGCCTTCCCTTCATCCACTTTCCTGGTAACCTCCTCAAAAAACTCTAATAGATTGGTTAAACATGATCTACCACGCACAAAGCCATGTTGACTCTCCCTGTATTGTTGGACACAGCAATGCTGCATTTGTCAAAGCACAGTCCATGGGAGGCCAGAATAGTGTCCTCCAACTCATGATAACTCAGTATATAAATGTACCACATGGTGTTTACTGACCATGTTAGCAGTGGTAAATAAATACAACTAACACTCGTAGGCTAGAGACAGGGAAAAGTAAGTCAGATGGTTCCCACGCTGGTTGCAATCCATCCACTTCTTTTGTAAATGGTGCCAGCGCTGTGGCGTTGTGTTGGAATTAGATTGCAATGGAGCTGCACTTCTAACAGCCACGGAAACCCACTCCCCCACCCCCACCCAACTATTATTCCCAAGGCTCACACAACTGAATGAAGCAGATGAGGTATCAGAGGCTGGCAAATGTTTATAAAAGCCACTTTCACAGCCTCAGGACATTGCAAAATGTTTTACAACGAATGAAAGACTTTTGAAGCATGGTGGCTGTATAGGAACCACATCAGCCAATCTGCACAGATAGCAACGTAATAATGACCAGGTAATCTGTTTTAAATCAAAAAGCAGAATAATTTGGATGTTGAAAGTCTGAAACATAAACAGAAAATGCTGGAAATACTCAGCAGGTTTGTGAGCAAGTGTGGGGAGAGAAACGGAGTGAACCTTTCAGATCAACGTTTATGACAACTGGGAACAGAGAGAAATATAATTGGTTTTGAACAGGGGCTGGGCAAGAAAATGGATAAAGGGAAGGTGTGTGCTTATGATTTTTGATTTGATTTATTATTGTCATATGTATTGGGATACGGTGAAAGGTATTGTTTCTTGCATGCAATACAGATAAAGCATACTGTTCATAGAGAAGGAAAGGAGAGAATGCAGAATGTAATGTTACAGTCATAGCTAGGGTATTATAGAACAAGAATAAAAAGTAGAATTAGAAGGTACGCTGGGCACAGCTTGTACGAAATCCAACGCTATGGAAGACAGTGGAGATTAAATGATGGAAATTACAGAGATAAGAAAATGAAAAGAGAATGTGCCAAGAGCAGGTATGTTAGTGTTTGACAGCAAAAAAAAAACAAAATGAGGACAAAGATTACAACCTGAAATTGTTAAACTCAACATCGAATTTGAAGGGTTGTATGCTGCCTAATGGGAAGATGAGTGGTTATTCCTCGAGTTTGCATTGAACTTCACTGGAACAATGCAGTAGAAGACAAGGTGTCAGCATGAGAGTAAGGTGGGGAATTTAAAGTGGCAGAACCCTGGAAGTTCAGGGTCATTCTTGAATGAATGGATCCACAAAGTAGTTACCCAATCTGCATCTGGTCTCCAGTTTAATGTAGAGGGATCCGCTAGTAGAATTCAGTAACTAAACAGAAAGGAGTGCATGTAACATGGCTGCTTTACTTAAGGGAATATTTGGGGTCTTGGACAGTGAAGAGAGAGGAGGTGAAATATCATAACTGTTGCACAGGAAGATGCACTAGGAAGGAGCTGAGTTATTGTGGGTGATTGAGAAGTAGAGCAGGTTTCACAGAGGGAATAGTCCCTTTGAGATGCTGTAAGGGAAGGGGAACATATGTTTAGCGGTCACATCATGCAGGGGTGACAGAAATGATGGAGGATGGTTCATTGAATATGGAGGCTGATGGGTGAAAGGTGAGATCAAAGGGAACCTTCTATGGTTCTGGGGAAGACGGGGTAAGAGCAGAAGTACTAGGAATGGATCAGAGAATCCTATAATGCAAAAAGAGGCCATTTGGCCCATTGTGTCCGCACTGATCAGAATCCCATCCATGTCTTATCCCCATAACCCCATGCATTTACCCTAGCTAGTCCTGACACTAAATGACAATTTTATCTTAAACCAATCAACCTAACCCGCACATCTTTGGGCTTGGGAGGAAACCAGAGCACCTGGAGGAAACCCACACAGACACGGGGAGATGTGCAAATCCTGCACAGGCAAAGAAAAACTGCAACACACAAATGCAGAACTGCAACACAGATCAGACATTGTCAAGGGCCTGTCAACTATAGTGGGGGCAAATCCTCAGCTGAAGGAAAAGGAAGACACATCAGAAGGTGCAGAGGTTTTATGTGGACCAGCCACTTAAATACTCTGATTACAAGATCAAATCAGGACTGGGAATTCTGCTGCATGTGACCCACCTCCTGACTCCCCAACTCCTTGCACCATCTACAAGGAATTCTACAGGAATTCTGAAGTACTACCCGCTTTCCTAAATGGGTGCAGCTCCAACAACACTTAAAAAGCTCGACACCATCTAGCCATCCAGAACAAAGCAGTCACTTTATTGGCTCCTGTCCAACACCTTAAACATTCACTTCGTCTGCTGCCAGACTACCATACAGAGTGTGTAGCATATACAAAAATCTCTGAATTTTCAACAGCATCTCTCAAGCCCACAACCTCTACCACCTAGAAGGTCAAAGGTATAAGACACATTGGAATAACACTATCTACATTGCTCTTCTGAATTGAACACCTTCCTGGTCTAGAATAAAATCACTGGCTACACTGGCACTGGGTCAAAATCCTGGCACTTTTTCCTACAGCACTGTGGTGTATAATATGGACTGTAGCAGTTTGAGAATGCGGCTCACCACTTTCTTCTCTGAGGCAATTAGGAACAATACTAAATGCTGGCCTTGCCAGTGGTGCTCATGTAACATGAACAAATTAAAAATTACAAACTGTGTGTAAGTGTATTGTTGAGTGGGAGAGGAGCAGATTTAACAATGTTACCCCCCCTCATCGAATAACAACTTGTTTCACACTGACTGTCTCAGAGAAATATGAAAACGTAAGATAGGAGCAGGAGTAGACCATTCAGTCCTTCAAGCCTGCACTGCTGTTCACTATGATCATGGCTGATCATCCAATTCAATAACCTAATCCTTCTTTGTCCCCATAATGTTTAATCTCATTCACCCAAGTGCTGTATCCAGCTATCTCTTGATTACATTTAGTGTTTTGCCATCAACTACTTTCTGTGGTAATGAATTCCACAGATTCACCACTCTTTGGGTGAAGAAATGTCTCCTCATCTCTATCCTAAATGGTCTATCTTGAATCCTCAGACTGTGACTCCTGGTCCTGGACTCCCCCACCATCGGGAACATCCTGTCTGCATCGACCCTGTCTAGTCTGTTAGAATTTTACAAAATCTCTATGATATCCTCCCTTATTCATCTGAACTCCAGCGAAAACAATCCTAACTGAGTCAATCTTTCTTCATACATCAGTGCCACCATCCCTGGAATCAGCCTGGTCTCAATTCACACGCTTGACTTCTATGGAGCCATAACCCAGCGTTCAGTTCAGAAGCAAGGCACAGACCTGGGTTTCTCCATCAGAATACCTGAACTTATTGAGAATACTAACTGCATTTCTGTTAAGGAGGCTGTGTGCATGTGTATGTGTAAGGGGGTATCTGCGGCAGCCGTCGCTACCTCATATATCATCGGATCTTGGTGATTAAAACAGTATTGGTAAACTTGTAAAAGAGCACGTTAGTGGTGAGTAATGAGGTGTCTCAGTTATTTTGCTGATGGTTTAAGGCCGTAACGTTCTCAGCTACCACCTCAGGAGGTCAGAGTTCAAGTATAGTCCTGCCTGAAGTGACTGTCAAGAATTCACAAGTGAAATATAAGGGTCAAAAGTTACGTTGATCACTGAGATGCTCAGCGGCAGAGCATACAAACAAGTTGAGAAATGAACCCTCAAGCTCTTAAAGTGGTATTGTCACCATGGTGGGGACCACTTCATTTAAATTTTTGGCTAAACATCATCTTAGATTCTTCTTGAATCCGCACAAAAATAAGAGTGGACTTTTAATTTTGTGTTTAATTGTTTGTGAATCTCCCATATCTGACAACATCTCCTTCCCCTCCGCACTCAACCCTGGAGTACCTGGATAACAAAGACACCAAAGTCTTTGTTATCGATTACAGCTCAGCCTTCAACACCATTATTCCTACAAAACTCATCTTCAAACTCTGTGGCTTGGGCCTCGGCTCCTTTCTCTGTGACTAGATCCTGAATTTCCTAACTCACAGACTGCAATCAGTAAGGACAAGCAACAACACCTCCTCCATAATCATCCTCAACACTGGTGCCCCACAAGCCTGTGTCCTCAACTCTTCATTATACTCCTTATGCACCTATGGACAAACTCCCTCCGACTTGATTTTCAAGTTTGCTAATGACATCGCCATAATGGGTCAGATCTTAAACAATGACAAGATGGAGAAAGAGAATCTGGTGAACAGGTGCAGCAACAATAATCTCTCCTTCATTGTCAACAAAACAAAGGAGAGAGTCATTGCTTTCAGGCAGCTAGTGGAGAACATGCCCCTGTCTACAACAATAGGGATGAAGTAGAAATGGTCGAGGGTTTCAAATTTTTAGGTGTCCAGATCACCAACAACTTCTCCTGGTCCTCTCATGCCAAGACTATGGTTAAAAAAGCCCATCCACACTTCTACTTTCTCTGAAAGCTGAAGAAATTTGGCATGTTCCACTCCCACTTTCATCAACAAAGCATCCTTTCTGGTTGTATCACAGCTTGGTATGGCTCCTGTTCTGCCCAAGACCGCAAGAAACTGCAAAGAAGTCATAAACGAAGCCGAGTCCATCACTCAAACCTCCCACACCCACTGTCATTGTCTATACTTTTCACTGTCACGAAAAAGCAGCCAGCATCCCACGCACCCCAGACATATGCCAGAATTTTACTGGCATGGCTGCCCCGGAATTGGGGCGAGCGAGATTCACAGAATGGCATTCTCCATTGGTCTTGGGCAGGATTTTATTAGTCTCTGGCAGGCGAGGCAGTGTAATTCCGGCAACACGCTCACTTTTTTCCGTTGGGAAAAAAATACAAAAGTCTGAGGTCACGTCCCAACCGACTTAAGAACGGCTTCTCACCTGCTGCTATCAGACTTTTGAATGGACTTCGCTTGCATTAAGTTGATCTTTCTCTACATCCTAGCTTTGACTGTAACACTACATTCTGCATCCTCTTGTTTCCTTCTCTGTGAACAGTATGTTTTGTCTGTAATAGAAATGATACTTTTCACTGTTTAATACTACATGTGACAATAATAAATCAAATCAAATAAAAATAAAATCCTTTGGGAAGACCACTGATCATGAAAGACGTTATGTGAATGCAAATCTTTTTTCTAAAGCACAATGTGTACTAACTTGACTACACAGCAGTAAGATTGTAAGAAAAAGGAGGAGCAGATCCCTAAGCCATCAGTGAGCTGTTAGTTGCGCTGCTATCTCAACTCCACTTTCCAATCCTATCCTATATCCCTAGATTCCATTAATGCTCAAAAATCTTATCAAAATTGGTCCTAAATAACCTCATCAAATGAGCAAGCAAAATAATTCCAAAGTCGTCAGGTTTGGTTGAGCTGACCTCAGTCAGCTTGGATATAGCATGCACTACTTTTGGCCTTGGGACCTTTGGTTTGGGAGATTGGCACATATTGACTCCCTCCCTGCTGGATTGTCTGAGCATCAGGTAAGGGCAAGATCTATCCAGGTTATACTTCTCTCAAGATTGAGCGGCCATTCATATGGGTTACTGAGCTACGCATGAAGAATGCTCTCTCAGATAAGGCAAAGGTTCATGGCCATTTGGACGATCCACTAACATTGGCTCAGGTTAACAACAAAGAGGAGTGGGAAGAGAAAGATGAAGAAAATTCCCCCCCCTCCCCCGCAGCATTTCCATTCTTACAACACATCTCCTGATTTTCTTTTTTAACTTGTGAACCTGGGGTTGTGAATGGTTTGTACAGATGAACTTTGCTGGTTCCTTTCACATAATTTTGTCAACTCTCCTTTAGTCCAACTAGCCCATCAGTAACTATATTCCTTCAGTCCATGTATATATGTTTGTGTTTAACAGAGAGATGAGCAGAGAGTTTTTATTTTTGTTACATAGAACTGATTAACATCCTCTTCATCTCAACCCTGGGTCTAAACCCAGAGTAGATTAGATTACAGTCAAGTTAAGGAAATGTATCTGTGATAAATTATTTTCAGTGATGTTGTCAATAATTTCCGCAGCGGTCGGCCTCTAATTCTGCTCAAATTACAGCTCTTTGAGGCTCAGATGTGCTCCTCTGAGTCAGACAATATCAGATATTATTTTCATCAAAAAAATTCAATTTTTCCTCTCGATTGGACAGCCAGTGACATAGTTGCTAACCTGTCGTGACAGGAGAGCATGTGAGATTATAGATGAAGGGATCAGATGCTGAGATTTTGTAAACAAAAAAATAATAATAATTTGATCAAGTCAAGGTTGGAGACAAGTGTCTATTTATAGTGAATTTATTGAGGAAGAGAGGGGAACAGTAATCAGTGCAGTGATTCTGTGAATTATTTTCAACAAATACCATTCCAATTTTCAAAATATTTTGAATATATCCTTTATTTGTGGAGCTCCTCCCAATGGATCATTCGGGAAATACATCACCCATTGTATTCCTGAACCATTTTCAAACCGGGAATGTCCTGGAATTCAGGCCTTCCATCACTCGTAAACTCCAAGCCTTCTGAAACTCTGCTGCCTGTATCCTGTCTCAAACCAGGTATTGTTTATCGCCCCTGTACTCACTGACCTAAACTAGTTCTGTCTGGTCAATGCCTTAGTTTTAAAATGATCATCTTTGTGTTCAAATCCCTTGATGACCTCACCTAAATCTTTGATTTGATTTGCTTTATTATTGTCACATGTATTGGTATACAGTGAAAAGTATTGTTTCTTGCGTGCTATACAGACAAAGCGTACTGTTCATTGAGAAGGAAACGAGAGAGTGCAAAAGGTAGCATTACAGTCATAGCTAAGGAGTCGAGAAAGATCAACTTAATACAAGTTAGGTCCATTCAAAAGTCTGATGGCTGCAAGAAGAAAGTTGTTCTTGAGGTGGTTGGTTCATGCCCTCAGACTTTTGTATCTTTTCCCTGACAGAAGAAGATAGAAGAGAGAACGTCCAGAGTGCCTGGAGTCATTAATTATGCTGGCTGTTTTCCGAAACAGCAGGAAGTGTAGACAAAGTCAATAGATGGGAGGCTGGTTTGAGTGATGGACTGGGCTACATTTACAACCTTTTGTAGTTTCTTGCAGTCTTGGGCAGAGCAGGAGCCATACGAAGCTGTGATACAACCAGAAAATATGCTTTCTATGGTGCATCACTAAACGGTGAGCTGACATGCCAAATTTCCTTAGATCTTCTGAGAAAGTAGAGGCATTGATGGACTTTCTTAACTATAGTGTCAGCATGGGGGGACCAGGGCAGGTTGTTGGTGATCTAGACTCCTAAAAACTTGAAGCTCTCAACCATTTATCTGTAGCTTCTTACAACTCACTGTACTCCATCAATTCTGACCACTTGTACATTCCTGGTTTCCTTCACCATTGACTGCCATGCATTTATCTGCTCTGGCATTCACTCCCCAAGTCTCCCAATCTTTGTGCTGTTAAAATTGCTTCTTAAAACCTATTTTGAACAAGTTTTTGATCACCAGCCCTAAAATTTTCTTAGATGACTTAGTGTTCAATTTATTCTGATAATACTCTTCACTCATGTAATGGGACAGCTCACTACATTATAATACGCTATATAAGTGCAAGTTGTTGTTTGGCCACACATGGGGCTCAATGACAGCATCTGCGATGAAGGAAGATGTCCTGCTCCAGACCAATTCTCAATGCTGCATGTTAGACTGTCCCTGTCCGCAGAGGCTGTCAGCTCAGGACAGGCTGGGGACTCGCTATGCTGCCTGCATGGACACTCTATGTAGGCTAACATTGAGCATGAGGGTGGCACAGGGAGTCAGTGACTTCAAGACAGGAGAATGGGAAAAGTCATGGCTGTGGAGAAATTCAGCAATAGCAGAGTTTGTTACCTCCCCTCACCCTTAGTAATCCCGTTTCACAGGAATAAAATTCTGACAACATTTCCCTCCAATGATGCGCGTTTCTAGGATGTGTTGCAACTGGAAATCTCAGTCTTTAACATGCAAATTCTGCAAAGGAGTGGCATGGTGGCTCAGTGGTTAGCACTGCTGTCTCACAGCACCAGGGACCTGGGCTGGATTCCCAGTTTGGGTTATTGTCTATGTGGAGTTTGCACGTTCTCCCCATGTCTGCATGGGTTTCATCTGGGTGCTCCGGTTTCCTCCCACATTCTGAAAGATGTGCTGGTCAGGGTGCATTGACCTGAACAGGTGCCGGACTGTGGCAAATGGAGAATTTCACAGTAATTTAATTGCTCTGTTAATGTAAACCTTACTTGTCACTAATAAATAAACTTTAATTCTGTTCCATTCTTAACATTTGTTAGAATTTTAATTTCAAGTAAAAGGGCATTGGAATCATTCACTATTACATTCTCAGCAGTCACTCTCCCTGTCCTTCAATAGCAATCTCCCTATAATTCCCCTCCTTCACAATAGCACTATGCTCTTTCAACCTCCTCACTCTTACCCTTCCCACAATGTCCACACTGATATTCTCCTCCAACACTTGCCTTCAGTCATGTCATGACACTCCTTCTCCTTCCCAATTCACTATCACTCTCATCCCATCAATTCCTCCTGGACATTTCTCACCACCCACCATCACTCCCTACACTCTCTTAAAAAAAAAGCAACATTTCTTATGATAGTTTGCATTGGGATTGTGTGTGATGTGTTCCTGGGCGACACAATACCATGGAACTGCAATTACAATGATGCAAACTCTTAAAGTTAAGTAGAATTTCTCAATATGACTTTGTGTGGTATTAATGTTGAGAAAATAGAAAGATATAGATATGCTTTTGAAGGAAGTTTTAATATCAAGGTAGTATCAAGGCATATCAAGGTAGATAAACCCTCAGGATCTGATGAAATATATCCAGGATATTGTGGGAGGCTATGGAGGAAATTGTGGGTCTCCTTTGGAGGATAGTAAATGTTGTGCCTTTGTTTAAGAAGGGCTGAGAGAAAAGCCTGGAAACTACAGGCCAGTGAGCCTAAGTCTGTAGTGGATAAGAGGTTGGAAGATATTCTGAGAGACAGGATTTGCAGGCACCTAGAGAGGCAAGAACTGATTAGGGACAGTCAGCATGGCTTTGTGAGTGGAAAATCATGTCTCATGAATTTGATTAAATTTTTGAAGGGGTAACCAAGAAGTTAGATGGGGGCAGTGCATTTTATGTTGCCTATATAGACTTTAGCAAAGCCTTTGACAAGGTATCGCATGGTAAGTTGTTGCATAAGATTAAATCTCACAGGATCCAGGGTGAGGTATCCAATTGGATACAAAATTGGCTTGACGATTATAAAGGATTGTTTTTCAAACTGGAAGCCTGTGACCAGAGGTGTGCCTCAGGGATTGGTGCTGGATCCACTATTATTTGTTATTTATATTAATGATTTGGAAGTTTGCAGATGACACCAAGATTGGAGGCATAGTGGACAGTGAGAAGGTTTTCTCAGATTGCAACAGGATCTTAATCAATTGGGCCAGTGGACTAATAAATTGCAGATAGAGTTTAATTTAGATAAATGTGAGGTGTTACATTTTGGTAGATTGGATCGGGGCAGGACCTACTCAGCTAATGGTAGTAGAGTTATAGAATAAAGAGATCTAGAGGCACATGTTCATAGCTGGAGGCTTCGGGATGATCTGATAGAGGTTTATAAAATAATGGGAGTATAGATAAGCTAGATAATTAACATCTTTTCTCAAACTAGAGGCATATGTTTAAGGTGAGAGGGGAGAGATACAAAAGATCCACAATCTTTTTACTCAGACAGAAGTGAGTATCTAGAATGAACTGCCAGAGGCAGTATTAGAGATGGGTACAATTTTGTCTTTTAAAAAGCATACAGACAATTACATGGAGAAAGCTAGCATGAGGGGACATAGCTTTAAGTTAAGGGGTGGTAGTTATAGGACAGATGGCAGAGGTAGGTTCTTTACCGAGAGGGTGGTAAGGATATGGAATGCCCTGCCTGCTGCAGTTGTAGATGCGCCAAGTTTGGAGGCGTTTAAGAAGTCCGTGGATAGGTTTATGGATGAAAAGGGAATGGTTTAGGTTAGAGGGTCATTGCTTTTTCTTAATTGGTCGGCGCAACATCGAGGGCCAAAGGGCCTGTTCTGCGCTGTAATGTTCTGTGTTCTATGCTCTATAAAATGGGTATAAAGAGATATGGGCCAAATGTAGGCAATTGGGACGAGCTTAGTGGTAAAAACTGGACGTCATGGACAAGCGGGGCCCAAAGGCCTGTTTCCATGCTGTAAACCTCTATAACTCTATGACTCTAAGTAATAAGCTTAGTAAATCTGACCTAAAAAGGACTAATTCCAGTCTGTGCAGTGAATTTGCACACACGGCATCCTGATGTGATTGTGTGTTAGGTGAGATTAAATTGGTTAAGATCCTTAGCTGCTCTAAATCCCTCTGAGTGATTCCTCATTAATCTCTTTTCCTCCCAAAGACAGCAATGGCAGGTTTAGGAAGATTTGTCTCCTAATGTGTCTGGGCTACAAAGTAAGTACAACTGAGGACCAGCTCTCTCTGGTGTACATGCTCAGGAATTGTTTTTATTAGCAGATGGAGGGGAGTATGGAGTCTATCACAGAGTTAAGTGCCATTGATTTGTCTGTCACCTCTGAATCAGAAGCTTGTGAGTTCAAGTGCCACAGCAGAGATGTGAATACTGAGGGAGTGCTGTACTGTTGGAGGAGCCATCTTTCAAATCAAACTTTAAACTGAGGTTACATCTGTTTCAGGGGTGCAAAACGTAGCATGACAATATTTCAAAGTAGAGCAAGGACATCCGCCCTTGTGACTTATCCAATATTTATTCCTCAACAAGTAAGATTAAAACTGATTAGCTGTTCATTGGCATGTTGATGTTTGTGAGTCTTGCTGCACACAAATTGGCATCAATTCAAAAAGCACTTGATTGTTTCTGAAGCACTTTTGGGATTCCTGACTTCATGAGAAATACTAAAGTAAAGTTTATTTATTAGTCACAAGTAAGGTTTATGTTAACAATGCAATGAGGTTACTGTGAAATTCCTCTAGTTGCTACACTTTGGCGCCTAGGTGGGTCAATGCACCTAACCAGCACATCTTTAAGAATGTGAGAGGAAACTGGAGCACCCGGAGAAAACCCATGTGGGCGGTATGGTGGTACAGTGCTTAGCACTGCTGCCTCACAGCGCCAGGGACCCAGGTTCAATTCCCGGCTTGGATCACTGTCTGTGTGGAGTTTGCATGTTCTCCTGGTCTTGTGTGATTTTCTCTGAGCACTGCGGTTTCTACCCACAGTCCAAAGATGTGGGGGTTAGGTGGATTGGCCTTGCTAAATTGACTGTTAGTGTTAGGGGGACTAGCAGGGCAAGTGCATGGAATTATGGGGCTAGGGCCTGGGTGGGATTGTGGTCAGTGCACAGTCAATGGGCTGAATGGCCTCATTTTGCACTGTAGGATTCTATTCTATGATTCTATGAATAGGCAGTGGCCAAGCCAGGAATTGATTCTGGGTCCCTGGTGCTGTGAGGCAGCAGTGCTAACCACTGTGCTTTATCAATTCAGGGATTTTTTTTAATTATGTGGAATTGGGGAAATCCTTTTGCCTGGTTTTCTCTTGGATATATTGGGTATATAGATGCCATGTTTGCTCTGTCTGATACCCATTATCATAATGTGGAGACGCCGGCGTTGGACTGGGGTAAACACAGTAAGAAGTCTCACAACACCAGCTTAAAGTCCAACAGGTTTATTTATTGGCAAACGCCACTGGCTTTCAGGGCTTTTCCCCTTCGTCATTACCATATACATGCCTTTCTAAAATGTGGCTATTGCAAATAGAGATATTGTTCACTGCACATCGCAAACCAGTTCATGACCTCTCCTTTAAAAATTTCCCCAGTGCTTATCTTCTCTGAACTCCTTTCCTAACTCCCACTTGTCAAATTCCCTCCTTACTTCATTTGTGTTAAAGCTACTTTAAGTGCCCAAATTCCTGATTATTTTCCTGTGTAAATATTGTAGGTTTATGCCATGTGAAGCAGTCTGGAATCTCCAGGAATTAATGATTAATCTCTCAGATATTACTGAAAGCAACATCCCGCAGAAGAAATAATAGGAGCATGCAAAAATGTTCGCTCTTAGTTTTCTTTGAATAGTTCTGTTTATTCTTTGTGGGGGAGAAAGCTGTTTGATTGGGAACAACAACCAGGGATGGCAGACCATGTAATGGAACCACCAGCCAGAGCTTGAGATGAACCTTTAACTGTGATTGAATGGGACCTTTCAGTGGAGTGTATGTGCTTACATGGTCTGTGAGGTTATTTGAGCTCAGTCCACTCCACAAGTTAATCAATAGTTTGAAGGATAAGTTTGACCACATTCCACTTGGGACTTCCAGCTTTAGATATAGAGGAGCAGATTCTCAGATTTACATGAACACATTCTTTTACACATCACTGTGACTGCGGTAATGATTGGTGTACAATAGTCCTGGAATTTGATGGTTCAACCAATTGGCATGACATGGCAATCTGTTTATGTTCTAGATCCTGCTGGTGTGCTGCTGGTATTCACGAAGTATCTTTGTATTTTTGTCTCACCGAAAGAAGAACTTGCATTCGTATATTGCCATTTGCATCCATATGACATGCCAAAGCACTTTAGGGCTTGCTCAGTACTTTTTGAAGTGTAGTTGGCATTGGAGGAAATGCAGCAGCCTATTGGTGTACAAGCTGCCACACACAGCAATATGATCATCTCCAGGGAATCCATTTTATTGATGTGGTTTGAGGGCTAAGTATTGGCCAGGATTCTGGAGAAAATTTCCCTGCTTTGAAATAGCATCATGGAATCTTTAATGTCTACCTGAGATGGCAGACTTCAGCTTAAGGTCTCATTGAAAGACAGCATCCTGACACTGCAGCATTCAGGGGAGATGGTGATGTAGTGGTATTGTCACTGGATGAGTAAACCAAAGACCCTTTGCAAGGTCCATGGCAGATGGTGAAATTTGAATTTAGAAGAAGTCCAATGATGACCATGAAACCATTGTTGACTGTTGGAAAAACCCATCTGATTCACTAATCTGCCATCCTTGCCTGGTCTGCTTCTGGATCCACAGCAACATGGTTAACTTTTTCAAATGCCCTCTGAAATGGAAGGCAGTTAGGAATGGGCAATAAATGTTGGCCCAGCCAGCAATGCCCACATCCTGTAAGTAGATTACAAAATATTCTTTCAACACTGCAGTGGAAATATCAGCCTATATATTATATCCTGCACTCTAGCTATGACTGTAACACTACATTCTGCTGTCTCTTTTTGCTCCTCCATGAACAGTATTCTTTTTCTGTGTAGTGTGATGTTAATACATGTGACAATAATAAATCAAATCAATTTTCTGGAGTGGGACTGGAAGTCATGACCTGTTGACTCAAAGGTGAGAGTGTGACTCACTGAGAAAGGGGACTACTAATTATGTTTCTCGAAATGTAATGGAGGGTAGGGGTGGAGGGGGGCAGGGTTCCTGGTTGGTGAGTTTAAAAATTGAGACACTTTAATAAGATCAATGCACTTGTGCTGAACCTTCCTTGACTGACTGGGTGGAAGAATGTCAGGTCCAATTGTGCTGTTGCGATGTGACTGGAGCCCTAGCAAGGGTGGAGTTGCCTTGTTGGCTAAAAGAATAATGGACAGATGCCAAGCACTAACCAGGGTTGAGTGACATGGCTGCACAAGCTGCTTGTTTACCAGTATTCACAGCCATCAAGTTCCACTGCAGCTGGCACGGTCACCTCACATGACATGAGTAACACTCTTAAGCCAGATAATCTGCCGGTTTCTCTAGAAGATTTATGTCGCTAGAGACGGTCAGTAGTGTTAGACGCCACAGCTTGAGGTGCGAAGTTTAATACTGACCTTGCTGTGAGCGTGTGAATCCCCCCAGCCACTGGTTTATCCAGGGAGCTGTAAAGAAAGCTGCCCTGCCCCCAATCCCTCTGTTTGACATGGGCGTTCCTTTGTCTGCCACAGATAGTCCTTTAAGCAGCGTGTCTGCAAAATGTAGTTTATTGTTAGTTAATCTGTTGACAGAGCAGGCAGCATTTTTCAGTGAATTCCAACCTGAGGACCATGGCTAATTGAACAAATTAGCACAGCGGGTGGTGAGTGGGAGTGAGATAGACTCAGACTGCAGTAGTATTAGTGCCTGCTCTGCCTCCATAGATTACTGGAACATTTCCATGTAATTCCCAGCTCTGTAGATTCCTCTATAAAATTCCTTTAAGACATCTCTTGAAATCTACCTCTTTCAGTCTTATATCTGTTCTAATATTCCCTTTTGTGGCTTAGTCTCAAACTTTGTATAATTATGCACCCGCAAAATGTTTTGGAGTGTTTTACTATGTTAAATGAAAGTTGTTGTTTATTGCTATCCACTCCTGCAAGTGTTGACTCTATCTCTAGGGCAGCTTGGTGGCACAGTGGTTAGCATTGCTGCCTCACGGTGCCAGGGATCGTGGTTCAATTCTAGCCTTGGGTCACTGTCAATGTGGAATTTGCATGTTCTCCCCATGTCTGCATGGGTTTCTTCCAGGTGCTCCGGTTTCCTTCCACAATCCAAAGATACATGGGTTAGAATATACTTCTTTCATTTATTAGTGTCACAAGTAGGCTTACATTAACACTGCAGTGAAGTTTCTGTGAAAATCCTCCAGTCGCCACATTCCAGCACCTGTTTGGTGGCGCAGTGGGGGGTTAGCACTGCTGCCTCATCGAGGGAGAATTCAGCATGGCTGATATGCCTAACCAGCATTTTCAGACTGTGGGAGGAAACCGGAGCACCCGAGGGAAACAGACGTGGGGAGAATGTGCAGGCTCTGTACAAACGGTGAGCTAAACTGAGAATCAAATCTGGGTCCCTGGTGTTATGAGGCAGCAGTGCTAACCACTGTGCCACCATGCCATCTTATAGAAAATGGGATTATAGGGATAAGATAGGCAAGAGAACCTGGGTAAGATACTCTGTCAGAGAGTTGGTATAGACTCAGTGCGATAAATGGCCATCTTCTGCACAGGAGGAATTCTATTCTGTCTGTGATGTAATTCTGCGGGTGCAGTTCCACACTCAAATGATTGGTTTCACTATGCAAACATGAAATAGGAGTGTCCAAACTGTTGTCTGTGGGCCAATTAAATCACAGCAATCGGGTTCATAAAACCCCACCAATGCAGTTCTTCTTCTGCTTCTATCTTGTTGCTGCTTTGTCCTTTATGGAGATTTTGACTCTGGGCTTTGGGAAAAGGTTGTTGTTGGCACAGTCAGAGTTGGCATCTTTTGATTAAATCAATATTATGCGGATCAGATTGCTGCTGTAAAGGTGGAATTGTGAAAAAGACTTCCTCTAGTGCCTTCACAGCACATTAGACATCAGCTGTAGCTCAGTGAGTGGACTCTTATCTCTGAGTCAGAGAGTTATGAGTTCAAGACTCATTCCAGGGGCTTAAGCACACAATCCAGATTGACGAGATCAGTGTAGACTAATGCACCGGCATGGTGGCACAGTGGTTAGCACTGTTGCCTCACATTGCCAGGGACCTGAGTTCAGTTCCCGGCTTGGGTCACTATCTGTGTGGAGTTTGCTTGTTCTCCCTGTGTCTGCATAAGTTTCCTCCAGATGGTCCGGTTTCCTCCAACAGTCTGAAAGATGTGCTGGTTAGGTGCATTGACCCGAACAGGCGCAGTAGTGTGGTGACTAGGGGAATTTCACAGTAACTTCATTGCAGTGTTAATGTAAGCCTCGCTTGTGACTAATAAATAAATAAACTTTTTATTGAGGAAACACTGCAATTTTGGAGATAATGATTTCAGATGAGCTGGTAAAATGAAGCCTACCTCTCAGATGGATGTAAAAATCATGTGGCACTATTTCATTGAAGAGCAGGGCAGTTATTATCCTGATCAATATTTATCCCTTAATCAACTTCAGTTTCGCGTAGGTGGTACAGTTGTTAGCAGTGCTGTCTCATAGTGCCAGGGACTTGGGCATAATTCTGATCTTGTGCGTCTGTCTATGTGGAATTTGCATGTTCTTCCCGTTTCTGTGTGGGTTTTCTCCGAGTGCTCCGGTTTTCTCCCACACTCCAAACATGTGCAGGTTAGATGGATTAGCTGTGGTTATTGTGTGTGGTTGCAGGGATAGGGCAGGGGAATGGGCCTGCGCACTCTATCAAAGAGAATTGGAAGTCTCACAACACCAGTTACACCAGTCAACACTGGTCAACAACAATTACTGTGTTTACTCCAATCCAACGCCGGCATCTCCACATAAAGAGAGTTGGTGTAGACTCAATTGGCCAAATGGTGCTCTTCTGCACTGTAAGGATTCTATGACAATATAGATACTCTGGTCATTAGACTGTTGTTGATGTGGGAGCTTGCTGTGCAAAAAACAGCTGCCATCTTCCTTCCATTGCAGTAGTGACTGAAACAAAGAGAGTGTTTCATTTAAAGTGTAAAGGCATTGTAGAGGTACACAAGAGCTACATCTCCCATCAGCTCCCACCTAATACAGCCAAAGGATCATCTATCAATCCTATAGCCTGGGAATTTGATGGCAGTCTGATGCCAGTGGCAGGGAGTGGCATATAGTGAGGCTCGCTCTGCTGCTGTCCCTCTCACCCAAGCCACATTTTCAATATCTTTCAGCTTATTATTTCTTAGCTCTGACAGACACAGACAGGCAGCTGTTACACTGCACAGTCTCTCTCCAGAGCCTCAGTGAACTGCATCGCTGTCCTGTTGCAGCACTCCAACTGAAGTCTGTATAAACAAGCTACGCAGTGAAGGCCCAAAATTCCCAATGAACTGATCATCAGGGTCAAGATGCTGTCAGAGTTTTAGAATAATGGAGATGTGGCATTTGTGACTGGTCAAATATATTCTGCCTTACAGATAACCCAGGCCAGGGAGGTTTCATAAACAGCTTCTGGATGTTTAAAATGGGTGGGGAGATGGATGGATAAGCCTTACAGTGATGGAATTTTTCCCAGTTGATCCTATGAAGTGAGTCAGTGTTTAGAGAGATTTCTGGGAGTGGGTCAGTGTTTTTGTTGGTTCCCCAGGGCTGTGTCAGTGTTTGCAGAATCACTGGGAGTCCAGCTGAGAGAACGGATGGAGCCTCAGTTAATTGTCTCATCTGAATGTCAGCATCTTTGAAAATGCAGCACACCTCAGCCCTGCACTGAAACCCTAGCACTTTGCATCGTGTCTCAACCTAAAATTAATAAACTAAAATTAAAAGTAAGACTTGATTTTTTTTATGAGCCGTGTTTAGGAGCCCTGTCCATCATGGTCACTGTAAGAAGTCTCACAACACCAGGTTCAAGTCCAACAGGTTTATTTGGTAGTAAACCCTACTCACCTGACAAAGGAACAGCATTCTGAAAGCTAGTGGCATTTACTACCAAATAAACCTGTTGGACTTTAACCTGGTGTTGTGAGACTTCTTACTGTGTTTACCCCAATCCAATGCCAGCATCTCTACATCATCATGGTCACTGTCAGATGCATTTAATAACCAACCTTTATTTTGTGTTATTTTGTTTTTGGGAGGTAATAAATGCTTCTGTGAAAAAGCAAGTAATTTGTAGATGGTCCCTTACTCAGAAGTTTTTTTTGTGAATGGAAATCTCAGTAAATTGCGAATGAGTGTGTTTACAGTAGACACATACTTTGTATACATTATCTAGATCTCAGACTTAATAATGCGTTTAAATAATATTAACCTGCTAGATTTTTTGTTCTCTGTTTATATATTTTATAACCATACTTTGGGTGCTTTACCTTGGTGCCAAATGCATGACAAGTCGTTGACTGTATGCAGGCACCTGTATTATAGCCAGTCAGTATAACTCCGAACCCAGCTGCCCCACAACACCCTGTTTTGTCTCAAATCAGATTTCTTGTGTCTCTAAAGTCACCATTTCAGAACATGTCATTTGCTGGATATAAACCCAGGTGATGGCGTGCTGTTTAATATCCTGTACTCTAGGATCATACTGAGAAAATGCTGATTTTGCTGTGATTTTAAAATCCTCAAAGACATCTTCATACTTTTTCATCACCTCTTCGCTCCCCATTTCTGTATCCTCCTGCAGCCCTACAACCCTCCACAATCTGTACACTCCTCTAATTCGAAAATTACAGAAGCCTACAGTGCAATACGAGGCTATTTGGCCCATTGGGTCTGACCAACCACAATCCCACCCAGGTCCTATCCCACTAACTCCATGCATTTACCCTAGCTAGTCCCTCTAACACTAAGGGGCAATTTAGCATGGCCAATCCACCTGACCTGTTTTTGGAGGATTGGGGGAAACCAGAGGAAATCCACGCAGACATGGGGAAAACATGCAAATACCAAACAAACAGTGACCCAAGCTGGGAATCGAACCCGAGGCCCTGGTGTTGTGAGGCACCAGTGCTAACCACTTGCCACCATGCCGCCCAATTCTGGTTCTTACACATCTCCAGTTTCCTTCATCCCATCAATAGCAGCCATGCTTTCTGCTACCTAAGCTCTAAACTCTAGAACTTCATCCTAAATCTCTCTATCTCTTTCTGCTCCTTCAAACACTCCTTAAAAACTTCAGCATTTTAACCAAATGGTTGTCCAGGGCTAGAAAATCCCAGCCCCTCTCAATAGTGGGATCTCCCAGTTCTGCTGAAGTCAATGGACATTTTAAATAGCTTAGCACTTCTGCTGTGGGTCCCCCGATCCCACAGCATTCTGAAAGCTAGTGGCATTTACTACCAAATAAACCTATTGGACTTTAACCTGGTGTTGTGAGACTTCTTACTGTGATTACCCCAATCCAATGCCAGCATCTCTACATCATCATGGTCACTGTCAGATGCATTTAATAACAAACCTTTTTTTTGTGTTATTTTTGTTTTTGGGAGGTAATAAATGCTTCTGTGAAAAAGCAGGTGATCCAGATCCAGATCCCCATTTTTTATCAGCTTTTGACCATCTCTGGTAAAATGAGTGCATGTATGAATGGGAACTAGAGGAGGCCGTTCAGCTCTTCAATCTGCTCCCCCATTCAATTAGGTCATGCTAATCAGGTTGTGGTCTCAGTCCCTATCTCTGTCTTAAATAGCAGACTTTTTAGTGTTTGAGTTCACCCTAATTCGAGTTTGCCCTGCAGTGGGAACATCTTCTCAGCACCTACCAAATCAAGCCTTCACAGAAAATTATATGTTTCAATAAGATCACCTCTCATTCTTCTAAATTCCCAATGAGTAAACAACCTATATAAAATCTTTCCTCATAAGATTAAGCCCATAAAACTACTTAGAATAGTTAAAAGGAGGCTCCTTGGAAGCGATAGAATGTCTAATTCAACAAGGGTCAGTGCCATTGAACCCTTACCCCAGTGAAGTTCAGCACCATGAAATTCATGTCCCAACAATGGCCAGCAACCATAGAAACATATATCCAGCTTTAATGCCTGTGGACTCCATAGCCCATTGAGGGCCAATATCTGTGGGGCTCATACTCCAGTGACAAAGCAATGTCTGCATAAACCAAACATCTGTGAGAGTCAGTGTGTGTGGAACCCGTACCCCAGTGAGAATCAATGTGTGTTGGATGCTAACCCTAACCCCAGTGAGAGTCAGTGTGTGTAGAACCTGTACCCCATTGAGAATAAATGTGTGTGGGACCCATACCCCAGTGAGAGTCGTATGTAGGGAACCCGTACACCAATGAGAATCTGTGTGTGTGGAACCCATACCCCACAGAGAGTCAGAGTGTGTGGGACCCATAACCCAGTGAGAGTCAGTGTATGGAACCCATATCCCAGTGAGAGTCTGTGTTTGGGGAACTCATACCCCAGTGAGAGTGTGTGCGTGGAACCTGCAGCTCAATGAGAGTCGATGTCTGGAGAATCCGTAACCCAATGAAAGTCAGTGTGCGTGGGACCCATACTCCAGTGAGAGTCAGTGTGCATGGGACCCATACTCCAGTGAGAGTCAGTGTGTGTGGAACCCGTACCCCAGTGAGAGTCAGTGTGTGTGGAACCCGTACCCCAGTGAGAGTCAGTGTGTGTGGAATCCATACTTCAGTGAGAGTCAGTGTGTGTGGAACCCTTACCCTAGTGAGAGTCAGTGTGTGTGGAACCCGTACCCCAGTGAGAGTCAGTGTGTGTGGAACCCATACTTCAGTGAGAGTCAGTGTCTGTGGAATCCCTACCCCAGTGAGAGTCAGTGTGTGTGGAACCCGTACTTCAGTGAGAGTCAGTGTGTGTGGAACCCGTACTTCAGTGAGAGTCAGTGACTGTGGAATCCCGTACTTCAGTGAGAGTCAGTGACTGTGGAATCCCGTACTTCAGTGAGAGTCAGTGTGTGTGGGAGCCATACCCCAGTGAGAGTCAGTGTGTGTGGAACCCGTACTTCAGTGAGAGTCAGTGTGTGTGGAACCCGTACCCCAGTGAGAGTCAGTGTGTGTGGAACCCGTACTTCAGTGAGAGTCAGTGACTGTGGAATCCCGTACTCCAGTGAGAGTCAGTATGTGTGGGACCCGTACTCCAGTGAGAGCCAGTGTCTGTGGAATCCCATACCCCAGTGAGAGTCACCATTTTCATGAGAGGGGAAAACTGGGATAAATCGTTTTTTTCTTGCCCGATTATTGTGCTCGCTGGCTGTCTCAGTTTTCATATATTCTATCCCCAAACATACCTTTGTTGTTAGTGACTGGTTTTCATGGACACATTGTGAGCAGTGTGCTAGATTTATGCTTGGGATGGGGGCTGAATGAACCTCTCTACGATAGCTTTCCTGGAAGCCTAGCCCCTCTCAACTCCCCAATCACAGGTTTGTAAAGCAAACTTCAGACTTTGACTGTTTGCTTTGGCAGACCCTGAGCTGCTGCGTTGATCTGTAAAGTGGATTTGATATTTGGCTGTTTTAGTTGGCAGTGGTTGAAAGCCAAGCCGCTGATTACAGACACAGATGTCATTGCACACTTCACTGTTCAGTGTTAATCCAACTTTAAAGTTTTAATTTTATTCCACAAATAGCACAACTCCTCCCTCCTCTCTCTATCTTCCTCTGTTCCTTAACCTGGAACAATCTGAACCCGAGAACATGCATTCTGCATGTGTGTCTCAGAGACTTTAATGAGAACATTGGTTCACCAAGAGGTTTATTTTTTGAAGGAACTATATTGTTTGGGTTGTCTTGGCTGCTGACTCCAGATTCTTCACTTCCTTTAATAAGTGGGCCATGTAGATGAAGTGGATATCAGCCAAGCAGTTGGTTTGAGACCCACTTCACAGCACTCACATTGTAGGATTCATCACCTCCTAACTATATGCTTGCAGATTCCTCTAAAATTTTATGAGTTATCAGAAATATCTCCACAGAAGCAAATGAAACTTTTGCCCATTTGCCTTGGACCCTTATTATAAACCTCTTCAAGCAGATGGTATTGGAGCCATTAATCCGCTTTCTTTTGCACTCTCCTCTTCCAAAATAGTCCTCCCCATTTTCACCCACCCTGACAACCTCTATATTGTCATCAAGATTTTTTATTGTGCGATGTCTGTTCAATAGAAAAAGTGGAAAATCATGGAGAGCAGTGATGTGTAACATCTTCTGTTCATTTCCTTGTGATTCTGTGGCCTCCAGTAATAAGATTGTCCGATAGCTCCATGGTGAGGATTCTGGAATCCTAATTGAATTGGGGTTGAGTTTGATTCACACTCAACAACAATTTTTATTCATGCAGTTTCACTTCAATAGTTTAATAACAGAGCAACACAGTATGAGTGCATGAAGATGAAGAAAGTAGGCTTGTTGCTCTGCTAACATAAGACCAACAGATTTAAAATTCACTTTTTAGAATGCTTTTTAGAAATTGAAAAGGACTTGAATTTCTTTAGTACCTTTCATGACCTTGGGATATCCCAACATAATTAAGTCTTAGAGTCATAGAAGTTTACAGCATGGAAACAGGCCCCTCGGCCCAACTTGTCCATGCTGCCCCTTTTTTTAACCCCTAAGCTAGTCCCAGTTGGCTATGTTTGGCACATATCCCTCTGTACCCATCATACCCATGTTTTTGAAGTGCTGCAAGAAAGCACAAACAACAAAGTGACGTATTTTTTCTTAATGCTGATTAAAGGATAAATGTTGGTCAGGACACTGAGAGAACTCTGCTTCAGTTGTGACGGTGGGATGCTTTTTGCCTACCTTAGTAGGCAAGCAAAACCTACTTTAACATCTCATCCAAAAGATGGCATCTCTGACAGTGTAACACTCCCCTAGTACTGGACAGGGATACTAGATTATGGGCTCAAGTCAATCTTGAATACATGACTTTCTGACTTAGAGACAAGAATGCTGCAGATTCAGCCACATCTGACATGTATCTGTTTATCTCTTTTATTATTCATTCATCAGGCATTGCTAGAAAGGCCAGCATTTATTGCCTGTCCACAGTTGCCCTTGAAAAAGAAAGCTGAATGGCTTGCTGGGCCATTTCAGAAGTCAGTTAAGAGCCAACCACATTGCCCTAGTCTTCAGTCACATGTAGCACAGACTGGGTAACAAGGGCAGATTTTCTTTGTTAAGGGCATTCACTCGAGCTTCATAGGATGGAAAACTGAGTGGGGAATGAGAGGACACATCTGAGGGATGGCCAAGAAACAAGCACGAGGTGGACTGTTTCTGGAACTAAGATAGAAATTAACATTGAGAACAAAAGCAGTGCAAAGTAGTTGAACAATACCTAATCAGATTCCAGCTTTCAACTAGGAGTTTGCCAGTGCAAGTCTAATTTTCAGCTGACTCATGATAGTCCTGTTTTTTCAATAATGGCAAATCCATGCAGAAAATTCTGTGAAAATCAGGGTTTGCAAATTGAAAAAGAAAAGTGAGAGAGGGGAAGAAGGGAGAATGGTGCTTTAATCTGTCAGTGACCCAAAAGCAGCCGTTGAATTTATCAGTTCTTTCACCTTGTTGTTGGCCCGGGAACTCTTAACACTTAGTTACAGCAAAAATGAACTCACTAGCTCCAATCAGCAATCGTCCATTGAGGTTCATTAGGGAACAGGATATACCACTGCTCGTCTGAAACTCCATAATGACTTGGAAATATGATTAAGGAGTTCACTGCATCAAGCTACTTGAAGTTGTGATTGACACTGCAACATACATTGGACTCAATCAAAGACTTTCTAGAGTCTGACAACCCTGGCTTTTAATTAAGTATTAAAGAATTTGTTCTTAAGATTGAGGGCGGCAATGCTGTCTTGTGCTTGTTTTATGTAGGATCTATTGGAGGCCAGTTTGCTAACTAGAAGCATCTGCAGAGAGCACAACTACAAGGCAGTGACAGTTACAGCTCATTTGATAACACTCTGAAGTTGTGGGTCCAAGCACCATTCTCAGTACCTGAGCATAAAATCTAGGCTGACTTGAGATTTGTTTGAACTGAAATTCGTGTGAACTGGATCAAATGTTATACTAAAGCTCCATTTGCTCACTCAGGTCATGTAAAATATCCCATGTCCACTACTGAAAGAGTAACAGGCAAGTTTCAGGTTTCGGCTGGGTCAACATTGTTCTTTGTGGAACTTTGCTACATGCAAATTGGCTGCTCTCTTTCCCATAATATAACAGTGATGACACTTCAAATGGACTTTGTTTGCTGTAAGGTGCTTGGAATGTCTCAGGTGGTGAAGGACACTATAGAAATGCAAGTCTTTTTTCGTTGCAGTGTTTATTGACACTACAATCTGGAGTTTGTGCCATCAAACCAGGGCAGAGTTGCTTCAGACTATTGAGATTCTCACAAATTAGAATCTTTTTTCAAAGTTGCAAATTGAAAAAAATACTATCACTAAATTTGCTTAAATATTCAAAGTGCTATCATTCAATAATGAATGATCTCATAGCGAAAGCATCTGTAGGCAACACTGATCTTAGTAATGATTACATTTTGCCTTCAGTTTGTGGGAGAGAAGAGTGGATCTGAAGGAATGATTCAAACTTAAGTTAGAGCAATTACAAGTGTGTGAAGACAGAGCTAGGCACAAAACACGGAGTTGAGGCCACAATCAGATCAGCTTTGACGGGCTGAGTGGCCCATTCCTGTGCCTAATTTGTATGTAGCAATTTATTTAAGTATCTGCAGTGAATAAAATGAAGACCTGACACTAACATCAAGCCTTAGTGTTTATGCTGTTCCTGCAAATAGAAATTGAGAAGAAAATAATTTCAGTTTAGAAACAAAAGAGACATACTGAAAGGTCTAAAGCCTTGGGCAGGGCCATGTCAGGTATAATAATTTCTTCACTCAATCATCCCACCTACAAACACTGCCTGCTCCCAGTTAGACACCAATTGTCTGCCACATAATACAACTGACAAGGGCAGGACCTTGCCACTGCACTAAGGGGATACCTTTAGGCAGCCAGGCCAGCCTTGCAGGGACGCTGTTTGGCCACAGGCCTTTGTCCAGCAGGATCCATTCTATTAAAAGGAAAACAGAGAAAGGATTAGCTTTCTCTGAGAAAACACAGACTTTTAGTCAAGTCAGTGAGAGTGAGGGGGTTGGGGGAGAGAGAAAAAAGGCTCAGGTTATAATAAGATAGTTAAGTTACAATCTATCCTCAAGGACAATTATGTAAGGCCTAACAAGGTAGGATTTCAGCTGTGGACATTCGTTGTGATAAATTTGTCAATTGTAGAGGAACAACTGAGAGTTTCACAAAGAGATTCAACCAGAAGCAATAAAATGCAAAATGCACAAAGTTAACGAAGAGAGATAGATGCAGAGGACTGAATGGTAAGAATTCACCAACTGCAGAAATATGTGTGGTCAGTTCCAGGTGCAAGAAATGGAAAGCACCAGGAAGTGACATAGCTGTCCCAATCCAGATTCAAAGATACTTCTCATTGGACAGATTCCTGGAAGTTTCATCACGTGATCAATTACCATCAACTCCCAAGATTCCACAATCAATCATCCAATATTCATCCCATAGACTCCACATTCCCACAACATACAGGTTCTTAATTACCCAATTTGATGATGCTTGACTACCAGTTAAACAGCCACTTTATTTCATAGACTCCTACAGTGCAGAGGGAGCCTTTCGGCCCATCAAATCCACACTGACACATTAGAAACACCTGAACTCCCACCTAACCCCACCTGCCAGCACTTGGCCCATAACCTTGAATAGTATGATGTGTCAAGTGCTCATCCAGGTCCTTTTTAAAGGATTTAAGGCAAGCCACCCCTACCACCCTCTCAGGCATCTCCAATAATTTATAAGCAATAGACAAAAGAAAATGAAAAATTGGGTACCCTGATGATCTTTCTCCCTAGTGTTATTCATAGTCCTGGAGATTAATCTTTAATTTTTGCAGATTCCAGGACAATGCAGGAAAGTTGGCGTCTTACATTGCACATTCCGATTAGTCCTGTTCAAATTCCCTAAAATAGTTTAAGCAGTTCCTGCAATGCGACCTATTCCAGGGATCACTTATTAACAATCCTATCCATGAAATTATAGAAAGAACCCTGTGATTGAGAGAACAACTAAAATAGAAAAGAAAGAACTTGCATTGGCTCTGGTGCCATTCATGATTTCAATTATTCACAAAAACATTTTGCAGCTAATGTACAGAAGCCATTTTGCACACTACAAAACTCCTCAAACAGCAGACAGAAGCTCTCTGATGACTGCCCCTGTGTCTTTGGTGATGCCAGCAGGAAAATCTCTGGTGGCTTTTTAAGCATTGCAGTAAAGAAGATTGAAAAACCACGAGGCATCCTTGCTTTATGCTGTTGGGAGCAGTCATCTCTTTACAGTTATAGACCAATCATAGCATCATGTAACAGGCACAAAGTTTTGACAGTCTTATTGAACGTCCTAGTTTGGAAAGCAAGTGCCATAGACCAGGTGAGTCTCACTGACAAAAGCTTTGGTTAATCCTGTGAGTGACATCTGTTGATCCTGATGTTGCTGTCTGCAATTTTCATGTTGCTGTCTTGCTGCAAACACTGCATTGATTAAATCACGGTTAGCCCTAAAACAGCACTATGCTTCCAGGAAGAAATAGTTTATGAGGCTGTCTAGTAGACCATTTATCCTTGTAAGATGTTTCCTGATTGATGAAGACTGATTCCTCAGTGGTTGCTGCATATGTGTTTTGAACCTTTCCACTGCCAAATGCTGATTTTGTTGGCATGCTTGAGATCCTGTGGAACTTATTTCTGATCCCGGATTTTAAGATGGCTAAATGTGCAATGTGCTATTTGCTCTGTACATTTACACTTTCGGATTTCTGCTTGACTACCATCTGAGCCAGGGATTTTGCCTTGCTTTCTGGATTTAATTTTCTTAACCACATCTTCATGGAAGGAAGAGAAACATGTTTCTTTCTTAGGCCACTGCTCAAATTGATGCAGGGAATCTGTTGAGATGAAGTCCCCATTGAGGGACTTGGCAAATTGCTCACCAGCCTTTCCATTTCCTACATTATTAGTGATTATTTCATCTTCATCATTTTTGATTTGATTTGATTTATTATCATCACATACAGTGAAAAGTATTGTTTCTAGCGCCGTATACAGACTAAACATACCATTCATAAAAAGGAAAAGAGAGAGTGCAGAATGGAGTGTTACAGTCATAGCTAGCGAATAAGAAAGATCAACTTAGTGCAAGGTAGGTCCATTCAAAAATCTGATGGCAGCAGAGAAGAAGCTGTTCTTGAGTCGATTGGTACATGACCTCAGACTTGAGTATCTTTTGTATCAGATCATATTGTTGGAAAAGAAGCAACGATTGAGGTAAATGGGCCACATATGGCCTTCAGCACAATGTCAAAACAAGAGATCAAGCTCTGAGCCAGATGTTGCAACTCATCGGCTTTTGTGTTCCACCAGTCATTGTGCATTTCTAACTGGGGCCAGAGACAGGCTTTGCACTGACATAAGTGAGTAGGGTGTAAGAATTGGGCTTTTTGCAGGTGTCAGTGGGCTGCACAAGCTGGATCTCTGTGTCACAAATGAATTTATAAATCAGGATTCAAGATAGATGCAAGAAAGACAATCTCGTGTTTGATTCTTTACATCTGATTGGCTAGTTCAGGAGACATATAGAAATTACCTTTTGACAGATCAAAACTCATATCTGATTTTTAACTTTGATCAATCAATAAAAAAATTAAAATATTTAGAACTCTTGGGTTTTCCTCTTTAAGTTCCCATCTATGTGGGCTGTGTATCTGTTTGTATACATTTGTTTGTACATGTATCTGTGTATAAGTTTTTTGTGTAAGTATGGTTTTTATGCATTATGTATGTATATTTTTGCATGCATGCATATTTTATTTTAGATAATATTTTATTAAAATTACAAGTTGGATATTTTGGAACATCAAACTTAGGATAGCAGTGAAATAGGTGGCTCAGTGACTAAATGGCACAGCAGGACGGAGCTATTCAAACTGGAAAATCCCAGGCTTGATTCCTTTGTGTCCCATTCACAGAATCCTACGGTGCAGAAGGAGGTCATTCAGCCCATCAAGCCTGAACCGACCACAATCCCATCCAGGTCATATCCCCATTTATCCTAGCTAGTCATTCTGACACTAAGGAGCAATTTAGCATGGCCAGTCCACCTAACCCACACATCTTGGGAATGTGGGAGGAAACACATGCAGACACAGGGAGAACATACAGACTTCATACAGACAGTGACCCAAGCCAGGAATTGAACCCATGTTCCTGGCACTGTGAGGCACCACTGTGCCACCATGTCACCCAGCATTCCCCTCCCCTGTGCAAATATGGCACAGAATGGAACAGGAATCTTAGAACAAGAGCAGTGGCCTGATTTCATCAGGGGATTCTAGACTAAACATCCTGTAGGCGTGCCCACTCTTTCTTATCCACCTCCCTGCCCCACTGCCCTTAACTGAGAGGATGTCACAAGGAGCATTATGTACTGGTTTTAAAATAAATATGTAACCTAAGGGATCCAATGAAGAACATAAAAGGAGAACATTAACAGTCTTCCTAGGGACCAAGGGTATCTTGATTGCTCGTTCCACACAGCTTGAGAGTGCAGACGTTTACTCTGAGTCACTGTGATATCTGCAGGTGTCAGCAGAGGCCAGACCCTGGTCGCCCCCTCTTCACGCTGTCATTAGAGCAGCATTCCATATCTGAACCACTTTAGTAGCAAGTTACAGATTCAGCTTTGTGAGTGTGTACCAGTGGAGCCAGCTTAGTGCTCTCTTGGGTCAGAGTGCTTGAGGTGGACTTCAACCCGCTCTGTCTGCCCTGGTTCACAGCACCTGTCAGTGGCCTTCAGTGTTTAGTGAGTCTCCACAGCCCCACTCCAAGATTGCGATTGTCCAGCAATCTATCCTTGGAACACTGAGCACTTAATCATTTTCCTGCTTTATCACTGTGCCAGCACCCTTCCTGCAAAGGGCAGCTAGTGTGTCCTAAAGAGTAGCAAGGAAAAATCAATGAAATGTTATACAAAATGTTATCAGACTTCAGGGGAGAGAAGGTTAAAAGAAGATTTAATAGAGTTGGTTAAAATCATGAAGTATTTTGATAGAATAAGTAAGGAGAAACTGTTGCGACTGACAAAGGATAAGTAAGAAAATTGACAAAAGAACCGAAATCAGCCCCTTCTCCCCCCCCCAACTATCTTTCTTCCCATCACCCTCTCTCAATAATTGGCCCTTCTCCCTGCCCCAAAAATCAGCCCTCTCCCCTCTCCGCCCTCCCATCTCCTTCCCACAAGAATGAGTGCCTTCCCTCTCCCACAGTTATTAGCCCCTCTTCTCCCCACAGTTTCAACCGGCACTCCCCAAATAGCCATCGCTGGCAATCCCAGCACCTTTGTCCAGTCCCAACCACCACTATGTCTCCCCTGTTAGGCCCCCACTGAGGTCTGCCTTTGGCACAGGTTGACACTGTCAGGTTGGAATAGTGTTGTAAACCATGCAGTCATGTCAATATCTGGTGAGGGATTTGGTTAATAATATTTAAATATATGCAAATAAATGTAAAACAAGTTCATGCCCATTATGGGCATGTACTTGATGACATCGTTGGCTGGGGCAGGGAAGATCCAAAGTTGCGTTCTTGACAGCGAGAACTGTGACTTCTAGATCTTGAGACCCCGTCAGCAATCTCATGGATAGAGGGCACGGGCTCAAGATCACCCCCAAAGATTCCAATTCTGAAGGGAGTGCAAGAGAGAAGGCACCTGGCTATATACCTGCATAAATCACTGAGAGTGTGGTGGAGGCAGATTCAATTCCATCATTCAAGAAAAAATTGAATTATTATCTGAAAAGGAAGAATGTGCAAGGCTACAGAGAAAAGGCAGGGGAGTGGTACCAGGTAAATCGTTCCTGCAAAAACCCAACACAGACATAGCAGACCAAATAGCCTCGTCCTGATTACATCCATTCTCATGGGAAAGTGACTTCCATTTAACACATTTTCATTTTGCAACTATTTTTTAGGAAACACATGAGGAGTGTTAAATAAGAGATAGCTGTATTTATATTACATGTACATGAACCAAGTACTGAGTTACACAGCGAGTTAAAAGCTACTCCAGGAGCCCAGGACAGGAGCCTTGTGATTCAGCAGATGAATACACTGCCCACAGAGTGGCCGTTGTACTAAGCAGGCAGACTCCGGTTTGCGGGTCGTGCTTATTGTGGGATGGGGTAGTAAGCTAGTGTACCATTAGGACTCTGCAATTTAGTTCAGTAATCTTGGGTTAGCGAGAGAAATCGCACTCAAGATTCCTTGATTACTCCACTGATCAATGCTGGAAAATGTGATTCAAATAAACAGACTTGTTTTGATTAGTGCTTTTCATGATGACTAAAAGTGTTTTACAGCCAATGAAATATTTTTGGAGTGTAGTCACTGACATTGCGTTCCAGTGTAGGATATCTGATAATCCTCATTGTCTGAGCTGAAATATGAAGAGTGGGCATTGGGAAGAGATACTGGAGAGTGTCTGGGATCAGTGGGACTGGTCCTTTCAGAAATGGTGTGGGTAATAGAAGAGAACTATCGGGGACTTTTACCAATGAAACTCCCTTCTGCTAATATCTTTATGGTCATGTGTTAGCATTTCAGATCAGTGCAAGCTATTTCCCAGTGAATATTTGTTGATATCATAAACTCTTTCTTAAGCTAGAGCAAATCAAATTGGAAATAGGGAATCTAAACAGAAACAGACTAGGGGCGACCAAATTCATCTCCCGCCCATCCCAGTAGTCATTTTGGTATGGTGATAATGGAGTTGTTGACCAATCATAATGCTCACTCTCTGTCAATCCAACTGGCACAATGGTTAGCACCACTGCCTCACAGCACCAGGGACCTAAATTCAATTCTTGTTTGGGTCACTGTCTGTGTGGAGTTTGTATGTTCACCCTGTGTCTGTGTGGGTTTCCTCTGGGTGCTCCAGTTTTTTCCTACAGTCTAAAGATTTGTGAGTTAGGTGAATTGGCCGTGTTAAATTGTCCCTTAGTGTCGGGGATCAGCAGGGTTAATCTGTGGGATGATGGAGATAGGCCTGTGTGGGATTGTTGTTGGTGCGGGCTGAATGGCCTCCTCCTGCATTGGAGGGATTTTATGATCTCTATGAATGAGTCTAGAATAGACTCAGACATGAGGTGAGGAAAGCCCTCAGTAATGGAATGCTATGGCGACTATAGATACAAAGTCACTTGTTCCTGCCAAGTTTGCCTCACTAACCATATGTTATCCCTAATTATCCCTAATTACTCATATACTGTATCCCTAAAAGAACCATTGACGGTATAAAAATCAGGGGTCAACTCATCAGTGTCGTTGAGACTGGGGCAGAGCCTGAGCTTAGCTGTCCGGTTTGTTGGAGTGGTTGGGTTGAGATAAGGTCTCTTCAGAAGGAGACCTTTTGGAGAAGGAGTGAGTGTAAATGACAGTCCCACATCTCTTGTTGCAGGTACATTTGACCGCAGTGTGACTCTACTGGAAGTGTGTGGCAGTTGGCCAGAGAGCTTTGGACTGCGTCATATGTCTTCTATCGATAATACTGATGAAGGTTTACGTGAACGTCTAGCAGACGCCATGTCTGAATCACCCAGCCGGGACATTGTAGGCTCTGGAACGGGTAAGAAGCAAGTCATGTTAATGCATAACCTTCAGAACCAGTCACTGCAATGATAGGAACTTGCAGAGATTTTTGCCCTCTTCACTACTTCACAGGAACAGTAAAATACTACCAACATTGACAGATTTAGACAATAATCATAAACATATATGTTAGTATTTTAAAATAGTTAATTGATTTACATTATATTTATTAGTGTTCAAGGCATTGTAGGTTTAACTTTGTCTCGAGGTTTATACAATGCTGTGCAAAAAGTCTATTTTCTTTGTGTTTTCAAGGCACTGTGGGACTGTACAGGTATAAAATAATCCACAGTGTGAGTTTTATTGAGAGTCAGGTGAATTATATTAAAATTCCACCCAAAATGTTTGACCTGAATGCAGGAACTGTCAGCATTTCTGCTACCAGGTCATATTAAAAGAGCCTCATTGATGTGAATGCTACAGATTTCAAACTGATCCATTTTCAGATGATCAGATACAGTCATAGAATCCCTACAGTGCAGAAGGAAACCATTCAGCCCATCAAGCTCACAAGCCCAACCCAGCCCTATTCCCCATAACCTCATGCATTTACCCTAGCTAGCCCCCCCCCGACACTAAGGGGCAATTTTGCCTGCCCAGTCCACCTAACCGGCACATCTATGAGCTGTGCAAGGAAACTGGAGCACCTGGAGGAAACCTGCATAATCACAGGGAGAACATGCAGATTCCACACTAACAGTGATCCAAGCCAGGAATTGAACCCAGATCCCTGGCGCTGTGAGGCAGCAATACTAACCATTGTGCCACTCTGCCGCCCAGTCCATCATAACAGATGAGGACTGTAACTTCCAACACTCCCAAATTACAATCAAAGCACTCTGAGCTGATCTAGTTTGAATAAATGCAGTGCAAATACTTGGATATGTGACTTGATTCCTGATGTTGCCACAGATTTTGCCCTTTGACCATTCACAGTGTGTTCACATTTAGTATCAGGAGAATACCAGGCACAGAATCAATGAAGGATAAGACATTAATTGGATTTGAAGATTTCTGCCAATGAGAGCTCGCTGGCATTCTTGTTGCCTTGCTCTAGATGAGATTATCTCTTTAGTTTTGAGCAAATCTTCCAGAAAACACTCCATGTGTAAAGCAGGAGTACGTGATGCCTTGACTACACCCTCTGCCTGGTCTTGATCTAGAACTTCTGTCAGGATTTGAAGTTACCAAATCTGTTTCAAAGTTTAATCATTAGTGTCACAAGTAGGCTTACATTAACACTGCAATGAAGTTACTGTGAAAGTCCACTGGTCGCCACACTCGGGTACATTGAGGGGGAATTTAGTGATGCAATTAACCAGCACGTCTTTCAGACTGTGGGAGGATCATACCTGGAGAAAACCCACGCAATGGGAGAATGTGCAAAGTCCACACAGATAGTAATCCAAGCCGGGAATTGAACCCAGGTCCCTGGCGCTGCAAGAAAGTTATGCTAAACACTGTGCCACCGTGCCATCTGACAACCGTTTGTAGCTAACTGGAGCATTTTAACATTCTGTCTTACCTTCCAGCAGCTGCCATTAGTATTCCGGCTAATAAAATAAGCTGGTGACTGAGTCTGGGACATTTTGGTCCATTAACCCACTGGAGGTAATTATATATTGAAATGCAGGGATGGGACACAATGAAGATGGAAACGTGTGTGAGCGGAGGCTGCACAGCCTCTGATGCTGTTTGCTGCTCTCATAGAGAAGGTACTTAGGCCAGTAGATTGCTGATAAATAATGCCTCATGAAAAACACTCAAGAATGTGCTGACAGGCTTCCAGCCTGACATCCATTAAACCATTTTCAGTGTAAGCATTGCAGCCTCGCTGTATCTTATCATGTGACCCTCTGACTCTGAAGACCCTATAGAGTATCCCCTCCCCCACAAACAACATTTTCAATGTGCAACCACCTTATTTAGTATATTTAGAAAAGAAAACCAGAATTCTGCAGACGACCAGGAGTTTGATCTGTTGGTGCAAGGAATTAGGCCCATACACTGGGCTGTTCTTAACATACAGACATAGAAATTAGGAGCAAGAATAGGCTATTTGGTCCTTGGAGTCTGCTCTGATCTTATTTTCCTTCATCACCACGATCCTGCCTACCCCTGATAATCGTTGATTCCTTAGTCAAAAAATTATCTACTTCTACTTGAAAAATATTCCTTGTGAATTCCAGACTCATAAACTTCTGAGAGAAAAAATTCTTCTGATCTCCGTCTTATTTTTAAACTGTATCCTCTGCTTCTGGCATGTCCCATGAAGGGAATGTGGGTGGCACAGTGGTTAGCACTGCTGCCTCACAAGTTAATTCCTAATTTGGGTCACTGTCTGTGCGAAATTTGCACATTCTCCCCATGTCTGCATGGGTTTCCTCCGGGTGCTCTGGTTCTTGCCACAGTCTGAAAGACGTACTGGTTAGGTGCAGTGGCCGTGCTAAATTCTCCCTCAGTGTACCCGAATAGGCGCTAGACTGTGGCAACTAGGGGATTTTCATAGCAACTTCACTGCAGTGTTAATGTAAGCCTACTTGTGACAATAATAAATAAACTTTAACTTTGAATCATGTTTTCAGCATTCGCACTGTCGGACTGTTACATGTTTCAATAAGATCACCTCCCATTCTCCTAAACTTCAGTGGGTATAGGCTCAACTTGTTCAACTTTTTCTTGGAAGATAACCCCTACAACTCAGGAATCAGTAGAGCGAATCTTCACTGAACTGCTTACAATGCAATTTTGTGTTGTCTGAAATGAGACCAAAACTACACACACTACTCCAGATGTGTCCTCACCAATGTCCTGTACAGCTATAGTAAAACTCCCTACTTTTATATTCCATTCCCCTTGTAATCGGCATTCTATTTGCCTTCACTTGCTATACCTACAAACTAATGTTTTGTGATTCATTTGCCAGATCCCAAGTTATTTTTGTTTTACTTAATTTGATTTAATTTGATTTTAATTTGATTTGATTTATTATTGTTGCATGTATTAACATACAGTAAAAAGTATTGTGTCTTGCCTGCTATACAGACAAAACATACTGTTTATAGAGAAGAAAACGAGAGATGCAGAATGTAGTGTTATAGTCAGAGCTGGGGGTGTAGAGAAAGATCAACTTAATGCGAGTCCATTCAAAAGTCTTGACAGCAGCAGGGAAGAAACTGTTCTTGAGTTGGTTGGTACGTGACTTCAGACTTTTGGATCTTTTTCTCGATGGAAGGAGGTGGAAGAGAGAATGTCAGGGTGCATGGGATCCTTAATTATGCTGGCTGCTTCGCCAAGGCAGTGTGAAATGTAGACAGAGTCGATGGATAGGAGGCTGGTTTGCATGATGGATTAGGCTACATCCACGACCTTTTGTAATGCCTTGTAGTCTTAGGCAGAGCAGGAGCCAAACCAAGCTGTGATACAACGAGAAAGAACGCTTTCCATGGTGCATTTGTAAAAGTTGGTGAGAGTTGTAGCTGACATGCCAAATTTCCTTAATCTTTAGAGAAAGTAGTTGGTGGGCTTTATTAATGATAGTTTAATTTTAGTTATGTAATTGTTTGTTCTATATCAGGTTTACCTCTGTCGCTTTTTATTCTGCAGTCTTGGCTAAGATTAAGTCAACCAATCAAAATAGTTTCTTTTGTCACCTGATTTCTCACCCCAACCTCCCTTTGTGGAGGTCACTGGCTTTGATTCTGTAACTGAGAGCCTAATACTGGGATTGTGCTCGATTTGATAATTCCTAGAGATTTCATCCTATAACCAATTAGTTCTATTTCCCATGCTCCCACTGATATCTCCATCCTCAGAAGGCCCCACCTCTCCACCAACTGGGAAATAAGCCTTGGTGAGGCCACACCTAGAATATTGTGTGCAGTTTTTGTTTCCTTATCTGAGGAAGGATGTTCTTGCTGTCAAAGGAGTGCAGTGAAGGTTTACCACGCTGATTCCAGAGGTGGCAAGACTGATGTATGAAGGGAGATTGACTTTGTTAGGATTGTTTTTGCTGCAGTTCAGATGAATGAGGGGGATCTCATAGAGACTTTTAAAATTCTAACAGGACTAGAACAAGTAAATGCTGGAAGAATATTTCCAATGGTGAGGGAATCCAGAGCCATGGGTCACAATCTGAGGATTCAGCGTAGACCATTTAGGATGGAGATGAGGACACATTTCTTCACCCAAAGAGCAGTGAGCCTATGGAATTCATTCCCTCAGGAAGTAGTTGATGCCAAAACATTGAATGTATTCAAGAGGCGGCTGGATATAGCACTTGGGCGAATGGGATCAAAGGTTATGGGGAGAAAGCAAGATTAGGCTATTGAATTAGACAATCAGCCATGATTGTGATGAATGGCAAAGCAGGGTTGAAGGTCCAAATGGCCTCTTCCTGCTCCTATCTTCTATGTTTCTATATTTCTGTTCACTTTGTTACTCAGTTGGATGGCTTCTGACTTGCAGACAAAGAGCTTCCTTTCCCCTCTTCAGTTCTTTTATAACCAAAAAGTGAAAATAGTTTTCAAAAATTGCCAATGATTTTTCTCCTGGATGTTTCTCATAACAGCATCCTGGAGATTAACTTCCAATTCCCAGAGACTCCATCTGAACAGATCAATGACACTGACTGTCCATGTGGAGGAAAGCAAGGAGAGTCCCATGTCCCACTTTTCTGATTGGCTATCTGTCATTAACTTCAAGTATTCTCCATATTTTTCTCCCCTTTCCCAGAAGCCTGTGATCACCTTGAGATGTAACTCTATCCAAACCATTCCACCCCTTGTACCTTGCTCCAGAGATTAGTCTTTATGTGTAAAGCCACACAGCTTTGTGGGAGGACAGTGGCATAATAATTAGTGCTGCTGCCTTACAGCACCAGGGACCTGAGTTCAATTCTGGCCTTGGGTCACTGTCTGTGAGGAGTTGCACATTCTCCCCATGTCTGTGTGGGTTTCCTCTGGATGCTCGGATTTCCTCTGGATGCTCAGGTTTCCCTCCACTGTCCAAAGATGTGCAGGTTAGGTGGATTGGCTATGCTAAATTGACCTTAGTGTCAGAGGATTAGCAAGATAAATATGTGGGTTTATAAGAATAGGGCCTTGGTGGGATTATAGACGGTGCAGACTCGATGGGCCGAATGACTTCATTCTGCACTGTAGGAATTCTATGATTCATACCAGACTGGTTCATGATGGAAAGTGGGTCAGAATTAAACCTAGAGCTCTGTGCAGCAAAGCACAGGATTCACTTCCATCACACAGCAGCAGATAATCAAACTGGGCTTTGTGTTGGGGACAGTGGGGAAATCGAGAAAATATCTTGCAGATTCTCTGATCATCTTCATAAACTACCAAAGTAATAACAACTTGTATTTAAATTGCACCTTTAATCTGGTCAAATGTCCTAAGATACCTCACAAGAGCATTATGCTAAATTTGAACTGAACTACAGAAGAAGATATGGGGACAGATGACCAAAACCTTACTCAAAGAGGTATTTCCAAGGAATATCTAAAAGGAGGAAAGAGAGAGATAGAGATTCAGAGAAGTTTAGAGTGGGAATTCCAGAGTTTAGGATCTAGGCAGCTGAAGGCATGACCAAGACTGGTGAAGTGGTTAAAAATTATGGAGGTGCAAGAGGCTAGAGTTGGAGGAATGCAGATATCTCAGAAGGTGGTAGGACCCGAAGGGAACAGAGTAACAGGAAAGCGGTGCAGTTTACTGGTGTTTGGACATTTCAAATGGAAAGGCTAAGCTGGGAATCGAGACAGTGACACATAAATAAAGGGAAACAAGCACTTTGACAGCAGTGTTTAACTCATTTAGGGACAATGCCTTGTTCCATCTCTTTCCCTTAACAACAGGCTCTTTCATATTTCAGAGGGATGCAAGTTTTAGTCTGGACCGTGCAACTTAGAGCAGAAAGGTCACAAGGCTGTAATGCAGTTAGCATTGACTGCCCCCTCTTGTAGTGCGTCTATTAGCCTGTAATTTGATTTGTAGCTATTCATTGGGAGTCCCTGCAGCAGTGTGGTATGGGCTGCCATATAATTGGTACTGTCTCTATTTTTACATCATTAGATTAGCCCCTGATGCCTGGCCACTTGTTGTCTGCACTGGGCCTACCATTTATATGCCTTTAATGTAACATAAAATTCATTACTGACCACAGAGTGCCACCGCACCTCCCCCTTCCCCCGAGCTGAGCTTTGTGCACAACATGTTTTTAACTCTTTGTGGAGCCATGCAATTAAGATAACGTCTTCAAGGTGTGTACCGAGGGGATTAAAACACTAAAGCATTTATGGGAGTGAGATTTACCATGTCATGAGCCCATGGCAGGTTTTCACGCAATGGGACTGTGAATCAAATAGTTGTGGGTAGAGGTTACACACCAGATTGCAGGCCTGTGTGATTTTCAGTCCACTGAATGAATGCATTATATAGCTAGAAATTGAGCGCACTGATATTTGCCCCCAAATGTTCTCCTCTCAGATGAAGCCCTGTAATCAGCAGATTTGCACTATAAATGTCACCATCACATACAAATACTTTAGACTTCTTTATAGTCCATGTATCATTTGTTAAATCATCTTTTAATCCAGCAAGGTCAAAGAGGAAGATAGCACACTGTGTGTTATGTTAAATTTGATTTTAAAACTCTCATCCTTGTGTTTAATTTCTTCACTGACTTCACCCACCTCTGTATCTCTGCAACCTCCTGCTACTCTCCAAAACCTCTGCATGTCTGCAATCTCCTACAATCCTACTACTTTCCGAAGTCTCGGGGTCCTCCAGTTCTAGCCTCTGAGATTATACAGATAGAGAGCTGAATTTTACATGCTGCTGTGAGCATGTTTCCCTTGGTGGGGAGGGGATACAAAATAGGTGCTCATTCCACAACCTTCCCACCCACCCCCAGCTCATTACCAAGCCAGCCAAACCTGATAATACACTGCCCACACTATTAAACATTTAGTGTTTGCAGTTGGTAGGAGCTGAAAGCTCAACATTTTTTAAATCAAATGCTTCAAGAGAATGGCAGGGGTACGCCCACACTTTGGGCTGCCCTTTGCCAATCAGAGATCAGCCTCCCTATAGTTGATGCCCCTTTCATTCATACCCAATCCCTCCCTTAAACCTACCTGACTACTCCCACTTACTAATTGAAACCCTTTCAGCCCAACATACCAGACTTACTCGCTTCAGGAATCTATGCACTTTGATCATCTTCTCCTGGTCCCTGGTCCTTCCTGGTGCTGCCAGGTGATGGAGCTGCCCAGCCAGATTGGCAAACAACTCCAGAGACGGGACTTCCATCCTTCCTGCTCTGCCCTCGTTAGTCCACTCCACAGTGCATACGAGCTGCAGGGCAGGTTGGCATGGAGCTAACGTCTGGGGACATGAGGGAGCATGCACCTAACCTGCCCCTCCACCACATCTAGCCCAGAGAGTGGTGATTGTGAAGCTACAAAGGCACTTTAACACAAGGAAGAAAATGTTAAAATTGTCTTTTAAATCTTACCCAAAGTGCAAACTTTCTATTTACTTTTCAGATTAACAGCAGTTTAACAAATAACATCAGAGAGACCAAATACAAACTATAAAGTGTTTCTTTGTGAATGATTGATTCATTAGATGATATGACTGTTCACGGGATAAGTTTAACAAAAGAGGAATTTCTACTTAATGGAGTCCAGGTGCAATGCAATAACTGCCGCTGAGTATTGATAGTCCTTGTGGGTTTCCTTCGGGTGCTCTGGTTCCCTCCCATAGTCCAAAAGACATGCTGATCAGGTAATTGGCCATGGTAAATTCTTTCTCAGTGAACCCAAACAGGCGCTGGAGTATGGCAACCAGGAGATTTTCACACTAACTACATCAATTTGATTTGATTTATTATTGTCACATATATTAGTATACAGTAAAAACTGTTGTTTCTTGTGTGCTATATGGACAAAGCACACCGTTCATAGAGAAGAAAATGAAAGAGTGTAGAATGTAGTGTTATAGTCATAGCTAAGGAGTAGAGAAAGATTAACTTAATGCAAGATAAGTCCATTAAAACATCTGATGGCAGGAGGGAAAAAGCTGTTCTTGAGTTGGTTGGTAAGTGATTACAGACTTTTGTACTTTTTCTCGAAGGAAGAACATGGAAGAGAGAATGTCTGGGGTACTTGGAGTCCTTAATTATGCTGGCAGCTTTGCCAAGGCAGCAAGAAGTGTAGACAGAGTCAATGGATGGGAGGCTGGTTTGCATGATGGATTAGGCTACATTCACGACCTTTTGTAGTTCCTTGCAGTCTTGGGCAGAGCGGGAGCCATACCAAGCTGTGATACAAGCAGAAAGAATGCTTTCCATGTTGCATCTGTATAAGTTGGTGAGAATCATAGCTGACATGCCAAATTTTCTTAGTCCTCTGAGAAAGTAGAGGCATTGATGGGCTTTCTTAACTACTGTGTCAGCATGGAGGGACCAGGACAGGTTGTTGGTGATCTGGACTCCTAAAAACTTGAAGCTCTCGGCCCTTTCTACTTCGCAGTGTTAATGTAAGCCTACTTATGATTAATAAATAAACTTTACCTTTTAAGTATTTGTGGAGAATTTTCTGTGGGCGATACTGTTTTGAAAATCACAGAGTGGAAGTGCTGCAAATGATGAATAATCGAAGATGATGCCCTGAAGTGAGAATATCCCACACAACCCCATCCCCGACTGAGAAATGCTAGTGCCACATTCCTGCCAGTCCAATCAAAATAACAGTGAATACAGGGATAAGATTGAGTGTGACACGAGTGTGCTGATTGCCCATCTTACACACCCAATTTTTAAAAACAATACCTCTGCTGCTGCTCTGTGGAACTTGCCCATGTCTGCAAGCCCCAGTATCATGGTCCAATCCCTGGTTTAGACAGCACCAACTTTGTTGACTTGTCACAGGCCAGAGAAGTGTAGCAACACTGTTTTAACCACATACATACCAATCCTATAGAATAGGCCTTACACACACACACACACACACACACACACACACACACACACACACTTCAGACAAATATATTTTATGTCTGTGTATTTACTTAACAAGCATCTAACAATGTTCAGTAACAAAAGACATCAAAACTACAATCACAGACTGCTTCTCTTTCCAGCATTTTACCAACAGATGTGCAAAAAGATTAAAATTCATATTGTCACAGGGTGGGATTATGAGTTTTGAGATTAGAGGATCAGCGAAGATGTCTATTACTTATTTTTTAATTTACTAATCAGAAATGTAATTCACCATGTGGTTGAAATTTGGGATAACAGTTCACAGAATGTGTGCTGTCTTATCCCTTCTCTCTGCTCCGTGGGGAAATCAGCTTCCTCCCTCTGGAGCTCGCTGCCAGAGAGGCCGCTGTCAGTTCTCAAACATGCTGCCTTTTCACTCCAAACTGTTTCTCCATCGTTAGTCCTTCAAATGTACAGACATGGTTGCCGTCGGTTACAGCCCACACCATCCTAAGCCGTTGTAATGATAACTTGATTAGTGCTGAGGGCAGCAGCATGGCCCTAGGCCACAGAGAGTTCTTAGGACAAAAACACTTTATGTCAAAATGAGAGTCTTTACTGGAATCTGAATGAGATTTATGAAAACACTATGTGGCACCTAAAGTAGTTATCATAGAATCATAGAACTTATTAACTGTATTATAGCCTAGTGTATAATATGCAATATTTGGAATGATACTCAGCCCTATTTTATCATTATGGATGCGAAAACATGGTAAAGTGCGGTATGAGGCCATTAACGCGATCTGCATCTGCATTGCGCAGATAGCCACTTTAGCGAAACTGGAATGGCAGCGATTCGATTCGCGTCCAGAACGAGCGCAATGGTGGTTTAAATGCATTTCGCTAATCTGGAATCACACCAATATGAACCTGCTGAATAAAAGTTTGAATCGAGCACTCCAGCTGCTGAAGAGCGAGTTCAGCACTTCCACTGCTCTCTGACTTAGATCAGTGATGGGGGAGGGGGAGGGAGGCAGGTCACATCATTCTCTGTTTGGGAGAGTGCAGGAGTGAGGCCAGATCTTTGTCCAATTGGGGGCAGGGACGGAGGCGGGTCAGATGTATCTCTGGTAGGGACAGGCAGGGGAGGAAGGGCTGATTGTCTGGTGGGGAAGGAGGAGGAGATGGGTCAGATGTTCCTCTGTGGGGGTGGGGGCAGATTGCTCTCTGCGGGATGGGGGGGTGGATTTGGTGAATAAGGCCAGATCATTCTCTGGGAGGAGGGGGGATGTGCAGGGAGGAGGAAGGCGGGTAAGATGTATCTGTGGTAGTGGTGATGGTGGAGGGAGGGGAGGCCCAATCGATCAATGGTGGGGGTGGAGATGGATCTCTGGTTGGGAGGGGTGGGTCCGCTGCTACTCTGTGGGCGATTGATGTGGGGGAAGGGGACAGGGAGTCGTGATCAGTCTGGGTAGTGAGGGAGGTGAGTGGATAAGGGGGAGTGATGTCTGTGGGGGCCATCACTCCTGCTTTTTGCTCCCGAGCTGCTTTCTCCACTTTCTGCAGCCTGGGAGCAATCTGACACTCTTTCAATTTGTTTCCAACTGCGGAGCTTCGATCGTTTCTGTCCCACTAAACCCCACCCACAGCGCAATTCAGACCTGTGATTTTTTTTTCAGGCTGAGTGCATATGAGGGCACCTGAGAGCGGATTTCCAAGTTGGATCTGATTTGCACCCAGATTCAGCACTTAGAATGAAAATGATAAAATCAGGCTCATTGTGTATAATCAAATGTAAAAGTGTTAAGTCTGTATAAACATGCACAGATGTTCCAGTAGCTCATTCAGGTAGCCATTCAGTCCGGGTAGCACAGTGGAGTAGTGATAAAGACAGGTTTGAGGCCATTAACGCGATCGGGATCCACATCTGCGCAGATAGCCACTTTACTGAAACCGGCGGCAATTCGATTCACACCCAAAACTGGCGCAACGGTGAGTTAAGTGCATTTGCATGCATTTAAATTGAATTAATAAACTGCACACCCAATTTTATCAACACTTCCCTCTTTACTGCTGCGTTCGCCAATCCAGAATCACGCCAGTATGAACCTACTGAATAAAAGTTTGAATCGAGCGCTCCAGCTGCTGAAGAACGAGTTCAGCACTTCCACCGCTCTCTGACTCAGATCAGTGGTGGGGGAGAGGGAGGGAGGCGGGACAGATCATTCTCTGATTGGGAGAGTGTGGGAATGAGGCCAGATCTTTGTCTGATTGGGGCAGGGACGGAGGCGGGTCAGATGTAACTCTGGTGGGGATACACCACCAGAGACCTGGATTCGATTCCGGTTTTGGGTGACTATCTGTGTGAAGTTTTGCATGTTCTCTCCATGTCTATGTGAGTTTCCTCTGGGTGCTCCAGTTTCCTCCCAGCCCAAACGTTGATCATGCAAATTGTGAGGTAATGGGGATTGGGTGGGGGAAAGGCTTGGCTAAGCTTGGGCTGAATGGCCTCTTTTACACTATAGGAATTCTATGATGTGCGATCCTGAATAATGATATTTAACCTTGGAAAATATCGCAGCTGACATTCTTTCCTGATCTGAAATCAACAGGCACTTTCCAAGAGGAGTCAATCACCACCTTATTATTGGGAGGGTGTAGGAGCCTCACTGGGCTAGACATACTGAATTCAGTCACTCACTCTGGGTAAATGAAATTTCACTGTATAACAGTTCAGCATGTTACATCTGACTAGGTGCCTTCTGATCACAATATATGACCATGTAACAACTGGAAATGTTATTGCATTTACTTGATCAAGGAATGTGTCCACTATAGTGAAGAGTTTTTGCTCAGGATTTCACACCAGCAAGATGTTCCAAGAGGCCATATATGAACGGGGAGATTAAGATAGGGAAGAAGGAAGACTGAGCAGGGAAAAGGAAGGACCAACAGAGGAGATTGAAGGGCAAGGGGAAAGCTAACAGGTGAAGGGTGCAAAACCAAGGCAGTGAAGGGAGAAATGTGGGAGGTGAAAAGGAGAGACTGAGAAGGAAGAAAGGAAAACAAAAGGAAGAGGGAAGCTGAGGCCAGTGACATGAAGGAAACCAAAAGTTGAAGATGTGGGAAGCAACGGTGAGGACGAGGGAAAAGCGAGTGTTGAATGGGAAGCCTGAGTTAGAGGCTTCTGTACGTGGATTACACGTGTTAACAATGGCTGTCACACACCCCTTGCTGAATAGGGTGATCAGAATCAAGCATGGCACATAATAAATTGGCATAGTCCTAAGGAATACCTTGTAAAGCCTGAGACATGCCCGGGGAACACCTTGTAAATACTGAGATACTATAGTGAACCTTGTATATACTGAGACACAATCCTGTAAGTCTAAGGTGGGAATTAGTGCTGCACTGTCAGAGATGCCATCTTTCAGGTAAGTTAACTGGGGCTGTGATTGCCCTCCCAGTGAATGTAAAAAATTCCAGGGCATTATTCAGGAAGAACAGGGAAGTTCTTGCTGATGACATGGCCAAAATTTACTCTTCAACCAACATCAGAAAAGAGATGAATCATGTGTAATTTGTGAGAGCTTGCTGTGCACAAATTGGCAGTTCCATTTCCAACAAAGTGTGTGGGAGATCTTCTTCTAATGGGTCTCCAGCAAAAGAGGTGATAGTGAAGGAGAGCACTGAGCAAGGCAGCTGGCTTCTCCTCTGTACTTCTGAGAAGCTGAGGGATGGAGGAGGCAGGTGCCATGCAGTGAGAGAGAAAGCAGCTAGGATAAGGCTGGGAGTTATGTGTGGCAATGTAGCAGGAGCTTAGGACAGCTTAAACGCCTGAGGGCAACTAAAGACAGTAAAGTTTTACAACACCAATTTTAAATCCAACCAATCAAATAAATTGGTTGGATTTAAAATTGGTGTTGTAAAACTTTACGTTTACCCCAGTCCAACGCCGGCATCTCTACATCATGGCAACTAAAGAGCCAGGGAAGGGGTTGGAGATGCTAATCAGACAGACCAACAGCATTCCTGAGTCTGAAAAGCTTCATGGAGAGAAGGACAATAGCCACAGACTGAAACAGCAATTCCAAACTGATGAATCACTGTGTTGAGAAGCCAGGTCGCAAATAGAGCTGAAATCTGGAACGTAGGCTGTAAATATTTTATATTAAAAATTTGTTCCTTAAAGTTAAGCTTTCCCTGGAGGGTTGATATTACTTTTATTTATTTATTAGTCAAAAGTAGGTTTACATTAACACTGCAATGAAATTACTGTGAAAATCCCCTAGTCACCAAACTCTGGTGGCTATTCAGGTACACTGAAGGAGAATTTACCACAGCCAATGCACCCTAACCAACACATATTTCAGACTGTGGGAGGAAACCGGAGCACCCGGGGGAAATCTACGCAAACACTGAGAGAATGTGCGGTGACCCAAGCCGGGAATTGAACCCAGGTACCAGACACTGCGAAGCAGCAGTGCTAACCACTTGCCACTGTGCTGCCGTGATGTTGGTGCATCCAGTTTTATAAGTTTTGTGCAGTCTCTGTGCCTAACTCTCATGTTACATTTTGGTGTCAGGAGTGGATTGCACAGTACAGGCGTCAGGTCACAGTGCACAAAATGGAAAGGCTCCTGGCCAAGATTGAGCAGGTCACGAAAGAACTGAAACTGGTTCTGTCAATGAGGGAGGCTGCAGTAACTGCAACTCTAATGAAAACACAGTCTTCACAGGATAAATGGAGAGTTGGAGCAATGACTAGAAAGCAGCTTCCAGTGTCCCTACTTGAATGCAACAGGGGAGGGACAAAATATTCCATCACAGATATTTTACCTGCCATTGGATAGAAAGCTGACAGATTTGGGGGAAACCAGAGATGTCCAACAACTTGGCAGCTGAGGACTGGATCAAAGATGCACAGCTGGCCAAGACATACAAAGGCCTCAGTGAGAGGGAACAGACCTCAATCATCAAGGAACATCCATCTGTGAAAGCTTGCTGAGAAATACTGGGGAAAGCTGCTGATGTTAAGAAGTCCACAGCAGGGCTTTGAGGTCTTGGCAGCGGCTTTTGGGAACAGCAGTAGCCCCTGACACAGCTGCAGAATTTTATGAGTAAAAACAAGCTGAAGGAGAGAACCTGGTCTTTGTAACCCTGGAACCGGTTAAGCAGTTCGACCATATTGTCCCCCAACATCCCTCCTGCAGATCAGTGAGATGTAGATAGCAGGCAGAACTGATTGGTGCACAGCAAGCACAAACCTTACCCTTACAGTGTGAGCACTGCCATTGGATAGAAAACTGTAGCCTCACAACTGAGTGTGCCCAAGGAATACTCCAAAGAGGTGATGCAGATGTAACAGGATTGGCCACTCCAACGAGACTGCCGTCAACAGCCACAAACATCAGGCATGGTAACCCAGTACAACGCAACTCCATCCCTTCACCTTCACCAGAGAAGACACAGGCCCGATAAATGGAAATGGAAACAGTGAGAATCTCAACTGGAAGATTGAACATGGAGGCACCCAATCTTGCCAGTTTAGAGAGGATTGTGGCTGATGCCGTGTCCATCCCTCAAGCAAACAGTAGCATTCCCACCCCAATCCTCTGCAGGATCTGTGCGGGGTGTTGTCAAAGTATCACTGATGTTCTTGAGGCAGATCTAAATCCAGAGAGCTGAAGCCAAATTTCAGTTTCACTTTCTCTTCTACTTCAACAGCAGACATTAGACAGCTTCATCTGATCGATGAAGACATTGGTAGATTTTACTGGAATACTAAACCAACCCAACGTTACTGAGTGAAAGAGTCCAAACAGGTAAATAAGCTGTTGCGATGGTGGAAGAGGATAAGGGAGTGCTCTCTCGGCTGCTTCATGACAACAGAGAGAAGTGAAGTAACTCCCACTGCCCAGTAGTCTCAGGGGTCAAGTGTTGACCACTGTTCATAGTCAGATGAGACACCGAGCTTCGAGAAAGACACTGGCAATGCCAGAAAGGCGGTGTTACCTGCTGTGGATAGCTGTCAATATCATCAGAACTGAGAGAGGTGTCCAGAAAGAGGGGAACAGTTTAACACTGGTGGTCACAACCAGGATATTGAACCTGCAATGGAAGGGCAATCTCAAGACCATTCTCAGAAGAGATTTTCTTGATACCAGAAGTCTGGTGAATGGTGTGGGGAGCAAGCAGCCTATTCAATAGCACAGCAGAACCTGAATCACCAGCCAGCAATGTCCTGAGTGAAGAGGAGTCAGAGTGACAGGGAATCCTGGAATATGTACTTCAGTGATTCCGGGTGTGTGCATACAGTGTGAGGAAGCCTATTCTGCAATGTCAAGATGTCAGACAGGGAGGTTACAACTGGAGCAATCAGTGCTGCTGATCATGTGGTCCCTGGAGATATGGCTGACCTTGATCCCTTTGTGGCCGACCCATCACAAACCCTGGGTACTGTTGAAAGTGCCAGTTTGGAACAGGCATTGAGAAAGCCATCACGAGCAAATGCTGAATATCATCCCAACCCATCCCATTTTGGGGCGACACAATGGCACAGTGGTTAGCTCTGCAGTCTCACAGCGCCAGGGAGTCAGGTTCAATTCGAGCCTCAGGTCATTGTCTGCACGGAGTTTGCACGTTCTCCCCATGCCTGCGTGGGTTTCCTCCAGGTGCTCCAGTTTCCTCCCATAGTCCAAAGATGTGTGGGTTCGGTTGATTGGCATGCTAAATTGCCCCTTAGTGTTAGGGGGATTAGCAGGGTAAATATGTGGCATTATAGGGAATAGGGCCAGGGTGTGATTGTGGTCAGTGCAGACTCGATGGGCTGAATGGCCTCCTTCTGCACTGTAGGGATTCTACGATTCTATGATTTTCCTAAATTGTCTATGCACAAAGGAAATGCTGTTACCAGCGTGGATGCAAATATACTAGCTATTATATCTCAATTAACCTGCTGATTATGTAATTGCTCAGTAAGCAATCAGTGTAATATGTCTAGTTGCTGGGATAGCAACTCTTAAGCGGGAAAGTGTGTAGCACGGTCTCCAGTGGCAGGTGGCGATGGGGGAGGGGCACTGAGCAGGGGAACTGGTCAACCATTGGATGGATTCCTTATTACATGGGGCAGAATCTTTGACAAGCTGAAGGATGGAACCAGACTCCCTGAGGCAAGGGAGAAAGCAGCAAAGACACAGCTAAGATGTGTTAATCACGGTAGCCTAAGGCTACATGAAGCCTCTGAGGATGGCTAAAGAGCCAGGAAGGTGATTAGAGACCCTACTCAGACAGATTAGCAGCACTCCTGAGTCTGGAAAGCCTCACAGTGAGAGAGGAGAGAAGGCCTGTAGCCTGGAGCTGAAGCAACAATTCAAAACTGGTCACTCACTGTGATGAGGAGTCGAGGTCCCGGATGTAACTGAGATCTGGAGCATCAGCTGTGAATGTTCTTTGTAACTCCTTGAAGTTAAGCTTTCCCCGAAGGGTTGAAGTTGCTCTGATGCCAATAGAAGAAACTGTTTTATAACCGTTGTATACTCTGTGTGCTTCAATCTCATGTTAAATTGAGGTTAGGTGAAGCAACCATCTAATGCAAGTTTTGACTTGACTCGTGTTCATTGACCCACATCAACAACAAGTATATTTTAAAATTCTCATCTTTGTTTTCAGATTCCTTCATAGCCTCACCCCTCCCTATGCCTGTATTCTTGCTAGCACCACAAGATGATAGCTGACTGGTATTATCACTAGAATGTTATTCTAGAAACTTAACTAATATTCTGGGGACACAGCAGGTGGTGGAATTTGAATTCAATAAAAAAATCTGGAATTAAGAATCTACTGATCATCATGAATCTATTGTCACTTGTTGGAAAAATTGCTGGTTCATTAATGTCCTTTAGAGACGGAAATCTGCTGTCCTTACCTGATCTGGCCTAGATGTGATTCCAGAACCACAGCAATGTGGTTAACTCTCAATTGCCCTCCAAGGGCAATTAGTGATGGGCAATAAAGCTGGCCAGCCAGTGATGCCCATGAACCATGAGTGAATTATATTAAAAAAAACCCTCCAAAATGCTGTACTTACCTAATTCTGGCCTCTTGAGCATTCCTAATTTTACCATTGGGGAATTGATGGGCTTGTGGTATTATCTCATGTTAAACTGAGGTTAGGTGAAGCAACTATGTTAATGTTCTGGAGACCCAGGATTGAATCCCAACACGGCAGATGGTGGAATTTGAATTCAATGAAAGATATCTGGAATTAAGAATCTACTGATCACCATGAAACAAAAACCCACCTTGATCACAAAAGTCCTCGAGGCAAGGAAATTCACCACCCTTACTTGATCTGGTCTACATGTGACTCCAAAGCCATAGCAATGTGGTTGACTCCGAACTGCCCTCTGAAATGGTCACTCAGTTGTATCAATCAAGGGCAACTAGGGATAGGCAATAAATTAGAATCATAGAATTCTTACAGTGCAGAAAGAGGCAATTTGACCCATCAAGTTTGCTCTGACCACAATCCCACCCAGACCTTATTCCCACAACCCCTCATATTTATCCAACTAATCCCCCTGACACTAGGATTATTTTGGCATGGCAAATCAGCCTAATCTGCATATTTTTGGACCAGCCAGAGAAGCCCATGTCCCACAAATGCATTTAACAAAGCATGTGTGGCCATACCTTCAGCTATCAAGGTTTTCTGCAGGCTTTTCTACCTCCCTACTTTATTCTCCTCCTATATGACACTCCTTAAAATCTATGCCTTTTGTCCAAGCTTTTGACCATTTGCCAAAATTTCTTTCTGTGGATCAGTGTCAGATTTTGTTTTGTAATGCTCCGATGACATTTTATTTTGTTAAGTGCACTATATAAATACATGTTGTTGTTGCTTTTCTCTGTGCATATTGTCACCCAGTGGAAAATAGTTAAAAGAAACAAATTGTATCTTCGGTCTGTCAGCACCATCTCACACGGGTCCTTCTCGTGCTTACAGAGAGCTGAGGCCAGTCACAGGGGCTGTGTACATTAGGCAAGTGCAGCACCCGAGGTGGGGGAAGGACTTTTTGAATTGATTTATTATTGTCACATGTATTAACCTGTAGTCAAAAGTATTGTTTCTTGCATGCTATACAGACAAAGCATACTGTTCACAGAGAAGGAAACAAGCAAGTGCAAAATGTAGTATTACAGTTACAGCTAGGATGTAGAGAAAGATGAACTTAATACAAGATAAGTCCAGTCAAAAGTCTGACAGCAACAGGGAAGAAGGTGTTCTTGAGTCTGTTGGTACGGACCTCAGACTTTTGTATCTTTTTCTTGACGGAAGAAGATCGAAGAGAGAATGTCCAGAGTGCGTGGGGTCCTCAATTATGCTGGCTGCTTTACTGAGACAGTGGTTTGTGTGATGGATTGGGCTACATTCTGACCTTTTATAGTTTCTTGCAGTCGTGATTAGAGCAGGAGCCAAACCAAGCTGATACAACCAGAAAGAATGCATCCCATGGTGCATCTGTAAAAGTTGATGAGAATTGTAGCTGACCTGCCAATTTTCTTTGCCTTCTGAGAAAGTAGAGGCATTGGTGGGCTTTCTTAACAGTAGCGTTGGCATTGGGGGACCACGACAGGTTGTTGGTGACCTAGACACTTCCACCGTTCTTTATCTCACCTATTTATGCTGCTATTCCCCCAGACATTAGGATCAGTTTAGCATGGCCTAACAACCTAACTGTTGGACTATGGGAGGAAACCAGAGCACTCAGAGGAAACCCATGCAGACGTAGGGAGAATGTGCAAACTCCACACAGACTCCACAGTGACCCAAAGCCGGAATTGAACCAGGGTCCCTGGCGCTGTGAGGCAGAAGCACTACCCACTGTGCCACCTGTGTAATCATATAAATAGATACTAGGAGAGGTGATCTAAAACTTGGTCAAAAAGATGGGGTTTAAGTAGCATCCAAAACTGAAAGATTTGGGAAGGGAATTGCAGAGGTTAGGCCAGACAACTGAAGGTACAGCCAGCGCCAAAGCAAACGACATTAGGAATATTCAATAGACCAGAATTGGAGGATGGTAGATATCTCAGAAGGTTATTGGATTGAGACATTAAAACATGTTGATTTTGAATAAGATTAGGCTGGCTATTAATTAGAAAAATAATAAAATTAAAGTAAAAACTTAAAAGATAAGGAATGAATAGGGAAAAGAGAATAAGGAAGAAAGAGCAGAAAAATGTTGAATATTTATATTTTAGAATTTAAGAATTAATTACATCAAGAGAATTATTACTTTTTTTTATTGTATTTCTATAGCACAAGCAATTACTTGTATTTCTATAGCACTTTGACCAGCCTCATGATATCTCAAAGTAAGTTTGCAGCCAATGAAGTAGTTTTGGATGTTGTTATTGTTTTGATATAGGAAATATCAATGTAATATTTGTTTATGTCCTTGTCATGATGCACGGAAGTGGTTGGCACAGAGAATATGAACTTATAAGGAGTCCATGGGTTAAATTTTACTTATCAGAGAACCTGCACAAAAATACCTGCAAAGGAGAGGGTTAAAGCGACATGAATGGTGAATTTGGTAAATGGGATGTGGGGGGAGCTTTGGGTAGAACTAGAATAAACAATCCCTAATGGTTTAACAGTTCATTTTCAAAATGGTCTCTTTTTTAAGCCGTTGTGGATGACCCAGTGTCGGTCTTGTTACAAAGAGAATCATTTATTGAAATCACTGACAGCTTCCAGGCATCCGGTCAGAAGGACACACATCCTGTGCTGATCCAATGGACCATTTTTCATGCAGCAAGTGTTTATAATCTACCATTCCGGCTATGGATTTAACCCCCTCACGTACAGGACTACTCACCGGCAGTAATTAGCATTGAAATGACCGTCTGCTTACACCATCTGGCCATCCAAAAGACAAAGGATGGGTAAAAAACTTCTACAAACTCTTGCCCGAGGGTGCCGGTCTCAGTTCCTGTAACCGCCTGTTGCTCCTATCCACCTTACAAGGTAGTTTGCATTTATACAGTGCCTTTTTAACATTGTAATATTCTTTTGCAAAGCCTCTCTACCATTTTCCAGCTAGGTGAATCTGCATTTGCCTAATTTGATTCTTATTGAATCACAGCCAGAGTATCACTTCCAGTGGCTTTTCTCTCAGTTCCTCTATTGTTACCTCTGGTGTTCCTTTTCCTTAGCCCCTCCTATTTTGCATCTACATACATCTGAGCGACATAATGAATTATAGAATCTCTACAGTACAGAGTTAGACCATTCGGCCCATCAAGTCTGTACTAACCACAATCCCACCCAGGTCCTATTCCCCATAACCCCATACATTATACCCTGCTAATCCCCTTGACAATAGGGTCAATTTAGCATGGCCAGTCAATGTAACCCTCATATCTTTGGACTGTGGGAGGAAATCGGAGCACCCGGTGAAAACCCATGCAGACATGGGGAGAACATGCAAACTCCACACAGACAGTGATCCAAGGCCAAAATTGAACCTGGGACCCTGGCGCTGTGAGGCAGCAGTGCTAACCACAATGCCACCGTGCATGAAACAATTTTCAGTTTTCATGTATATACCGACAACACGCAGCTCTACTTTGCCATTAACTCTCTCAATTCCTTTAAATTGTCAAGCTGCATGTGTGACATTCAAAATTGGATGAACAGCAATTTCTTCCAATTAAATTTTGGGAAGACTGAAGCCATTACCTTGGACCTGCAATTGCCTCCGTCCCTCTCCCAGGCAATTATCTGACACTGAACCTGACTGTTTGCAATCTTGGTGCCATATATGATCTATGTTGAGCTTCTGATCACACATCCATGCCACCAGTAAGGCTGCCTACTTCCAGCTCCTTAAGAAGATAAAAAGCAGAAGCAGTAGTAGACCATCTGGCCCATCGGGTCTACTCCACCATTCAGTATAATGGCTGATCTTAAACTTCAACTCCAACTTCCCACCTGCTTCCCATATCCCTTAATTCCCCGAGAGACCAATACCGGAATTCTACCGCCTCACCTGCCTAAGGCTTGTAAGATCCCAGCTGAGGCCATGAGAGAATGCCATTCTGCGAGCCTCGCCCTCCTCGATTCCAGGGTGGATGAGTCGGTGAATTTCTGACACAAAAGTCTATCAGTCTTCAGTATGTTCACCAATGGAATATCTGCAACCCTCAGGGGTGGGAATTCTGGAAATTCACCATCCTTTAAGTGAAGAGATTTCCTCATCTCAGTCTTAAACAATCAGCTCCTTATCCTGAGACTCGGCCCCACTGTTTTAGATTCCCCGACCAATAGAAATAATCTCTCAATGCCCATCCTATCAATCCCCTTCAGAATTTTATAGGTTTCAATGTGATTGCCTTTCATTCTTCTAAGCTCCACAAACTCTAAACCCAATTTATTCAGCCTCTCGTCATCAAGACCAACATTCGCCATATTGCCTCTAATGCAAGGATATTCTTTCTCAAACGTGAAGACCAAAACTGCACACAATATTCCAAATGTAATCTCACCCAATATCTTCCCAAATTACCATTACCTGATTCAACTCCAATTCTAACTCTTCTACTGCTGAAACCTTCATCCATGCCTTCAAGGAAATTTGGCATGTCAGCTACGACTCTCACCAACTTTTTCAGATGCATCATAGAAAGTGTTCTTTCTGGTTGTATCACAGCTGGTATGGCTCCTGCTCTGTCCAAGACCGTAAGGAATTACAAAAGAATATGAATGTAGCCCAATTCATCATAGAAAGCAGCCTCCCATCCACTGACTCTTTCTACACTTCGTGCAGCTTTGGAAAAGCAGCCAGCATAATTAAGGACCCCCATGCACCCCGGACATTCTCTCTTCCACCTCCTTCCATCAGGAAAAAAATATAAAACTAACTCAAGAATAGCTTCTTCCCTTCTGCTGTCAGGCTTTTGAATAGACCTACCTCATATTAAATTGATCTTTCTTTACACCCTAGCTATGACTGTAACACTACATTCTGCACTCTTGTTTCCTTCTCTATGAATGATATGCTTTGTATGTATAATGTGCAAGAAACAATACTTTTCACTGTATGCCGATACATGTGACAATAACAAATCAAATCAAATCAAATCATTACCTTTCGACTTGGCCAGTCCAATACATACCAGGTAGGCCTCCTGCATTATACCCTCCATTTACTTGGGATCATTCAAGACTGCTGCTTTTGTCCTTCCTCACATCTGCTCAGCCACTTATCGCCCCCGTATTCTGACCTACATTGACTCTCAGCTGATGACTTGCTCTCTGTCTCGTTCCCAACCCATAATCTGTAACAATTTTACAAATTACAATTTTCCTGATCCAAACATTAGCTCCTTCTCTAAGCCCAGCCCTCGAACTACTATCTAAACACCCCAAAGGTTATCAAAACACTCTATGGGATTTCTTGGACAAACAAAGTTATTTTTTAAAATGCGTGACCTCCTGTGAAAGGATCCATTTTTCAGACCCTACTCCACTCTCTAGTTCAGGGACTTGCTGCTGGAACTTTGTCCTGCTTTTGCAAATGTCTGTGATACCTCTACATGGCACTTACTGTTGAGGCCAGCCCAAACCTGGGCCAAAGCTTGTACAACATTGGACTCCACAATGACAGAGAGTTTTAAAGTTTATTTATTAGTGTCACAAATAGGCTTAGATTAACACTGTAATGAAGTTACTGTGAAAATCTCCTAGTCTCCACAGTCTGGCACTTGTCGGGGACACTGAGGGACAATTTAGCATGACCAATACATCTAACCAACACATCTTTTAGACTGTGGGAGAAAGCTAGAGCACCCAGAGGAAACCCACGCAGACATGAGGAGAATATGCAAATTCTGCTCAGACAATGACCCAAGCCAGGAATCGAACCTGGGCCCCTGCCATGTGAGACAGCAGTGCTAAGCACTATGCCACTGTGTTGCTCCTAGGGAGATGCTGTATAATCAGTTACTGCGATACACTTTTGAGATTTCTTTCTGATAATCAAATTTCCACTTCTTTCTTCCTCACTGGGAGTCTCTGCAAGTTTCTGACTGTTAATTAACATAGATCTCCTCAAACTGGGCCGAGTTAGCTGTAGCTCACTGTAGGATGTTAAACTTCATTGAACTGGGAGGTGAAAGTTCAAAATCCAATTAATGAAAGTGAGAGCAAGATAAATCAGGAACTAGTAAATTAAGTGACACAAAATTTAGATTTAAAAGTCCCAATTTTAGAAGGCAATGAAATGAAGAATTTCACCAGTTTGCATTCCTAGGAATGAATGAATTACATCGAGAACTGATGAGTCTTCACTCATCACACACAGGATGCAAAGAGGATGGATACTATACCAATGCTTCAATGTCATTCAGTTCCAACTCTCTGTCCAACACAACCCTGAGGGCTAAATTTCATAACCATCCACTAGTGTGTATAAGAGTGGGCGGGACTTGTAAAATGCAGCATATGGCCTGCTTCCCATTTTACAGTCGGTGGTGGCGGCCATTCGCCCTGAGGCCTATTGAAACCCTTAAATGGCCAATTAACGGTCACTTAAAATGTCGATTCTCATCGCTATTTTACAAGTAGCAGAAACAAGCCTAGGCCAAACAAGTGGCCCGACAGCTTCAACTGGACAAGCTGATGTCAGACAAGGAAGGAGGGACCTTCTTCAATGGGTCCCTATATTCAACAGGGCGACACACTGGTTAGCATTGCTGCTTCACAGCGCCAGGGACTCGGATTCGATTTTGGCCTTAGGTAACTATGTGGAGTCTGCACATTCTTTCTGTGCCTGCGTCCATAGAACTATTGGAAACAGATGTTTTTGAGCCTTTTTAAATGAGAGGCACCCTTGCAAGTACTGATTTTTGATTTGATTTGATTTATTATTGTTGCATACATTAGTATATGGTGAAAAGTATTGTTTCTTGTACACAAACAGACAAAGCATACCATTCATAGAGAAGAAAACAATAGAGTGCAGAATGCAGAGTTGCAATCATAGCTAGGATGTAGAGAAAGATCAATTTAATTCAGGGTAGGTCCATTCAGAAGTCTGACGGCAGCAGGGAAGAAGCTATTCTTGAATCAATAGGTACGTAACCTCAGACTTCTTTATCTTTTTCCTAATGGAAGAAGGTGGAAGAGAATAATTATGCTGACTGCTTTTCTGAGGCAGCAGGAAGTGTAGACAGAGTCAATGGTTTGCATGATGGATTTGGCTACATTCATGACCTTTTGTAGTTTCTTGCAATACAGGAGCTTAAATGTGGAGACCAAAACTGCGCAGTGCACTTTCTGGTCTGAAGGCATTGCATCTGGAATAGTGCGGAACAGAAGTCCTTTCTAACATTATTCCCTCAGTCCTAGGTGTGAATTGTAAAAAGTTGAGTGCCTGTGCTGCTGGAGGGCATTTCAACTAATTTAGTAGGAAGAGGTAATACAGAGTGGAGGTACTATAGGGAGTTCCCTTCTTCAACGATCACTCACTAATGGGTATAATTAAGAAACTCCATGCCACTGGTCATGGGTTTTGTTGGTCCCTGCATGGTTGGTGAGCCTAACCCTACAGCCCATCTTTGACCACAGTCTTGGCAGGTGTTTCCGGAAGATAGAATTGATCCATGGACTTAACCATTGGGATTCCTTTCTCGGACTGTTTCTCCAGACCTCCAGTTGTCATTGAATGTTCTCAAAGAAGACTCAAGTGCAGCATGTTCATGTAAAGGGTGGGACCAAAAAGTCCAGAAAACCCAGGATGTCAACCCTGCGATATATAGAATTGGATAAGAAAAACAAAGGAGGCTAATGGCAGATAGAGGATGCTCAAAACAGTGGAAGTCTTGGCAGTGTACAGAAAGTGCAGAGGGGTAGTTAAAACAGAAACTAGCAGGGTGAAGAGGAAGCATGAAAAAACACAGGCAGGCAAAATAAAGGAAAACCCCCAGATGTTTTATGAGGATATTAAGGGCAAGAGGGTAAGCAGGGAATGAGTAGGGCACATTTGGGACCAAACTGGCAATCTATGCATGGAATCAGAAGATGTGGGTGAGATTTTTTTGCATCTAAATTCATTCTGGAGAAGGATGATGTAGATATAGAAATCGGGGGGGAGGGGGGCGGCTGTGATATAATTGAACAAATTGGCATTGGGAAAAAGGAGGCTTTAACAGATTTAAAAGTGGATAAACCCCCAGATCCAGATGAGATGTATTACAGGCTGCTGTGGGAGGCAAGGGATGAAACTGCAGGAGCTCTGACCACAGGAAAGGTGTCAGAGGATTGGAGAAGAGCTAACGTATCATTGTTCAAAAAGGGAAGCAGAATGAATCAGTTACTTACAGGTCAGTGAGCCCAACATCAGTGGTAGGGAAAGTATTGGAAAGAAGTCTGAGGGACAGAATTACTCTCCACTTTGGAGAGGCAAGAATTAATCAAGGATGGCTTTGTTAAGGGGAGGTTGTGTCTAACAAATTTGTTTGAATTTTCTGAGGAGGTGACTAGGTGTGTAGATAAGGCCGTGCCATTGATGTGGTCTAAATGGACTTTTGACAAGCTTCTGCATTGGAGACTGATCAGAAGGTAAGAGCCCATGGAATCTGGGGCAATTTGGCAAATTGGATGCAAAATTGGCTTTGTCGCAGGAGACAAAGGGTAATGGTCGAAGGTTGTTTTTGTGACTAGAAGCCTGTGCCCAGTGGTGTTCCACAGGGATTGGTGCTGGGCCCATTTGCTGTTGTAGTGTACATTAATCATCTAGATGTGAAGGTAGGTAAGCTTGCAGATGAAATGAAAATTGGTGATGTAGTGAATAGTGAGGAGGAAGGCCTTAGATTGCAAGATGTTATAGATGGACTGGTCCGAACAGTGGCAAATAAAATTTAATCCTGAAAAGTGAGTTGATGTGGCAGGAGTAACGAGGCAAGAAAGTAAAAGATGAACGGTAGGATACTATGAAGTACAGAGAAACCCTACAGTGCATGTCCATAGATCCCTGAAGACAGCAGGACAAGTAGATAAAGTGGTTAAGAAGGGATCTGGACACTTGCCTTTATTAGCCAAGGGATAGAATGTAAAAGCAGGGAGATTATGATGCCATTATATTAAATGCTCGTTGGCCACAGTTGGAGTTCTGTGTGCAGTTCTGGTCACCACGCTATAGGAAGGATGGGATTGCACTGAAGAGAATGCAGAAGACATTCACCAGGATGCTGCCTAGGCTGGAGCGTTTCAGCAAGAAGAGAAGCTGGTTAGTCTGGGTTGTGTTTCTTAGTAAGAATTTAGCAACACCAATTTATAATCCAACCGATTTATTTGATAGTAAAAAAGCGAGCTTTCAACACTCTGTGTCTTCCTCAGGCAAATGCAGTGTTCTGGTCTGCAATAGCACACATCAGCACAGACAGTCAGAGATTGCTGATTAGAATGCGAATCCTTACATCTAACCTGCTATTGAAGTGTTAAAGTGGCAAACAATGTGCGTGAAGGGAATCCTGAGCATTGTTGGAGAATTGTGTGTTTTCTCCAGACAGCACAGTAAGTGAGGTTTTTTGCTAACCCAGGCAAGTTACGGGGTTTACAGATAGTGTGTCATGAATCCAACATCCCTGTTAAGACCGTCCTCATGTGTGCGGAGCTTGGCTATCAGTCTCTGCTCAGCGACTCTGCGCTGTCGTGTATCACGAAAGCCCCCTTGAAGAACTTTTACCCGCAGGTCGGAGGCCGAATGCCCATGACTGCTGAAGTGTTCGCCCACAGGAAGGGAACTGTTTTGCCTGGTGATTGTTGAGCGATGCTCATTCATCCGCTGTCGTAGTGTTTGCATGGTCTCCCCAATATACCATGCTTCGGGACATCCTTTCCTGCAACGTATTAGGTAGACAACGTTGGCCGAGTTGCAAGAGTATGTACCGTGCACCTGGTGAATGGTATCCTCACGTTTGATGATGTCGTCCACGTCTATGATCCGGCATGTCTTGCAGAGGTTGCTGTGGCAGGGTTGTGTGGTATTGTGGTCACTGTTCTCCTTAAGGTTGGGTAGTTTGCTGCGAACAATGATCTGTTTGAGGTTGTGCGGTTGTCTGAAAGCAAGAAGTGGGGGGGTGGGGATGGCCCTAGCGAGATGTTCATCATCATCAATGATATGTTGAAGATTCCGGAGAAGATGTCGTAGCTTCTCCGCTCCGGGGAAGTACTGGACAACAACGGGTACTCTGTCCACCGTGTCCCGTGTTCGTCTTCTGAGGAGGTCAGTGCGGTTTATCGTTGTGGCACGTCGGAACTGTCGATCGATGAGTCGAGCGCCATATCCTGTTCTCACGAGGGCATCCTTCAGCTTCTGGAGGTGTCTGTCACGATCCTCCTCATCTGAGCAAATTCTGTGTATACGGAGGGCTTGTCCATAGGGAATGGCTTCTTTAACGTGTCTAGGGTGAAAGCTGGAGAAGTGGAACATTGTGAGGTTGTCTGTCGGTTTGCGGTACAGTGAGGTGCTGAGGTGACCATCCTTGATGGAGATGCGTGTGTCCAAGAATGCAACTGATTCTGGAGAATAGTCCATGGTGAGTCTGATAGTGGGATGGAACTTGTTGATATCATCATACAGTTGTTTCAATGATTGTTCACCATGAGTCCAAAGGAAAAAGATGTCAGCAATGTATCTAGTATATAACCTTGGTTGGAGATCTCGTGTGGTGAAGAAGTCTTGTTCGAACCTGTGCATGAAGATGTTGGCATACTGAGGTGCGAATTTGGTCCCCATGGCTGTTCCATGTGTCTGGATGAAAAGCTGATTGTTGAAGGTGAAGACATTGTGGTGCAAGATGAAGCGGATGAGTTGTAAAATTGCATCCAGAAACTGGCAGTTGTTGGCATTGAGTACTGAGGCAGTTGCAGCAATACCATCGTCGTGGGGGATGTTGGTGTAGAGCGCCGAGACATCCATTGTGACAAGGAATGTCCCTGGTTCAACTGCTCCACGTGTGCTGAGTTTCTGTAGGAAGTCCGTAGTGTCAAGACAAAAGCTGGGGGTTCTTTGTACGATGGGTTTCAGGATGCCCTCGATATAGCCGGAGAGGTTCTCACACAGAGTCCCATTGCCTGATACGGTGAGACGGCTGGGTATGTTTGCCTTGTGTATCTTTGGGAGGCAGTAGAGATCTCCAATGCGGGGAGTACGTGGAATGAGAGCCCGGAGGGTGTTCTGAAGGGCCGGATCAAAGGTTTTGATCAGAGTGTTGAGTTGACGAGTGTGTTCTTTGGTTGGATCTGCTGGTAACTGTCTGTAGTGTTTCTCATTGTTTAGTTGTCGGTACACTTCTTCCAACGCCGGCATCTGTATATTGTGTTTCTTAGAGCAGAGAAGGTTGAAGAGGACATGATCAAGGTGTACAAAATTATGAGGGACAAAGATAGGATTGATGGAAATTTTTTCCCTTCATAGAGGGGTCAATAATCAGGGGGCATAGGTTTAAATTGAGGAGCAGGCGAGTTGGAGGGGATTTGAGGACAAACTTTTTCACTCAGAGGGTGATAGAAATCTGGAATTCCTGGAAATTGGAATTAGAATAAATAGGTGTTTGATGGCTGGTAGAGACACGATAGGCCAAAGGGCCTCTTTTTGTGTTGCAAAACTCCAGGACCCTCTGACTTATATTTTTGACAATACATCAGAAAGACTCAGTGATAAGCAGCAAATCCGTGAATTTCCTGTTCAATTTTTAAAAGTAATTGTTCCAATTCTCCATTTGTGGAGCCTCAGGCCAACTATCTGCTCTTAGATGCTGCATTCTCCACTTAAGAGACACTAAAGATAGAAAAGGGAAGAAGCAAACATTACATTTGGACCAGAATAGCTCAGCACTTTTCAAGAAAGGCCAGTGTGTGAAAAAGAGTGGACAGCATTTTCCTTCAGTCTAAGGGGAGAATTGTATGCCATTGATTCAAGGATGCTGTATTCATCACCCTGAGAGGCTGACACTAATTCACAGTGACAGTATGAGATGATGAGGAAGAATCTCTTCTGTTCAGAGCTGCCCTAGCTTCCCCTTCACTGACACATCAGGATTTGATGTTATTGTATCGTTTATGCAGCCTGTCGCTCTGTCACTTGTGGGTAGAATGAGTTTGGACCCCTCGGCAAATGGTTCTTTAGACCAGTGTACAGAAGTGTTGAGGATATGGAGAGGTACTTTATAAAACAGTGAGGTCTCTGCATAACCATTGGGCGAGAGCAGGGGCTTGGTATGTTGGCCTTGTTTATCAGCACTGTGAGGGAGCAGTGTTGCTAACTATCAGTATTGTCTATAGAAATCACACTCAGCTGTCGAAATGAGCACTGTTCCTCCAATAAATTACGGATCAGTTTATCACAAAGCATTTTGGACTTTACATTGACATAATTTGAGCATAAAGCTACTCTCAATTCAAATTATTTGATCATTTAGTTTGTTAACCCTGAATTCCCACTTTATTGTATAGTTTACTTTGTTTGATTCAAATTCTACTGTACTCCTGCCAACACAAGATTGCCACCAATAACTCTCTGCACATGCGCACTTGTCCAAACATGCACAAATAATCAATAGCATCATTAGGGGCAGCACTGTGGTACAGTGGTTAGCATCATTGCCTCACAGCACCGGAGATCCAGGTTCAATTCCCTGCTTGGGCCATTGACTTTGTGGAGTTTGTACATTCTCCGCAGGTTTCCTCCGGTTTCTTTCCACGATCCAAAGATATGCAAGTTAGGTTAATTGGCCACATTAAATTGCCTCTTAGTTTCAGATGGAGTAGTTAGGGTAAATACTTGGGGTTATGGGGCTAGGGCCTGGGTGGGATTGTGGTCATTGCAGACTTGATGAGCTAAATAGCCTCCTTCTCCACTGTATTCAATGGATTCTATAATTTGTAGAAGACATATTGTTTGAATTTTATTCAGATTCTGGATTACAACTTCCATATACAGCAAAGTTTCTTCGCAAGGATAAATCCAGATCCAGGGTAGGAGATGCAGTAATTGCAGAGAGGCCTCAGGTTCAAACCGGAAGAGGCCCCGGAGCTCCAATGTTGAGATATGACTGTTTTAATCCAGAATTACGGTGGATCAAAAGCCCCCCTTTTCTCCCCAAAGATGTGTGGGTCAGGTTGATTGGTCATGCTAAATTGCCCCTTAGCGTCAGGGGGATTATAAGCATAAATACTGTGATTATAGGATAGAGCTTGGGTGGAATTGTTGTCAGTGCAAGCAAATGGGCCCAAAAGCCTCCTGTGCTGTAGGGATTCTATGATTCCATAGTCATGACCCGCAGCTCCTCTCTACCCCACCGACTCGGGGAAGATGAGGCTTTGTGAAGCTTTGCCTTTACTATCTGTTTAATGAGCATTTCTGCTCCTGGCTGCTGCCAACTCCTCACTCGCTCTGAGGTCACGGGGTAAAATGGTACAACTGTGCATGCAAGACATTGGCAGCAAAAGCAGTCTTCAAATTATTGAATTGTTTAAAAAAATTAGTTCAACAATGACTTACATGAGTATAATTCAAGTCTGGAGTTAGCCAAAGATTCTGAGGCAAGCAGTGTTAGAACCTACCTTAAAAAGATATGCATTTATATAGTTCCTCAACCTCAATATGCTGTAGAAAGTAAACTGTAGTCATTGTTGTAATATAGGAAATAAACCACCAGTTTGTGCAGCAAAGAAGCAACAATGTGAGAATGAGCAGATAATCTTTTCATTGTGATCTTGATTGAGGTATAAATATCAGCCAGGACACAGAGGAGGTTTCTGGTTTAACATCTTGCCAGAAGGAGGCACTTCCAGCAGTGCAGCAATCCCCCAGTACCGCACGGGAGTGTAATTATATGTTGCTCAGGTCTCTAGAATGGAATTTCAACCCACAACTTTCTGAAACAGAAAGACGAGTGTTACCAACTGAGTCAGAGCTGATACATCAGAAAGCATTTCCCACCGTTTCAACTTCATGCTGCTTTACTGTAATCATAACTAACGCAGAGCCAAGAATAAGATACAAGTGACCAATGGACATTCTGGGAACTTGTTTTAAATGTAATTTTCTTGTTTCAGTGCTGCTGGGCCAGTTAATGCTGTGTGAATAATAAAACTGGGGCTGTCCTTCCACTGGACTTCATCACAAAAATTCAGAAACCGCTCACTGATTAACTCTGGGTGAAAAAACTGTCAAAGTTCTCCTGCTAGTAGTGGTGGGGGCAATCAAGCGCGGGTATACCATCACACCCAGATGCTGACCTTCCACACTCAGAGCTTATCCCTTTATGTTGAGCCCCCTCCTATGTGCCCTAGCGACATATTTCTTCCACTAGGTGCATCGCTTGGATAGTCACGTGCAGCTCCAGTTTATTGACCTGAGGGGTCTTTGTGACTCCTTTGGCAGGCTTTGCCTGTCTTTTTCCCAGGATCTAATCAAAGTCTACATCATTGCTTCATACCAGAACTCTCTCCTGTCAGGAATAGCAGCAGTCGTTAAGAAGCTCAGGAACCTGCACCTTCTGGTGGCTGCTGGGGAAGAGGGTCTGGATGCTGGGGTGAGCAGAGTCAGGGACGTGCTGGACTGGAGAGATGTGGACTTGATATCACCATCTGAATTGGGTCATGCTTCAATGCCAGCTTGTGGCCAGTGTCATCCACCAACTATGGTGCTTGGCCCCAACAACATATGGGGTCTCAAGGCAGCTCAAGTGTGTGGTAGCTTAGTGCCTGATGAGAGGGGAATTCACAATGACCCCAAACTCTGAAACCCCCCTCGGGAGCCAGAACTGAGCCATCCTGCAGAAATTCCCTCCAAGCTGCTTAGTTTGGTGTGGAGGAGTTTCTGCTATGGGCTGCTGCACATCCTTTACCTCCAGACACACATTGGCGTACTCTTTTATAGTCTGGTGGCAGCAGAATTCCTGGTGGGGGGGTATTTCTATGTGGGAGTCCTCCCCTACCCATCGGGGACCTGGGCTGGAAGGTGCTTCATGCAGCAATCCCGTACATCCATAGCTATAGTGCTCCATGAATTCCTAAGCCATTTGTATTTTCTGCAGCTTAAAGGAGCTTGTGGCCAATGTGTATACAGTTATAAGCGTTTCCTAAAAAATCGGTTTCTTGAATTTTGCTGGGAACCAGTTCCACTTTCACGTGTATGTCTTGCAGAGTGGATAGGAAGGGAAGAAGCCTGCACTTGGGCCTGGTACACCAATAGGTCCAGGCAATGGGTGGACCTTAGCAGTATTGCCTGATCTGACTGCCTGTCCCTCTTCTGTGGCTATGTCCCTGGAGATGGAGCACAGGGTGTCCACCAACTTGCATGGGGCCTTGGTGGGCACCGCAGGGTGGAGCTGGGTGCATCATTGACCTCCAGGAGAACATTTTAATTGGAGGTTCTGTAAGTTTTCTTTGATTATTTTGTTATCTTTTCAGGGCCTCTTTAAGGGGCTGTCACCTAATTTGCTAATTTGACTTGTTATATTCAAACAAAAATACAAAACTGTAGTATTCCAATAGCAATAAACAGAAAAATGTTGAACTGTTTCCCTGTGGAACTCATGATGTAACCCTTGTGGAGCTGACAGGGTGACAGGTTGGCAAGCTGTCCACAGCCTTAATAGGTATCAATATCAAACTGGTAAAACAAATCCTTTTCTGTTCACAAACTGATTCACACCAAGCCCTATGGATAATGCTCCCGTGAAGCAACTTGCAATGTTTTACCACATTAACAGCACTGTATGAAGGCATGTTGTTCTGATTGTTCATTCTCATTCAACAAAGAATTTAAAAAGAAAGACCCATTACTTCCTGGGTCCCCAACATCGGATTTGGGAGGATACCCCAAAGACATGCTGGGGAATCTCTCTCAGAGTTTCCGAGGTAAGTGTTTACCTGGCAGTTGTCCAGAATGGTTTAGCTGCCCCTGGACAATTGCACTGCACTGGGGACCTTCTGACAAAGCGATTTCAATCACTGACAGTGCATGGTTTTTACCACTTTTACATTCATCATTATTCTGAAAGAATTAGAAGGAATAAAAGTGCTTCTAACTTCAGCATATTTTAAAGACCCACACTGAGCTTCAAATGGGACACCCTGTCCCACACAACCAAATTCCCGAGAAGACCCCTACCCCCCACAACTAAGCACACAACCCCCCCAACCCCGTGGATGTGAGAGCACGGTAGCACAATGGTTAGCACTGCTGCTTCACAGCGTCAAGGACCCAGGTTCGATTCCGAGCTTGGGTCACTGTCTGTGTGGAATTTGTACATTCTCCCTGTGTCTGCGTGGGTTTTCTCCCACAGTCCAAAGATGTTCAGGTTAAGTCGATTGACCATGCTAAAATAAAATTGCCCCTTAGTGTCCTGAGATGCGTAGGTTGGAGGGATTAACAGATAAATATGTAAGGATATGGGGGTAGGTCCTGGCTGGAATGTGGTCAATGCAGACTCGATGGGCCCAGTGGCCTCTTTCTGCACTGTCAGGTTTCTATGACTCTATATCCAATTTCTTCTCCAATGACTGACTCTACCCACCTCCCGTCCTGATTGCCAACACCCCCCCCGATGCCCGAATCCCCATCCTGATACACGAATCTTCGCCCCCCCCAGTGTCCAACATGGTCCTCCCCACCCCCCAACCCCTCATATATCCAATTCCTCCTCCAATGACTGATTCTGTCCCTCGCTCTCGATTCCCAATTGTCCCCTCCGAATGTCCAAATACCCTCTCAATCTCCAATACTGCCCCCTACCACCCCTGATGTCTGACTCCCACCCTCACATCCCATTCACTTCTCCCTGGCCTGTTATTTCCAATGGTGCACTTAAACACACCAGCTTTTGCACTGCTAGTGCTCTGAAACTGCAGCACGTCCTTCTTCACTCCATTCCTTTTATATTTTGCTGCTGGAATCAGTGACCTACCTTTCTGCTATAATCTCACTGGGCCTGGTGGGGAAGGCAGGCATTTTAATTAACTGGGTACAGTTTGGTAATTTGCCACTCTTTGCCAATCTGTGAAAGTTACAGCCCAAAGTTGTATTTTGACTCTTATTTTTGAAGAGAGGAGCTGTTGGAATTATGGGGGTGTAGATCTGGATTTTTTAATATAAAGTAAGCACTCACAGCTGAGTTGCCCTTGTCTATATCAGTCTGTCTTTAATCTTTCAAGTAACTTGCCAATCTAGTTAAGAACTGACCTGAGAACCAGCCTCAGGGTAGAGATTGATTCTGACAGCTTTTGCTCATTTTTATTTGCATTTTCTGGATTTTTGGCTGATGAGAAGAAAACTGTATCTATCTCAGTATTGCACAACATTTTAATTTCTTAAATCAGCCATCTCTTTGTGGTAAATGTTGGTGAGATTGTTCCTCAGGTCTGCGTTACTGAAGTGTTATTTTGTTTTTGCACTGTGTCCACATCCACAAAGAACTGGTTTCAAACAACCCAAACAGGTTTTGTTTCTGATTTTTACTGACAGCTCACCCTATTAGCCTGGGCTGGATTCAAATCCCAGTAACAGAGATAGAGAACATTGATTGTACCATGACAGCCACTGCGCTTGTAATAAATTTGAAATCTATCTTTGACATTTTTTCAAGTACTGTGGTGCTAATCACCCTCATTAGTAGTCTTAGTGACTTATATCCTGGAGTATGCGTGTAACTTCAAAAGAAAAATTTCCAGGCTGTGGATGTCGCTGGCATTTATTGCCCTTTTTTTCTTTAGAAGGTAGTCAAGAGCCTTTTTCTTGGATTGCTGGTGTGGAGCTGGAACTGCATACAGGCCTATCCTTGATAGGACGCTTCTCTGAAGGAGATTATTTACCTGGCAGGGGAAAGTCAATGAATAGGCAGATTGATCTCCAGGAATGAGGCTATCCTATTGGGTAGCGTGGTAGCACAGTGGTTAGCATTGCTGCCTCACAGCACCCTGGGACCCGGGTTCAATTCCCAAATTCCCGGCTTGGGTCATTATCTGCATGGAGTTTGCACATTCTCCCTGTGCCTGTGTGGGTTTTCTCCCACAGTCCAAAGATGTTCAGGTTAAATCGATTGATCATGCTAAAATAAAATTGCCCCTTAGTGTCCTGAGATGCGTAAATTAGAGGGATTAGTGAATAAATATGTAGGGATATGAAGTCAGCATGTTCTCCCCTCCAAGTGAATCATAGAATAGAATTCCTATAATGCAGAAGGAAGCCATTCGGCTCATTGAGTCTACACTGACCACAATCCCACTCAGACTCTATTTCCGTAACCCCGCTTTTAACCACTTAATCCCCCAGACATTAGGGTCAATTTTAGAATGGCCACACATCTTTGGACTGTGGGAGGAAACCGGAGCATCCAGAGGAAACTCACACAGACACAGGAGAATGTGCAAACTCTACACAGGCAATGACCCGAGGCTGGAATTGAACCCAGGTCCCTGGTGCTGTAAGGCAGCAGTGCTAACCACTGTGCCACCGTGCCATCCCACATGCTGCCCTATGTCCCACCAGATCTCCAGTTTCCTCCCACAGTCTGAAAGATGTACTACTTAGGGGCATTGGCCATGCTAAATTCTCCCTCAGTGCCCCCACACAGATGCCAGAGTGTGGCGACGAGGGGATTTTCACAGTAGCTTCATTGCAGTCTTACTGTAAACTTACTTGTGATGCTAATAAATAAAGTAATTAACTATCTAAACTAGTTGGGGTTTTTCTGATGGTTTCACAGTCACTTTTACTGATGGGAGCATTTTGTTTTTGATTTATTCTTATCACTGGCATTTCAGAATTTGAACTCACTTTCTATTCAATTAGTCCATGCTTTTAAATTACTAGTCCGGTAACAGAACCACTTCACAAGCACACTGGCCAATGTAACCCATGGTTGTAGCCCTTTGTGATCTGAACCTGACATCTTTTCTTTCACATGTGTTGTTCTCTAAATTCTTGATAGTCTTGCTCATAAGTCTTTTGTGAGATGAGACCAGATACTACTCCTTAAGCTGATTTATTTTCAAATCTTGAAACACAGAATAAAAGTTGATCAAATCACAACCTGATTTAACTAGTTGTAGAACCTATCTCACAAACCAGAAAGAAATAATAAAATACACTGCATTAACAAATGGATTTCCCTCTTGACTTCTTCCCCAGATGTACCTGACTGTCCATGCCATTCTTTGTCCCTAAGATAAAAACAAAATATTGCGGATGATGGGTGAGGCTACATCTAGAGTGTTGTGTGCAGTTTTGATCTCCTTTTCTGAGGAAGGATATTCTTGCTCTTGAGGGAGTGCAGCGAAGGTTTGCCAGGCTGACTCTGGGGATGGCAGGACTGATGTATGAGGAGAGGTTGATTAGGTTAGGATTATTTTCACTGGAGTTAGATGAATGAAGGGGGGGCATCTATAGAGACTTATAAAATTCCAACAGGACTAGACAGGGTAGATGCAGGGAGGATATTCCTGATGGTAGGGGAGTCCAGAACCAGGGGTCACAGTCTGAGATTTAGGGTAGACCATTTATGACAGAGGTGAGGAAACACTTCTTCACCCAAAGAGTGGTGAGCCTGTGGAATTTATTGCCATAGGAAGTAGTTGATTCCAAAATATTGAATGCATTCAAGAAGTGGCTGAATATAACACTCAGGACAAATGGGATCACAGGTTATGGGAAGAAAGCAGATTAGGCTATTGAGCTGGACTATCAACCATGATCATAATGAATGACGGAACAGGCTCAAAGGGCCAAATGGCCTCCTCCTGCTCCTATATTCTATGTTAATATGAAAATGAAACAAAAACAGAAAGGATGGGAAAATCTCAGCAGAGATCATCCAGAGATCAGTAGGTGGTGTAGCAGAGGTGCTTGGTCACTAATTGGTGATCTAGTTTGATTTGTGGAGGGAGAATAGAGTCAATGTTGAAATGTTGACTCGATTCTCTCTCCACAGATGCTTTCAGATCTGCCGAGATTTTCCAACGTTTCTGTGTTTTTGTCTTTTTGTCCCTTTCCACTCTGTTTCCAAAGTCAGTGGGAGGCTATACCTCAAACTACATCACCAATTAGTGACTCACCAGTGGTTTTGCAAATAAAACCAAGCACCTCTGCTACACCACCTACTGATCTCTGGAAAAATAAAGAACATCTTGGATTCTTCAAAACCTCTGCTGTTTGTATCCTAACGTGCAGTTAAGTCCTATTCAGACCTCACAGAGATCTGTACACCGTCTGCAGGAGAGGTCAATCAACTAAAGCTGTGAGTTAAGTTAAAGGTCTCCGATCTGTGGTTTAAAGTGCTGGTTCACCGTGCCATCTGGCTATTCACCACCAAGTGTTCTCTACCATAAATATCATTAATGATGTGGGAACTCAGCCTAGATTAATAGATGAACATCTTCCCCTCTGCTGGTCCTAACACATTTACATCAGGGGAATGAGGTTACGGGGACAAATAACTTAAATTTGTGCTGTATATTCCCAGGGGATTGAAAGATGATTGAATCAAGGTATTTAAAATGGTGAAGGGATTCGATAATTTAAATACAGGGAAATAGTTTCTAAACCAAGGAGAGATGCTCATAAAATTGGAGCTGATCGTTCATGAGTTAAATCAGGAAGCATTTTCTTACACAAAACGTAATGGAATACAGGAACTTGCTTCCCCTGGCTGTGGATGCTCTGAGTTCAATTGATATTTCCAAGGCAGACATCAGAACATTTTTGTTAATTAAAAGTATCAAAAGATAGGGCTAAAGACGGGAAAATGGAGTTTAGATTCAGATCAGACATGATCCGATTAGATTAAATTAGAGGGGCTGAATAGTCCACTCCTATTCCTATCTTCCCACTAAAATGAATTTGGTGAATCAGAATACAGTACCTCGTAGAAACTAGCCCATTGTGACCTACTGACCTTATTTGAATATTAATGGATAATCTTTCAGCTTGTAGAGACATTGAACAATTTTGGCCTATATGCTCAGTGATTTAGAAGGATAAGAGAAGATGAAATTGAGGTCTCCAAGTGATAAAAGGTCTGGATAAAGTAGACGTGGAGCGGATGCTTCCTCTTGCAGGGAATTCTAGGACAAGAGGTCATACGTAGTCTTAGGATAAGGGGTAGCAAATTTAAAACAGTTGAGGAACTATTTCACCCAAAGGGTTGTGAATCTGTGGAACCCGTTACCACAAAATGTGGTAGATTCTGGGACAGTTAATAAATTTAAGGAGGAATTAGATTTTTAATTGGTAATGAGTTGAAGTCTGTTGGGGAGAAGGCAGGAAAATGGAGTTGAGGTGCATATCAGCCATTATCAAATGGCAGAGCAGATTCGATGTGCCAAATGGCCTAATTCTGCTCCTATATTTTATGAACTTATGACTGGTGTATAAAATAGAAAAAACTCACACTGGTGTGTTAGTTACAGCAATTAAGAATCTGCGGATGACCATAAAACCATTGTCAATTGTCAAGAAAAACCCATCTGGTTCACTAGTCCCTTTAGGGGAGGAACTCTGCCTTCCTTATCCAGTCTGGCCTACATGTGACTTCAGAGCCACAGCAATGTGGTTGACTATCAACTACCCTCTGAACAAGGATAACCAGGGATCGGCAATAAATGCGACTCAGACAGCAATGCCCATGTCCCACGAATGTATTTAAAGAAAAGTACTTCTGAAGTACTGTCACTGTTATTGGAGATGCAGCAATTAATTTGTGCAAAGCAAGCTCCCACAAATTGCAGCAAGATAATAGCTGATAACCTGTTTTAGTGATTTGATTTGATTTATAGAGTGAAAAGTATTGTTTCTTGAATGCTATACAGACAAAGCATACCGTTCATAGAGAAGAAAAGGAGAGAATGGAGAATGTAGTGTTACAGTCAAAGGTAGGGTGTAGAGAAAGATCCCAAAAGAGAAAATGCTGGAAAATCTCAGCAGGTATGGCAGCATCTGTAAGGGGAGAAAAGAACTGATGTTTTGAGTCCAGATGACCCTTTGTCAAAGCTGGATTTACTTTTCTCTTCTTACAGATACTACCAGAACTGCTGAGATTTTCCTCTTTTGGTCTCAGATTCCAGCATCCGCAGTAGTTTGCTTTTACGTAGAGTAAGATCAACTTAGTGCGGAGTAGGTCCATTCAAAAGTCTAATGGCAGCAGGAAAGAAGCAGTTCTTGAGTCGCTTGGTATGTGACTTCAGACTTTGGTGTCTTTTTCCTGACAGAAGAAGGTGGAAGAGAATATGTCTGAGGTATATGGGATATTATATTAATTGAGGAATAAATAATGGTCAGGACACTGGGGATAACCCCTCTCCTTTTTGTAATAGTGTCGTAGAATCTTCTTTAGTCACCTGAGAAAACAAATGGTTTAACAATTCATCCAAAAGCCTAAAGTGTCTTTGGGAAAAGGCCCAGGCACTTTGTCATTCCCAGAGCCAAACAGTCTAGGCTTGCTGGTGCTTGATCTGAAAACTACCTCCTGGCTCAGAGTGGAGTTTCAGTACTTTCTGACACACTCACTAAGTCCTTTCTGCTGATGGTACTAATTTTGTGAAGTGCTGGAGGATTGGTAAGAGCGCAAAATGTAATTGTTTCTAAATCTAGATAAACATGCCTCGAATCACATGTATTTACTACTGTCATGTGATGTGATAAATACATCTGTTACATCTGCATGATATTTCCATGGAGTAACAGTGGAGGCGTTTTTCAAATCTCTGCTTTTCACACAGATGTTCCCCAAAGCAGGCCCTCAGTTTCTGCCGATTCTATTGATGTCCTGCCATGACATTGAACAGGACCCATGAATAACCAGCAACTGCTCCAATTCCATTTCACTCTCCACAGACGCTGCCAGGCCTGCTCAGTTTTTCTAGCATTTTCCATTTTTATTCTGATCCTCTCGTAGCCGACTTCCCCATTTATATTCTCCACGATCTTCAACTCATCTAAAGCTCTACTCATCTAAAACAGACACTATGTGGAGTTATACTACAGGCTTCCCAACAGCCCACGGGAAGTGGAGGAACAGATATGTAAAGAGATTCTAGATAGGTGCAGAAAAAATAGAGTTGTTGTGGTGGGAGACTTTAATTTCCCTGGTATAGACTAGAAAGTGCTTAGAGCTGGCGGTCTGGACAGGGAGGAATTTGTAAAATGCTTACAGGAAGGTGCTTTGGAACAATTATGTAGATAGCCCAATTAGAGAAGAGGCTATATGGACTTAGTACTGGGGAATTAACCCAGTCAGGTCTTCAAAGTTTCAGTAGGGGAACATGTGGCAAATGGTGACCACAATTCTGTAAACTTTAGGATAGTAATGGAAAAGGATGTGTGTTGTCCTACTGGTAAGATGCTGAATTGGGAGAAGGCTAACTATAGCTGGATTAGGCAGGAATTGGTGGCCATTGATTGGGAGAGGTTGTTTGAGGATAAATCCACATTTCCCATGTGGAGTCTTTTAAGGAGCAGTTGATGGGGCTGAAGGACAGGCATGTGCCTTAGAAAGGAAGGATAGGAAAGGTAGGATTCGAGAGCCATGAATAACCAGGGAAATTGAGGGTCTGATCAAAAAGAAAAGAGAGAAGTATGTTAGGCCCAGCTAAAAACAGATGGAGCACTGGAGGAATACAGAGAAAGTAGGAGAGAACTCAAACAGGGAGTTAGAAGGGTAAAAGGGGGTCATGAAATGTCCTTGGTAAACAGGATTAAGGAGAATCCTAAAGCATTTTATTCATACGTTAGGAACAAAAGAGTTGTCCGCGAAAAAAAATCAGACCTCTCAGGAATAAAGGAGAGGAGTTATGCTGAGAGCCCAAGGAAGTAGGGGAAATCCTAAATGAATACTTTCAATCAGTATTCACAAGGGAGAGAAACGTGTTGACTGTAAGTGTCTCAGAGGGAACTGTTGACCTTAGAGAAAATTTCTGTTACAAGAGAGGAAGTGTTAGGTTTTTTAGGGAACATTAAGACTGATAAATCCCCAGGGCCTGATGGCATCTATCCTAGGCTGCTCAGGGAGACAAGAGATGAAATTGCTGGGCCTCTGATGGAAATCTTTGTCTCTTCATTGGACACAGGTGAGGTCCCAGAGGATTTGAGGATAGTGAATGTGGTACCTTTATTTAAGAAGGGTAGCAAGGATAGTATGGGTAATTATAAGATGGTGAGCTTGATGTCCATGGTAGGGAAATTGTTGAAGAGGATTCTTAGAGATAGGATGTATGCACATTTAGAACGGAATAATCTCATTAGTGATAGACAGCATGGTTTTGTAAGAGGGAGGTTATGCCTCACAAATTTCATGGAGTTTTTTGAGGAGGTGACAAAAACGGTTGACGAGGGAAGAGCCGTAGATGTGGTCTGTATGGATTTTAGCAAAGCGTTTGACGAAGTCCCTCATTGGCAGTTTGGTGCAAAAGGTTAAATCTCATGGGATAAAAGGTGAGGTGACCAGATGTGTGGAGAACTGGCTTGACCAGAGAAGAGAGTGTAGCAGTGGAAGGGTCTTTTTCCTGCTAGGGCTTTGTCACTAGTGGTGTTCCACAGGGCTCTGTACTTGGACCTCTACTGTTCTTGATATATATGAGTTGGAAGAAGGTGTAACTGGTGTGATCAGTAAGTTTGCAGATGACACAAAGATGGTTGGACTTGCAGATAGTGATGAATATTGTCGGAGAATACAGCAGGATATAGATGGGCTGGAAAATTGGGCGAAGAAATGGCAGATGGAATTTAGATAAATGCGACATGTTGCATTTTGGTACAACTAATGTAGGGTGGAGCTATACATTAAATGGCAGAACCATCAAGAGTATAGACACACAGAGGGACCTCGGTGTGAAAGTCTACAGATCCTTGAAGGTGACATCACAGGTGGAAAAGGTGGTGAAGAAGGCAAATGGCATTCTTCCCTTTATAGGACAGGGCATAGAGTATAAAAATTGCCATTTGATGTTACAAAGAACAAAACAGCATGGGAAACAGGCCCTTCAGCCCCACGAATCCGCACCGCCATTCCAATGTTCCCATCTCTACCTGCGATCCTGTCCACGTTTATAGATCTATGGATTAAAAACCAAATTTGAGACAATTTAGGGAGAATTTGTTTTGCCAATTAGCCTAAGAGCACATCTTTGGGATGTGGAAGGAAACCAGAGCACCCGGGGAAAACCCACGCAAACACGGGGAGAATGCGCAAACTCCCACAGACACAGGCCCAAATCCATGTATCTGCATAGCACAGCGATAGTCACTGAGCTGTCGTGTTGTCCATCAAATGATCCAGGTCAAGCGTACACTAATGACGTGAAGCACTAGGATATTCTCGAAAAAGATCCAAGAGCGGTCCTCTCACGACCCATCGCGTGTATGCCCCTTGTTAGACAACAAGGTGGACCAAAGCACCTGTAGGATATAAACGAGTACATCAATATCATCTATTTACACACTTCCCAGGGACTCCAAAGACTCATGATCCCTAGTTTAAATCAGTTTTCTATACCCCTCCATTCCCATTCTGTTCATGTGCCCATCTGAGTATTTCTTAAATAACTCCAGAGTAACTGCCTCCATCACTTTACTAGGCAGCGCATTCCATACTCCCACCAACCCTCTGTGTGAAAAAACTCCATCTAACATCCAAATTATACTTTACCCCTCTCACCCTAAGCCCGTGACCCCTCGTGCTATTTAACTCTGTTTACTCTATCTAACCCCTTCATAATCTTGTACACCTCTATCAGATCTCCTCTAAGTCTACGTCTTTCTAAGGAAAACAGTCCCAATTTGACTAATCTCTCCTTGTAACCCAGACCTTCCATACCAGGCAGCATCCTGGTAAACCTCCTCTGCACTCTCTCCAGAGTCTCCACGTCCTTCCGGTAGTAAGGCGACCAGTACTGGACGCAGTATTCCAAATGAGGTCTAACCAGTGTTTTATACAACTGCAACATTAAAGGCCAGCTCTTGTACTCTATACCCCTTCCTATAAAGGCTAGCATACTATATGCTTTCTTCACAACCTTCTCCACTTGCTCTGCCTCCTTCAGAGACTTGTTCACCTGCACCCCCAAGTCCCTCTGCGTTTCTATACTCTTAATAGATCTACCCTTTATCATATACTTCCCCCCTACATTCTTTCTCCCGAAATGCATCACCTCACGTTTATCAGGATTGAATTCCATCTGCTAGCTGTCTGCCCAAGCTACCAGCCTATCTATGTCCTGCTGCATCGCCTGACAATGCTCCTCACTATCGGCAAGTCCAGCCATCTTTGTACCATCTGCAAACTTGCTGATAAGCTGTATAGAACATTGGTTAGGCCACATTTGGACTACTGCATCCAGTTCTGGTCGCCACACCACCAGAAGGATGTGGAGGCTTTGGAGAGACTACAGAAAATGTTTACCAGGATGTTACCTGGTATGGAGGCTATGAGGAGAGATTGGATAAACTGGGGTTGTTCTCCCTGGAAACAAGGAGAATGAGGGGAGACCTAGTAGAGGTGTAAAAGATTCTGAACGGCATAGATAGGGTGAACAGTGGGAAGCTTTTTTCCAAATCGGAGGTGATGATCACAAGGGGTCACAGGTTCAAGGTGAAGGGGCGAGGTTTAACTCAGATATCAGAGGGTGGTGGGAGCCTGGAATGCACTGCCAAGCAGGGTGATGGAGGCGGACTCGCTGGGATTGTTCAAGACTTATCTGGATAGCCCCATGAACAGACTGGAATGGAGGGATACAAACAAATGGTCTAGTTGAACCAATGAGCGGCACAGGCTTGGAGGGCCAAGGGCCTGTTTCCTGTGCTGTATTGTTCTTCATTCTTTGCTATCTGTATTCTAACGTACACCCAGTCCCATTCACCCATCACCGTTAGAGATCGCTGATCTATAACGGCTCCTAATAACTCCATTTTAAAGTTGTCATCTTAGGGTCCAAATCTGTCAATCCTCGTCAAATCCTCTGAGATAAGCAGAGGGATCTGAGTGTACGGGTACACAGGAACGTGGCAACACAGATGGAGAAGGTATTCAAGAAGGCATTTGGCACGCTTACCTTCATTGGCCGGGGTATTAAGTTTAAAAATTGGCAAGTCATGTTGTATGTCTGTAGAACCCTAGTTAGGCTGTACTTGGGATATAGTGTTCAATTCTGGTCGCCATATCACCAGAAGGATGTGGAGGCTTTGGAGAGGGTACAGGAAAGATTTACTAGGATGTGGCCTTGTATGGAGGAGAGGTTGGAGAAACTTGGTTTGGTCTCACTGGAATGATGGAGGTTGAAGAGTGATCCCTAATAGAAGTCTACAACATAATGAGGGGCATGGACAGAACAAAAACAAACAAAGAACAAAACAGCATAGGAAACAGGCCCTTTGGCCCAATGAGCCCGCGCCGCCACCTCGATGTTCCCACTTCCGCCCATGATCCCTGTCTATGTTTATAGAAATCTGCATTGGAGCCAAATTTGCGAGACAGTTTAGGGAGAATTTGTTTTGCCAATCAGCCTAAGAGCACATCTTTGGGGTGTGGGAGGAAACTGGAGCACCCGGAGAAAACCCATGCAAGCACGGGGAGAATACGCGAACTCCCACAGACACAGGCCCAAATCCATGTATCTGCACAGCACAGTGATAGTCACTGAGCTGTCGTGTTGCCCATCAACTGGTCCAGTTCAAGTGTACACTAACGACATGAAGCATTAGGATACTTTCAAAAAATCCAAGAGCAGCCCTCTCATGACCCATCGCTTGTATGCCCCTTGTTACACAACAAGGCGGACTGAAGTACCTGTAGGATAAAACAGAAATACATCAATATCATTCACAATTTACACAATTCCCAAGGAACTTCCAAGGCTCATGATCCCTATTTTAAATCAGTCTTCTGTATCCCTCCATCCCCATTCTGTTCGTGTGCCCATCTAAACATCTCTTAAATAACTCCAGTGTGCCTGCCTCTACCACCTTACTTGGCAGTGCGTTCCATACCCCCACAACCCTCTGTTTGAGAAAACTCCCTCTAACAACCAAATTATACCTTACCCCTCTCATCCTAAGCCCATGACCTCTCATTATATTTGATTCCAACCTAGGGAAAAGCTTACCACTGTTTACTCTATCTGTACCCCTCATAATCTTGTACACCTTTATTAGATCTCCTCTCAGTCTACGTCTTTCTAAAGAAAACAGCCCCAATTTGCCTAACTTCTCCTCATAACTCAGACCTTCCATATCAGGCAGCATCCTGGTAAACTTCCTCTGCACTCTCTCCAGAGTCTCCACGTCCTTCCGGTAGTAAGGCAACCAGAACTGGACGTAGTATTCCAAATGAGGTCTAACCAACGTTCTATACAACCGCAACATTAAAGACCAGCTCTTGTACTCTATACCCCTTACTATAAAAACTAGCATACCATATGCTTTCTTCACAACCTTCTATTAGAGAGTGGATAATCAGAAGGTTTTTGCCAGGGTGCAAGAGTCAGTTACTAGGGGGCATAGGTTTAAGGTGCGAGGGGCAAGGTTTAAAGATGTACAAGGCAAGTTTTTTACACAGAGGGTAGTGGGTGCCTGGAACTCACTGCCGGGAGGAGGTAGTGGAAGCAATGATAGTGACTTTTAAAGGGCACCTTGACAAATACATAAAGTATGGGAATAGAGGGACATGGTTCCCAAAAGAGTGGGAGGTGGGGGTGGGGGGGTGGGGTTTGTTCAGGCTTTGTGGGCCGAAGGGGCTATTCCTGTGACGTATTGTTCTTTGTTCTTTGCACCATGCTGTTCCTTCTGTTCTGCATTCCTTCAGCTGTCTAGGCCAGATTTCCTAAACCTCTTCACTCCCATCTCGTCCTTTACAATGCTCCTCAAAATCTGCCCCTTTAACTAGTCTTTTAGTTTGTCCTCACATATCCTTCTTTGGCTCTTTGTCAAGATTTTGTTTGATTACTGTCCTCTGAGGGGCTTTGGGATATATTAAAGGTGCTATATAAATGCATGGAATTACTTTATAATTGACTGAAAACAGCCATTATCACCATTTCTGTGCAGCGTGGTGGGACGGTGGGGGGGCATTGCCATTGATCACCCACTAAATTACGGCGTGACTCTGGGACAACCTGTGCTGAAGTTCAGGTGTTCAGTGAGACTGTGAAAGTGTTTATCTGAAAACTAGAGTCCATAAACCAGAGAAACTTGACGGGGCCGGGAGGGATGTTGGGGAGCGCCAGGCCACAGCAATTGAGTGGAAAGTTAATCATCTTTGGCCCTGCATTAACATCAAGCTGTTGGATTCCCATATTGCTGGGCCCAGGCCACCAACTCCCTTCACTGTGCTCCAACCCACACACCTCTCCCAGCTATCAAAACAAAGCAACACTGGGGAAAAAAAGCACATTTCCCAGAAATGAGCAGACTATTTTTAACGTGAGAAAAAAAACTTCAGAATGCATAAGCATTAAATTATTTTCCATAACGCTTATGAGAAGTGTTAAGATGGCAGTAATTAAAGGTCACGATCCCCCCTCCACTACAACCAGTCGACTTCAATCTCTCTCTTACCGACAAAGATTTCTGCCACTTGCAATCACCACACATCAGTGGACTCCAAAGCCAGTCCCACTTCAGTCCAGATTTATGAGAATTTTGACACCATGACTATTTAAACTAGTTATCTCACACACACACACACACACACACACACACACACACAGAATGCCCTATAGTCAGGAGAAATTAGAAGGGGGAGATGTTCTGCCCTTTTTTATAACAGGAAGAAATTGTCTTGTGGACAAGTGAGTGGCTATCAGAGCTGCCAGTGCTGGGCCTGGCTAAGTGTGTCACCGTGTATTTGCACGGATGGTTGACTGCACCGTGCTGTATGATTAAAGGTTCAGCTGCTGTTACACAGGCTGAGGGATGCAGTGCATCGTACAGCCTGCTATGTTACTGCAGACTGGGAAGGTTCCAAGTTGAGTGACTGTTGACATATCTGTCCCCCCACAATTAGCCGCAGAGCCTGCGAGTAGTGACTGGAAAAGGCGGCCTGACTTTCACTGTCGGTGCCCCCTACAGTCAACCAGTCCGCCCATGCTCTCTGCCTAGGCTCACACATGAAGTGTGACCCCTGATCAGCCTGTCTGATTCAGCACTTGCAGTTGGGAGTGAAATGGAAGGGAGATTTGTATAAAAACACAAATATTGTGGGTCATTTTGAGCAAAATAAAAATGATGAATGAACAGACAGAAGTCACAGAGAAAAAGAAATCGAAGGCAGTCTGACAGGCTGTTCAAAGATAATTGAACTGGACAAGGAATCATAATGAACTGTTGAATCCCTTCACTGCAGAAGGAGGCCATTCGGCCCATCAGATCTGCACCAACTTTCCGAAAGAGTATCGTATCTAGGCCTACCACCCCCCTTCCCTTCCCCGTAACCCTGTGCATTTACGCTGGCTAATCCACCTAACCTACACATCTTTGAACACTAAGGGACAATTTAACAATAACCAATTTCCCTAACCTGCATATCTTCAAACTCTGGGAGGAAACCTGAGCACCCGAAGGAAATCCATACAGACATGGAGAGATTGTGCAGACTCTGCACAGATAGTTATCCAAGGCTAGAATCGAACCCAGGTCCCTAGCGCTGTGAGGCCATAATGTTAACCACTGTAAATGATTGATTGGAGATGATTGGAGATTAATTTATTTGTTCACTGATGTGAGAATTATTGGTAAGATCAGCATTTGTTGCATTCCTAATTGCCCCTGAAAAAGATATTGGCCTTCTTAATCTGCTGTACTCCGTCTCCTATAGGTACACCCACAGTGCTTTTAGGCAGAGTCTCAGGTTTTTGATTCAGTGACAATGAAGGAACACAACGAAAGAACAGCTTCTTCACTGCTGCTGTCAGATTTTTGAATGGACCTACCTCGTATTAAATTGATCTTTCTCTACACCCTAGCTATGACCGTAACACTACATTCCATACTGTCTCCTTTCCTTCTCTATGAGCGGTATGCTTTGTCTGTATAGCACGCAGGAAACAATACTTTTCACTGTATGTGACAATAATAAATCAAATCAAATCAAAAATAATATAATTCCAAGTTTGCATAGTGGGTACTTTAGAGAACTTGCAGGTAGTGATGTTTCTATGTGCCTACTGCCCTTGTTTCTCTCATTGATAGATGCTGCAGATTTGTAAGATACTGTTAAGACATCTTGGCACATTGCTGCAGTGCATCTTGTATATGTTACACACTGCTGCCACTGTGCATCGGTGGTGGACGGAATTATGTTTGAGATGATGAAATGGGTACCAATCAAATGAATTGCTTTACCTTGAACAGTGTAGAGCTTCTGGAATGTTGGAACTCATCCAGAATTCCATCACACTCCTAACTTGTGCCTTGTGGACAGTTTTTCGGGAATGAGGAGGTAGAACAGTGTCACAGCTGTGATTATTCCCAAATTGGCCAAATAATGGTCAGAGAGTGGGATTGCTGTCCAATTGAAGACAGCAAGTGGTTTCTTGAAGTGAGAGGACCAATCAGAGGCCGTCCAGTCTCGAAGCAGGAGTTGGCCATTCAAGCCCTTTGAGCCTGCTGCACCATTCATTTTAATCATGGCTGATCATCAAGTTCAATATCCTGATCCTGCCTTCCCCCAATATCCCTTGACCCCTTTAGCTATATCTAATTTCTTCTTGAAATTAGACAATATTTTGGCCTCAATTACACTAAGGAAGCAGTCGCCTGCCTTTTCAAGTCCCAAAATAGATGCACCCTCTCTTCAACATGTTTAACTTTAAATTTAATATGTGACCTCAGTAGCCAAAGTGGAGAGAGAAATTCTCCACAGGACCGCCTGGAGTTGCAGCTACCAGAGGCCACCTCCAGCCAGCTACACTGTTCCCTGATGCCTCCATCTAACAATAGGTCTTTATCTAGCTGAATTAGCCATTCACTTTTGCATAAATGGAATGCACAAAATTCCTACCCACCCATTTTCATCAGTGTCTAAAGATTCAGCCCCATGTCTTTATTATCTTTGAGGTGTAATCAGAATATAAGATCATAAAAAATGGAACAGGAGTAGGTCATTCAGCCCATCAAGCCTGCTCCAATATTCAGTATAATCCTCACAGGGCTTCTAATGCTCATCCCATTGCTCCTGTCTCCAATACAGTGATCCATGCCATGCCTGCCTCCAATGTCCCTGTTAATCCCTGGAATCCTTCACTCTGCCGGGAAGCAAGGAAGCTAAGAGAAGTTTATAAAATTATGGAGGGGCATAGATAGGGTGAACAGTTGGAAGCCTTTTTTCCTGGGCAGAGATGACAATTACAAGGGGGCACAAGTTCAAAGTAAGGGAGTAAATGTTCAGTGGAGATGTGTGGGGAAGTTTTTTTACACAGAGGGTGATGGGGGCTTGGAATGAAGTGCAAAGTGAGGTGGTTGAGGCAGAAATGTTAGCAATATTTAAAACTTTTCAGGGTAGGCACGTGAACTGACAAGGAATAGAGTGATATAAGCAGTTGGTCTAGATAGGACAACATAATCGACACAGGCTTAGAGGACTGAAGGACTTGTTCCTATACTGTATTGTTCTTTGTGAGTATCCTCAAAGGTTTACCTAAGCAAAATACAAGGATAATGTTTGTAAACCTGAGGTAAGTGGAGAGTTGGGCACAGAGCTCAGAACATCTCATTTGTTACACTCCAGATTTATCAGTCATTAAAATTAATTCTCCCAACTGTGCTCCTATTGCCGGCGTTGGACTGGGGTAAACACAGTAAGAAGTCTGACAGTTTTGAATCTGTAATCTGTAAACTGTCTGTGCTGATATGTATGATATTGGAGACCAGAACACCTCATTCGTGTGACGAAAGCCATAGAGCCGAAAGCTTACGAGTTTACTATCGAATAAATCGGTTGGATTTAAAACTGGTGTTGTCAGACTTCTTACTGGGTTAAGCTCTAGACAGGGGACAGAGTTTGGCACAGTTTATTCTAAAGTTTATTCTTTACCCAGGCTCCAGGGTAAAAGAACTTGCGTTTATATAGCAGCATTTTGCCAGCAATAAAGCACATTGGATAGTCACTGTTGTAGAAAGCACAGCAGCCTATTTAGTACAGTAAGCTCCCAGGAACTGCAGTGAGATGATGATCAGATAGTAATGTTGTCTGAAGAAAGAATATTGGCCGTTTAACATGGGAGAACTCCTCTGCTGTTTTTTGAAGTAGTGCCATAGCTTTAAAGTCTCATCTGAATTTTCACCAGTGTCACACTCCCACTGTACCCAAGGGTCTGTCTAGATTTTGTGCTCGGATCTCTGGAGTGGAGCACTTCAAGCAAAAGCTAATGAACATCTAACCATGCCTTATTGAAACATATAAGATGATTAGAGGTTTAGATAGAGTGGACAGTGATAGCCTTTTTCCTAGGATGGAGAAAGCTAGCACGAGGGGACATAGCTTTAAATTAAGGGGTGGTGGTTTAGGACAGATGTCAGAGGTAGGTTCTTTACCCAGAGGGTGGTAAGGGTATGGAATGCCTTGCCTGCGTCAGTTGTAGATGCCCCAAGTTTGGTGGCATTTAAGAGGTTTGTAGATACGTTTATGGATGAAAGGGGAATGGTTTAGGTTAGAGGGTCACTGCTTGTTCCTAATTGGTCGGCGCAACATCGAAGGCCGAAGGGCCTGTTCTGCGCTGTAATGTTCTATGTTCTATGCCAGACTCAACCAGTCAGGTTTAAAAAACTATTAAGATCTTTAGTTTTTCTAACTCCGCTCTCCAGAAAGTTCTGTCTTTGCCTGAGTTATAGTTCCATCGGCACCTCACTGAAGTCACATTCTTGATGTATGAGCAGATACTGTGATCAGTTGGCTGGTTAACAATAGAGGGCATCACAATCGAGTTTGGCCCTGCTTGGTCTCTGAGCTGGGGAAAAGATCAGTAAGAAACCTGCAAAATAGTCTAGGGAAGAAACTAATAAAGATTTATATTTCCCACAAACATAACAAGTAACTTAATATGCAATGAATTGCTGAGACTCAATTGTATCATTATAGGTAAACATTATAAACATTACAAGTTCCCTCAGAGAAAGTGTCTTTAATGTAGTAAAATGTTGCCAGGTGTTTCACTGGAGCAATATCAAATAAAACTCAACACCAAGTTACACAAGAAAATGCTGTGTGGGTTAGATTGATTGGTCATGCTAAGTTGCTTCTTAGTGTCAGGAGGACTAGGAGATAGGGCCTGGGTGGGTGCAGGCTTAATGGGCCAAAAGCTACTGTAGGGATTCTGTGATTCTATGGTGAGAGAAAGCTCGATTTAAGGTTTTAAGGAAAGAGGAGAAAGATGGAAGTGCTTAGGCAGGGATTTACAGAGTTTATAACATATGTTAAACACTAAACATAGCAGTCATCCTATGTATTGTAATGTCCAACCATGATAGAAATCATAGAAACCGTAAGGTGCAGAAGGAGGCCATTCAGCTCATAGAGTCTGCACCAACAACACTGCCACCCAGGCCATCCCTGTGATCTCACACATTCACCCTGTTAATCCCTCTCATTTACGCATCTAATATGCACACCTTTGCACTGTGGGAGGAAACCCAAGCACCCTGAGGAGACCCTCGCAGACACAGGGAGAGCCAGCATACTTCACGCAGTCACCCAAGCTGGGATTTGAACCCGGGCAGTGCTAACTACCGTGCCACCCTGGTAATGAGATTTCTGACCCACTAATGAATTTTTGACAGAATAGCTTGAGAGACAAGTGGTAAGGCAGGGCATTGTAATGAGAGCTCCCTGCTTTTCTTCAGATAGAGAATTGGGATCTTCACTATCTAGCTGAACTGGCGAAACAGACCTCACTGTCAGATGCCACTGACACTGCAGCACTCAATAGTACATTGTGATCCAATCGTAGAGTCATTGAAGTTTACAGCGTGGAAACAGGTCCTTCAGTCCATTTCTTTTTTAAAACCACCTAAGCTAATCCCAATTGCCCACATTTGGCCCATATCCATCTATACCCATCGTACCCATGTAACTATCTAAATGCTTTTTAAAAAACAAAATTGTATCCACTTCTACTACTACCTCTGGCAGCTTGTTCCAGACACTCACCACCCTCGTGTAAAAATATTGCCTCTCTGGGTACTTTTGTATTTCTCCCTTTTCACCTTAAACCTATGCCCTCTAGTTTTAGACTCCCCTACCTTTGGAAAAGATATTGACTATCCCCTTGTCTATGCCCCTCATTATTTTATAGACCTCTACCCTCAGCCTCCTACACTCCAGAGAAAAGACTCCCAGTCTATTTAGGTCTCCTTATAACTCAATCCATCAAGTCCCAGTAGCATACTAGCAAATGTTTTCTGCATTCTTTCTAGTTCAATAATATCCTTTCTATAATAGGGTGACCAAAATTACATACAGTATTCCAAGTGTGGAATACACACTGACACTAAGGGCCAATCATGGAAGGATGTCTGAATGAAAGTAGTCCTGTTTCCACTTGACGTCCCGTTGCTGTTGCTTGTAGCTCCTCCCAACAGGAGATTGGAAGCCATGAGGTATCACACTCATCTGTCTTAGTCCACCCTCAGATATCCACTGTGGCTGCAATTGCTCTGTGAAGTCCATCATTTCACTCCAGCTAGTCAACCTCTCTTCTTACTGCCTTTTACTTTGCATTCTAGAAATGATCTCTGTGACTTCTCATTGCTGATCACACAACCAAAACGCTGACAGTTTCTTTTCTGGATGTCAGTTTTTTTTAAGAGTTCCTTTAGCCCTTTCAATTTCAACCACCTCTTTAAACTTCATGTCTCCTATGGTCTGTGTACGGGGTGGTATATTCTATGTACGGGATTTTTAGCACATGCCTTGGAATCCATGTTTTAAAGGCCTCTACTTTCTGCAAAAAAGTTTTACTTATCTGACATCCAGGCACATCTTTTTGAGTGGGAATCACTTACAGAATTGATACCAGGGATACAGGGATTTCAGTTAAATGCAGTGTCTGAAAAACTGAAATTGTTAAGGTTGATTTGATACATGTCTTCAAAATTATGAAATATCTTGAAAGAGTAAATAAGGAGGAACTGTTTTCAGTGGCAGGAGAATCAGCAACCTGGAAACACATTTAAAGTAATTGGCAAAAAGAACCAAAGGAAAGGTGGAAATAAATATTTTTATGCAGTGGGTTGGAATGCTGTAGCTGAGAGGGGATGGAAGCAGGTTCAATAGTAACTTCCAAAAAAAAAATTGACAAATACTTCAAATGGAAGAAGTTATAGGGCTTCAGGGAAAAGGGAGTTGGACTAATTGGATAGGAGCCAGCATTGACAAGATGGGCTGAATGACCTCCTCCTATGCTAGAAAATTCTTTCTTAGCCTGATGATTTTGTCATCTGTTGTAAAGTTTGGACTGCTGTTTCTGTGAGACCAGCTAACACAGCACAGAGCAGCAAAAGACTGCAGCATCTTCTAAACAGCTCAGAAATGTGAGCATTACCAGCAGGGAAACTGAAGGGTATTTCAATTTAGCTGATCTTGCCAAGCAGCTGAAGGCACATCTTGTGATCATTAAATGTCATCAATCCATTCTTTACTCTTAATGTAAGAGCAAATTTACCACAGCAAAATTCTATTTTTCCAATGGACACAGGCGGCATGCTAGCACAGTGGTTAGCACTGCTGCCTCACAGCAGTTCAATTGCCGGCTTGGGTCACTGTATGTATGGAGTTTGCACATTCTGCCTGTGTCTGCATGAATTTCCTCCAGATGATGTGATTTCCTCTGACAGTCCAAAGACGGGCCGGTTAGGTGTACTGGTCATGCTGAATTCTCCCTCGTTGTACCCAAACAGGTGCCAAAGTCTGGCAACTAGAGGATTTTCATAGTAACTTCATTGCAGTGTGAACGTAAGCCTACTTATAACTAATAAATAAATTTCACTTTATTTAGACATGTGGGTTAGATGAATATTAAGGCTCACCCTGTACTCCACAAATGATAGGCCTTAATGCGCAACTCAGAGAGATTCCCATTATGACAAAACAAATTTTTACAGTATCACATCAGCCATGCTTTGTGGAGTCTCAAGAATGAGATTGTCAGTTTACTCACTAATTATTGTACTGCTCATTTCTAAAGATTTCCCAAATTTCATTTGATGCAGGATTCTTACAGCAAAAAGATTATGACACAATCCTAGCTGTCGATTCAGTGTAGCTTCCCGGAGGTGCATGGGAAAGTGCGTTTGTCAATGTGCTGCTTACTGACTGGTGGTAAATATGTTCCTCCCACTCCCATTCTGGGAAACTGGCCATTTCATTGTGTTGTCAGCTGAGAAGTGGGACACTCACCCTCCCACACCAAAGAGACCAGATGGACAGGAGACCCCTAGAGGGGAAGAGATGGGGGGAGGGATTAGGTAACGGAAATAAAATCGTACAGAAATTGTACAAAGCATTGATTCCAAATTCGGGAGCCGGCTGCAGCAGGGGAAAGGCACTGCGTCTGATTGCAGCTTTGGACTATGTTTATTTTTCAATTGGATGCTGAGAAGCAAATGCCGAGACAGGAGACATATAACCAGAGACAGCTGCTCCCAGCGCCAGATGAAGATGAAAAATCAGACAGGATAAGTTGAGTATTAGTGTGGGATAGTTCATTAGTGTCAACACACTATTAAATTAGGGCCTTAACTTCCTGAATTCAGCACAGAGACAGAGAAGGGAGTTGGGTGGGATTGGGGTTGGGAGTGGGGTGTCTCTAAACTGAGAAGTATGTTTCTGATAGAAGACCGAGAGATCTGCCCAGGCTGCATTTGTCGGGTTTATTTTCTGACAGCTTTCATTTCTTCTCTCCCTAAAGGTATTGACAATCCCACAGCATTACCCACGTTCAGGTCCCTTGCCTAAGAGGCTTTTTACTTTGTGGTTAGATTTAGGATCAGGCTCTCATTATGCTTTCCTGGCCTGGACAGTGGAGACAGATTCAGTCATAAACTTCAAAAGAAAATTGGATAAAACGTAAAAAGGGAAAACATATGCAGGGATCCGGGCAAAGAGTAGGGTGAACGGGATGGATTGGAGGGCTAGCATAAGCATCACGAGTCAAGTGACCTCCTTCCATGGAATATCATCCCCATGGGTAACAATCCAGACTCTAAAGGACAACCCAACTTCACCATACCAATTTCCTATGCAAACTCATCCTTACACCATCTCTGGATGATGTTGCTGGTGTCATGGCAAACCATTTTAAGTTTTAAGCTATAAATAGGTGGAAACTGCCCAGAGTCACTTTATATAAGACTTTTTACACCAACTAAATCGGGGACTTTGAGCCTCATTGTAGAACAGTCACCCCGAATTTGATTCACACTCCCATATCTGACCTCAGAATGGGCACAGATTGAGCCCATCTTCTCAGAGTAGGCATGAATCCTCAAAAAAAAGTCACTTTTTTTTTATTAGTGATACAGTCAGCCTACTTCTAAAAAGTGTCAGGAGGCCCCTTCTTACCAGGAGAGTGGGCTTGACTGTCCCTCTCCCTCCATCTTATCTACACCAACCCCGAGCCCCAGGCTCCCAGGCTTTCTGGTTTGTCTTGGGTGGGGTATGGTTGCCTTGGATTATACAATGAATGGATCTGCCTCTGATTCTATTTGAGGTCAGTGGTAGGTTAGGCAGCAGCAGCAGTAGTCAGATTGCAGCATTTCTAAATTCCCATCCCAAACTCTGGGGTAATATCCAGAAATCAGGGATGTGTAAATGGTTACATGCCTATGGTCCAAACATGAGAAATTTCCATTTCTGCATCTCCAGTCTAGAGTATCATGGGGAAGATTAGAACCTGAGGACACTGTTTGAGAACAAGAGAGACATTTTTCTCTCCCTCCAAGGGTCGTTAGTCTTCATTACATTTTATTAGAATATCTTTCTCTTCCTTTCTCTTTCATTTATTAATCTAACTTGCCCTTCAATGTATCCACACTATTCATCTCAGTCATTATTTGTGGTAGCAAGTTTCACATTCTCATCACTCTCTGGGTCAAGACATTTCTGCTGAGATCACAATAGGATTTAATATGAGGGGCCAGCTCTCCGGATTCTGCCCACTTCCTGCTTGGATGATTCACTGGAAGTTGGTGTCAGAAGTGGCTTTAGTGGGCTTGGAATTGTGGCTGAGAGGGGTATGATAGACAAAAACTATCAAAGTAGTCTCAGAATAAAAGAATTCGCTGGCACAGTGCTGCTGATTGGCTGTGCTGAAGGGTCATAGTCTCTGTGATCCCGTCCAATGCCAAGTTATTGACCACAGCCGAACACGTTGGCACATGTCTTCTCCATTTCGTGCCTACAGCACTAATCAGATCATGGTTACTATTCAACTATCTGAAACTCCCAGTAAGCTGTGAGTAGAATGTCTGATACTCACCAGAAAGCGCGTGATACTGCTTGTTTAAAAGTTTATTTATCAGTGTCACAAGTCTGCTTACATTAACACTGCAATGAAGTTGCTGTGAAAATCCACTAGTCACCACACTCTGACACCTGTTCGGGTACACTGAGGGAAAATTTAGCACGGCCAATGCACCTAACCAGCGTGTCTTTTGGACTCTGGGAGGAAAGCGGAGCACCCAGAGGAAACCCACGCAGACATGGGGAAAATGTGCAGACTGTGCACAGACAGTGATCCAAGCTGGGAATCAAACCCAGGTCCCTGGCACTATGAGACAGCAGTGCTAACCGCTGTGTCACCGTGCTTGTACCATCCAGGAGGGTGATGTGGCAGTGGAGGAGTTTAAAGAGGATCCGTCCCCATGGAATAAGTATCAGGCTCCCCTCTCGCCAGCATCTGGGTGACAGAAAAGCATTAATGTGGACCCAGAAACACACCACCTGCCTCCTCCACATTTCCTGCATCAGGAAACAGTGCCTGCAGTGTGCAGGAGTACTAAATAGATTAAACATTCAGTCCTGTAATCAAAAGCAAACTTCAAGCATAGGTTCCAGATGTTGCCTCTTATTGAGAGATTTTTAGCTGAGGCAGTGAGTCACTGAGTGGGGTGTAACACACCCCTCCATATATGTTTCTCTCAGTACTCTTTAATGGGCTTGTTGCTGCAACTTTCAGTGAAGGAATTTGTTTCCAGTACCTGATGACTCAATGGGAGATTGTGCAGTCCAGTCTGGGACTGAGTTTCACAGGCCTGCTCCAGCCCTTGGCCTTTCCTGAGTTAGCACGTTGAACTAAGTGACACACTCTAATTCTTGCTATTCCCCATTGCATTGCGGTGGCCAAGGGAAAATCACGAGTTCGGTTCCCGAATGAGACTTTCTGGCCCGTCCAGCTAGCTCTGCCATCGCACTATTTTAAAGACAGACAGGAGAGTTCTCCTCAGCATCCTACCCAATATCATTCCTCAATAACATCATAAATAACAGATTACCATTTATCACGTGGGATCTTGCTATGTCCAAACTGGTTATCTTGTTTCCTGTATTACAACAGTGACTACAACTCAATAAGTTTTTAATTTGCTATGAAACTTTAAGTGGTTTCCTGTTAAAGACTGTAGGTCAGTGTAAGCCTTTTCTTCTTAATCTTAACTTACCTGGAAAATGGCTGCCTAGGAGTAACATGAGTGCTTGTAGAACTGCACCCAGGATGACTCTTTGCCTTAGGAGAGGGAAGGTTAGCAAAGAAAATCACAGGGTAAAGTTTCCAGGTAGGGTTTGTTTTCCTTTTGGTCTCCATTGCCCCAGTGGCTGAAAAGTTTGTCTCGTTTTCTCTTACAGAGCTCCAGCGTGAAGGAAGTATCGAAACCTTGAGTAACAGTTCCGGCTCCACCAGTGGAAGCATTCCACGCAACTTTGAGGGGTACCGCTCACCTCTGCCCACCAATGAAAACCAGCCACTCAGCCTCTTCCCATCAAGTTTCAACTAACCCCCCCTCTTCCTCCACACTGCCTCCCCTCCCCTTCCCTCTTACCCCATACCCCTCCCCTCTTCCTTCACTCCCTCCTCCTTCACCCACCTCCTCTTCTACCCCTCTCCATTCCCTCCACTCTCCCCCACCCCCTCCCCTATCCCATTTCCTTCCCCACCCCTTCTCCTCCCCCATCTCTCATCAACATCGGAGCCAAGAAAATCTTTTTTTTGCACATGATTGACTGTAGCCAATGATGGAATATCGGGCTGATCTCACTCTGCCCCTCCAGTAATGTCTGAAGTGAAATACTGTCATAGGAATGATAGTGGTGGGGGTTGGAGGGGAGGCATTCACGTACTTTACCCAGTTTTTGCTGACTTGTGAAATGTGGATGTGCCCTTTGGGTGTTTGGATCTCTAGAACTGGCTAATCTCCTTGAATCCCCACCAATTTCAGACAGTGACAAATGGAAGGGCTCAAAGCTGCGATATCAGGTCGTTCTGACATCCACTTCATTTCTTGTTTGTTTCTGTTTAAGAATCTAAGCGTGTTGCAAAGCGACAGTTGTTTCATTCCGGAGGTCAGAAGAGCAGCTGTGTGTGTGAGCATTTTTTTATTATTGCTTTATTGTGGCTCACTAGGAGCTTTCAACCGATACTGTTTAGGTCTTGTTGCGAACCTGCTGTTATCTAAAGAGTTCTTGCCCCTTCTGCAGATTACCGTAACTGATTCGGTCATTATTAAACAGCACAGAGAGGGATCGACCCGCCCACTCCCTTTACTTTTTCTAAAGCTGTGAGTGCCGCTGACATTGGTAAAGTGGGCTGGTGGGGAGTGGGGAAGGTCAGGGAAGTTTCAGGGCTGGTGGATGTATCCTGGAAACAATGGGAATCACAGGAGTGAACTGAATTAAGTGCAGGCATGTGTGGATTTAGTTCCCAGGCTCTGAAGCCTCTGTGCTCCCACTCCCCCAGTTCCAAATCATTGGAAAGAAATTAAAAAAGAATTGTGGAGCAGAGGTTGCTGGTGGAACTGAACAGTTCCCAAATATTCCTTAATGTACTAATAAGTAAAATTTACTTTTAACTTCTCTTTGTACATATAGCTCCATCCCTCTTATCTTAAAGTGCTGAGTCTCCCAAGACTCCTTCCAGTTAGAATAGATACTGTCAGTAACTTAAAGGGATTGTTAACTCAGCTTTGGAGGAGAATTGAGTGCAAAACCTGTGTCCTTCCATCAGCTTATAAGCACACAAACTCCTTTCCTGAATAGGTCATTGATAGCTGTTTTTCATCTCCCTAACCTGGGATGGAGTGGAATTAACTGTGGTCATCCCAAAGTGAGAATTGAGCCAATGCTTTCCGTTTCTGCTGTATCCCACAACAGACCCACTTGGGCCTTATTTAAATAGAAATTTGAAATTGCTCACAGAATTAACAAACCGGCAGCAGAATCTGAAGTTCAAAGAGGTTTGCGTTTGTTGGTATTTGTGTTGTGCTGCCAAACGTATTCCTTTTGTGAAGAAAGAAAGAACTTTTTTTCTGCTATGGAACTTTGCGCAAGTGGGAAGTTTAGCAATCCCCCCACCAGTGTTTCAAAAGACTGTGTAAACAGCTCTGGCATTAGTGGACAGAGAGTGAGTCATCCTCCCATCTTCTGTTCTTCCATCCTTTTCTCCCTTTTGAATCCCAAGAGAAATCTCAGAAAGTGCCATGTGAAGAATCCAACACACAAAACCCACATACTTCCTTTCATAGCACCCTGATATATTGACATCACACTGCCAAATTACAGTATAAAGCTCTGGCATACTGGCACTGTGTTGTCTGCCTATGGTACACCCTGAGTATGCCAGCAAACTATGTCAGTCATGTCTCCTGCTCAAAGAATTGTTACTTTAAATTAGGAACACTTTACTGAAAAAAAAGGGACAGGAAGTGGGAATTGCTAGCAAGGTCAGCATTAATTGTTCATCCCGCAAGAGAGTGGTGGTGAGTTACCTCCTTTAACCATTGCAGTCCATGCGGTGTTGATACATCCATAGTTAGGAAGGGAGTTCCTTTAAATAATCTTTAAATAATCCTGCCATTGAGTTCAGTATTGTGTAACAGGGCCCCAAACCCCAGTCTTCTTGGCAATGCTATGCAGTCCGAGAAGACATTGCCCCGTTTCACAACAGTGCAGATTCTGGAATGCTCCCATGGAAGTGACGTGATTTTACCATCCCACAGATCGCAGGTCACAATGGGGAAGTGTGGGCGATTAACTGGGGCCTGTGTACATCAGTCAACTGAAATCCTGTCTGAGTCCAAAGCCACCAATATAATCAGCAGCCATTGGTTTTCTCGTTTGGGCCTAGCTGCTGCCTCAAGAACAGGCCAAGCAACCACAACACAGAGACCACAAACAGCAACACAGTCATTTGCTGGATGAATCATCTCTAAAAATGTTGTCCGGGTAAGGAGATTTTCTGAGGCCCACAGAGGACAAAGAGTTCATTGAACTTTAGTGAATTTTATTGTTTTCTTTTATACATCTTTTTTGGTCAGATTGCTCCCTTCCAATTGTGAAAGTATTGCAATGTTTTATTGAAGTAAAATTCTACACACACTGACTCTCAGTGGGACACTGATATACATACCAAACATACTGACTCTCACTAGGATACAGCGACATCAACTATCAATGGGGTGGTTGTTCCATACACACAATCTCACTAAAGTTAAGGTTCTTGGGACATTGACTACCTATGGGGCAGTGCTTCATATGCACAGTCTCACTGGGATGAAGGTGCCACAGACATTGACTATCACACAGGGTATGGGTTCTATAGACATTGTCTCTCATTGGGTTACTGGGATACAGGTCAATGGGATAGATGTTCTTCTGACACAGACACTAACTGGGGTACAGCTCTGTAAACACTGACTTTCACTGGGAGACAGGTTCCACTGACATGGGCTCTGATTGGTGTATGTGTTTCAGGGTATGTGAAGTCAGAGTTCCATGAGAATTGCTTCTCCTTGGGGTAAGGATTGCAAGAATATTAATTGTCAATAGGTTTCAGATTTAACTGACATTACTGTCACTATAGTAAGAATTCCAGGGTATAGTTTGACAGTGGTGTGGATTCCAGAACATTGACTGTCATTGGAGTATGAGTTTTATGTGCGCTGACTCTCACTAGGATCCAGTTTAAATACGTGCTGACTCTTGGTGGGAATTTGACTATTTGTTGGCCCTGGGTTCCATGGGAGCTGACATTCGTTGGGATCTGAATTCCAAAGGCATCAATACTGGTAAATAAGCTTCATTTACACGAGTTCAATGGACAGTGGTGATTCGCTTATTCTTGGTCAATCTTAATATACAACCTTAACCAGCGGGTACAAGCTAGATATGTGAACTTTGAGGGGGGTGTTGGGGCCCAACCAAATCCACTTCCTACTTTTCCAAACACATGCATCATCCAGCAAAATAAGCATGATCAGGACTGAGTAATTTTGTGTCCAATACCACTTCCCCATATCTCAGTACAAGATTACTAAGGTCAGTGTTAATTGTTTAGACACCTTTCTAAGAGATCAATTAATTCAGAATCACTTAGAGATTGAACCTGGGACCCTGGTCTGAATACTTCATATTTTCCACATCATTTACCCACCAAGCTATTCATTATCAATTCACCTTGTTTATCACATAGAATCATAGACATTCAGGAATGTAAAATGTAATTCAGCAATGAATTAATACAGGTATTTGAGATGTACACGGAAATGGGTTTATAAATCCAAATGGAAGTTGGAAAATCCTTTTCCATATTTGAACCAAATGACATGATTTACCACTCCAGTCTCAACCTTATGACTATCTGTTCCGAGTTAAATCACGCTGCCAAACATTTAGTTACCTGCCTGATGTTTAAGCTAAGGTTTCAGTCTGTGGAGATTGCTATCACTCATTTTATATTCTACTCCCTGAAAGGGCCCTTGCTGTTTCTCTAAGCTACTTATCAAGGCACGGGTAGGTAGGCGGAGGGATACGGGCAGTAGTGGCGCCAGTGGAAGTTTCTCATCAAAGTCTATTGGAGTATTTGTGTGATGTTTTGTCCTTGACCAGTTCTTGTGATCATGATACGGATGATGTGCACCTGCCTGATGCAGTGATGGATGAGAAGAGAGACTGTGATAAACTAGATTCACGTCCACTCATTCCTTTCCCAGATTCAGAGTTTCAGGTTTTGATGGCAGATCCACTCCCATCCCAATAATAACTTCCCAATTCACAAGGAGCACGGCATATTCTTGAAGATCAGTGGAAATCAAAAAAGAAAAAGCAGATGGATTACAACAGGGAGGAAATATCAGGCTCAGAGGGCTGAATGGCCTATTTCTGTTCCCTGTTTGTATCAGAAGGTGGGAATATTGGAGCAAGGAATTAAATATTGGGGAGACAGAATTGCAGAAGGAGAGAAAACTATAGTGGTATTCACCAGAGAGGGAATAATTCCCCAGAGGGAGGGAATGCTGATGAGAGAGAATATAGAAGGTAGAACAGTTTAAAAGGAAGTGAATGCTGTACTGTAGAGTGGGAATTCTATAAGGAGAATCTGGCAGTGGGTGGCAATAATGAATGGAGAGAGTCCCAGAGGAGTGAATGGTGGAAAGGGAAGTGGAGAGATGGAATACCAAATGGAGTGTGGATATGGCAAGAACATCTTTAACTGAATTTGCAGGTGAGAAGTAAACCCTCCACTCGTATCTGATAGGAGCAACTGTCCATGTGTGAATCTAAGTGAAACACCAGATTTTGGGAGAAAGGCTTTTTCAAGTAGAGCAAAAAAATCAGCCCTCTGTCCACCAAGAAATACAGACCTTGGGTGAATTTGACAGAACTGTTCATATTTACCATCAATACCCAAAAACAGCCAGAAAACCAACCTGCCGAGAGGACACCAGATCCACTTATCACTGAGGACCTTATTGTTGGTCACTTCATCATGAGAAATAACCCTGTGATGCAAATAAATAACAAACTGAGCAAAGTGAACAGCAGGAAAACATGTTAAATAATCGGTTCTCGCAGTGTGGAAGAGTGAAAATGAATCATCTGAATTGGATGCAGTTTGACCCATTGCCACGTCTGTGGGACAAATCAGTCACATAATCTGGATTCATCTCGATGCCCATTCAAAAATGAAATCACAGCTACTACATTTAGATTAATTTCACGTTCAGCCAGTTTTAAAAATTTATTTGTAATTATAAAAACTGTATTTTTCTCTACACACTTAAATTTCCCTCTGTGAGACCTTATTGCCACTTTCTGATGTGTCATTCAGAACATATTAGGGAACTCTTGATTCAGAAGGTTATGAACACTAGACTAACTCTGCCACGCAATACTGAGGGAGTGCTCTTTCAGGTGAGCTGTTAAACCCAGTTTTCCATTGCTCAGGTAGAGTTAAGAGATCCCATAGTAAATCCTGTAGAAAAAAAGGAATTATCCCCCTGTTCTCATTGACATTTATTAAGCAACATCAATTATCTGGCCATTTATTACATTGCTAATTGTGACTTTGCTATGTGCAAATTGGCTGCTGTGTTTTGTACAACTGAGAAATACATATCAAAAGAACTTCATTCGCCATCAAGCACTTTGGGGTGTCCTGAGGTTGTAAAAGATGTTTAAGAAAGCAGTCTTTTTTCCTCTTTATAGCCAGTTGCTGGCAGATGCCAGGCATGAATTATCCAGTTTTCTTTGTTGTTGTTGATTCCGTTAAGCTTTTTCCATCTGCTCAGCACTTCCTCTCCTCCCTCCTGCCCTCGGCATCAGGAACTCACCACATACAGAATCATGACCATGAACTGGCGCCACCACAGATTCTCCACCCGTTGTTCTTTGATCCAGATTAGATTCTAATCAAGGGCTGTGGTGTAAATACAGTAAAAGCGTCAGCTCCAGAAATGTATTGTCACTCTTTATCAAACATAGTGTGCGTCCAGCCTTCACACACACGATCAAAGGCAGACATTCAGCCTTCCTCATACCAGGCATTACTAAGTTGCCAATACCACCTTAGTCTTCCTGCATTGCCGTAAGATTTGCTTCTTTTCAATTCTGGAAATGACTGGCTTCCTGTATTTTGTTTTAAGATGTTGGGCACTGTTTTTGCTGCTGAAAGCCCTGGTTTCGATCAATCTAATTAATAAATATAATAGATTTTAAAACTGACTTGTGAAAAATTCTGTCCGAGTGCTTTAAACAACTGAGCTCCCCACAACCCTTGGTAAAGCCTACCATTAGGCCTCATTTAGCTATGCACCAATTTTTATTATTAATCTGTCTGTCATTTTGTTTGTTTTTTCTCATTGTGACTTATTTATTATCTCTGTATTTTTTTCACTTTCTGCCTATATTTTCTCACTTTTTTTTAAAATATTATTCCTCTACGATGTTGCCATTTTTTCCAGCAACTCTGGTGTCTCTCTATCTTTATACTTTTCTCTTCTTTGTTTCTGCTAAATAGAAATAGGAGCAGGAAGTCATTCAGCCCTTCAAGCTGCTTTACCATTCATTATGATCATAGCTGATCATTCAACTCAATAGCCTGATTCCTCCCCACTTCCTGCCATATCCTTTGACATTTAATTTCTAGCTTTATCTAACCTTGAAAATCTTGGCCTAAACTGTTTGGTGGTTGACAATTCCACAGGTTCACCACTCCTCCTGTCAGTCCTAAAAGATTTACCCCATATCCTTAGACAATGACCCCTGGCTCAGATTTCCACTACCATTGGGAACATCCTTCCTGCATCTACTCTGTCTAATCCTGTTAGAATTTTACAGGTTTCTTTGAGATCCCCCCTCATTCTTTTGAACGCCAGTGAATATAATCCTAACTGACTAAATTGCTCCTCATATGCCAGTCCTGCTATCCCAAAAATCATTCTGGTAAAACTTCACTACCTCAATGGCAAGAGCATTCTTCCTCGGATTAGCATCAAAACTAGAATCAGAAGTAGGCCATTCAGCCCTTTGAGCCTGCTTCACCATTCATCTTGATCATCAAATTCTATATCCCTATTCCCCCCCGGCTTCTCGTCATATCCCTTTAGCCCCAAGAGATATATCCAATTTCTTCTTGAAATCAGACGTTTTGGCCTCAACTACATATTGTGGTCATTTATTCCACAGATTTACCACGTTCTGGGTGAAGAAATTTATCTTCACCTTAGTTCTAAAGAAGACAAAAACTGCACCACAACATTGAGGTGGAAAGAAAACTGGTTGGCAGACAGGAAACAAAGAGTAAGACTAAATGGGTCTTTTTTTTCAAATGGCAGTCAGTGACTAGCAGGTTTTCACAGCGATCAGTGCGAGGATCGCTGGCCTCACAAGACCCTGTATAATTGCTGCAAGACACCCCTACTCCTGTAGTCGGATCCACTCGCAATGAAGGCCTACATATCATTTTCCTTCTTTACCGTCTGCTGCACCTGCATACTTACTTTCAGTGTCTGATGTACGAGTCATCGAGGTCTCATTGCACATTCCCCTTATGTTATAAGATAATAATCTGCCTTCCTGTTTATGCTATCAAAGGGGATAACCTCACATTTATCCACATTATAATGCATCTGTCATTCACTCAGCGTGTCCAAATTTTGATTTATTATTGTCACGTATATTAGCATACGGTGAAAAGTATTATTTTTTGCGTGCTACACAAAGCATACCATTCATAGAGAAGGTGCAGAATGTAGTGTTGACAGTAACAGCAAGGGTGTAGAGAAAGACCAACTTAATGCGAGGTAGGTCCATTCAAAAGTCTGACTGCAGCAGGGAAGAAGCTTTTTCCTGACAGAAGAAGGTGGAAGAGAACGTCGGAGGTGCTTGAAGCATTTCTGCAACCTCCTCGTAGCTCACCCTTCTACCCAGCTGTGTCATCTGCAAATTTGGAGACATTACATTTCTGTCATCTAATTCAATAACATAGCTTGTGAATAGCTGGGATCCTAACACTGATCGCTGTGAAAACCTGCTAGTCACTGACTGCCATTTGGTAAAAAAGACCCATTTAGTCTTACTCTTTGTTTCCTGTCTGCCAACCAGTTTTCTTTCACCTCAATACACAATGCCAATCCCATGTGCTTCAGTTTTACACTCTAATCTTTTATGCGGGACTTTGACAAAAGCCTTCTAAAAGTCCAAATAAATTAGGTACCCAGCTCCCTCCATCAACTCCACTAGTTATAACCTGAAAGTGTTCCAACAGATTTGTTATGCATGGATTCCCCTTTCATAAATGCATGTCCAATTCTACCATTGTTTTCCAAGTGCTCTGCTATAAAATCTTTGATACTGGACTCTAGAACTTCCGCTCCATCAACATCAGGCTGATTAGCCTATAATTCCCATTTCTCTCTATCTCCCATTCTTAGTAGTGGGGTCACATTAGCTATCCTCCAATCTGTAAGAACTGTTCCAAAGTCTAGAGAATCTGGGAAGATGATCACTATACATCCATTATTTCCAAGGCCACTTCCTTAGGTATTCTGGGATGTAGATTATAGGCCCTGGGGATTTATTAGCCTTCAATCCCATCAATTTCTCCAGAAGCATTTCTCTACTACTATCAAGGGAAGACAATGACCTGCTGGTATTCTCACTTGACTATTAAGCCAGAAACTCAGTTAACATTCAGGGGTCACGGGTTTGAATCCCACCACAGCAGATGGTGGAATTTAAATTCAGTTAAAAATTTGCTGATGACCATGACACCATGATCAATTGTCAGAAAATCCCATCTAGTTCACTAATGTCCTTCGGGAAAGGAAATCTGTTGTCTTTACCTAGTCTGGTCTATGTGATCCAGAGTCACAGCAATGCAGTTGATTCTCACTACCCTTAGGCAATCAGGAATGGGCAATAAATGTTGATGTGGAGATGCTGGCATTGGACTGAAGTAAGAAGTCTCACAACAACCATACGGAAGAAGTCTCACAACACCAAGTTAAAGTCCAACAAGTTTATTTGGTAGTAAGCACCACTAGCTTTTCCTTCGGCAGGTGAGTGGAGAGTTCTGATCACAAACAGGACACAAAAGGCACACACACAGTTTACAGAATACCGATTAGCTATAAAGACTTGCATTCTAATCTGCTATTCAAGTGTTAAAGGTGCAGACAGTATGAATGGAGATAGCATTAAGTATAGGTTAAAGAGATGTGTATTGTCTCCAGACAGGACAGTAATGAGATGTCACAAGTTCAGCAAGTCATGGGGGTCATGGATAGTGTGACATGAATCCAGGATCCCGGTTGAAGCCGTCCTTGTGTGTGCGGAACTTTGCTATCAGTTTCTGCTCAACAACTCTGTGCTGTTGTATGTCGTGAAGGCTGCCTTGGAAAACATTTATCCAAAGATCAGAGGCTGAATGCCCCTTCTGCTGAAGTGTTCGCCAACAGGAAGGGAACAGAAGAGAACAGTCTTGCCTGATGATTGTCATCAAGCGGTGTTCATTCATCCATTGTCATAGTATCTGCATCTTCTTTGGGTAAACATTCTCCAAGGTGGCCTTCACAACATAGGACAGTACAGAGTCACTAAGCAGAAACTGATAGCCAAGTTCCACACACGAGGACGGCCTGAAACAGGATCTTGGGTTCATGTCACACTATCTGTAACCCCCATGACTTACAACATCTCATTTACTGTCTTGTCTGGAGACAATACACATCTCTTTAACCTATGCTTAATGCTATCTCCACCTTTAAGGCTTGAATTGCACATTAACTGTAAAGATTCGCATTCTAATCAGTATTCTGTAAACTGTGTGTGCCTTTATATGCCTTGTTTCTGATCCGAACTCCCCATTCATCTGACAAAGGAACAGCATTCCGAAAACTATTGGTGTTTACTACCAAATAAACCCTATTGGAGTTTAACCTGGTGTTGTGAGACTTCTCACAATAAATATTGGCTAACCAGCAATACCCATGTCCTACAAATGAATAAAAAAAAACTGATTTCCTTCCATTTCTCTCACTAAATTCTGTATTCTCCAACATTTCCTGTACACAGAAGACAGAACCAAAGTATGTAGTTAGTTGGTTGGTCAATTTTTTGTTCCCCATTACTGACTATAAGGATTGACACTTCACCAATCTGGACATCTTTCATCTTCTTCTGTCAGGCAAAAGATACAAAAGTCTGAGGACACGTACAAACTGACTCAAAAACAGTTTCTTCCTTCGTGCCATCAGACTTATGAATGGATCTATCTCACATTAAGTTGATCTTTCTCTACATGACTGTAACACTGCATTCTGCACTCTATGACCTTTCTTTCCCTACGTACAGCATGGTTTATGTGTACAGTGCACAAAATACTTTTCACTGTATAACTAATTCATGTGACAATAATAAATCTTTTTCTCTTCATTTATCTATAGAAATTTTTACAGTCAATTTTTATGTTCCCTGCAAGCTTACTCCCATTCTCTATTTTCCCCTTCTTAATCAATCAATCTCTTGGTTTCCCTTTGTTGAATTCTAAACTGCTCCTAACTCTCTTTGTTGTTTATTCTAGCCAATTTGTAAGCCTCTTTCTTGGGTCACCTATGCCCTCTTTTTATTCCCTCTTGTTTCTCCAACTCTAATTATTTTGTCTTCTGTGGTTCTCTATTTTTACTTTGTCTCAGTAGAATAGGTCCCTTGATATGGATGATGTCTGCACTGAATAGTGACACTGATTGAATCTCTGCAGGTAGCTCCAGGTTCCAGAACTATGGAGTTCTGTTGCAGGAGGATAACCTAGACTAAAGTTGCCAGCTTTAGTTGAATATGTTCTTAGGAATTTTCAACATATTGGGTAGGATTTTCTGGCCGCATTCACCCCAAAATTAGAAAATCCCACCTGAGGTTAACAGACTTTTGCATGGTCTGATTCTCATGGCAGGTGGGATGGGACAATTCCAATGATGATCTCCTGTCTCTAACTGCATCACCTTCTGTCGAGACACCTGATATGTCCACCTTTGCAATTCACTAACTTACAACTCAGCTGGAATGTGCACTGATTGAATGATAGTTAAGGATTATCCAAAATGTTCTGATTCCCATCTCCAGAATTAAATCCGGGTTGTTTACGGTAATGCCCTGGATATTCAGCAATGTTTCACAGAGACTCCACAATGAGTTAAAAAGAGTAAAGAACTGGAGATACAGAACTTGAAACAGTGTTTCATATCATCACTGTGCCAGACTTTGAGGATCTTTGATTCTGTTCTGACACTTTACTCTCCAAGCCACAATTCTGCAGAGCTGTCAACTTGGAATAAGTTGCAGGTGTGAGAATGTTGATGTTGAGTCAGCTGCATGCTCTCACCATAAACAAAACCACACCTTAACACAGAATGTCAGTATGCATTTCAAGACACTCCAACATAAAACAGAACAAACAATTCTTTATAGACTAACACAAACACTATGTACAATGGAGTGTAACACATACCAAAATTACATCAACTAGTAAAATTAAAGCAATAGGCTGCAGCTGCTGAAAATCTGAAATAAAAACAGAAGGTCCTGGGAAAAAGCTCAGCAGGATTGGCAGCATCTGTGGAGAGAGAAACAGTGTTAACATTCAAGTCTATGTGCATTTATATTATATTACAACCTTCTTGATTAGAGTTATGATGACTTTCTATATAGGTACTATACATTATTGGCAATAACATGAATAAGGATATTATCAACATACAAAATAAAGGATGATATGGAATAACAAAATAATATGAACTAGTGTTAGCGTACAGACCAGAAACGCTAAAGTGTTATGAACTCCAACTATACCCCAACAGTTTTTCTATTTTGACATTAGTGTAAGGGTTAGATGTTTCACTCTATGTCTGGTTTTAATTATACACTAAGGTTTTATCAAAACAAACTTTATTTAACAATTCAGTTTGACTATAATGAATGAATTAGCTTAATTTTTACTAATTGAAATATAATTCCTAACTGATAACCTACCTCTATTAGTTGCAGTTCAAGCAATATTCCTCTGATGGACTTAACTCCTCTTCAAAATCAGTTAGCAACACACTGGTTTACACGCTCATACTTTGCCAGTCCTTGAACCTCAAGACATCTCTAGGGAGAGATAGAGGGAAATCTATTTCTCCTAGCAAGTCCCAAACAGCAACCTCCACAGGGATGGAAAGGACATCTCTTGCTTCTTTCAAAGCCCAGCAATAACTGCTTGCTTTTCTCTGCAAATTTAGCTCCTCCCTTTAAAACACATGATTTTGTCAATCAACCTAATCAAAACCCCACTCAGAAACCCCAGGGGGGAAAAAAAAACAAAAATACATTAACTCAGATTAAAACAAACATATGCCTAGCTAAAATCAATCAGCCTGCATTCTCAACATATGAGCTGCCTGGTGCCCAGACAAATTGGCACCATGTAAATCAGAGCTGAATTTTAAACATATCCCTTACAAGAACAATTATATAAATGCATTTTTTAAAGACATAGTATCATAACACTATACATTATATAGAACATCACTACATAATTACATGTTTTTGCATTATATGTAGCAAATACTGTAGAAGAAATGTTATATGTGATGTGGAATAATTCAGAATATCATATAATTGTAGTATTAAATAGTCTGGAGAGTAATGTAGCGTCATAGTGGAGATGATAGGAGGTAATAACAATAAAAATGCTTTGTTGTGCATGGATATAACATGATATCCTCAATTCATTATAAAAAATATCCATGTTAAATCTGTAGATTCATTATGGCATACATTATATAGCACATTATATAGCACAGTTTACAGTAGAACATGCAGATACTGGAAAACTAAAATTAAAATAGAATACGCCACAAATGCAGACACAGAGCAGTCAGAATGAGAGAGAGAAAAGTCAAGTTCGTGTATTTTTAAAAACATATTTTGGAATTACATCTGAGCTGTTCCTTCAAGTCACTTATAAATCAAGGGACAGGTCATAGGGAAAAACTAAATGAAATATAATACTGTGTAACAATTCACTTGAAAATCATTATCAGTTCATAATTGAGTGAGTTAGTCAGCTTCCAGTCACAAAGCACACTTGTTCATTCTGAAGCTGGCTAATATGGAAATCATGCAGTAGTGTAGGAAAATATACTTTGGTTAGAATCATTAGAACGTATGGCATAAATAGCCATTCACCTCTGTGCCATCTCCATGGAAAGCTATCCAATTAGTCCCATGTCCCCATGATTTTCTTTCTGTTTCAAATATTTATCCAATTCTGGCCAATTATGAGAATGAGGCTTTGCTCCCTGACATCATCCTGAACAGTCAAACTCAAAATTTGATGTTGTTTTGTCCCCTTGATTTAAGACAATCTATCCATCATAATCAATCCCTTGCATCATCTTAAAAGTCTCAGTTCAAGTCCTATGTATTCATGGAATTACGAGCCTGATTTATAATCTATGTCAGAATTCATCTCCTTAAGACATTCCAATTAAACTGCACCACACCCCCTCATGGGGTCTAATCAGAACCCTTCCCAACTGTAACATAATTTCCAAATTTTGATATTATTCCTTCTTCCCTAATGCAGTGTCACTGAGACTAAGTTTAGCAACTCCAACTGAGATGAACCAATCCAGTACACAAATGGAAATTGGGAACATTTAGTCCACATGATTTAATCTTGGCACGTGTTCCATTTCCACATCTAGTAACTGGGGAGTAACAGCACCGCGCGCCGCACCCCCCTTTACCTTTGAGACAATGACTGCTCTTTTCAATTGCTCAATCAGACAAGGGTTTGGATTCTCGGGTGACCTCAGTGGAAGCTGGCTAGACTACACTTGAATCTATTTACCTGATTGCTGGGATATATTTTGATTAATTGTCCACAGATGTTAGGACTCCACATCTGGAACTGATCCATTCCATCAAGTAATTAGTAAAAGTGACCAATAATCATCAATTTCCAAATCTCAATGATAATAACCATCAGGTGTATGTCTCTGACACTCAGCCCTGATCCTGATGCATTGACCAATACGAGGGCTTGTTTTTATAATTAGTCATTCATAGTGAACCAGGTTAAAGATGTCTCTCTTATCCAAGACTTATGTAGCACAAGTTGCATCTTGTATGGGACAGGATCCATTTCCACGTTCCCTCTCTTCAGCACAGTGGAAGCAGGAACTCTCTCGGGGATCACAATGTCTGAGGAAGGAGAGTGTGGCATTGAGAAAACTTGTTTTAGTCACATTTTTGCAATCACCCAAAGATAAAATATCCATATACAGCAAATACAATTTGAATTAGTGAAGACCTTTTAACCCAGCCAACTGCGGCAGATTCCCAGTGGGGCTGCACAGTGGCACTGTTGCCTCGTGGTGCCAGAGACCAAGTTCAATTCTGGCCTTGGGTAACTGTGTGGAGTTTACATGTTGTCCCTATGTCTGCATGGGTTTCCTCCAGTTTCCTCACATAGTCCAAAGATGTGCAGGTTAGATGGATTGGCCACTGAAAAAGACATTTTCATTGGGAGGTGTTTGGGAAATGGTGGTGGGGGGAGGGAGCTAAAAAGATTTCCCCACTTTGTTCAGAAGCATTCAATCCACCCACACTGTTCAAATCTTGAGATGGGTAAACACAGCACATAAAGAGAAATGAGTGTCACTCCATACCTCTCTGTGACTCACAGAACTGGCTCCTTACACACACACACACACACCAGGATAGCCCAGATTGAAAGGAGCCTTGGAGCCTGCTGGTAAATGTTAATGGATTATATATCTGACATCCATTGTCAGTTTGCGTTTACATTCCAAACAAATCCTGTCACAGGAATAAAGGAGCCGGATTTAGCAATGTAAACTCATGGTCCTCCGGAATCCCAACTAAAAATAGCATTAAGAAATGGAAGGTATCTCAAACTTGCCTTGAGATACACAAGCCCTTAGCTGGTCGAGATTGATAGCGCAATAGAGTTTTGCCTCCTGACGGATCTGGAGCAGCAATAGTGTTAATAGGGCTTGAACTAGGTGTGAAAGATACCCATGCTGAGTGTAATTACTACATGTGGGGTTATGATTTTCTATAGCACCTTGTCATGACCTCAGGGCACATATTACAGCCAATTAAATACTTTTGAAAAGCAATCCTGGTTGTAAAGTTGGGATATTTGATCTTTTTCCACACAAGTAAACTCCCACAAACAATAATTTGATCATTAAAGCAAAAAGTGCTGCAGATGTTGGAAACCTGGAATAAAAACAGAAAATATTCTGCATTTAGGTCAAAATGTGGATACTACTCAGGGAGGGTAAAGATTGACCAGAATATCAGAGTGAACTTTGTTAGATAATCTGCAGGAATTTGTACCTCAATTTAACAGGGTAGATGGTCTCAGATTAACAACTGCCTCCAGTAATGCCACGATCCTCAGTATGGCAATCAGATGCCAGTCTAGATCATGTGCTTAAATCAAACCAATGTCTGAACTCTGCAGGATTCACAGTGTCTACACCGACCACCAAGCACCTATCTATTCTCATCCCATTTTCCAGCACTTATCCTGCAGTCCTGAATGCTATGATGTTGTGAGTGCACATCTAAATGCTTCTTAAATGTTGTGAGGGTCCTCACCCCTTTCGCTCTTTCAGGCAGCAAGTTCCAGATTCCCACCATCTCAGGATGAAAATGTTTCTCCTTAAATCCTCTCAAAATCTTCTGTCCCTTCCATTCAATTTGTGACCCCTGGTTATTGAACTCCCCCCCCCCCCCCACCCTATACTAAGGGGAAAAGTTTCTTTCTATCCACCTTATCTATGTCCCTTATAATTTTGTGCACCACGATCATGTTCCCCCTCAGTCTTCTCTGTTGCAAGAAAAAACGACCCCAGCTTTATCAGCCTTTTCATAGCTGAAACTCCAATCCAGGCAACACCCAGGAATCTTTGGACATGCACTCCAAGGTCTTTTTGGCCCTCTACTTGCCAACATCCTATCGTTCACTGTGAATCCTCTTGTCTTGTTAGTCCAAAGTACATCAGCTCACATTTTTGAAGGTTAAATTCTATTTGCCACTGTTCTGACCAGCCCATCTATATCATCCTGTAAGGCTTTCCTCCTCATCATTTACCACACCATCAATTCGTTTGGCACCTGTGAACACACTGATCATATCTCCTACATTCCCATCTAGATCATTAAGGTGCCAATGAATAAATACATGCTGTCAGAGTTTTCATTAATTGACCTAAATTCCAACATTTCTTGGTTGATTTTACACTGTGACAGGAGTGATATACCCACACTTAATGCCAGATAATCAGATTCAAAAGCCTCACCAGGTTAAAGTCCAACAGGTACAACTTCTTACTGTGCCTACCCCACTCCAACGCTGGCATCCCCACATCATAGATAATCAGATGTCAGCTCCAAGATTCATCTCAATAATCTGAGTCTAAACTAATGTGGAGTTACCTTTTAGTTAACAACATAATGTACTTTCCATATCTCATTTCACCTTAAACATTTAATGTGCACCAGACTGAGGTTTATTCAATGCATGGGTACCAATAATGGATCTACATCACTGACATGGCATTATAGCAGCCTGTCAGTGGAGGGATGTGTTGTTACAATTCTACAGGGCATTGGTGAGGCCATGCCTAGCATATTGTGTGCCATTTTGGTCTCCTGTTTTGAAGAGGAATACTCTTGCTCTTGAGGGAATGCAGTGAAGGTTTATCAGGCTGATTCTAGGGTTGGTGGAACTAATGTATGAGGAGAGATTGACTTAGATAGGATCGTTTTCAATGGAGTTCAGTTGAATGTGGGGAAAGCTCATAGAGACTAGGCAAAGAGGATATTCCCGATGGTGGGGGAGTCCAGAACCAAGGGTCACAGTCTTCAAGGATTCAGGGTAAACCATTTAGGATGGAGGTGAAGAGACATTTCTTCACCCAAAAAGTGGTGAGCCTGTGGAACTCATTACCACAGGAAGGACTTGATGCCAAAACATTGAATGTATTCAAGAGGTGGCTGGATATTGCACTCGGGACAAATGGGATCAAAGGTTATGGGGCAAAAGCAACTATTGAGTTGGATGATCAACCATGATTGCAATGAATGGCAGAGCAGGCTCGAAGGGCCAAATGGCCTCCTCCTGTTTTCATCTTCTACATTTCTATGGAAGGTCAGTTTTGGGTATGGGCTTCAACCTAGAAACTCCTAAGAAGTGAAGGAGCCGCCAACTCTGGCCATCTGTATCACCTTTCTATTTCAGATCTCGTGGTCAGTTCTCTGTCAGAGTGTGTCACTAAAATGGAATATTTTGTCATGGCTTTGTTCCTCATGGAAGGATAAACTCAAAGTATTCATTCAGCACTTTTACTGATCCCATCATGTACACATCAGCAGGCTGTGCTAAACTGCAATTGCCAAATAACAATATTTTAGCTCTCGCTAACATTACTAGAATGGTTTATCTGGTCAGCATCTGCTATTGGTGGGAGTTCATGTCCAAAAATTGATTGTTACATTTCCAACATTACAACAGTGGCTGCCATTCAGAAATACTTTGGAATGCCCTGAAGTAATGAGAGGTGCTATATAAATAACATTACACTTTAAAGATACAGTTGCAAACTGCTTTCTCACCAGCCTTTGTTACAATGATGTAGAATTTCATAGGGGGTCAGTGTGAGGTGCTCAGTTTCATAGACCCATGAATGATGGTTGTTCTGTAATGACCTAGAGTCTTCTTGTTTGTCAGATGTAATTAATTACAGAACCAGAATTCAAGACCAAATAGCAGAGATCAGAGGATACGCAAATTGCTGACTTGAAAATGTAGTGATGATTGTAATCAGCATCATTAATTGCAGAGTAATGTCACTGAACTAATCATCCAAAGGCTTTTATGTTCTGGGGATGTGGTTCAATTCCCACATTCAGTTAATAAACCTGGAATTGAAAGCTAGCCTTAGCAATGGTGACCATGAAGCTATAATTAATTGTTGTAAACCATCTTGTTCACTTAGAGGAAGAAACCTACCACCTTTATTTGGTTTGGCCTACCTGGAGGTGGGATGATAAAGTGGCATAGTGGTTAGCATTGCTGCCTCATAGCATCAAGGACCTGGGTTCAATTCCAGTCTCAGATCATTGTTTGTGTGGAATTTGCACGGTCTGCTTGTGTGGGTTTCCTCTGGGTTCTCCGGTTTCCTCCCACAGTCCAAAGATGTGTGGGTTAGATTGATTAGCCATGCTAAATTGCCCCTAATGTCAGAGGGATTAGCAGGCCAAATATGTGATCTTATGGGAATAGAGCCTGGGTGGGATTGTGCTGGTGCAGAGTCAATGGGCTGAATGGCCTCCTTCTATACAGTAGGGATTCTATAATTCTATGATTTTATGTGACTCCAGACCCACAACACTCTGGCTGACTTTTAAATGGTCTCTGAAATGGTCTAGCAAACGACTCAGTTCAAGAGTGATTAAGGATGGTCAATAAATGCTGGCCTAAATGGGCAATAAACGCTGGCAATAGATGCTTGTCGGCCATGCCCACGTAACAGGAAAGAATGAAAAAAAGGGTATAAGGAAAGAATTTTGGATTGAAATTTGAGGTCCAAGTTCATTCATTATTTTAGAATGTTAACCTACACGAATATGTAACTGTGGCTCTCCACACTTTACAATCCTTCCCCCATCTTCATCCCTTCAGCTAGTTTTCTGTCGGCTGTATGTGGAGGAGGGGAGATGCTGGCCAGTGCCAGTTAGGCTCACTGCCTCTGGACGGAGTTTTACCAACTCCTGCCATGTTTGCTCGCTGCGCTCTTTCATCTCTACCTGTGGCCGATTCCTAACGTCGCGCTAACTTCATCTAGCAAGGTATGAAATCTAATCCCCAATCTGAGGGTGACCAGGGATGGGTAATAAATGCTGCTTTGCCAGTGACATTCACCATCCCCGGAGTGAATTCTTTAAACTTCAGCACAGATAATGGACTGAAACCGAATTCACTCCTAGTCGGTACATTGAAGATACTATTTTTAAACTTTAAACCAAAATGGATTGAATGCTCAATGTAAATTTTGGGAACGTAGATTTTGAAGCACTTTGATCAAGTTTGCCCAGTTTGAATGGTATTTTCTAAAATGTATCTTAATGTTTCTTCCTTAATCTTAACCCTTTCTACTTTGCTCTCTGCAACTATGATTTAGAATGGAGCTCGGCAAAGGGTTAATCTTTCATTGCTACAACGGGTATTGCTGACAGACGTGAGGGCGGGGATTGCTGAGGTCTTGGACAGACTCGTCCCATGAAGCTTTCACTCTTAATAAATGTAGCTTTAAATTGCTGGAACTACAGATGAAACATGCAGTCTTGCAGCGCTCTGCGAATATCAGGCACTGGGTCCATCTAATAATGTTTATGATCTGTTTTGAAAATGTTTCAGAACAGCTTGATTGTAGCCAGCGGGTTTTCATCTCAGGTGATTTAACACTGTATGGCACAATCAAAAATGAAACCCACATTTCTCTCTCTCCCAGTTGTTCGGACGGATTTCTGCTACATCTTAGCCAGTCACTCGCCGTGTCTGTGAGGTTTCATCATCGACAGATGGCCCGACCTTTACCTGCGGGCAATTCTGATCCTGATCTACTCCCCCTCCGTTAAAATATGTAAAACCATCAAAGACTGACTGCGTGCCTTGCAGAGAAGGCTGCTTGGCTCGATTCAACTCCTGACTGTAAACTTTACCTGTATCGAAATCAAAGTAGAGCGACAGATTCCTGTCTGCGATTTGAACTAACGATTGCTTGATGTGTCCCCCCCCCCCCTCCATCTTGACTTTGTGAATATTCTAAGTGAAGATTTGGTATGTTTAAAATAAAAGGGTGCTTTAAAAAGAGAGAGAACTGGAACCGCAATCACTGTGTTTGAATTTTAATGTTTGTAATTTTAGTAGCTGTCATGGTCTTGGGATTAAATCATAAAGAATTGGATCAGGGGTGGTTGCCTGTTCTTGCAGCAACTGCCCTCGTTAAAACAGTGGAGAAAATAATTTAATATAAACCTACTGACTGCCCAAAAGGGGAGGGGACCATCCGCCCCTCCAACATTATACTTCAATTAAATTAACCATGTCTGATCCTTATCTCAATTCCGTTGATCTGTTTTGATTCCATCCTTCAATGTCTTTACCAACTGAGACATTAGTCCTTTTTTTAATTGCCCCTCCTCCCGCCCCAACCCAACCACAATTTGTTTGATTTGATTTGATTTATTAGTATTAGTATACAGTGAAAAGTATTATTTCCTGCGCGCTATGTAGGCAAAACATACCGTTCATAGAGATGGAAACGAGAGAGAGTACAGAATGTAGTGTAACAGTTATAGCTAAGGTTGTAGAGAAAGATCAACTTAATGCAAAGTAGAGTCCATTCAAAAGTCTGACAGCAACAAGGAAGAAGCTGTTCTTGAATCGATTGGTATGTGACCTCAGACTTTTGTATCTTTTTTTCCCGAAGGAAGAAGGTGGAAGAGAGAATGTCCGGGATGCATGGGGTCCTTAATGATGCTGGCTCTTTTGCCCAGACAGTGGGAAGTTAGACAGAGTCAATGGATGGGAGGCTGGTTTGTGTGGAGTTGCAGATTTCCTTTCTGTAAAGTGTCTCCTGACCATTGCTCCCAGGCTGGTTCTGCTCTTGGGGTTAATCTCAGTGACCTGCTTTCCATATTGCTTGTTTTATAACATGTCGCTATCAGAAATGCTCCGAGAATTCGTTTCCCAGATGTTCAGTGAAAGAGGGGTAATATTTTGAAAGCTGAAAAAAATATCTGGAGCACAAAGGAGTCAAACTGCCTATAAATCAACCTTCCCTTCAGACTTGGCCCCGGTTAGTTGGAATTCAGACAATCGAATCTTATTATGGACAGGATTCAGGATTGTGAAAGAACAGTGTAGGGTAACAAAGCTGACGACTGGACACAAGCACGGCAATATTTAAGAGTTTAAATGAGTTTTTAAAAAGGTTTACAATCAGCAGCTGAAACAATGTGTTAATTTAGTGCATCAAGTAATAAAAGCAAATAATTACTGCGGATGCTGGAATCTGAAAAGAGAAAACGCTGGAAAATCTCAGCGGGTCTGGCAGTATCTGGAAGGAGAGAAAAGAGCTGATGTTTCGAGTCCAGATGATCCTTTGTCAAAGCTCTTTTCTCTCCAGATCTGCTGAGATTTTCCAGCATTCTATCTTTGGGTTTCTATGCATCAGGTGTTAGTGCCGAATGAATATCTTCCCTACCTGTGTTGTAGGGGAGTTAAGAATTTAACAATACGAACTGAAGTTTCCTCTCAGTGATCCAGCTGGGAATGGCATCACCGGCGTTAACTTATTTTGATTTGAGCAAATGCAACATAATGGTACCCAGATTCTTGAGCAAGGCGTGACCACTTGGTGCTGACTCAGAGAACAGCCCCTGTTTAAGACTCTGACATGAGAGGTGTCTTCATACTGCCCGCTCGGTGCTGATCTTAAACCACTTGGCAACAACGTTGAGAGTTTCGGGTTGAATCCAGGAGCCAAGTTACAGTTCGAGAGAAACGATGCGAGGACCAAGTCTCTGAGAACAGCTCACCATCAACCTGGAGTGTTAATGATAGAGATTGGCGGCGAGATTTAACTGACCCGCAGAGATACTGAAATGTTAGCAGTGTGTGTGGGACACTGTGACCCGTGCCCTCAACAGATTGAAATGTTAATTGTTGCGGCAGTAACCAGGTTTGCAGAAGTTTAATCACAAACCTCCCCTGTCAATACTGAGATGATTCGTTTAACCAGTGAACAAAACAAAGCGTTCAAAACCTTGTGTAAAAATTCTCCCATTTGTATTTTTATTCCCGGTGGGATTATCCTGTGCGTTCGCGATCAGAAGAGGATTTCAGGAAAGAAAGTACATCCACTTTTCGGAACTCACACCCAGAATTTTTAATACCCAATGAATTACTTCTAAAATACCGTCGTATTATTGGGAGATTGCAAGCCAGAAAGGCACAGCAGGATCCCACAAGCTGAAATGAAATCATTGATAACCGCATGCTGCTGAATGAGGGATAGGATTTGCTTTCACAAAAGATCATCTGGACTCGAGACGTCAGCTTTTTTCTCCCCTTACAGATGCTGCCAGACCTGCTGAGATTTTCCAGCATTTTCTCTTTTGGTTTCAGATTCCAGCATTTGCAGGAATTTGCATTTATTTTGTATAGGCATTGCCGCCCCCTCCCCCCCCCGCCCCCGGCCCCGGGCTAAATTCCCGATAAGTTTAACGCGAGGCTAATCCATGCAATTGTGATTGTAAACACAATAACATTTTCACCCTCAGCATTTCAGCATTTTATTTGTCACAGATAGACTTACATTAACACCGCAGTGGAATTACTGTGCAGTTCCCCTGGTCGCCATACTCCGTCGCCTGTTTGGGTATAGTGAGGGAGAATTTAACACGGCCAATGTACCTAACCAACATGTCTTTCGTACTGGGGGAGGAAACCGGAGTACCCGGAAGAAACCCACGCAGACACGGGGAGAATGTGCAGACTCCACACAGACAGTGAACCGGAACCAGGAATCGAACCCGGGTCCCATAAGTTGCAGTGGAGCCTACAGTGTTCCAGTGTTGTGCAGAATGTTTAAAAATACCTGGTTTGGGTAGCAGTGAGCGTTCGTTGTAACGCAAAATCGGCTTCTGAAAGCTTTAAAAAGGGAGATATTGTAGGTTTATTTGAAGTGCTTTCATTTCTGATTGGACAATAATCTACCAAAGTAGATTTGTAAACACAGGATCAACTTCAGTGAGTTTGCAAAATGAAGCTGGTCTCCGGATAGAGAAGCAAGGGTTAGACCCCCTGTCACAATCACTGCCGTGAAACCAGAAAAGGATTATAACAAATAACATCTCATTATAGGAAAAATTTACAAATTGATTAAACGTCTCATTTAGTTGTGAATTTCGATATGCGTCTCAGTTATGAGCTGAATTGTCACTGACACAATTCCAGGCACCATTTAGTTTCTACACTAAACGATATTTTCACATCCAGAATTGAAGAGGGAAAATTTGGGTGAGCAGGAAAATGAATACATTACATTGCGTTGAAAACCCCGATGTGGTTCTGATCAAATTAAGTTCCCAATGCAGTCGCTGCTGCTAATGCAAATAAATAATCCCTGGTCTGATAACTTTTTTTAACCAAGATACCGCCTCACGAAAAATGCAGGCCAAAAAAAAGTCAACCCAACAATTGTGCTTTTTCCACTGAGATTTCTCAACCTCCCCCTCCCCCGCCTTGCTAAAAATAATCAGCCCCCGCCCATCTTAAAGTGAGTAAGTGAAGGTGAGTGGATCAAATCAGAAAGAGTTCGAATAAACTGAACACAAATTACACTGAAATGTCTTCACATTCACTTTCCTCGGGACATCCAGTCAAGGGAATGACTTGTAATAAGGCGAAAACATCCTGAAACGGGACAAATATGTCTTAAGGTTGGCAGGTTAGTGCTGGAATCAATTCTTTTCCACAACCATGTCTCATTCCCTCCCAGCTTCTAGGTGTTTCGCCTATTTTGAGGTTTGCTGTAAGTGGCTGCCCACTCTCTCGCGAAAGGAAAGGTTTGAAATGAACATTGGCGACTCAACTGTGGAGAATAACGGTTTGACAGCTGATCAGATATCCTTACTACTGGCCTGGACTTTTAATCCTTCACTTCCAGTGGCTGAACGCCAAGGGTTTCAAAGATTGCCAAGTCAATACTGTATCTAAATCAAATTCTCATTCACAACCAACTCATTTCTTCCATGTTGCCAACTTCCCCCACTCTCCCCTCCGAAAAAAGCTTTAGATATTTCTAATCAAATTAATTTTGTTTTAAATCAGCCAGAGGCTTTATGAGCCAGTTCCAAGGAAGTCTCTAACCACAAGCTCCTTACAGCGCCCTCTCAATTCACTGAAGGTTCGGGTATTTGCTGAATTAGAGGCTTTGTGTTAGGGATACCTGCGAGCGGGGGACACAGAAGGTTCACAGGTTGCGTGAGAGCCTGGTTTTGGTTCAAATCTTATTCATCAGAAGTCAAAGACAGAGAGGAAACATCAGGAGTTGGATCCCCTCGCCGTCTCTTGTTATCACGGCGCTACATTTTATAGCCCTTTAACTCTTCATCCGCCTGAATCACCTCTATCAATATTATTATGCGATATATGTTATTCTGATTGAATGTCGGATGAAGCTAATTTTATTTCTAAAGTTCTTGATTACTCGGCGAGAAGATAATCATCTCTGCCTGTCCTCATAACAACCTCAACTCGACTCCATTCACACCCAACAAGCCCATACCGCGAGCAATACAAAGATAGAGTCATCAATGAAAACAAAACCAGCTCAGAATGGAAAATGCTTCGTCTGACTGCCCTGAATCATTTTTTATCAGCTTCCCTAACCCCCGGCGCTTTCATTTCGCTGTATCAGTGGGTGAAACATATTTGAAAGTTATCTTATTATCTACAGAAATTGAGACAAAATAAATCTTAATCACGGATTTCAGCCTGTTACGAACGAGTAGGCGCTGCCTCACATCTGGTTGGATGTAAATGATTGAGTGTTTCACCAGTTCAGTGGTGCGGAATTGTTGCTCTAACATTGGGAACGGGCCGCGCGATTCTCCGTGTAGAAGTTACAGAAGGTCTGGGATTTTCTAACAGGAGCTAATAATACCCAATAATTAAAATATGAATTGAAATGATCCTAAATTATTTCAGAAACCCCGCTGGACAGTTTGCTTGGTAAAGCGTCCGAGAACCCTGCTTATATTTAATACACAACTCTCTCAACATAGAGTCCAATTTATAATTTATATTGGGTTACTTATTGGAATCTTCATTTGAAATTTTTATTTCGAAGATACAAAAGTCTGAGGTCACGTACCAACCGACTCAATGGATCAACCTCGCACTAAATTGATCTTTCTTTACATCCTAGCTGTGACTGTAATTTGATTTGATTTATTATTGTCACATGTGTTAGTATACAATGAAAAGTATTGTTCCTTGCGCACGATACAGACAAAACATACCGCTCATAGAGAAGGAAAGAAGAGAGTGCAAAATGTGCAGTTATAGCTGGGGTGTAGAGAAAGATCAACTTAATGCAAGGTAGGTCCTTTCAAAAATCTGCACTCTCCTTTCCTTCTCTATGTACGGTATGCTTTGTCTGTATAGCACGCAAGAAACAATTCTTTTCACAGTATACTATGACGTGTGGAAATAATAAACCAAATCAAATCAAATTTCTGTTTAAAATCCGCTGGTTCACTATATTCCCAGCGCAGTTATTATATAAACAGGTTTCACACGTTTAAGCTTCAATTAAAAGCTTGAAAAGCTAAACTCCTAAATATAAGGGGAACATCCAAAGATTAGGTTGATCGGCCGTGGAAAATTGCCCCTTAGTGTCGGGGGAGTAGTAGGGTAGATATGTGGGGTTACGGGCATACTGTCTGGGTGGGAATGTGGTCAATGCAGGCTCGATGGGCCAAATGGCCTCCTCCTGCACTCTCGGGACTCTATGATTCTATCTCATTCACTTTGAAGAGGGAGTCTGGCGCTGCTAAAGACTGATGCTCTTTAAACTCTTCCTTTCATTGTTCAAAGCGATACAAGGAGATCGCCAATAACAATCCCCAAGGATGTCTTTCGGGCGACATGTAGAAATGCGAAGAGATTAATCAAAAATTGCAATTGTTTTTTTGAACACTCGACCTCAGCCCGGCGTGTTCTGTATTCTCAGCTCCGGTTTCCACGGTAGGGAGGCTGGTTGTTTGGAGCAGACACCGCATCGGGAATAAACAGAACCAGGGGTGGCCGGCCGTGGCGTCAAGCCATTCACCTCCGGAATGTTTCAGAAAATGTTCACCAGTATGTGAAAATAACATTTATATTACAACCAATTTAAGATAAATTACTTGTGTTTTTACACCTGAGAGTAGGCAGTATTCTAAATAAATTCTGAAAGTGTGAATGAAATTAGATTGAGTGGAACACAGCGGCAAAATTTATCTTCCCATCTCCCGGACACGGGCAGGGTAAGAATTCTATTTATTGGAGCCGATTTGCCACCTGGAAGAGTTCATTCAACAGGAGGGATCCCCATTCACCACAAGCTGCCTCGGTGGGATTGGATATGACTTTTCCCCTCACGGAGGGGAAAGTGAAGAATATATTGTAAACGGGGACCTCACTTACTGCAGAGGCCATCAACCACTGAGGCTGGGGTGGGAGAGGGGCATTCACCAGAGTGGTCTTTTCACCGTGGGGACAATAGAAAACATCATGTTTATTAATCAGAAACTCATCTCAGATATTAGAGGGAACTCCTAAAGGGAATCTCCTTCGCAGCAGAGTATCTGGTTGACTGGGTAGGGTCTCACTGACAAGAGAGGATCTTCTTTAATGAGAATATATGGACTGGTGACCACTCAGTCCATGATGCGAGAATCATCACCCAGTAGATAGGTTCTCATACAAAAAATTGTAAACAATTCATGAGAAAGGATCTCAAAACACCAGAGAAGATCTAATTCAATAAAGAGATCTCAGTAAACTGTTGAATCCCAGTCTCTGGAGATGATTTCATATTTGGTGAAAATTTCACTGAGATCATTCACTGAGTGAGATTAGTATTAAATAAGATTTCACTGGATGAGATTTCACTGCATGAGATTTCATTGGATGGGATTTCACTGGATGAGATTTCATTGGATGGGATTTCACTGGATGAGATTTCATTGGATGGGATTTCACTGGATGAGATTTCATTGGATGGGATTTCACTGGATTAGATTGCACTGGATGAGATTGCCCTGAATTTTCTGATTTTCTGATTGCAGCAGCTTTTAACTATTCATTAGTCAGGAACAGAAATTCCTATATTGATCAGATTTTTAATCAAGAACATTTGGCAATATGTTGCTAGAATCAACTCCCTGTCCAACAATCCCATGAATTACAGGAAACATAAAATGTGTACGGATATGTGCTGATATGTAAACAAGTCCCAAACAACTGTGATTGAGCAGCATTGTAAAAGACATGTTATATTGATGATATGACAGGAGACTTGTTCATCTTGCATTGATATCAGATGAACAGTATGTTAATGCCCTGGTTGATTATACTAACTGTATAGTGATGGTACACTAATGTTACGTGAACAGTCCATTATTAGTATATGAATGATGTGTTCATGACTGATGAATCATAAAGAAATGCTTCATTTGAAAATTCTCGAAAGAAATTTCATTTACACAAAGATAGAAAATGATCAAAAATCAAATTTACTAAACTTTTTCCTTATTTATATTTCCTGTCCTATGAATGTATATTGTTGAATTCTGTGCTAGCTGCTGAACCTCACAGGGTAAGTTATTTACTTGGTCCAATAGCCCAGTTGATTTAGTTGTCCTATTGTGATACCTGTTTTTGTAATTGAGTCTATTGAAATATAAATAAGAAATATTGAATTGACTAGAGTCAAGAATTTAGGGAATGTTGCCTGTCCATGTCTAGAGTTTGTTTTAGTCACTGTAATTTGCTTTTCCCAGAACTACCAAAGCCTCCTCCTCAGTTGGACATCTGGTGTAGGTTCTTCTTATATTGGTTTTCCCATTTCACAGATGGTCAGGTATAGGTTGTTTGAAACTTTTGGCAGACTCATGATGTGTGATCATAAGCTGCAATCCCCAATTTGTCGCTGGAAATGGACATTATCTATCTCTTTAAATGAACACAGTTATCAGTCCTAACCTCTTCCCTGTGTATAGATACAAGCCACTGTCTCCTTGCTAGACAAAGAAACCAGACCCAATCTTTTCTCTGGCCACAGACATACAAAATAGGAACAGAAATAAGCCATTTGGCCTCCTTCATCTGCTCTGCCATTTGACAGGATCACGGCTGATCAGTGTTTCAACTTCACATTCCCATCATCGGTCCCCTCTTCCGATAAACTTTGTAACAATCCGAGCAGGACTCAAATCTGTAATCTGCTTGTAACATTATAATTCATATCAAAGTCAAATACCGTTTTCATGCCCAGGGAAGGGACAGGACTGGTCACATGCCTAATGGATAAGTACCTACTGTCAATGAGCTGCACTGTAATGAAGGAGATCCTCTTTCGTCACTGAGATGTGCTTCATCTCCTTTTTAGTCAATAAGATTCTCTGTTGTAAATGAGATTCCCTCTAACAATAAGATTCTCTTCAGCATCTGAAATTCTACATAGTGGATGACTTCCCATCTAGTGAGGTTCTCTTTCATAAAAAGAGGACTTCTATTGCCCTTATTTAAAAGATTATGGATGGGAATGTATGACAACAAACATGCATTTATTTATCACCTACAGCATAGTGAAATGTCCCAAGGAATTTCACAGGAACCTTATTAAACAAAATGAATGCCAAGTCGTATTTGAAGAAACATGGATGGGTTTCTTACGGTAGGTTCTCAGGCATCTGCTAAATGAAGGTGGATAGATTTAAGGAGAGAATTCTAGAGCCTGGTAATAGGTGGCTGAAGCGGAACCACCAAAGGGAATGTGATTAAAATCGAAGATGCTCAAGAAATCTGAATTGATGGACTGCAATTATCACAGAAAGTTACTGGGCTGGAGGAAGTTACAAAGGACAGAGAGGGATAAGGTCTTGAAAGGATATGAGCACAAGGTTCAGAATTTTAAAATTGAGATATTAAAGGACTGGGAGCCAATGTCTTTCAGCAATACAGGGGCCTTGGGTGAAGAGGATTTTATATGATTTGAAGTTTTGGATGGAGTTTGCAGTATGAAAGATAGGAAGATGGATTAGGAGAGAATTTAAAATGATCAAAGTATCAGATGAGAGACAATGGCCAGAATTTTACCACAACGCATGCCCCGGAATCAGGGTGGGTGCAGCTTACCGAATGGAATTCTCTGTTGGCCTCAGGCAGGAATTTATGAACTTCACCCAAATGAGGTCATAAAGCCCCAGCCAGGGTGCGAGCAACACCTCAAAGCAGAGGCATTCATGTTGAACCTTCATCCCGACACAAGTCTGGAAGCTAAATTAGGATCAATTAGAAACACAATTCCCCCTGAAAAGGGGAAAGTCTCTTGTGAAATATTGGAATTGTAAGTATTCCTTACATTTCAGCCAGACAGTGACCTAGCAACTTAGGAGCTGATGCAATAACTAACACAATCCATATCCAATGAGATTTCACATATCCCATTTCCAAGCATGAACATTAAGTACTCTGTACCCAATATTTTATACATATCCCTTCTGTACCCAGTGGAACTTCACTTTTTCAGTTTGTACACTATAAGAGTGCACATACTCCTGGTGCTGTGTACAGGGAGGTTACAAATAAACCTCTTCTATCATAGAAGGCACCTCTAAACACACTTACTCTGTATTCAATTCATTCCCAGTAGTATCCAATATATTAACTCTATTCTCAATGGGATTGTAGTTACACGTATTAATTTTTTACCCAATCCACTTACACATACCTAGTCTGTACTAAATGTGATAACATTTTTTCCTCGCGCAACATTGAAGGCTGAAGGGCCTGTTCTGTGCTGTAATGTTCTATTATGTATACACTGAATAGAAAATCTCTACTGTTTGTCCAAGGCTTATATAGTCATTTTTTTATTGATAGGTAATTTGGAATAAATTCCCACTCAATTCTCAGTAAACGGTGTACTTATTTGCTGTCAAGCATAAACCAGTGTGAAGGAATTCTTTACTCATTGTGACAATTTATAAAGTAGGGCCATCAATCAGCTGCTACTGAGGCTGTTCTACATCAAAGCACAAACATATCATTATTCAGTTATGAACTTCATCAGTGATCTGAATCAAGTCATTTTGTCACATACATAACATCGAACTATCTGAAAAACTGATAGCCTTCAATCCCTTCAAATGCACATTGACTTTAAAACGTCAGTTACATGTGGAGCAGGTTCTTGAGAAAGCCTAATATTACCCTTGATATAGATAATCCACTTTCAAAATGAAATCGTTTGTAATAAGTATATAATATGATAATTGCATTATTGTTTATATAGAACCCAAACACTTTAATAATTCATTATTTTTTTAAATCCAGTAACTGGTTTCAGGTAGGGATATGGGAAACACATTCCACTAATAGCGGTTGGTATTTTCTGCAATTGTCTAAGTCAGGGACACAAGGTGATTTCTTCACTCTCCCTTGAATAGTGCAATGGAATATTTTAGTAGCAATTTTAGCCAACACATCTGGAGTCTTCCAACACTCAGCATTCTTGGTCTGAGTGTTAAATGTACGAGTATTAAATACGTGACTTCGAATCTGCTGAATCCATAGAACAATAGTTTTACCAATTCAACTAAAGAAGTATTTGGGGTTTGTCAAGAAATTTTAAAGGTTACTGAGGAAGGTTTGGTTTAGGAGATGTTTTGCAGGGAGGCACTTATTAGTGGATTGATGTGTTTTTTGCTTTCTGATGATTACATTGGGAAATTTGTACTGGGCGGCTTTCACAGGTTGTTTTCTTTGTGTATGTGGGGACATGCACTGGTAAATGTGTGCTGGGAGAGAAGGGGAGTTTTTGAGAGTTGTTTTAATGGAAGGCTTGCAATAGGATGGTGCCTCGAACAGAGATTGTTCCAGCAGCAAACTGTGTATCTGAGTGTACGTGTTGTGTATGTGCCTATGTGTGTGTGTGTGTGTGTGTATGTGTATGTGTGTGTATGTGCGTGTAAGTGTGTGTGTGTCAGTGTGCCTGTGTTGTGTGTGTGTGTGTGTGTGTGTCAGTGTGCGTGTGTGTGTGTCAGTGTGTGTGTGTGTCAGTGTGTGTGTGTGTGTCAGTGTGTGTGTGTTTGTGTGTGTGTGGTGGGATATCATAGCAAATAAGAGCAGAGAAACAACAGCCTCAGAAAGCTGATAGAAAGATCAGAGGTACTGATGAAGTAAACCTGGTAATGTTCACCAATATATCAGCTGAAAGCACCACCAGCAATGGGATTAATCAGAGTGGAGCTGCTGTATCACACACACTGTGCCACTCACCCTGTGTCTCGCGTAATTGCTGTGTCCTTTGTTGCCAACTAAGGTGGGCACTGGGCTAAAATTCCGATGAAGCATTTCTCTTTCAAGACTGCTGTAAATTTTCAATCTTCTCACATTTTATTGTCATCCCTTAATCTGCGTATTTGCAACAATTTATAACAAAATAATCCTACCCACAGCAGCACTGTGGTTAGCACTGCTGCCTCACAGTGCCAGGGACCTGGGTTCAAATCCCAGCTTGGGCAACTGTCCATATGGAGTCTGCATGTTTTCCCCATGACTGTGTGGGTTTCCTCCCACAGTCTGGAAGACTGCGTTAGGTGCATTGCTCCAAACAGGCGCCCGAGTGTGGCAACTATGGGAATTTCACAGTAACTCAATTGCAGTGATGATGCGAACCTTACTTGTGACTAATACATAAACTTTACTTTATCCCGTACCCATATTGTTTGTAAAATGAATAGATTAAAACATCTGAACTGAAAATGAAGTAATTTGTAACATTTGTATTTACTATTTGTGGCGGGACAGTGCGTTCCGCTTTAACGCTGTGTTTACAATAAAGAATTGGCAACAATCCTTCAGAATCTTGTGCATGAAGTTGACTTTGATGGTAAAACGTATCTGTCTATTTTAATCTGACAACTGGATTGCTAAAACAAAACTCTTTAGAAAAACATCCTGCACCTTTCCCGGAAATCCATTCGCTTGGCTTTGAAAATCCGGATTAGAATCATTCCTCAACCCATCTTCCCACCTCTAATTTAGCAGGAATGGTTTGGGAATGGGAGGCATAAGGGCCCCGCCTCAAGCTGTCACATTTTCTTTCCCTGATCGGCACAAGACCCTTCCCATCTCAGCTCACTGCTAACCCACAATCCCCAATGGCTGGCAAAGTGAAACTTGGTGTGTAGTTTTCTTTGGGGGTGGAGGGCGGGGGGAACAGGAACATTATATATTGTTATCTAAACAATTCATATATAAACCCATATAATTATAATTATATATTATATATTAATTATATATATAATATATAATTTATATATATAAAATTTCATAAGATGTTGATTTAACAAATGCAACATGTTACCTCACTGGCGAGTCTGAGAAACTGGGCTCCCAGGTGTTGGGCCGATAGGTCTGCGGCGGATGGCTCACCTGAGAAACCGCCTGATGGTGTGGCATTCAGGTGATCAGAGGGGCCGAATGGCCTTCTTCGTCGCAACTGATCGAGTGACAGTTGTAGAATCTGGCAATGCCGAACATTTCACTCTGTCTCCCCAGTTAAATTCCTGTTGGGGTTGAGTGGCGGAGGCGCTGGGGGAAGTTAGTGTATGGGGGTGAAAGGGAATTTAGCATCACCCCCCCTCCTTCCCAGGGGCAATTAGGGATGGGCAAGAAATAGTGGCCCAGCCAATGACTCCCAGATTCTCGAAAGAATGAAAATAACAACCTCCGAGGGTGCGAGGCGAAAGAGGAAGGAAATATTGATTGAATCGCCCGAAGGTCTCCAAGAAAGAGTTTTTGATACATTTCGTAGAACAGCTTCTCTCCATTCTGAAATGTGTGCCTGGAGTATTGGGGCGCTCTCTCTAACCCGGTGTCTTCAATCTGCGCTGATATTAAAACTCATCCATCACCCACTCGCCTTCTTTCCAAAAATCACACACAATTGAAGTTTTGTCAGATACTCCAGCTTCCCGGCCCCATTCCCCGGCCATTCCGGGCTCTTCACTGATGCAGAGAGGTCAGTTGTTACATGGAGATCCCTGGGGAACCCGCAGCTCTTTCCAGTGTGTAAAAAACTGACTGGATTGGAACAAAAACTATCACTGAAGGAATCTCTTCTTCCCGCTATTTCCTACATTAACACATTCACTGAGGTGCTTTGGGTATTTGGCGAAAGTTTTGGCGACTTCACCCCCATTGCAAGTCTGGAACTCAGTCCCTCAAAAGCCTGTTTCAGGCCAGGAGTTCACTGAGAAAATGCTGAATGTGTTTGGGTAAAGTTATTACGGCAGAGAGCAGTAGTTAAATTTGGCCGGAATTTTACCTCCTCGCCCGCCCCGAAATCGGGCGAGGCTCGCGGAACTGAAATCTCTGTTGATCTCGGGCGTGATTTTACGATCCCGTCCGAGCGAGGTTAAAACTGCAGATCATTCATGATTCGAGGGGCTGAATGGCCTTTTTTCTATTAGAATGCTGGATCTGCGAGTGTTTGCCACCTTTGTAAACCTGACTATTGGAAGATGAGAGCCAGGTTGTGGTTCTAGTTTCAACAACAAACAAGATGCTATATTAAAACAAACTTTACATATCATCATGTGAAATTATCAAATCATCAAATGTCCAAATGGAAAGAAAGTGCGTCCCTGCCCCCTCCCGCAAGAGGACTGAACACTGGAAAAAAAAACAACTTGCATTGATGTAGCGCCTTTAAGTGAGCAGCATGTGCTGAGGGCACGGGCAGGGAGCAAGTTATCTCCAATCTCATTGGATTCCCCCCTAATCTGTTTCGGATTCCTTTCACCTCCTGCTTAAAGGATTAACCGTGGGGCGGGGGGGGGGGGGCGACGCGGGCGGGAGAGAGAGACTGATAAACTCAGAAGCACAAGGATCGGATTATTACTGTGAAAACATTTAATATTCTCACAAAAACAAAACATCGTTGCAGGGAATTCATCCCCATTTTCAGATATCGATATCTGTCCCGAGACAATTGGCACTGGAGATTGTTTTATATCAAACTGTGACAAATGATAATAGATTCTGGTTGTATTGAATGAAAATAATGGCATTTCCTCCTAAATATTCTTAAACACAAAATGAAGAAATAACGGATGGCAGAGCGAGAGGAATTGTACTCTTGTACAATCTCAGCCCTGGTTTCAGATTTGGGTATTAATTATTCTGGCAATCCTTTCCATTTAATCCTTCCACGGTTCCCGCAATTGGGAGGCAAGTCACGCACAGATTGGATTGTGATAAAAGATTTGCCCGGGTCAGCGGCATTGCTGTCGCCAGATCTTGAATCAACTGGTTAGAAATGGGGAGTGGTTTCTCTGGGCTGAACCGGTTGATGTTCTCGGATGTTGGGTGGGGAGGGAAATGTCCAGCCCTAACCCTCGGTGTCAGCCGCTGATTCTCTCCTATTCCTTGATCAAAGACACCGGCCAGGGGACTGATTGGAGCCGGAGCCGCTCCCAGCGCAGCGACAATGAGCCGCGGCCGAGCCTCCCTCACTCCCCCTCCGCCGCTCCCCCTCTGCCCCGGGGGCTGTTCCCTCCCGCCAGCGGCCCCGGTTCCAGCTCCGCCGCCGCTGGAATCCTCTCTTCATTCGGCCCAATAGACAGCCGTGAGCCAAGAGCCAGAGGCCACTGGTCAGACTTTTAATTGAAAATAAATCCACCTGCTCCACCATTCAACTGATTTACAAGCGGGTCAGAGTTGGCGGATCAAAGACAGCGGGAGACTGTTAATAAAATTTCCCCATCCGTGGCAGTTTTGTGCACATTTCTGTACCGAGTCTGCTGTGAAGCCGCCTCTGTCCCACTTCGCAGACCCCTGAGAATCCCAGTGCTGCCGTGATGAGTTAGTCCTTAAACTCGTGTCTCACTTCCTAACTGGTGACATTGGCGCATTTAAATATGTCTTTGTATCTGTCCATGGTATCCATGTTTATGTCCATATCAATGTATAGTTATGTTTTTATGTATGCATTTTAATATGTATCAATATCTGTATATGTTAATATAGATAAATAAATGTATGTGTATATTAACAGAAAATGTTTGGACATTACTATCCCAGTTGTTCCAATTTCAGATTTCCAGTATTTCTATTGTTTACATATTAATCTCTGCATTGCTCAATACATATATATTAATCTCTAATCAACAATATTTGTATACATTAATCTCCACTGACTAATATTTGTGTATTTTAGTCTATGAGTTAATATGTGTGTACATTAATATCTGTATTTATTTATTCCACATGTTGGTGCTTTTTAACCTTTAAGTAACAGATGATTAGGAGAATCTGATTGTTAAATCTTTCTCAAATTCTGACCGCAATTTTACAGAGCTTTTTGAATCGGCTCACTTCTTTTAAGTCTAATTTTCCCGCACCAGGTTTATTGCACTCCGACACACACACACGCACTCACTCCTCCTAACAGGCCAAGGTAGAAAACTAACACACTGGAATTGTTTTTAATGGTGGTTATTTAATCAGTCTCCCATTATTCCTGGGACGCTGAAGCTACCGCGTTGCTGGAAAATACTGGCTTCTCTTTCGCTCCTTCCAGTCCCAACCCTTGCTGGAAATTGCGGGGAGTTTGCTGGACGCTATTTCGGCGCAATGTCCGCTGAGGAGGGTTGATTTAAATTGAACCCACTCTCCAACACCCTTCCCCAATCCCGAACCAACAGTGGCGAGGGAAGAAATATGCAGCTTTAGAAAAGTGAGTACGGTTCGCAATTTTAACAATGACCCCGCAAGCCACAAGATTTCTTCTTTCATAATACATCAGTGATTCTGCCCTCGCATCGATGCAGAGACAGTTTCTGGTGGCGCCGTTTACAAAGACAATTTTCTGCTCATTGAATAAAATAGAACCGGGAACAGAAACACAGGAGGAGATTGAGTTAAAGGTGGCAACATTCGTTGCTTGGCAAAAATAATCATTTTAAACTGCCCCTTAACCGTTAATTCTTGACGAAATTATATATTTTGGAAAAAAACTCTGCGTTGAACAATGCATCAGAATTTAATAATTAATAAATGATATACTCGAGGTGATTAGTTAATAATTTATAATTCCATAACTACAATAAATTAATTTCGTTTGTAAAGATCATTCGATGAATTACACAAGTAGTTTGTTTGATTTCTGATATGCAATATTCTCCTAATTGAGTCTTTATAACTATCCGACTTGAATATTAATAATTGTGGACTTTTGGGCCGGGTCACTCTGTCCGTATTACCCCCACTCGAGGGGCGGAGGGAGAGGAGATGGAATGGGGGAAACACTGATTGCTGTCTCCGGCGTCCTAACGTTAACCCCCTCGACATTTAACCCCCTCTGCGTATTCCACCTTATTTTTGGTTTGACTCTTGCAAGTCTGGAATCCGAATTGAAAATCTGGAAACCGAATGGGAAATGTCCCGAAATAATAAAAAGAATTTATTTGCGTACAACAACAAAAAAATGAATCGCCTTTAGATTTACAGATACTGGGGTATTTATTTCAAGGCGGAGTTTGCTTTGGATGTTTATTTGTGTGTTTATTGCTAACGGACGGTGCGGGGTGTTCCGCTTCGGTTCCGCCGCTTTCTGAGCTCCAGAATCTCTCCTCCTGTTGCAAAACAGTTACTGGCGTCAGCGCCCCCATCTGACACCTCACGGGGTGAGTGTGTGTGTGAGAGAGAGACTGTGAAACTCTGTAACTCCCACTGGAAACACACAGAGGACCAACACATCCCAGTAAATGTAGCAAATTACACACAAGATGGAAGGATTGTAAATTGAGTCAATTTCTTAATTTCACATCGCATTGAAAAGCTTACAAACCTCAGATCCGCGATAAGCAGAGATCCCAGGCAGGGGAGAAATCCCACCCGCAAAAGCGAGAGAGGGAGAGAAAAAGCAACAAGATACGTTTAAAAATAAAGGCATTTGAACTCTGGCGAGGGGAATTAATTTCGTCCATTTGTGTTCGATAAAGCAATGTTTCAGTCGCAAATACGGCAGTCCTGGTGACTATTCGGAGTGTTTAAAATTCCAGTTCTCTTTTCCCAGTTGAAAGGACCTCTCTGAATCAGCCTGGCGTGTGTCCCAAGCCCGGGCGCCAGATCAGTGGCCTGTTACCCCACCGCCCGTTTCTCTCCCCTCACCAGTCCATCCCACTGCCGCCGAACGGATCTAAAGATCCGTTTCTGAACCTCAAAAGGACTATTGCACCGCGGATGGTCTGAAACTGAGATTCGTTTCCTGATTATTCCCTGCCTGGCTGACATTTAAATCGAATCTGTCCTTTTTCATGGTTGAGATTGAAATGATCAAACACACACATGTTAGTCAATCTGCTATTCACGTCAAAATGAGGAGTTGAGCACCACAGTAACAGCACGCGAAAATTCCATCATTGGTTATTTTATTAAACATGGGAAACATTCAGCAGATCGAGTTTTACAGAAATTGTTTTTTTAAAAAAACTGATTTGGGAACTGTGTAAAGAGAGAGAGGGGAGTTCTATAAAATAAATGGAGATTTTGACGGTGGAAGTTGGAAGGGGGGGGTAGAAAATAGGATCGGTCTGATGTTAGTGTCGCCCCTTCGCTTGTCCCAGGAAAAGCTCTCACCTGCTGCTAAGTGATCCTCCCAGGATTAGCAAGTAAAGATGGAAGATATGAATGGTGTTATTTATCCGGTAATGTTATTGAAAGGTGAATATGTAATTAGCTTTCAGATAAATGTAATGACTTGGATCCGGAGCTCTGTCTAATGAGGAAAAAGTGATTGAATTGATGTCTTGGAATGTTAATGCCGGGAGCGGAATTATTGCGATCAGATCCGGTAAAATGTGACATTCCTGCATTATTTAATCCTTTATCAATATTGATATAGACACAATAGTGTCATTAGCATTTAAAACAAGAATGACAAGCGGAAATTAATGATAGGCTAGAAGCGTCTGGTCCGGTCTTATCCCTGAATGGTTATTAAATTCGGCTCCACGGAGGATCTTCCAATATTCCCAGGGTTAATAGTCACTGGGGTCGGATGGCCAATAAGGAAGGCGCCGGGACCACTCCAGTCCCTCGGCCGTAGAGGCGACAGGTAGACTCACTGAAGAAGAAAATGGTACTAAACGATAACACAAAGAAACTGATTACAATCTGTATGAGGCCAGGATTAATACGTGTTTGGTAAAATGATTGCTACTCCAAACGAATGCATCTGAATTATTCTGAGCACCAGCGAAAAGTTGGCCAAGGCAACTTTGCTCCCCCGTCCCCTCCACTCCAACACTGAAACCAAAGTCTCCCTGTGAGTTAAACAAATTGTCAACATTTTGAATCTTATAACAGCTACTTTTTTTCAACGATACATTGCGATTTTGTATCACGACAAATGTTCAATCAAATGTTTTTTTAAAAAACTCCAATTAAACGGGACGGTTGGAAGAGCTAATGGGTCTGAATTAAGTTTAAAAGATTTAGTGGCTCATTCCTCCCGGGTTGCGCACAATTCTAACCTTCCCACACGCACCGCCTGCCAAAAAAGCGAAGTTTTTATTTTAATGCACAAATTCCGACCGATTGAAAGAATAAGAACAGATATTGTCACCGATTAAACAGCCTGGAAATAACAACTTACTGGGTATGTCGAGGAGAATTAGCGAAACAGTGAGACATACTCATTGATAATTGTTCTCTGTCCAGTGGATACACATTTCACATTATATATTTGATGTAATAGATTCTACACATTGCGTTTTGATTTCATAGCTAATGTGACATCAGGCTAAAACATACAGAATGGGTTGTTCCAGCCGTGCGGAAATGCACTATTCTGGTGTATGTGATAATCTGCCTGCACAGGATACCCCCCAAAACCGGCTAACAAATTACTGTTGCTCTATCGTGGATACATGAATGTAGAAATCTGGAGTGAAGTGACCCCGAGAGTTGCTAAATGTGCATTCCCAACTAATGAGCGGTTGATGGTAAAATTTTTTCTCTCTTACACAGACCCGGCTCATTCGCCTGAGCTTCTTACAGAATTGAGATAGGGACCCGCGAACAGGTGGCTGAACCCGTGTGATTTTTACTCGACACTTTACACACTGGAGCGGTTCGATAATCATAACACTTTCTGGAATTCTGAATATTTTGGATTCGGAGGAAGACAATATCTAAAAGTGTTCCAGTATGTAAACACAAAATAATCAGATAAAATCTAACTCACTGGTAGCATATATACCAACAATAATACATATAATATACTATATAATATTATTATCATAAATCGTTTTACTAATTCCACTTCTGCTTCTCGAAGTCTTTATCGTAGATATATCATACAAGCTGTGACAAATCATTTATCATGATATTATCTACAGGTCATGTAATATTCACCGCTTTAACAGAACTGGGGGAGAGGGTAATTTCTCTACCTTTTTAAATTTTATTTACTCGTATCACAAGTAAGGCTTACATTAACACTGCAATAAAGTTATTGTGAGATTCCCCTAGTCGCCACAATCCGGCGCCTGTTCGTCAATGCACCTAACCAGCACGTCTTTCAGACTGTGGGAGGAAATCCACGCAGACACGGGGACAATGTGCAAACTCCACACAGATAGTGACCCAGGAATCGAACCTGTGTCCCTGGCGCTGTGTGGCAGCAGTGCTAACCACTGTGCCACCGTACCATCCTTGTAGGTGTGATAGATTAGGTCAGGAAATCTTCCCATGCTCGCTATTTCTAGCCCTCAAGTCGCTAAGAAGAGCAGAAAATGGAATTTTCCTGAACAGGGTTTTCCAATGGTCGCAATGGAAAAGTCAGAGTAAATGGAGAAATGAGTCCTTCACAGACATTTCCCCCCTGCTGACTCATACCTTCGCTCTATCTCTGTCCTCTCAGTTTCTTCCTCTAGTCTGAAATAAATGACAACAAGATTTCAAATTGTGTTCTTATACATCTCCCAAAATGGCAAGCACAAACTTTCCGCTTAAATCCGGGGTGGAGATTGACGGAGATGGAAACTTTTCACTAAACTCCGGTGGATTTGCAAGAAATTCCTAAGTTTCTCTGAAACAGGGGAGGGGATGTCCATCAGGCAACATGACCCCCCTTCCTCCCCATTGGAAAAGTAAGAGTAGTTATTCGTGATGAATGATTAGAAATGAATTCCTATTGCCTGACAGCGATAATCCGGAGGAGATAATCTCCCCAGCCCCGGGACACTACCGGAGAATTCACCTTGTCCGCTCCCGACTGAGCTCATTGAGATCCGGGAGCCGCCACCCAACATCTGGGACCACTCTTCCGCCGAAATTGCGCCAGTTCCTTCACTCTAGTGGATATCTCGTCTAATTCACTTCTGTTCTTTTACCTCCCTCTCGCAACACTGATTTGCAGAAATGAACTGTGACCCCAATTCTTTCAAACCCTACTGATCCCGCTATACCATCACCCATTCTGCAACCCCCTTCCCAGGACCTCCCCTCCCCCCAACTCCCGGCATCAACATCGAGGTGAACACCTGATTTTTAAAGGGTGTGGGACAAAACAAGGCCAACGTCGCCGTTAAATGTTATGTGCAGAGATGTTAGAGTGTAATACATTGCTGTTTTCTTGGGATCTTGCTGTGTGAAAATGGGCCACCGCTTTTCCCACAACAGAGGGTGCATTAAAATGTACTTCACTAAAAATAAAACGCCGCAGTTGATGGAAATCTGAAATGAAAAGAGAACAGATGATGCTAAAAAGGTCTGCTGGCATCTGTGGGCGGGGAAGGGTTAATGTTTCGAGTCCAATGATTTCTTCAGAAATAAGCTCAAAATGTGTTAACTCTATTTTTTTTCTCTCCACAGACATTCCAAATGCGGCTGAATATTTCCAACATTTTCTGTTTTTATCTCAAAAATGACTTCACTGGTTGGGAAGCATTTTGAGATGTCAGGTGGTCTGGAGTTTCTTTAACTTGACTTGGGACTGTCATTGTTATCGTTATCATACATAAACACTGTCCTATCAGCGTCATTGTACACAAATATTGTACACAACATGTACACAAACGCTGTACATGAATATTGTATTATGAGTCAATGTATACAAACACTGTACAATCACTGTTATTGTACACAAGCACTGTACGCAAACACTACAATCAGCGTCAATATACACAAACCACTGTACTATTATTGTTATTATACACAAGCATTGTATTATCAACATCATTGTACATAAACACAATTATTACTGTTATTGTACATAAGCACAGTACACAAGCACTACTATCAGCATCCATGTACACAAGTACTGCGCTATCGCTTGTTATTGTACACAAGCACTATATACAAATATGGTATCATCAGCATCATTGTACACAAACACTGTACTATTACTATTAATGTACACAAACTCTGCACTATCAGTGTCATTGTACATTGTCAATATATACAATCACAGAACTATTGCTGTTATTGTACAGTAATTTTATTTGTTCATTTATGGGACATGGGTCTCACTATATGGTAACATTCATTGATCATCCGTAGTTGAGTTTAGACTGAGTAGCTTTCTAGGCCATTTCACTGTCATTATACAAAAATACTGTACTGTCATTATTCACTGCCATTGCACACACTTTGCTATCACTGTCAGTACACACAAACACTACTTTTACTGTTTTTACACAAACAGCACAATATCACTGATAGTATATGCCAACACTGTTCTTTCATTTTCCCTGTACATAAACACTGTACCATTAGTATCATTATACAATGTCACTGTACACACTCTTATTACTGTCAGTATACACAAACACAACTATTACTGTTGTGTATTATCACTGACACACTACACTGTTATTATACACAAACATCTACTGTCCCTGTATACAAGCACTATACTTTAACTGTCACTGTACCTAAACACTGTAATATTACTGTCATTATGCAATGTCATTGCATGCAAACACTGTATTATCACTCTATGCTGTAATTACACACAAATATTGTATTATCATTGTCACTGTATACAAACACTGTACTGCTGCAGCCATTGTATACCACCATTACACAATGTAATCATTCACATTTACAATTACAGTCATATATACAAACACTATAGTCACAGTTACTTTACACAAACACTGTAATCACTGTCATTGTACACAAATACTATTACTGTCACAGCACTTTGTAATTAAACACAAATATTGTACACAAACATTGCATTGTCACTACACTTTCACTATCACTGTACACAAACAATATTATCATTGTCCACTGTACCCTGTCATCATACACAAACACTGTACTATCATTGTCACTGTATACAAACACTGTATTATTACTGTCACTGTCAATTGTCATTGTACACAAGTACTGTACTATTACTGTCACTGTATGCAAGCACTAGTGTCACTGTAACTACATGCAAATACTACTATCACTGTCACTATATACAAACTGAACTTTCACTGTCTTTCTACAGTGCCATTGTACACAAATACTGTATGTAGACATGGTACTTTCACTGTCACTACATGTAAATGTTGTACTATGACTGTCATTGTACACAAACAATGTACTATCATTATCATTGTACAATGTAATTATACACAAGCACTGTATTATCACTGTCACTATATAAAATGCTCTACTATCACAGTAATCATACACAAATATTGTACTATCACTGCCATTATACAATACGATCACATATAAGCACTATACTGTCCTTGTCTCTATACACTGTTGTTAAATACAAACATTGAATTCTCACAATGATTATACAAAAATAATATACTATCACAATCACTGTAATTATAAACACTATACTATCACTGTCATTTATGCTGCCATTATACACAATCATGTATTATCACAGCCACCAAATACTGCCAAAGTACACAAATAACATACTATCAATATCATTGTACAATGCCATTACACACAAGCATTGTACTGCCACTGTACACAAACACTGTTCTATTACCACCATCACCATACACAAAAGTTGTACTACCACCACCATTCTACACAAATTATCATACCAATCTATTAATATACAAACACTGTACTATCAGTGTCAATAAATACAAGCACTGTGCTATGACTTATTATACACAAACACTGTACTATCACTGTCACTGTATACAAATGTTGTACTATCAATACTGTTCTACACAGATGCTGTTATGTCAGGATCATTATAAACTAACCTATGCTATCATTGACAAACAGCATAATATCAGTGTCATTATACACAAATACTGCACTATCACTTTATACCATCACTTTATGTCTTTACACTCTTTCATTGTACACATTGTACGATCTTAGTTATTATACATAAACTCAGTCCTATAACAGGCACTATACACAAATGCTGTGCTGTCCCCTCCACTGTGAATACTATTACATCTGTCATTTTACAGAAATGATGTGTTATCACTGCCCTGATACACAAACTCTGTATTATATTATCATTGTATGGAAACACTGTTTTATCACTGTCATGACACACAAACACAGTAATGTCACTATTCACACACACACACACTCACTGCATGCTGTCACTATACACACTGTACTCAGACTGTCACTATGCACACACTGTACTCTGATAGTCACTATGCACACTCTGTGCTCTGTCACAATACACATACCGTACTATCACTATACACACACTGTACTCTGATTATCACTATGCACACAACTGTACTCTGACTGTCAGTATGCACAGATTGTACTCTGACTGTTGCTATTCACACATTGTACTACCACTATGCACATGGTACTCTGTCAGTATGCACATACTGTACACTATCAGTAAGCATACACTGTATTCTGTCAGTATGCACACATTGTATTCTGACTGTCACTATGTGCACACTGTACTCTGTCACAATGCACACGCTGTATTATCATTGTATGCACACTGTACTCTGTCACTACATACACTGTACTGTCACTTACACACATTGTACTCTGACTATCATTATGGACACTATATTCTGTCACTATATACACATTGTATTCTGATTGTCACTATACACACATTGTATTCTGACTGTTACTATGCACACACTGTACTCTGAATGTCACTATGCACACACTGCATTTTATTACTGTACACACACTGTCCTCTGACTGTCAGTATGCACACAGTGTATACTGACTGTCACTATACATACATTACCCTGACTGTCACAATGCATGCACTGTAATCTGACTACTATTATACACGCACTGTGCTGTCACTATACACACACTGCACTTCACAATATACACGCTGTACTCTGACTGTTACTATGCACACACTGTACTCTGACTGTCAGTATACACACTGTACTCTGACTGTCAGTATGCATAACAATAATGTATAATCTGTCATTACATACAAAGGCTCTGCTATCACTGCCAATAGAATCTCGGCTTCCTGAAATGACAATTTAATTGCTCATGGGTTTTGTTGAATGTTATAAATGTTACGGTTTCATTTAACACCTCGGCCGTAATTTTGAGCGTTTTAAGTTTTCTTAAGGAAACAGGTGTCAAAGCGGAACTTTCTAACTGGGCGATAGGATGGAGTAGGTGTCCGATACGGTGAATCTTGGGGGCAGGAGAATGTGATTCTGAGCAGGGACCGTGTGGCGCTCGACACGTTACAAACTGATCGGCCGAGCGGAGAAGAGAAAGGAGAAGGGGCGAGAAAGAGGGACGCAGAAGCACACAGAGAGCGAGAGGGGAGAGAGGCGCGCAGGGAGACGGAGGGATAGAGTCAGAGGGAGGAAGAAGGGGAAGATACAGAAGAAGAGAAATAATGAGAGGATAAGAAAAGGGGGGAATAGATAGGAATAGAAAAGAGGAAAGGTAGAAAAGATAGATACACACAGAGAGGGAGGGGGGGGGGTGCACGGGGAGGCAGGCCGGGGCGACAGGGCGAGAGCAAACTTCACGTTGAACCGCGGTTCCTGAGTCTTTGTCGATCTCAATGTTGTGAGTGGACAAAGCTCCAGCAGCATTGCTGACTCAAGGTACAGACACGAAGGACGCGGCGGAACAAATCACAGCCACTCTCTTCCCAGAACATAGGGGGAAAGGCGAGTTAAATTGCTGGTTTTGCATTGATGGTGTACATGTCACATGAAAAAACATGAAGGATTTTGACAGCTCTTAAACTGCCTGGCGCCATGGCCAGTGTCTCCGCTAAAAATAGGCCGAAATGGGGCGCAAAATAGAAAATGAAAATGGGTATCAGGAGGGATTGGAGAGAGAGAAGGAAGGAGAAGGGGGTAAGTTTAAATTAGCACTTGTCTTAGGGAGGAGGGAGAGCCGAAAACTTAATCACGATTCGGAACAATCACAAAACAAGAAATGAGGTGAACTTCAATGTACAGAAGCTGAAATATGGAACAGAGCAGGAAAATAAATAAGTGCAGAGATAAAAGGATTGACAAAAACAAGAGAAAATTATATCAAGGATCAATAAAAGATATTGCCGAGGAAGCGGCTCCCAGTGTGGAGATGAACTGCCCAGAGCTCCCTTAGCTCCTCATTGCACCCAGAGATAAAATTAGTCCGTTATACCTACGGAGTTTAATGATTGGATTCGTTTTGTGGTTCTACTGCCGTTGCACACACATAATATCACCTAAACACACTATAGACACTCATATACACACAAACACACTCATAAACACACCCACCCACGTATAGACTTTCACACACATTCACATACATAGGAACACATCCATATACACAAATAAACATTTATATACCAAACTCTCACACATTCATATACACACACTTCTATGTACAAACACTTCTATGTACAAACACATTCAGGCATTCATTCTGACACAAACACATCATACACACATGGCACGGTAGCACAGCGGTTAGCGCTGCTAGGAGCCCCAGGTTCAATTTTGGCCTTGGGTGATTGTGTGGAGTTTGCACGTTCTCCCTGTGTCTGCGTGGGTTTTTTCAGATGCTTCTGTTTCCTCCCACACTCCAAAGATGGGTAGGTTAGGTGGGTTAGCTATACTGAGTTGCCCCTTAGTGCTAGGAGGATTAACAAGATAAATATGTGTGGTCGTGAGAATAGGATCTGGGTATGATTGTCAATGCAGACTCAATGGGCCAGAATGGCCTCCTTCTACACTGTATGGATCCTATGTTTCTTACTCTCATACAAACACACTCATCACACCTATGCAGAGATATTCCCATATACAGATTCTCACATGCTCTCATATAGACACAAACACATACATTCTCACACAAACACACTAATATACACACTTTCACAAATACACTCATATATACACAAACATACACATATGCCCACACTCTCATGCAAACACACTCACATATATACAAAAACACATGCGTGTAAACACACTTATATACACACTCTCACAAATACTCTTGTATATACAAAAATATTCATATGCCCACACATTCATGCAAGCACACTCATATGCACACTGTCTCACATTTATATACACAGAGACATGTCCACATACACACACTCATATACACACAAATGCGCACACAATCCACTAATATATTATATATATATAAAATGACATGCACATTAATACATAGGAACATGTTCACATATACATACACGCAGTCAATATGTATTCTTATGCACAAACAGAAAACACACTTGTATATGCACTCACATACATGTTCTCTCACACACATGCTCACTTTGGCAGACACACTGGCATACACACAAACACACATTCACTGTCAAACTACAGGAACTCACTTTGACAAATGCACACATATACACAAAAACACATAACACACACTCATACACACCAGCATACAATCACCACAAGTGCACACTCACACTCAATGACTTAATTTCATACAACACACCCATATTCTCACAACATACATAACCCACTCATTCTTAGACACAAAATATATTCACACAAAACATATTCTCACATACAGACTCAGTCGCATACAAACTCCACATTCACCCATTAAAACACATAACACTCATTCTCATACACACTCTGTCACTCATACACAACACCCATTTATAAGTACATGCACAACAGAAACACATATACATTCACATATGCACATAAAACACATGTATTTTAATTTTTCCAGCTTTCTAACTATTTTAATTCTAGTAAGAAATTTAAATTCAGAAGACAATGTGCAATTATATACAATAGAATGGACAATTAGGCTGAGGTGGAGTAACTATAGGAAAAAAAACAAAAAGTTTTTATAGCTCTTATCCATCTACTTTGGTGAATTAAACTAAATATTAATATAAATCCACTGGGATTTTAAACACTGATATGTTACTGAATAGCCCTTTGAATGCAGCTCAACACCACCGTATGTGCTCTATAATTATTTGACAAAATAATAAAATGCCTGCCAACTTTGACATTTGTAGAGGAAAATACAAAGATCGTTGATTTTTTTTAAATTCACATTTCCCATTCATGAAAAAGCAACAGTATCTACTCTCCATGGGAGTTCAGAAAAGTTGTGTCTCCAAATGAGCACTGCACATGTCAGTTTAATATACCCACAGGAACCAGAGAAACCTGGAAATGATGGGACTGGTCCAGAGGTATATGATTTCTGGCATGGATATAGATGTATATTAATAAATCGATTTAATATACTGGCACACGAGCTTGCAATGTATATGCAGCTGTATGTATTCACCATACGCATTGGCTACTGTGGATGCATTAAGATGGTACATTACCAAATCAGATGATAGTTTCTGCTCTATAAATGCATCATATATAATCCAGTAACCGAGGAAATAAACGGCAAAAAGAAGCATAAAGAGGACAGATTAAAAGTTCATTGATACACCGTTGAGTTTAGAGGTTGGGGTTGTCCTTGCTGCTTTTTCAAATAAACATCGGGTAATTAAATAAATATATTCATAATTCCAGAATGCAGAGAGGTTTGCAAATTCCATCGAAGTGTCAACTGACATGCAACAAAATCTGCTAACTTGATTTCCGTAAAGGTGCATGTGTTTTTATCCATACAGCTATATAAACCTTTCTGAAAATGGGATACATTGTCCTTCAAATTTGGGAGCTTAATGTACCAACAGTAACCAAAGAGTTATCTCCAAATACTCAAGCTGACCCAGAGAAGACATTTATATCATTCAGTAACCTGACCATCTGGTGTATTTGGGACGTGATGACTGGAACTTCCACCGCCCACAAAGGTTAAATACTGAAAGCACGGTGATTGAATCAAATACTCGGGCGCTTAACAACTAAACCACGGGAAGTTAGCTGTTTAGTGAGGACCCTAAACCATTTTATCTACACTCTGGTCGGCAGCCGCTCCGCTTTAGCTCAGAATCTGGATTATTCTAATTGTGTTAGTTTGGTTCTTGGAAAGATAACAAAATTGTATTTTAAATTGCATTTTATTCATTAGCAGATTTAATTGTAAGTCTCCGTTTAACCTGAAACATTTCTGTACCTGTTAAAATCTACTTCCAAAATTAAACCCTCTTCCAAATCAGTCTGTATAACTGTCTAGTTAAGATTTTTAACTAGAATTGGCCTAACAATCTATGGGTGGGACTTTGCGAGTAATAAATTCTCCAGAAAAAAATTGTTTGGTAAAGAAGGATTTACAAAAAAAAATCCAAAATTAACATCCTGAGAAATTAGTCATTTAATACGAAGTATTTCAACTTCCCGTCAATAGCTTTATTTCCTATAGATGTTGGGTCGTATTTTACAAATGCTGTACATTTGTTTTCTGCTAATTTAAAAACAGCAGACCGAGTATTTTTTTTACAATCTTTGTACATGTTTTCCCACTGTCCAAGTACAACTTTGAACCAAACTTTTCCCTGAACATTGAAGGAAGCACAAAACCATGTGAGTAACGCCCTGAGTTGGGTGCCAGTGCCACTAAGTTCTGTGGTGGGCTATCTCGCCAGACCATGATCAATTTTAGGTGAGGATTAATTAGGTTGAATAAAAACCTCAGATATCGGACCCCGCCTCCCCCACTGGGCTGTTTTGGTGAGTGATTGCGTGGTGGAAGTACGTGGGTATCTTTAGACTGCTGGTTATCTCACAAAGCTGGGCTGGTAATCAGCAAAAAGTACCTGTATATATTTTGATTAAACGTTTGGGTTTAGACTGGAGGAGTGGATAAAGGAACAGTCTCGGAGACAATGACCTAGTATAAATGGAGAGAGATTGGCGTTTTATTGTTAGCAGGCATTGGGAGATGCTCGTGGCGCCAGTCACACTATCTCGTCAACAGATAGAGAATAAAGACAAAAGCAGCATCGCACCTTGTTCGATAGAGACGCAGATGACTATCTCCCTCTCGCACTCTGGCGACGGTCAGATACTCACTCCGGCTCAGCCGTCTTGTTTTTAGCAGATCACAGATTCGAAACACGGGAAGGGGAGATTTAATTATCCAGAAATTGTACAATTTCCCGATATCGAATTATAAAACACGGGGAATAATAGAGAGCGCTTTCCCTGGCCGGGAAATACTAATCCTGACGCTATCACTGTTTCGGTTTCCCGATGTTTCGAGTGGGAAGAATCAGATTTGACATTAAATTAACGGGTTCACGTAAAGATTGCGGGTTCTCAGATTTGTATTCTAGAGTCAGTGCTAATGAACTTGTTTTTTTTAAAAGAAAGATGGAGCTTTCGGTCCAGACCATTGAAAAAGGCAGATGTCAGAATCTTGGGAAAGAAGAATATTTAAACTTTTCCTTTTCTGAGATGGAAGGTGTGTGTGTGTGTGTGTGTGATTTTCTTTCTTGTTCAGCGGGGTGAGGATACTCTGGGCACAGAGCGATCCCAGACTTGCGCCGATGGAAGAGCTAGCGACTGGAGAGAGCCGTGACCGAGCGGAGCGCATCTTTACCCGGCTCCCTGAAGCTGCAAATATATAAAGCTAACCCAATCACCCAAACATCTCAGCGGTTCTCCCCTGCTAAGGTTCGGCAGATGATTTTTGATTTCCATGCATTCACCGGAGGAGATAGTGGGGGAGGCGGCTGGACGGGGAGGGGAGGGGCGCTGGTCAAATTTCTTTGCTTAATGCAAAGTGACAGGAGAGGGTGCTTACTGCTGGATGTCAGCAGACTGGCGCCAAGCGCTCTCGACAAGCCGTGTCCGACTTAATCGGAGGAGATGGTTTTGAGGAACCCTTACATTTCTCACCCCGAGAATCTGCTCTGCCTCTGCCCCTCAAATTCTCACCTCAGCCCCTCCTTGACATTTTCTCATGGGCTTCTTGAGGACCGCCATTCAGATAAACACTCAACTCTAACAAACAAATTCACCAAAAGTAATCGAAAATATATAGGATTAAAATTAATGTTGTTTCTATCTCCATTACCTCAGCCCTTACAAACTCAAAAATTAGTTATGGTCTGTATATTAGACATTCACAGTGAGGAGATGTATTATGTATTACATATTGGCTTCATATTGTCAAATGTATTCTATACATCATATAGGCACTGTATTATATAGGGGCATTAAAATAGTATCAGATGTATCATATATTAAATAAGCATCAAGACACTATCAAATGTACCGTATATGTTGTATAGGCAATAAGATGGTGTCAGTTATATTCTATAGATTATATAGGCATTAAGGCATAGTGACACGCATCATATATTTTGTATAGGTAACAAGATAGTGTCAGAAACATCATATATAGCGTACAGGCGTTAAAGCACAGCGTCAGATGTATTCTATATATTGTATAGGCATTAAGGCACGGTGTCAGATGAATTCTATATATTATATAAGCATTAACACACAGTGTCAGATGGTGGGTTTACTGGCGCGTCCCGCTCGGCTTTTCCCACGACTCGCAAAGCGCTGAAGCGTTTGGGCAACTTGCTGATTGTAAAATTAAAAAGGGCAACGTCCTTATTTTCGCTGCCAGGGGCTGGAACTGCGGACCCGGGCACACAGTAAGATAACTAGGAGAGAAAGCTGGGTAGAATACCCCTTCCCTTCTACTTCACCCCACTCCAAACAAAATCACTAATCTGTTTTAGAATTTAAGGTCGCGCTTTATTTCCCAATAACTTTATCTCAAATCCTAATTACGCCATCTGGTGGGGCCCACCGCGATGAAAAAAAATCTATTTTCCCCTGAGCTGGTGATTTTACGAGCAAAGGGATCGTGGGTGGAAAAAACAGCAGAAATATAGACTGATATGTTTGCCTTTGCAAACTTTAGTGTTTTAAATAAAAATATTGGGGGTGCTTCAGACTGGTGCCTTCAATGTGATCTTGATGAAAAAAAGGAAATGAACCAAAACTTAAGTTTCTTTTTTTACTTTATAAAGTGTTGAAGCTGTACCTTCTTCGTACCTTCCCATTTACACCAGAATGGAGGCGAATAATTATTAAAATCGGCGCTCGAAGCGGAATTGTAGGACTTTTCTAAGCGACTCCTTCAATTTTTTACACTTGCCTACACATGGTTATAATATAATAGGCCATTTACACCCACACACAGGCATAAAAACAATAGGATTCTAAATAATTAACATAAAATACCTAAAATGAGAAATGCAGTTTTTTTTTAAATAAATGTACCCATTCTGGAGTTGCAGACAAGTCTAGGACTTGTCATCCCTCTCCGGTTCCCTTTATATTATCTTTTATACAAGTTCACATAGATACTTATCTCTATGCTGTTACCTGTGGGTTTTTGGAGGTTTTAGCGGCTCCAGGTGTTTTGCGGTTCGCCGTGGAGTCTCTGTCCGGGACCGGGCACTCTTAATCCGGGACGCGGGGAGGATGGAGACCGCTTGTTGGGGGGGGTGGGGGGGGGAGGGGGGAGGGGAGGAGGAAGAAGGACGGGGGGGGGAAATGCCTTCTGTCATTGGTTAATATTTAATTTTGTTGACATGTTTTCAAAGAGCGATTCCAGTGATGCTTACTGTACGTTGAAGCTTCCGACACCTTTTTCCCCACCCCTCCTCTCTCTTAACTCATCCATCCTGGCCTCATTGTCAAAACCCCGCCTTTCCAGCCTCACAATTGGTCAGGACGCGTAAAATCACCAATCAACGGGGCGGCTCATTAGCAGGACTGAGGCGAAAGGAGATCACTGCAGGAAGGATCTGTGTGTGTGTGTGTATGTGTGTGTGTGTGTCACACACACAGAGATTGCCGATCTGTACTTGTTCTTCAAGGAGATGGTGTAAGAGAAGATCCGGCGAGAGCGCTTCCAACAGAAATCTTCTCCCCACCCTCTTCCCCCCAACCCCCCTCTCTTTTTTTTACCGGATGCACCGATGAGAGAACCAGTTTTAGCGACGACTATCATGGCTTATCATCCGTTCCACGCTCACCGGGCCGCGGATTTCCCCATGAGCACGTTCTTGGCCGCCCAGCCTTCCTTCTTCCCCGCCCTGGCTCTTCCGCCGAGCGGGGCGGCTGCTCTCTCGCTGCCCGGGGCTCTGGGCAAACCGTTGACGGACCCCAATATAGCCGAGGCGGGGATCCGCGTCTCTAGCCTGGGGCACCAGCCGGCACACCTGCGGCCCCTCAAGAGCCTGGAACCGGAGGATGAGGTCGAGGACGACCCCAAAGTGAACCTGGAAGCTAAGGATCTGTGGGACCAGTTCCACAAAGTCGGCACCGAAATGGTTATTACCAAGTCTGGGAGGTACGCATCTCGCTGAAGACAGTCCCCAGTTCATGCGAGCAGTGTTTGCCACATTCTTATTATTGCTTTAACTTCCTCAACTCGTTTGTGTATCTTTCTTGTTTTTTTCAAAAACACAAAACTGCAATTAAGAATCAGTCATCTGTTAAATGATTTCTAGCGAATTTGTGAAGTCCTTAAGAGAGGCCAGTTGACAAGATGCCAAAGGCAGAATTGGATCTGCCCGTGAAATGCGAGCGCTTTAATACGAACTCCTTTATTAAAGGGCTGAATGGTAACTCCTTAAGGTTGTGTTTTCTGCTCGAGATTCGGATTCATGTCTCTGTATTTCAAATCCATAGAAAGAGGCCGGGCAAAGCTTGTCGACATTTTCGTCGCTTTGCAATCAGTTTAACATGAAATGTATTAGTTTCCACCTAAGTCTTTTCTTTTGGTAACACAACTTCCGAAAACGTCTCTTTTTAAATTATAACTATCGCTCCGCGGCAAACTGCAATGCCCTCTTTTTTTCATGTGTGTGGAAGGAATCCTACTTTGGCCCCTTAGTTCTCCCTAGCGCTGTCTGTCTCGCTACAGAAGTTTGTGAGTTGGAAGCGATAGGTCTGTTGCTAATTATAACCTTTGATAGTAATCGGCCGATGTCTCTTCGCTGGAAGGGGCAGAACAGGGCGCAAAAATAAAATAAAAATCAGTTCCCTGCAATGAGATTGTACAACTTTATAAAGTGATCAAACTTTGCGTCAGTTGAGGGGGTGGGGGCTGGGGGAGACCTGTCCCCGCTTACCCATTTGAACACAATGATTCTTGTTCATTCTCCAATTCCAATCCGGGATAATCGAAATGTGATGTGAATTAGAGAAATTAGAAATATTATATCTTTGGCTAAAATATGATTTGAGGAATAAAGTGGAAGCAATCTCAGTTTAGTTATAAAAAGGAAGTGTTGTTTGAGAAACCTTTAAGAGTTCAGTGCATAGCTGAGCTGGGTGAGAATAATATTTTCAACTGCACCATTTGTCGTTTTTTGACTGATAAAATTATCTTTCTCACCATTAGCACGTGTCCCCGTATATTAAACCTACTGCTTCATGTGTTCCAATTCTCTTAGGAGAATGTTCCCACCTTTTAAAGTGCGCGTCAATGGGCTGGATAAAAAAGCCAAATATATTTTACTGATGGACATTGTGGCCGCTGACGACTGTCGTTATAAATTCCACAATTCCCGCTGGATGGTGGCCGGGAAAGCGGACCCGGAGATGCCCAAAAGAATGTACATTCACCCGGATAGCCCGGCGACCGGCGAACAATGGATGGCAAAAGCGGTCACTTTTCACAAACTCAAACTCACCAACAACATATCCGACAAGCATGGATTCGTAAGTGTTGCTGTAGGTCGATTCATATATTTTTAATTTTGACTGTCCTTTTTTTAAATTTTAGTAAGTATTTGGGTGAGGGAAGACAGTTCCCTTCTGCTTTCCATTGTTAACAATCTTGTTGCTAAATTCCCTTTGTGTCGGTGAGTATATCCTTGGCCCCGTTCCTGGGAATAGACTTCAAAAATAACTGCCCTGTGAGGGATGTGTTAGGGATTTGGGAAAATTGACTCGCCCGTGGGCGAGCGAGTCTCTGGGAAAATAAATAAAATGCTTTAAAGGCTTCAGAAATACTAGGCCACTTTTTTGTCCAGTATGGATGCCTACAAACTGCAGCAGAAAGTTTAACCTTAATTATCCTGTATAAGATTGATACGTGTCCATTAATATAATATTTATAGAACACATTAAACCCAAATCCCCTCTAAAACAGTACAGTAATCATTTTACTTTGGAATCAAAATGGTTTAGGGTTAAGATAAAGGCAAATCAGATCAAATGTCTGCTGAGTGTACACCTCTGAATTCTGCTGACTTCCAATATATGCGCCCCTGTTACAGGAGAATCCTTTGAAATCCAGGCCATCAGATTTATTTATTATCCCACATTCAGGAATGAGTTTGGACGCAAATTGTACTAAAAGCCGAAGGACATTAATAATCTGCGGTAGATACTGGGCCGAGGTTAAGAATTTTATAATTATGCCTTTATATATTACTATTAGAGGCCTTTGTTTTTTTCTCTCGCTGTTTTCTAACGTGGGGTCAGGCTGAAGTGTGTTAATGGTATGAGTTGTGAAAAGCAGGTCAGGCTTTGTGGCGTCAGGGAGGAGAGAGAGAGAGAGAGAAGAGCAGAGAGTGCTGGCTAGTTCGAAAGAGCCTGACTGCTGAAAGGACGGTCTCTCTCTGCAGCCAGTGGAACTCGGAAAGAATCAGTCCAGCAGTGATGTTTTAGAGGTGGACAGGGGCCAGTGGAGAACAATTTGGGACCATTTATTTGCGAGGGGAAATACATGTTTTTAATGCAGTGTCTGGGAAACTTGATTGAAGGTTGGAGGAATAGCACTTGGAGGTAAAAGCAGCCATTATATGCAGCTTGCAGAAAGCGCCCTGAAGCACAGAGCATTCGACCTAGATCAGCAAGCGTGAAAAAAAGAACGCCGCTCGCTTTTACTGACAATATACTCAAAATTAGAATAAAAAGTGAAGACAGGCAGATTGTAAGATCCATCAAGAGATGAGAAAAATAGCCCGGTTCAGTGGGCTGTTACAATCTTTTGTGTGATTAGATTGCAAACGCCATTGACATTATTAATAATAGAAGCTGATATTCATTTTTGAAACGTGTATCTCGGATATCTCCAGGCTGAAGACTCCAATGTAACGTTGGAGGAATTGTAGCTGGGAACAGTTCAGGGGAATTTTCGGAGACTCAGTGGTTTGTCTGGCTGATCTGAGCTTTTGAGTGGCTTGGCTCTCGTTTATTTGCACGCCTGAGCGAGGAAGCACTGTAACATTTTATATTATATAAAGGCAGGACAGAGTTGAAATGACGCATCAATGCCCAGATCCAGTGTCTATCTTTTATGTGTCAGAGACAATGCCTCAGTTTCGCTTTCAGCGTGTCCCAGGATATTTGGAAATAAATGTCAGGGTGATTTTTCTTCCTCCCCGCCCCGGTGTTCTTTTCAAACAGATTCTCATCCACGAACCTCGTCAGAGATGTGTTTTAATAATAATAAAAACATCGTTTAAAAAAATGAATCTAGCCGGGGAAATGAGGGAGGCGATCGAAGTCACATTACAGCAGGAAACTGGTGACCTCAACATTCCATGTCTGTAATACGGGTCAAGATCAAACATTTCAAAGCACCTCCAGCCCAGAAGAGGCCGTTTGGAATTCCCATTTACAAAGTAAAATAAAATAAATTGGGCTGATTTTTTATTGTTTAATATCATTCGGTGCAAGACGCAAATTATAATTAGAATGTATTGTATAATTAATCTTATTCATTAGTTTGAAAGTACTATTTATATTTATCTACTCATGTACACGCGCGGTTCCTATTCAATGCACGCAGCAATGTTTGCAGTTAACAAGCAGGGCAGATTAACCTTTCGATTTTTGCTTGTGTACTGAATTATTGCTAAACTACATTAGGGCAAGATGCATGTCCACTTTCCCTGGCCTTCTCCTAAATGTATGAGGAAGGTGAAGGGATGGGGTGTGGGGGGGGGGGGGGGGGGGGAGAATCACCAGAACTGACCTGTTTTCACTGATTCCTGGTCCCAGATATAGGAGGCAAACCGCGGGCTGCCCTTCTGTAGAACTAACCTGAGCGTTGTTCCCCTTTTTTCCTTAGACCATTCTGAATTCAATGCACAAATACCAGCCCAGGTTCCACGTGGTCCGCGCCAACGATATTCTCAAACTGCCCTACAGCACTTTCCGAACGTACGTGTTCCCAGAGACAGAGTTCATCGCGGTCACAGCATACCAGAACGATAAGGTGAGCCCGGCACACTTCTGTCCCACTTAATCCCGGGAGCTAACTGGACTCACTCATGCACTGAGTCGGGGCACAAACAATTCATAACCGTCCCGCCATATTAATGGTTTACTTCATTCATTCAAATGTTTGGAGATAGTTTGGAGATAATCACGACAGCATTTCCAAATAAACATTTCAATGCAGTCAAATGCTGCACTGAATTCAAAGCAACATTATTTTGGCGGGCGGCCGAGATGTCCCTGAATGCAAACAGCAAAGAGAATCGGTGCCTCACACTCCTGATAATTACAAGCTGCAGTTTGAAGTGGGGATTCGTGTTTTAAAAGTGGTAACACGAGTAGAAAGGTTTTCTTTATAAAATGATATTGAGGGAAAATGGAATGATTTGCATCAGGATAAGGATACGCACGGAACTATAAAAGTGCTTTTAAATAATGCTTGCTTAAATAATAAAATCTTTGCACCAGATGCGGGGAGATCGCGCGAGGAAGTTAGTCACCCTCAGCCTGGCCTGTGTGAAAACTGGGGGAGGGGTAGCGACGAGTGGTTAAAGTTTAGATACACGGGGACTTTATCTGCCGTGTAAAAGGCAGTGGAGCAAAATCTGGATGGAAACAGGTTCCACCAAGGTATTAGATTGTGGGTAAAACGGCTGGTGATAATCCAGCGTTAGGGTAGCGATCACCGCATTCCTGTAACTATCTCTCTGTCGCTTGATACTTTGGGTCAAGTTGGGTTGGGAGGTGGGGGTGGGGACGAGGGGAAGGAGGGGGTTGTTTATCAACGTTTAACACTTTACAGTGAGAATCCAAATCGATCACTGAATATTCTGATCGAAGCGGAACCGGGGCTTTACTGATCTTGGCTGACAGTACCAGCCGGAACGTTGAAAGATGAAATTAAAGATATAATCAGGAGAATATTGTGGCAAACCTGCTTCCTTTTAATAATGAAAATAGTGATTTTATTTAATATTGTTTCCCAAATAAGCAAATAGACCCAATTAACAAAGAGGCTTAATTCCACTTGGACTGGTGAGATTTCAGGTGTCATTTCTGATGCCCCTTTAAATACACTAGCTTTCTCCTGCAAAGCGTGGCTGATGAATAATGGATACAGCACAGCAAGGGAGGCAGACTTGTCGGTTAGCTGATATCATATACCATAATTTGTATGAAGTATTCATAACCCGATCACGTAACTATGCTGTTAAAAACCTTTTTAGAAGCGCTCCATAACCTTCTTATTGGCGAGTAAGATTAAATATCTCAACGCCACACGGAGAGAAGTCCTGATTTATCCAACACTGACTCAACGCATCTCTTTGAATTTGCCTTGTTAACAGAGATGCGACAAGGACAATAGAGAATCAGTATCACTCATTTGTCTCCGCCTTTATGCAAGGAAAGGGAGGGGCAGTTGGATTCGTTAATATCTTTTCATATCTTGATATTCAAATCAAACATTTTGGCTGAGTGTATTCATAGAATTTGTATCGAATTTCCTTCACACCTGGCCTCAGATTGTATCAGAGAATCCTCCAGACAAACGCAGACGAACTGAAGCCAATAAAACTGCGGGTGTAGTTAAGGATTGTAGGTTGTCCCAAAGCTCAAAGCAGCTCGCTTGTAATGTCGAAAACATTATCAAAAAGCACCAGTGTCCACGAATTTGCACATGACCGTCCCTCATAAACACAGCGGGATAAATACTGACCAGAACACAGTTCAGTAAAATCATCTTTTTTTTTGCCTCGTCCCTCAAATCCAGTGCTGTTTCATTTTATTTTGCTGCTCCCACAATTAACGTTCCTTGGGAAGAGGCGCTCATCGTGTTTCAGTTATTGTTAACTGGAATTCTTTCCCCCTTTTACTTCGGCAGATAACGCAACTTAAAATCGACAACAACCCCTTTGCAAAAGGATTCAGGGACACTGGGAACGGGAGAAGAGAAAAAAGGTAAAATCATTCAACAGCCGACTCAGAGCATTTAGAAATAATTTCTTAAGGGAAGAGAGTTGGTTTTCTCCCATTACCCTGGGTGATTTCCCATCTGGATAGTTCTGAAAGTGAATTGCGCCGGCACAGACAGCCGGAATAGATGGGAATCTGGCCGTTTCTCTGTTGGATGTGTGGGTTAACAGTGTGCACCTCCTGGCGGCCAGTAACGGAATGGCACCAGAGATTGTTGGGAATATTGTGTGGGGAGAGAGGGCTGTTTTAATTTTAACTTTTAATATCTTCATATCGTAATTTTACTCTGATTTATATTTAAAGTAGGAATTAAAATGTGTCATTTCTCAAATAACAACAGTTTAAAGCCCGCCATCGGTCTCATTGTAATGCTGTTTGATTTTCAGAAAACAGCTTTCTCTCCCCTCCTTGCGGGTTTACGAAGATCATTGCAAAGGTGACCGAGATGGTGGCGATTCTGACGCCTCCTCCAGCGACCAGCCGCCGGCCAGGGAGTCTCTGCGCTCGCCCTTAGTTGTGGACCCCGTTTCTCTGCAATTCAGCCAAGTATCCAAAGGTGAGAGATAGGGAGTGAGGGAGTGGGAGCGGGAGGGAGGCGGCAGGGTCTGATCCCAATCCAGAGATCAAGGGCGAGCGGTTTGTTGACCGCATGGCGCCCCCCAGGTAAATCATGAGGCCAGTGGCTTAACCTTTAAAGCTTGCTGTCATTATTTGCTCCAGTAAGTTCTCATAAATGAGGGCAGGAGACACCGAAACACAGGAGAAGATCAACTTTGAAAAGGACTAAAAGACTTAATGAATATAAAATCAGTACATTACCCTGAAACTCAATAGGAACTCTTTAAACCAAGTAAATAACTCTCTGCTACTTCTGTGGAATGTATTTGGAGATAAGAGGAGGAACTTCTCGCAGAGAGGGCGGTGAATTTATGGAACTCGCTGCCCCATAGCATTGTGGAGTCTGAATCGTTGAACGGGATCAAGAGGGAAATAGATATTTTCCTAATTTAAAAAGGAGAAAGAGGGATATGGGATACAGGTGGGGAGCTGGATTTGAGATCAGGGCGAGATCAGCCATGATCTGATTGAATTTACCGGGTAAAGTTTTACAACACCAATTCTACATCATGAATTTACCGGAGCAGGGCTGAATTTACCTACTTCTGCTCCTCATTCCCATGTTCCTAAGAGTTTTAAAGTTGGATTCAATGACTATTCCTCATTAAATATTATTCCCTAATTACTTCAGGACGGGGGTTTGTGTTAAAATAATATATACATAAGGAGAGATTAATGGATTTTGGTGATTTAACAATGTACATTACAACATTACAACCGTTATAGGCGAGAGAAGGACAATTTAGTTTGAAGAATAAGTCATTTTTACTGGTGAACGACACGAGAACCCCCGAGTGTAAATGTATGTATGTTCTATTTACATTGAAACACAAATGATCACGGATAAGGGGTGTAAGCATTTCTTAAACTGAAGACTAGTGAATCTGGGGTTAATGTTGGCTGAGAAGCATTGAACCCATTGGTGATTCCAGCCTCTGAATTGGAGTTTATCTTATAGCCGTGTTGCTAATATTAATTGTTAGTTCCAGATTGGTGAAACATCTTTTCTTTATTAATGGTTCAGACTATTTTCCTTTAAAATATTACTCTACCCAGTGCTCTTTTAAAAACAAACACAAGGCAAGCAAATAATTGTACTTAACCCATTCGATCGCTGGGTTTTGCATGTGCAGTGTCAATTCAAAAATTATCTGCCTTTCAGCCAATGTTCTAACTAACATGCTTAAAACACACATTTCATAAAAGCAAGATGTTGTCTGCGTGTGTAATATTTGTATAATTCTGAAGTCCCCTGGTGCAGACATTGTTGACCCGATTACAGAAAGTGAAACCAACCCTCACTGTAACATTTCCAAATAACACTCAGGTATATAACTGACATCAGTTGCCATTCATACACGGCGCTTCCCTTCCTGGTTTTATTAATATAGATAGAGTTATTGTAGAAATAGTGTTAAGAACTGGATTCTTCAAGGAATCAAAGACTGAAATAAAGACCATCAAAAAAGGGAAATGGTATTGAGAAAACATGAAAAAAACTGGATTTATTTTAACACATTTTTGTCGTATATTAATATGAGTAATTTTAAGTCGAGAGGGATATGTATCATTTGATCTACCGCGGGCGTAGATGAACTAATTTTGTCATATTCTGAATTGAGTTTTTAATGTATTTGCGTGTTTTGAGCGAGATAGATGAAATATTATAACTCATATTTAAATATGCACCGACTTTCTAACCAATACCTGACTGAATGCTGAATTCCTTGTGTTATTGATGCTTCTTCAAAGTTGTGTTTATATTTGATCTACTTCCATCTCTTCAGATGACAAGTCCGGTGTGGACAGTGACCCTGAACTGGAGGGGCGGGAGGAAGTCTCCGCCGCCATCAGTACCAGCCCCCCGCGAACGGCAGCGCCCCGAACAAACACTCCACCCGCCGAGCATGCGGGGGGAGACTTGTCGCACCGGCCAAAGCCAGGATCTATCCCGGAGAAAAAGAAGGAGTCTCTGGAAGCGAGGAGAGACAGTGATATCTGCTTTACTCACAGGAGTTCGGAGAGAGAGAAAGGCGAAGGGCGGAGGAAGGATGAAGCGAAGAAGGACAGTGAATGTCTGAGTAAAGATACTTACTCTCCGCTCATGATACAGACTGACGGCCCCTCTCACCTAAACGCTGGACATTTGCAGAGCTTGGCTTTCTCCGGATTACACAACCAGCAGTTCCTTAACCCTTTAAATGTCGGACAACCCCTCTTTATTCACCCGGGTCAGTTTGCAGTCGCTCCCGGAGCTTTCTCGGCCATGGCCACAGGAATGGGACATTTATTAGCCTCGGTGTCAGGAGCCGGCAGCTTGGACAACGCGACCATCACCTCGGCCCAGAGCTCGGCAGGGGGAGGCCCACACTTCCCTTTCCATCTCTCGCAACACGTCTTGGCTTCTCAGGTAAGCAAGTCCCGAGTGTTACTTTGCATTGCCTGAACTCATTTCTCAAGCCCACCTTGAGTGGGAGATTTGCCATTCAATGTAAACATCGAGGTATAGAATAAATCGATCGCAGAGAATGAAATCAACCTTTAGTTTAGGGACCTGAACCGTTTGCAAATAAAACCTTTTTTAAAAAACATTAAACACTCCTTCCTGACCTTCTCCGAGATTTTCTCGCCTTCCCTTTTGATGTTTGGGAGTCCGGCTTCAGTATCCCGGAATATTGCATTTAGATTGCAGCAAGAGAGGGAAATGGAGAGAGAAAAACACATTCCCTGACAGGGGACGGGAAAACCCAAAGGGCAGACAGAGAATTGAAAACAAAACAGGAAACATTAACATAACATTAATCAGAGAGAGGGAGAGAAAGGGGGAAAACAATTGAATAATGAAAGGAATTGTATAAAAGGGAGAATGGAAGAGGAGAGTCTGAACTGTTTAAAATATTTTTGGGTTATGTCCTTTAAGCTATTATTGCCGCTGCGGTGCTCCCTGTCTTGTCAGTGCTGAGATAATTCTATGAATCGCAGGTTAATAGTCCGACTCTGTCTGATAATATGAGGGAATGTATTTAGATGCCCCATTGAGCACAGGGCTAAATCAGTACTCTATCAAAGTGAACAGCCGGGACTCTGGTGGACTCACGGGATTTAGATTCCAAGTGTAACACCTGGAACATTCATTCTAAGCATCCTGATCAGCCTTAATCCGGATTCAATCATTTATTCGTCAAAAAAGCAGCGTTTTAACTCAGGTTGGGGGAGAAATTTAACTCTCCACATTTTAACATGAAATCATCAAATCCATGTTGAGAGGAGACCAATCAATAACTTTTAATCCATGCCCAACAGTTCTGAGCAAAGGTCCATGGATGACTGATTGCTAAATTCTGTCCCTGTGAGTGAGTCAACAGGCTCCATAGTCCAAGCCCATGTTTGAAATAGATTGTGTGTGTGTGGTGTGTGGGGGGGGGGGGGGGGGGGGGGGAATTGTGCAGCAACATGGCAGATCCCCTTCATCCAATTCATAATGATGGGAACAGTGTCCTCTCTTTAATTGGGTATAGCTGGAGAAACCTTAAAGTGGGGAGCATTTTGGGTGTTTTACCCTTTGATACAAAGCAATAGTGAAACTTCTACAACACGCATCAATCTATGATATAAACTACATATGTTTAAATATATTGATGTGTATGTTCAGGATGTATATTCATCATAGTATGTACAGAGTATATAGGATATATGTGTCTGTGGTAACAGGTGTGAGTCCATTTTAAAGATGTTTTTCTGTGTGGGGCCGATTAACCAACCGTTCATTTGATTATTTATACAATTTATTCTGACAATGCTTAGATTTGACTATTGGATAAATCAGCATTATAATGCTACACTGAGTTCTATTTAGTTGGCCATCAAAAATTCTGACAGATTCAATTGCGTTTGGTTAATCTAGATCCAGAAAGATACTGGGATGATCGCAGACCTAGAAAAATAAGCATATTTCTTTCTCTTGTTTATTCATTTATCTACACGCCAATACTTCCATCTCTCCATGCACAGGAGAATATGCTTTGTGCCTACGGTTAATAATCTTTCTTTCCAAGTAAAGAATTCCTATTCCAATTATGAAGTTTTATTGTCAAATTAATGAACTGTTTTATTGGCGTTGATCTGTGTTTAAAAGGGTGCCAGATAATGCAAGGCGTGCGGCTCTGAGAATGCAGCTTAATACATTCCAGCTAAAACCCGGAGAATGGGGCAGCCCCCATTGTAGACTCCTGCACCTGTGGGGTCCTTGTAGCTGAACAGAAAACTATAGAGTCCTGTAACCCTTGATGGGCAGCTGGGTAAAAAGGCCAAGAGTGTTTGTATACCTTTTGGAATCTTTTGGCACTTCCGATTGGGCATATCTGATCTCTGGGTTCAAACTGAACATTCATCTCTGCGTTTTCAAAAAGCCCCATTTGTTTATTTTTCAGTGTGCCTTTGATCCAATGTTCAGCAATAGAGTGAGGCCATTCAGCCCCTCCAGCATATACGCCATCCAGTTAAATTGAGTTGCTGATTTATTGGCTCCGTGAACTTGAATACCTGGAGCCAGAATTTAAAATAAATTTCTGCATTTTTAAACATTTTCAGTTGCTTCCCGGCCTCAGGAAGGAAAGTTCTAAATGCTCCCTATCTTTTCAGCCCCATTTCGTGTTATTTTCTTTCAGAATCCCCATCAGAATTGTCACCAATTGAGAAGGTCACTTTCTTGAAGTTGTTTCAAATGGTGCTAAATATCTTTTGAGTTTGCTGTAACTCTTCACTGTATGATGGTACTCACCAGCTGTTTTTCTCTGTCCAACCCCCTCCCCTTCTTGTTTGATAATACAGGGGATTCCAATGACCACTTTTGGAGGACTTTTCCCCTATCCGTACACCTACATGGCAGCGGCCGCCGCAGCCGCCGCTTTGCCCAACAGTTCCGGGGCCCCGTCCTCTCTCCATCGGCACCCTTTCCTGAGCGGCGGACGACCCCGGCTTCGCTTCAACCCCTACCCGATCCCGGTCTCCATCCCCGCCAGTACCAACCTCCTCACCACGGCCATGCCCTCGGCGCTGGGCGGCTCCGACAGCAAGCTGTGCAGCCGAGACTCCAGCCCCGTCTCCGTCGGCTTGGCCCCCGAGCTCAACCACAAAAGCAACGGAGGCAGCTTAAGGACTGGGGCCAGCTCCCTCTCCCCCAAGCCAAGCGCCAAGGAGGCCATCAACGAACTGCAGAATATCCAGAGATTGGTGAGCGGCTTGGAGAATAGCCAGGAAACACCTCCAGCTCGGGACTCTCCTAAATGAACCGCTTTGATCCATTGTTGGGGCATCGGGACTAGCAATAGATGCAGACAAAAAAAACAACCTCACAGTGCAGATCCCTTCCGACCGAGGGGAGAGGTGGGAGGTCGGATGGTGTCCAGAGGCAGAGGCACCCAGTGCTCACAGCGTAGGGATAGGAGCAGAAGTGTAAAATGTGGTGCAACTTGCAGTAAAGGAACGACCACTTGGCTATAAAAAAACCCCGCATAAGATAAATGTACCTTCACACAAGAAAAGAAGGAATTTTGCTATTTATGTAATTAATTAGTAATTTTGTGTAAATAAGCTATGGATGGCAGAATATGCAAATCGGTATTAATTTATTCAGTTGTAAATTCGCGTGTACATATATTAGAGTTTAATTCCTTGCATTTTAATGTTTTTTTTCTTGTTTTGTTTTACACACAAACATCACAGTATATTGTAAATGAAATATATAGCGCATCGGGAAAGTGTGTGTGTGAGAAAGAATGAATGAGTTTCTAATTGTGTTTTATAAATCTATTCCGCCTGCTTTCCTGAAAACGGTTTTTAAACCACAATGTGCCATCCATTACATCAATGCTACTCCAGTGTTACCTGTTCTTTTTTAAAAAAAAATAACTGCTCTCTGTACTGTACCATGCTACAGATTTAAAATAAATCAAAAAAAAGAAACATTTCTAAAGTCCTGTGCCAGCGGGTTATATAAAGAATACCGCTTTCACCTCAGGTTGATTTCACCTCTCGGTGTGGATTTCCGGTGAGACTCTCACTGGGTTATCTACAAAGCGGCTTCAAATAAAAAAAGACAAAAAAAATTCAAATTGTGTTGGTTATTCGGGTAATCTATCAGCAATTAAAAAAACGAATTCTCTCACAACTTTCAATAAATATTTTGAAGTGAAACTTCTGCTTGTGATACATTTAGTCGAACTTGTATCCCTATGGAAGCATAAAGCCTGTGTGTGCGTGTGTCTTAACGTGTGACTATATGTATACACGTGTCATTGTATGTAAGTATTTACTTATGTGTATTTGACCCTTGCAAAAATCATTTGAAATTGTACGCATAATTTTTAAGGAATATGTCACATTAAAGGACCTTAGTCCCAACCCTTGCCGTCAACGATGAAAGATATAAAAACTCAGCTTAACTTAATTAGGATCGAATATTGAATACTTTGTGGGAGCAAATTCTTGTTTTAGATCGGAATTCTAGTACATTCCATGTATATACATCATGCTACATTCTCTCACATGGCCTTTGTCACACACTGCGATTCCATTCCCCAGAAAATAAATTAATTATTACAAATTCTGAAGGGCATGTTCTCTGGAAGGTGTGATCAGCAGCACTGGATTTATTCTGGCCAGTTCAACTTTAGGATTTATCTCGTGCTTGGGACCCCTTTTGCCTGGGCCCATTGTGAATTTCACAGATTGGCGTTGTTTGAGGTGTTGGATTATGTTAGATTTGGGAGTTATTTTCACACTGCAGCTTAATTCAAACGCAGAATACACCCTTTGAATCTTAAACAAGATGCACTTGGACCCGTTCTGAACATATATCAGAACTTCTCACTAGCGTTTTGGCAATAATTATTACACTGTGTATACTGATAGCTTCACATCTCCTGGCGGCTGTAGATTTGCCTTGGGATCGAATCTTTAGTACTTAGAAAAATAAGAGGGCAGAGTTTAAGGATCTAGTAGTTCAGGTGAATGGTCATGTTCCTATTTAGGCACTTTGATTTTAAGTGGAAACGCAGCAAGGCGCCACATAATATCAAAGGAGTTCAGGTTTTATACTCAAAATATGTCATAAATGCACAAAATACCTCTTCATCATCTGGAAACAATACACTGAGGAAGTGGCTTCAATGAAGTGATCGATATAAGGAAATTATTCCAATTTTTTCAAACATTTCTTAGAAGTCGCAAAATGACTTTTTAATCAGTTAGGCGTCTATCTGGGGAACGTGACTGGTCTCCGTGTGTTAAGAGGGGACCGACTCCCAGCACAAAATATGCAACTCATTTTATAGAATCCTTTAGCTTAGGCAGACCAAATGCAGGATGGCCAATCCATGACCCGCTTGTTGAGTGTTGGGGTGAAAGTTCTGGAGCAGCAGCACAGAAGGGGAATTGGGAGGAAGGACAATTCTCGCTCCCACGGAAAAGTTAGGGGAGGAACCGAATCCTAACAAAGTTAGCCAAGAATGGCAATTCGTTATAACATAGATCTGCATTCATTGTCTTAATGTCCCATCTCATCCACATAGTCACATACACACACATATACACAAGAGGGACATACACACAGACCTACAAAGGCACAGATCATTATGACTGGTATACACTCAAACACATAACACACAGACCAGCTAGATGTTTAACAGATGAATGGCTCATATAGCTACACTCCCAAGTCACACACACAAACACGTCTGCACTCAACAAACATGTACACGCACGGATACCTACTCAGGTACACAGATACATATCAGCTGAGATATACAGAGCTGGACTGCTCACATGAGGGGACACACATACACAAATGGACATCGAAAACCTCAGCAATAAATTAGTTTGAAGTATTTCACATTTAGCCAGCCCCGTTAGCTGAAGATTTCCTTCTTAAATTCATTGGTGAGAATTAATTCAGGAGGATTAATTCTCGCCAATGAATTTAAACGAGATTCACAGTTTTTTGCAACTAAATCCACAAACGCAAGCCTGAGAAAGTTATCGTCGGGTGGGCTGCGTTTAGCAGATTTTAAATTTTTCCAGAAAGTGCCCAAAAAGTTTGTTTGAAAAGTGACCTCGCGGATTTCGCCGTTCCCCTGGCTAACAGGAGACCGCTTTCGAGTCTCATATAACCCAGAAATTAAAAAAAAAATCACTTTGATGTCTGGATTGATGCGAGGTCGCGCTTAAGTACTTTAAATTCAACCTGGCGGCTTTAAGTTCAGACCATTAATGTATGAAATAAACAGTCTTTTCCTCGCCAATTACCGATTACTCCGTACCGGCAAGATTTACGAGGTTTTGTGTCAGAAGTTTGATGGCTTCATTATCAGCTCCCTGCTGAGATTTGACGCTGTTTGGGCGCCACCTCCCGGACTGGTGCAGCATTGCTGGGGGGGTGGAACGGGGGCGGAGGGGGTGGGGGGGGGGGGGGGGGGAGGGGGAGGGAATTTGCAACTTGCCCTGAGACTGGCAAGAGTCACGGACTTGGTTCCAGTTCCTGTTTTTTTTAACGCACTTTCACTAAATGCCGAATTAATCCCGACAAAAAGTGACTTAACTCAGGTGCGCAAACAGGGGGAACTTTCAGAAGTTTATACACTTTGGGAGAGGCAATTTAATGCTGGCAGGAAGCGAAATTGTGAGGTTAGTTTTTAATGAATGAAGAAGTGAGATATTTTCTCCGTTCACTGACAATTCTCCAGGATCCTTTTGGATCTGTTGCTGCTGAAAGCCAGCACTTGTTTTCTGTTTACTTTCCACTCGTTGATTTACTATCGATCTTTATTAACTGCTGCATTCTCGGTAAATATTTAAGCTTATTCATTCTCTGTGGGGAAATCACCGGCATCTTAACGCTGGAATATTGATCGTTGCTGTAGTCTAGCTCAGCTCACGGGGCTGTACTTGGGATGAAAGCCGTTCTCTACACGACCGGGAGAAATCCATGTTATATTTATGTTCTGGGGAGACACATTTGTACACACAGCTGGCCTCAGTGCGTGCAATCTCCTACAGAATTATACTTACCATATCGGATCTGTGAATGATAAAGGTCACATCCTCAAAATTCCTGAATTAAAATGTTGTTTTAAATTTTGCACGATTGATATAACGTACATGTTGCCATGGATAACAGTGTGAGATTGCTGTTCTCTCTCTCTCTGCTGTTGTCCTTAACATCCCCATGGCCAACTTCATTTCCACACGTTTGAGTAGGGTGGGACTGACACGACGTTGCAAACAGCAGCTGACTGACTATTGCCGCCCGGATCAAAACAGACCCACAACGGAGAATTGTAGAGAGGAATATAAAGAGGAAGAGACTCAGAACGAAAGGCATCGAGAAACAGCGATAAGAGTGGACGATAGCGACAGAGAGAATCGCAAAGTCTGTAAAAGACACTGTGAGAGACAGCGGTAGAGGGAATAATAGAGACAAAGGGAGCATAGGAGATGTTATTCGGAGAATTATAGGGAGAGAGACTGAGATGGAGAGAATTAGAGGGAGGGATGGAAAGAGAATTATGGAGATAGAGAGGGAGCGGGAGATAGTTATAGAGAGAGAGGGACAGAATTATAGAAACAGAGGGGGACAGCAATAGGGGACAGTGTGTATTAAACTGAGATGGCCTCACCACCAACAGATCAGATCAAACCTCTGCAGTCCTGCCACAGCTAGTGGTGAGTGCTGGTGGAAAACTAATCAACTAACTCGGGGTGGGGTCCAAAAACATCCTCATCCTCAATGAGGGGAAAAAAGAACATCTGTGTAACCAACAAGGCTGCAGCAATTGCAACCATCTTCAGGCAGATGTGTGGAGTGAATGATCCCTGTCGGTCTTCTCCTGAAATCCCAGAATTACAGATGCCAGTCTTCAACCAAATCAATTCACTCCACATGATATTAGTGCATTGTATATAGTAAAGATGATAGTAAAGAACATCCTGGTACTGAAAACCTGTGCTCCAGAACCAGCCATAACTCCAGCCAAGCTGTTTGAGTTATAGCTATAATGTTGCCTCCTAGTGAAAAGTTGCCCAGGTATATCCTGTTCATAAAAAGCAAAACAAATTCAACTCAGTCAATTACTGTCCCATCAGTCTATGCATGATCATCTGCATTTGGATGGAAGGTGATTTGACAGTTAAAAAGCTACCAGGCTGCAGATTACAGCCTTGATCCAAACAGGGACCATAGAATATAGAATCTCTCCAGAAAGAAGCCATCTAGCTCATCAAATCTGTACTTTCACTCTGAAAGTGCATCCCACTCAAGCCCTTCCCTATCCCCATAACCCCATGCATTTACCTTGGCTAATTCACTTAACCTAAATATCTTTCGACACTAAGAGAATTTAGTTTGGCCAATCCACCTAACCTGTACACCTTAGGACTGTGGGAGGAAACCAGAGTGCCAAAAGGAAACCCACACAGACATGAGGAGAATGCACAAACTCCATACAATCACCCAAGCTGGGAATTGAACCCAGGTCCCCAGCATTGTGAGGCAGCAGTCCTAACCACTGTGCCAGCATGCCACACAAAAAGAGTTGGACTCTTTTTGTGTGAAAGAGTTGAACTCAAGAGGTGAGGTGTCTGTGACTGTCCTTGACATCAATGCAGCATTTGACTGGGTGTGGCATTAAGTGCCCCGTAAAACTGGAGTCAATGGGAATCAGGGGAAAAAATGCTCCACTGGTTAGCACAAAGGAAGATGGTTGCGGTGGTTAAAGGCCATTCAGCTCAGTTCCAAGGATATTGCTGCAGGAAACCCTCAGGATAGTATCCAAGACCCAGTCACCTTCAGCTGCTCCATCAATGACCACCTCTCTATCATAAGGTCAGAAGTGAGGATGGGAGCTATTGATTGCACAGCATTTTGTACCATTTATGATTCCTCAGATTCTGAATAGTCTGTGTCCATATTCGGCAAGATCTAGGCAACATTCAGGCTTGGGCTGATAACTGGCAAGTAATTTCATATCCCATAAGTGCCATGCAATGACCACCCTCAACAAAACAGAATCCAACCATCATCCCTCGATATTAATGATATTACCATTGCTGAATTTCCCACTATCAACATTTTGAAGTTAATATTGACCTGAAATTGAATTGGACTAGTCATATAAATACTCTGGCTACAGAACAGATTAGAGACTGGGAATTCAGTGGTGAGTAACTCACTCCCCAACTATTGAAGCCTGTCCAGTATCCACAAGGCATAAGTTAGGAATGTGATGGAATACACCCCAATTTCCTGGATGGGTGCAGCTCCAACAACACTAAAGAAGCTCAACCCAATCCACTTGATCCAGTATCTTAAATAGACACTTCCTCCACCATTGCACAAGTGACAGCAATGTGACCATTTACAAGATTAACTGCAGCAACCTGCCAAACCACCCTTCAATAATACCTTCCAAACCTGTGAACTTACTGACTAGAAGCACAAAGGCTACAGGCATATGGGAACATCACCACCTGCAAGTTCCTCTCCAACCTACTCATCATTCTGACTTGGAAATTTCTCGCTGTTTTTCATTGTTGCTAAATTAAAATCCTGAAACTCTTTTCTTAATATTGGAAAATGTTAATATTTTCCATTGATTCCTGAGCTCTAGTCATGAATGAATATATATTTCAGATCCTTCTTCACAATGATACCCTCCACATTTAAAAAAAACTTTTGTCTTTAAAACAAACTTTAAAATGTTTGAAATATCTGTGGAGAAAGAAACGGAGAGACACCAAATTATGTTCAACTTGAACTGTTTTACTTTATCAGGCCACTCTCTGCTGATTAATAAATTCAACTCTTATTATAAGTGTACCAGGAGTGAAGATTGAAATGAGTTGGTCAGAATCTCATTACTGAATCTATATATTATGTTTTTTCTATCATTCTGGATGAGTACATGAGTAGGGAAGGAATAGAGGGATATGTACCAAGTGAGGAAAGATGTTTTTTTTAAGTTTATTTAAGGCAACATGATCGACAAAGGCTTGGTGGGTCAAAGGAGCTATTTGTGAACTGTACTTTGTTCCTCATTCTCTTGGAGCTGTATCTACTCACTTACTGCAGCTTCCTTCCTATTTTTATTCTTTCCTGGGATGTGGGTGTCACTCATATTTATTGTTCATCTTCAATCACCCTTGAGAAGATGGAATTGTAGATATACCCATAGTTACGATAGGAAAGGAGGTTCAGGAATTTAACCCAGCAAAACGGTAAAAAATGATGATTGATTTCCAAGTCAGAATATTGTGTAACTTGGAGGGGAACTTGCAGGTGGTGATGTCCCCTTGTGTCTACAGTCTTTGTGCTTCTAGACGGTAGTGGTCACAGGTTTGAAAGTCAAACGAAGCTTGGTGGGTTGCTGTAGTGCAACTTGTATATGTTACACTCAGCTGCTACTTGTGCAGCAGTGGAGGGGGTGACTGTTTAAGATGGAATCAAAGGTGTAATATCAACATTTTTGGATGACACCAAATTATGGGAATTGCAAACCGCAATATTGATTGTGAAAGAGTGCAGCAAGATAGTTTGAAGAATGAAGAGTTATTTGGTAAGCCTCCTTTGACTTTCAAACCTGTGACCACTACCGTCTAGAAGCAAAGACTGCAGACACAAGGGGACATCACCACCTGCAAGTTCCCCTCCAAGTTACACAATATTCTGACTTGGAAATCAATCATCATTTTTTACCGTTTTGCTGGGTTAAATTCCTGAACCTCCTTTCCTATCGTAACTATGGGTATATCTACAACTCCATCTTCAATATGCAAAATATAAAGTGAAACATTTGGGGAATAAAAGTAGGAATATAATGGTTCTGTTACTGCATTTGTGGTACAGTGAATATGAGTCTGATGCCTGCTGTGGGAATTGGAATTGATATTCTTCCATGTGATGTGGGCAGCTCTGCAGAACTAGCATTTATTGTCCATCAACAATTGCACTTGAACTGAGTTTCCTGCTTGGCATTTAACAATGCAGTTAAGAATCAACCACATTGCTGAGGCTCTGCAGCCACATATAGGCCAGACTAGGTAAGAATGGCAGATTTCCTTTCCTAAAGGACATCAGTGAACAGGAGGGTTTTTACAACAATTGATGATAATTGTTCTGAGCACCATTACTGAGACTAGCTTTGATATTCCAGATTTAGTCATTAAATTTAATTTCCACCAGCTGCTATGTTGGGATTATGAGTTCAGTGATATTAGTCCAGTGACATGATCACTATACCACTATCCCTCCCCCAGTAAAAAAGAAAGTAAGTAATTAGATTGTCCTAAAATCCAAACTGAAACATTAGTATCATTTAGGGAAGGAAACCCACCATCCTTACTTTGTCTGATCAATTTGTGGTCTTAAAAACACTCTAACTTAACTATCCTTCGAAGAAACTATAATGGGTTGTGAATGTGGCCCAATCCATCACACAAACTAGCCTCCCATCCATTGACTCTGTCTATACTTCCCGTTGCTTTGGCAAAGCAGCCAGCATAGTGAAGGACCCTACACATCCTGGACATTCTCTCTTCAACCTTCTCTCATCAAGAAAAAGATATACAAGTCTGATGTCATATATCAATAGACTCAAGAACAGCTTCTTCCCTGCTTCCATCAGACATTTGAATGGACCCACCTCCCATTAAGTTGATCTTTCTCTGCAACCTAGCTATGATAGCTTGCACTACATTCTGCACTCTCCCCTTTCCTTCTCAATGAACGGTATGTATTATCTGGTTTAGCACAAGAAACAATACTTTCACTGTATACTAATACATGTGAATAATAAATCAAATTTAAAAAAACTGGCCAAGCAAGCAACTTGGTTTCGTTTAAACCACTTTCAAAAAAACCAATCCTATCAGTTTTTGGAGTGCTACCAGCAATGAGTAATAAATACTCGGCCTGCCAGAAAGACACATTCTCAGATTAAATTTGTGCAATATACAATTTACAAAGAAGCAAACACACTGCTTTATCAAATACACGCACGGTTTAACAGTGCATAAATACACACACACACATACGCAGGGACACAAACTCTAGCAAAAACATATACATGTTAGGTACACAGAGTCAATTCTTCCCAAACAACAAATTACTCTGGAGTACAATGGCAGATGCAATGTGGGTAAAGGTAACGACGCAATCACACACAGCAGTTCTCAGCAGAAACTGTACATACAACTAGAATTAATAAACAGGAAAGTGAGCAGGCAGCTAGGGAGATGAAAAAGAATGAGAGAGATAAAAGAAAAGGAACTGAGTTGAACTGTGTCTAGAAGCAAAATTCAGGGAAGGTCAGACTTGTGCGAATGTAAGGAAAGAATTGACTCTGGGTTTTTAACATATATATGTGAGTTTTTGCTAGGGTTTGTATGCATATATATCTGTGTGTTTATGCAACTGTGCCTGTGTTTGAATATAGCAGTGTATTTGCTTCTTTGTAAATTGCATATTTGCTGTGATTGTGTATTTTTGGAATACGAGTGTGTCTCAAGATGAGAGTGAGCCTGCACATATTTTATAATTAATGTGAGATGTAATTCATTCATTCATTCAAGTGTAGCTCTGCCTGAAGGAAGGTCATTGGCTCATTTTTTGCTAATGTTTCATCCTGATCCATTTCCTTGGCAGTTTCTTGCCTTCCACTCGTGAGATACATTGTGCTAAAATAGGTTAGTAAGTATAGGCTGCGAGTTAGTGTACATGCAAATGAATTTCTGAGTAGTATGTCACTGTGTGCGTAATGTCCAGTGTCTAAATGATGTGGACAGGATATGACTGCAAATAGTGCACGCACATGTGAAAACGCAATGTCGGTGTAAATGATATGGTGAGTGAGTGAGTGTAAATAGTGGTCACGGTGTGTAAATAATGCTGTGCCTGAGAGTATATATAATAGACAATCATTGTGAAAATAATGTAGACATGGCGTATATAAAAATATTCTACTGTGGATGTAAATAGCAATATTAAATAGTTTATATGCTGTGAATCCGCATTAATAAGGCAGTGAGTAAATGATAGTTTGCGAAACAGCACGTGTGTAAATAATGTAGATGGAATTTGAGTATAAACAGAGTGGATCCCACGCGAAAGTAAACAGAGAAAATGTGGAGGTGATGCAGATAAATGTAAGCATTGCCGGTAAATTCTGTGTAAATAGTGTACCTGGAGACAGAAACCTTTGATTACAGTATTGTCCAGGCAGATCCCAGAGGGATTTTGATTGTGTTCAGAGGGAAATGATTCTCTGATCGGAGTGAGATTTTTCAAGTGGATTACATTGACCGGACTCTCTGCTGTTGTGCTTCAGGCTTGCTTTGCGAGAGGGGCGCAATGTGTGGCAGGGCGGACTCTCAGTCAGATCCTTATCTGAGGGGGAAGCACCCTGTTTTGGGCTGGGAATTGAGCGGATTTCGACGCCGAGGTCTGTCGGCAGCAGGCAACCCTTTTGTCCCGGACACCCCCGCCCTTTCGCCTGACGCCTGGCTGCCGGCCTCCCGGCCTGTGTACACCCCGCGGACAATAGCAAAGCCTGTGTCCCTGGAGAGAAGGCCTTTCTAATTGGAAGCGCTTTCAGCTCACTCCGTCTCCTGGTCATTGTTACCTCCCATTGTCGGCTGGCGGGGACTCAGACCAATCATCATCAATCACAGATCAATGAACTGGAAATGGTTATTGATTCTGTGTCTAAACAACCTCCAATTAAGCAACAAGAATCCATTTTAATTTATTAATAATAAGTGGGATTGGATGTAGAGCGTGCAGTGCTGATAAGGTGGAACAGGAATTTGTTTTACAAAATATCATTCAGTGAGTCAGGCTTTATCCGTGCTACAATGTCGGAGGTGCTTCTGGCCTGTCTTGTGAATATTAAAGGGCAGTTTCCCCGGTGTCACTGCTGACAATTATCCCCCAACTCCTGGCCATTGCTCACATTGTTGTTTGTGGGATCTTGCTGTGTAAACTAACAGTAACGATGCTTCAGATACAGTTTCATTCTGAAAGCTGCTTTATACATTAAATATTTTCCAACTGCTCTTAACTTCTGAAGGATCTTCTAAACGTGGGAATGCACCACTGGAATTTTAAAAAATATATACGCTTCTGATCATGTTTCCAGTCAAATTGCTGATGACTCCTGGGTTACCGATGAGGCAGCACAGTGGTTAACATTGCTGCCTCACAGCACCAGGGATCCGATTCAATTTGACCTCAGTTTATTGTCTGTGTGAAGTCTGCACGTTCTCCCCGTGTCTGCGTGGGTTTCCTCCAGGTACTCCAGTTTCCTCCCACAATCCAAATCCATGTAGGTTAGGTTGATTGGCCATGCCAAATTGCCACTTAGTGTCCCAACATGTGTAGATTAGGGGGATTAGCAGGGTAAATATGTGGATAGGGACTGGGGTGGGATAGTTGTTGTGCAGGCTCGATGGGCTGAATGGCCTCCTTCTACACTGTGGAGATTTTATGACTCAAACTCTGAGCTTCTGCATAAACATTCCCCATCTAATATTGGCACCAATGAACTCCTGCCACGCTTTGAACTCGGAGACCAGTCCTCACCTTGGACACTATCTAGACTTCAACTCGTTCAAAACTCTGCTGCCCATTTTCTAACTCGCACCAAGCCCTTTTCACCAATCACACCAAGATCACAGTCATACATTAACTCCCAGTTGAACAATGAATCAATTATTTAAAAAACACCATTGCTTTCAAATCCCTCCATGTGTTCACCACAGCACCCCCCTCCCTTACCAGTCTTAAAATTATCCAATATCTCTGCATTCTTCCTATTCCAGTCTCCCAAATGTTAATCACTTCATCACAAGGCCCTCAGCTCTGCAATTCCCTCCATAAATCAGCCTCTCCAAAGTTCCCTCCTCTGATTTAAGAGGTTTCTAACAGCCCGTTACATTGAGGCAATTTTCAGTCGTCCCCCCAATATCTCCTCCTGCGTGTCAGCATTAAATCTGTTAGTTAACGCTACTGTGAAGTATCATGGGAAATTTTACAGCATTAAAAGTGTTTCATAAGTACCAGTTGTTGCTGTTTCCGCTTTATTCTCACATCCTGATCCCTAAACAAAATATTAAACCTAAAAGAAAATGACAAAAGCTGATGGATTGGAGGGTGATAGCTTCAGTGGTTATGATCTGGATTGTACTTGCTGACACAGAATTGTGAAATCTCACTCATTCTCAATGAGACTCATTTCTTATTGTCCATTGACAAACATTCACAAGCAACTCTATGGAAGCAATTTTCCCAAAATAATTTGAAGTGCCCAACCAGCAGGACAACGGGAGGCTTTCCTGCTGGATCTTCGGGTGAGCAGTATTTCATGAATTTATGGCACTCTGTGCAATGCAGAGGCTTTCAAGCAATTCACAGCAGAGTGTGTGTGAGTGTGTGTGTGTGTGTGGGGGGGGAGGTGGGGGGGGTGGGGTGGGGTGTTGTAGCAGAGACTAAATCCACTGGAGAGGTTCGTAGCAGAGTGCTCAGATGGCCACCAGGCATCTGGGAGATCAGTTTACACACCTCCATTGCCGACCTCAACATCCTCTCTGATTGTTCGCCTTCCAATCACAGACCCTGACCACCCACCACCCCACCCTTCACACTCCCCACCCCCAATCACTGGTGTCTCCATCGCTGGCCACAACTCCCTTCCCCTCTGGTTACTGGCCTCTCGATGGCCAGCCTCACTGCTAATCCCCATCCTGAATGCAGAGTTCCCCCTTCCCTACCCTCCTTCCTCCCCCCCCACCAGTGTGCCAGACTGACAGTGCCAGGGTGCCCGGTCGGAAGTGCCAGATTGCCAGGCAGCATGTCAGTGTCTCAGACTGATAGTACCATCAAGGGGCAATAACCTCTTCTCCCAACCTCCTTGGGGTCTCAATGGCTTCCGTCCCACTGGCGAGGCCATCACATCAGGCTCCCATTGCGGGGGACCATCTTGATGCCTTCTAATGGGAATCTTCACTGACAAAGTCAGAGAGTCAAGTAAGCCTGAAGAATACCATCCAGAGCTGGCTAAATTGATTGAAATTAACTAATGAATATTAAAATCAGCCTCATGCTATTCCCCAGTGTAAGGCTGATCATGTCATAGAAGCAGCCTGGGAAGATCCTGACCACTGTGTATCCATTATTGGCCTCTCCTTAGGTTTCCTGCTCTGCAACATGACTCGATCAATGTGGTGGGGTGGGAAAATTGCACCCGACTATTTTCACTCTATTTGCAATTTATTGCACTAATAAAGGCTGTTCTATAATTAGTTTCAATGAATTCACTGTCTGCCTCACTGTTCGTTCTTGAAAAAATATCTCCCTGAATGAACTTGTCTAAAGTGACACTGTATATAGTTCATCCTTTTTTATTATATAGAGTGATAGCCATAGAGTCATAGAGGTTTACAACATGGAAACAGGCCCTTTGGCCCAACTTGTGCATGCCATCCTTATTATTACTAAGCTAGTCCCAATTGCGTGCGTTTGGCCCATATCCCTCAATACCCATTTTAACCATGTAACTGTCTAAACTCTTTTTAAAAGACAGAATTGTAGCCACCTCTACTACTGCTTCTGTCAGCTCATTCCAGACACACCACCCTCTGGACCTTTTTGCATCTCTCTCCTCTCACCTTAAACCTATGGCCTCTAGTTTTAGACTCCCCTATCTTTGGGAGAAGATGTTGACTATCTAGCTCATAGTTTATCTATGCCCCTCATTATTTTATAGACTTCTTTAAGAACACTCCTAATCTCCCATGCTCCAGGGAAAAAAGTTCCAGTCTATCCAACCTCTCCTTATAATGCAAACCATCAAGTCCTGGTAGCATCCTAATCTCATATCTTATTATCAGAGGAGATACTCTGATTTTGAAATGTCACCCTGACTAGATGTTGTCTCTGGGTCAAAAGAGGTGTTGGAGATTTGAGTATATATCTGTGCAGTGCTGGAGGAGTGCTGCATTGTTGGAGGTCTATCCTTCAAATAAGAAATTAAACTGAGACCCTTTTCACCTACTGGGGTGAATATGAATGATTCTATGACAACTATTCAAAGATTAGGGAAGCTTTCCTGATCTAGGATAATATTTCTAATTCAATTAGCTGCTTGAAAACCATTTGATCATTTGCTTCATGGCAGCTTTCAGGTTTTTGGTTTTAAAATCTGATTGGTTGCTGTTGGATTACTGAGAAAGAAACAACATCCATATGATCTTATGTCTTTCCCAAAATCACGCAGATGTAATATCTTATTTTCCTGCAGCTTGAATTATTTTCCCTTTTAACAAACCCACAGTTCAAATGCAGACGGGAGATATTTAATTACCCAATGCTGGTGGCCTGTTTTTCTTGCCTACAATTATGGTTTGCACAGAGCAAAAATAAGCTTACATTATTATTTCAACAAAACTTCAGAGCTAAAAGCAAAATCCCCAGCTGACGGAATGGAAAGCAACAGCTTTGATACATAGGACATGTTGAATCTTCTCATTGTATTCGTACAATATAGATGGTGGGTGGTTGTTGTATTTACAATATAGGTTGCTTCTTATTCTCTAGAAAAGAGAGGATTAAGGGGTGACATGATAGATTCTTCATGATTGTTAAGTTGTATGGGATGGGTGGATTAGCCACGCTAAATTGACCTTAGTGTCAGGGAGATTAGGATGTGGAGTTACTGGAACAGGGCCTGAGTAGGTATGGTCAGTACAAACTCAATAGGCCAAATGGCCTCCTTCTGTACTCTGGGGATTCTATGATTATGAAAGGGTTTGTTAAGCTAAATGTAAAGAAAATACTTTTACAAGAGGCCAAACATGTAAGATAGTCAGTAATATATTCAGTAAAGAATTCAGAGGAAACTCCTTTACCCAAAGATTGGTCAGATTGTGGAACATTGTTAAATCTTTCACAGGATGTGGGTGTTGTGGGCTAGGCCCATCTCTCATTACCCTTACTATTATGAGGAGCAGTTGAAACAAATGATATAGATGTAGATTCAAGCAGATTTAGATAAGCATATGAGTCAGAAAGGAGTTATAGAGGAAAATAGTGAGAAATTGCTCAGGGGAAGACTAAGTAGTAGTATGGACCAGTTGAACTGTTCCTGTGCAAATACTTTGTGATTAAGGCAGGTAGTTTCTATTCTACAGTATGGTTTTCATTGTGTTGTAATGTTAATTGTCTGTGTGTGGCCACAGATTTGCTGTTATTTTGTGGATTATGGATTTCACGTGACATAGAATGGCTAATTTCAGTATATTCCTGGGTCATCACTCCAGGATTCCTCAAGTTAGTGTCCAAGGCCAAATCATTCTCAGCTGTTTGATCCAAGTCAGAAGTGGGGCTGTTTGCTGATGATTGTACAAAGTTCAGCATCATTTGTGACTCCGCAGTTCACATCCAAATGCCCAAAGTGCTGGACAATGCTCAGACAAGTGCCAGCAATGATTATCTCTAACAAAAGAGAATCGAACCATCTTCCCCTTACATTCAATGGCATTATCATTACTGAATCTCTCACTATCCTGGAAGATACCATTGATCAGAAACTGAATTGAGCCAGCCATATCAAATCTGTGGTGACAAATGCAGGTTAGAGTTTGGGAATTGTGCTATGTGTAACTCACTTCCTGTCACCCAAAATCTGTCAGCATCTACAGGCACACATCAGTAATGTGATGGAATATTTTTTGCTTGCCTAGATAAGTGCTACTTCCACAACACTCAAAATACCATCCAAAACAAAGCAGCCCACTTGATTGGCATCCCATTCACCAGTTTAAACATTCACTCCCTTCACCTTGACACACAGTGACAGCAGTGTGTACCATCTACAAGATTCACTGCAGCATCTCACCAAGTCTCGTTCAACAACTTCTGAACCTGCCTAAGGGCAGCAGATGCATGAGACCACACCACCACCTTCAAATTCTCCTGCCAACTCACACACCATCCTCAATTGGAACTATGTCATCATTCACTGTCACAGGGACAAAATCCTGAAACTCTCTTCTGAAAATCACTGTGGGTATACCTACATCGCAAAGACTGCAGAGGTTCTAGAAAGCAGCTTGTCACCACCTTTCCAAAGGCAGTTAAGGATGGAAGATAAAAACTAGTCTAGCCAGCGATACTCACAAACCATGAGTGAATATAAAGCCACAAAATGGGTGTGTTACATTGTATGTATTGGTGATTGCTGTTCTAATGAAGTCATTCCTCCTTAGTTCTATGCACCAAATATGATGAATTGCACATGGCAGTTTAAAATATTAGTTATTTTAAATTGTGAATGAATCAATATCAAAATAAAACTCCCTATTTCTTAAAGGAACTCTCTTGCCAGTCAGATTGCAGATAAGCAAAGTATGGAGATAAAGCAGGGGAATGGCACCAAATCAGAATGCTTGTTTGGAGGGCTGGTGCTGTCCCAATGGACCAATGGCCTCCGTTTGTGTCGTAACAAATCTGTGAACTAAACTGATACAGATAAGAATGTATTGTACTATAGTCTATATACCATCAGCCTCAAAACAGTGATACCTCTCTTGCCTCTGAGTAAGAAAATCAAGTTTATTTATTAGTGTCACAGATGGGCTTACATGAACACTGCAGTGAAGTTACTGTGAAAATCCCCTAGCTGCCGTACTCTGGCACCTGCTCGGATACATTGAGGGAGGATTTAACATGGCCAATGTACCCAACTTCATGTCACACTTGAGCTACCTAGGCTAAGGCTTCAATGCAATGCTATAAGGGAGGTGTTGGATTGTCAGAGGTGTCTTCCTCTTATTAGACGTCTAACTGGAACACTGGCAACACTCGAAGCTGAACAAAGGAGTTTTCACTACTGTCATTTTAAAATTTATTCATGGGATAAAGGCATCATTGGCAATGCCAGCATTTATTATCAATTTCTAATTGCCCTTGAAAAGGTGATGGTGAGCTGTCTTTGTGAACTATTACAGCTAATATAATGTAAGCATAACCACAGTGTTAGAGGAGTTTCAGAGTTTTGATTTAATGTCTTGGCCAATATTTATTCTTCAAATAATACTATTGAAACAAATGCTCAAGTTATTTATTTCATTCTGTTTATAGGCCTTGTTGCATACAAACTTCTCTACAATATTGCAGTGACTACACTTCAAAAGTAATTAATTACGAAATGTATTGAGATGTTTGCAGGATGTGAAAGATGTTATATTAATTCAATGTCTTTCTAACACAATGGCTCCCCGCATATGTTATAAGTGAATGTGGTGGGAAGCTATTTGCATTTGTGAAGTCTAATATCATTAAGCTCTGTCTGTTTGCCTACAGATGCGTCTGCAAGCCTGCAAAAAGCAATCTCATATATGCCAATTGTATAGCATGAGTCATTATTCACTCTTGCCAAGAAAGAAACATTTGAAAAAAATAAAAGCAAAATACTGCAGAAACTGGGATCTGAAATAAAAACAGAAGCACTGGGATATTTCACCAGGGCTGGCAGTCTCTGTGGAGAGAGAAACAGAGTTAACATTTCAGTCCAACATGACCCTTCCTCAGAACTGAAAAAAGGTGGAAGTGTTGGAAAAACAAAAAGGAAAATGGAAAGTAGGTTGTTTCAGATCCCAGCATCCACAGTATTTTGCTTTTATATAAAAGAAGAAATGTGATGAACTTTATGCTGCAGGAAGAGGTATGATTCCAAACAATGGAGGATTTTCCCCCTGATTCCAGTTTTGCAATAGTTCCTTGATGCCACACTCGGTCAAATGTTATTCTTTCGTCCATTATTAAACCAAAGCTTCAATGAGGTCAGGAGCTGAGTGACCCTGATGGAACCCAAACCCAGCATTAGTGAGCAGGTTATTGCTGAGTAAAAGCCACTTGATAGCTCTGCTAATGACCTCTTCCAACACTTTGCAGATGATCAAACGTAGACTAATGGGGCAGTAATTGACCAGTTTGGATTTGTCCTGTTTCTTCTGCACGAGAAATGCCTGGGTAATTTTTCACATTGCTGAATAGATGCCAGTGTTGTAGCTGCAATAGGTCACAAGTATTCAGTAGTATTGCTGGAATATTGTCAGGACCCAGAGCCTTTGCAGTATCCAGTGCCTTCAGCCATTCCTCAACATCACATGGAGTGAATCGAATTGATTGAAGGCTGACATCTGAGATGCCGGGGAGCCCTGGAGGAGCCATAATAATTTTATCCAGTTGGCATTTCTGGTTGAAAATTGTCGCAAATGCTTCAGCCTCATCTTTTGCACTGATGTTATGGGTTCTTCCACCATTGAGGGTAGAGATATTTGTGGAGCCTCCTCCTCCCGTGAGTTGTTTAATTGTCCACCACCATCCACCGCTGGGTATGGCAGATCTAAGTTAGATCTGATCTGGTAGTTGTGTGATCGCACAGCTTTGTCTATTATTTGCTGCTTATGCTGTTAGGCATGCAAGTCATCCTTATTTTTAGATATATCTAGTGTTGCTCCTGGCGTGTCATCCTGAACTCTTCACTGAACCAGGATTGATCCCCTGGCTTGGTGGTAATGATAGAGTTGGGGATACACCAGGCATGAGGTTACAGATTGTGGTTGATGCAATTCTGCTGCTGCTGATGGCTCACAGCGACTTATCCACTCTTGAGTTACTAAATGTGTTTAAAATTTATCCCATTTAGCACAACGATAGAGCCACACAACATGATGGAGAGCATTTCAATGTGAAGATGGGTCTTTGTTTCCACAAAAACTGTGCTGTGGTCACTCTTACCAATACTGTCATGGTCAGATGCATCTATGGCAGGCAGGTCGGGGAAGATGAGGTCAAGTATTTTTCCTCTGTTAGTTCCTGCTCCAGTCCCAGTGTAGCTCCTGCCCCAGTTATGTCCTTTCAGACCCAGCCAGCTCAGTCTGTGGTGGTAATACTGAGGCACTCTTGGTGATAGACATTGAGTGCAGTCTGTGCCTTTGCCACCCTGGAGTTCAACCTGGATGAGCAGCACTGATTCATCAGCTAAACGGTTTCCTTATACATCTTTGACCTAGTGCCATAAAATTTCATGGTATCCAAAGTCAATGTTCAGGACTTACAGAGCGACACTCTCCAACTGTATACCCTTGTGCCGCCACCTCTGCTGAGTCTGTGCTGCCGGTGACACAGGACACACTCAGGAATGGTGATGGTAGTGTCTGGGACATTATTTTCTCTGGCCTCAGGACACTGTCAGTGTGGACTTTGCATGTTCTCCCTGTGTCTGTGTGGGTTTCCTCCGGGTGCTCCAGTTTCCTCCCACAAAGATGTGCGGGTTTGGTTGATTGGACGTGCTAAATTGACCCTGGTGTCGGGGGATTGCAGGGGATAGAGTCTGAGTGGGATTGTGGTCAGTGCAGACCTGATGGGCTGAATGGCCTCCTTCTGCACTGTGGGGATCCTATGATCTAAGGTTTGAGTCTGTGAGTGTGACTACATCAGGCTGTTGCTTTACTTGTCTGTGAGGCAGCTCTCCCACATATAATTCTCTGGCACAGGAGCAGAATCATAGCATATTCTAGATTGTGAGCAAAATATTAAATGTGTCTGCTCTGTATCTTGCAGAACTATATTCTAATCAAAAAATCCAGAAATAATATGCTTACAGGTAAGCAAATGGAAAACAGATACAGTGCATCACTTCAGAAATCTAAGCCACCTGAAGGGTAATGGAAGCTAAATATATAGCAATTAGCATAAAGCAATTAGGGTAATGTTATGGGGAAGTGTGGCAGAGTGGAATTCATTCAAATAGGCAGCATGGACACAACAAACCAACCATCTTCTGGGTTCTTGATTCTATCTAAAAAAATGTTGAATCAACTGCCACATTAACAATGATTGCCTAATGTGAAGTAATGCAAGGATTAAGAATTAGTCTTTATAGATACTGAGTTCACTGCCTTCATAGCGAGAGGATGTTTCATTTCATGGGAACATGGGCCAATGTAACAGTAACAGGATAACTTGCAGTAAAGATAACATCTGATTAGTCACTAGACACTAAATGGCAGCCATTTCCACTTTGCATATTTGTATTTTATGTTCACATTCAGCACATTCTGTTCAATTTCAATGTCAATAGACCAGGATTGCAGATATATAGGTTCCCATTCTTCCAAAGTTTCAAATTCAATTCAATCATATGTTTACAAAGAAACCATAGATAGGAATAGGGATGTTTCATTTCAATTGTATAGGGCATTGGTGAGGCCACACATGGAGTATTGTGAGCAGTTTTAGTGTCCTTATCTGAGGAAGGATATCCTTGCTATAGCAGGAGTGCAGTGAAGGTTTACCAGGCTGATTTCTGGGATGGCAGGTCTGTTATACAAGGAGAGACTAAGTTGGTTAGGATTATATTCATTGGAGTTTAGAAGAATGAGAGAGGATCTCATAGAAACATATAAAATTTGAACTCATTAAACAGACTAGATTCAGAAAGAATATGGGGGAGTCCAGAACTAGGGGTCACAGATATAGGATAAGGAATAAAGATTTCAGAACTGAAGTGAGAAGAAATTTCTTCACCCAGAGAGAAGTGAATCTGTTGAATTCACTACCACTTATTTGACCCAAAACATTGTGTGATTTCAAGAAGGAAGTACATATAGCTCTTGGGGCTAAAGGGATCAGGGAATATGGGGGAAAGGCAAGATCAGGATATTGAATTTGATGATCACAGTGAATAGCAGAACAGGCTGGAAAAGCACAATGGTTTATTCCTGTTTTTATTTTCTATCTATGTCTCTTTGTAAACATATGATTGAATTGAATTTGAAACTTTGGAAGAATGGGAACCTATATATCTGCAATCCTGGTCTATTGACATTGAAATTGAACAGAATGTGCTGAATTCGAACACAAAATACAAATATACAAAATGGAAATGGCTGCCATTTAGTGTCTAGTGACTAATCAGATTTTATCTTTACTGCAAGTTATCCTGTTGCTGTCACATTGGCCCATATTCCCAGACATGTGTCCCAAGTGGGGACAAACATCTGAAGGTTTGTAGCCACAGTGACGCCGTGTCACCCAGGATTAGTGTTGGTGTATGACATTCTACCTCTTATAGAATAAATAACATTAAGTACTGAACTCTCAGCCTCTTGGCAACAGCAGTGTATTAACAATCACTGGCATGAAATCAATAACAGAAGTTAAGTATTTACACACTTAGACTAAACAGTGTTAACATTTATATTCAGTCCGCTCCATCCCAATAAAAAAACTTTCCTCTCCTATACCCCTGTATAAGACCATAAGACGTAGGAACAGAATTAGGCCACTCAGCCCATCGAATCTGCTCTGCCATTCAATAATGGTTGATTTTTTTTCTCATCCCCATTCTCCTGCCTTTTTTCCCATAACCCCTTATTAATCAAGAACTTATCTATCTCGGTCTTAAATATGAACATTTCACAATCTCTCACCACAAACTGCTACAAAATAGAAGGAGTCGACTTTCAGGTAGTTTTTCTGCGAGAGAGGAACCAAGACATCAATGCTTACATTCAGAACCCTGTGCAAATAATATCACCTGGTTAATATGTCCACAGATCGATTTCCCTCTATCCAATCACTCTGGAGCTAACTCATCCACTCATAATGTTGAGGAAATCACTCATTCCTCAATCACTTCAACACTCACATTAGTCTGGAGACCATCTTCACCCACATATTAAATTGGACATTACCCCGTTAGTCCAGAGATCAGTGGAAGCAAAAAACCCATTGTAGTTTAAAAATAACCCTACTGAATCTCCCTTTAACCTTTTCTGCATTTTGAGATAACAATCCCTTCTGTAGTTTCTTCATGGAACTGAGGTCCTATATCTGTGGTGCCGTCCTCATTAGTCTTCCCAAGCCCTCTCTATTAGCTCCAGCTTCTGGTTTTCCCACAAAGGAGCTTCAACTGGAAGGCTGGTCTCACCATTGAGCGGGTGAAGGAATTCTCTTATTTTGTAAAGATTCTCTCAGCTCGTGTGTACATAAGATTTTGGATATTCTCACCAAAGTTGTTCCCTAACTTTTTTTCTGTCCCCCAGACATGGAGATTTTGGGACAGTGGGTAGCACTGCTGCCTCATAGTGCCAGGAATCTGGGTTCAGTTCTGGCCTGTGTCTGTGTGGAGTTTTCACATTCTCCCTGTGTCTATGTGGGTTTTCTCGAGGTGCTCCAGTTTCCTCTTACAGTCCAAAGATGTGTGGATTGGGTTAACTGGCCATGCTTAATTGACCACGTATGTCAGGGGAATGAAATACTTGGGGTTATGGGGATAGGGCCTGGGTGGGATTGCTGTAGATACAGACTCGATGGGCTGAATGGCCTTCTTTTGACTGTAGGGATTCTATGACTGGGTAAGATCTGTTAAGATCTCAGCATGTAAGGACCAAGGAATTGACTGTATATGAACAGGGTCCCTCCCCCATTGCACCACACCCAATTAGAAAACTGTTCTCAAATTTCCAATCAGGCATTATGTCCTATGTATTCTCCATGCTGCACACAAATAAGGAATATTTGGTGTCTCCATAATATTCCTCAGGTATCAGACAGAAGTAATGTTCTCTGCTTAAAGACATTCAGATGTAAGTACTCGTGAGATGCAACTGTTGAAGGGATGTCGGCTTTTTTAAATGAAGGACCTTTTTAACATATTTATGGTAGACTATTTGGCTCATCATGACTGTGTTTGCTGAAGAAGTCATGCAGTCCTATACCACTGTCCAGCTCATGGTTTGTAGCCTTTTATGTTACTGCATTTCAAATACACATCCAAGTATTTTTCTAAAGCGATGAGGATTTCTGCCTCCTTTCAGGCAGTGAGTGGTAGACCTCCTACCACACTCTGGGTTAAGACAAATTCTCCTTAACTCCCCTTTAGTCCTTCTGACAATTAGCTTTAAATCTACGCCCCAGGTTTATTGACCATGAGTTCTTCCTATCCATTAATTTGGGGATTTTTGTACCCTTCAGTTATACCTCCCCTCAGCTCAAAGGAAAACAAGTCCAGTCTAACCAATCTTTTCACAAAACTAAAATTCTCCAGTCATCATAATGCTCTGGTAAATCTCCTTTGCACCTTCTAAAGTACAATCACATCCTTCCTGGAATGTACTGATCAGTGCTACGTGAAGGACCCGAGCTGTGACCAAAATAATGTTCCAGTCTCTTTTAGCATCATGTCCCCATTCTTGTAGACTTGGCTAATAAAAGGAAATATCCCATATGCCATCTAAACCGCCATATCTACCTGCCTGCTATCTTCAGGATTCTTTGAATCTGTTGACTTTTATTTTGCTTTTGTATCTGAAGGTGAAGGCAGTGTTTCTGATGAGAAATCTAGTCATTGTTTCTGATATTACAAACAAGGGGAGTATTTGCAAGGAATCAACAGAAAACACAATCTGTAAAGTGGCTTCCATTATAACAGCTTTCTGTCCAAAACAGAGAGCAGCCAGGCACCTAACTGAAAGTGAGAGTGAAATGCTATTAGGCAAGTCAATTGCTGCGAGGAGGTGCTTTGAAAGCAGCTCAATGGCAGTAGTTCATGCACAATGTGGTCCGAGATAAAGGAAGACATTTGCTCGCACCTGATCTTGCAGCAGAAAGAGACTGTCTGAACAAAGTGGCAATAAAATAAATCCAATTTATTGTCCTATAATGCTCAAGTGCATGTTTGTTCAGTGTTTCTTTCCCAACCCAATGCTTCCCCTTTGTAACATCAGTTTTTTTGTTATCGTACTCATTCTCTCCTCTGTTCCCCAGTGTCTAGCTGCTGAACTCTCAAAAAAATATTCTCTGGATGTAGACCTTGTTGGTGAGGCTGACATTTATGGCCCATTCCTGGTACAACTGAATATTTAAAGGGGTCACTTGAGGAATCAAACAGATTTAAATACAAGAAGGGAACCATTTTACAGGGCTTTAGTGACAGGATCATTCATGTGGCTCTTTCATGGACTGAATGGCTTCCTTTTGTATTGTATCATTCTATGAATCAGGGGGTCAGATTATAACTTATTCAAAACCCATTCAATTGCACAGAGTTAAAATCAGGTCTGAGAATTCTGAAGTTAATGTGGGATTGAAGTCATATCTTGTACAGTTCTCAGAGGAGGGTAATGTATCAATTTTTTTTTGACAATCCAACAGTTTATTGGGTATCTTGTGATTCAAGTGCCCCTTTAGCTCCATGTACTGATGAAGGAAATAAATTGCATTTACATGGCAACTTCATGCATATTTTAATGTCCTCACTGTCACAATGTCAAGACCCACAACCAGCAATGAGATAATGGCCAGATAATTTGTTTGCATGGTGTGGGCTGAGAGGTAAGTATTGGGTGAAGGGAGTTATATTCCTGACAAACATTTTATCAGCTTCATCCTATCCTCTAGACTAGAGGCATTTACTCATCCTGGGATCCTGGTAATCATCCTGGACTTTGTGAATAGAATCATTCCTCAATGTGAGAATCTGGACATTGAATGGCAATGGACTATTCATTACACAAGAATCCAAGCTGATATGATGCAGTTTCTAACAGAAGGCACAGTATAGATGTAGTCAGGGAGTGGGTCCATAGCTGTCACAATGTTAGCTGCTATTACAGAAGAATAATTTGAATTTATATAACATTTATAACTGCCCCAAAGAATTTCCTAGGAGAACAATTGAACAAAATTTGAGACCCCACTGCATAAAGAGATATTGGGATATATGAGACCGAGGCAGAGAGGCTTAGGAAGGAAGTTCCACAGCTTACAGCTTGAGCAACTGAAAGACATGGCTCAGCTACCAAATATTTCACAATTAAATTAACTAATACCAAGATAGAAGCAGAGAGTTCCTGCAGTGTAAAAAGAGGCCATCCAGCCCATCAAATCTGCACCAACTCTCCAAAAGAACGTCGCATCCAGGTCCTCCCTTCACCTTATTCCCGTAACCCCACACATCTACCATGGCCAATCCATCTAACTGACATACCTTGAGACAATAAGGGGCAATTTAGCATGGCCAATCCACCTAACCTGCACATCTTTGGAGCGCAATAGGAAACCAGAGCACCCAGAAGAAACACACGCAGACATGGGGAGAACATGTAAATTCCACACAGTCACCCAAGTCTGGACTCAAATCCGAATCCCTGGTGCTGTGAGGCAGCCGTAATAACCACTGTGCCATCGGCATCAGCACTGTCAGAGGATTTGATGACTGGAAGAGTTTACAGATATAGAAAGGGGGAAGCCACGGGCAGAAAAGAGATGAAAGTCTGCAAAACACAAAACTGAGCAATGGGGAGTTAACAGTGGAATGGAAGGGGTAGTTTTTTTATTAACTACAAAGCCTAAAGGCAGCACCCATGGATATAGATGAACTGGCTGATTAAGTGAGATTTCTACCACAAACCTTAGCAACAGAGTTGTTTACCATCACAAAGAAGCGAATTGTAATTGCCAGGAATTGCTTCTTGTGTCATATGCTACCCACATGTATGTATCAATAGTTCAAGGATGGAGATGTGGGGGTGGGGGGTGGAGGTGCTGCAGGGTGAAGAGGACACATGGGATGAGATGTGGGGGTGGGAGGATGACAGAGGTAAGAACTTTAGAAATCAGTCATTATAAATACATAGACATATTTTGGGTTTTATTCTGGAGAATAGGATTTGTCTGGAATAACTCCTAGCCACGCTGAAAGCTCACAGCTTGAACGATGCTCCTATCTGACTTTTGTGGAGTTCTGTAAACTTTCACAAGGGTGTTGGATATAGGAAGACAAAAACACGTCGAACCGAAGCAAAGGCGTAGGTGGTGAGGGGGAGGGGGCACTCGAAAACTCTTTCAAAGAGTATGTACAGGCACTTCGGGCCAAATAACTTCCATCTGTATCTGTGGAGTGTTCCCTCCAGAATCTGAGTACAAGAATTGCAACAGACACATCAGCGCAGTGCTGAATGATTGATGGAATGAGATATTAAAGTGTTATCTGCTATCTGAGTCCCATTTCACTGTTTGGGTCCTGGGTTTCATGTCCAATATTTATCCTTCAATAAACAGATTATATGATCATTATGACTGACCGTTTGTGGGATCTTGCAATGCACAAGTTGGCAGCACAGTAGCACTGTGGTTAACACTGCTGCTTCACAACTCCAGGGACCTGGGTTCGATTCCTGGCTTGGGTAACTGGGTGGAGTTTACACGTTCTCCCCATGTTTGCGTGGGTTTCCTCCAGTGCCTCAGTTTCCCTCTACAATCTGTAAGATGTGCTGGTTTGGTGCATTGACCCAAACAGGCCTCTGCTGGTTTGTAACGACTAGGGAAATTTCACAGTAACTTCATTGCAGTGCTAATGTAAGTCTTATTTTTGACTAGTAAATAAACTTTATTTTATACATTTATTATTACTTACAAGTAGGCTTACACTAACACTGCAATGAAGTTACTGTTAAAATCCACGAGTCACCACACGCCAATCCACTGAGGGAACATTTAACACGGGCCAATTGATTTAGAATCATACAATAGTAACACCAGCACGTCTTTTGAACTATGGGAGGAAACCGGAGCAGACTCCACACAGTTATCCAAGCCGGGAGTGGAACCGGGCTCCCTAGCGCTGTGAGGCAGCGATACTAACTATCAATAGTGAAGAAACTTCGTTGGCTGTAAAACCCTCTGAGACCTCCCGTGACCAGGAAAAGCGCCACAGAAATAGATCAGTATTTATTTAAGATTCTGTACTGGCTTTCAAATATTTCCTGACAAAGCAGAGTTTCAGCTGAAACTGCATCGAAGAGTAGAGGGATCGAACGGCGAAAAACCATCAACACACTTCCTAATAACGTGGAAAGTGAGAGTCCTTTCCAGAATAACTGCAAGAAGTCCCAGCATCACAGCAATCGGACAAGGAAAATTATATATTTCCATCATGCATGTTCCAGGTGTTTTTAAAGCAAGCTGGAACATGGAAATAGTTGCATTAAAATTATTGTAAGATGATTCGCTGAGTTTTTGGCTCAGCAGATTCGCGGCTCCTGGCATTGCAAAGCAAACTTTTTAAAACTCCACCAGAACCCTTACACAGCTTCCCATCACAGACAGAGACTAACGTCCGCAAGATAACGCTTCATCCCATAACAATTGTCGTGGAAGCGTGCATGCATTAAGAAACAGATTTAGAAATTGCAACCTCTCCGTAAGATACTTAGCGTTGTGCATTCAGAAAGCGCCTATTCCAGCTTCCTCATCACGCCTTCAAATCCAGTCAGGAGCTGGGATTGAGGGCAATGCTCAGAATTATTTCACCGATTTTTAAAAAAATTGTTAACCGAACTTGTTAATTTTGTTAATACTTGTTAATTTTAAGATAATAGAATAGGAGGACATAGCAAAGTTCAATTTTGTAGGTAATTTCCAAAGATTCTGAAACAGAAGGCTAGCAATAAAAAAAGTTTTATGGTGCTCAGTGAAGCAATTGTAGCAATTATAATGTGTATTTATTAGTGTTACAAGTAGGCTTAAATTAACACTGCAGTTAAGTTACTGTGAAAAGCCCTAAATCGCTACACTCTGGTTCCTGTTGGGTACACTGAGGGAGAATTTATCACAGCCAATATGCGCCTAACCAGCATGTTTTTTTGGACTGTGGGAAGAAACCGGAGAACTGGAGGAAATCCTTTCGACATGGAGAGACCTGCAAACTCCACACAGTGACCCAGATTAGAAACTGAACCCGAGTCCCTTCACTGTGAGAAGGCAATGCTAACCACTGTGCCACCGTACCACCCCAATTTATTTAGAATCATACAATGGTTACAGCATAAAAGGAAGCCATTCAGCCCATCGAGACCATGTCCCTTCACTGCAAGAGCAACACAGCTAGTCCTACCTCTCTATCCTTTCCCATCTGTCTTTCTCTTCAGGTAACTATCCAATTCACCTTTGAAAGCCATGATTAAATCTACCACCATAACACCCTCAGGCAGTGCATTCCAGACCTTTAAAAAAATTTCCTTAGTCCTTTGCTCCCTTTCCAATAGGAACATTTACTACGTATTTATCCTATCAAGATCTCTCATGATTATGTGCCCTTCCATCAAATCTCATCTCAACCTTCTGTTTTCTAAAGAGAACTGGCCCTCCTTCTCTAATCTATACTTGTAACTGAAGTCCCCTATCTGTGGAGTGATTCTTGTTAATTGTTTCTGCTCCCTCTCCAATGCCTTCCTAAAATGTAATGCCAGAATTGGACACACAATACTTCAGTTGAATCAATGAACTAATGTTATATAAAGTTCACTATAACTTAGTCGCTTATAACATTTTTATTTGGAAAGTCATGAACCTTTTTGAAAATTACTAGGCTGGTTTTAAACCTTGGGGAAAAAAGAGAAAAAAGAATGCTAGTTATGTGTGATCCTCTGTATTCACAGAATATTGATTAAAAAGAAACTAATCACACAGAATGAACATGACCAGATCTGTATTGCTCAAATGGATTGAATATCAACCCTTCTCTCTTCATATAATCCTTAACTTATTTTAAAAATGTTTTGTACTTTGTTTTTCATTCATTTTTAATTATTCATAGGTGCATAAATTCATCAATTTCACTGAATAAAATACTAGTTAAACAATTAATTTAACTTTAATTGTTAAAGAACAATTTAAACTGTAATTTTAACAGCTGACATTTTGTGGGAATGAATAAAAGAGTCATTGTGGCAGAGAAGGAGGCTGTTCAGCCCATTGATTCCATGTTGGCTTTCTGTGCACTGTTGGGCAATTAGTTCTTTTTATCCCTTTCAAGTTCATCTCTGGAGTTGGCACCTTGTATTTACCTGTATAGATACCTGTAGAGACAGTTACCATACAGGTGAGTGCCATATAGGTGAATGTTATTCAGGCAAGTGTTTTTCGGGTATCATACAATGAAGTGTGATACAGGTGAGTGTCATATAGATTATTGTTTATTGTTAAGTTGTATAAATCCGACTTGTTGAACATTGTTCTCTGTTCCTTTGTGATAGTAACCGATATTTCCAAAATAAATTTATGATTCACGCACAGGCAGCCTGGGTAAGGGATTCTGCCAAACAGTTAGTGCAGACTCAATGGGTCAAATGGCCTGTTCTGCATTGCTTCTATGATATGATTCTCCTGAAGGCCAGTTGAGGAAGTAACTTTGTAGTTGCTCTGTGTAAAGATGGAACAGATCATTAAAATGTCCTCTGATTACTTTCTGGTCACATTTCCATTTATGGTTTCTACAAGAATAACAGCAGCTTAGATTTAATACAATAAAACATCCCAAGATGCTTCACAGAAATATTACAAAATATAATATGACATCAGACCACAAGAGGAGATATGAGATCAGATAATCAAAAACATACTCAAAGAAGGATTAGAAGGAAGGAAGAAGAGAATTGAAGAGATGCAGGAAGGGAATACTAGAGCTTAGGCAGCAAAAAATGTGGCTACTAATGTGGGAGTATTTATAATTCATAGAATCTCTACACTGTGGAAAGAGGCCATTTGGCCTATCAACTCTGCACTGACCACAATCTCACCCAGGACCTGTCCTGTTATCCCTACATATTTACCCCACTAATCCTCTAATCTACACACCTCAGGACACTAAGGGGCAATTTTTAGCATGGCCAATCAAGCTAACCCGGACATTTTTGGACTGTGGAAAGAAACTGGAGCACCTGGACGAAACCCATGCAGACACGAGGAGAATGTGTAAGCTCCACACAGACATTCCAAGCTAGGAATCAAACCCAGGTCTCTGGAGCTGTGAAGCAGCAATACTAATCACTGTGCTACCTTGCTGCCCATAGCATGGTATTGTAATTGGGAGTGCATAATCAGCTAGAATTAAAGGAATATAAACCAACAAGGATTGTGAAGCTGGGTGAGATGGATGGGGAAGCATTTCAAACAAGTATCAGAATTTTAAAGTCAAGAGGCTGGTTGACTGGGAGTGCGGATATATTCATGAACACAGGGGTGATGGAGGAACTGAACTTGTTATGAATTAAGATACAGCAGCTGAGCTTTGGATTCAAGTTTATGGAGGTGATTGTGGGAAATCAGTGAAGAGTTCATTGGAATAGTCAAGTTTAGAGCAAATGAAGGCACAAAACCTGGAAAATTTCCAAAGCAGATGATCTGAGACAGGGACAAAGTCAGGCATTGTTACAAAAGTGGAAATAAATGATCTTTGTGATACCATGACTATGAGGTCAGAAGCTCATCTCAGGATCATGTTCTCCCCAATCTGCGTGGGTTTTCTCCGGGTGCTCCAGTTTCCTCCCACAGTCCAATGATATGCAGGTTGGGTGGATCAGCCTGGAGTTGTAGGGAATAGGGTCTGGGAGTGATGTGTGGGTGGGTGAGTGAGGGAAGGGGCGGTTAGTCGTCCCGGGTAAGATGCCTTTTCAGAGAACTGGTGCAGACTCGATGGGCTGAATTGCTTCCTTCTGCACTGTAAGGATTCGATTGTAGAAATTCTGTGGATTCTATGGTTCTAAACGTGACAATTAGGCTGGAATTTTACCAGCACGCCTGCCCCGATTCCGGGCGGCGGGGGTGGGGGGCTTGGAGAATGGTATTTTCCATCAGCCTTAGTGGGGAATCGTACAAACCTCGGGTAGACGTTCGGTAAAATTCCGCCCCAGGATTCTGACTGGATTGGCTTAATCTTAGACTGTTGCTAGGGAGAAGGAATCGTTGGCTAGGGAACGGAGTTTGGAGCAGGCACTGTAAACAATGGCGTTTGTCTTCTCAATTTAACTGGAGCAAATTTTCAGATAAGCAGCGTGGTAATTTAGCAACAGTGGGGGAGTTGAGAGAGGTGTGTGGTCAGGAAGAACCTGGATGTCATCAGCAGATGCGTGAAGACAAATGCTGCGCCTTCTGAGGCGTAGCGTCTAGATAAGAAATAAAAGGGGGCAAGGAAAGATCCTTGGAGAATATCAGAGATAATGAGAGAGAAAGTGCAGGAAGAGAAGTCATTTCAAGTGATTTTCTGGCCTGAGGAAGACACAGAGTGTTGGAAGCTCGCTTTTTTACTATCAAATAAATCGGTTGGATTATAAATTGGTGTTGCTAAATTCTTACTGAGTTCTTACCATTAAATAAGACCAGAGTTAGGTGAGAATAGTCCCAGTGTTCTGATCAGATAATCAAAGTCCTTACCTCACACCTAATTAATCACTTCCCTCAAATTTCTCTAAGCAAGGCAGTCATATATTTTGAAATGTTATAGTTCCAACGGAGGACAATGGAGAGAAGTTGAAGGGGAAAGGTGCGGTCATCTGAATAAATCGGTTGGATTTAAAATTGGTGTTGCTAAATTCTTACTGAGTTCGAAGACTGCAGACAGATTGAAAGGGGCTGAGAACGGAATGATTACTTCTGCCGCAGTCACGTAATTTTGTAACTTTGATGAAGATCTAACTTGTGATCAACTTGTTGTAAATGCTGGCAGCCGCTGGAATAATGATTTTAAACAACAGTTTAAGGTTCTCAGGAAAAGTCGATTCGCCCCAACTCTTGTTCCAACTTGTGATAAACATTGTTGTTGCGGTTTCGTTATGAATAGTTTGAGGAAAATATTTTGTAATTTAGTAAATGTTTTAGTTCTTTTTGTTTTAGTTTGAAAATTGCATTTTCCGTAAAACAATTAATTCCATAATTCAATTAACTACAAAATGAATATTTTGTTTACTGCAAAATAATAGGCATTCTTTTGGACTGAGCGCTCGGGAAGATTTCACTCTGACACCGAACCTCCTCACTTCACTTCCGGGCTGTTTATTATTCTCAAACTCGAACTCGTAAAGAGACTGAAAGTCATGGTGACAGTGCCAAAGAAAGGCAAACTTTCATCCATAATTCATGAATGTTGAATGTTGTGATTAATTCTGTGTTAAAGTTTTTTCCCCCATTTAATTTCCCATGCTGAAACTAATTGAAAATGACGGCGTTGGAAGAAAAGGCGAACCAGAGCAGAGTCAGAATGTTTCACAAAAGATACTGAAGACAAAAAAAAATCTGAAATGTATTGTTTTGAATCTGTAGAAATTTAGACATAGTTTACAGTTTGATCCTGTCACGTGTACATCCAAATTTAACATTTAAAGTTTCGAAAGGACTTTATAGCGACCCTGATCTGTAAATGCGTTCATGCGAATATACATGTGTAATTGTGATCGTATGTCTGCATGTGGATGTAAATTCGATTACATTTTGCTTTTATGCATGCTTATGTAAAGTGGTTACATTTCTTTGAGTTTATGTGCAGTCAGATGACTATATTTGTGTGAAGGGTGTATGAAAATGCAATGTATTGACACTTATGTGTGAAAATGTATATTTGCATGCATTGGTGTATATTTATAGACCAGCTCATGAATGTATGGAAATATGTATTTCTATGTCTATGTATGTACACACCTACACGGTAGGTATATTGATGTATGTATATGTCAATGTGTTTAAGTGTGCATTTCTGTCACACACACACACATGTGCGTATTTGCAAAGATACAAAAGTCTAAGATCAGGTACCAACCACCTCAAGATCAGCTTCTTCCCTGCTGCCGTCAGACTTTTGAATGGACCTACCCTGCATTAAATTGCTCTTTCTCTACACCCTAGCTATGACTTAACACTACATTCTGTCGTTTCCTTCTCTATGAACGGTATGTTTTGTCTGTAAGCGTGCAAGAAACAATACTTTTCACTGTATGCTAATACTTGTGACAATAATAAATTAAACCAAAATCATATTTGCACGGAAGTGCGCATTGGGAGAAACTGAATCCAGTTAATCCAGTGAATAAAAAACCACATCAACAATGATGAGAATCGCACCATTTGTAGCGTCCCTCCCACCATCTCAGCTGAGATCAACACAACAGGATTGAACTTGCATCGTTCCTGTTCTGCCTTAACCAGTTGGGGAAGTTGTATTAGATAACAATGTATCAGATTGTTTATTGTAGATATTGGTGTGCAGGTTTGAAAGTTAACATTTGTATGATAGTGACTTTGTGTTTGCACTGAGTAACGTAGGTGCAGTCATAACTTATGTTGTCTTATACGGTGCAACAGCTCTAAATACAGTCCCTGTCATTCATTCCGTAAATAAATCCCGGGTGACGGTGTTCCATCAAACTAGTTAAACTGCACACATGTACCGCACTAGTGTTAACGCGTTTTCGCCCAGAATGTTTTAGATTTCAATCGTGCGAGCGTTGCGCGGGCGGAGAGATGGGTGTAATATGTTGTTCTACATTTTGCTATCTGCAATATCGCTTAACGCTTCGCGATTGGGTCTGAAACACGACTTGATTGAATTAGTTTCATTTCATAAACATTTTGGAGAATTACAATGAACCGCAGCAGGAATGATGTTATATCTGCACCTATATATGTTTTATGTCTACACCTATAAGTGATAGTTACGTCTAATATTAGGATTCCCATTTTTCTTATAATTCATGCATATATTATAAAATGTTCAGCAAATGCAGCTTCTTAAAAGAAGAGCTTTGTCATCAAACCCACCCTGGCACTACAGGGTTGGGTTTGACGATAAAGCCACACTTTACAGGCGTCATATGCTGTAAATACCACTAGATGTCACTCCGCGTCGATAGGAAGAGTCAGTCCGAGCAGCAGCAGTCAGAGCGCCCTGCAGGATTTCTGCTTTAAAATATATGCAACCCTTTGGACTCCCAGTCCGAGAATATCTTCAGCAGAACTGACTTAACCAAACTCTGTCCGACCCCAACCGCCCCCTGACAGTGAACCCGGCCAGAAAGGAATCCCTAAAGACAGCGAGTGTCTTGATTTTTTTTCTTCTGATTTGCTTTACTATTGTCACATATTAATATACAGCGAAAAGTATTGTTTCTCGCACAGACAAACCATACCGTTCATAGAGAAGGAAAGGAGACAGTGCAGAATGTAGTGTTACAGTCACAGCTGGGGTGTAGAGATAGATCAAAATGCAAGGTAAGTCTATTCAAAAGTCTGACAGCGGCAGGGAAGAAGCTGTTCTCGAGAGTCTAATCCCAACAATTAATTTCGAATTAAGAAAACCATGAAGTTTTAAGGACGCCGTCACATTACCCATCATGTTGAACATGTCATTTCTGTTTTTATTTCCGATGCCCAATATTCGCTATTCCACGACCTACATTCTGCCTTCGAAAAAAGAACGGAACGAAGTTTATAAGCAGTTCGCGCCTGAACCTTGTGGGAATTAATGTCATTTTAATCTGGCTGCCCGCAGGTTGCAGATACACTGAGAGTGAGAACCAAAATAGGGCGGGATTGCCCCCTAGAGGCGGCGTTCAATTTCAGCACATTGTTGATCTCCAAGACAAAAGTAAACTCAGTAACTAGAAAGATTCCCGGGATGGGGCAGGGGGACTAATTAATGTAGCAGTAATGACAGACTTTTTCTTTAAAAATGTGCGAATTATAAAATGATGCTGCACAGATACAAGATACAAAAAGTCTTAGTCACATACCAACCCATTCAAGAACAGCTTCTTCCCTGCTGCTGTCAGACTTTTGAATGGACTTACATTGCATTAAGTTGATCTTTCTCTACATTAGCTATGACTGTAACACTACAGCACTTTCTCGTTTCCTTCTCTATGAATGGTATGCTTTGCATAGCATACAAGAAACAATACTTTTCACTATGTTAATAAATGTGACAATAATAAATCAAATCAAATAGATCCATTGTATCTTTGCCAGTTGTTTGAAGGGACTGTCTAATTGATAATCCCATTCTCTTCCATCCTTCCTCAGTGGGCAAAGCTTTTCTCCTCCAAATATTGATCTGATTCTCTTTTGAAAGTTATGTAAAATGAAAACTGTGCTTCTCAAATAAATAAATAATGTGAATGCACAGATTTCAAAAAAAAACACATAGGGGCGGAGACTGGTGGCAGTGTAAAGTGGTACTGTATGACATATCAATAAATGTGCCTCAACTTAAACTTTGCTTAGAATCATAGAATCCTACAATGCTGAAAGGGGCTATTTGGCCCATCAACAGTGCATATCCCTATAACCCCATAACTCCCTTATGCATTTACCCTAGCTAGTCCCCGACACTAAAGGGCAATTTTTTAGCATGGCCAATCCACCTAACCGACATATCTTTGGAGTTAATCCACCTTTGATGTTTGAAGCTTGATTATAACTTCTGTTAAAATTGTTCAGGAAAATCTTTATGTTGTTTTTCTGAAGCTGGGTAAATAAACAAACATGAAGATTGACTTCAATATTCAAGTGAATTCATACAGTTTTAAAATGGTTCGACCAGAGATTCAATTTAAATAGGATACTGTCTGCATTCTTAGGTAATTGAGGAGTGGAAAGGATGAATCTTTTAAACACCTGAACCTCCTTTTAACGATATAAAATCCGTCACATATCTATCCCTGTGTTGAAGAAGGACTTGAAACATTAATTCTGTTTCTCTGTTCACAGATATTGCCAGACCTGCTTAGTTTTTCCAGCACTTTCTGTTTTTATTTAAATCTCCTGCAATGTTACTTTTACCTCTCTAATGCTTCTGGTCTTGAATACTGTTGGCAATTTCAGCTTGATCTTTATCAGAAGATCATACCCTAAAATGCAGGGAAATACACCTGACAAGGATGCCATGCTTAATATGGACAGGATAAACACCTGTGGTCAATTGTTAGTGCATTTAGATAACATTGAAATAAAATACTCCAAGAGGCTGTCAGTCATTGAGTGACTATGAGGAATTCATCCAATCATGTTTCAAATAGAAGATTTGCAAATACACTAAGGACGTCCCAAAGCCAATGACCTCTAGCTACTGTTGTATATAGAAAGACATGGCAACCAATTTCTGCACAGTTCCCGCAAACGGCAAATAAATAACTAGACAATCTTTTAATATGCTTGTTTGAAGGATAAGTCTTAGCCAGGACACTACTTGTATTCTCTATGTAGTAAGACCTAAGATGATTTGCATCTTGCTGGCAGGAAAGCCTCACCCCAAAGGCTATAACTGACAGTGCAGTTAGCTGAGATTTTGTGCTTAGATGTCTGGGAGTGAGATTTGATATCACAGCCTTTTACCTCCGAGGTGAAAACTGCACCTAACCGAGGAGTTAGAGGTGTTAGAACAAAGAACAGTACAGCACAGGAACAGGCCCTTCTGCCCCCCAGGCCTGCACTGATTACGTTGTCCTATCTAAACCAATTGCTTATATCCCTCTATTCCCCGTTCATAAGCCTATCAAGATGTCTTAAATATGGCTAATATATCTGCCTCAACCACCTCATTTGGCAATGTATTCCAGGCCCCCACCACCTTCTGTGTGAAAAAGCTTCCCCTGCACATCTCCACTGAATGTCCGCGGGCTGTCCGCTGGAGAAATGAGCACCTTTACCGATTACCGACAAACAGAAGCAGAACAAGCACGCTGGGCCGAATGGCCGGCTTCTTTCTGTGTTACCTGATTCAATGGTCAGGACTGGAAGGAAATGTCGGCGCTAAAAATCGGAATTCTAAAAATTGATTCTCTAAATACACGAGCAAGCGGGGTTTAATATTCAAATAAAATCTTCCAATTGGGAACAGATCCAAACACTGAGACTCACCAGTATTCATCAGGGCTGAGAATGTTGGTCAAATATTCGGAAGTTGCATTTAATATGTGAACTCGTTAACCCTCCTGTAAAATTGACAATTTCCAGATCCTTTCTAAGTGACAATCATGTTTCTGTACTTCAATCATTCAGGCACAGCAAACCTTTCATAAGATTCACCATGTCTATTCCAAAAATAATTAGCCCAGAAGTAAACAACTTCTGAAAGGAGAAAGTAGCTTGAATGGAATACCTGGAGATTTCCTGAAAGTTGAGGATAATCATTCACTTTACTTTTTTATTGAATCAGAAAGCACAATCTATTTATTTGGCGGTGTCTGTTCATTGGGGCCCCAAAAGTGAGCAGAGAAATCACTTCAATGTTTACCGAAATTGACTTGAAATTGGCAACGCAGAAAGGACTTCGAGAGAGAGCCGGGGACGGGTATGTGAGAGAGGATTCACATTTATCAAGAGTTATATCAAAGAGTCTCCAAATAATTAAATCACGTTGATCTTCGCGATAAGCTAACTGAGTTAAAGAAAATCAATTTTAAACCCAGAAATGTAGTCAATTCTTTTAAAAGAAAAGTCTGATTGAGGTGTACACAATTATGAGGAAAATACATAGAGTGGATAAGATTTTTTCCCATAGTAGAGGGGCCAATAACCAGGGGCCATGGATGTAAGGTAATGGGCAGAATACTTAATTTTTAAAAAATTATTATCACAAGTAGGCTTATATTAACACTGCAATGAAGTTACAGTGAAAATCCCCTAGTCGCCACACTCCAGCACCTGTTTAGGTACGCCAAGGAAAATTTAGCACAGCCAGTGTACCTAATCAGCACGTTTTTCAGAGTGTGGGAGAAAACCAGAGCACCCAGGGAAAACCCATGCAGACACGGGGAGAATGTGCAAACTCCATAAAAAAAAGACCCAAGCTGGGAATCGAACCGAGATTCCTGGCGCTATGAGGAAGCAGTGCTAACCACTATGCCACTGTGCTGCCCATATGAGACATTTAGAGGGGATTTGGAGACAAACTTCTTCACCCAGGGGGTGGGAATCTGGAATTCACTGCTTGAAAGGGTGGGAAATATGGGAACCCTCACAGCATTGAAGTAGCATTGAGATGAGCACTTGATATGTCATAGCATACAAGGCTTCAGACAAGTGTTGGAAAATAGGATTAGAATCGATAGGTGCTTGATGACTGTTATAGATACGATGGGCCGAAGAGTCTCTTTCTGTGCTGTAAAATTTTACAACATCCAAAGAAATCGGCAATCTTTTTCTCAGAAAAAAACTTATTGGAACAGAAACTGATACACTTCACCCAAAACCTGAAACATTAAAAGTAAATTGGACCTGGACACACAGACTGTGCTTTTAGCCTTTACTCCAGGGATAAATCTCTCTCCTAAAGCAAAACATTAGCTTAGAAAAGCCAAGCTTTTGTCTCAATTATTGAACTCTCCATAAGGCCACCAGCGAATGCACACTGGTTAACACTGCTGCCTCACAGAGCTAGGGGCCCAGGTTCAATTCCTGGCTTGGGTTACTATCTCTGCAGAGTCTGCACATTTTCCCCATGTCTGCGTGGGTTTCTTCCAGGTGCTCCAGTTTCCTCCCACAGTTTGAAAGATGTGCTGGTTACGTGTATTGACCCCAACAGGGGCCTGAGTGTGGCGACTAGGGGAATTCCACAGCAACTTCATTGCAGTGTCAATCTTGTGACAAATAAATAAACTTTATTAGCGTCGCTTCTCTTGGAGTATCTAAAAAAATTCTCAGTTTGCTCTTCGGTAAAATAAAGTAAGCCATAAAATTAAACCAAATCCATGTGTATCCAGGGAAATGTCGCTACAGGACCCTGCATTGCAAGCATCTCCGTGTGCATAGCACCTGGCAGAGGTGTGTGACATTGTGGCAAATTCTGCTCTCCGTGATGAATCCTTATTACATTCAGTTTTAAATACTGAACCACTCTGTTACACACAAACTAAACTGGATGCAGTGCCGGATAGGGAAGCATAGGGGGAGCAGTTTCTAAACAGTTTGCTCCAGATTTCGATCCCATTTCATCAAGAGATGCAGCTTCAGAAAGAAGTTGATAGCGGAGGGTGGACAATCCAGGTAGGAGAGAGAGAAAAAAAACAAAGATCCTCAGGAACTGATCCTAGTCAACGGGTAAAATATACTCATGAGCGAAACGATAAATATCGTGGGAGGAACAGCCCAATGCGTTTTACTGTAGCTTGGGGTAGGAGGGCAGGCGAGGGGCGATGGAAGTAAAATGTCCCACATCAGTAGATGAGCATCTTAAAGATAGTGCCATTATTCAGTTAGATTTAGGATAGTCTTGGAAAATGATAAGCAATGGCTAGGATTAAAACTGGGGAAAGGCTAACTTTACTAAGATATGGAGTGGGATTAACTACACGCGGACCCCCAGGCTGAATTTTAGTAAAAGACCCTCTGATCTTGCCCCCTGCTCCTGTCCCATCCTTCGTCGAACAGAATTAAGTAACGTTAAATGACGTTAGATGGCTTCTTATATGGTACTATGTATACTATACTACATATAATATCATCAACTTCTATGAATCAATTCCAGCCCTTTTATTCATTTATTTTTCATTTTCTTTGATGATACATTGATAGCACTGAAGGCAGCAGTGACAGTCAGCATGCTGTGGTGTGGGACTAATACTATGTAAGGGTGAATGTTGAAAGAAGTACTATCAGTAACTAAGTATGCATTAAAATAAGTATATATACATGTTTTAACATGATAATAAACTCTTTGTTGCATTTATTTGCATGTAGTATAAGTCCAGAGGTGAATCTCCTTAAACAATTCTTTTTAAACTCTCGGCTCCCCCCCCTCCTCTTTCCGAGCCCCTAGGCTTAAGCCTACTCAGCCTAATGGTTAATCCACGACGAGGTGGGGGGAGGGGAATCCTCCCCTCAAAAAATTAACAGGCAGGAAAATGGAAAACAAAGGGCGGCACAATGGTACAGCGGTTGGCACTGCTGCCTCACAGTGCCAGGGACCCAGTTCAAATCCTGGCTTGGGTAACTGTCTGTGTGGAGTTTACACAGTCTCTCCGTGTCTGCATGGGTTTTCTCTGGGTGCTCCAAATTCCTCCCACAGTCCAAAGATGTGCCGATTTGGTTGATTACCTCACGGTGGATTACCTCTGCCATCGCCTCTTGCCCTACCTCTGTAACCTCACACATTTAACCTACACGTTTTTGAACACCAAGGGGCAATTTAGCATGGCCAATCCATCAATTTGCACATCTTTGAACTGTGGCGAGAAACCGGAGCACTCAAAGGAAACCCACATAGACATAGGAAAACATGCAAACTCCCCACGGTCACCCAAGGTTGTTATCAAGCCTCGGTCCCTGACACTGTGAGGCAGCAGTGCAAACCACTGTGCCAGGTGCTACCCACTGTTGGCATCAATATTGGAAGAAAAGAGAAATGAACTGTACCAGTGGGTTGGCTTCACCTAAACTGGCTGGAACTCAGGTCCTCACATAAAGGATACATAGGATGGTCACAAGATTTTAAAACTGTAAATGGTGGTGCGGATGAGGCTGAGGGGAGGAGTGGATATTTCAGATGCATACTATTAACTATAGTTAAACATGTGACTGATAATGGAGTAGAAATAATGTCAGAAATTGCACTTAACAAAAACTAAAAGATGTAAAAGGATTTAATCTGGTGAGGGAAATGAAAAACATATGAGTGAAACATTTGATTTGATGGATAGGTGAGATAGAATATGTGGCCCAAATGGGTGTTCTTTATATGAATGCATAAAAAAGAAAGAATAAATGGAATAAATGGCAGATGAACTTTCAACCTGGAGGGTAAAATGTTGTTTCTTTTGGCAGGACATTTTAGAATTAAAGATTATACTCTCAGGATAAGGAATTGATTATTTAGGAATGAAACAAAGAGAAATACCATTCATATCACTGTGAATCTTTGGAATTCTTCAACCCAGAGGGCAATGCCTGATCAGTAATTGCCAGGGTGGCACAGTGGTTAGCACTGCTGCTTCACAGCACCAACGAGCCCAGTTTGATTCCTGACTTGGGTCACTGTTTGTGTGGACTTTGCACATTCTCCCTGTCTCTGTGTGGGCTTCCTCTTGGTGCTCTGGTTTCCTACAACATTCTGAAAGACATGTGGGTTAGATATGTTGACCCAAACTGTGGCAATTAAGGGAATTTCATAGTAATATCATTGCAGTGTTAATGTAAGCCTTACTTGTGACTAATAAATAAACTTATTAAAAATATATTTAAGACTGAGAGCGATAGGTATTTACTGAATGACGATCCTACTGAATGGTGGAGTTGACTTGAGGGGCTGCATGAACTATTTCTGCCCCTTCCCCTTAGGTTGTTAGGAAGCTCAGAAGGATACCTGCTCCTAATGTATTCCTCCTCGTGATGTTTCAGTGGGACCCATTACAAGATTATATAAATTAAACATATTGCAAGTTATAAATTCAGGATCCACCTTTTCTTTCACCAGTGGCTGTATCCCCTCAACAGAAAACAGGTCAAAGTGACATTTCATCAAAAACAAGAATATGTTCATATTTTAGGGTGACATATGTGTGTGTGTGTGTGTGTGTCTGTGCATATTCATGTACATACTGTATATAATACATGTGGGGAGGTAGGGGTGTGGGACTAGGACAAGGATCTGGGTTCAATTCCCACCATGATATATAGTGAAATTTGATGTCCATGAAGATCTGGAACTTCATGACCATGAAACCACAGAATCCTAAATTCTCTATGGTGGAGAAAGAGGTGATCCAGCCCATCGAGTCTACACCCACTCTCCAAAAGAGAGTCCCATCCAGGCCAACCCCCTGCATTTATCCAGCTCACCTTTGGACCGTGGGAGGAAACCAGAACTCCCAGAGGAAACCCACATAAACACAGTCACCCACAGCCAGAATTGAACCAAACTCCCTCACGCTGTAAAACAGCAGTTCTAGTCACTGTGTTACCATTATCAATTGTCATAAAAAACTTTTGTTTCACCAGTGTCCTTTAGAGGAAGAAAGTTTGCTATCCTTACATGGTCTGGCCTTCATATGATTTACAGAAATGTCGTTCACTCTCAGATGAACACAATGAAATGAAGGGAAGTTGGGCATGGACAATAAATACTGGCCCAATCAGCCACACCCACATCCCTTAAATAATATCAAAATGGGACTTTCACTAAACACCCAGAAACAAAACTCTTCAGTCTTCCACCAACTGAGGAGAAGTGTATTTGAAATCAGGATGGCAAACCTGAGCTTACAGTCATGGGTACAGGTTAGCCATGTTCCCCCGCCCCTCTAACCTTTGGAGACCTGGATGACCCACCTCAAATCATTGGAGAAGCAGTGAAATTTAACACCAGCCTTTGTCTGTTAGCTAGAAAGCAACACTGGACATCACCAACTCTGAGTTAATATTGAAACAAATTATTCACTCTCTCCCCCCAATGAGAACGGTACGGTGGCAACGGTGTTTAGCGCTGCTGACTCACAGCGCCAGGGACCTGGGTTCGATTCCTGGCTTGGGTCATTGCCTGTGTGGAGACTGCACATTCTCCCCGTGTCTGTGTGGGTTTCCTCCGGGTACTCCGGTTTCCTCCCACAGTCCAAAGATGCGCGGGTTAGGTGGATTGGCCATGCAGAAATGCCCCTTAGTGTCAGGGGGACTAGCAGGGTAAACACAGAGCGGAGGTTGGATGCAGATAGGCCGAATGACCGTAGGATTCTATGATTCTAAGTGTTACTGGTTACCATTCCATTAGCAAATGCAAAACATTAAGCATATATCTTCCTCGCATTTCTGCTTTTAAATCCCTAAAATGAAATATTATTGACTCACCGAGCATTGCAGAACTACAGAACAAGTATAGCATTTTAAATACAGGATGCTCGACAATACATTTATCTTGAATCAGCTTAGTTAATAGCAATCTGACAAATTCAATAATAATTGATGGTCGCCCCTGCTGGGAGCCTCTTGTTGGGCTTTGGGCTGAATATTAAATTTCCTCAGATCGGAGTTACACATGTGCCCAAAAAATATCAGCGGCTGCTGAGAGCCCGGAATTGAATTGGATAAGATTACTGCCTTCACATAGGCTGCCTGTCAATCCCACTATATTCTGAACATCTCCACAGTATTAGTACCTCCACCGAGTAACACAACGCTCGGAGTTCAGTAACACGCAGAGCAGTGAAAGAAACGTGATGAAGTTTAATGGATAATAAAATATTTCTAGCAATTTTTTCCCGATTTAAAAGAAAAGTCTGTTTTGATTCAAGCATCACATGGCCCAGACGAACGCGAATCATGATCCAACTAGGACGGATGAGACCATTCGGCCATCGTGCCTGTGCTGGCTCTTTGGAAAAAAATATCTCATTGCTCCCACAACCCTTACTCTTTCCCATCAAATTGCACTTATCCCCTGAAGCTCAAAGTTAACTTTCTCCAGCTTGGCAGATCCAGCTGCTTTTAGATTTGGGAAACGCTAATGAAAAATCAACATTTTATTCGGGTAATATTTTGACAAAGAAATCCAAACTCAGTGAAAGCCAAATTGCATTTTCTTTACTGAGTTATTGTCGAGCTCATTCGCCTGGCATTAACCAAACGGATTGACTGTGATTTTTTTTTTATTTTATGGAAAGCTGATCCGGAATTATTTTCTGGTCTTATAACAATGAGTCTGAATTTTCTACAACACACTGGGATGTTCGACAGAGTGACATCTTTACTCACCAGCACGCCTTGCATTTTCCTCTCCCCCCCAGGCTCTGTGTTCAGGTCACTTTTACTCAGCGGTGAATATAATCCCCAATTTAGATCAATGTACAAAACAACAAACTGATTCGCCCACCCACCGATCACACTGCTCTCTCTCTCTCTCTGGCTGTTCACCTGCGGGGTCGGATATGACATTCCGTGTTATTCATCTGATTCTGTTTCCGTGATAAAATCTTTTTGTTTGTTTTGAGTTTAAGTGTTTTTTTTTGTGTGTGCAGTGAGTGGTTATGAAATAACCTCACCACTTAAAAGGAGACCAGATACCTTTCATTCTGCTCTGAGAGATAAAAAGCTACCGTGAGAGAGAAAGCACCAGCCTGGGCATGCCGAGTGAAACCCGAATTTATCCCTTCACCAACATCACAGAAATGAACAGATGATCCAGTCAGTTATTACTTGCTGTGGGTGGGAGCTTGCTGGGTACACATTAGTTATGGTTCTCTATATTAGAACAGTGATTATACTTTATTGTTTTAATTGAATTCAAATCCCACTATCTCCCATGGTGGGATTTGAACTTGGGTCCCTCGAATATAAGATGAGTTTCTGGATTAATAGTCCAGCGATAATACCACCAGACTCCCATTAGACTTACTTCCCTTTGCCTTAAAGTCAAAGTTAAGACAATCATAAACACATGAAAACTCGATGATACCAGTCAATTAATGATCCCACCCAAACCTACTATGAAGATCTTTTCTAAATAGTTTTTTCTTCTTCCTTGCACTGTGGGCATTGCTCACAAAGACAACATTTGTTATCCATTCCTAATTGCCCTTGAAACGATAATGGGGAACCACTTTCTTTAACTGCTTGAGTGTAGGTACACCCAAAGTGCTGTTAGGAAGGGAGTTTCAGGATTTGACTGTGCAACATTGAAGGAAGAGTGATATAGTTCCACATCAGGATGCAGAATATCTTGAAGAGGAATTTTCAGATGTTGGTGTTCCCATACATCTGCTGCGCTTTTCCTTCTAATTGGTAGACATTGCAACTTGGAAGGTGTTGTTAAAGGAAGTTTGGTGAGTTGCTACGGTGTTCCTTATATACAGTAGGCAATCCTGCTACTGAGTTAGGAATGGAGGGAGTGGATGTTTAATGTGATTATTGAGGTCTTGACCAAGTGGGCTCATTTGGTGTTGAGCTTATTGAGTATTATTTGAGCCACACACTTTGAGGTAAAGTGAAAGTATCTCATCACACTCCTGAGTTGGGCCTTGTAGATGGTGGGCAGGTTTTGGGGGAGGGGGTGTTCAGTAATTGAGTTACTCAGCATTGAGTTCCCAGCTTCTGACCTAATCTTGTAGCCACAACATGTAATTGGCTAATCCAATAGGGTTTCTGATCAATGGTAAGGCAGAGTGTGGATAAGGCAGGTTCAGTGATGGTATATTGCATGCCAAGGGGGACATGGTTAGACTATTTCTTGTTGGAGAATGTCATTGCTTGGCACTGGTTGGTACAAATATTATTTGCCACTTGTCAGCCCAAGGCTGAATGTTACCCACATCTTGCTGTGTATGGATATTGACTGCTCCAGTATCTGATGAATTATTAATTATAAATGGTACTGAACATCATGAAATCAACTATTAACCTTCTGCTCTGACTTATGTTAATCTCTCATCAACCAATGTCTTGATTTTAAAATTCTCCTTGTTTTTAAATCCCTCATGGCCATGATTCTCCCTATCTCTCTAATCTTCACCAGCCACACAACTCTCTCAAATATCTCCACTCCCCTAATTCTGGCCTCTTTTACATCCCCAATCTGAATAGCTTCATTATTGGCTTTCAAGCTTTGGAATATCAAACTGACAGCTATCTATCTCTTTATTGTGCTTTAATGCTCTCCTTAAGACCCATCTCTTTGACCAAGCTTTTGGTCATATGACCTAATATCTCCATGTGTGGTTTGACATCATACCTTGCCCCACAATGCACCTGTGAAGTGCCTTAGATGTTTTGTTATGTTGAAGACATTTTTATAAGTATGAGTTGTTGTTGTGAACCATTTGAAAATTCCCAATTAAAATAATGGACAGAGGAAAGAAAGGTATTTGAATGTATTGAGTACAATCACTATTTCAGTGACGCTTACAGGATTCCTGGAAACAGGGGTTAAAAATCTCTACATTTCCCACATTTAGGAAAGTAAAGCCAATGGGATCACATTCTCAACAGAAGGAGCAAGTAGAGGAGAAGTTCTGCTGTGATTAGGTTATCACAAATACAGAGGAAATGTTCTGCTTGTCAATTTTCTTAGGGATTGAGAGGTGCTTTGATCTGGCATTTAAATATTACATGACTTTAGATCTTATAGAATCATACAACACAGAGAGAAGTCATTCATCCCATCTTCCCTATGCTATCTTTTTGAAAGAGCTGACAAATTTGTCCAATCCCCTATGTTTCGCCCGTAGCCCTGCACACATTCCTTTTCAAGCATTTATCCAATTCTCTTTTGAAAGTTACTATTGGAGCTGCTGCCACCATCCTTTTAGGCAGCATATTTCAGATCACAACAAACTGTGGTGTAAATAAATTCTTTGCATCCCCCTCTGATTCTTTTATCAATGACATTTATCTGTATCCTTTTGTCTGAGGAAATGGATTCTCCCTGTCCATTCCATCACAAAAACTTCATAATTTTGAACATTCTCTGTTAAATCTCCCCTGACCGTTCTTTGCTTTAAGCAGGGCAATCCCATTTTTTCTAGTCTCTCCTTGTAACTTCTATTGATTTAAATATTTTGTTTAAAGCATATATAATTTTTACAACCTCATTCTAACTCTGCTACAGAACCATGTCAGACTTCAAACATATTCCAGTCTTTACCGTGTTGATTTATTAGTGTCACAAGTAGACTTACATTAACACTGGGTCATCCAGGAACAGTAGGGTCACTGGGTCAAGATCCTGGAATTCCCTCCCTAACAGCGTACAAAACATGGACTGCAGTGATTCAAGAAGGCAGCTCACTATCACCTTCTCAAGAACAACAAATGCTGCCCAGCCAGCGATGCCCAAGTTCCACAAATGAACAAAAAAAACAACAAAATTACTGTGAAAATCCTCTAATAGTCACACTCTGGCATTTGTTTGGGCGAATGAGGATGGATTTAGCATGGCCAATGCACCCAAGCAGCAGATCTTTTGGATCATGGGAGGAAACTGGAGCACCCAGAGGAAACCCATGCAAACATAGGGAGAATGTGCAAACTCTGTGTGGATAGTGACTCAAGGTGTGAATTGAATCTGGGTCCCTGGCACTGTGAGGCAGTAGCGCTCACAGGAGTACCACTGTGCTGCCCTCTGTGACCATATCAGTGATGGGCAAAATTTTTAAATATTGTCAGTTTGTTTTGTTTCTCATTCTCTCATTTGTTTCTCCTGGTCTGTTGACGACTAGTTCACTTACAAGTAAAAGTCAGTTAGCACTGTCAGATTCAAAAACAGGCCCTGTCATGACAATGTTAAGCAATCATAAAATCAGTGACCCAGGGCTGAGTAGAATTTTACCTGACTACTTAATCACCAGCTATAAACAGTGGTTTTTAAATAGTATCTAATTCAGATAATTATTACCATTATATAAGAATAACCAATAGCTAAAAATTGAAGTTACTTTAAATTACACATTTTGTTCTCTTGAGAGACTCTTAAATATAAAATCACTAAAAAATGTTCCCACATCAACTATACAATTATTCCCTGCTGTTAAACATGCTGTGTGAACAGGGCAACTTCATACCAAAACTTCAACTTTGCAAACTACCTTTTGAAGAGCTGTTATATTATAACTGCCTCATTAAATGAAATTTGCTTTAGCTATAATGAGGTTGAGGTAGTTTTTTCCACGTAGCTGTCTTAGATTTTGAGTTTTATGCTTCTGTACAATGCATGTGATAGAATTTAAGATATGTCATATGCAGTTATTAAGTGGCAAGAAGCCAACACTTGCAGCTTGTGTTGGGTTCCAATGGTTCTCGGAGTATGAAAAGGTGTTCTGTGCACTGCTAAATTTCCTGGTTTCATCCTATGATCTTTTTATGAACTGTGTTAGCTTCTCTTTCAGTGCAATGCTAAACTGTCTACCTTCTTAGGTGGATGTGTAAGATCCCATACAAGGAAGAGCTATGGAATTCTCCAGGGTCAAAGCTTTTCCCACAACCAATATTACCAAATCAGATGATCTAGCCATTCATCCCATCTCAGTTTGTGGGATCTTGTTATGTACAAATAAGCTGTCATATTTCACAGAATCCCTACAAGGCAGAAACAAGCCATTTGACCCATGAGTCTGCACTGATTCTCTGAAACAGTATCTCACCCAGATCTGACCCCTATAATCGCAAATATTTACCCTGCAAATCCTCCTAACTGCCACACTTTGGGACAGTGAGGGACAATTTAACACAGTCAATCAACCTAACCTTTGGACTGTGGGAGGAAACCGGAGCACTTGGAGGAAACTCACACAGACACAGGGAGAACCTGCAAACTTCACACAGACAGTGACCCAAGCTGGGAATTGAATCTGGGTTTGTGGCGCTGTGAGACAGCAATGCTAACCGCTTCAGTATTCCATTGGCTGCAAAGTGTTCTGGGGCATTCTGAAACTGCCAAAGACTCTAAAAACATATTTTAACCAATTCAGTCTTTCCACATATGATAGACCTGCCATCCCAGGAATCAGCCTGGTAAACCTTTGCTGTACTCCCTCTATAGTAGGAATATTCTTCCCCTTCCTCAGATAAGGACATCAAAACTGCACATACTATTCCTGGTGCAGCCTCACCAACTCCCTATATGAGACATTAACCCTGTTTCTTGCTTCACAGATGCTGCCAGACCTGCTCAGAAGGCTGAGAAAAGAAGTTCTAAAGTCAGAACTTGAATATCTGACATTTGGACCAAATGGATGTCCAGCACTTGCCGGGAGAGTAACTGGTGGAGTAACATTCCTAGAGCTGGCCTCCCAAGCGTCTCCATGCTTACTGCAGAGTTGAGGCTGGCAGACATGCTCGTGATGCTATTGGTCTATAAAGTGACCCTGGATCTGTGGCAGAGGCAGATTGGGGGATGCGATGGTGCATTAACATGGGAGGTGCTTTTGCTGACTCATGCAGGCAGTAACCTAATAAGAGGGATTTATGTTGGTAAGTGTGGTTAAAAAGGGAACTAATTCAAAGCGTACGGATAAAATGTAAATCATATAATGTAGGAAGAATCTTTTGTATCAGTCCCATTCTACAGGAATACCTTATAATTATGAAAAATCACACAGTCGGCATTAGGCATTCCACATTAAAGAAACACATTAGAAATTCATAAGGGATTGTGAAGTGATTAACTAATGAATCACTTTTTTGAAGTTTCCTTCTGCATTATAGTAATAGTTGCCCAGCTGGATATCCAATTCAAAGTCTGGATTGATAAAATGCAACATGTTGAGCATGAGAGTTCTGCTTGGAAACTGTTCTCAATATGAGCCATCAGATCGAAGATATGGACAAAAGTTTTTGTTTGGCTAAAATGCGCTCAAAATCATCCTAACTAGATTGCAATTCAAGATGAATGCATGTTTATAGTGATGTAGGCAGGTAGTGTTTGCCTTTTTTCATTAAAAATTTATCTTTATGTGGTTGAGAGTGAATATCTGGTTTCCTTAACACAGTGGAGAACTGGTTTATTGCAAACAAATAAATATTTTAATGAAAAGGGCCGCTGGCTCCTCCTTCTTTAAATTCTTGATTTAAATTCCTTAAAAATGGTCTCACAAACAATGTTGAACCATTTATTATTTTCATTGATGTACTTTAATTGGTTTCTTGGTAAATTAAATGTTTTGATATATAAAATCTCTCTGAAAATGTGCTTGCTGAAAGGATATAGTAACGTTGGAGGCAGTCCAAAGGAGAATCAGTAAAATAATTCCTGGGATGAGAGAGTTGTCCTTTCAAGAGAGACTAAATTGTCTGCATCTGTGTTCCTTGGATTTCAGAAGAGTGACCTTATTCAATATATAATGTCCTGACAGGGCAGTTGGTGAGATGTTTTCACGAGAGATGATATTGATGTATTTGTTTTATCCTACAGGTACTTTAGTCCGCCTTGTTGTCTAACAAGGGGCATATGCGCGATGGGTCGTGAGACGGCTGCTGTTGGATTTTTCAAGAGTATCCTAGTGCTTCACGTCATTAGTATAGAACGTTGGTTAGGCCTCATCTGGAGTACTGCGTCCAGTTCTGGTCGCCGTACTACAGGAAGGATGTAGAGGCCCTGGAGAGAGTGCAGAGCATATTCACCAGGATGCTGCCTGGTATGGAAGGGCTGTCTTACGAGGAAAGATTGAAAACACTGGGGTTGTTTTCCCTTGAAAGACGTCGGCTGAGAGGGGATCTTTTAGAGGTATATAAGATTATGAGGGGTATAGATAGAGTAAATGGTGGTAAGCTTTTTCCACCATTAGAAATGGATAGAACGAGGGGTCACGGGCTCAGGGTGAGGGGGGCTATGTATAAGACGAATATTAGAGGCCAGTTTTTCACACAAAGGGTAGTGGGGGTGTGGAATGCACTGCCGAGTAAGGTGGTGGGAGCAGCACGCTAGGGTTGTTTAAGGGTCTCTTGGACAGCCACATGAGCGGTCTGCAGATAGAGGGATATAGCAGGACTGTTTGAATATCGGGAGGACCAAATAGTAGTAGACTATCTTTTAGTTTTGTCTCGGGAATGTCTTAGTTTTTTTTTTAGCATGTTTAATTAAGTCTTATTTGTTTCCGCAGGCAATTCAGTCCACCTTGTTGACCAACAAGGGGCATGCATGCGGCATGTCGTGCGAGAGCTGCTCTTGGAGGTTGCTTCAGGAGTTGCCTAGTGCTTCATGTCGTCAGTATATGTTTAAACTGGACCATCTGATGGGCAACATGACAGCTCAGAGACTATCGCTGTTGCTGTGCTGACACATGGATTTGGGCCTGTGTCTGCGGGAATTTGCGCGTTCTCCCTGTGGTTGCGTGGGTTTCCTCCGGGTGCTCCGGTTTCCTCCCACATCCCAAAAATGTGCTCTTAGGCTGATTGGGTAACAAATTGTCCCTATATTGGTCCCTATATGGGAATCTTCAACAATAGGCATAGCCTAAAGACAAGGATATGTCATTAGGACGTTAGGATGGCGGCGTGGGCTCGTTGGGCCGAAGGGCCTGTTTCCCGTACTGTGTTGCCCTTTGTTCTTTGTTCCTATTAGTGTACGCTTGACCTGGACCATTTGATGAGCAACATGACAGCTCAGTGACTATCGCTGTGCTGTGCAGATACATGGATTTGGGCCTGTGTCTGTGGGAGTTTGCATATTCCCCCCGTGCTTGCGTGGGTTTTCTCTGGGTGCTCCGGTTTCCTCCCACATCCCAAAGACGTGCTCTTAGGCTGATTGGCAGAACAAATTCTCCCCAAATTGTCTCAAATTTGGTTTCAATGCATTGATCTATAAACATAGACAGGGATCACGGGTAGAGGTGGGAACATCGAGGTGGCAGCATGGGCTCGTTGGGCTGAACGGCCTGTTTCCTGTGCTGTTTTGTTCTTTGTTCTTTGTTGTTTGAGTGGATATAGCTACGAGATAAAGAACCAGCCATTCAAAATTGAGATGCATGGAAGTTTTTCCTTGCAATGCTATTCTGGTGGAATCATCACACCCGCAGAGGGTGGTGGATCTCTGGAATTCTTTGCCCCAAAGAAGCATTAGAAGTTTTCAAAGTGGAGGTGAATAAATATTTGAGTGATGAAGAATTGGGGGGTGGGTGGCTGGGGATGATTATGGGGAAAGGGAACAGAAAAGAATCTGCCGTGCTGACAGTGAATAATGGGGCAGGTTTGTGAAGCCTGGTTGCCGACTCCTGCTTCAATTTCTGCTTCTAGTTGTTATGTTCTTATGTTCTTGTATTGTTTTCTTGTTTCTATCAAATTCCCTCTCTCCAAACAGAACAATGCCAACTTCTCCAATCTATCCTCATAATTAAAGTTTCTCATCCTTGGAACCATTTTTGAAAACAAATTTGATCTTAAAGCAGTCAAAAGGTCAAGAGAAACTTCAAAATTCCCTGTTTTTGTGCACTGATTGTGCAGATTCCACCAGAATAGCATTGATCAAACCAATGTGCTGGAACAGAAACTGTAACACTTTCACTTAGTGCAAACTTTGGATTGAAAGTATTTGCCCCCAGAAATGAAATTGACTGACAGCATGGTGGGCACAGTGGTTAGCATTGCTGTCTCACAGTGCCAAGGATCTGGCTTCGATTCCTGACTTGGGACATTGTCTGTGTGGAGTCTGCACATTCTCCTCGTGTCTGCATGGGTTTCCTCTGGGTTCTCCGGTTTCGCCCACCATCCAAAGGTGGATTGGCCATGCTAAATTGCTCCTTAGTGTCAGGGGGATTGGCCTGGTAAATAGTGGCATTATAGGGATAGGGCCTGTTGTCAGTGTGAGCTCGATGGGCTGAGTGGCCTCCTTCTGCATTGTAGGGATTCTATGATTGCAGCACATTTTCAAATTACTGCAATTTGTTCCTACTCGAGGATAAAATCCTTCCCAAGATCTGATTATTCTTTAACTAGCAAACTGCAAAAGAGCCCTGAGGTTTTTGAACTTTCAATAGATTGGTTGGGTGGGTTTAAACGTTTGACAAAGTCCCTCATGGGAGGTTAGTTGAAAAGGTCAAGACTCATGGAATACAAGGACAGGTATCTAGATGGATTAGTAACTGGATTGGTAATAGGAGACAGAGTAGTAGTGGAAGGGTCTTTTTCTAGTTGGAGGTCGGTCACTAGTGGTGTGCCGTAGGGCTCTGTACTGGGACCTCTTCTATTTGTAATATACATAAATGACTTGGAAGAGGGAGTAAGTGATGTGATCAGCAAGTTTGCAGATCACACAAAGATGGCTGGACTTGCAAACAGTGAGGAGCAGTGTCAGGCAATACAGCAGGACATAAATAGGCTAGTAGATTGGGCAGATAAATGGCAGATGGAATTCAATCCTGATAAATGCGAGATGATGCATTTGGGAGAAAGAATGTAGGGGGCAGGTATATGATAAAGGGTAAACCTATTAAGAGTAGAGAAATGCAGAGGGACCTGGGGGTGCAAGTGCACAAGTCTTTGAAGGTGGCAGTACAGGTAGAGAAGGTTGTGAAGAAAGCTTATGATATGCTAGCCTTTATAGGAAGGGATATAGAGTACAAGAGCTGGTGTTTCATGTTGCAGTTTGTATAGAACGTTGGTTAGTCCTCATTTAGAATACTGCGTCCAGTTCTGTCGCCTTACTATCGGAAGGACGTGGAGACCCTGGAGAGAGTGCAGAGGAGGTTTACCAGGATGCTGCCTGGTATGGAAGGTCTGAGTTATGAGGAAAAGTTAGGCAAATTGGGGCTGTTTTCTTTAGAAAGACAGAGACTGAGAGGAGATCTAATAGAGGTGATTAAATTATGAAGGCTGTTGATTGAGTAAACAGTGGTAAGCTTTTTCCTAGATTGGAAACAAATATTACGAGGGGCCACGGGTTTAGGTTGAGGGGGGCAAGATATAATTTGGATGTTAGAAGGAGGTTTTTCACACAGAGGGTTATGCGGGGTATGGAATGCACTGTCAAGTAAGGTGGTGGAGGCAGGCATACTGGGGTTATTTAAGGGATACTGAGATAGGCACATGAGTGGAATAGAGAGGGATATAGAAGACTGTTTTAAATAAGGATCAAGAGCCTTGAGACATTCCTGGGAATCAATTGATTCCTACGGACCTTCCAACATACTTTCTGGCTCATTTGCTTTACTTTTGAGCTTCTGGGGATTCCTTTGAATGTGTGCGTAAGATGTGCTTGTTATTGATGTTTTTCTCTTTTATTCTACACCTGCTTCGGTCCACCTTGTTGTCCAACAGGGGCATACACGTGATGGGTCATGCGAGGGCTGCTCTTGGATTTTTCGAGAGTAGCCTAATGCTTCATGTCGTTAGTGTAGACTTAAACTGGCCCAGTTAATGGGCAACACGACAGCTCAGTGACTATCACTGTTTGCTGTGCAGATACATGGGTTTGGCCCTGTGTCTGTGAGAGTTTGCACATTCTCCCCATGGTTGCATGGGTTTTCCCTGGGTACTCCGATTTCCTCCTGCACCCCGAAAATGTGCTTTTAGGCTGATTGATGAAACAAATTGTCCCTAAATTGTCTTCCCAATCTGGTTTCCAATGTGGATTTCCATAAACATAGACAAGGGTCATGGGTGGAAGAGGGAACTCACACTATTAAAATGGCGGAGCAGGCTCGTTGGGCCGAAGGGCCTGTTTCCCGTGCTGTGTTGTTCTTTGTTCTTTGTTGTTCTTTTTTTTAAACAAGAAGGTATATTGATCCTGTATTATAACATGTGTTGCTTTTTATTGGATCTAGAAGAAATTTGGAGATCAGGTGGTGCTGGGGATATTCATTTACACACTGATTATTATTGGGATGCTCCACCAAAGTCATTCACCTTCACATGAAGCAAAAAACTAGTAGCAAAACTCTCCTTTATTTGTAATACTGGATTTTTAATTTTCTGACACGTTTTAGACATTTCCGGACAATCCAATCAAAATTCGGATTCTCATTGCAAAGCTGGCTGGGTGGGAGCCTTAATTATAAGGGAATATTATCTATATTATGTATTGTTTATGTTTATTTTTATTAGTGTCACAAGTAGGCTTACATTAACTCCGCAATGAAGTCATTGTGAAAATCCCCTGGTCACCATACTCCGGCACCTGTTCGGGTACGCTGAGGGAGAATTTAGCATAGCAAATGCATCTCACCAGCATGTCTTTCGGACTGTGGGAGGAAACCAGAGTATCCAGAAGAAACCCATGCAGACACAGGGAGAACGTGCAGACTCCACACAGACAATACCCCAAGCCAGGAATCAAACCCAGATCCCTGGCACTGAATGGCAGCAATGCTAACCACTGCACGAGCGTGCCACCTATTCCCCATTATATGCATTATATTATATGTACATATAATTATATGCATATTATGTATGAATTATAAGGGAATTATAAGGTGGCACAGTGACACAGTGGTTAGCACTGCTGCTTCACAGTGCCAGGAGCCCGAACTCAATTCTGGCCTTGCATGACTGCGTGGAGTTTGCATGTTCTCCTGTGTCTGCGTGGGTTTCCTCTGGGTGCTCCGGTTTCCTCCCACAGTTCAAAGATGTGCAGATTAGATGGATGGGCTATGCTAAACTGCCCCTTAGTCTCCAAAAGGTGCATAAGATAGGTATATGTATGGCGGATGTGAGGGATAGGGGGGTAGGTACTGGAATAGGGTGCTGGCATTTCAGTGAGAGTTAGTGCCAACCTTATGGGCTGAATGGCCTCACTAGAAGAATTCTGTGATTCTATGACTGAAAGGAAATTGATTGAAAATTATTGGATTATAATGAAATATGATGGGAAATATGGACAGAATCTAATCCATTACTGCCATCCACCCTCTCCCCTCCACTTACCCTCTCCAGTTTGCCACCCTGGTGCCAGTTTGTCTGCCAATTAATCCCCTACTGCCTCCACCTGCACAGCATTTGTGAAGATATTGTGTGACTTTCGACTGAAGCAGGTGCCAGACATTGGAAGTGAAAACACAGAACATGGCGTGTTTGTTAATAGATACAGTGGATTTTTGGAGCCTGAGGGACACCAGTGGCTTGCTAGAGCTGGGAAAGCATTTAATCCAAAACAGATCTTTGTAGGAAAACATTACAGCACTCAGCATAGCATAAGGCACAGCTTCCTTTTTTATTAGGTATGTTTGGCTTGCATTTATCGCATGATGTTGATGCTGTCCTTGTGCCAATATTGAGAAGCTGTGCAGCAGAGGACAAGGCTAACCTCACCTTCTGAGTTTTCACATGCTGGATTCTCAAACTGGGACTCCTCGATTACTTGAATTTGCTGACCTGCATTGGTTCTCAATCCAGGCATGCTTTGATTTTAAAAGTCTTGTATTTTCATTCAAATCCTTCGGAGGTGTCCCACTATCTCAGTGACCTCCTCTGAGATCTCCACACTCCTCCGGTTCTGGTCTCTTGTGCATCTGTGATTTTCATTTCTCCAGCAATGGTGGCTTTGCTTCTAGCTGCCCCAGTCTCTCAGTTCACCTCTCCAACTCTCATCACACTTAAGCCAGTCCTTCAAACCAACCTATTCAACCAAATTGCTGATCACTGTCCCTAATATCACTTTACCTGGCTGGCTGTCGAAGTACAGTCAATAAACCTCCTGTGAAGAAGTGTAGAAAATTGCATTACATTTAAAACATTTCAGTGCTGTGTAACATTGGCATCATAAATATGGTCGGGCGGCCTATTAACAAATAAAGCTGAGACAGGAAAACCCACGCATTTTGAGTGCGGGGAAACGTTAAGTTTTTGTTTCATTGTGTTCCATGGTTGCAAATCCTTTGCTCTTACAGCTGGTAAATGTCTATCAGTATGTGGCACCAGGAATAATAAGCTTGGATGGCACCACACAGAGCCAAGTATGATACTGCCATTGGAAGTGACCACACCAGCTGGTGTGGTAACTTCTTACAGTTTATAACTGAGGCAATCTGAAGGGAAAGTATGCAAATGCTTAATCATACATTACAAGCACCAAATCACTGACCTCTGTAATCATGAGAGTTTGATCTCTGAACCCATAATTGCAGAGAGCTCTCTCAAATATTTATTGGAAGTAGAAAAGAAAAGGAACAATGAGAGTTGGAACATGTGACAAAGAACAATCAGATGTTGATCTCAATTTTCAGAAAACAGAAACACATGTGTTGCTATATTCCACACATAGACCCAAAACAGTTCTTTCAGCAGAAAGATATCACATTGTGAAAGCAATGCCAAACTTTCAAATGGTAATAATTAAACAAAAAGATGTACTTTTCATGACAAAGTGTTTAACAGCCAATTGAGTATTTCTTGAACTCTAGTCACCATTCTAATGCAAAGCATGTGAGAGTCAGTTTATGCACAGCAGTGTCTCACAAACAGCAATGAGATAAGTGACCAGATCATAAGTTGAGAGATAAATATGGATCAGGGCATCCTCTTCCTCTTAAAGATAATGCCATGGGATACTTTACATTGTAAGAATTTAGCAACACCAATTATTAATCCAACTGATTTATTTGATAGTATTTTACTATCAAATAAATCGGTTGGATTAATAATTGGTGTTGCTAAATTCTTACTGAGTTCTTACCACTCCAATCCAACGCCGGCATCTTTACATCATACTTTACATTGAGCAGAGAGGGCAGGTGAGTGGGGTCTCATGTTAATGTCTTATTAATAAAACAGAACCTCTGACAGTATAACAGCCTCTTAGCACCACATCAGGCTCCACATATAGACTGATGATACCTGACTCACCATGGTGGATATTCCATCATCTTTGACTTGTCATGCTTGCTGTCCAACATCAAGATCTGGAATGAGCCAAAATATCCTTCCATTAAAATTTGGGAAGATCAAATATAACATAGAATCCTTACAGTGCAGGAGGAGGCCATTCAGCTCATTGAGTCTGCACCGACCACTATCCCACCCAAGCCCTATCCCAGTAATCCTACATATTTACCCTGTTAATCCTCCTGACATTAAGAGGGAATTTAGTATGGCCAAGCAATCATCTTTGGACTGTGGGAGGAAACCCGGGGGAAACTCACGCAGACACGTGGAGAATGTGCAAACTCTGCACAGATAGTGACCCGAGGCCAGGACAGAACCCGAGTCCCTGGCGTTGTGAGACAGCAGTGCTAAACACTGTGCCACCATATTGCCTTTATAATGGAAACAAGTCAATGTCTGTGAAAATATTGAAAAAATGAAAAACATGAAGAATCTTGGTCTGGAGCAACTGTAATGGACTTGCCTCATCCAGCTGGATGAGATCCAAAGATTGCCAATTGCAATGAGATGTGTGTGATGATTTGGTCCTGAATATAATGGTTCCTCTATATAATTAATTTTCACAGTTTACAAATTTCAACTCACCGACAAAGACTGAAAAGACAAAACTCATCAAAGCGAAGTCTCCTTCATTGAGTTGTGTGGAAATTCCCAGATTTTCATTTATCTTTTATTGGTGATTATACCTTCACCTGCTGCAGTCTTAAGCTGAGAATTCTCTGCCTGAATCTCTCCACCTCTCTACCACTCTCAACGATAACAATTCTAAAAGCCTACCTCTTTGACTCAGACTTTGGTCAAATGTCCTAATACCTCCTCAGGCCTTGTGTCAAATTTTGCCAAATAAATCTCCTTTGAATGTTTTACCTTTTTAACATGCTATATAAGCGCAAATTATTGTTGGTATTTTCTATTTGTTAAATTGGAAGAAGTTTGATATTCCAATGTTTAATGCACCAACACCAATGGGTGACATGGTAGCATGGTAGTTAGAACTGCTAGCTTACAGTGTCAGGTGCCTGGGTTCAATTCCTGGCTTGCATCACTGTTTGTGTGGAATTTGCACATTCTTCCCAAGTCTGCATGGGTTTCCTTTCGGCACTTTCGGTTCCTCCCACAGTCCAAAAATGTATGGGTTAGGTGGATTGACCATGCTAAAATTGCCCCTTAGTGTCAAGGGTACTGGCTAAGGTAAATGCATGGGGTTGAGGGGATAGCTCCTGGGTGGGATTGTGGGTGGTACGTGGCCTCCTTCTGCACTGTGGGGATTCTATGATTCTATCTAGGAACATATTTGTTGCAGAACAGCAGGGCATATTTGCCACACATTACAGCACACGGTATTCCTAATTTCATCCCTCAACACATCAATGAGAACCATTGAGCAGGAATATGATGCTTCTTGGCAGGAGGAACGGCAATTAAAATATGTATTTTCAACACTACTCATTTACAATGATCCCTCTTCTTTGAAACCTTACTTTTCCTTCCCCTTAGTAGGTTTCCCTGTGGTGGTGCTGGTCCTCGGCCAAGAAATCGGGGAAGTAGATGATTACTTCTGGCATCTACTAGAGCAGACTTGTGCTGGCTTCTGGCGATGCCCTGGGGAAGACTGAAGGGTGGGACAATTAGCTTTTTTTGACCTTTACAATTATAATGGCACAGGTGAGGTCAGCAATCTCCCATTCATTTTTCTGAATAATACTTAGCAATTTATTATAAACCTACAAAATTTATTCACACGTTTTAGTGATGAAATTGTGTCATGGACACAAGTAGCAATTATAGAGTGACAAAGAAAAGCTCTGTTCCTGCGCACCTCAAGGGCATTTAGGAATGTACAATAAATGTTACATCCCATGAACGAATATATACAAAAAACATCTACCTAATTGTCCAGAACAAATAGAAAGAGTTACATTACTCTTTTCTTTACTAAGACTTGTGCACTAAAGCACATTATCCTCAGGAGTTAAATAATTTTCCATAATATATAGTTAATTATGATTTTAATAGATTAAAACATAACTAGAAAAGAATCATGAATTATGATGAAAACAGGGTTGGAGTCAATGTCCCATTTCCCTTTTATTCTGACATTGCCAAAATATTGATCTAGTGGTGGAAGGCTGCTTAGTTATCAGGTTTCATCATGTAGAGATTATTAGCCTGACATTAAATTCCAGAGAACTCTCCATATGGTCTACACTATGAAATATATTGTGTGTTTACTTAGGTTGGAGGGAAAATTTATAGCTGTTCTGGTAGAAAGAAAATGGCTAGTTATTTCCTTTAGTTACAGAGTGTTCCAGTTAATTGTACCCTTGAGTTCTGATAGACCAAGTAAACAATTAGGGGCTTCTTGAGTGTAATTGTTTGTGACAGAGGGTGGGCAAATAAATATTTCCTGACTTTAATTGTTTATGAGACGTTCACATGTTTATAGATGTGACTAAATATCAGACAGCTCCTAGACTTGACTACGTAAAACCTTGGATAACCAGTTTAATATGTACATGCAAAGTAGCAGGATGTTGGCAAGATCTTGAGAATATAATCAATGTTGATTCAAATGCTATATAACTCAAGAAGTCTTAGGATTTATTGCCTTTTGATGGAACTGAAACCCACTTACCCATTTTTTCCCAATTTTCTCTAATCCTTTAACTCTTCTGAAACTCATCCGATCATCTTCAAAAAGGGGATTTCTTTTTATTCGTTTGTAGGACATGGGCATCACTGGCTGGCCAGCATTTATTGCCCATCCCTAGTTGCCTGCGGACAGTTCAGAGTTAGCCACATTGCTGTGGTTCTGGAATCACATGTAGGCCAAACCAGGCAAAGACTGCAGATTTCCTTCCTCAAGGACATTAGTGAACCATGTGGGTTTTTCTGACAATCGACAATGGTTTCATGAGTCCTCAATAGATTCTTAATTCGAGATACTTTTTATTGAATTTAAATTCCACCATCTGCTGTGACGAAATTCAAACCTGGGTTCCCAGAACATCAGCTGAGTTTCTAGATTAATAGTCTAGGGATAATACAACAAGGCCATTAGATAATGTGCAGATAATTAATTCCACTCATCCATTGACATGACTTGTTAATTCCTTAGTTATACATCTTGGAATTTGAACATTTAGTGCAGTGACCAATTTTCCTGGATCACTATTACTAATTCCAAGAATCTTGACAACTTTACTGGAAATTTATTTTCCAAGGGAAGAAGTCCTGATTTATTTCCATTTTTCTTATTAATTTTTTGAAATCAAAGTAATCATTTAATACTTTAGCAATGTCCTCTGTTTTCATGCAGCTATGGGGAGGTGTTGGCCTAGTGATATTATCCTTAGACTATTAATCCAGAAACTCAGCTAATGTTCTGGGGACCCAGGTTTGATTCCCATCATGGCTGACAGTGGTATCAGAATTCAATAAAAAGTATTTGGAATTAAGAATCTACTGACAATCGTGAAACTATTGTCGATTGTCAGAAAAACCCATCTGACTTATTAATGTCCTTAAGGAAGGAAATCTGCTGTCTTTGCCTGGTCGAGGTTATGTGTGACTTCAGAGCCACAGCAATGTGATTGACTCTGAACTGTCCTTGGGCAATAATGGACAATAAATGCTGGCCAGGCAGTGATGCCAATGTCCCATGAATGAATTTTAAAATCCCTTCTTGCTCCCTAATCAGCTCACTGTCATTGTCATCCCGTTATTTGTTTGCCTATAGGACACTTTTGGATTTCCTTTTCTAATGACTAGCAACCTCTTCTTCTACACTCTCTTTATTTCTCTTGATTTATTCTTCACTTCCCCTCTGAACATTCTATAATCAACCAGGTTGATTATAGAATGTTGATAATCAGGTTAATTATCAAGTCAGGTTGATAATCCTTGCATTATCAACCTGACATCGGTCAGACATACTTAGTAATACTGAAGGAAATGTCGATGGAATCCATTGTTTCAAAGTTTGTATGTTTTGAGATAGATTCCAACCGGAAAGAGAAAGCAACTCTTTCATGTTTCTGAGCAAATCGAGACCAAAACTGAGATTGGAACCCGAGATAACAAAAATTGTTGAATCCATAGAAAAGGACCCAGTGCTATCAGAACTCAGACGATGATCTTAACGGAACCGTACAGGCAGACTGGACAAGGCAAAGAAGTGATCCAGAAACTGAGAAAAGATAAATATGTAGTTACTGTGACTGTTTGTGTTATTTGAGGATAATGGTGGATTTGGTCACAAGCAGTGTTCATGGTATCACAGAATCCAGTAAGAAGTCTCACAGCACCGGGTTAAACAGCTGTTGGATTTTAACCTGGTGTTGTGAGACTTCTCACTGTGTTTACCCCAGTTTAACTCCGGCTTCTCACATCATGACCGTCATAGAATCCTACAGGGCACAAGAAGGCCATTCGGCCCATTGAGTCAGCACCAACCACAATCCCACCCAGGCCCTAGCCCTATAACCTCATACATGTATGATAGCTGATCCCCCTGACACTAAGGGGCAATTTAGCCTAGCCAATCCACACAACACCCAGAGGAAACACACGCAGACACAGGAAGGATCTGCAAAGTTCATACAGTGATCCCGAGCCAGGAATTGAACCTGGGTCCCTGGCACTGTGAGGCAGCAGTGCTAACCAATGTGCCACCATGCCATTTATGTTGAGGAACCTCAGCAGACATCAGGTATTTTTGATGATGGCTGCGCCCCTGGAATGTGGGTTGGTGTGTCCCATTCTCACCGGGGGCTCAGGTTAAATCTTAAAAGAGGAGGAGCTGGAATTCTTTGTGAGGAGGACATAGTTTGAAGGATCAGGTGACAGAGAAACAGAGTGGACAGCTGAGCAAATTTGTAATAGTTTATTTGTGCCTGCCTTTTATAGTTGATTGCAATTTTCCTGTAATTTTGTGTTTAACTGATATTGATTCTGAATTCCAAAAGACAGCCGGTGAACTGAATTAATATTTAGTGCTTGTTTTGACCTTTATTCTGTCAAATTCTTTGGCTTTCAACCATGGAATCTTTTGGCTTCAATCTTTCAGCAAATAATTGGAATCTCTTTTTTTTTAGTTATTGATCTCAACTAAGACCATGACAAGAAGATAGCTAAGACATTCTATCAGTTAAAATGGAATAAAGAGGGGATGCTGGAAAGATTGAACTTAAAAGCTACTAAGTCACCAGAGTGAGATGGAAAACGGGGGAGGAGATTTCAGAGGCACCTTTCAATCTTCCTTAGATACAGAATTGGTGCAGGAGGACTGGAGAGTTGTAAATGTTACACCAACATTCAAAATAAGTGCAAGAATAAACAGGGCAACCATCAGGCCATAAATTTAACCTCTTTGGAAAAGCTGTTAGAAATTATAATCTGGGACAAAATTTACCTGGCTAGCCTGATGAAGGAGCAGTGTTCCGAAAGCTCGTGATTCCAAATCAACCTGTTGGACTTCACCCTGGTTTTTCTCACAGAGGGTGGTGGGTGCCTGGAACTCACTGCTGGGGGAAGTAGTGGAAACAGACACAATAGTGAGTTTTAAGGGATGTCTTGAAGAATATATAAATAGAATGGGAGTAGAAGGATATGGTCACCAGAAGTCAAGGTGGTTTTAGTTCAGTTGCGCAGCATGGTTGGTGCAGGCTTGGAGGGCGGAAGGGTCTGTTCCTGTGCTAAAATTTTCTTTGTTCTTTGTTGGCATTACGAGATTTCCTATTGAGACAAAATTTACACTTGGTAAAGTGTAGATTTGTTAAGGAAAGCCAGTATGGATTTGTCAACTTAGCTTGATTGAGTTTTTTTGATGAAGTAACAAGGAACTGGTGAGGCCAGCTGGTTAATATGGTGTACATGAATTTCAAAAGCTGTTTGATAAAATGCCACAAAGGTTTGTCAGCAAGATTGAACCACATGGATTAAATTTGGAATAGCAGCGTGAATATAAAGTTGGCTGAATAACAGGAAGCAGAGTGATGGTGAAGTGCTGCTTTTCATACTGGAGGAAGGGATGCAACAGCTCCTAGAGATTGGCACTTGACTGTAGCTTTGCTTGATATATTTAATTGACCCAGACATACATTCAGGGCACAGTTTTAAAATTTGCATTTGAAACAGAATTTGGAAGCATGCCAAACTGTGAAGATGACAGACTTTAAGAGGGCATAGGTAGTTTGGTTGAATGATTTGATTTGATTTATTATTGTCACGTGTATTAACATACAGTGAAAAGTATTGTTTCTTGCGTGCTATACAGACAAAACATACCGTTCGTAGAGAAGGAAATGAGAGAGTGCAGAATGTGGTGTTACAGTCATAGCTAGGGTGTAGAGAAAGATCAGCTTAATGCGAGGTAAGTCCATTCAAAAGTCTCTCAGTAGCAGAGAAGAAGCTATTCTTCAGTCAGTTGGTATGTGACCTCAGACTTTTGTATCTTTTTCCCTAAGGAAGAAGGTGGAAGAAAGAACAGGCGGACACATGGCAGTTTAAAGTTTAATATATGAAGTGGTACATTTTGACCAGAGGAACCAGCAGAGGCAATGGAAAATAAAAGATGTAATTCCAAAGTGGGTGCAGGAACAAAGAGATCTGGCTTATATATCCCAACTCACTGAAAATGGCAGATCAGGTTGAGAAAGTGGTTAAAATTTATGGAGTACAAAAGCAAATAAGTTATGATGAATCTTTATTAGACATTTGTTTGGTCTCAACTGGAATACTGTGGCCAACTGGGAGTACCACACTTTAGGGTGGATGTGAATCCTTTAGAGACAGCACAGAAATAGATTGATGAGAATGGTTCCAGGAATGAGGATTTCATATACTTTGTATACTGGATACTTGGAGAAACTTGGGTTATTTTCCATAGGGAAGACAAGATTGAGAGAAGACTTGACAGAGATTCTCCAAGTCACGAGGGGTTTAGAGAGAATAGATAGGGAGAAACTGGCCCCATTGTTAGAATTTTTGACAATCAGGGAACAATGATATAAGGTGAATGGCACAGGGATATGAAGGAAAAAGTGGTTAGGATCTGGAATGAACTGTCTGAGAGATTCAATCATGGTTCCTGAAACGGAACTGGATAAACACCTGAGGAGAAATTATTTGCAGGGCTACAGGGATGAGGCTGGGGAGTGGGACTTGTTGATTTGCTTCTGTGTTATAATCATTCCACCACCCTGTGAAATTTCAAACCTCTTTTGTTACTCGAAAGAGTATTTCCTTTACTCTTGTGGAAGCTGCAAGTTTGAGAGATTTGTGGAAAAAAGCTGGATGAAAAACAGCTTTGCTTCTTATCGGTAAAGCACATTGAAGCCATGATGTATCAGAGTAGAAGGAAATGGATGTTTAAGGGATCGATGGCTGTCAACCAAGTAGATGGCTTTTCCTGGATACTGGCACTCAGTCAGACCACTGGGGAATATTTCTTCACACTCCTGATTTGGATCTTGTAGATGATGCAGATGTTTTGAGGAATCAGATCATGTGCAAAAGTTCAGATCAATCCAAGCTTTTGCAGAGCAAAATTGGGAAATGAGGAGACCCTTCGTCAGGTTCATCAAATCAAAGATCAAAGTTTATTTATTTGTCACAAGTAAGGCTCACGTGAAAATGGCAATAAAGTTACTATGAAATTCCTTTATCATCACACCCCGATGCCTGTTCGGGTCAATGCACCTAATCAGCATGTCTTTTAGAATGTGGAAGGAAATCAGAGTATTCAGAGGAACTCCACGTAGACATGGGGAGAATGTGCAAACTCCACACAGACAGTAACCCAAGTCAGGAATCGAACCCAGGTCTCTGGTATGGTGAAACAGCAGTGCTAACCACTGTGCTACCATGTCACTTGAAAGAGTATTTTCTTTACTTTTGTGGAAATCATCATGTGACTGCTCCATCCCAGTTGGAAGATTGGCTGTTGACCTATTTCCCTAAAGATGGTAGAAACTGAAGTGTAAAACAATCTTGTCAATGAAAATTATCAATTTATTTTGTCTGTGGAATACCAAATCATCATGGGAATAAATATAATGGGATTCCAGTACCTGTATAACTCATCCAATAGCTAACATTCGCTGTGATTCTACTCAAATCGTTCTTCAACAGGTGGAAATATATTCTAGGGAAATGAGGAATAGCTGGTATAAGTTTCTTAAAAATGAAAAGTTAACAGACATAACAGATCGAATATGATACATGAAGCTCTCAATGTTGTGGTAATATGGAACTGCAGACATTGTCCCAGAGGAACTGAATAACTAAATTAGATTTTGCAGTAGATTTATAGGAATTTCTAGTTATCTCTGGAGTAAATTTAAAAAATTAGGACCTAATACATGTATCCTATTGTCAACTGTGCTACCTAATTTTAGCAAAGATACAACTGGATTTTGCAGGTAACCAATCAGGGATTAAAGGCTATTTGCATTTATAGGTGGAAAGATTTGGTTCCAAAATCTTCCAGGCTTATAGAACTGAATTTATAATCTGCTAAAAAACACTCAATCTGATGGTTTCTAGGGACTGACTAATTTTTTGCCAGAAGGATTTTAAATCTTGAAAAAGAGCATTGCCAGTTCAAGCAATGAATTTCATTGTTTATGGAAATGGACAAGTCATAGAAATCTTACAGTACAGAAGAAGACCATTTGGCCCATCGAGTCTGCACTGACTCTCTAATGGAACATCCCACCTAGACATTATCCCCTAATGCTAAATATTTATCCGGTTGATCCCCCTGAACCAACATATGTTGGAACACTAAGGGGCTATTTTAGTTTGAACTAACCTGCGTATCACTTTGGTGAGGGAACTGGAGGAAATCCACAGTGAGAACTGCAAACTCCACACAAGTCACCCAAGGCTGGAATTAAACCCAGGTTCCTGATACTGTGAGGCCGCAGTGCTAACCACTGTGCTACCAAACCACCCCTATAATTGAATTTAAATTCCCCCAGCTGCTGTGGTGGGTTTCGAAACAGTGTCTGCATAACATTTCCCTGATCCATTCCATTTTTAGTCTAATAACTTTACCACTATACCACTGTTGACTAGTATTTTCGAAGTACAGCTGATCTTTTAGATTGCTCTCTGTATGTTTATTACATTATTACATCAGAACAATTTCCTACTCTCAGTTACAAAATCAAGAGTAGTCAGCCTGGGACACGTGTGAGCTCGTATAGACGCCTGGAGGTTTCCTAATGTCTTGAGACTAAATCACTGTGGGCCAAAGTTGTCCTTTATATAAAACAGTCCATTCTGATTTGTCTCCAGATCTGATGTCTTCTTGATTTGATTTGATTTATTATTGTCACATATTAGTATACAGTGAAAAATCTGTTGCACACTAAACACAAAAGCATACTGTTCATAGAGAAGGAAATGAGACTGTGCAGAATGTAGTATTACAGTCATAGCTAGGGTGTAGCGAAAAATCAATGTAAGGGAGTTCCAGTCAGAAGTCTGACTGCAGCAGGGAAGAAGCTGTTCTTGAGTCGGTTGGTCTGTGACATCAGACTTGTGCATCTTTTTCTTGCTGGAAGAAGGTGGAAGAGAGAATATCTGGGGTGCGAGGGGGCCTTAATTATGCTGAACTGCTTTGCCGAGGCAGCAGAAAGTGAACTAAATATGCAGTATTAACATTTCATATCCTTCATTGTGAAAATCAGTTTGGAATTTATTGCTGTTACCTGGAATACTTTAAACCCTGCATGGATACAGCCAACTAAACAGATTTCCAAACAGATTCCTACTAAAAAGAGATGGTGTAGGGTTAAGTCTTTCAAAATTAACCTAGATTATTGTTACATACAAATCCAAGATTTGTTCTGGGAATTAAATGGTTTTCCATTTTTTGCAGTCCATGCTAACAATAATTTAAATTTATAAATTGCATTCTAAAATTTGTAATCTTGTAACAGGGAGTAGGACAAAGGCAATAGGTACATGGGAACATCATCACCTTCAAGTAATGCACCATCCTGATAAACATTCTTTCATTATCGCTGAGTTAAATTGCTGGACTTCCAGTCTATCAGCATGGAGAAATGCCTACAACACAAACCACAGGGGTTTCAGAAGCAATTTACCACCACCTTCACAAAAACAATTAGTAATGGACAACAGATGCTGGTCTTTGCAGCAACACCCACTTAAGCTATAATGCAGTAAGAACTCACCATACTGAACACTCACAGCTAAGGCACAGCAACACCAAGTATTGCTAAATCTCAGATAAAAGCTAATTACTGTGAATGTTGGAATTGGAAACAAAAAATAGAAACGCTGGAAAATCTCAGCAGGTTTGACAACATCTGTGAAGAGAGAACAGAATTAATGGGAATAAACTTACCAAATAAATTCTAAATGCCAAATGAGCATGAAAATGGGAGAAATTTGTGTCTTTTTTTGGATGAATTAATAATCAAATCTTATCTAACTCCGTCAAAAAAATAAGGGCAAACTAGTTTCTTGCCAGCAGGGGGAGTGGCGGGGCATAGCTTACCCTAAAGCCAACAGGTAGCAGCAGAGTGTGCAATTGTGCATGCTCATGCACCCAAGAGGGTAGCTCAGGCCTCAATTTAACAGGGCATTTACAACAGTCCAGCACTCCGACAATATTGCACTGGAATGTTCACCTTGACTTTTACTCTCAAGCCTGGGGATGAAATTTGACAATGCAATCATGTGACTCAGAGTCGAGGATGTTGCCAGCTGAGCCAAAGTTTTGAGTGGCACAGTGTCACAGTGGTTAACACTGCTGCCTCACAATGCCAGGGACCAGGGTTCAATTTTGGCTTTGGGTGACTGCTTGTGTGGAGTTTGCACATTCTCCCCATGTCTGCATGGGTTTCCTGCAGGTGCTCCAGTTCCTTCCCAAAGTCCAATGATATGCAGGTTAGATGGATTGACCATGCTAAATTGGCCCTTGATGTCCCAAGATGTGTATATTGGAATAATTAACTCTGGTAAATGTGTGGGATTTACAAGGATAGGATGAGGAAGAGGGCCTGGGTAAGGTACCCTGTCAGAGAGCTGGACTTGATGGGCTGAATGGCCTCTTCTGCACTGTAGAAATCCAATGATTCAATGATATCACTCCCACTTCATTTTTAAAGCCTTCCTTAAAGCCCATTTCTTTGTCTAATATTTTGGTGGCCATTCCTAATCTTTCCCTCTTAACCCAAGAAAACTATGAATCATATTGAAAGATTTTCGATATTAATAAATGCAATATAAATGCAACCGCACCGTTGCTTTTTATAAGAAAAAATGATCTGCAATTTTAGCAAATCCAAAATATTGAATGTGTGTGCTAGTTGCTTATGCCACTAATTATTTGTTGAGCAATCAAATTTAACAAACACTTAAGATCTGATTCAGGTTAAAACATGCATAGCTGAGATCCACAAGATTGAATTATTTTTCTTGATTCCAATCTCCTCTCAGCTGCAATGCTTTCAATGATATTCTCTGCGAAGATTACGCTAAAGATTACAGATGATGTTGAACACAAAGTACTTGCAATTTTATCAATTTATTTTCCATTTGTGGGAGAGAACCAATGTGCTTTTGTAATCCATGGATCTGATTTGATTGACTACCCTGAGAATTTTTGCGCTTTTGTAAATAAAAGAAAATAACCCTGTACAATTTTATATCAATCAAGCTCAAGAAATGAATTCCATCCCTTCAATACCCGAGTGAAGTACAACAGAGTTCAAATTGTAACCCCAGAGTCCACTTGGGTTACTGAGCACCTTTCAATGAGTCATTGACATTCTAGAGTGGACGGACTGCAGACTTAGCTACAATTCTGACATCTTTAATAGCTTTTCTAAGAATCCAGCGGCATCCAGCAGGTGTGGGTTTGAAAAAGATTACATTCGTCTGTTAGGTGTTCATGTGAAAATACTGCCAATGTAAGAAGTAACTTATTTTTAAAAAATCAACACTTGGTAGTGGAAACAGGTGAAAATTGGCTTGCTTTGATTTTGTTCTTCAAAGAGAATTTTTGGGGAAATGATTTCAAAGAGGTTAGAGACATGCTTCCGATTGCAACTTAAAGATGCCTGAGAGTGTGTCGAAGAACAGAATCGTAGAATTCGCACAGTGCAGGAGGCCATTTAGCCCATCAACCCTGCACCAATCACAATCCCATGCAAGCCCTATCCCTGGATTTACTCTGACAATCTTGCTGACACTAAGGGATAATTTAACATGGCCAATCCACTCAACCCGCCCAGCTTTAGAGTGGGGAAGAAAACTGGAGTGATTATAATAGTTACGGATCATTTTCATTGGGGATATTCACACAGATATTGATTTATCTTTTAGCCTCCTCCAGTCCTTCCAATTTTCTCTAAGTCGCTATTATTGCTGGGAGTTACTGACCCTTTATCTAAATGGTCATTCTTCTTGGAATGGAATCTTACAATGAAACCATGTGACTCAGATAAGAAAGCTGTCAACTTGCAATGAACTGAAATCACTGACCACCCAAAGATGGGCCCACCACAGCTAAAACTGACCTGATTCCCCAGTATATACACAATCAGTAGAATACAAAAGACTCACTATAGTTAAGAAAGCCCACCAATGCCTCTACTTTCTCAGAAAACTAAAGAAATTTGGCTTGCCAGCTATGACTCTTACCAACTTTTACAGATGCACCATAGAAAGCATTCTTTTCAGTTGTATCACAGCTTGGTACGGCTTCTGCTCTGCTCAGGACTGCAAGGAACTACAAAAGGCCGTGAATGTAGCCCAATCCATCACACAAACCAGCCTCCCATCCATTGACTCTGTCCACACTTCCCATGCCTCGGCAAAGCAGCCAACATAATCAAGGACCCCACAAACTCCAGACATTCTTTCTTCCATCTTCTTCCTTCAGGATAAAGCTACAAAAGTCTGAGGTTACGTACCAACCGACTCAAGAACGGCTTCTTCCCTGCTGCCATCAGACTTTTGAATGAGCCTACCTTGCAATGCATTCTGCGCTCTCTTGTTTCCTTCTCTATGAACAGTATGTTTTGTCTTGTAGCATGCAAGAAACGATACTTTTCATTGTATGTGAATACATGTGACAATAATAAATCAAATCAAATCAAAACCCTTCTAAGCACTGGGCTGCAGATGCAATTTGCTCTGTGCATATGCAACCTTGCTTTGTGCAGAATGGAGATTGAAGTGGTACTATTTTTACAAATCGAATGATTGAGGAGATTTTTACAGAAATGAGGTGGTAATGTAGTGTTTCTGTTACTAAATTAATAATCCACAGAATGTGAGTTCAAATCTTCCTGCAGCAATTTAAAAATTTGAGTTCTTTTACAGTATATCCTGGTAACTAGGAATGGGCAATCAACAGATGCCCACATTCTGAGCATGAATGGAATAAAAGGAAAAACCTACTGGAGTGTTATTTATGGAATGTGTTGGATATAATGAGACCAACCTTGGAATGGGTGTGGAATTTATTAAAAAATAGAGACAGTTTTGGGGAAGCTGTTAATTTTTTTTCTCTCACAGGATGTGAACATCAGTGGCAAGGTCATTCTTTATTGCTCATTCCTAGTTGCCTTTGAGAATATGGTGACAAGCTGCTTTCCTGAACCGCTGCTTTCCATGTGGTTCATCACAGCCCTGGCAGGGAGGAAACTCCAGATTTTTGATCCAACAACAGTGAAGGAATGGTGATAAAATTCCAGTCAGGATGTTGTGTGGCTTTGGGGGGAACTTGCATGTCATGCCATCCCTGCTGTCTGTTGTCCTTGTAGGCGACAAAGATGTTGGAAAGTGCTGTCAAAGGAGTCTTGGCAATTTGCTGCAGTACATCATGTATATACAATACACTGTGCTATCGTGCATTGCTGGTGGAGGGTGTGAATGTTTGTAGATGTGGTGCTGTTTGGGAGGGAGAATATGCAAATCAAACTGGTTGGTATCAAGATCCTTGATGTTGTTGGAGCGGCATCCACCCAAACTACATTCCTGAGTCACACGCTATAGATGGTGGACAGGCTCTGGGGTGTCAGGAAGTGAGTTACTCATCGCAGAACTCCCAGATTCTGACCTGCTCCTGTGGCAGCAGTATTTATATATCTAGCCCAGTTAAGTTTCTGCTTTCGCAAGGATTTTGTTTTCATTTTGTTTGAAATTCACACAGCAGGTCAGTGCTTGAGTGGCCCTGGCAGGTTGGGAAGTTATAATCTCCATATTCCTCCTCTGATAGTGATGCAATCATCTCACTAGCTCTATCCACCAATCTTGCATGAATCAGTCATACCCACTTGGTCTGGGGCCATTTCAGTCATTTAGCCAGTTTCTCAAATGAAATGAAAAAGGCTTCTGCATCTTTCTCACCAAACCTTGGCAATGTTGACAGATTCCCACTAGGCCTTTGACTACGACATTCTTCATCACTATACTCATCACTATACTCAATCTGTATGCTTCCTTTTACTTCCACCACTTTAAATTGATGTTTACTTTTGATTTCCGGTTTCTAAAGTTCAAATTCTATGTACTTTTCTTTTTCCCTTGCCTACAATTCAGGCAGTCTCATTTCTTGTGTTTTTTTTGTTCCTCCTTTTCTCTGATATTTACCACTCTCTCTCTCTCCTTTTTTTTGAATTCAAGCTACTTTAATTCTTTCTCATGGTTAAGCTGTTTCATTTGTAATCAAATTCTAGCTATTTCCAATTATTCTGATTTGTGTTTCTGTCAATTTTCAATGCTGAGCTATGCCGCAATTATTTCCCCCTTCCTTATACTGTCAGCCATGATGTGGAGATGCTGGTGTTAAACTGGGTTAGGCACAGTAAGTAATCTTACAACATCAGGGTAAAGTCCAACAGGTTTATTTGGTAGCATGAGCTTTCAGAGTGCTGTTCCTTCATCAGGTGAGTGTAGGATTTGTCTATTTATATATGTGTTTATATATACCTGGTATTGTGAGATTACTTCCTTATACTGTCAGGTAATGTCAACTGCAATGTTTGTGCCAATTCCAAAAACTTTGTTTTAGTCATTTTTGTAAATAACCCTGTGTAACTTCGTCCACCCCGGAGCCTCTTAGCCTCTGAGGGAGCCATTATTCCACAAAGCAGTACCTATTTAAACCTGAATATAGCATCTAAAAAGGAAACACAGTTACTCTCCCCTCACCGACTTTGTGTCCAATAATCATAAATCAAACAAGAAATTATAGATTTTAATCCTGCAAGAGTTCCCAACTTGTTAAGGACCAGATCAGAAACTCCAAGGTACATTATGAAGTTAGCCTAGATCCCAACTTTATCTGATTCTTGCAATATTGTATTAAAGATAATAGTCAATTATTGATGTTTCACTTTGGGTGTGATTTTAATAACCCACTAGGAAGCATTTATTAAAACAAACCTCATTTAAGAACATTGTTAGAATATAACAACAAAGAATTAGCATAACTTTTACCAACTAAAATAGTTAAATTGTAACAGGGTATAAGACTTAACAACAAGCTATCTCTCTGGTTCCTGTGTAGGTAATATCCCCTCAGATATATGACCTTTTTCAGAATCAGTTAGCACAATAACATACACCTCACTTGGATGCTGGGTTTTCAGACTTTTAACTTCTATATCCAGACTTTCTGGATATAGATCCAGAAAGACACCAATATTCCTGGCTTCAATACAGAAGGCTCTAGAGAAAGATTTACCTTTAAGCATCAGAACTTTTGGTAAAGAGACATATTTACTGGCAGATTCCAGTTGTTAACCTTCAGAGAGAGAAAGAGCTACTTCTCTTTCCAGCTCCAAAACAGAAACTAAGTTTGTTTCTCTCTGTGAACGATAATAGAACTGACTGCTAAAACAAGTCCTGCATATGAAACAAACCCAAATTAATTTCTTAAAAACACAGTATCATCACACTGGGGCAAGCTCAAAGGGCCAAATGGCCCATCGATGCCCTATTTCATATGTTTATATTAAGAGAAAATGTGAAAGTTAATATATAAAGCAGTAATAGAGGAACTTAAGCCTCAAGCTCAGGTGATTGCCTGTTAAAATTAAAGTTAAAGTTTATTAGTCAAAAGTAGGCTTATGTTAACACTGCAATGAAGTTACTGTGTTACTGCATTCCGACACCTGTTCGGGTACACTGAGGGAGAATTTACCATGGCCAATGCACCTGCCGAAACACATCTCTCTGACTGTGGGAGGAAACCGGAGCATCCGGAGGAAACCTGCACAGGCCTGGGGAGAACCTACAGACTTCACGCAGACACTGACCCAAACTGGCACTGTGAGGCAGCAGTGCTATCCACCGTGCCATCCTATTGTAACATTGAGCCAAGTGAACAACAAAGGTCACTATTTTGATCCCAATACTGTGATAAGTTAGCTCCTCTGAACTAAAGTGGGGACATTTTAATTGGCTTCAATATCCATGAGCTAGGACGAACTTGGACCCCAGTCCGGCATACAGTTCAGCAACACCTTCAGGAAGTTAGCAGGTATGGAAATGAGTGAACACTGAATTGGGGCTTCACCTTGCCTGCCTTTACTGGTGACCAATTATCACCAGTTAATTGGTGATATTTAAAGAGCAGCCGTGTGGTTTATTTATAGGAGGGCTAGTGATGGCTGTACATCCCTGGAAGATACAGCATTTTCAAACAAGAAATTCATAATGAAAGAGCTAAGTTAGGGATTCATTAGGAAGAGAAAAAAACATTAAGGCAATTTTGCAGCAGCAAATAGGTGAAGCGCAAACTATTTGGCAGCATAGGAAGTTCTCTTTCCAGTAAGTATAGAGAGTGTGAGGAAATACAGGTTAATAATAAAGTCATTAAGAGGCTGAAGTATTGAAACATTCATAAAGCATTAGAATCCAATGGAATTCATCCAAGACAACTTCATAAAATCTGGGTAGAAGCAGGAGGACTGTGGCAGAAATTTTTCACAGCTCATTTTGCACATCCTTGGTACGAGGAGGTTAGCACAGAGCTTAAGTTAGTCCATTTTTTTAAAAAACAAGGTCAAAAGCATGAACTTGGAAATATTAGGCTTGTTCGCTTGGAACCTACCTTAAGAGGAAGCAATTAAAGCACATTTCAAGACAGAAAATGCAGCAAGTTGAAGCCAGCGAGGGATTATGAAAGACAGATTACGTCCTCAACAGCCGTCTGGATTTTAGGATGACACAGCATCATGGGACGACGTGTTTTGAAAAATGCAGCGTTGCATTTTTTTTCAGTGCTTTGCTCAAAATCAGGCAGATTAAAGCAGAGAAAGGTAGAAAATAGGAGCCGCAGGAGGCCGTTCAGCCCTTCACAACTGCTCTGCATATTTTTTATTCATTCATGGGACATGGGTGTCACTGGCTGGGCCAACATTTCTTGCCCATCCCTGAGCTGCCTTTGAGAGGGAAGTTGAGAGTCAGCCACATTGCTGTGTCTCTGGAGTCACATGTAGGCCAGACTAGGCAGATTTCCTTCCCTAAAGGATATTAGTGAACCAGTTGGATTTTCCCAAAAATCAACAATGGTTTCATCAGTAGATTCTTAATTCCATTTTTTTTATTGAATTCAAATTCCACTATCTGCTGTGATGGGATTTGAATCCAGGTCCCCAGAACATTAGCTGAGTTTCTCGAGTAATAGGCTAAGACTAAGGCACTATGCCAACACCTCCCCAGCAAAGAGTGATCATCCAACTCAGGAACCTTTTCCTGTTTTCCCCGTATCCTTTGATTCCTTTAGCCCCAAGAGTTGTATGTAACTCCTTCATGAAATCTTGCTGCCGTTTACGCTGACAGCATCTTACGGTGCTGCCGATGGCATACCCCACCCTGAGTTTCTCAGCGATGGGGGGTGTTATTCAACGGGAAACTTGATTGAATCAATGGGACCTTGAATAGTGCATCGCTTCATGCCGCAGAGAGGGAGGAAAATCCTGCCTCCATTGTTTTGGCCTTTGACCTTTTGAGAATTTCACAAGCTTACCATTACCTGGATGAAGGAAATTCTCATCACCTCAGTCCTAAAAGGTCTACTTTGTATTCTCAGACAGTGACCCCCACCTTTAGATTCCCGTGCCATTAGAAATGACTTTCCTGCATTTACCCAGTCTAGTCCTGTTAGAATTTCCTACATTTCTGTGAGATCTCCTCCCTCCCCATTCTTCTAACTCCAAATAATTATTGTCCTAATCAACTTGATCTCTCCTCATACACCAGTCCCACCCTCCCAGGAATCACCATCATCGCAGTCCCTCTATAGCAAGAAAATTCTTCCTCAGATAAGGATACCAAAACTGCACTCAATATTCCAGGTGTGGCCTCACCAACACCCTGTATAACTGCAGCAAAACATTCCTGCTCTTATACTTGAATCCTCTCACTATGACAACCAATAAGCCATTTGCCTTATTTACTGCCTGCTGTACCTGTATACTTACCTTCAATAACTGGTGGATGAGGACACACTGATATTGGTGGCTCTGACATGCATCTTAATGAAGCGTTTTGAAGGGTTAGGCACAGCACAATTCAATTCCAGATTGCCTGGATCCACCACACTTCACCTATCGCCACAATAGATCCACGGCAGACGCCATCTCCTGGCCCTGCACTCAACTCTGGAATACTGAGATAACAAAGATACCAATATCAGACTCCTTTTTATTGACTACAGCTCAGCTTTCAACACCATCATTCCCATGAGATTCATCTCTAAACTCTGTGCCTCAAGGCTCAGCTCCTTCCCGTGCGACAGATCCTGAACTTGCTAATTCAAGGACCACAATCAGTAAGGATAGTCAACAACACCTCCTCCACCATCATCCTCAATACTGGTGCCCCACAAACCCATGTGTTCTCAGCCCCCTCGATTCTCATTATACACCTATGACGGTGCGATCAAATTCCTCTCCAATTCAATTCAATGGATCTCAAACAATGACGAGACAGAGTACAGGAATGAGATAGAGAACCTGGTGAACTGGTATGGCAAAATAAACTCTCCCTCAATGTTAATAAAATGAAGAAGATGGTCATCAACTTCAGGAAGCATAAAGGAGGACATGTCCCTGTCTACATCAATGGGGACAAAGTAGAAAGAGTTGAGAGCTTCAGGTTTTTAGGTATCCAAATCACCAGCAACCTGTCCTGGTCCCCCTATGCTGACACTATAGTTAAGAAAGGCCACCAATGCCTCTACTTTCTCAGAAAATGAAGGAAATTTGGCATGTCAGCTATGACTCTCACCAACTTTTACAGATGCACCATAGAAAGCATTCTTTCTGCTTGTATCACAGCTCCTGGTATGGCTCTGGCTCTGCCCAAGACTGAAATAAATAATAAAGGATTGTGATCTTGATTTCTATGATTTCTATAATTTCTATGTGAACAAAGCCCAGTCCATCACTCAAAACAGCCTCCCTGCCTTGAAAAAGCAGCCAGCACAATTAAGGACCCCACACACTCAGCACATTCTCTCTTCCACCTTCATCCATTGGGAAAAAAATACAAAAGTCTGAGGTCACGTACCAACCAACTCAAGAACAGCTTCTTCCCTGCTGCTTCCCTGACTTTTGAATGGACTTACCTTGCATTGAGTTGACCTTTCGATACACCGTCCTAATACATTCTGCAGTCTCTTGTTTCCTTCTTCATGAACAGTACGTTTTGTCTGAATAGCACTCAAGAAACAATACTTTTCACTGTGTTAATACATGTGACAATAATAAATCAAATCAAATCAAACATTCCCCCCTCTGATTCTACAGCAATTTGCTGTTCAGAAGGTTGACCCCTTTGTACATTACAGTACAGGTGAGGATAACCAGGCAGGGGACAGTGGATGATTCACGGCTATTGAAGCTTTCCAAGGATTCAGGAAACATTGATTGCACAAATGTGCCCAAATTGGCACCTAGTGAAGTGCCGGGTCCTTTGTAAATCAGCAGGGACTTCACTTCCTGCACATCAAGACCCGACTGTGCAGGAGAATCCGACCTGATATCGGATACTCCTCAATCACCACATCTCCTCAGAGGCAACAGTCCTTGACACGGGGCAGAGGAACTGCCGTGCCCCAAGAGGAGGCTCCTATTCCACTACCAACGTGAGGCTTCTTCGAACCTCTCCACTCACCATGGATGGACAAGCAGCATGCAGAGTTAGTGGATGCCTTGTCCGTCTCTCTGAGGTCGAAGGCAATGTGTGACCCACAGGAAACCCCAGGCTGACTTCCTGGAGCTGCTGTTAGATGGGAGTTACCACTCTCTGTCTTTGGATGATGCTGTGCATTCAGTGCTAAAGATCGACACACTGACCATGCTCCCCATGGATTTCTCCATTCCAGAGACCAAGGCACACAGACCCTCAGGAATTTCTGCCAGATCTCCACACGCATCCCACTGGACATCTAACATTCAACGACTAATGGGCAACACCAGAGACTCGACATCAGCCTAGAGCCTGGCATCATCCAGGTCTTAGTAATTCTCTAAATATTGGAGCCTTAAGGAATCTCAGTCTGTGTCAGTTTCTCAGCGAGGGAGATGTGCCTTCCCCAGTGTGTTCTTTCGTCTGTCCCAAAGCATTCAGACCCCCCACAGTGTGCCTTTTTCTGAGGTGCTGCAAAGTGCAGAGGGCAGGGAGGCAGCTGCTGCTGACTGGACATCAGCCCAGAGTGTGAATGGAGGGTCTCTGGGTAATTGAGTGGTCTGGAGGATATTCAGTCTGCAGAATCACCCAGCATTTAGCACTCAGAAAACATGCCAGGTTATGTTGCAGTTGTATAAGGTGCTGGTGAGGCCACATCTGGAGTACTGTGTACAGTTTTGATCCCTTTACTCGAGAAAGGATATACCGGCACTGGAGGGGATGAGGTGGAGATTCACTCGGTTGATTCCAGAGTTGAGAGAATTGGTTTCTGAGGAAAGATTGAGTAGACTGAGGCTATAATCATTGGAATTCAGAAGAACAAGGGGAAATCTTATAGAAACATATAAGATTATGAAGGGAATCGATAAGATCAAAACAGGGAAGTTGTTTCAACTGGCAGGTGAAACTAGAACTACGGGGCATAGTCTCAAAATAAAGGGAAACAGATTTAGGACTGAGTTGAGGAGGAACTTCTTCACACAAAGGGTTGTGAATCAGTGGAATTCCCTGCCCAGGGAAGCAGTTGATGCTGCCTCATTGAATGTTTTTAAGACAAAGATAGATACATTTTTAAACACTAAAAGATTCAAGGGTTATAATAACAAGGCAGGTAAGTGGAGCTGAGCTCACAAAAAGATCAGCCATGATCTTATTGAATGGCAGAGCAGGCTCGAGGGGTCAGATAACCTACTCCTGCTCCTAGTTCTTATGTTCTTATGCTTTCTATTAGATTGTAAAATTGGAAATCTGGGGGAACATATTTACCAACAGAATGTTAAAATATAGAACTTGCTACCACAAGGAATCGATAGAGTAGAATCCATAGAATTCTGCAGTGCAGAAGGAAGCCATTCGGCCCATCAAGTCTGCACTGACCACAATCCCATCCAGCCCGATTCCCATAACCCCACATATTTACCCTACTAATCCCCTGACATTAAGGGGCAATTTAGAACGGCCAATCAACTTAACCCGCATATCTCTGGACTGGGAGTAAACTGGAGGAAACCCACACAGACACGGGGAGAATGTACAAACTCCACACAGTGGCCTAAGGAACCTAGGTCCCTGGCACTGTAAGGCAGTAGTGTTAACCACTGTGCCACCATGCCACCCAAAGAAATCTTTAAGTAAAATAACATTGATTTAAGGGTAAACCAGTTAAGCACAGGAAGGATGGTTATACTGATAGGGTGAACCATAGATTCCCTGCAATGTAGAAGGAGGCCATTTGGCCAATCAGTCTGCACTGACATTCCAAGAGAGCATCTTATCCTTCTGACCTATTCTCATAACCCCAAACATTTACCATGGTCATTCCATCTAACCTTCACATCTTTGGAGCACAGTAGGAAGCCGGAGCATCTGGGGAAACCTATGCAGACACGGGGAGAATGTGCAAACTTCACCCAAGGCTGGAATTGAACCTGGAACGCTGGTGCTGTGAGGGAGCAGTGCTAACCACTGTGTCACTGTGACAGTGAACAGGAAGATTGGTGGGCGGAGAAACATGAGGCCAAAGATCAGTTTCCTGACTTCAGAGGGAACTTTGGGAATGTTATTCTTGGGACATTAAAGGGGAGTTGGGCTTCCCGATAAACATATTAGGATGACATAACTGCTCATAGAAAAATTATCGTGCCAGAATTCAGTTACTTGGCAGCAGAATATTCACTTTTAAGATTCTTTATGAGTCAGGTTACACCTGCTGAAATTGACTTCCACTATGACTTTGAGGGGAGTGGTTACTGCTTTCACCTTCTTGAGGATTTCACATAACCTCACTGTCAGGAGCCAGTAACAAAGGCTGGAAATGGGAGGCAGGTGGAGTGTGGAAGGTGTAGGAGGGAGGAGAAGGGGGAAGGGGAGATTTTCTGGAGAGGTGGTAGGGAAAAGAGGGAGGGCATTGTCCTAGAAGGAAGCTTTGGTGTCAGGTCCTGGGGGTTGAACTCAGGATAGATGTCTGAGGGGGGCAAAAATCATAGATAGAGAGGTGCAGAGATGGGGGATGGCATTAGAGTGGCAGGTCCAGATGATGGGGCTCACAGAGGCAGAATGCATAGGTTGCTTGGGTGATGGGCAGAGCTATCTGAGGATGGGCATAGGGACAGTAAGCAGTTCTATGAACATTACTCAAGGACTGAGCACTGTGATCAACAAGGTGGACATCGGCTCAATGCAAACACAGAATTAGAGATAAACACATTTTTAAAAAATCATCTACACAGTTTCTGGGCTCAGGTTCAAGTGTCCAAACTGGTTGGACTTTTTTTTCTTTTATATTCTTACATTGAGTTTGGCCTGGGTCCGAGGTTTATTTGAGAATATTTCTGAACCAAGGAACACATTTTCACCAGGCAAGATTCAGATGCTCAATGCCCAATCTGCTCTCTCAGCCTGAGAGGAAGCCATAACCACTTTCAAACTCCAACCCTGGCACTCACTGGCACAAGGGAGAAACCATTAGCTATTATTCTTCTCCGTGTTGAAATTCCAATCCAAAAGCAAAAGTGGAGAATTGAAAATACTGTAACTGATTAAAGGACAGGTCTGTGGGCCATTATGCATTGATGGCTGATGCTCCAATCACACTCACAGTTAAATATTTGTAATGTAACTACTGGGGAAATTATCCCTCAAATCATTTAGGGATAGTAATTTTCATGAAAAAAAATTGCAAAACCACATTGGTAGATAGGTTTCAGTGAATCTGGATATTGACAGCCCCATGCTTTGAAATATACAAACCTGACATGTTCATTTCCACTAACCGATAGATAAACTAGTCAGTTAATGAAGAATTCTGCTCTGGTTTCATGCTCTTCACGATTTCAGTTCAAAAGACGTGCTTCTTATCTCTGAAAAGATCGCTTTGGTTTTGAACCTTTCAAAATGAAATAACATTGAAAAATAGTTTGGAATTTGCAAGGCTTGAATTGCATTAGCAGCATGTCAGACATTCCCTCGCAACCCCCACCTTCTAATATGGTAGGAGAGCACAAGCTTGTGACAAACTATTTATTTACTTAACAGGAACAGACTGTACTTCATCTGGCATAAGTCGGAGACTTGGAAAGAAAGCAACCACAAAGCACAGGCTGGATTGAACCCCGATGACTGATTATAACTTTGGATGGCAGAGTCAAGTTAAAGATGAATGTTTATTTGTTTTGGTCAGTAGTTTTCAGTGGAGCCTAATATTTTCAAATTATTTCACTCCTACATGTGACTTAGGGATTACTTAAGAATATAACTGATAACAACTGATTCATACTTGTCCAAATATTAAATGTAAATAATTTATACATCTTACATATAAAAGCTTTACGTAGACATTGCAAACTGTCTCATGCAGATTTCTGTGCCACACTCAGAAATAGGTAGCCCATGAGTGCAGGCACAAGGCTGAAGTGTTTGCAACTCACTTTGATTAAAAATGCTGAGTGAAGATGTGGAAGTTAAAATGTTCAGCTTGAAGTTTCATATTTGGAAGTTAAATTGTGCAGAAGTTAAAGTGGTCAAAATCAAACTTCTCTCTACAATAGTGGAAAATCTTTATCGGTTTACAGACCTTTGAAAGGAGTCAGTCTCTGCTATTTTTTGCAGGCCCCATAACATTTTCCTTTCACCAAAAGGTGAGAAAGAACAGATTTTTTCCCATAACAAATACTAAAGGCAAGATATGGGGATGTGCTTTGCAATGAAAGAACTGCAGAAGTCACTTTTTCATCGAATGAGAAAGGGCGAAAGGCCAGGTTTTAATTGGCAAATATGTATGTCAGTGAAAGATGTGAAAAATCTCTTGCTCCTGATTTGCTGTAATTGACACTAACTGCTGAGTTGCTTCTCTGTAATCTCAGAACTGCTCTGGTCACTCCATGTGGGGCAGAGGGAGCTCTCCTTGTGCACAAGTAATTAAAGACCTTGCATTGGATACATGGTATCCAGCGCTATTTGTGTAAAGAGTTGACTGAGTGCCTTTAGATTGCTGTTACACAGAGAATGTTGACAGAGGAACCAACTCGGCCACCTCCTGAGGCTTCCTTACTCACAGCATTCAGCCAATTTGATTCACTCCAAGTGATAAGCAGAAATGTCTGACTACCCAGGTTACAGCAAAGGCTATGGGTCCTGATAACATCCTGATAAAGGGTTCAAGACTTGTGCTGCAGAGTTAGCTGCACCTCTAGCCAAACTTTCCCAGTACAGCTTCAACACTGGCATCTAGCCAACAAAGTGGAAAATTACCTTGTTTGTCCTGGCTTCTAAAAACAGAACAATTCCAAGCCGATCAATTATGCCCCAGTCTATTCTCAAACGTCAGCAAAAAGCTGGAACGTGTGGTTGACAGAGCTATCAAACAGCACTTACTTACCATGAACTAGTTCAGTGAGGTCCAGTTTAGGTTCCATCGAGACCACTTGGGATCAAATCTCGTTACAACCTTGGACTCAACATGGGCAGAAGAGTAGAATTCCGGAAGTGAGTGAGAATATCCGTCAGTAACGTTTGACAGAAAGTGACATCCAGGACGAATATTAATGACGATGGGAATTGTCCCAGTACCTAAGAAAAACCAAGCACCATGCCTTAATGACTATTGGCTGATGACTCTGATATCCATCATTGTGAAGTGCTTTGAAAGGTTAGCCATGGCAAAAATCAATTCTAGCCTCCCAACTACCTGGATCCACTACAGTTTGCCTATTGTCACAACAAGTCCACAGCAAATACCATTTTCCTGGCCCTGCATTGAACCCTGGAACACCCAGATAACAAAGATACCTATGTCAGACTCCTATTTATTGACTACAGCTCTGCCTCCATCACTATTATTTGCACGAAACTCATCTCCAAATTCCGTGGCCTGGACCTTGGCACCTTCCTCTGTGACTGGATCCTGAACTTCCTAACTTATAGACCACAATCTGTAAAGGTAGGCAACAACACCTCCTTCACAATCATCCTCAACACCAGTGCTCTACAAGGCTGTGTTCTCAGCCCCCTACTACACTCCTTATACACCTATGACGACACCATCGTAGTGGGTCAGATCGTAAACAATGATGAGACAGAGTACAGGAATGAGACAGAAAATCTGGTGAACTGGTGTAGCAACAATAATCCCTTCCTCAATGTCAACAAAATGAAAGAGATAGTCATCAACTTCAGGAAGCGTAAGAAGAAAATGCCCCTGTCTATATCAATGGGAACAAAGTAGAAAGGATTGAGAGCTTCAAGTTGTTAGGGGTCCAGATCACCAACAACCTGTCCTGGTCCCCCCCCCGCATGCTGAAGAAAGCTCACCAACGTCTCTACTTTCTCAGAAGGCTGAGGACATTTGGCATGTCAGCTATGACTCTCACCAACTTTTACAGATGCACCATAGGAAGCATCCTTTCTGGCTGTATCCCAGTTTGGTATGGCTCCTGCTCTGCCCAAGACCGCAAAGATTTATAAAAGGTCATGAAGGTAGCCCAATCCATCACACAAGCCAGTCTCCCATCCATTGGCTCCATCCACACTTATCCTGCCTCAGCAAAATGGCCAGCATTATTAAGGACCCCACGCACCTCAGGCATTCTCTCTTTCACCTTCATCCTTTGGCAAAAAGGTACAAAAGTCTGAGATCATGTGCCAACCAACTCAAGAACAGCTTCTTCCCTGCTGCTGTCTGACTTTGAATGGAGTTACCTTGCATTAAGTTGATCTTTCTCTATACCCTAGCCATGACTGTAACACCACACACTGCATTCTCTTGTTTCCTCCTCTATGAATGGTATGCTTTGTCTGTATAGCGCACAAGAAATAATACTTTTCACTATATGTTAATACTTGGGACAATAATAAATCAAATCGAATCAACTCAATTTGGGGGGGGTTCTCTCCCATTAGCACAAAAGAAGATACTGGTATTGTTGGAGGGCAGTCACTTCAGACCCAGCTAATTACTGCAGGAGTTCCTTGAGATAGTGAACCCACCATCTTTGTGCTGTGTTATCAGAGACCTTCCCTCCATTATGAAGTTAGATATGGGGATATATTCACTGATGTTTGCACAGTAACATTTCCAACTCCTCAGATAATGAACAGTCCAAACTGCAGATTGAGAAGTTTTAAAGAAGGCAGAGAATGGTTGAGAGATGAGGGACTTCAGATTGGAGAATCTGCAACTCTTCTGTTTTGAGAAGTTACGGCTGAGGGAAGATTTGATAGAGGTGTTCAAAATCACAAAGCGTCTACTCAGGGTAGATAGGGAGAAGCTGTTCCCATTGACAGAAAGGTCAATGAGAATTAGATAAGTACCTGAGGAGAAAAAAAATCAGTGCCATGCAGTAAGGATGGGGAATGGGGCTAGCTGTCACCAGCATACACATGTTGGATAAATGGTCTTCTTCTGTGCTGTCAGAAATTTACATCCTACTTCTCCACACCCCTCCCCCAGCCCCCGCAGTGGGTTCTGAGCTGGGGGAGTGAGAAATTGCGCAGAGGGGTTCCCTCCAGGTCCCTGCACGCCCCGATCTGGTAGCAATGTTGTACTGGGATGGATGAGGCCAGGGATAGGACACCTACACTTGTCCCAACTAAGGCCTTTGGGTAGCCAGTTGCTAGCCATTTAATGACCCCTTTTCCCAACCAGTTTCAATGTTCAGGTTGTTGGGTGGATGATGACATAAATGAACATTATTGGATCTCAGTTGGGTAGGAACGGGATCCCTTCATCGGAAGCTGCCTCTGACTGTACACCCTCTCCTAATGTCTGGTGTCTTCTGAACCTCACCTTGCCCATCCCAGCCGATCCCCCAAGACACCAATCACCTTCCTCGCAACATCCCGGTCATTCCCTAATGTCCCGGCCCTGGAATGTTGTCATCTTTGTGTCCTGTGAATCCTAGGACTTAGTGCCGGGCAGATCCCTACGGTGCTGTAGAGAGTAGTGAACTGCTGGCCAATCTGATTGGCTGGCATCATTCCAAAGCAGGATTTATTCCCGAGTGTGGGGCAGATGTCCCGCTTTATGGTAACCAATTCTCACTGGAGCGCTGTACAACCTTGGAGCTGCTGGACTCAGCCCCCACAATCCTGAAAATCCAGGCTTATGATTTTGACTCTACACTCCATGTAGAAAGGCCTAGTCATACCTCACGAGAGCAAGCAATGATTATCTCCCACATGATTTGATTTTGATTTGATTTCATTATTGTCAAATGTATTAACGTACAGTGAAAAGTATTGTTTCTTGTGTGCTATACAGACAAAGCATGCTGTTCATAGAGAAGAAAATGAGAGAGTGCAGAATGTCATGTTACAGTCATAGCTAGGGTGTAGAGAAAATTCAGCTTAATGCGAGGTAAGTCCATTCAAAAGTCTGACAGCAGCAGGGAAGAAGCTGTTCTCGAGTCGGTTAGTATGTGACCTCAGACTTTTGTATCTTTTTTCCGAAGGAAGAAACTGAAAGAGAGAATGTCCGGGGTGCGTGGGGTCCTTAATTATGCTGGCTGTTTTGCCGAGGCAGCGGGAAGTGTAAACAGAGTCAATGGATGGGGGAGCTGGTTTGCATGATGAATTGGGCTACATTCACAACCTTTCGTAGTTCCTTGCGGTCTTGGGCAGAGCAGGAGCCGTACCAAACTGCGATACAACCAGAAAGAATGCTTTCTATGGTGCATCTGTAAAAGGAATGTCTAACCATCTGACATACAATAGCATTATCACTATCAAAACCCCCACTATTCACAGTAACTTCATTGCGGTGTTAGTGTGACTTGAATAAACTTTAAAAACTTAAAACCCATTGTTAACCTGGGATCGCATTTGAATAGAAATTTAATTAGACTAGTCATATACATGCTGGGGCTACAAAAGCAACTCCGAGTTATGTGTCGAGTAATTCATCTCCTGACTCACCAAAGCCTGTTCGTCATCTACAAGGCATAAATGAGGAGTCTAATGGAATACTCTCCACTTGATTTGATTTATTATGTGCAGTTCCAGCAAGACTCAGGAGGCTTAACACCATCCAGGCCAAAGCTAAGCTTGATTTGTACCCCATGTATCATTGTGAATGACTTCAGATGTATATAGGTTTTCAGATTTTCTCTGGATTCAATCCTGTAAGGTTGGGAGGAGGGTGTAAATTCTTGGTAAGTCTGCACATTCTAAAACCAAACTGAAGCTGTGCAGCAGACAAGAAATATAACGTTTTGGCTTGGAAGATAGAATATGACGAAAATGTGCTTCAGCGTGAACAATGATCCACACTTCACAGCAAGACTGCCCTGATCAACTGTCAGTGATACAAACTTGGTGTCTACATTACAAGAGACCAGATTAGCTGGCACAGGCTCTATTAAAGAGATAATTATACCTTCTACTGACACAGAAAGAGTGATGTGGACCATGATGGACATGGTGTAAGCTTTACAGTGAGCAATGGTCTAAGGCAGTCAACTGAGCTGTCAGAAGCAAGCTCAAAGTGTCTCATCTCCCTGTAATTACCATCTAATAAAGGTGGAGTCAACATATACACCTGAACATCAACTCTGCACGTCAGACAACCCTTCCAGGACTCCTTATGCAATGTTCCGAAGAACGTTTCAAATGGAAAGGTGCCATTAATCCTGGGTTAGGACAGCACATGTTGGAGCAGGCAAGAATTCATGGCCAACGTGTCTTGGTTATCATGGAGTGGTCAAGATCAACTAAAATGCCTGCTTCATCTTTGTACCTCAAATGAACTTTGCATCACCAACATCTTTCAGGGTGAATATTATAGCGTCACCCATGAGCTGGACAGTGGCACCAACCAGATTTGGTCATTGCAAGAAGATGTAATCAGCCTCCTTACTGCACCTATCACAGCACAGATCATCTCTCCGAGCATTCTCCTTTCAACAGCAGAGTGAAGTGTGTCCCTGAATCTTTCACAATCCAAGCTAACGGTTCACCACACCTCAACACTCCTTCCAAAGGTATTGATGCCATCACCCTGCATTGTCCATTAGGATGATTGCAATCCAGCAAAGCTGTACCAGGAGGTGCTGATGCTGGTGGCATTGATGAAGCTCAGATGTCACTGAGCTCAATAATCCATAAGGCAGCAGGAGCGTTATTTGATAAAGTTGGAATTTGCAACAAAGACTGGTTTGAGAACAACTCAGCTCAGATCATGCCTGCCAATGATGCAAAAAAAACCAAACCCCTATATGATGCACAACATAAACCCAACAGCTAAAACACTGTATTTTCTGAAAGTAGTTGTGACACCATACAATAGGTAGGGAGATACTGCACAAATAAATAACGGAGCAACTTATGTTGAGAAATCCCAACTGTCTGTAACAATGAAGTGGAGATGTTGGCATTGGACTGTGGAGATGCAGTAAGCAGTCTCACAACATCAGGTTAAAGTCCAACAGGTTCATTTAGAATCATGAACTTTCGGAGCACTGCCTCTTCATCAGCGGAGTGGAGGTAGGTTCACAAACATGGCATATATAGATAAAGGCACAATTGCAAGATAATTACAGATTGGAGTGTGAAGAATGGCTGGAATTCGAGTCTTTACAGGTAATCAAGTCATTACAGGTATAAAAATGTGAGTGGAGAGGGATAATCACAGGTTAAAGGGGTGTGAATTGTCTCAGACCAGGACATTAATAGTAGAATTTATCCCTCAATCTTGGATTCATGTCACACTACACGTAAGCTCCAATATACTGCCTGGGTTTGTATCCACTGGCAGGATGTGACCAGTGGAATTCACTGGGGTCTGTGCTGGGGTTTCAGCTTTTTACACAGTGGAATTCACTACTACAGAAAATAATTAAGGCCAAAACATTGTGTGTTTCAAGAAGAAATTAGATATAGCTCTTGGCGCTAAAGGGAGCAAGGGATGTGGGGGGAATGTGCAATCTGGATACTGAATTTGATGATCAGCCATGATCAAAATGGCCCCCTCCTGCTTCCAGCTTCTATGTTTCTATATCAATGATGTAGATGAGGGAGTGAAGGCACGGTGGGTAAATTTCATTTCCAATGGATGAAAAGCTCCACCAAACCAAAACCTGAGGATTACATTGTCTGCAGATTCGAATTAGACTTCACAAGAAACAAGACAGGAATTTTAATAATTTGAATGGCAATTATCCTTTGAATAAACTTTTCCAGAGTTAGCATAATAGTAGACTAAGAAATGCTAAAGGGAAACACAACTTGAATGTATATTTTGCCTTGCATATTTTTAATGTCTCTGTCACACAGTGGTTAGCATTGCTGCCACACAGTGCCAGGGACCTGGGTTTGATTCCCTGCTTGGGTCACTCTCTCTGTGGAATTTGCTTGTTCTCCCTGTGTCTGTGTGAGTTTCCTCCGGATGCCCTGTTTCCTTCCACAGTCCAAAGATGTGCAGGTTAGGTACATTGACTGTGTTAAATTTTCCCGCAATGTACCTGAACAGGTGCCAGAGTGTGGCGACTACAGGATTTTCACAGTAACTTCATTGCAGTGTGAATGTAAGCCTACTTGTGACTAATAAATAAACTATAACAATAAACAATCAGTGCATTTTCTAATTAAACTGGGGCAATGCCAAAGGAGATATGCATATTTATAAAAATTGTTATATATTACAACAACTACACACGATAATATTCCACATACAGATCCAAACTTTTTTTTAAAGCCAGCCGTTTAACAAGTGGCTCGGACCTGGAGCCCGAGGTTTACAATTTGCACAGATCCCTGCACCAACGCAAACCTTCTGTTGGTGTAGGTTTGTGTTTTCCTTACTATAATTGGACGCTGTGTCTTTAAGGGGGCACGACCCTAGTCTAACAGTGAAATGATCTAGGACACATTCCTGTCGGGGCATCATCTCAGCAACAACCCAGGACCTTCGCCTGTATTTAGATAGAAGCTTTACTGTATTAAAACAGGGGGGCGGGCGTGGGGGGATCCTCAACAGCAAACACCAACTGAACGGAGACTTGGAGGGGCTGGATAAAGGCTGAGTCCCAGAGATCTGTAATCAGGATGGAACAGGTAGACAGGGAGAGAGATAAGATGAACATATCAGGAGCAGAATGGATGAAGATTCGCGGGGGGCGGGGAAGAGATGTTCCCAGTAGTTCCGAGAAAGGTGGGGTTTTGTGCTGGAAGTGGCGGGACTCCCCTTGAAGATTAGCGATTATGTTGAACCCATAAAGACTGTGGATTGATTCACCTCCCTTCCCAAGTGCGCGACTATCTCTCTCTCTCTCTCTCAGTGTTCCACTCTGGACATTTCCTTGCTTTCAATCTTCGAATGGACGAGAAAGTCCATCAGTGTCAATCAGTCCCCACCCGCATTGGGGAACCGTGTGTGAGACTCGGGGAGTATTCCAGCTCTGACCTTGGAGAGATCTCTCCCTCCACCCCTCCCCCCTCCGACTCTCTCTCTCCAGCACCCCCCCGTACCCACTCCCCCCCCCCCCGGGGGGGACAAACACAGGACTCAGAACCGAGGCAATGGAGATTTCCAACCTCTGTAAATAGATCCGCAATCTCAGCTGGAGACATCCAGGGGGATTAACTTGGGGAAAATGTAAGTGCAAATATTATTAACGGATTTCTAGATTTTCTGTGAAAAAGTAAATAGCGCGAACTACAAGCTAAACTTCACTGGATTTTTGATCTTTTTAAAGCAAAAAAACTTTAGTTAAATCCGGTGAATTAACTTGTTATAAATCATAAGCGTTCTCAGCTGAGCAGGTTTAGTAGTCGGGGTTGTGCTGTGTAAGGCTGTTTGGAATGAATGGTCCTCGGTCCTCCCTGTTCCATCCTTTAGTTTGAATTTTGCGTAATTGATTTTATTTAATCCGAATATTTGGATGATGTAAAATCGAAGATCCCTGTTTTAACCTCCTTTCTTGGCGAATGCAAGTTATTTTATTACAGTAAGTAATGTTCCATTTAGTGCCAGTGAACCTTGGATCCTGTGTGTATGCGAGACTGGAGTTCGAGGTCCCTGAGTCATTCCAGTTCTCTGGGGTTTCTGCCTGTTTCTGTGTTAATGTGAGTCCTGCGGGAGGACCCGAGGTTTGTGCCCATTGATTGAGTCACCCGGGAAAAGCTCCAACCCCAGCTCAGGGCAGCGAAAGGTCCTGAGTGGACGCGAGTTCTCCTCCCTTACTCTCCCCAGAAAGATACCAATTTAATTCAGATTCCCAGAGACTGCCCGAGTCAGGATACAAATCCCCGTACAAAGGCTAAACTGATATTCTGCTTTCATACTGAGGGAGTGCAGCATTGTCCAAGGAGTTGTCTTTAAAACTTTCCTTCGCCCTTTCTACTGAATGTAAAATACCTCATAGAATAATCAGGCGTATTTGGTCAATATTTATCCTTCAACACACATAACTAAAATTACCTGTCATTATTATTGCGTTTGTTTATGTGGGATCTTGCTGTGCACACACTAGCTGCTGTCTTAGAGGTTTACAGTATAGAAACAGGCCCTTCGGCCCAACTTGTTCATGCTGCTCTTTTTTAAACCCCTAAGCTAGTCCCAATTGCCTGCATTTGGCCCAGATTCTTCTATACCCATCTTTCCCATGTAACTATATAAACGCTTTTTAAAATATAAAATTGTACCCACCTCAACTACTACCTCTGGCAGCTTGTTCCAGGCACTCACCATCCTCTGTGTGAAATAATTGTACCTCTGGACCCTTTTGTATCTCTCCCCTCTCATCTTAAACCTACGCCTAATTTTAGACTCCCCTATCTTCGGGGAAAGATATTGACTATCTAGCTGATCTATGCCCTGTGTCTTTCCTATATGATGTAGAGATGCCAGCGTTGGACTGGGGCAAACTCAGTAAAGTTTTACAACACCAATTTTAAATCCAACCAATTTATTTGATAGTAAATCCGCGAGCTTTCGACGCTATGCGCCTTCGTCAGGCAAATGCAGTGTTCTGATCTGCAGAGGCACTCATATCCACACAGACAGTTACAGATTGCTGATTAGAATGCGAATCCTTACATCTAACCTGCTATTTAAGTGTTAAAGTGGCTAACAATGTGTGTGAAGGGAATCCTGAGCATTGGTTAGAGAATTGTGTATTTTCTCCAGACAGCACAGTAAGTGAGGTTTTTTGCTAATCCAGGCAAGTTATGGGGGTTACAGATAGTGTGTCATGAAGCCAAGACATGAAGCTCTTTCCTATATGACAATAGTGACAACACTTCAAAAGTAATTCACTGCCTGTATATTCCTTTAGATATCCTGAGGTTGGAAAAGGCATTATATTTTCTTATGCTCAGAGTGTGTTTGTAGTTGGCAAGGCCACATTTATTGTCAATCGTGAATCACCCTGAGAAAGTTATGGGCTGTGTCTTAGCCTCAATAGTCCTAGGGTGATGGCACTTCCACAATGCTGCTTGTGGGGGGCAGAGGGATGGCACAGTGGCACAGTGGTTAGCACTGCTGCCTCACAGGGACCCGGGTTTGATTCTTGGCTTGGGTCACTGTCTGTATGGAGTTTGATGTTCTCCCCGTGTTTGCTTGAGTTTCCTCTGGGTGCTCTGGTTTCCTCCCACAGTTCAAAAGACATGCACTGGCCATGCTAAATTCTCCCTCAGTGTACCCAAACAGGTGCCAGAGTGTGGCGATTAGGCAATTTTCACAGTAACTTCAAAACAGCGTTAATGTAAACCTACTTGTGAAGCTAATAAGTAAACTTAAAAAAAACAATGATAATGGCCACTTTGGGTGGTCCGTGACTTACAGTTAATGGTGCTTCCTCATTATAGTTGCTTTTGTTTCTTGCTCGGAGCTGTGGCCTCAGAGAAAAGGGCGACCATTGAAGGTTTGGTGGATTGCTACAATGCATCCTGTTGATCATTGGTACCGATCCATCTTGTGCCAGTGGGGAAGGATGGATATCGAGTCCAGTGAGAGGCAGTGATCAAACACACCATTCTGACTTGGGCAATGTTGAACTCCTTGAATGGATAATATCCAGGTGAATAGTGAATGAGCCATTCCAATGCCAATTTAAGCAGTGCACACAGTGAAGATGCTTTAAGGGTGTTAAGCTGTGAGTTTATCACTATAGAATGTCCAGGTTCTACCCCTCTGCTGAAACTGCACTGCTGATATGATGAGCACAGTTCAACATCTGATCAATGGCACTTAATAAGATCTTGATGATAGACAATTTGAGATAAAGAAAGTGCCATTGAAAGTCAAAAGAATATGGGGAATTTTCATTTGTTTCAAATGGTTATTATCTGGTACTTGCCTGGTATTAAATGTCACTTCTCAGCTCAAATCTGGATGCTGCTGAGGTCTTGCTGAAGATTGTCATGGGGTCCTTCATTATCAGAGGAATTAAAAATGGATCTGAATATTGTGAAATCATCAGAAAACAGCCCTGCTCTCAACCACCTGAAAAAAATCATTGACAAATTTGGGGTTTGAAGATGCTTCCCCGAGGAACTCCTACAATGATGTCCTCTATCTGTGGTGATTGGTCTGCAATAACCACACAGAACCTCCTTTTCATTAGGTATAACTACAGTCACCACCGTCTTTTCTCTTTTATTCCCATTGTTTATTTTTGCTCAGGTATTTTGATGCTAAACTTGATCAAAAGCTACATTGATATCAATGGATAATTCTTCCTACACACAGATTTTTAACCATGTGCACTGTAAATCACTCTAAAATTATCTAATAATACTCTGGACAAAAATCACTCTGTAGCGTATGTTATTTATGCAGAATTCTTCCTCAGGGGACTAACTGACTCTAATTTAAAAACAGTCATAAGATTATAGAATCTCTAAAGTGCAAAAAAAAGCTCTTCAGCTCATCAATTCTGTACCAACAACAATCCTAACCAGGATCCCTGTAATCCCACATATTTACTCTGCTAATTCCTCTAACATATGCATCCTGGGTCACTAAGAGTCAATTTGAGCATACTCAATGCACCTAACTTGCACATCTCTGGACTGTGGGAGGGAACCAGAGCACCTGGATGAAACCCAGGCAGATATGGGGAGAATGCACAGACTCCACACAGATAGTGACTCGAGCTGAGAATTGAACCCAGGTCCCTGGCACTGTCAAGCAGCAGTGCTAACCACAAAACATGGAATAAGAACGGTCAACTTGCTCATCAATTTCAGTTCTCTACACACCAGGTATAATCAATTCTGTCATAGATTTTATCTGGTTATTTAATCTCCTGAGAAAGATTAATGCATAAATAGCCTGCATGACAAAAATAAGGATTGTCCAGTGCTATATGCAATATTAATTTAAGAGGGTATTTTAAAAACAGTCTGAAAATGGATATGAATTACAGAAAGAATTATATTTCTTCCATAACCTTTGGGCATCGCAAACCAAGTTACTGCTAATGACAAGGTTTTGCTGCGTCTAAGGTTTTGAAGATAGTTGACAGGGTGGATTGGGGAATCTAAAACATACAGACGTGTCTCACAATAAGAGATGAGACTGAGGGCAAAAGAATTTTTTGACTGAAAGCCTTGTGAGTCATTGGCATTTTTTACCCCACGGATGCTCCAGATTGTTGATTCTATTTAGGGCTGTGTTAGACAGAATTCTAGTCTTATAGGGGATTAAGGAACATGGAGAATGGGTGGGAAAGTGGAATTAAAACCCAAGATCAGCCCTGATCATACTAAATGGCAAAGTTCGACAGGCCATCTGGTCAATGCCCGCTCCTATTCTTTGTAGTCTTATGAAGTTTAGTCACTGCTGTAATGAAGGAAACTATGTTGGCTAACAAATCATTAAATAATGCTCATCTCATCTCAGGGATGGCACAGTGGTTAGCACTGCTGCCTCATTGTGCCAGAGACTCAGGTTCAATTCCAGCCATGAGTCGCAGTCTGGGTGGATTTTGCACATTCTCTCTGTGTCTATATGGGTTTCCTCCGAGTGCTCCGGTTTCCTCCCACAGTCCAAGGATGTGTGGGTTAGATGGATTGGCCATGCTGAGTTGCCCGTCAGTGTCAGAGGAGTTGGCAGAGTAAATATGTTGGGTGACGGGAATAGGGAGAGATTGTGGTTGGTGCAGACTCGATGGGCTAAATGGCTTCGTTAAGCACTGTAGGATTCTAAATGCTTTTCTATTCTATGTACGCAACATGAAATGTTCTGTTCACTGCTTTGAGGCTTTAAGGAGTTTGTGCTTTTGCTCACAGACAGACTGACCCTTCAGCCCAAGCCCTGGAAGTGGCCCAATGTCTGGCCCTCTAGAATGTGACCCTGTGTCTGGGTTTCATCAAATCATCTTTTCCACCAACTCCACCCCTGCACGACAAGTCCCAGACTCAGCTGGCTGATCAGAGAGCATTGCCAGAGATGAGGAAAAGGAATTGAACATCATAGTCACTAATCCCAGTGAATTCCTTGGGATTGGTTTCAAGATGACCTCAAAGACTTGGCATTAGGATTCTTCAATTCCAGAAACAAAATGTGGGATATTAAACCCAGTCATTTCTGCTTCATTGGATTCTATCCATCCATTTAATGTGAGGGAGAATTCTGCTCTGGCAATTCCTAATCTCCAATATCTCACAAACCAAACTACAATACCCTGATATCTCCATTATTCTTCCCGAGACTGCAGCAATATTTCACCATGACTGCCCCCCCACCCCTCACCAGCAATGGAATATTTATCAGCCCACTCCTGATCACTCACTTACAAATATAAGAAAGGATTCTTCTGGTCATAGAATCAAAGAACCTTACAGTGCAGAAGGAGGCCATTCAGCCCATCAAGTCTGCACCAACCACATCCCACCCAGGCCCTACCCCCATAATCCAAGCATTTACCATAACACTAAGGGGCAACTCAGCATGGCCAGTCTACCTAACCTGTACATCTTTGGAGTGTGGGAGGAAACCAGACAAAATTCTCACAGACACAGGGAGAACATGCAAACCCCACACAGATGGTGACCCAAGCTGGGAATTTACCCTGGGTCCTTGGCACTATGAGGCAGCAGTGCTAACCAGTGTGCCACCATGTGCCACTGTGCCATCTGTGGTCACTGTGTATAGTGGCAATGTAATGGTATTAATAAGCAAATTCAGGAAGAACCTGCTCAGTAATGCAAGTGATTTTGAATATAACTGAAAAGAAAATTAACTTCAAAATGGGAAATAAGATAAAGCTGTTTAAAAATCGTGACAGTTTGGCATCAGAAGATTTCATCCTTCCCTTTCCTTAGTCACTGAGCTTCAATCTTAGCCATGACTTGTGAAGAATGTCCTCATCAATACAGAAGATGACTGCAACAAATCACAGGACATTAATACTTCTAACAAATCGTAGATGAGGGGTAAATTTCCTGTAAGGAAGGGAGTGACCCCAGGCTAATCGTATAAATTTACTCATAACCAACTGCACTGTTATTAATTGGGTTGTACAAAGTTTTCTCTAACGTGTCCTGTGGGAAAGAAGGCATGGGAAACAATTTACAATAAGATTGTTTTTTAAAAGAATCTTTTAAAATTCTATTTTAAATTGGTTTTCTATTACATTTATTATAAACCTTCTCCTTTGTTGTGTTTTCATTAACTTCATCGATCAATTTATCCAAATATAAAACCATAAGTCCATAAGACATAGCACCAGAGTTAGGCCACTCGGTCTATCGAGTCTATTCCGCCATTCAATCATGGCTGATTTTCTTTTCTCATTCCCATTCTCCTGCCTTTTCCCCAGAACCCCTGATCTCCTTGTTAATCAAGAACCTATCTATCTCTGCCTTAAAGACACTCAATGACCTGTCCTCCACAGCTTTCTATGGCAACGAGTTCCACAGATTCACCATTCTCTGGCTGAAGAAATTCCTCCTCATTTCTGTTTTAAAGGATTGTCTCTTTAGCCTGAGGTTGTGTCCTATATACAGAAACCATGAGTGGATTAACTTTATACTTCTGAAAATGACAACCAATTGCTCAAGAAATCTACCATTCTATGTGGGATATTTTGTAGCATTACATTCATATAGTATTATAGAGGATTTTTATCTTTAAATAGATGGTTGCTTGAAATAATTTCAAATTGTGATGAGAAACACCATGTAAAGCTTGTTTGGTATTATTTTGACAAGATGACCAATGCTGAAGTGCCTAAACTGGCCTATGATCCGCATGTTGTCCACCATCCCAATCAGTACACCCCATGAAACAAATCATTCAATATTCTGTTATTTCTTAGTTTGTCCTGCATGGATTTTGTGATTCTAGAGACTGGGGGAAGGGCAATTCTTAGTTCTGATGTGTCACTGTTGAATCAAACCTTTATCAGAATATAAAGGCCTTTTGGTTATAGCAGGTCAAAGTATCTCCAAATTAGGACATGGCTTTAAAGGTTTCATATGGTCTAGGAGGGTACATGTTGTCACCTATGCAAGACCGAAGGTTTAAACATCTCTGAAATATTGGGTTACAGGGCAGACCCAGGGATGATGCACCAACTGACCTCCTTCTGCACTGTAACAACTCTGAGAAGATCTTGTACAAGACCAGAATTGAACAGGCTGTATCTCTGCCATTGCTATAAACAGGCATCAAACCCACAACTGTTTAGGAATATTGCAGTTAAATTATGATGGACTTGGAGACATAAAAAACAATTTCATTTACAATTCTGAAAATCAAACCTAAGGGAATTATTTTGCTGATTTGTCAGTTATCTGAAAACTCCATTTTGGGTGAAGATTTCAGCTGTTCCAGTCCGACATTAATAGCAGTGATTGTAAAAGATATTCTCAGCTGTTTTAAACTCATTTGAAAAATTAAATCATGGTAAATCTGTCATCTTAGATTGTTGCCTGAGAAACAATTGCTATTTGAATACCTGTAAGGAGACATCTGTTGGAACATGAGACAGGATAATGAGAAATATTAGGTGTTAGGAATAAAATATTACAGCAAGTTGTTAGTAAGTCCTTAAGCATCACTGCTACATTAGTTAAAAAGAATGATTATCCAAGAGCAAATGTAGGATATGAAACAATGCTGTTGCAAAATATTCTGAACTTCAACTTTGAATCATTGGATATTTTTGGAAGTTTACAACTTTTGATTGAGGGCCAGTTAGCTCAGCTGGCTAAATGGCTACCACATGGAATAAAATAGCATCAAAACTTTGGGTCAATCCTTGCTCTAGCTGAGTAGACTTGGGAACTGCTTCATTGCTCTGCCGCTGAGACTGGAAGGTGATGGCAAACCAACACTGCCAAGAAAGCAGCTCAGGATGAGTCTTCAGCAGACAATGAGCCAAGGTCCTGCCTTCAGGCAGAACACAAATGAATGAAAAGCTTTGATTTATTGTGTGATAACTCTGAATAAAGTCTGCCACTAACATTGATTGCTTTGCTTATACAGTTTTTGGATGTCTTGGATGTGGTGCAGGAAAAGGAATCTCATCAGAAAATGGCCTCACTGTTTATACTAAGAACATTCAAGATACATTACTAGAAATGCCCTGGTTATGAAATCTGTGAAACCAAGAATGAAATTAAATGCTTTAAGGATCACTGCTCTCCTGAGGGCTCAATGAAAATATCCAGTGTATAGTGCAGTATCAAACCATAGTAGCCAAAAGCTCCATCTCTGCTGATTCCACTAACCTCATAATCCTGGTGTTGTGAGACTTCTTACTGTGTCCACTAATCTCAGCCAGAGTAACACTCTGGCTACAAAAATCATCCATAGTACACCTAGCTGATGGCACAATGATTGGCACTGCTGCCTCACAGTGCCAGGGATCCAGGTTTGATTCCTGGCTTGGGTTACTGTGTGATGTTTGCATATTCTCCCTGTGTCTGTGTGGGTTTCCTCCGGATGCTCCAGTTTTCTCCCAAAGTCCAAAAGATGTGCTGGTGCATTGGCCATGCTAAATTCTCCTGCTATATGCCTGAACAGGCACTGGAATGTGGCAACTAGGGGGTTTTCATAGTAACTTCATTACAGTATGAATATAACCCTACCAATAAACAAACATTAAAATTTTTGGACTCAAAATAAGTAATGCGTTCCTCTCCAATAGCTCTTACTAACAAATGCATATTTTCTTTTAACATTATGTCATTTTATATCAATTTTAACAAATAGCTCAATGCCAACAAAGAGGGTCCAAAAAAGTTTCTAGGAACCAAGTGGGTGAGGTTTGAAGTCGTTGGCCTGCACTCTGCTCTCCTCAGCTCCATCTCTCCCATGCTGCCATCCAGATCGCCAGGAAGTGAATCAATTTCCCTCTGCCAGACTTATGATGCCTGGCTGTGTGGCATCTCAGCCACCCTCAACTTTCATCTTGAGTGCTGTTTTCTTTTGAAGGAACAGCCTTCTGTTAATCTGGCTTTTCCTCTGTTGAGCTGACAGAGCAGAGTTGGAATATCCAACACACAGCACAACAGCCTGTGCGTGGCTGAATACTGTTGGGATTTTGTTTCACAGATTTCATAACCAGGGCACTCCTCAGGAGACAGATGCAACAAATCTTTTGCCAGAGGCAACTTTAGTGTTGGCTCACTAGCAAGGATTAGCGTGGAATCTGATTCAATTGGGATGCCATCCATGGTCAACTAACTTGTAAACGTACACTGTATGGCCTCACAATGGAAGGAGACCCTTAAACATCAGTTAGAAAATAAGTGTCAATAGCAAGAATAGATATAATATTTTAGTGGTTATGTTCATATTAGAAATAGATAGATTCTTGATAAGCAAGGGATTATGAAAGGATAGGCAGGAACATGAGTGAAGTTGAGATTAAAATGAAATCAGCCATGATCTTATTGAGTGGCAGGGCAGGCTCGAGGGGCTGAGTGGCCTACACCTACTCTTATTCCTAATTTGTATGTAAGTACAGAACTGTAGTATTAGAGGCCCATTGGCTGTGCTGGGATCTATAAGAGGTCAACACAATAAGCACAGGGCTGAAGATATGGAATTAACTAGAAAACATGAAATGATGGAACATCACAAGTTGGTCCATGGTACTCTTCGATCATCTAGCTGGGAATTTATACCACAATTTCCTAGAATACTGAGGAGAATATGTCACAGTGAGAATCATGCCAACTTGAAGTTGCAACAGCCGATACCCGATACAGATCCGCATTTCCACAATTTATATTCATGTTTGTGACTTGCCATTTAGAGAATTAGGTTTTTCCTCTTGTTACATCCGCACCAAATTTATACATTTGTAAAAAGAAATTATTTTACAAATACAGAAATTTATTTTGTTCTTCATTGTACATGTGTGACATGGCAACAAGAGAATTTTTCAATTCTGATGGATGGATAACCACAATTCAATAACCATCCAAACGTAAAGTGAATATAACCCACTTCAACAGAAACAAAAAATGCTAGAAAATCTCAGCAGGTCTGACAGTGTCTGTGGAGAGAGAATAGAACAATGTTTCTAACCTGGATATTCTCTTTCGACAGATGTTGCCAGATCTGCTGAGATTTTCCAGCATTTTCTGTTTTGGTTTCGGATTCCAGCATCCACAATATTTTGTCTAAAGATCACTTCAATGTAGCTTTTGTGACTGACTCAGTTAGTAACATTCTCTTGGCTGAATTAAAAGGTTGTAAAGTCAAATCCCACTTCAGAAAACTGAACTCAAAATTTACATGAATAAACCTTGTGTAGTATTGAGGGAGAGCTGCATTCTTGCCTTGTTTTGTGACTAGGACATTGAACCAGGGCTCTGCTGGATGCAGGTAAAATCCCAAAGCATCAGTTGAAGACAAACAGGGAATTCTCCTGGCATCCTGGTCAACACCTGCTAAACAGATAATCTGTTTCTCATTGCTGTTTCTGGAAGTTTTCCGGGCAAGTTGTATTTCCTATAAAAGTGACCACATTGTAAAAGCTATAGAACACTATTGGGTTCCTGGGGACCTGAATGCACTTTCTTCCTTTACTATAGTGTCTGATGGCACATAATCCTGAGCTGCTTTACCCTGGTAATTTTGTCAATGGCCCTTTGCTTTCCATTCTCAGGGGGAATTGGGTCCAATCTGACCCACAAACTAGCTGTCAAACTCTTTGCCACAGAAGGCTGTGGAGGCCAGCTCATTGTGTATCTTTAAGATAAAGACAGGTTAATAAAGAGATCAGGGACTATGGAAAAAGGGCAGAAGAGTGGGGATGAGAAAAATATCAGCCACGATGGGCCAAGTGGCCTAATTCTGCTCCTATGTCTTATGGTCTAACAGCAGGGCTAACCAGTTTGAAAGTTTTTTAAAGTTTATTTGTTAGCATTACAGGTAGGCTTACATTAACACCACAATGAAGTTACTGTGAAAATCCCCTAGTCACCACACTCTGGCTCCTGTTCGGGTACACTGAGGGAAAATTCCGCTTGGCCAACATGCCTAACCGGCACATCTTGGGAGGAAACTGGACCACCCGGAGGAAACCCATGCAGACATAGGGAGAACGTGCAGACTTGGCACAGACAGTGGCCCAAAGCTGGGAATCGAACCCAGGTCCCGCTGTGAGGCAGCAATGCTAACTATTGTTCCATTGTGGGTATGATGTGGAGATGCCGGCGTTAGACTGGGGTAAACACAGTAAGAAGTCTGACAACACCAGGTTTAAGTCCAACCGATTTATTTGATAGTAAACTCACAAGCTTTCGGGGTTTGTCCCTTCCTCAGGTGAATGGAGAGTTCTGGCCTCATATGCTAGAACTCTTCTTTCACCTGACAAAGGGACAAACCCGGAAAGCTTGTGAGTTTACTATCAAATAAATCGGTTGGATGTAAACCTAATGTTGTCAGACTTCTTACCGTGGTTAACCAAAGACTTCATGTGAATCATTTCTTCCTAATTGCAATTAATGTATTGTTTTATTTTCTGTTCGTGCATGTCCTTTACCTATGTTGTTAGTTTCCGATTTTAAATAATTGTGTAATGTTGATTATAATGTTTATAATAATAAATAAGGATTTATACTGAAGGAATCTCCCCAGAAGCGTCTGGGAGCCTTTTCGGTTTTATTTATGAGAATGGGTCTGTGAATTTCCTTCAGATTGATCTTGTGTAGAACAATGTTCTTGAATAAACACATTAATCAGACTTCTGCCAGGTCCCCGGTGCCACTATTCCTCAGTCTAACTTGGTATTGCGCGAAAGCAAGTTTAAATGCAATAAATTTGTGGTTCTTGTTAATGTCAATAGTGAAGGAGGCGGGGGGAACATTAATTGGTGGTTTAGGTTTTCCGGTGGGTCTCAATGGAGCAGCAGGAAAGAGTCAGCCAATTTTGACATTGTGTGTGTCCTGATACCAAGTTCTTACGCCGTAATTTCCACCTTATAATAATGGCGTGGACAGAAGTTTCGCAAGTTTTCAGCAAATTGGGATCGGAAAACTCTGTCCATTATTTGGGGATTGTTGGTTAATTCAACTCGCTCAACCCATCTTCGACCTGAGAAAGGAATTGGACCAATGCCTGAAGGTAAAATCAATCTTGAGCCTATTAATTTATTCTAGCAGCGAAGAAGTCACTAAGTAACCGGTAGTCGGATCACTGGATGTTTTTTTTTTAGCTAAAACAGGTTAACGGCGCTTTATCACCAGAAAGGAACTACATTTTTTTTGTTTCTGCATTTTGTCATTCCACTCACTTCCTCCATGGCGTATGTTCTTGATTAGAGTGGGCCATATTGTGCTCTGTTCTGTCTTAGCCTGTGTAAGAAGTCTGAAGGGGAGATAATTCAATCCATCGAGATGGCTAAAATTTACGAGTCTGACATCTAACACGTTAATGCAAAGCAGCAGCAAGATGCTAATTGATTGCCACGTGGAGGGTGAGTAGACAGTGAAGGAGCAGCGAGATTAAAACTCGGAGGAGGGGGACCCAAACTTAATGATGAGCAGCTACTCGAATGAGATGTAACTCTGGTAAATAACTTGATTAAAACAAGACTGGCAGACAGGGTGGCTGAATGTCCCAAAGTTCTGCACAGTCAATGAAACACTTTTGAAATGTAGTAATTGGTAGGATTCGCAGTACTAATTTGCTCACAAACTCTCGCATAATGATAATGAGGAGTTAATATGTTCTTTGCGATGGTCATTGGGGAATATGTTGGTCAAAGCATGGTGGTAGGGAGTAGGAAGGTACACGCCTCCTTTGTGGAAATGCTCTGTAAGAAATCTCACAACACCAGGTTAAAGTCCAACCAGTTTATTTGATAGCAATCCCACAAGCTTTTGGAAATGCTGTTCCTTCATCAGGTGTGTGGAAGGTTTTGATCAGGAAAAGGCATATACAGGCACACACAGTTTACAGAATACTGATTAGACTTGAACCTGGTGGTGTGAGACTTCTTACTGTGTTTGCCCCAGTCCAACGCTGGCCTCTCTACATCATCTCTAAGACTATGGGTGACACAGTGGTTAGCATTGCTGCCTCATAGCACCAGGGACCCGGGTTCAATTCCGGCCTCGGGTCACTGTTGGTGTTGAGTCTGCATGTTGTTCCTGTGTCTGTGAGGGTTTCCTCCGGTGCTCCAGTTTCCTCCCACTCTCCAAAGACGTGCAGGTTAGATGGATTGATCATGCTAAATTGACTCTTACTGTCAGAGGGATTAGCAGGGTAAATGTGAGTGGCTACAGGAAAAGAGCCTGGATGGGATTGTGATTGATGCAGTCTTGATGGGCTGAATGGCATCCTTCTGTACTGTAGGAATTCTATGAATTGTATAACACAGCAATGACTTGTGACACATTCTAGGCAAGATAATCAGTGTAAAATTCCACTCAGTGACTTTTCAGCTGGTGTCATTTCCCTTCCCTGTGCCAACCTGTGCCTGGCACGGCCTTTTAGTTTTCTGGTGTGTCTCTGCCGTCACATCTCTTGAGAGCCCTCTGGAGTGACTTCATCTCCAAATGAGGTCCCCTCATTCCGGAGCATTCCTGTCTGTCCGTCTTAAGTTGGAGGGGGAATTAAAGAAGTGGATCCTCACCTATTCACATGGAATTTGCCCTGAAAAATCAGTTTAAGTCTTCTTTTGTCAGAAGAAATCTACTAATTTTTCACAGAGTGGTTCGGGACTGGCCTGCTACCAACTCAAATTTATTCTGACTAGTTACGGTGCTTCTAACCTTCTGGCAATTTACCGAGAAACATTGGAATATTATTAATCTTATTTCACAGGAACTGATTTTTTTTCACTAAGCAGGTAACCTGTGGGGCCTGAGCAGGTGAACGTAGAACATAGAACACCACAGCACAAACAGGCCCTTCGGCCCACAAATTGTGCCGATCATATCAGTACCTACCAGGCCATAGAACTATCTGTAACTCCCAATCCCATTAAATCCCATGTACTCATCCAGAAGTCTCTTAAAAGACCCCAGCGAATTCGCCTCTACCAACACTGACGGCAGCCGATTCCATTCACTCACCACCCTCTGAGTGAAAAACCTACTCCTCACATCTCCTCTGTACTTGCCCCCCAGCACCTTAAACCTGTGTCCTCTCGTAGCGACCATTTCAGCCCTGGGAAATAGCCTCTAGAATCCATTCTATCTATTGCTCTCAACTTCTTATAAACCTCTATCAGGTCACCTCTCAACCTTTGTCTCTCCAGGGAGAAGAGACCCAGCTCTCTCAACCTATCTTCATAGGGCATGCCCCCCAATCCAGGCAACATCCTCGTAAATCTCCTCTGCACCCTCTCAATAGCTTCCACATCCTTCTCATAGTGAGGCAATAGAACTGCACACAGTTCTCCAAGTGGGGTCTGACAAGGGTCTTATAAAGTTGCAGCATTAATAAAGTTGCAGCAACCCTAAGGATCATGAACCTAGCCCAATCCATCCTGTAAACCAGCCTCCCATCCATTGATTTTGTCTACACTTCTTACTGCCTCAGAAAAACAGCCAGCATTATTAAGGACTCCCATGCACCCCGAACATATTCTCTTTTACCTTCTTCTGTTTGGATAGAGATAAAAAAAAGTTTGAGGTCACATACCAACCAACTCAAGAGCAGCTTCTTCCCTGCCGCTATCAGATTTTTAGGACATAGATAGAACATAGAACATTACAGCGCAGTACAGGCCCTTCGGCCCTCGATGTTGCGCCAACCATGGAACGAATTTTATGATCCTCTAACCTAAACTATTCCAGTGCAGCCCATATGCCTATCCACTGACCATTTGAATGCCCTTAAACTTGGTGAGTCTACAACTGCTGCAGGCAGGGCATTCCACGTCCTTACTACCCTCTGAGTAAAGAACCTACCTCTAACTACTATAGTAGTCCTATAACTACATCAATTAATTTAAAACTATGTCCCCTCATGTTAGCCATCTCCATCCGAGGAAAAAGGCTCTCACTATCCACCCTATCTAACCCTTGATCATCTTATATGTCTCAATTAGGTCACCTCTTAGTCTTCTTCTCTCTAATGAAAATAGCCTCAAGTCCCTTAGCCTTTCCTCATAAGACCCATCCACCAAACCAGGCAATGTCCTGGTAAACCTCCTCTGCACCCTTTCTAATGCCTCCACATCTTTCTTATAATGTGGCAACCAAAACTATACACAACACTCCAAGTGCGGCCGCACCAGAGTTTTGTATAGTTGCAACATGACTTCTCGGCTCCGAAATTCAATCCCTCTACCAATAAATGCTAACACACTGTACACCTTCTTAACAACCTTATCAACTGGAGTACCAACTTTCAGAGATCTGTACACCGAGATCTCTCTGCTCATCTACATTACTAAGAGTCCTACCATTAGCCCTATATTCTGTACACATATTACTCTTACCAAAGTGAATCACCTCACACTTTTCCGCATTAAACTCCATTTGCCACCTCTCGGCCCAGCTCTGCAACTTATCTACGTCCCTCTGCAAACTGTAACATCCGTCCTCACTGTCTACAACTCCTCTGACTTTGGTGTCGTCATATAAGGTAGGTTATATTAAGTTGATCTTTCTCTCCACCCTGGCTATGATTGTAATGCTACATTCTGCACTCTCTCATTTTCTTCTCTATGAATGGTATGCTTTGTCTGTATTGTACGCAAGAGACAGTACTTTTCACTGTATACTAATATATGTGACAATAATAAATCAAATCAAATCAAAGAATGGTGCCAACTAAAGTAAGAGCTATATTGAAGTGAGCTATATTCACTGTCTGTTTGGGCTGATTTGAATTGTGCCTAGCCATCTGCAATACATGCAGAATGTGCCAGGTACCGTGAAAAACAAAGCCAATTTCTGTATTTGTAACAGCTTCTTTTACGGATATTGATGTTATCACGGCAAGAGGGAATCCTCTTAGCTATCCCTACATGGGTGGCACAGTGGCACAGTGGGTTAGCACTGCTGCCTCAGTGCCAGGGACCAGGTTCAATTCTCTCCTCGGGTCACAATCAGTGTGGAGTTTGCACATTCTCCCCATGTCTGTGTGGGTTTCCTTTGGGTGCTCCGGTTTCCTCCCACACCCCAAAGATGTGCAGGTTAGGCGGATTGGTCCTGCTTAATTGTCCTTTAGTGACAGGGGACTTAGCTGGAGTAAATGCACGGAGTTATGGGGATAGGGACTGGCTGTGATTTTGATGAGTGCAGACTCAATGGACCGAGTGCTCTTCTTCTTCACTGTAGGGATTCTACAATGCTATGGCAGTTTCTCGAAATGGCCAGTTACAAACATGGACACAATCCATGAAAACTTGGATCTGTATCGGGCACTGGATGCTCCACATCTTTATTCACCTTCATTCAGAATTGCCACACAATAAATTAACATTTTTCATTCATTCATGTGTGCATGTCTGTCCAAAGTCCTTGGCTTAGTGTCTGCTGATGCTTTTTTTGGCAGTGTTTACCTGCCATTGACTTCCATTCAGAGCAAGAAGAAGTTCCCATGTCTATTTCAGCTGGAACAGGAATTGAACCCATTCTAATAGTTGGTGGGATGTTGGTGGGAACCTGAGTATTACTGAAAAAGGAAACAGGCTGTCAAAGCTTTTAATCTTACACTCATCAGGATTATTGGCAAGAATTTGCCGACAATTGTTGGGAAACAACAATTTATACTGCATGAGGACAGTGTGCTGATTGGTTAGCAGGTGGACTGTGATGGAGATGTTACCATGGAGAATGCAGCACGGAACAGTTAACTGCCCAGCTTTGTTTAAATTCAGCCTAGGCAGATTCACTCTGGTCAAGGCATTGCACTAGAGGATAAACTAGAGGTTGCTAAAGTAATTCACAAAATGATGGGACAGATGACCTATATATCCGGATATATGTTGCATATCTCAAATATTAGTGGATTATATCAAACAGCGTGTCCCTTTAGTTCTTTGCATGGGACATGGGACAAAGTACAAACCATAACCAACTAGCCTGTGCTTGCAAAACTCAAATTAACTGTCCAATATGAGCTGTGATTCTGTGATTGGCCAATATCTATGAAACAATCCTGATGGTGCTAAGAATTATACTAAAGCCAATTTAAGATTGTCCGTCAGGCTTACAGTGTGTCTCATGCTGGAAGTCACATATATTCATACACAGTATACTGTCCTTTGCAAACAGAAGGAATTTGTACAAAATGTGCCTTTGCAACTAAATAAAGGCTAAGGGATAGCCATTTCCTGGTTCATTCCCCCGGGTCATTGTCATGATCAATCAGTGTCACCCAAACTGGCTTGGATTTGAATAAAGATGGATAGTTATCTATTTCGTGCTATTTTCTCCATGACAATGCCTCCATCAGAGTCCACCTGCCAACCAATCAACATTCTCTTTCACTGCACATTGTAAATTATCAATCCTATTACAATGTCTCGGCAGTTACCCTGATGAGTGCAAGATGAAAAGCTTTGATAGTATGTCTGTTTTTTTCAGCAATAGTCATGAATCCAAACTGTTGGTGTTACTCTCAACCATATGATGACCATTTAGCCAGCTGAGTTAAATCAACAATTACAAACCTGCAAAAATATCCAAAGATTCAAAGTTCAAATTCAGAATATTTCCCAACAGCATTGTTCCATATCCTACGTTCAATAAATGTTGTTGGATAACCATTCTTCTTTTTAACAAACACAGCAATGATGCTTAAACTAGAACCAGAGTGCACAACCTTAGGCTAAAGGGATGATCCTTTAAAACAGAGATGAATTTCAGCCAGGGAGTTAGGAATCTGTGGAATTCTTTGCCGAAGAAGGCTGTGGAGGCCAAGTCATTGAGTGTTTTAAAGACAAAGTTAGATAGATTCTTGTTTGATAAGGGGATCAGGGACCATGGGGAAAAGCAGGAGAATGAAGACGAGAAAAACATCAGCCATGATTGAATAGCAGAGCAGACTTGGTGGGCTGAGTGGTCTAATTCTACCCCCCAGCTATATGTTTTATAGTTTATAACACTTACTTGCTCTAATATTGTATTCCTTGCACCTCATATTTCTCATCATCCTGTCTCATGTTCCACAAGATGTCTCCCCACAGGTATTCAAACAACAATTATTTCTCAGGCAACAATCTAAGATGACAGATTTACTATGACTTAATTTTTCAGATGAGTTTAAAACAGCCAAGAATATTCTTTAGGATCATTGCTATTTATATCCTGAACGAAACAGATTAAATATTCTGCCAAAATGGAACTCTCACATAACTGACAAAATCAATTCTTGAATTACAGCTTCCAATAATATAAATTAAATTGTTTTTTATGTCTCCACATACTTCATCATTTAGCTCACAATAATCAAAAGTAGTTGTGGATTTGATGCATGTTTTCAACAATAGCAGAGATTCAGTCTGTGAATTTTATTCTTGTACAAGACACTTTGTATGTTTGAATCACTTAATGAAGGTAAGGATTTACCTTAGGGCTCATTAAAGGGTGGCATGGTGCCACAGTGGCTAGCATTACTGTCGCACTGTGCCAAGGACCCGGGTTTGATTCTCTACTTGGGTCACTGCGCGGACTCTGCATGTTCTCCCCGTGTCTGTGTCAGTTTCCTCCGGGTGCTCCAGTTTCCTCCCACTGTCTGAAAGATATGCTGGTTAGGTGCGTTAGCCATACTAAATTCTCCCTCAGTGTATCCAAATAGGTGCTGGAGCATGGTGACTTGGGGATTCTCACAGTAACTTCATTGCAGTGTTAATGAAGGAACAATTCATTCATTAATTTATTAGTGTCACCTACTTGTGATGCTAATAAATAAACTTAAAAGCTGAATTTTAAAAAACCTTTGCTATGGTTTAATCTCCAATGGAGTTTCTCTAGAGAATACAATGGCAAGGAGAGCTATAATTCTGTATGTTCATTTTGCATTTTGAAATGTTTGTGTGTGAGAAGGTGCTGGAAAAATATAAGTTTTTAGAGTGTCAATATTATTAGGATCTCTAATGTTTCTGAATACTGCGGCTAAACATTGTGCCAAAGCTGGATGATGTGAGCTTTCTTACTATTCCTTTATAGGCAACAATATGATATTTATTAGCGAAGTTCCTTCCACCAACACATTTAAACATCAGTGTGAACATATTATTTGATTTTCCAAATGCGATGTTTCAATTCCTGTTTGTTTCTACAGTTATCGTGGACTCAGCGGAGAACAGATAGCAGTGTTTTAGTTTTAGGTTTTCTCCTGTTCTGTCTCCCCAAAAAGTTTGGCTGTTGATGTCAAGAGTTATAGTCGAAATATACTGCGGATGCTGGAGATCTGAAATAAAAACAGAAAGTGCTGAAAAAAGCTCAACAGGTTTGACAGTATCTGTGGAGAGAGAAACAGAGATAGCATTTCAAAGCTAATCTGATACTGCTTTGAAACTGAGGAGAGGTAGGAATCTGATGGGCCTTCTACTATTGAGAAGCTGTCCTTGCAATGGGACATTGGTTGGAACTATTGGAGCAAAAGAGATTAGGAATAGATTACAGGGTGGAAGAGATTAAATGAAAAAGATGACATGAACGAAGCTTGTTGCGTGTAAATGTTAATAGCAGAATAAAGGTCAACATTGTCTGAAAGCAAAAGCATTAGAACAAGCTATGGACTGGCACTAATGAGAAAATTAAAAGAACATTACAGATCAAGTTGGCTACGCCCTAAAGAACATAACTGCTAAACAGGACTTCTGGAGGTGATGAGGGAACCAACAAGAAGGAAAAACATACTGGATTCATCCTCACCAACCTGCCTGCTGTAAATGCATCAGTCCATCAGGAAAAGTGACCACTGCAGAGATCTTAGGGAAACAAAATCACAGTTTCACATTGAGGAAACTCTCCATCACATTGTGTGGCACTACAACCGTGTTGATTGAAATAGATTTTGACAGATTGAGCAATTCAAGATTGCTCAATCATGGGGTGCTGTGTGGCAGCAACAGAATTCTACTCAACCACAATCTGACCCTCATGGACTGGCATATCCCCCACCCTACCATTACCACCCTGGGTCAGTGAAGAGTGCAGGAGAGGCCATGCCAGGAGCAGCACCAGGCACACTTAAAAATGAGGTATTAACCTAATGAAGTTATAACATGGATGTACTTGTCTGCCAATCAGCAAATGATAGAGCTAAGCAATCCTGCCACATCAATTGAGAATAGACAATTACACAACTCACTGCAGGAGGAAGCTCCACAAATATCCCCATCCTCAACAATGGAGGAGCCCAGGATGTCAGTGCAAAAGATAAAGCTGAAGAAATCGCAACAATCTTCAGCCAGAAGTGCCAAATGGATGATCCATCTTCACTTCCTCCAGAAGTTCCTATTATCACAGATATCAGTTTCCAGCCAATTTGGTTCACTATCGATGTAATATCAAGAAACAGCTGAATGCATTGGATACTGCAAAGGCTCTGACAGTATTTTGACTGAAGTCTTGTGTCCCAGAATTTCCCCCTCTCCTAGCCAAACTGTTGCAGTACAGCAATAATATAGGCATCGAGCCGGCAATGTGGAAAATTGTCCAGATATATCCTGTACACAACAGTTACCGAGCCATCAGTCTACCCTTGATCATCAGTAAGTGATGCTATGGGTAATCAACAACCCTATCAAGCAGCGTTTGGTGAGAAACAGCCTGCTCACGGATATAGAGATGAATTATGAGTGATGCTCTGGACATCAAGGCAGTAGTTGACTGAGTGTGGCTCCAAGGAAATCTGGGTAAACTCTCCTCTGATTGGAGTCAGATCTGGTACAAAGGAAGATGGTTGTGGTTATTGGAGGTTAATCATCTCCACTCCAAGACATCATGACAGGAATTCCTCAGAATAGTGTCCCAGACCCAACCTTCTTCAACTGCGTCATCAACAAGCTTCCATCCACCATAAGGTTAGAAGTGGGAATGTTTGCTGATAATTACACAATGTTTAGCCCCCACTTGTGGTTATTCAGATACTAAAGCAGCCCATGTCCAAATGCAGCAAGACAGGGATGATATCCAGACTTGGGCTGATGTGACAAGTAACATTCACATCACACAAGTGCCAGACAATGGCCATCTCCATCAAGAGAGAATCTAACCATTGCTCCATGATATTCAATGTCCACCCACCATCCTGACTTTGCTGGGTTAAAATCTTGGAACTCAACAGCTGTGACTGCAATGATTCAAAGAAGACATTTTGCTACCTCCTTCTGGGGGGCAATTAGGGATGGCCAATAAATGCTGGCCCAGCCAATAACACCCATCAGCCAAGAATAAAAGTAGTACTCGGCCCCACAGAGCTAACAATTTCTAACACAGATTGAAATGAAGCCGCGTTTCTCGAAATTTAGTCATTGGATATTGGCAAGTCTGAAAGAAAGAGGAGCTTTCTAGAATAAAAAAGTCTCACCCCTCCTGTAGGAAACAGAGGCGATTTAAACTGAGGATTTTTGCTGTCTGCAGATTTCTGTCATTCGCCACAATTACTTTCGCCTGTTTCCTATTTAACAATGATTCTCCAGTTTGAGAACGTCTCAACTGGGAAGCCGGGATGGCTGCAATTGGCCAAAAGCAAATTACTGCGGATGCTTGAATCTGAAACCAAAAGAGAAAAGGCTGGAAAATCTCAGCAGGTCTGGCAGCATCTGTAAGATCGCAACTGACTGGGTTTCAAGGTCATTTCTTTGCTTCGAATAACCGCAGTAATTTCGAAAATTCTTATTTTGGGAAGCGGCGTTTATTGTGCGGCTTCCTCGCTCATGTTTTAGCGTTAATTAATTCTCACCATCAGCCACGGTTTCTGGGAAACCAAAGTTTCTGTCGATTGACAATCAAGAATTGCTCCAATTCTATCAGTAAAAATGCCGGAGTTTTCAGCGGGTTCCGAGTGCCGGGAACAGATTCCCCTCCTGATCGTGTTGGGAGATTGTGGCCAAGGATCCACATGGAGGCGATGCCCGATCTCCCAGGTTCGGCTGGATTCAGTGAATTTCTCAGGCTGCCTCTTGGGCTCTTTCGGAAATGTGGCCAATAATTTCCGAGGCCAGATTCGTGTCCCAGGGCTGCAATTAAAGCTTGGCAAAGCCTGGCGCTCACGTTTAATATTCAAAACTCTAACTGTGTGTGATTTTAACACTTCCCCCGGTTTGAAGGGCCCTGCACGAGGTTAGCGAAAAGTAGCACTTTACTGGGGGGGAATTTGGGGGGGAAATTCCAGGACTTTGCGAGAAAGCGGATGATGCACCCAGTTGTCCACTTTGGTCAATGATGTTGATGAGATGAATATTGAATATAAGCAACTCAATGTCTGAAATGATGTACAGTGTATCTCCTGCAAACATCCACTTCAGCTGCACAAATGCCTAGAAAATGCCAGTTGCGCCCTCCTGAATCGATTCTGTTCATTTTAAAATCCTTTATCATTTGGATCTAAAGCTGTGACGTTCGGAAGCTCTGGGGAGGGAAGTATTTTCCGGGGACATGAAGGAATATCCAATGCTGGGCAATTCACACTCCAGGGAGGGTGAAGAGATTTTGGGGAGGAAAAAGATCCCAGGAATGTGGGACAGTCGCAATGAAGAGATGAGAGAAACTGGGATTTTCCCTCTGGATGCCGAGGAAGTTAAAGTGGGAGAGGGGACATTATAAAGGGTTCGAATGTTTGATGTGATTTAATTTGATTTATTATTGTCATGTGTATTAACATACAGTGAAAAGTATTGTTTCTTGCACACTTATACAAAGCATGCCGTTCATAGAGAAAGAAATGAGAGTGCAGAATGTAGTATTACAGTCATAGCTCGGGTCTAGTGAAAGATCAGCTTAATGCAAGGTCCATTCAGAAATCTGACAGCAGAAAGGAAGAAGCTGTTCTTGAGTCGGTTGGTACCTGATCTCAGACTTTGTATGTTTTTCCCGACGGAAGAAGATGGAAGAGAGAATGTCCGGGGTGTGAGCTCCTTAATTATGCTGGCGAGGCAGCGGGAAGTGTTGACAGAGTCTATGGATGGGAGGCTGATTTGGGTTATGTATTGGGCTACATTCAGGATCTTTTGCAGTCCCTTTGTAGAGTAAACAAGGAGACGGAGGGTTTATAATAGAGATAGAATTTGAGTGTATGGCAAAAAAAGTTATTTTACACAACAAATTGTTTCGAAATGAAAGCAGATTCGACAGCAACTTCCCCAATGGGAATGAGATTTTCAAAAGAAGTTTTTAAAAATTAGTCGCAAGTTAGGCTTACATTAACACTGCAATGAAGTTATTGTGAAATAACCCGAGTCGCCAGACCCTGGCGCCTGTTAAAGCAGGGGAGTGTGATGAGCTGGATAGCTCTGTTTATGGTGGATAGGCCGAAAGGCCTCCTTCTTGGTTGTAAAATATTTATGTAAACAATCGGTTAAATAATTTGACCTTTCTGAGCTGAGAATTAACAAAACACAAACTGCAGGAAAGGGAGAAACGTCTTAAATCCATGTCAATTCCTTCAAACCGAACATGCTCTGAAACTTCACCCTGGCCTTATGTGTTTCTAAAACTTCCAGATTAGCATCTTCTACAGAATATTTATTCTGACTCTCAACATTAACGAGTTTCAAAACTAGATAAATCAGTTGTCTTGGTTGATTTATCTCACTGGACACAGTATGAGCACTAAAGTCGAATATTACCCAAAATCTAGAATCTTCTAGAACGAAGGGGGCGAATGTCCTATTCCTGCTTTTAGTTTCTATGTTTCATTGTTCTACATTTGCCGAGACTAGGACCTGACATTGGTTAATGGCTCCTTGCCCCGCACACTTTCTAATATGAAGATGTTGTTTTCTGCAAATTAGTGCAATTAAACTCGAGACATAATAACAACATGCTCTCGCCACCACTTCCGGAATACCTTTGAGAGAGTGTTTGGGGTGAGATGGAGGAAGGGGGACTAAAGGCTGATTTGGTCTCAGTCGCTGCTGTGTCTTTAATTCCAATTGAGAAAGGCTGATTGTAAACGCGCCAATCCAGGTTGGCTCTAGGATTCAATCTGAGTGGGATTTAGGGTCAATTTCGTCCATGTAGAACGGAGATGTCCTTCTGAGCTCATCTCTAAAAATCAGCAATGAATCTCACCACATAGTGTATGTATTTCGCTGGCCTGGTTAATACAAACTCCTGGGACTGTTAGTATGAGGTCCATATCACCCATATTTAAACTCAGCTACACGATTAACGTAGGGAAGGTATATTTCAGTGAAAGTTTTATAATGAGCCGGGGTAATGAGTTTTTAATGAGGTTCCATCGTACAGATGCATGTTCCTGGTAAAGTACACGTGTTCTCTTCCTAATTCTACAGGTTTGATTGCGGTATCTGCATTTTAAAATGTGATATTTCATTGCATATTCGATGTTACTCACTTCATGCAGTTTGGGGTTCGGGGGTTCCATTCAGCTTGCCCTCAATGTTCCGTTCGGGAGAATATTTTCCGTGCATCAATTTTAATAATCAATCCAATTCTAACCTATTGGTCTAATCCACGTGAGAAGAAAATCAGATTAAGGAATAAGATTTGAGACCAACTCCGCCTGAATTTTAGCCCAAGTGTAAAGAGAATGGGCTGGAGACTCTCTCTTCACAGATTTTGACCCAAAATGGAAATGATTCGCACTTCTTCACATTTAACTGAAATTTAAAATTCCCCTAAAGACACCGCATTGTTTGCCCGCGATTGGTAAAACGTTGATGTGATCTGTGTCCCCAGCAGCCCAATTGCCATTCGCTATAAATGTCCAAATTCACACCCCAAAGCGTCAGAGTCAAAGGTGTGTCGCTGTCACACTCACCTGTGCTGTTTAACAAGGGGTGTCACACATTAACCTAAACGCATGTTGCTGCTTCAAACCAAGTTTCCTTCGGAGGAACATGTTGGGCCGCGGGTAATTTCAGTGAGATTCCATTCACTGGGAGCTTGTTTCCAATTTCCCAGTCTGGAGTGACTTCCCTTGTATTCTTTACCTCTCTGGTGTCAGCTATTGGCTCACGGAGGGTGGGGAGGGAGGGGGGAGACGGCGGTTTCTTGGTTGTATGTGGATGGCCTCTGGCGCCAATCGCCGCGTCTCCCCATCTCTGGGTGTCTCACCTTAACTGCAGAGCAGAGGCCGGGGCCCCGACTCTCTGAGTGGGGCTCTTGCTGCAGGCAATTCTAATCCGATCCTAATTCCGATCCTAACCCTTTCCCTTCACCTTTAACAGATGAAAACTGTCTCCGTCACCACCATTTATTTCATTTGATACGAAATTTAAACACTTCCCAATAGAAAAGAGTAATAAAAACTCTCAAATTCTGGTTAAAATGTGCAAACAACAGTGATATATAAAGCGAAAGGACTATTTATAATGTATTTCGATTTTTACTCGCCTTTAACTTTCCGTTACCCCAACAGGAGAAGAGTTTAATTCGGTATCATTTAATATTTTTTCCATAACCTGTGCCTTTTTTAAGTTATAGAAAAACAACGCGGCACATTTACCATAGCACACTTGGAACTACCTCTCAGGTTAATTTTTCCAATATAAGACTCTTTTTCAAATATCTAATTCAACTGGTTAGAGATTGAACTGGTGCTGGGCTGAGAAGTCAGCTTTAGAGAAAGAGAAGAAAGTCTGTGGAACACAAATAAATTTCGATCAGTTTGGATTTAGTTTATTTGTATGTGTCCAGTAAATTTATATAGGTCCGGGACGGGAATATTGGGGGCATCGTTAAATTAGGATTCTTCTCATTCTGCGAAAAATAAAACAAAAATAATTAAAATTGGACTACACAAACATCTCAGGTCGTCAATTCGCTACAGAATTCATATTCTGAAATATACTGTCACAAATAAAACCCCACAGAATCGAGCTTCGCTGCAAAAACGAAATTAAATTCCCAAAACGGCCAATAACCGAAGATGAATTTGGTCGATTAATGTTCAGATGGGAAATGAAAGGGACTGTGATCAAGGTGTGACACAGACCACTCTTAGTTACAGCGAAAATCAGGAATATCTCAAACAAGAACTAACTCTGTGGATTAGAGGTAAAATTCGACCCAGCATCTCGCTGGGATAACTCCATGGGGGAGCTGGGGATGGGGGATGGGGGGGATGGGGGGGGGGGGGGGGGGGGGGGATACGGAATTCATATTTATGATCTGTGCAAGGATTTTCAAATGATCTTTTTTTCCAAACAAAGATAAACAATTCCCAAGAGAAACGCTTCCCCAGTTTAAAACATAAAATACGTTCAGAGGTCCCAGCCCATTCAACGGCCCGTTAAATTGAAAATTCTAGACTTCTATTTCTTCACGGAAAACCCGTGAATAAATGATTTTACTTAATGATCGATATTCAACAAACTCCTTCAATCGCCGGTTAAGTAAAATGTTCTTACACAGTCCTGACTTTACACATTCCATCACCTTTATCTCTCTATCTAAGGCAATTCTATTCAACAATATGGAGTTCTGGGCGTGTAAAATATGAATAGAAATAAGAACAGCTCCTTTCTCGAGGTTATTTTTATCCTCCGCCCCCCTCCGATTCTCATTCTAATTATATCCCTCATCTATTTTTTAGGGAAACTAAGTGGACGGATTTCTGTCATGGGCACAGCAGGAATTTCCTTTTTTTTGACAGCTGATAGAAAATGAAAACATTACTTAGCTGTGTCTTTATTTTTTGGGGAGGATCATAGGGGTTATTTTAGCCACGTCGGTCAGTGGAACAGCCTGAAGTGGGGCGATTGTGGGACGGAGGGCAAGCACACGGGGGTAATATGTTTGTAATATACAGTGTTCAGCATCTATCTAGTTGCCCAGAACATTTCAGTGAAGTTGGTTATTAGCTAGGCTCCTGTGCATAAACTGTGTGAAAGGAGGTTTCAGTTCTTGGCAAATTCTGATAAATAAAACAGGGTTTGTTTTAGTTTTGTTCACATTTTACTTGTGATCAAGTTCATCATTAGTTTGGCGGACATTGAAATCCCTCTGCTGCTTTGAATCAGATTCACTCAATTATTTTTTTTTCTGTAGTGCCAACTGTTTTATTTTGGAAGTTCTTACACGGTTTGCCCTCTTTAATACTCATTTCATCAAACTCCAGTTGGGTCGATTTCTGCGTCACGTGACGGGGGAGTCTCCCCAGATAAAATTCTGTGTTAAACTCAACAAGGCTCCTAACAGCCTCTGATCCGACACTCGTATTCCTTTCCCAAGGAACGGCCCCTGTCTATATAATACTTTCAAAAATTCGACAGCAGCACGGAGTTTGCGAATTGGATCGTTATTCCCCACGAAACCGAGGTATTCTTCAAACCTTTTACCAGAAAGTGGATTATCTGTTTGGACCAACAGGACGTGTTTGGTAAGAAACTAATCTCCACACACTCAGGAAGAGAGGGAGGGGAGGAAAACACGAATGTGAATTCTAGAATGAATTTAAATCAAGTTTAATCAGTGCTTTCCACTTTATTCTTTTCTCACATTACAAGCGGTGTCCAGAATATCAGCAACTAGCGACTAAGGTTTAATTTAATTGAAAATACTAGATTGCAAATGGCTACATATTAATGCCCAATTTCAAATGATAATTTATGGCGTTAAACTACTTGCTCGTCCCATATATTCTATCCATGTAAACTATTGTGTTTGCGGCGTTTAAATCCAAAGCGATAAATATTAGTTAACATTTAGTTTCGATCTGGAATATCCAAGTTGATTTGGGATTATTCGCTTGCTGTGTTAACATTTGACAGCGATGATGGAGAGATGATGGTAAATAGAGGGAGAAGCTGGTGGGGAGGAGTGGAGGGGGGGGGGAATGTGGTGGCTGAGGATGTTCCTGGGAGCAAGTGGCAGAAGCAAGGACAAGGACCAAAGAATGACAGAGGGATGGGGAGTGAGAACTCAGCAGCTGGGGCAGAAAACAAATCAAAGCGAGGGGGAATGTTTATGTAGAGGAATGTTACTGTATCTGCTCGAATTTTATAGAGACAATGTAAACAAACATTTATTCCAAAATGAATGTGCTCCTTCACGGAGTGTGGGCTATTGTGTTTGTGTACCGATGTTGTCTGGAATATTAATAATAATTTATCCTCCCATCGATTTGTTATTTCGTCAACAGAGTTCGGCTAGAGAAAATGATTATTGTTAACTGTATCCACAACAGTTTGTCACTAAAAGCGCCTGATTTTTAAGTAAAATGGATTGTCAAAAGGCTAATCTTTTAAAATATATCTTAGCAATGGCGATTTATTTCAGCGGAGCTGATGTAAAATTGATATTCTTGTTATTTTACCATTTGTTTCTGGTACTGTGAATGATTCTGGTATTTTCAGATTGCAGTGAACCTTGATTTTATTTTTATTTTTAGTCGGTGAGATTGAACATTATTTGAGTCTTGTTTTTCTCTCTCTGCGATGGAACTCCGCAATGTGATTTTTTTTTATTCAGCGCTGGGTAGAGGAGCGGAGAGGGGGTGGGGGGGTTGCCTTTCTTAGCTGGGCCATTCTGAAGGCCACAATCTCCGAAAACTTACTCGTGCGTGTTGCAAATCGTGGTGAAATCTCACCAGCGGACCCCTCAGTTGATCCAGATAACAGATCTTAAGTGTTGTCAGATATTACACCACTCCCACCAACCACAGCCCCGCCACCTTTATCATTCAAAACTCTCGATAGCAAACCGTTACAAATAAAACTTTTAAAGAGTTCGAACATCGCTGTTTCCAACCCCTGTGCAATTTGGGGGTGATTATAATAAAATAATAAATCATTGGGAGGTCGTTATTCCTAGAAAAGACATTATTTACCACGATTATTTATTACATTTAAAACTAATGTGATACTACAGTTCAATCAATGCAATTGACCCGTCACCATCAAACAATCCTCCTTCATTCAAACTCAGCCGTTCAACTTCGCCACGTCTTGGTGATTTATACCCAGGGCCGTTGATAATAGATTTCAGTAAGAGCATTAAACCATTTCTTTCAATGGTTACAGGAATGCAAAGAAAGTTTGGGGGGTGGGGGTGGGGATGTGGGGTGCAGAGGGTGGCCTATCAAATCTAGACTCAAAACAACCCGCAGTTTCTAAACTCTGAATTGAATCCTGGTGAAGGGGTAGAGTTTGCGCTTCTCCCGCTGCTGCCCGCTAAAAATGGCGAATGTGGCGATGGACAACTTGTTGGTAAGAGATGATTGGAGCAAGAGATGACTCCAAATTGACGTGTGCAATTGACGGTGGATCCCTTAGTGTTTGGTGCTCGGGGGGTGTTTTATTAGCAGAATATCAAACTGTTCAACTGTTTCAGAACTACAGGGAAACGCATTGAAATAGGTGCCAGTCTCCTGTAGCCAAGTCAATGCCAGGATGGGAATCAAGAGGCAAATAGAGAGATCTTTGAAATTCAATTCTAAAATTGTCAATTAACTCCTCATCAATATTAAAATCTAGGGGATTTTCACAATAACTTGATTGCAGTCTTAATGTAAGCCTACTTGTGACTAATAAATGATAATACTAATAACTTTAAATCTAGAAAGTATCCACCAGCCGGCCAAGTCTGACAGGTAGTGGACAGATCCGTGGCCGTTTTGGGCCCTGATAAAATTGGAAGGAAATCAGTTTACTGTATCTGTAGATCGGATACAGAGAGTTTCTCCAAACTGCTTGCTGTTTACTAGTTATTATTAGTTAATATTGAAGAACGAATGTGTGAGATATATATAGAAAAGTAACTTTCATGGTGAAGTTTAGAAGGCTAAATGGCATTGAACTATGCGGATTTATTAGGCTTCGCCTCCCTCCCACCCCCTGCCCCCTCCCCCAGCCCACTTTCATATCAATCTCTCAGGCAGTTCCACTTGCAGTTGTGTTTTTTTTTGTTTCTGACTAATTTACCTGCCAGCAGCTCCCCGCTCACTCCCAAAAATTATTACAGCACCTACACGTCTGCAACTGGGACCTGCACCGCAACGCAATGACAAATTGCTGTGATGGAAAAACCAGCATTCTGGAGTGCTAGCTGCTGGCGATATTGGCACGGCTTCTCTGCTATTGATGTCTCTTTGAACGCAGTTTATTTTTAAAAACCCGGCAATTAGTGGTTTTCTCGAAAATTGAGTCTAATGAAAACACATTCCACAACAGATGATGGGCGATCACTGAAATGTGGCCTCATTTTAAACACATCCCAACAGAAAGCTGCCAGCAAAAGACAAATAACTTGACTGAAACGATTGCAGGATTTTAACCTGCGATAGTTTAAAACGCAGTATTGCAATCGAGGACAGTATTCCCCAAAAATAAAGCTTGGAAAACTTTGAGGGGCGGGAGAGGAACCCCGTTTAAAGAACTGGGGAGGATTAAAAGATCTAATTTCAGATTTTATGCATCCGGTACAGGCATGATGGGCCGAATGCCCGCCTTTATGCTATATTATACCGTGATTCTGAAATATAAAATTGAATAATGAAATAGCGTTAGATAAGCACGGCCAAAAAAATGTATCCATTCTAATAATGCTTCCGACTTGAAGATGGACGTTACTGTGAATTCCCATTATCCATGCTCTCAGTTGGGAATTGTCTATTTTAACCTCTTGCAAACTGCAACATCACTAGATGGTATCATAGGGCAGGTAATTCAAAAGAATGGATCCCTGTGAACTATAGATGGTTGGAAATAGGGCGACATTCTATAAGGACACAAAGTGGCTTCTCTTGTCCGGGGAATTTGTCAAGTTACTTATTTCTAGATTTCCTTCCGTTCAAATGTGTTAATTTTGGTTCAGTTAAATAAATTCCCACTACTTAAGGCAGCTCCCAAACGATAGGGATGTGGTGAAGTAGCCTGAAATTTGTCTCTAAGGACATCCCTGATATAAAACATTTTATTGAACCTTGCTATTTGTCTAAGCTAAACCTAGACCATGCTATATTTAGGCGGAAAACCAACGCACTCGCCAAAGAATCAATGTTACTGTTCTTATATATCAGCCGTTATAATGTAACAAAGAAAGTCAGTCAACATAATCTGTCAAAAAAGATTTGTTAGTAAATTTCAATTTATAATTTGCCCAAGCTTAAAATAAAGCAGCTAACTCGCTGGATAGAGAAGTGCAGCCCCTATAATAGAAATTATTGATCGGTTCTGGATGGAACCTGGAGACGCATGTTACATCATTAATTCAAAATTTGACTTGGTGCTTTTAATTGTAATACTTAATGTTTTAAAAGATCATTGACAAAACCCGAGATGTGCATATATCCCATCTCACTGTGCCCCAGGGAAGGGGCGGATATGCTTCAGGCATTATTACATCAATAATATTTGTGCCTTGCATTGTGGAAACCCTGATATCTGAAAATAAAACTTAACCTTATGCGCAGACAGAATCCTCCTATCTGACGATAAGCAGGGCCGAGGCAGCAAACTCCAGAGTTCATTGCCAACCAGAGACTTAGTGGTATATCGCCAGAAACTAATTTATGTGTCTGAAGGAGCGAGGTGGAGTAGGCTGTTGTTGGTGAATTGGTTGCATTTAATTATTCGTCGTATTTCGACTCAACTTTAAATGGGATAGTCACCAAACTGCAGTTTGAAAGAATTGCTTTCAATTTTATATGCACTGGCGCCTCGAGTTCTCTATTAAAAATCACACCAGGTGAAAAGCGTTTTGTATAAATCTTTCCACTTATAAATATGATCAAATTAATAAAAATAAATATAAAATCAACCAAATGCTTGAATTGAAATATTAATTGCGCAAAGCCTGATGTATCTGCTTAAATTGCTGTCCTAGTCATGTGAAATAAAGCTGACCAGTGGCAGTTCAATTGATTCTCAGTTAATTCAAATTATTTTTGCTCTCCATTTCCAATGAGAAGGCTGGCCGACATGTAAATCTGAACATTCGAAATCATTTCAGAATGAGTTCAGCTGAATTCCAACTGAGAAAATTTAACCCGGTAAATACAGCCTCTGACACTGAATAAACAATATATGGATTGTAGGAGTATAAAATCCAGTTGTTTGTGAGAATAAATCTCCAGTTTATCTGATTTGAGATCTATGCAATCCAGGAATGTTTATTAACATTGCGCCCAGAGTTTTTGCAGTGAATTGAAAGCGCGGCTCTGATATTATCGTATTACTAACGGGTTACTGGACACATCCCGGATAACGCCGCTGGGTCAAATGGTAATTTAATCTTGTTTATCCAAAACCAAATTTAAAATCCGTTTAGTTCTCAGCTTTCACCCAGAATGAATGAAGCAGCCGCTACAATTTCCTAAAGCAGCATCTGGGTGATAGTTGGAATGAGATTATTCTGAATTTGGCAATTTGTAAACAGCCTCCGGTCAATGTAGAGGCGATATTTCTCTCCCTGCAGATCACTGTCGGGTATATTCAATGACTGTTGTTGGGTGATGCTGAGTTGGTTATTTTTAGATAAATACCGCGTTATTGTAAATATTAAACACAAGTTAACTCAAAAGTTTATTAAGGGATAAGATTGAATTTTTCAGGTAAGAATATAAACAAATGACTGGAGTTCACCTTAGAACCAGCTGAAATGAATGATTTCTTCTACATGCTAACCCGTCCAGTGTATTTTAATGGTTCTGTTTGGTTTCTAACTCAATGGTACCTCAAAGTTGCTTGCTCTTTGCAGCTTGGCCGTGGAGGTGGGAGGGGAGGAGAGCGAGGGGGAAGGGTCGGTCAGTGGCTGTCTGGCTAAACTCAGATTCGGTTTAAACAACGCACCTTTCTGGTTACAGCAGTTGGGGGGCCTGCACCATGGAGCTCGGTTGACAGGCCATTGCGGAACACGCAGAACCCCCCTAATGGGACACAGACAGGGCCTCCTTGTTGGTTTTCTCCCGCCGTTTTACGACCATCTCAAATAATTCTCAATGCTCTAATTTCCTCATCATCATTCACCAGGTAGACCATTTCCGCCTTTCTCATTATCGAAGGTTACTGAAACACATGGAGCCGCCGAGTTCAAACTGGCTGCTCCAGATTTCCATTGGTACATAGAATAGGCCAATAAAATAGAAAACACATTTCCATTCTCAGAATGGCTTATTTGGAAAGCACAGTCATCTCGATATTATTTTATCCAAACTGTAATATGAAGCAGTCTGTTTTTCTTACCTATTCTAGAAGCTAAAATGCCTTTGACCATATTATAAATATGAGTGAGCAGATACAAGGATACAAAGCCTCATTATTATTTGGGTATTAAATCCAAAACTAGTTTCCACAGAGTTGTCCTGTTTAGACCAGGAATTTCATAAACTGTAACTAAAACAATCGGTATCAAATCTTTTCTCATTCTGTTTCAATCACTCCCTCTTGTATTTTAGAAAGAGATTAACGATATCTGAAAGCACTGGTCCTGAGGCAGTGGATCGGGAATATTCAGTCTCAGATAACCTGAGACCAACTGTTGCTTAACTCAGAAATTCTATTCATTGGGAATGGGCGAACAGGGAATGAATTGAATATTACAGGGGGTGCGGGGATCGGCTGGGCTTTGGCCAGGCGGCCATTTCAAACATGAGACACAAGGCGGGTCGCTCCAAGTGGCCCGATATTGTCGGGGTAATATTGTAAACGACTAAGCTTGAATATTTTTCTAAAGTGTTGAGATCGAGGGGACGGGGTGGGGGAGATGGTAGGATGAGCCGGCAGGTGCATAAGGATTTTTTTTTGAAGCGTGAAGACATTTAAAAGAGGAGTTCAAAATCTTCTAAATATTTTCTGACCATTTTTTGGCTGGGACAATGTAGCTGGTTGGATGTGAAGGGGAGCCGGTTTGTGGGATATTTTTAATGAATATAAATATCATACAAATGGCTTTAGTGAAGACTCCTGTGACAGTTGAACTTTAGAATGAAATGCTCTCGAATATCGTTTGGAGAGGGATGATTGAGGCAGAGGAATATAATCATCCTACTTACTAATGATGAATTGAGGGCAACATATTGGTGATTGGATTGGTGCCTTTGTGTTTTCCTGGCAGTGTGGGGAGACTGGACAATTTCAGAGGGAGGCGAATGCTGTAACTTGGTGATGAATAAGTCAACATATTAACGAAAGATCGTGATTTCAAATAAACCTATTGGACTTTAACTGAAACTTTTTACTATTACAACATTGTTGTAGATACTTATTTTATGCAATATTAATTTGCTGGCAGTTTCTTTGGGAAAGCCGAGATGATTTGAATATAATTATACAAAATTATTAACAGCATTTCCTGAGATTGGACCCATTATTTACTCTGTGTGTCCAAGGATAACCAAACTTTCACTCGTGTCGCTGCTGGTTTGATGGTTTCAGGTAGTCGGTTAAACGATAATTTTTGGAACTGGGGCCGCTTTGATCGGGAAGAGGGTGAGGCGGAAGGGGAAATGGTTCTGTTTGAAAACATTTCACTATTGGGTCCTATCGCGGGGGCTCGTTAATGGGTATCTGGGACCGTTACTTAAGTGAAGGTATTTTTTCTCTCTATGACACTGAGGCGATTGGCGATGTATGGAAGAGTTCTGGAGCCTCTGAAATGTGGATAGAAAGGCTCCTGAGAGGCGCTTTGTGATTGACAGCATCTACGTCAGCACAGAGGCAAGCAGGCCCCAAAAAAGTTCAGAGTATTAACGGAGAACAGAGCACCGGGACATAAAGCAGCAGCCCGGAGCTTTGGACCGTGAGAATCATCTTCCATGTATCGATTTTACACAGGCAGAGATATCAGACAATTTCCTCCCAGGTCTCCCGGAGCAGTTGGGGCGGGAAACCGACTCAGTCGAGGGGATCTGTGCAGAGGCCAGCTTCATTGCAGGGTCTGGGATTTTGGTTTTTAACTGGGGTCGCCCGGCGCTGAAGGTTCCGAGACTTTAATCCAGGGTCGTATTTTTATCCGGTGGAAATACTGAGCGCCCCCCCCAGCCCCAGAAAAAAAAAGTTTGGAATCTGCACTTTGCAACACTCCGAATGGGGAGTCGCTGAAGGATCGGATAGAAGGTTCAGTTTGTGTAAGTGACCATTGCTGTCAGCTTATCAATCGAAATACAAAGGAGAAACCTGAAAATATAAAAGCACATGAGAGGCCAAGCTGGAAAGTGACTTGCAATTATATAAATACATTAAAATATACAGATACTTTCTCAGGTTTACAGTAGAGAACGCATTGGAACTTTTTAGTCTCTCGAATTAGGCCTCGGCTTTTTGCACTTTTGCAAAATAAAATTTCTTTTGGAAAGGAGACTGTTCCACAGAGCGGAGCAAGCTAATGTCTGTCTCTCCGCGTCTGTGTGACCCGTGTGTGAATGTAACCTTTCTGTATATTTGATTTTATCTCCTGGCCGCCTGTCTCGTCAAGGCGGCCTTGCAGTGAAAGTGTTTGAAAAACTACCTTCCGTCCTTTTAACTTTCAGTTCAACTTTCCCACTTAACACCAGGATAAAAATCCCTCAATTGAAAATCTCGCCTTTTTATTAACATCTATTGTTTCGCTGTCCAGTTATCTGGGATTATTTGACTGTTTACAGAAACCTTTACATTCAGAGTTTACATCGTCCAGTTAAACTCATGAGATTTATGCTGGCGGAGAAAGTCAGCGAGCACAATGCAGTGAGCGCAGACCAGACTTCACATCAACTAACAAAATATAATTACGATACCCATACTCACCTTTCAATTTCCTGTCTTAATTTAAGTTCGTACAATTTATGCTGCTGTATAAATTAATTCAATTTTAATCTTCAAAAAGTCGGACTACCCTCATTTAGGTTGTGTAGTTTTGCAGTGACAGAGGCCTTCTCTCATCTCAGAGGTTTTGTTTGAAGCAAAAATGTATTCCTTACCCATCACTCTGATCTGTCTATGGGAAACCCTAATCTCGATTCCCTCCTAATCCGCGTCTATTTGTTATTAGAAGCAAATGTTACCGTTAAAAACTCTCCGGTAACCTTTGAGTTTTTGCAATATTTGCTCTGTATGCGTTTACACGTGGCAATGCATGTAAATTGCTAAGAATGTGACAGGTGAAGTTTGCACATAATATGCACAGAGACAGAAATGTACAGTTAGAGAGATGTAAACATACAGATACACGCGAAGATCCGACAGGGAAACATAATGATCGAAAACTCCAATAGAAAATGTTAACATTCAAATTGTCTTAGATGTGCGTCTGAGATAGACTAACTCGATACCGAAGAATTAAGATATTTTTATTTCCAGTATTTTTCAAATCGATTTTTCAAGTTATGCGATGTTACCTACGTGATTATTATGGGATATTTTAGTCCGTTCTGCACTTGATCAGGCCCATTTAACAATCTTTAAATGTGTCAGGGTGGGGTGAGTAAGATTCGAAGGCTGTGAAAGTACAAATAGTTCTTCCGACCAGCAATAAGCCCATCTGTACAGAAGCGTTTAATAAATGTCCCTCTGTCTGAGTGTATAGAATCTGCACACACACACCCAGTCTGCAGTTGCCAAAGGGGGCTGTTTTTCTTAGGCCCGGTATCTGTTGTTTTAGAACAAACGAGCACTTGACAGCGAATGTGAATCTGTGGACTCGACATGCCCCCTCTCAGGCTAGACATTCATTTTCCGAGACTGGCAACACATTGTAGTATAAATCACCGCTTCGCGCCATCAGAAACATTCCAAGTTGTTATTTGAAGGTTGCAAGTTTAAATTATTGCTGATTAGTCGTGAAATATATTTGACACATTGAGTTGTGGTAAATTATCGAGATGACGTGCGCCCCGAGATGCCTAAGAAAATGTTGTAAGACTTTATTTTGCGGTTCCGCCGCAGCACAAACAGAGATTCCTTAGAATTGGTTGTAGTCTAATCTTGAGTTAGAAATTCAGAAAGAAAAAGGTGAATAAGTACTGTTGTGGGATACGGTTACCCATTAGTTTATATAGCTGAAAACATGAGATAAAACAAAACCTTAAATGTGATGATTTATCACAATGAGATTTTAGAATTACTTGTCAAGAATATCTGCTCTTTAATTTAGCGCTGATAGACTAATCTCCCGCCCATGTTAAGGACAATTGATCTGGATGCTGAAGAAACTTTGCACAATGAAGTAGGTCTGAGAGAGTTCTCTTTTTAACTGTATCATTTCCATAAAGATATGGAAGGTCTGAAAGGCAGCTGCACTAACTAGCACACACTGTTATATTCGAATAACTTTAGAATCGCAGAGCCGCCCAAAATTAAACTAGTGAAAGTGGTTGAGGTGGAGACACTGCTGTCCCAGCCTGGCTCCTCCAATTAGAGCCACACTCTGCTCATCAGTTTAAAAATGGGGTTCCGGGTTTGTGTAACCAGACGGCAGGACGCGACACAGTGAAATATTCTATCGCCAACCAAATGTCCGGGAAAGGGGGATAACGGGTCTGGAAAAATGTATTCAATCAGGAACAACCTCCAAAAAAAAGTTCAATTAGGAATAAATATGAAATGCATTCCCAATTTAAAAGCCGGAACTGAAATACTACAGGCGCGTGCCAGCTAAATTATTTGCAGGTTATGCAAGTATCACTTCTCGGCCTTTTGGCTAAAATCAAGCCCAAGATGGGGTGTAATGCCTCACCTTGCCAGTTTGGATTTTGGTCGTCTGTCTTGTGTGAGGACCGTGAATTGGATTCAATTCAAATTTACATTTGATTTTTGGAGCAAGCAAGGAATAGCTTTGGGTTTGCCCGAACCATTCTGAACATTGGCTTTGTAATTTGAGAATAGAGTAAAAAAAATTATATTGAATTAACTCTCTTGAGCAAACACACAAATATTAAAGGTCCTAAATGGTGATGTTGATATAACTGTGGGATGACCACACATCTTCCGTACTTGTTTAAACATATTTCCAATTTGCCCACATAACTTATCCATTAGAATTATTTCTCCAATCATTCCCCATTTCCTATAAATAACCCACATGCAGTCGTCATCGATACTCAGTTAATTGAAAACTACCTCCGTTCTCCACTGCACTTTTGCCTCACTGTTATATTGGACGATAGAAGTACACAGATTTTTAATATCTAAAATAAAAGGGTCCAATTGAAGGATTTGGGGAAGGCAGATCTGTCGATTCAATGTTTCAGCGACTTTTCCCACTGCTAATTGCTGAGATTATTTTTTTGCACTTTTGCAAGTTTTAATCCTTGCCTCTTGATTGTCCCTCCAGTCCTACAGTTAAACTTTCCCTCTTTTTTTTCTAATGGTTATGGATCATCAGTGTGCCTCGCACAAATGATGTGGAGATGCCGGCGTTGGATTGGGGTAAATACAGTAAGAAATCTCTCAACACCAGGTTAAAGTCCAACAGGTTTATTTGGTAGCAAAAGCCACTAACTCTCAGAGCGCTGCACAAATCGCAGGGGACTCTGGTTCCTTACTCGCGGATTTGTTTAAAGTTGAACCCCAGTGCAATTGAGATTTTTAATACCGATTGGCTGCTCTTAAATATCTCGGTATGCGTTTATACCAATTGTCTTCTGGAACTGGAAGGGGAGTAAAAGGAGAAAATCTGGGCACAGAACTGTTGGCAAATCTGATAGATGACTGTAATATTTTACTGCAATATTGCTGTATTATATTCTGTGGAAAGATACGAAGAACAGAGAGCGCAGCGATAACTCAGAAGCTGGTGGTGTCAAGTAGACAGGGGGAGGGGAGGCTGGAAAGGAACAAGGAGGCCGTTCTTGCAACAATCACACAAATACCTTCGCTCAAGGCCATTTATAATCGATTGCCTTCACGAAAATTGTGGCAGTTTTTGATTTAAAGGACTAAGATGGAGAACAACAACCGCCATTGTCGGTAGGATTATAGGAACGCTTTTAAAAGAAGCGTTCTGTTGTAAGGTTAACACAACTTGAACTAAAAGGAGGAATGAAAGGTAAGATTAGAGAGTACTCAATGCTTTATATTGGGGCCATCAATGCTAAATGGTCACCAAATCATCGGTTGGAGAACTTAGAGAAATAAATCCTCACTAATAAGGATGTTGAAATTGTGGCAGAGGGAAAGGTTGGGGCGAAGTGTTTGGAGATGCATTTTGGCGGAAGCTCGATAAAAACGAGATAGAAAGGAATAACGGATTTTGTCGGTAGGATTAGAAGACGGGCGATCCTCAAGTGGAGGGTGAAGGTGGATTGCTGTGTGATATCATCTGTTTGATTCGATTACTTCTCCGGATTCATCATTAGAACAGTACGTTTATTTTTCTCTGTACCGGATCTGTTCAAGGGAACTGATCTATGAATCCAGTAACAAGAGTTTTGAATATATCCTCTTTATATTGTCTGGGAGAAAAAAAGCGCCTGATTCCGAGAGGATTTTTGCTATCAGCTTCGATACAGGCGCATTTTCTCTGTTACAAACCTTTAAAACAAAGGCTAGCTGGGAATATATATCGCAGAATATTTCAGTTCTCAATTGGGAAATTGTACCCCACTGGTCAAAATATCAAGTGCACAACACTTAACCTAACTGAAAGACTTAACATATATTCAAGAATAAGTGATTTATAATGCTTAGTCTGAATGCGCTGGGTACGTGGGGAAGTTATGGGATAGACTATATTCACGGTGTAGCATCTGCTCTTCGCAATTATACTGATATTAACGTTTTCAAAATTAAGATCGAAAGATTTTTGTTAGTCAAAGATAGTAAATGACATGGAACCAGGGTGGAAAACCGGTGTTAAAATAGAGAGCAGCTATGATCTAACTGAATCCAAGGAACAGATTCAAGAGGCTGAATGGCCACCTTCTGTTATTCCAGCTGCAGTTTACATTAGCTTTCCGATCCTTGATGGACCAAATCTTCATGTGAAATTCTCTCTTTTAAAATTATGTTCATGACTTTAACCTACTTAACTGAACGAGAAAGGCCATTCGGGCTGTCTAGCCCCTGCCGGTACCGGCGCCTCAACTGTTTGAGTTCCATTGGCAATGCTTCTTTTATCTTTCTTAAAGTTATCCGGCTCCATTTCATTTATATATAAATTCAATGGAATCAGGTAACTAAATACATATATAATATATATACTTTTTACACATATGTACACATCTCCAATAGAAGATAATTTTGTGCAATGCAATTAAACATTTTTATTACTATTCGCAGTGGTTCGCATCCATACTAAATGTGGGTGAGATTACACAGTGATTTCTGTAGACCGGCCCCTATCAGCAAAGGTAAATCCATCGGTGTCTTCAAAACAGTCAGAACAGCTAATCTTCAATTATTTACTGACTAAAGAAACATTACTAGTTGTGGTCTTCTCATTCTCTTTCTGAGATAACGCCAGAAAACACAACAAAATAAGACGACTCTCTCTGTTCGCCACATCTAAAAATAAATTCCTATCCTGAGGAAAATCACACAATCACAGGTGTCTGTAAAATCTCTGGATGTAACCAGAGGAGATTTATACTTTACATAAATAAGAATCACAGAATTGTTACAGCGCTGAAGACCAATCGACCTACCTTGTTTGGTTACATCTCAAGAGACTTAATGACAGACTTTTTAGCTCAGAGCAATGTCCCCTGAATATATATTAAAACATCATATCAATGATCAGCCGAATGTGAATCTAGTGTTGGCCAAAGAGGCGATGATGGAGGGATGATATCACCCATTCTTGATTTGTTCTATATAGATCTATTTTTAATCATAGAACAGAATCTCTACAGTGCAGAAGGAGACCATTCGCCCCATTGAATCTGCACTGACCACAATCCCACCCAGGCCCTATTACCTAACCGTACTTATTTACCCTACTAACCCCCTGACACTAAGGATCAATTTAGCATGACCAATTAACCTAACATGCACATCTTTGGACTGTGGGAGGAAACCGGAGTACCCACAGAACACCCATGCAGACACGGGGAGATTGTGCAAACTCCGCACAGAAACTGACCCGAGGAGGGAATCGAACCCGGGTCCCTGGAGCTGAGAAGCAGCAGTGCTAATCACTGTGCCACCCATAATGGCATTAAGGAATCTTTGTTTCTATTTTCTTCAGGTTGCGTAGTTTATACAACGTCTTCAAAGGTCACCAATTTATTTTCGAGTTAAGAATTATTTACCAATCTCAAACAGTTTCTTGCATGAGTTTCGACAAGCAGCTGATAGTATGGGCTCTGATCAGGCAGTTTGCTGAGATGGTGGCCAGCCAGTCCCTTTGTACACTCACTGCCGGTTGTTTTTCTGCTGGAGAAACAATTCTACAACAGGCATGATTACAGGCATATGTAAAACTTTTCATAGCAATAAAACATGTAGATGTTTAGAGAGTGCAGGTCACACTGTCCAAACATTTCAATTAACTGCACATATTAAAATCAGTCAGGAGGTCCAAGGTGGGGGAGGGAGATAGAACTTTGGCCACTTTTATAAAGCACAGACTGACAATGCAGGGGAATTGCAGATGATCACAGAATAGTCAGGGTGCTGAAGGAGGCCATTTGGCCCATCATAGCTGCGTTGGTTGTCCAAACGACCATCAAGGTTTAGTGCCAATCTCCTCCCCCCCCACCCCCACGCCTCCCCACCATATCTGTGAACATTACACATTATGGTATATCAAGCCGCCAATTTCAGCATCCTTCCTGAGGGGAGGCCCTCATTCCAAGTTTATATCAACACTTCCACATCACTGCTAAATGTAGCTGTCATCATGGAGGTTTCATCACAAGACCAGCTCACTTGCTCTCCTGCTATTGGTCATATTCACCATTGATTGTCAATCAAACAGCTTCCCTCTCCAGCGCCAATAATTTTTGAAACAGAATAAAGAAATCTCTGTAAAGAAAAGTAAGAACTCGCAATATATTTTAACATCCCCTACAATTTCCCTCCGAGTTGTTGTCTGGAAAATTCAATGTTAGTTCCCGGACACTCCAAGGCAGCGCTGGAAACGTGACAATCCGCCTGCAGACTGGGAATGTTTACCTCCTGAGCGCTTTCACTGGGTTTGCAGCAATTATAGAATCATCGAATTGTATTTTTTATGGAAAAGGAATGTACTTCGGACTTAACTAAATCGCAGGTGTTGCGAATCTGGAATATAAATAGAAAAAACCCTGCGAATACGCAGCTGGTCAGTTAGCATCTGTAAAGTGTGTCTGTTCCTTGTGCAGATGGTAGTTGACCTGCAATGCTTTTCAGCTTTCTGTCTTTGTTCCAAATTCCCGGCATCAGCAGAACTTTGCTTTTAAAGTTTTGATTAGGTATGAGTCTGAGGCACACTCCCCATCACAACTTTTTATTTCATTGCAATCACGTTAAACAACTGGAAACAGCTTTGTCTCCAGATGCTGACTGATCGGATATGTTTTTAAAGCAAAGTTTATTTATTAGTCACAAGTAGGCTTACATTAACACTGCAATGAAGTTATTGTGAAAATCCCCCTAGCCGCCACACTCTGGGTACACCGAGGGAGAGTTTAGCAGGGCCAATGCACCTACCCAGCATGTCTTTCGAATTGTGGGAGGAAACTGGAGCACCCGGAGGAAACCCATGCAGATACGAGGAGAATGTGCAGACACCCCACAGACAAGAAGGGAATCGAACCTGGAATCCTGGCACTGTGTGGCAGCAATGCTAACCACAATGCCACCCTATTTTTATTCTTAATAAATTCCGATTTGCATATTTTAATTAGATACTTACCAAATGAAATTCAATGATGAAAATATGGATGTATATTTATATTACAGGTAAAGTGGAAAGTCCCAGATGACCCAGATTTAGGTGGCACAATGGCACAGTGGTTAGCACTGCTGCCTCACAGTGCCAGGGATCAGATTTAATTCCCAGCTTGGGTCACTGGAATTTGCACATTCTTGCCATGTCTGCATGGGTTTTGTCCAGGTGCTCTGGTTTCGTCCCACAGTCCAAACATGTATAGGATAGGTGGAATGGCCATGCTAAATTGCCCTTTAGAGTTAGGGCAATTAGCTAAGGTAAATGCACAGTGTTATGGAGATAGGATGTGGGTGGGATTGTGGTCGGTTCAGACTCAATGAGCTGAATGACCTCATTCAGCACTGTAGCATTCTATGATTCGATGACTGTAGGCTGCTCTCCCTTTGAAAGGATGGCGATTTAGCTTGAGGATAACCACACTTCAGAAAGGAGCAAGGCTGAGAAGGCTTCAGTCTTCCTGAATAACCTGGGCAGTTGGTATTGCTCTACATCACTAACCAACTGGCCAGACATCTGAGCTAAATCATAGAATCATAGAAACCCTACAGTGCAGAAACAGGCCATTTGGCCCATCGAGTCTGCACCGAACACAATCCCATCCAGACCCTCCCCCCATACCCCTACATATTTACCCGCTAACCCCTTTAATCTATCCATCTCATGATATTAATGGGCAATGTTAGCATGGCCAATCAACCTAACCTGCACATCTTTGGACTGTGGGGGAAAACTGGAGGTCCCAGAGGAAACCCACGCAAACATAAGGAGAATGTGCAGACTCCATACAGACAGTGACCCAAGCCAGGAATCGTACCCAGGTCCCTGGAGCTGTGAAGCAGCAGTGCTAACCACTGGATACCGTGCCACTCTACAAATCAACTCCCCTACAGACAACTAATCTAAACTGGGGAAGGCAATGGTGTAAAAATCTTATAGAAAATCATAGCGTCTTACAACAGCAAAGGAGGCCATTCAGCCCATTGTGCTTGTGGCCAGTCTTTGAAAGAGCAGTTCAATTAGTTCAATCACCTTTTTCAAGATTTTCCTTTTCAGGAGTACATTGATTTTCCTTTTAAAAGTTACTATTGGATCAGTTTGCTAAATCTTAATCTTAACAGAGAAGTGATGAGACTGTTGGCTTTTTTCTAACATGAGGAAAAGTTTGAAGATTTCCTTGGGAGGCCAAATGACTGCATAGGAATTTTGAAAGTAGTAATGTAGGAATGTCTAAGAGCTGAGAGGAGCAGAGGTCAAGCTAGATAGTCCAATTCTTTAACATTTGCTCTTGACTGATTGCAATGGTTTGAAGCCAAACCAAAGCCTTGAAATGGTCTGAGATTGCCAGCCTAAATATGGTTTGGGAGACTTTATTGAATTATACTGCAGACTGTGCAACAGTGCAAAGCTAAAAATATTTTGTAGTATCTTCACTAACCGGACAGGTGGTTCTATGTACAAGGGAATGCTAAGGAAAGCTGTAGGGTGTGGCCTAAATCATCAGGTAAGGCAGGCCATGAATAACATATCATAGTTACTGTTTGGTGTGTCCTCAATCTTCTTTTGCAACCTTCATTAGATGAGGAAAATTGATCAGATGGTTTTACTGCTACATTAGATTCCTTTGTGGTTTTGTTGCAATGCAGCTGGAGTCAGTGCGAGTGCCAAAAAAGCTATTATTGTGGGCTGTGGGTTTGGATATGTTTCTATTTTGAACATTTGTTTGAAGTAAAAATTCAAAGGAACTATAGATTGTGTAATTAGAAAGTGATGTGATGTTCCACGGAGTATGAAAACTATTACCTGGAAATGGCTTATCCCAAATCTTTCGTTTATTCCTAATTAAAACATCAGCAATATAGAAGGAGCAGAGGTAGTTTCTGCTCATCAAAAATCTATTACCTCCTCATAATCTAAAAGAGAAAGGAGAAGATCAACATTAAACTAGTATAACCAAAGTCAGGGTTTACAGATCTTAGAAAAAAAAATGGACAGAATTCCAGAATGTAATCCCCAAAACACTGGTAAATATCCAGGCATGGCATGTAATAAAAATGGAATTTGACACAGTCATTCACCATAAACCATGTGTCTGATTATAGGGAATAGCAGATCCTTTGTGTGTTTAGGCCAGAGCATTAACTTTAGTTGACATGGAAAAACGTACGGAATCACAGAACTCAACTTGCAAAATATTGGTAAAAGTCCTGGAATGCCGTATAATAAAAACAGCATTTGACTTATTCGCCACCAGGAAGGTGATGAATTGGAGTATAATTATTGCAGGAGTTTCCAGTTTATATCTGTTGAGACCACTGCAATCCAGATGAAATTTTACTTTCAAGTTCATATCTTCGCAAGGAGATGTCATGTCTTAGTTTGCCTTCAATCACATTGCCTTTTTCACATGTTAGCACCCAGATAAGAAGTTATACAGAATTCCTGAGATTGTGGAAAGGTAGGAAAGGATGGAAAACAATATAAAACAGAACAGCTATTAAAAACAATGGCACAGTGATACAATAAGATTTAGAATCACTCAACCTTCCAGAACCAGGTTCAGATTTCATAAGTACATTTGTTAGAGTCTGCAGGATTATTCAATTCTGATTTTGGCAAAATGTACAAAACGTCAGATCAACAGATCTCCCGACTGGTAAAAATATGCTTCACTGATCAGTTCAAAAAATGTAGGCTTTAAAAACTAACTCATTAGTTAGTTACAGCACTGAAGTGTTTAAGGATGAATGATTAATTCAAATCTTGTTGATTGTAGGAGAAAGACATTAATTTTACATATTACATCTGCAGCACCAAAGTAGCCCAATTGCCTTATAACAGCATTTCCATTCTGCACAAATCTTCTCCTGCCCTTCTTTATCTAATGCTATCCTATTATTCCTTTCTGCCTAATGTACTGATCTACCTTTCCCTTAAACACATATTATTCACATCGACTACTCCATATACCAGCAAATTTCACATTCTAACCGTTCTTTGGGTGAAGAAGTTTCTCCTGAATTCTGACACATCTTGTTGAACATCATATTGTTATTTAGTTTGAAAGACTACAATCTACTGATTATTTTAGGAAAACATACCTGACAGGCACAGGGGAGCAGAAGGTTTACATTTAGCCTGTTCAATCTAATTAAATAATAGAACCAGTAATATGTGTATTAATTAAAGGAAAAAGGAAACTTGCATTTATAATACAAATCCCAGGATATTTGTTTCCTGCTCTCCTTCAATTGGGTGAAAATTCCCACTTGTTGAGATTTCATAATTGGGATTTGAACTTGAACTTCGGGAAAAGCCATTTGTCCAGTTTCATTCAGCCTCTTACCTGAATCCAGGTTCAGGAGACGTTTTTAATTGTATCTATCTTGTTTTAGTCTTATTGCCCAGCCATTTAATCTTGATATGAATTGAAGCAGAAATCCAATCATTTCCTTTCTGAATGTTTTGGCTATATCTGCTTTCTCACAGCTAAATTACAATTATATTGCATAAATTAATACTTTCAAATTTATAATCCCTAAGATGTGAAGAGAAGTTTTATTTTAACATTTGGTAGGCTATCATCCAGAAACTAGGTAGTAGTGAAGAGTGATAACTGGAATCATTTTTTTCTCAATCAATATTTATTCAGAGAGTGAATCATTGCAAGCATAATCCAATCTCCTAATCCAACTACCCTCTCTCTCTCTCACTCTCTCTCTCTCTATATATATATTTATAGTCAAGTGAAATCCCAATTAATGCCATCCTCCTCACTCCCACTTGCATATAATTAAGCACAATTGAAATACAATTAACATGATAGTCTAAATTGAGGTTTCAGTTATATTTTTGTTCTTGAAAGTCCTGGTACAGTGATTCTCAAGTTTGGAATGATTTGGGGATTCTTCCTATAGAACGGCTTCTGCGGAAGGGAGTGTGAGTCATTTATACTAGATTTGATACAAGATACTCAGACTTGAGGGAACAATTCACATGGTTTACTTGTTACATTACGGTTATAAAAGAAGCTTTAACAAGATGCAAGAAACAGATTAGGTAGAAGCAGTCAACCCATAGTTCCCATGTTATGATCTCATAAACGTAGATAGTCACAGCAGCTGAAATATCTTTTGACTTTGTGCGGAGTCAGTTGACACAAATTGCTGCTAATGCAGTTTTGAACCCGAAAGGGTTACTTCTGTAGAAAAGTCTGAAAATTGTACATTTTACGCTGTGTTTGTGTAAAACAAAAATTTCTGTTTGCTGGCAAAGTGGAGATTGTGTTTTATTTAGGAATATAGGAACATAAGAGTAGAAGTCGGTTATTCTGCCCCCTTGGGTCAGTTCTGTCATTTAACTAGATTGTGACTGATCTTCTAACTCAATACCATCTTCCTGCACTATCCATATATGGCATGATGTCATTGGTATCTAGAAATCTATTAACCTCTTTCTTGAAAAAACATAATGACTGAGCATCCATAGCCCTTGGGGGTAGAGAATTCTAAAGATTCACCACCCTCTGATTGAAGAAATTCCGCTGATCTCGGTCCAAGATAGCTTATCTCTTATTCTAGGAATCAGAATGATGATTTTTAAATCTTCATTTTATGCAGGAATGTAATTTTCATTCAAAAAAGAAAAAGTATTTTAAAGGCAAATATTCCCAGCAACCTCATTTCTTTCCTCTTTATTTAGGTTATGGCTTAGCTCAGACAACATCCTGAAAACAGATTATCTGATTATTGCTCACAATTGTTTGGAAAATTTGCTGTGCTCAAGTAGTTTGTCCTGTTTCATACATTACAACAGTGAATATTTCAAAAGTACTTAGTTGGGGGGTAAAGCACTTGGGGTCATCCTATGGTTGTAATAGATGCTATTGGAATGCTCATATTTATTTCAAATGTGTTCCTTAGCCTTAAGCCATCTAAAGGATACTTATTACAAGAAATACTTTTATAATTGCAATGCATGGACTGTCTATAGAGTACTTAAATAACTTAGAACATTGCATATCCTTCTGCATATCCTCCAAATGGGGTTAAGTTAATTATTTTATTAGAATTTAACAACCTTAATCAAAATGCTCTATTCACACAATTTTTGTGAAATACAGATTTGTTAGTGGGAACAATATTTCTCAAATAACTCTTAACTAGAAAAATATTGATTAATCTCTCTTGCAGAGTGCAGAAGACAGAGAGTAAGTAGCCCATCAAAATGCAAAAGGAACAGCTATTAATCTGCAAGACTTTGTGTTTAAAAAAAATCATTTTCCAGAGGAATATGAAGATGCCATAAGACACAGAAGCAGGAGGATAATTTTAGGCCCCTCTAGCTTTCTCTGTCAGTCAGTAAGATCATAGCTGATCTTTGACCTCAACTCCCTTTCCACCCTCTTCCAGCCCTTCCTGATCCTCATTTCCAATAATTCCCTTGGATCCAAAGATCTATCATTTTCAGCCTTGATAATACTCATGATGTGGGAATGTTGGTATTGGACTGGAATGGGTGTAGTAAGAAATCTCACAACACCAGGTTAAAGACCAACAGGTTTCTTTGGAATCACGAGGTTTCGGAGTGCTACCCCTTCATCAGGTGAGACTCACCTGTTGGACTTCAACTTGACAATAGTCAATGACTGAGCATCCACAGTTCTGTGGGGTAAAGAATTCCTAAGATTCAGCACAATCTTGGTGAAGGGATTTCTTCTTAAGTCAGTCTTAAATAATCAGTCCCATAAATTGAGACTATGCCACTAGTTCTCAGCTCTCCAACTAATTAAAGCAGCCTCTCAGCATCCATTCTGCAAAATCCACTCAGAACCTTATGTCTTTCAAAGAGATAATCTCACATTCTCCTAAATTCTAGCGTGTACAGGCACAGTCTATTCAACCTCTCGTCATAAGACAAATAAACTTAACGAACCTTTCCTGCACCATCTCAAAAGCGAGTATATCATTCCCTGGATGAAGAGACCAAAACTGGGCACAATGCTACTGGTATGATCTCACTAAAGCAAAATGCTTGAGAATAGTTCATCTCTCCAAATATTTGCTGGTATAATTTTCATGAAAGTAATTGTTACATGTGTGCAATGTCACATAAATTTCCCCCTGTTCTCTGATGTTTTGTGCGGTGTTTGAGGAGCATTTTGTGCTGAATCCGGATGTGCTATTTACATTGTAGCTACTGATCGTACTGGTAACTACAGTTCAGACTTGAGCTAGGCAAAAACCCTGTTTGTAAAAGGAAAATATTGTGATGCTGGTGGTCTGAAATCAAAAGAACAGGAAGTGCTGGAAAATCTCTATGCGTCTGGCAGCTCTGCAGATGCTGCCAGACCTGCTAATTTTTTCCAGCACTTTCTCTTATTATTTCAAAACTCTATTTAGATGGCTTAGCTTCTGCCAGCTTGGCCTGTTAAATCACTTTCCATGTTTAGTGCTAGCATAAGTACAGATTCCAAACTTGCATGTGAATAAATCCTAAAATGTAATGTCAATCAGTGCCAGCAATAATGAAAACAGATACTATAAATGGCAGTAAGTGTTTCTGATATACTTGATTGTCCTTAAAGCACTTTGGACATCCTGAGGTAGTGAAAAGCACTATATAAATGCAAGTCTTTTGTTACCGCTTCAAGAACATGATTTTCTCATGAGTCATGAAAATATATTTCTTCTTGTGATATGTTTAATTCTGGATAATTAGTGACTGCTTGTAATGAGCCCATATTAAAATAACTTCTGGTTAGATAGTCAATACATCTAAAATTCTCAATAAAATACAGTTCTCTCCTTGCTATGTTTCAGAAAAGCTGTATTAGCTGACCTGAGATCATAAAAAGAATTAAATAAAAATAAATCCTTCCTTCTTTTAATAAATGACCAAGGTATTGGGTGGAACTTCCAAATTTAGTAGGGTATAAAACTATTGGTGGTCTTGTAGTGCAGTGTCCCTGCCCACTATCAAATCCCACCCCAGACTTAATGGCCAAGGAAGATGCATTAGTAACACAGCCAAACAGGTTGAGTGTCAATCTATTAATCTTTCCAACATGCCAATGGTTGGTAGTAAGACAGGGAGAGACTCCTGGTCAGCCATGTTGATGTGGAGTGACCCCCAACACGCTATAAGATCCTGGCAACAGACTTAGTGACCTGTTCCAGGAGTTATTAACTATTGAAACATACAGAAGTCTGCCTTAATGCATCACTAGCTGTGGAAATGGTATTGGAAAACCAACAATAGTGGAGCAATCATCATTACCCATCTGCCCAATTGTTTTTCTGTATGACATTCACTAATATGCACATTGGGCACCCAATCAAATTTCACAAATTTTATCCCCAACCATAGCTGAAAGTTCTGTCTGACAGTTTCAATATTGGCAATGCTGGAAAATCTCAGCAAGACAGCATCTGTGGAGAGAGAATAGAGCTGATGTTTCAAGTCTGGATGACCTTTTGTCAGAGCTCTGGTGAAGGGTCATTCAGATTTGAAACGTTGGTTCTGTTCTCTTTCCACAGATGCTGTCAGACCAGCTGAGGTTTTCCAGCATTTTCTGATTTTCTTTCAGATTCTGACACCCGCAGTATTTTGCTTTTATAATTTCAATACTGGGTATAGTGTTTTCCATGAGCTTTTATTTAAAAAAAACAGAAACTCAGAAGGTCAGAGTCATATTTAATCTGAAGTATCTCGATTGGTGTAAATGTAATTAACAGTGTTACATCATAGAGTTACTCAAGGACAGGATCAGCACAGACACAATGGTCCCCTTCTGTGTTGTAAACCTCTATTGTCCAACTATGTGTGTTTATAATTGGAGCATTGTTGGAATAAATTTGTAGAAACATAAAACAGCTCCAATACATTTAACAGTGCTACAAGCCAACAAAACATAGGATATAATTTTCAGTAATAACATTCTATCTTTGGTTTGGCATCAGAGAAGTCCATATGTTGTACATGTTTTAGTTAAATTCTCTCCCGTAATTCAAAACCATGAAGCAAAATTCTTCATGAAACTGCTGGATAAAACTTAATAACTATCACAGCTGTGGAAAGTAAAAATGAGCAAGGTATCAAGATTGAAAACCATCGTGAGTGCTGATATGTTTATAAAGAAACAATGATAGGAAAACAAGTGATAGATAGCAATGTGTTCACAAAGTCTCTGCATATCTGTTATTCCGTAAAAACAATTGCATAGTTAAAAAAATTAATAATGCTGCAGGGTAGAATTACATAACAGTTGAAATATTTGTCACAGTTTTGAATGTCCTGTTTGAGAATTAATAATTTTGAAACATTTTGAGATTAACCGATTGGTGAATGATACTTCTGCATTCCAATGTATTCTGACTCATTCGTACAATTGATTCATTTGTACATGTTCTTCAAGCAATTACTGAAATATTATAATAATTTTGCATGCAAAATTTCCTTTCTAAGATGTTATTGTTTGAGTAATTTGCTAAGAAAATAACATTTTTCAAACACCATATCTAAATTCTCTCTGATACTTGGAATCAGATTGCTATATTCAAGCTTTAATTTTTACCTCAGAAACTTGCTCTTCCTTCATATAATTAACATCCACTCTGAAATTGTGTTCAGGACTTAATTTTATTTTACAGTCCTCCAAATACCAGGATTCTGACTTCCAGTGTAATTCTGCCTGTGTTTCTTAGAAGGCAAGAGAAACCTTTGAATAAATCCTTCACCAACAATATTTTTACCACTAACTTTCTTTCACCTTTGTTAAGATGACAGCAAGGTGCACAGGTTTTACTAAAAGGAAATCCAGTCAACAAACTGATTGGAGATTTTGAGGATGTAACTAGTCATACTGATAACGGGGAACCAGTAGAAGTGGTATACCTGGATTTCCAAAAGGGCTTTCATTAGATGCACCACAAAAGGCTAATAGAGTCATAGAGATTTACAACATGAAAACAGGCCCTTTGGCCCAATTTGATAGGCCCAGATAATAGGCAAGTTAAGTGTGCATGCATTTGCAGGTGATATATTAGCAGGGATAGAGAATTAATTGGTAAAGAGGAAGCAGAAAATGGGGCTTTTACAAGTTGTAAGTAGTGGAGTATCACAAGGGTTAGTGCTGGAGCCTCAGCTATTGCCAACCTCTAATAATGACTCAGATGAAGAGACAAAGAATAATATATCTAAGTTTGCTGATGATACAAAGCTAGGTGAAAAGGTAAGCTGAATTCAGAGAGGTTGCAAAGAGACATAAATGGAATAAGTGAGCAGGCAACAAGATTTCAAATGGATTTTAATGTAGTGAAATGTGAAATTATTCACTTTAATTTGATTTGGTTGAAAGAATAGAAGAGCTGAATAGTTTTTAAAAAGTAAGAATCTTGTAAGAAAATTGGGTTAACATGCAGGTACAGCAAGCAGTTAGGAAGGTAAATGACATGTTGGCCTTTATTGAAAGGAGATTGGATAACAGGAATAAAGAAACTTGGCTGGAGTTGTACAGGGTTTGATGAACTTACGTCTGGAGCACTGTGTGAAGATTTGGCCTCCACATTTAAGAAAAGGTATACTTGCATCGGAGACGGTACAGCAAAGGTTCATTAAGTTAGATCCTGGGATGAGGAGGTTATCCAATTAGAAGCTGAACAAATTTAGTCAGTTTTTTCTAGCAGTTTAAAGAATGGGAGGCTATCTCACTGAATCATTAATAAGATGGATACAGAGAGATTGTTTCTACAAGTCAGAATATGTGAAATATGAGGGCACAATCTCAGGATAAAGGATCAATAATTTCAGATTGAGATGAAGGGATTGTGAAACTCCACCACTGGAATCAATTAAGGCTGGGAAAAAACAGATTTTTGGTCTCTTATCATGAGATATGGGACTGGATATAGAAGTTGAAGTCCATGGTCATCCATGATTGTATTAAATGGCAGAGCAGGCCTGAAGAGCTCTATTCCTGCTCCTACTTCTTCTGTTCTTAAGAACAAAAATGTCCACTGCCATTTTGCAGCTGTTTCACCCAGATCCAGTTTTTTTAATGGTTAACAACCAGAGAAATCTGCCTCTTGAAAGAAGAAATGAACTTGAACTCATATAGCATCTTTCACATCCTCAGTACATCTCAAAGCACTTCATAGTCAATGACATTGTTTTAAAGTGTACATCTGAAAATAGAAATGAGATAGAATGACAGGTAATGTATTTTGTTGCTATTGATTTAGGAATATATAATGGCAGAACACAAGGCAAACTCCTCTGTTCTTCATCAGCTTCATGAGATCTTTTGCATCCTCCTTCAGTAAATCTGAGGGAATATTACATTAAGATGCAGTCCTTCAGGTGAGGGTAAGCTGTGGTCTTATAAAAGTGGATGTAAAAGAGCCCATGACAGTATTTGAAGGAGAGCATGGGAGTTATCCCCAGTGTCCTGGACAAGGTTTATTCTTCAATCAATATCACTAAAATAAATTATCTAGTCATTATTTCATTGTTGTTGTGGGAGATGGATGGTGCAATTCCTACATTACAAAATAATGATACTTTAAAATTACTTAATTGGCTATAAAGCACTTTGAGACGATCCTGAGTTCATGAATGGTGCTGTTTAAATTAAAAACTTTCTTTCTGAGCTAATCTCATGGTCAGAAACTATGTTCCACGTACAGATGCACTTCTGATAGAATTTAAGGAAAATATTGAGTGGGATAGTTTAGGCTGAGCTTTGATGCTCTATAGAAGTGTAGAAACTAGGAGCAGGAGTAGGCCTTTTGGCCATTGTAGATGCATCTTAAAGGCAACTGTCCCGTTACTCAAGTTTCACATTGAAATATTTCCAATCAAAATCATTGTTGCAATTGTACACCAGCTAATATCAAATGAACCTTTCATAAACTACTGCAGTAATGCCAGCGGTTCTGTTCAAGTCAGATTTCTTTCCAAATTCTCGGCAGTAATATAAAATAGAGGCAATCATAAATCTCAATACAAAACTGCTGTTAAAGGGACAGGTTAATTACTTCAAGTTCTGGGACAGTTACAAGATACACTGCCAGTACTGGGGAGGGAGCATGAACTTCTAATGATGAAGGCAAAAGAAAGACTTGTATTCACACCTGACCTCTACAAGCACTTGCTTCCTGAAAGGAGGTTGCCAGATAATGATCGAAAATGCTGTGATGGGCCATTTTCCTCTCCTTAACCCAGGAGAATTGAAGCCAATTGTAGCAGATAAATATGGCTATAAAAATGAAAACAAAACACTGGTCTTCATTTCTAGATGGATAAAATTGAATAATTTAAAATAATTTAATTTATGTTAAACTTGTATAGAAAGTTGGTTACACTGTGGTTGGAGTAATATTGACAATTCTGGTCTCCATATTATAAAAAGAATGAAGAGACAGAAAAGATGCAAATAAAACTTACTCGAGTCATAATAGAACTGAGAGATTATAACTGTAAGGAAAGATTGAACAATTGTGGTTCTTTCTCTAGAGAAGACAAGGCTTAGGAAGTCCTGCGAGATTTCTTCAAGATTGTGAAATGGTGTGTGGAGAGGATGGGGTAAATCTTACCAGCCTTTTGGGAATGAACAAGGAGTTGGAATTGGAGTCCTGTCAAATGGCCAGAGCAGGCAGGGAATGGAATATCTGTTGTCTTCCCAGGAATGGTGATGGTGGTGAATGGCCTCCTGATCAGAGGTCAATTGAACCACTTAATGGGCCAATTAAGATAATATCCTGCCACTGTTGGCATTTTTATCAAAAGGGGGTGGACCCTTAGGCAGGTGTGGGAGGCCACCAGGTGAATCCTTGTGGCCCTCCAGTGAGCTCATGGTTTTGGTAGGAGCCCTCTACTTGGTCATTCTTTAGCCAAAGGAAGGAGGACCTCAGCAGCAATAGTTGCCTCTATGGCAAGGGCACAGCCTGCTGTCCCCAATGCCACATCCTCTTCCCACTTCTCTGAGGCCTGCCTGACTGGCCCTGGCACTGCCAGGCCCCACTTGCATTGTTCCAAAGGGTCCTCATCTCCCACTACAGTTCCAGCAATGGCCATCACTCTGTGTGATACTGCTAGTCTTCAATTCAAGGCAAATGTAGATAAACACATGAAGGGGAATGGAATAGAATGATATGTTGATAGGGTGAGTGGAGCATAAACATCTGCATAGATCTGTTGGGCCAAAATGGCCTGTTTCAGTGCTGTTAACACTAAGTGATATTTTGTGACTCTACAACAAACTGGGGGATAGAACTGCTCTGTATGGTTTAGCAATAGAACCATCAAATCCTTACAATGCAGAAGGAGTCTATTGAACCTGCACTTGGCTCTCTGAAAGAGTGTCTTACCTAGATCCACACCCTCAGCCCATCCCCATAATCTCATGCATTTAGCATGGCTGATCCACCTAACCTGCACAACTTTGGGTACTAAAGGGCAATTTAACATGGCCAATCAATCTAATTTGCATATCTTTGGACTGTTGGAGGAAACCAGAACAATCGGAGGAACCCAGGCAGACACGGGGAGAACATGCAAATTCCACACAGACAATCACCATGGCCGGAATCGAATCCAGATCCCTGGTGTTGTGAAGCAGCAGTGCTAGCTACTGTGCCACCGTGCCACTCTCAAACAACTGAGTTGTCAGAGAAGGAAGGGAGATCTTTTCAAGGCTCAGAAACTTTAAAGAATTTATAAAAGTACATTACTGTTCAAACTTGATGTTACATAATGTCAAAGCACATCAATATTTTTCAAGACTGTACATGAGATATTTTGCCACTCAGTACTCTAGTTATGTCGTTCATTTTCATTTCATGTCAAACATTCTCCGGTGCATGCAGCCCAAGGGTTTTACGTGGGTTCCAATTTCTCAGAGTTCCTCAGGGAGGGCTTTAGACAACGGCCTCTCCTCCATTGCCTCAAGCATCAGGAACTTTCAGGTGGAATGGAGGGATTTTGGGTGCATTAACAAGTAATGTTATGCTTGACCTCAGTATAATAGGACCATATTGTTTTGCTAAATTAATGGCAAAATGAGATGTTGCAAACTCAAAATAAGATTTCCAATAGTTCAGCTGGGATTTTAAAAAGGTAACATGAAGATTTTTTTTAACAGCTGTATTTTGACAGGGAATTTGAAACTGTGAAATGTTAATATACATATGTTCATATGATCCAACTGCACGTTTATTTAATACAAAAAATTGTTTGATTCTGTTGGCCAAGTACTGTATTGACACAGGCATAGGTCACTTCTGTGCTGACGAAAGGAGCAGAAGCTGATCTTCTTTGTGCAATGAAGGTTGAAGGGAATGTTCAGAATTGTGAAGGGTTCTGATAGAGTTATTAGAGAAACTATTTCTAATGGGTGGTGACTGGAATACACATATTTAAGATAATTGGCAAAAGAAGCAGAAGGAGAGTATTTAATATGCAGTGAGGTTTTGTAATTGGGAAGTAGTGCCTGAAGTCAGATTTTACAACATATTTCAGAAGGGAATTGAATAAAAACAGAAGAGAGAAAATGTTGCAGGGCAGGGGGGAAAGAGCAGGGAATGGGACTATAATAATTGGATAGCTCTTTCAAAGAGCTGGCACAGACATGATGGACTGAATGGCCTTGTTCTGTGCTATATGATTTATGATCTAGGTCTGACCCTGAACTTATTCCCTCCACTCCAAACAAACGTTATATAGTCCAAAAATGGCAATTTAATCTTTTCATTCTATAAATGTAATCCACATTGATTTACTTTAGTTCTTATCCTTTCCATTTAGTATTGAATTCCCTGCAACTTCCTCACTTACCAAGTTGAGACCAGTGCCAGCCGTGAACTGTTACAAAGGAAGGATAGGGGTTGGAAGGCCACTGAAATGAACAGAGGTGTGTTTATAAGTTAGCAATTGCAAACACAGAGAAGCGAACTGAAATCGGTTTCTAATTGGCGAGTAGCTGCAAAAGACCACTGAAATGAGCAAAGTTGTTATTTCTTCCTCCCGAGTGAGGAAAACTGGAAACAGTTCACTTAGAGAGAGAAAACAGAGTCAGTGACATTTTTAACATGCACCAGATCTGCATTCGGCTTGCTGGCAAGTTAGGAAAATAGTAACAGGAAACATTTGCACTAACACTTATTATTGTAATTTTGTTGTAAAATATGTTTATTTTAATAATATTATCCCTGTCCACTTCTCACAAATGCTTTAGTTCTTGGACTGAATTCAGATGAAATGCTCTGTACTGTCGCTAGTGGTCTGTTAACTAATGCTCCATTGTCCTTCCTGTGTGCATGTTTTGAAGGTGTGAAGTCTGGTGCAACCACATCTCTCTCTATTAGCCCATTTCTCTCACTTTCTTTCAAGAATATAGCATTTATTAATGTGACAGCAATTTATCTTTATTTAACAGTTACCTTAGAAAGAAAGATCATACGTTGATGCAGCATTTTTCATTATCTGAGGATGTGTTGAAGCAGTACTTTTTGAAGTGTAATCATTGTTGTAATGTTGAATACATTGCAAGAATACTACGACAAGAAGTTGGGTTTCAGAGTGGCCATTTCGGTGCCCACCCATCTCGCTGACAGTGGCACTGAAGGAAGGTTGTTGGTTTCTTTGCCCTGTTGGCACAGGTGACCTTGGTGGTCGCCCACTGATCAGCAGGTTTGAGCAGGTGCCGCTCACTCAACGACAGGACTGGGCAACCCTCAGTTACCATGGGCTCCTGAGAGGGAGCGGAGACTGGCAGAGGGACAGAGGAGGCAGTGTCCATATCTGGGGCTCCATCAAAAGAGTCCACATAGATAGCAGCTACTTTGTTCGTCATTCTAATCTCACCTCCTCACTCTCCATTGAGGGATGGCCAACCACTGGTGACACAGGTTTGCGTCTCGTTCTCCCATACCTGCATTGACCTCCTGAGATCAGCGCCGGTGTGAGGGTTTGTCTCGAGCAGTGCCTCCAAATGTTGGCATGCTGGACACTCGCTGCCTCCCTCTCTGCCCTCACTGCTATACCCAAACAACTCTTCTGACAAGATCATGGTCCCTATGTGTGTAAACCTGCACTGGTGCTGGGTGCTGAGAAAGGCTGTGCTGCATCTGTATCCCCCGATGTCTCGGCTACCCCGGGAGGGTGGTCTGCCTCTTGGCTGCTTTGGCTCATGTGAGGGATAAAGACAGAGGATAAGATTCATCAAAGTATCGCACAGGTTAACATTTCAGAACATGCGTGCCATTGCAATTGGCCTTATTTAAATTGAGGCTTCTCGGTGCCTGGTGCATAAATGTAGTTGTTCTGATGGAGCAAACCTTCAGTCAGCAGCTTCATCCTGAATGTGTCACACTTCAGCCTTACAGGCTCTCTCCTTCCTCAGAGACACCAACCTCTCCATTGGTGATTTTGAATATCCACCACTTGCTCAGTCTCCTGCTCCACGTTCCCAGCTCCTACCCTGGTTTGCCACTCCATCACCAGGGGCAATCAAACATAGGAACATAGGAATCAGGAGCAGAAGTTGGCAAATTCAGCCCTCAAGCTTGCTCCACCATTCAAACAGTTCAATTCAATTCTCTCTCTGGTCTCAAATCCAGCTGCCCACCTCTTCTCCACATCCCTTAATCCCTTTTTTATAATCAGAAATATATCTATCTCTTTCTTGAAGCCATTCAATGATTCAGATTTCACCACCTCTGCGAGAAATAGTTCTTCTTCATTTCAGTTTTAAATCTACCACCTCTGAACCTATACCTGTGACCCCTTGTTGGAGATTGCCCCATAAGAGGAAACATTTGATCTACATTTACTTTATCAATCCCTTTTAGTGTTTTATATACCTCAGTCAGATCTCCCTTATCCTTCTAAACTCCAGCAAGTATAAGCTAAAACTGTTTAATCTCTCCTCATTTGTCAACCCTTTCATCTCTGAAATCAATCTGGTGAACCTCCTCTGCATTGCTTCCATTGCCACCACATCCTTTCTCAAATAAGGAGGCACAATTCTACAGATGTGATCTCACCAACACCCTATACAATTGCAACAACACTTCTCTACTTTTATACTCCAGTCTCTTTGCAATTGTTGTGGTTTTATTTCACCTGTAAGCAAGTGCAGAGATTCACCTCCAATGTTATGTTTGGAAACGAAACTGAGCGTTAGAGACTTAACAGTCACATTACCTGATAAAACTAGAGACCTCATCATCTAAGCAATAGTTGGAGATTTATTAAAATCTATTTATTAATTACAAGTAAGGCTTGCGTTAACATTGCAATGAAGTTACTGTGAAATTCCCTGAGTTGCTGCATTCCGGGTGTCTGTCAGGTCAATGCATCTAACCAGCACATCTTTTGGACTTTGGGAAGAAACTAGAGCACCTGGAGAAAACGCACACAGACATGGGGAGAACGTGCTAACTCTACGCAGACAGTGACTTAAGCCAGAAATTGAGCGCAGGTTTCTGATGCTGTGAGGCAGCAGTGCTAACCACTGTGCCACCATGCCGCCCCACTGTGCGCAGAGAGCTGTGGATGGAGCAGACTTGGTTTATTCCAGAAATCTTCAATTTATCAGTCCATTGTTGAACAGTACGTGTGAATGTTAGATGAGAACAGAATCAGGCTGGGCTGTGAGGTCTCAACAACTGGCTGTTTCTCATTGTCTAAACTGTAGATGAAGAAACAAGTGTATGTGTGTTACTGAATGTCAGCGATTGGTCACCTCATTAGTGGAACTCTAGCCCAACAAGAGTTAGAACTTCAAGAAGAAAAAACATTGACAAATGTTATCAGCAGGAAAAGGAAATTATGAAATTCTGACCAATTCATACACATGACAGTTTGAGCATAAAATGTAAAGTATCTTCCTGAATAGACTAGACAATATTCTTGGACACAGTGACTGTGAGTGAGTGTATTTTCTACTGTATTGCTTCTTTAGGAAATGCTGCAAGAGAAGAGTGTGGCTGAGAGTGATGAGGGCTTCCCAGCAGCTCAAATAGACGGACACCAGGAGCACACTGTGCAGTCACCAGGTCATGGAGTTCCAGGAGCAAGCAGCATGTCCCCAGGCAGCCCTCCGGGTCAGGACCCTGACCAGGTAAGAAACAACAATCTCTCCTTTCTCCATGGGTTATGATAAAGACCGTTAGAGGCTGGAAGAGGCAAGATCAAAAATAGCACAAACTCTCTTCTCCTCATTTCGTGTCCCCCAGTGATGCTTGCTTAACACAACCGGGCTGTGCACTTCATTCAGACCTTGTCAGGCTTTAAGCTGAGATTCAAATCCATATCCAATCCATCATTAAGATTATTTTTCTCTAACTCTGGAATGTCAGTTGACTTCACTCCTATCTCATCCTCATTTATTGCTGAAACCCACCTTCTTGCTTTTGTTATCTCCAGACTTGTTTTTTTTCCAATGTCTTTCCTGATGACCTTCCAATTCCCATTCTCCATGAACTGGAACAAAGCTACCATTTGGCTGGATGAATGCTACCTTCTAAGGTCATTCTTGGCCCCCAGTTGTTCATTGACCACAAAATTCAAAATCCTCAACCTTAGTTCCATGATCCGGTTCTTTCCCATGTCTGCAAACTCTTTCTTTTTACACTGACTGTTGTTCTGAGTCTGGCCCATTGTGTGGTCCCCTCCTTCTGCCATCAATAGTAGCAATTTCAGTCATCTTACCCTTGCACTCATATTCTTTTCCAAACTCTTCTACCCAGTACAGCTGAATACTCAAAATTAGTTGAAAGGCAGCAAGGAAAGAAAGGAGGTAATATAGCCAGTCCCGTCTTCACCACTGTACCAATGGGATAGATTTTAAACAGATCTAGTAAGTCAAGACTAGATGTCCACGAGTCACCGTGGGCCATCAGCAGCAGCAGAATCAATCACAATCTGTACCTTAATGGCCCTGCATATCCCCCACTCTACCATTACCACCAAGCCAGATGATCAACCCTGGTTGAAAGCAGGTGGGCATTGCCAGGGGAAACACCAGGCATGTCTGAAAATGAAGTGTCAACTTGGTGAAGCTACAACACAGGGCTACTTGTGTGCCAAACAGCATACTCAGCAAGTGATAGACAAAGGTCAGCAATCCACAACCAATGGATCAGATCTAAGCTCAGCAATCCTGTCACATGCAGTCATGAATGGTGGTGGGCAATTGAGCAACTCACTGGAGAAGGAGGCTCCACAAACATCCCCAGTCTTAGTTATGGGAGAGCCCAGCAAAAGATAAAATTCACAACCTTCAGCCAGAAGTGCTGATTGGGTGATCCACCTTGGCCTCCTTGGGAAGTTCCCAGGATCACAGATGCCAGTTTTCAGTCAATGTCATTCACTCTATGTGATATCAAGAAACCGCTGAAGGTATTGATACTGAAGAGGCAATGGGCCTGACAACCAGGCCCAGTACAGCAACAATACTGGCATCTACCCAGCAATGTGGAAAATTGTCCAGATATGTCTTTTACGCAAAAAACAGGATAAATCCCACCCTGCCAACCAGTCTACACTTGATCATCAGCAAAGTGATGGAAAGGGTCATCAACAGCACCTGATCAGCATAAACTTACTCAGTGATGCTCAGTTTAAGTTCTGTTTGGGTCTCTCAGCTCCTGACCCCATTACAATCTTGTTTCAAACAAAATGAGCTGAATTTCAGAGGTAAGGTGAGAGTGACAGCCCTTGACATCAAAGCAACATTTGCCTGAGTGTGGCCTCGAGGAGTCCGAGCAAAACTAGGTTCAGTGGGACTCAATGGCAAACTTCCTGCTGTTTGTAGTTGTACCTGGCACAAAGGAAGAGGGTTGTGATGGTTGGAGGTCAATCGTCTCAGCCCCAGGACATCACTGCAGGAGTTTCTCAGGGTAGTGTCCCTGGTGTTATGAACCTCCTGATGTTCAATGTAAAGATATCTCAAATCCCAGAAGGGAAACTTGAAAAACTGGTTCCTAACTATTTGGGGATGATTCTCCGAGCATGATGGACTGGTTTTGTCGCACAACTTTTTTCAGTCTATTTTAATTACTCAGATGAAGGAATTAGCTATATTGTAGATAAATGTGCTGATAATACAGCGATAGGTAGGAATGAAGGTTGTGAGAAGGACAAAGAGACCCTGCAAAGTGAATACAGATAGGTTAAGTGAGTGAGTAAAACTTGAATAGATAAAGTGAACTGTAACAAAATGTATGGGTGCCCTGCAGGAAGCATAGAAAAGCAGAATCTGGTTTGGATGGAAAGAGACTGCAGGATGCTGTATTACAGAGAGATCTGGCTATCTTTGCAAATTAATCACATAAAAATCAGTGTGTAGGTACAGCAAATAATTAAAAAGGCTATTGGAATGTTGGTTTTTATTACAAGGGGGATAAAAGTCAGGAAATCTTGTTGCACCTGCATAGTGCTTTGTACAGTTTGGTCACCCTACCTAGGGAGGAAAACACTTGCATTTAAAGCAGTTGAGGGAGGGATCAGTCATTCAGTTGATTTCTTGAAGTGCTCTGTCTTGTGAGAAAATGTTGAGCAGATTTGGCTCATACTGATTGGAGCTTAGAACATAGGGATTAGAAACAGGAATGGGCAACTCAGCCCTTCGAACCCACTCTGCCATTTAACATGCTCATGGCTGATCTTACCCTGGTCTCAACTCCACTTTCCTCCCTCTATCCCACTTTTCATCAGAAACATATCCATCTCTTCCTTGAATGTGTTGATTGATTCTGCCTCCACTGCACTCAGGGGGACTGCATTCCACAGATTCACAACTCTCTGGGAAAAATAGTTTCTCCTCAGCTCAGGTTTGAACCTATGTCTGTTACTCTATACGAGTGATCTTATCTGCTGTTCATGCCGCGCTGTCGCGAACTTGGAGAATTTGGCGGCCAGCCAAATCTCTGTTCACTGTGGCGGAATGGAAAAATCCTGCCGGCGTGTATAGTGGTAGGATTTCAGCCTACTTCTATGACCTCTTGTTCTAGACTGTCCCACAAGTTTGTTCAATATCCATCTTATCAACCCCCTTTAGCATTTTATATATTTCAATTAGATCCCCCCTTATTCATCTAAACTCCAGGGAGTACAAAACCAAGCTATTCATCCGCTCCTCCTATGACAGTCCTTTCATCCCAGGAATCAATCTGGTGAATTTCCTCTGAACTGGCTCTGGTGCTACCACACCCTTCCTCAAGTAAGGAGACCAAAATTGAATAAATATTCCAGATGTGGTTATACCAATATCTTACACAATTTCAACTACACTTTACTTCAAAAATCCAGCCCTTTTTCTGATAATTGCCAAAATTCCATTTGCCTCTCAATATTAAATGCTGTACCTGCAGATCCACTTTCTGAGACTCATGCAGAAGGACATCCAGATCCCTCTGCACTGATGCACTTTGAATCTGCTTCCCATTTAAAGAATAATTTGCCCTTTTATTTTTCTGGCCAATGAATGAGGGGTGATCGTATTGAAACACACAAGATTCTGAGGGGGGGGGGGGCGGTGCTTGAGAAGGTAGATGTTGATTTACAAAGTAATCTCAGGTTATTGGGGCTGGGCCACAGTGTGCAGTTAAGGCCAGAATCAGATCAACAGTTACCTTACTGAACGGTGGAGTAGGCTGGATTGGACCAATGGCCTATCCCTTGCTCCTATTTATTAGGATCATTTTCCATTCTTCACCATCTGATGAAGCATCCTTAATACCCACCTCTTCAACACTGTGCTTTTAGTGACCGCTCCACCTAAATTTCCCATCTACAATTGAGGCTAACCCTTATCTGTTAAGCACCTTGGGCTGTCTCATTACATTGATTTTAGTTTTAGTTTAGTCAGGCAACATGGTTGGTGCAGGCTTGAAGAGCCAAAAGGCCTGTTCCTGTGCTGTCGTTTTCTTTGTTCTTTACTCTTTTAGTAAAGATGTCAATTAAACATTTTGGAATTACATGAGATCTTTTAGGTGTAACACCACTGGTATCCCCATAAGCAAGTCCTGTGTTTTTTATATTTTGGATGAAGACAGTCAATAGACCCCTCAGTCAACAAGCCAGGGAATATTCAGGGTCCAATCTCCACAAGTGTAAATCCTGTTATGGTCATAAACTCCCAAGGTGGGCCATAATGAGGATTTGTCAATCTCAGTTTAAGAACTTCCCCACTCCCCTGCCTGTGTTTGTAATCAGGATAATGTCCAGGTTGACACTGCAAAGGGAAGCGGGAGTTGGAAGCAAAGCCTAGAGGTGGAGCCTCTGGGGCAGCACCCCATTGGGAGGAATCCCATTACAGGGGGGTCCACAACAATGAGGGGGTCCTGATGCTGGCAGTTAAGGGGGGTGGAAACTGTTGTCATCGAGGATGGACGAGGGCGGGGGTTTGATGCCAGGGAGGAAATGGGCAGGAGGTTTTGTGTGTGTGTGTGTGTGTGTGTGATGGGGGAGAAGGAGAACTAGTCCGAATATTTAATGATGGGTGGGGAGGGGGGTTCCCTTCTGCAAACGTTCCCCTTATCTTGGGGGGTCCCACTATCTGGGGTAGGGGAGAGGGTGCAGTTACTCTACTTTGAAATTGGGATACCCTTGCTGGCTCTATGATGTCCCATCCTTCCAAAGAGATGCCACAAAACATGCCCCCTTCCTTTCTTTTGACAGTTTCAGAAGCTCTGGACTGAAAACCTGGCTGAGTTTCTGGGGAGAAACACACGGGTTTTCAATCCAAATCTGACAATTTGCCATTTTCTTGGAAAATTCTGCCTGCCACATTTTCACAGCAATAAAATCATTGTTCCAATAACACATCCTACACTACTTCCATATTTCTATAAATGTATCCATAATACAAAGTAACTATCAATGAGTGCCTTCTGGCTTCAAGTCAATGGCGCAATTCGCTGTCTGATGACCCACAGTCTCTAATGATAAATATGGATTTCCATATCGAGCTTAGGTTCAAGTTCTATTGATCAGATTTAGCCAGCCTTCCCCTGTTAATTTGCCCTTATGTTTTATGATAATGAGGATGGTAAATCATCACGGATAGTATCACTCATCTCAATGCAACTTGTGCTGACTACAAACTGGTGTGACAGCAGCATGTCTTTCATGAAACAACAATCTGAACCTTATTGACCCTCAAGAATGGAGAAAGAAAAATTAAAAGAAAAAGATCAGTAAGGATTTTTAAAGAAGAATCATTTTCAAACTTCATTTATCCCATTTACTGTAAAAATTTAAAGATAAAATTCTAATGAATCTGCACTTTGTGACAATAACCCATATTTATATAGCGTTTTTAATGTAGTAAAACATTCCAAGACACTCCATTGGAAAGTTATCAAACAAGATTAGGAAGGACATGACCAAAAGTTTAGACAAGGTGGTAGGTTTTAAGAAGCAATTAAAGGAGAAAAAGAGGAAGTGAAGAAGTTTAAAGAGGTCATTTTGGAGTTACGGCCATGGCATGTAATAGAGTTATTAATATTGGGGTCATTCAAGACAGCAGCATTGGAGGAACACAGAAATCTCAGAGATTGTTAATGTTGGTGGAAGTTATAGAGATAAACCACGGAGGGGTTTAAAAGCAAGAGTGTGAATTTTAAAGTTAAGGTGTTGCTGAACTAAGAGCCAGTGTAGGTCAGTGAGCACAGGGAAGATAATGAAATGGGACTTGATGCAAATTAGAAATGAGAAGCAGAACTTTAGACCTCAGGTTTAGCCAGGTATGTGCTGAAATAGCCAAGATTTGAGGTAACAAATGGATGAGGCATTAACAGCAGAAGAGCTGACAGAGTTGGAAATGGGCAGTCTTAGTTGTGGAGCTGATACATGGTTTGAAACACACCTTAGGGTCAAACTTGTCTGGTTCAACCCCCGAAATTGCTAGGGGGAGGGATAGAGTCAGTGGCTAGGGAGTGGAGTTTGTGATTTGGACCAAAGATAATAGTTTCATTCTTCCCAATGTTTAATGGGAGGAAGATTTCTGTTCATCCAATAGCAGGTATCAGACATGCAATCTGGCAAGTGAAAGTTCAAGAGAGATGTGTTGAGGTAGAGCAGGGTGTCAGCAGTATACGTGTGGAAATTGACACTGTGTTTTCGGATATTATCACTAGATGGCAAATAAGAAGGGGCGAAATATAGATTCAGGAGAGATATTAGAAATAATGTGTGGGAGCAAAAAAGACAACAAGGGTGGACAGAGATGGATGTAAAGTTGGATGGAGGAACGGATGTGAGTGGAGAGCAATATATGGAAATGATTAGAAATAGCCATACTCACAGGATACACAGTTGCAGAAATGCAGTAGCCTGCCCATTGAATATAATCAACAGATAATTGCAGACTGAAAGTGTTCAATCTTGCTATATGTACCAGAAGAAGATTCATTGGGATATTATCCCGACAATAAATGGTCATATTTTGGAAGTCTTTGATTCAGAAAAAAGATTAAATCTATCATTTTAGAAACAACCCAAACAACACTTAATGCACTTTGGCAGGAACAACAAATGTGTAGAGTATAGGGCTAATGGTAGGGCTCTTAATAGTGTTGAGGAACAGAAGGATCTTGGTGTATGTGTCAATAGATCCCTGAAAGTAGGCAGTCAAGTGGATAAAGTTGTTAAGAAGGCTTATGGAGTCTTAGCTTTTATTGGTAGGGGGATTGAATTTAGGAGCCGCAGCATCATGTTGCAGCTGTACAAAACTCTAGTGCGGCCGCACTTGGAGTATTGTGTGCAGTTCTGGTCGCCACATTATAAGAAAGATGTGGAGGCATTGGAGAGGGTACAGAGGAGGTTTACCAGGATGTTGCCTGGTATGGAGGGCAGGTCCTATGAAGAGAGGTTGAAGGATTTGAGGTTGTTTTCGTTAGAAAGGAGGCGGCTAAGAGGGGATCTTATTGAAGCATATAAGATGATTAGAGGTTTAGATAGGGTGGACAGTGATAGCCTTTTTCTAGGATGGAGAAAGCTAGCACGAGGGGACACAGCTTTAAATTAAGGGGTATGAGTTATAGGACGGATATCAGAGGTAGGTTCTTTACTCAAAGAGTGATTAGGGAGTGGAATGCCCTGCCTGCAGCTGTTGTAGATGCGCCAAGTTTGGTGGCGTTTAAGAGGTTAGTTGATAAGTATATGGATGAGAAGGGAATGGTTTAGTTAGGAGGGGCATTGCTTTTTATTTTGGTCGGCACAACATCGAAGGCCGAAGGGCCTGTTCTGTGCTGTATTGTTCTATGTTCTATGTTCTTAACACAACATTTTTAGAATATTTAGATAGAGCCTTTAATTTAGCAAAATGTCCCAGGTGCTTCACAACAGGAATAGGGTCAGGGGAAGGAGTTTGAGATTTGTAAGGAGGCTTTTGAAGATGAAGAAAAATAGAAATGCAGTGGGATTTAGGGAGGTAATGGCGGAGGGGTGCAGTGTCTCGTTTTGTTCGTTGAAAGAAGGGAGAGGGAACACACAGTGAATGAGGGGTGAAAGATCAAAGACTGTGAACAGGAACATGGGGCTGGAAGAAATAGCAGAATTAGGAAGAGGAGGAAGCTGTGGAGGAATCTATAGCCAAAGTTGAGAGTTGACATGCTAAGGGAGGGGGAGCAAATGCAAGTTGATAAAAAGAGAGCTAAAGGAGCAGGAGTTCGTTTAAGATGGGGTACAGGTGAAGGAGTACTGACTGAACTGGGGTTTACATGGAGGTAGAATTTGAGAAGCCAGAAACGTTTTCATGCTTTACGTTAAAGCAACTGATTGACAATGTGTCACTAGTTGAGATGAATCAAAAGTCAAAAAGCACTGGCCGACCAAAAGCTGGTCAGGCAGAACACATAGACTGCACATCTTTCAACTGAAGTTGACTACCTCAAGAGAGGGTGCGCTTAAGGGCTAACGTGCAAAGTGTCTGAAATGAGCCTGATAGGATAGTTTTGGCCTTGTCATTATTTGAGGCATAGAAATATCAGAGTCATTTTTCAAATTTATTTATTCGTCATAGTAACCTTACATTAACACTGCAATGCAGTTGCTGTAAAATTAAGAATGACTAGTGACTGTTTTAGAATCAATGCTGGATGGATAAATGGGGTACTATTATTGGAGGAATAATCTGAGCCATTGCTTGAGGAGAATAACATCACCATAACAGCATGCAAATGAGAAACTGGAGTGGCCAAAATGTGTATCTTGGGGCAATGACAGATTAAGGGAGCATTGCTTTCTGGATGTGACTACTTTAATGCTCTCCTGGCCAGAATCACACCATACATCCTCAGATCTCATCCAAAACTCTGCTGCCCATATCCCAACTTGTTCCATTGCCCCATTTCCCCTATGTTTGGTGACCTGCATTGGTTGTGGGCTGCAATGCTTCAAATGTCCAACAGAACTAACCATGACAATGGATGTGCTGGCTACATTGAAGGAAAATATACATATATTTAATTTACCAATTTCACATTCAGTTGACTTCATTAACAAAATATTACGGGACCTGAGGGAAATGTTTCAAATAAAGTGCAAAAAATTTATTAAAATATTCTGGAGTCTGCTGGAAATCATGTAAACACCTTCGACCGCAGGGAACGGTTGGTCCCTTTGGATATCATTTGATACTGACAAAAATTATTCCAATTATAAACTTTTATTGTTGGTATTATTTTTTTCCTCGTTAAGCTTTATAAGTCAGTTCTGGGCAATGAAACACTCAAAATCACAGCATCTGCTGTCAACAGTTAGCACTATAACCATCCTCTCTAGGTGATACCATCAAATTAATGCCAGTACATCGCGAACTATGACCCGAAACCTTCAGTAACTTGGCTGAGAATTGCCCATTTATATTTTCACAGTAACTTACCATTGTTGACTTTCACTCCAGCAGTCCCAGAGGTGAAAGATCAATTTGCCAATCCCACTGCATCACCTCATCCTTCACTGTGGCAAACCAATGAAAACCTGACAAAGTGCCAAAATCCCAAATAGTTTTATACGCACTTGGAAAATTGGTGCAGAGTGCAGGGGTGAACGGTTTCCACGGGTAACCAAAATATCCTTCTTCCTAACCATGATGCATCAAGATCACACAGTAACATATCACAAAATACAGTTAAATTTATGAGAAAGCCAACTATGTGATGACACAATACACAACCTCATTACAACTGCAAAGAGTTGTGAAAAAGCCCCAATCCATCACGCAAACCAGCTTCCCATTCATTGACTCTGTCTACACTTCATATTGCCTCAGGAAGTAGCCAGCATAAGGAAGGATCCCACACACCACGGACATATTCCCTTTTGCCCTCTTTCGTCAGGAAAAAGATACAAAAGTATCGCGAACCAACAGACTCGAGCAGTTTCATCCCTGCTGAATGGACTTATATATTACACTGATTTTTCTCTATACCCTAGCTATGACTGTAATATTATATTCTACACCCTCTGTTTTCCTTCTCCCCGTGTACTCTATGAATAGTACACTTTGTCTGTATAGCGTGCAAGAAACAATACTTTTCACTGTATCCCAATACATATGACTATAATAAATCAAATCTCACACATGATTTAATTCTACAGTAAACTGAAATTGTTCCACAGCTCTGCAGACTAAAGTGTATTTTATGGTCAAATCTCAGCCACTCTTCATTGTTGTTCAACTGATCATTTCATGGATCTGTCAATCATCCAATTCATGATCTGAAGATGCCGGTATTGGATTGAGGTGAGCACAGTAAGAGAGCTCACAACACCAGGTTGAAGTGTGAATCCAACTCTCCACTCACCCTGATGAAGAAGCAATGCTCTGAAAGCTTGTGCTACCAAATAAGCCTGTTAGACTTTAATCTGGTGTTGAAAGACTCTTTACTGTAATCATCTAATTCAGAGAACCTGTTCATCAAAGATTTCCTTTCAGCAAGTTGATATAAGTTTCTCAGAGAATCCAAAGTTTGCCTTTTGACCGATTGAAAGTTCATTTGTGTTTTTCTTTAATATCTCAAGAGCAAAAGATTTTATAATTGGAATTTTAATGTTCTACTTATGTAATATAAAATACTGTATAATCTATTTCCTATTGGCATTGGAGGAATGAAATAATATTACCTATTACAAAAATATTTACGGTACTAAAGAAATGTGTTAAATTGCAGAGTATAGAGAACATCAAGGTTTATCTCCATGAGAAAGAGCTTTGGAAGAAGTTTCATGAGGCTGGTACAGAAATGATCATCACAAAGGCTGGCAGGTAGGTAAATGTGAGTGAGTGTAAATGAGAGACATGTTCATATCTATTGGTCTTATTTGATTCTTTAAGTGAAAAACTGGCCATTATTGTATTGTTTTTGATGAAAATTAATTGCCTTGGCAAAAAGAATCAGAAGTCATGAAGAAAATGTCTTAAACAGTGAGTTATTATGATCTGAATGGACTTCCTGAAAAGGCAGTGGAATCAGATTCAATAATAACTTTGAAAAGGAATTGGATACATGCTTCAAAATGAAGTATTTGCCTGACAATGGGAAGTAGCAAAGGAGATTTTTGGTACAGATTTTTCGAAGGGCTGGCACAGGCATGATGGGTCAATTGGTCTTTGTCTCTGATGCAGCACTCTTGAGATTATATATTCCTAAAGAACAAAATTTTATACAGATACGACTATAATTGAGTGAGACAGAAGATCAGTTTAGGAGGTCAGAGCACAAACTCTTTGCAATGCCCTACTAACAGTAACATTAAAGATAACTGTCTCCTGCTGTTCATAATGGACAGCTCGTCATAAGAATAGAGACCCAGGAGCAAGCTATTCACAGAGTTGGCTTCCAGATACCGAATTGCCTGAGTCAATTGAGGTGGAATCTGGTATGAGGTGGTACAGTTCCTGAAATTGGTATTGGGCCAGGATTCCGACATTATCCTGACCTCATTTGGCTTTCCCGGGTTGGATCCAAGTCCAGGAGGGGAACTCCTGTGAGACTGGAGGGAAAGTAGCTGAGGGGAATAAGATGCCAATTAAGAGCCTTCTTAGCCAGGAAGACGCAAAGAGGAAAGTTTACTGGAGGGGACCATATGTTCTAATGGAGCTACCATCTGTTTACCTGCTATTTGTAAAATTGGGTTATGGCCAAGTGTTTCTTCCTGCCCAATGTTAACCTCTGCATTGTCCAGTTTACACCCAGATAATGCAACCTCAAATCTACTCAATGCTACTTTTATCAACTGGGGCAGTGGAATCTCCTTCTTTTCTGGGTATTAATCAATCTGAGACCGAACACCAAAGTAAGAACTGTAGAGAAAGTTCACTTAAAGGAGAAAAGTATCGAAAGGGATGTACCATTCAAGAAAGGGGGAAGGATAATATAGAATGCATTTCCTCCATTACACTCCCTGAGCTGATGATTCTTTCATTTTGTTGCCATTGAGAGAAAGATTATTTTCATTGCACTAGTTCACTACATCCTCTATCTCTTTCCTCTACTCCATCTTGGCACTGTTTGTAAATTTGCCTGCAGGAGATTCTCTTCCTTCCTCCAAATCGTGAATTTATATTGTAAACAGTTGTGGTTCCAGCACTGGTCCCTGTGAAACCCCACTGGTTAGAAGTGATCAACCTGAAAAAGAATCTGTTATCCCCATTCTTAACTTATGACTTAATCTTCTGTGAGGTAACTTGTTGAATGCTTTCTAGAAGTCCAAATATAGCACATCTATTGGTTCCCTCTGTCCAAATGAGATTGTAACATCTGTCAGTAAATGCTCCTTATTTAGCAGTATAACAAATGAAAAAGAAAGGCATGAGTGTATATCTACAATCTCAAAATGTCGGAATATCCTCAGGTCTAATGTTTCCCACCATTTTATTCATCTTTCTTTCGCCTCAAAAAACAACCTTCCAGCAATTCCAAAAAAATGCAAACTGCCACCCCATCTGGAACTTCCCTTTTCACTCTAAAGTCCTTGAACATGCCGAACTATACAAATCCATGTCCAGAAATTTTCCAAAAGTTCTTGTCAGAATCCCTCCAATCAAATTTTCACCTATACTGAAACTTCTCTTATCAAAGTCATAGATGACATCCTGTGTGAGTGTAGTGAAGATAAACTATCCCTCGCTGCCTTTCTCCTCTTTGCAGTCTTTGACATGGTTTGACCACACCTTTTCCCTTAATGCCTTTCCACTGTCATCTAGAAGTATGAGATTACTTCTACCCATTCTTATCTATCTAATCATAGCCAGAGAATTACTTGTAATAGCTTTTCTTCCTGATCCCTTTACTTTTACCTCTGCTGTACTCAATGCATCTAATCTTGACCCCAGTTTATCATCTACATGTTGCCCTTTGGTGACATGATCCAAAACACAGCATTAGTTTTTACATGCATGTTGATGACACCCACCGCTCTCAACTCCTCCACTGTTGCTAGATTTTCAGCCCGTTTGACATCCAGTTATGGATGAGCAGAAATTTCCTCCAATTAAATATTATAAAGCCATTACTTTCAGTCTTCAAACGTTGTTCCCAATGACTTAGGGCAGTATGGTGGCTCAGTGGTTAGCTCTGCTGTCTCACAGCATTAGAGACTTGGGATTGATTCCTGAGTTGGGTCACTGTCTGTGCGGAGTTTGCATATTCTCCCCATGTCTGCGTAGATTCCTGCAGGTGCTCTGGTTTCCTCCCACAGTCTGAAAGATGTGCTAATTAGTTGCATTGATCTAGAGTGTGGTGGCGAGGGGAATTTCACAGTAATTTCATTGCAGCGTTAATGTAAGCCTTACTTGCGACTAATAAATAAACTTTAACTTTAAAATTCATCCCTCACCTTGGCAACTGTCTGAGATTTAACCATATTGTTTGTAACCTTAGTGACCCTGAGCAGAGCTTCTAATGACATATTCATGCCATCACCAGGATTGTCTTTTCCCACTTCCATAACATCACTCAACTTTCTCTCTGCCATAGCTTGTTTATTGCTGAAATCTTCCTTCATGCTTTTGTTTACCCCTAGATTTGAATGTTCCAATGCACCCTGACTACCCTCATTCTACCTTCTGTAAATTTGAGGTCGTCCAAAGCTCTGCTACACATGTCCCAACCTCCACTGTGTCATTGTCCTTTCACCCCTGTGCTTGTTGACATGCATTGGCTCCTGGTCCAGCCATGACTTGATCTTAAAATTGTAATCCAGGTTTATAAGTCCTTCCATGGCTTCACTGCTTCCCATCTTCTCCAGTGACACAACCCTCTGGGAACCTGTATTCATCTACTGCTGGCCTCTTGAACATCTCTGATTTTAATCACTGGTTGCTGTACCTTCAGTTGCGTAGGCCCTAAACTCTGGAATTTCCTCCTTGCTCCTCTCCCTTTCTCTACTTTTCTTTCCTTTATTTGAGATATTCCTTACAACCTATGTCTTTGGTCAAACTATGGACATTTGGTCCAATATTGCCTTATGTGGCTCAGTAAAATCTCTAGTTTTACAATGTTCCTGTGAAGCATTAATGATGCTATATAAATATAAAATTGTGTTGTTTCACTGAGTCACTTTTTCTCAGCTATGATTTGAGAGTTCAACCCAGAATGGAAGGTAAATCTAAATTGGGATACAAAATGATACAATATAACGGCAAATACTTGGAAGAAGAGGAGATGTAACATGATCGCAATGCCTTGTAATGTCTATTGTAAAGTTTCAGAGTTCTTCATAAGTTTAAGTTTATTTATTAGTCACAATTAAGGCTTACATTCACACTGCAATGAAGTTACTGTGAAATTCCCCTAGTCACCACACCCTGATGTTGTTAGGGTCAATGTACCTAACCAGCACACCTTTCAGACTGTGAGAGGAAACTGGAGCACTCAGAGGAAACCATGCAGAGATGGGGAGGATCTGCAAACTCCACACAGACAGTGATCCAAGCCAGGAATTGAACCCTGGTGCTGTGAGGCAGCAGTGCTAACCACTGTGCCACCATTCCACCCACATACAAAATGAGATACATTAAAGTGCAATGACTTTTGTGTCATAAACTCTGTTATTTTGTCCACAGAAAGTTTATAGCAGAAATTCTCTATCTGTTCACGGTCCGCCACTGCTGTAAGCGAGGTGGAGAATTTGGTGCTCTGTCAAAGTTCTGTTCACTGCAGTAGGACTTGAGAATCCCGCCAGCTTGAACAATTGGGGAATCCCAATCTTTGAACTCTTTATAAACCACTGGGGTTTTGTTCTTTTAGTCTGTGATTTCTCAAAGCACTTGACTATTGCTTATTTATTTGACGTAACCTCAAGTGGATTTGAAGGCAAGCCAGACATTCCTTCATTAAAGTACAATGTAGATATTAGTGTTTTATGTCAGCTCCTGTTATCAAGGTATTATTGAATAATGAATATGATCTTGATGCAAACAGTCTGTCAGCTTAACACAAACCAAATGTACATTTCTCATTTCCCCTTTCACACGTTCAATCAATGTCACTGTCTATGATATACACAGCAACACAGCTGCTAATGTTTCATTTTTCTTCCTCTCTTATAATTGAACCAGAGCAATCAATTACAGTAGTGATAGTGTCACACCCAACATCAATTATTGATTGTCGGTAGAAGTAGCATTCAGGACTCCCATATCAAGAATATCAACACTGCATAATTAAAATACACTAGTGTGAGTTTAGTGAGTTGTTTTGCACTCTCTAACCTGTGCACACCACTCATTCATATTATTGTGGATGTTAAGTAGATGGTTAATGAGGATATTGCTGATTTGCTATCACAGGAGACAGAGAGAGTCACAAATTTCTCTAGTTGCTGCTTTTAATAAGCAGGGTGAACTACAACTCACCAAAATTCTACTGCTTATAACTGAACTTGCACAAAGTTCCATTTGCCCAATACCCCTATGCTTATTGTCCTACATTGCCTCTGGGTTTAAGCAACATTTTGAATCTAAAATTCTCATGCTTATATTCAAATCTTCCCCATGCTTTACCGTATCTAAATGTCCTCCCCTAGTCCTACAACTCTGTGAGCATTCTGGCTTCCTCCATTTCTAGCCCATTGCAAATCCCTGAATTCCTTCACATTGTTATTGACACTTTTTAAGCTCTGGAATTTCCCTCCTGAACCTCTCTGCCTCTGCAACTCTCTCCTCTCTTTTCAGAAGCTTTTGGTTAACATATTCTAATATCCCATTTGGCTTAAGCTGAAATTTGTCTCTTAATGCTGTTGTGAACTGTTTTTGATTTTGATTATGTTAATAGTGCTATATAAATGCAAGCAGTTGTTGAACTTTGCTTGTATTATAAAAAGAATGTTCCCAAAAAATCAAAAGCTAAAATATCAGTCTAGAATGAAATTCACAGTATTGGAACAGAGGGTTCAGTTGATTGTCCCAGCACAGGGATCAGCATACATACATCTTTACAATATAATTACTTACCATTTAGTCACTGATGTGATTTACTTGCTGGATGCAGACAAGATTTAAAACATCTAAATGAAACTGTTTGAAGTCCCCATCTGCTGCCTGCACTATTAACAACTTCAAGAGCAAGCAGGAACATGGAAACTTAGCAAACGCTCAATTAGATGTGGGCAGCGTGGTGGCAGTAATTAGCACTGATGCCTCACAGTGCTGGGGACCTGGGTTTGATTACCAGTTTTGTCACTGTGTGTGTGGAGCCTGCATCGGTCTGCATAGGTTTCCTCTGGGTGCTCCCATAGACATAAAGACGTGCTGATTAGGTGCATTGGCTGTGCTAAATTCTCCCTCAGTGCACCTGAACAGGCACTGGAGTGTGGCAACTAGGGGATTTTCATAGTAACTTCATTGCAGTATTAATGTAAGTCTACTTGTGACACTAAATAATAAACTTTAAAAAACATTAAACTTGTTTACAGTGTGAGTGGTGGATTAAAGCTCCCTGAAGTTCTAACTTTGCTTTAAGTCATTGAATCACAGACTCTCTACGGTGCAGAAGAGGCCCTTCAGTCCATTGAGTCTGCACCGACCCATCGGTGCTCCACTGATCCAGGTAGGAGGAGCACCCTACCTGGGCCAGTTCCCCACTCTAACTCCATAACCCTGTACAACGTTGATCATTGCCATTCCACCTAACCTGCATATCTTCAGAGCTTTAAAATCAGTGAGCGCTGGACTCTGAAACAGCCACTGCATTTAGTTTGGTTTGTAATCAGTACCTTTATGAGCACAGAATCACTGACTGAAGAGTGGCTATTCTGCCCATCATGTATGTGCCAGCTCTCTGTGAGAGTAACTCATCTAGTCCCACTGTCCTATCCTTTCCCCATTGCTCTGCATATGTTTTTCTCTTCTCCCTGTTGATCATAAAATAAATAAAATGATTTGCCCAAAATGGATGGCTGTCCCGAACCATTTACGTGACGAGGTCTGTTATTATTTTAAGTTATATATTCTTACTTTTCACATAGTTTTACATAGAATTTACAGCAAGGAAACAGGCCTGTCAACCAAACAGCTTGATGCCAGTGTTTATATTGCACATGAACCTCCTCCATTTCTTCCTATGAGCATATCTTTTTACTCTTTTCTCCCATATGCACATGTCTATCTTTTTCTTAAATTAACCTTTGTAACAGTGTGGTCCCCATCCTAACCACTCTGGGTAAAGAAGATTCGTTTTTGAATTCCCTAAAATAAATAGTGTCCATCTGATATTTATGACGCTAGTTTTAGACTCCTGCAAAATGGAAACACTGTTCATAATTTTAAAAACTCTATTAAAGCCCACCCCAAACCTTCTCTTTGCTGGAGAAAAGATCTCCAGATATTCAATCTTTCTTGTTTCATATAACTTCTCAGTTCTAATATCATCCTTATAAATCTTTGCACTTGCTCACATGCCTTTACCTCCCTTTCTTGGTATGGAAACCAGAACTCTGCTTGAAATCTGACAGCACTGTTAGACTATGGCTGGGGTTTTCTGGTTCTGACCTGCCAGGACCTGCTGATAGCAGCCCAGCCAGAAGCCCATTGACCTTTGTTGGGGTCAGATGATTCCTGTGGCTGGCAGGTCTGGAAAACCCCACCCCATGAAACATTTAAAATACTTAATGTAGATTGAGTGGTCATGTGATGATATGATGGCACGGCCACTAAAAGGGTTACGTGTTGGGAGCTTGGGGTTCTTCCCAGAGCGCAGGTAGAACACAAGCATGGAATAACTACTCAGCCAGTGAATAAAGTCCTCGTTTGTTATAAGTCCTTGGTCACCTCACCGATCTTTGGGAACTCAGCATTTCTACACTTCAAAAATGTTTTTAAATAAGGGGGTAAGCTTCACAGTGCAGGGCACAGCAGACAACATCAAGTCTGGCTTTCAAATGAAGTAAAGAAAGGAAGGTGAGGAAGGTAAAGGGTTCTGAAAAAGATTGAGCTACTGGGGGAAATGATGTAGCAAGTCTTCATTTCAACTTCAGGAGGAAAGGGGAAGAGTGCACATGGTTGACATATTTGTAAATTATGAGTAACAAGGGAGGAAAGTTCAGGAGATTTTAAGAAATTATTATAGGCAAATATGACTTCCCCAGACAGGTTTGATTGACATCATAAACCACAGAGCAAAGCTGGAATAAGAGAAACTCGACCTTTTCCTGCGTCCTGTTTCCTTTTCCTCCCCCAATACTGAGAACAGCCATAAACTCACAGCTACTTCATATTTATAAAAAAAATTGTACTGATACATCTTTCAAAGTTCCCAAAGTCCCATACAGCCAATGAAATATTTTTGAAATATACTGTTATAACGTCGGAAATACAGCTGTCAGTTTGAGAAGAGAAAGTTCCCAGATTGTTCATCAAAAATTAATGCTGGTTGATGGGCCAGTACATGGGAGAGAATTCTTTTGTTCTATTTTTATGTAGTGTGATTAGGTCTTTTCCCTCCAATGGACAATGCAGACAGAACCATTATTTTGTGTCTCATCTGAAAGGAAACATTTCCATCGCTGTGGAAATCCATATACCATTTCCCAGGTTAAATTGAATTATGATTGTAAGCAATTGTTTAATTAATTTAGCTGATCTCAACAATAAATCAAAAAGACTTGGTGCATAAATAACAGTTAAACATAGACAGATATTACCTCTCTTACAATTCCAGTGGCTAATTTACAAAAACAACTCACCTGTAAGAGTTAATTAAGTTTATATGCTTAGTGGAACGTTTTTGATGACTGAGCTGAACCAACCTGGATTATATCTATAAAAACTATACAGACTTTAGAAAAGGAAGACAAACAATGATCATCATTAATTAAAAATGTACACCTCCTTATTCACAGAAAGAAGCCATTCTGCACTGACCACAATCCCACCCAGGCCCTATTCCCCCTAACACCATGCATTTGCCCTAGCTAGTCCTCCTGACTCTAAGGCACAATTTAGCATGGCCAATGCATCTAGCCCACACATCTTTGGACCTGTGGGTAGAAACTGAAGCACCCAGAGGAAACCCATGCAGACATGAGGGCAACATGTAAACTTCACACAAACAGTGACCCGGCTGGAATCAAACCCGGGTCCCTGGCACTGTGAGGCAGCAGTACTAACCACTGTGCCATCGCACTGCCCATTTATTATTTTCAGAATTTTCCCACAATATGATCTTCCTCCTCCTCCAGGTACCACACCCTAAGAGGGCATTGGTGACCACAGACATCCATTACATTGACTATGATTATACTTGGCAAAGTACTGCTGTGGTTTTCTATTGCCTTTTGCAGTCCCATCAACCAGGAAACTCCTATTGTTACCAAATGCCATCAGGTGCATTGCAAAGATGCACAGGATGATAATCAATCTGTTTAGTTATTTTGTGAAAGCACCTTCAAGTTCTGAGGTGGGACTTGAACCCTGAGTTTCAAGGCTAGAGGTAGAGACACTACCCACTCTTCCACTAAACCTCCAACAAGATACTGTTCAATACCAAAACAAACAAATTCCACCAAAGTTAGATCAAAATCCTCAGAAGAAAATAATTCAATGCTTCACCTCAATGGAAAACTATTTAAACATAGAACATCGAACATTACAGCACAGTACAAGCCCTTCAACCCTCAATGTTGTGCCAAGCTATGTCGAATCCCAAGATCAATCTATCCCAGTCTCTAATTCTGGAGTGCTCCATGTGCCTGTCCAATAACCACTTGAAAGTTCCTAAAGTGTCCAACACCACTATCACAGCAGGCAGTGTTTTCTACACCCCAACCACTGTCTGAGTGAAGGATTTACCTTGGATATCCCTCCTATATCTCCCACCATGAACCTTATTGTTTTGCCCCCTGGTAACAGCTACATCCACCCGAGGAAATAGTCTCTGCATGTCCACTCTATTTATCCTCCTCATTATCTTCTAAACTTTATCAAGTCACCTCTCATCCTCCTCCATTCCAAAGAGAAAAGCCCCAGCTCCCTCAATCTTTCATAAGACCTACCCTCCAAACCAGGCAGCATCCTGGTAAATCTCCTCTGCACTCTCTCCAATGCTTCCACATCCTTCTTATAGTGAGGTGACCAGAACTGAACACAATATTCCAAATGTGTTTCACCAATGTCCAGTATAGTTGTAGCATAATCCCATGGCTGTTAAACTTAAACCCCCTGTTAATAAATGCTAACGGACTACAAGCCTTGTCACTGCTCTATCCACTTGAGTGGCAACCTTCAGAGATCTGTGGATATGAACCCCAAGATCTCTCTGTTCTTCCACATTCCTCAGAACCCTGCCGCTGACTCTATAATCTGCATTCAAGTTTGTCCTACCAAAATTAATCACCTTGCACTTATCAGGGTTAAACTCCATCTGCCACTTTTCCGCCCAGCTTTGCATTCTATCAACGTCTCTTTGCAGCCTGCAAGAGCCCTCCACCTCATCCACTACTCCACCAATGTTGGTGTCATCAGCAAATTTACTAATCATGTTCCAGCATCTGCTTGGGTACACTGATGGAGAATTTAGCACGGTCAATAACCTAACCAACATGGCTTTTGGACTGTTGGAGGAAACTGGAGCACTCGATGGAAATCCATGAAGACACGGATAAACTACACACAGACAGTGACCGAGCCAGGAATCAAACCTGGGTCCCTGGCGTTGTGAGGCAGCAATGCTGAACGCTGTGTCCATTGTGCCACCCATATCTTTCTTTGTAAACTAACGGACCAAATTCTCTATTAGGCATGCCATTTGACCATTAAGGTCAAAAAAGTTAAACAATACATGGGTCCCAGTCAGGGAATGTGAAATGAAAAAAACTCAAGTGATACATTTTCAATGATGAATAGACAAGAATTAATGTGAATCCCTGGTAACAACAGATATGTCTCCCCTTTCACAGTCTGTTCAGAAGATTTACCATTCACTGCTAAAATGTCCATGAGATAGATGAGGATCAGGGCAAAATGTCAGGAAGATAAAAGGAGGGTTAGATGATTGAACTTCGAAAAAAACTCAGAGAAACTGGTTTGTTCCCTCCAGGAAACAAAAATAATGAAGACAAATGAGTTATGTTTTGAAAATTCTCAGCCAGTAATGTGGAACTGAGGAGTGATTATATTTATAAGAAACAATCATAAGGAAAGAATACACAGCAACTGAATTAACATATTTTTAAATCATTTATATGTAACTTGCATTAGAATTAAGATCACAATCTTTTAATCTCATTATAATGATAATCTTAAAATGTCATCAGTCAGATGAGACACTAGAATGTTGCTATACGTTATTTAGCATATCATCAGGAGCTGACAGCACCAAGTTAACATAGGATCATAACACAGAAGACTGGGAGGAAACCATTCAGCCCCTGGAGCCTGAACTGCCATTCAATCTCAGCTCCATTCACCTTCAGCTTGGCTGCAAGTTCCTTGATACTACTACCCCACCAGAGCAGCTTCAGAAGCTGACCAACACAAGTTATATGGTTAACTGCCATTTGCCCTGAGCTCAAAACCAGAGGACTGTCCCTCATCTAAGCTTAGGGACAGGACAAGCTCGTAAACTTCTCAAATCTGTTCCAATATTCAAATTGGCCGTGGCTGATTTGAACATCAGCTCATTCATCCACCTTAGCTCCATATGCTTTAATGTCCTTAACCAACAAAAACTTTTCAGCCATAATTTGAAAGCTCCAATTGTTCCAGCATTCACAGCCTTTTTTTGTCTGTGTGTGTGTGTGCGTGTGCACGCATATACATGCGTTTGTGTGAGATTAGGTGTGTGCTTATGTGTATATGTCTGTGTATTTACGTGTGTTTGTGTGTATGTATGTTAGTGTGTGTGCGCGTATGCATGTGTTTGTGTGCGTGCATTATGTGTGTGCTTATATGTATGTGTGTTCGTGTATGTATGTGCAAGTGTATGTAAGTATGTGAGTGTGTGTATTTGTTTGGGGGAGGGAAGTGGGGGAGTGGGGTGGGATAGTTCTAGATTTCTACTATCCTTTGTCTGGAGTGGGGCTTCCTGATTTCAGCACTGAATGAGCTGAAACTTTAATTCTGGGTGGAATTGAAAGACCTCCCCTGTACCAGGATTGGTGGTAGGTAATATTTAATCAGGTGGGAAGGATTGGATGGGAGCCTGCTGTCTTCCCACCTCTACCTTGAATAAATTTCTTACCCCTTCTTACCCTTCACCAGCTGAAGCTCTTGTGAACAAGGGCCTCATAGTCTTCATCCAGTGGTGGGTAAGGGGCCTCACCCTGTGGGAAGCCTGAAGCAGATATCCATGGCAGTCCCACATTCAAAGGCCCTCAGTGCCTGATGGAGAAACCCAGCGAATCTGGAGCACCCTCCACTATCCCTTCAACCCACTTGCTGCTGAACACTTCCCCATCCTTCTCCAAGGCCCCAACCCCATGACTCAATGTCAATCTGTGGCCGGGTCTATGGCAATCCTTAACCTGGGGTGAATGAAGTACCACCAGCAGAGCCACTTCCCAGGTGGCACTGCCAAACATTGAAGGAACTAGCTGTGGATTTGCCAGCAGCTCTCAGCAGGTAGGATTTCTGACCTGGGGATGGGGGGGTGGGAGGTCAAAGATCCTGAGCAAGACTTGCCATAAGTTAAAAACCTGCAGGACTTTGCCAGTTCTCCAGCCAGCAGGTAAGGCCCCATCATCTCCGTTAAATACTAACCTACGTATCCATGTTCTTGATTCCTCCACCTGAAGAAATAATCTCCCATTATCAAGAAGATAAGAAGGAATAGCATAGCAATCTTGCAATTTAATCAGATCTCTCATGGGAAGAATTAGTTTAGTTCAAAATAATCAATTGTAAAGTTATAAATAAAGAGAATGGATGTGAATGGATTTTGGAGGTGAGAAGGTAGGTGTACATTGTGAATATGCTATGTCACGGACTTGTGGAATATGGATCTGTACCCATGGTACGGCTTGATATGATTCCTGCTCTGCCCAAGACTGCAAAAAATTACAAAAGGTCGTGAATGTAGCCCAATCCATCCACAAACCAGCCTCCCATCCATTGACTCTACACTTCCCACTGTCCCGATTAAAGCAGCCAACATAATTAAGAACTTCACACACCCCGGATATTCTCTCTTCCATCTTCTTCCATCGGGATAAAGATATAAAAATCTGAGGACACGACCCAATCGACTCAAGAACAGCTTCTTCCCTGCTGCCATCAGATTTTTGAATGGATCTGCCTCGCATTAAGTTGATCTTTCTCTACACCCTAACTATAATTGTAACACTACATCCTGCACTCTCTCCATTCCTTCTCTATGAATGGTATGCTTTGTTTATACAGTGGGCAGGAAACAATAGTTTTCACTGTATACTGATATATGTGACAATAATAAGTCAAATCAAATCAAATTAAATCAAATGATTCCCCATTTGAGATCCCAATCTTTGCCCTGCCCATCTAGAAAGGTACAGAGTGACTAATAGAAATTCTCAAATAAAGGGAAACAGAAGTGAAAGGTGAGTAGCTGGTTCCAGTTAATACAGTCAGTAACCACCAGTTACAGTACTTGATTCCAGGCAAGATCCCAGAGCCAGCAATGGCCAGTTACAATGCACCGTTGTTCCAGGTCAATATTCCAGAACCAATGATGGAATGCCAACTGATTGCAACCAATAATCCTGGATTCGTCCACAGCGGGGACAATTTTACCATTTTGATTCTAAGTGTTGAATCTGGGCGGAATTCAGATTCAACTTGGAAATCTGTTTCAGGTGCCACCGTTTCCCCCCCCCGCCCCCCCCCCCCCAATAAACACTCAACCTTAAAAAAAAATGGTGAATCTGAATCACACTGTGGGTGGGATTTTAACATGCCTGTAATGCTGCTGCTCCGATTTGAACTTTGAACTGCACATGTGTAGTAAAAAAAGTGGAAATATACTCCATGTTGCATCGCTCCCCAGCAAAAAGTGGATAAAGCAGCCCAGGAGCGATGGCTCCCACAGATATTACCCCACCTCACAACATAACTGTTCCCCCTTATCCACCTACCCCATCCCCTCGTACCCAGATCGATTGTGGCCCCCTGCCCCCCTTCCTCCCCACCAATCATTCGCAGAGTAGCAGCGACCTCCCCTGTGCCTCCACCTCCTTCATCAGAAATCCATCTGGCCTCCTTTTCTCCCCCTCACCAGCGAGTGATCTGGCTTCCCTTCTTCCCACCCACACTCCCCACCCCCAAGCCAGGCAGCGATCTGGCCTTCCTTCTATCCCTCTCCCCTCTATCAGAGAATGATCAGGCCTCCCTCTTACCTCACCTCCCGCCACCTTAGCCCCACTAGAGAACCATGTGGCCTCCCTGCCCCCCTGCCAGGGAATGATTGCTCCCTCCTCCCCTCCCCTCCCCACCAGAGAATGATCAGGCCTGCCTCCTCCACCTCTATCAGAGGTACATCTGACCCGCCTCCTCCTCCTCCTCCCTCCCCTCTACAGGGAATGATCTGGTCCACCTCCTTCCCCCCACCACCACTGAACTGAGTCAGAGAGCCATTGGAAGCTCTGAATTTACCTCTTCAGAAACTGGAGTGCCCGAAACATGCTTTGCCGAGCATGTATGTTTCGCACCGAGTCTGGATAGGCGAAGGTGACAGTAAAGGGGGAAATACTGGTAATGAGATTGGGCGTCCAGCTCATTAAATCCATTTAAATGCATGCAAACGAGTGCAATGCAATAGTAAAATCAGACCCAGTCTGTTCTCAGTTTGATCAAAATCCCAGAACCAGTAACAACCACTTACAGTGAGTTACAGAGAGGAGATAGGGTGCAAGGATATGTGTTCATCTATAGGAAGAACCAAGAGTAGAAAAATATGCAAAGGATAAATGAGAGGAAGACTGTGAGATTGTTCAGAACAGAATTAAACAATGAAAATTCAGAAAAAAGATCAATTGGAAAGTTAAAGCAAAGAATGATGTTGTTGGTGCACAGGGAGTGATACTTACTGTAATTGTGAAATGTGAAATATATCCGGGTTATATTCAGTGCTTGACCCAGACACAGCCCACATTCAGCAAAATATCTCATTAAATATTTAAAAGACAAGGGATCAAATGCAATTTGTGATCTTGTGTCTGGTCTTGGCCAACGATCTCACACTGAGGTTTCATCTGAAGCAGTTTTTTTAACAAGCCATCTGGGTCTTTTGGCTAAGATGAAGCTCAGACCAAGCCCGGGATAGAGTGCAATGCCTCATCCTGTCAGCTTGATTGAGCCCAAGATGGGAGGAATGGCCTGTCTTGTCAGTTTGGATCTGTTTTAAATAGGAATTTTATTAGGAATAAAGTACCAAAAGGTTCAAAAACAAAAGTTTAAAAGATCAGGGAGGTCAGTATTGTTTTTTTTTAAAACTGGAAAACATATGTTACACAAACATCAGTTGAATGCGACATATGTTTCTATAAAAGCAGCACAATCAAGTATTTTAAATGTTCAGTAAGATAAATAAACTCTGGGTTTTGTACAAGTATAATTTGGTCTCATTAACTGATGAATTGGGAAACGATATATTTTTAACTCACATAATCATAATATAGTTACAGCATAGCAGAAAGCCATTCAATTCACCGAATCAGGCCTGCTCTCTGCAAGAACTTAACTAGTCCAACTCTTGACGTTCCTATTAATGAAACAGTTTCTTTCTAACTACTCCCATGATTGCCAACATTTCTATCAAATCTCTTCTCAACCATCTCCCCTCTCAGGAAAGAAGTCCCAGCTTCTTTGTTTTTGTATATCTCTTATTCAATAAGCCAGGAGTGCCAATTTTTTTTCTTTTTAACTATTTTGCCAATCTACCCTACCATCTTCAATGATTTGTACCCAGTTCTCTCTGGACCTGCACCTTTTTTAAAATTATTTAATTTAGATTGCCTCTCTCCATTTTAGATACTTGTAAAAGTACATCTGCTTCGCTAATTCTTATGTGATCTGGTTTATATGTGACTCCAAATCCAAAGCAATGTGTCTAACTCTTAACTGCCCACTGAAATGGCCTAGCAAGCCATTCATTTTAATGAAACTGCTACCGATAAAAGCACACTGGGCATCCGTACGCCACATCGACTGCCACAATTCTCAAAGACAGTTCACCATTAGCTCCACAACAACAATCAGTGATGGGCAATAAATGCCTTCCCAATAATGGTCATATCCCCAAAACATACAATAATAATTTAATAAGTGTCTCTTTACATTTCTCTGCATTAAATTTAATCTGCATTTTTAAAAAAATTATTTATTAGTCACAAGTAAGGCTTACATTAACACTGCAATGAAGTTACTGTGAAATTCCCAATTACACTGTTTCTTTCTCTAAGTCAACTTTGCATCCATGTTATCACTCTCCTTTTTGTTTTAACCAGCTAGCTATCTGTACCTCCAGGCTCATCTATTCCAATGCACTCCTAGCTGGATTTTCATTTTTGGTTTGCACTGCTACCTCACAGCACCTGGGTTCGATTCCTGGCTTGGGTTGCTGTCTGTACAAACTCTGCACATACTCTTGCGTCCGTGTGGGGTTTTAGGTGCATTGGCCATGCTAAATTCTCTCTGTGTATGCCGCAGTGTGGTGACTGGGGGATTTTCACAGTAACTTCACTGCAGTGTTGATGTAAGCCAACTTGTGACCAATAATACCCTCTTGTAAACTTGTGCTCTCCAAAACTCAGCTCAGTTCACCAATCACCCTTGTGCTCACTGACTTACGTTGACTTCCTGGTTTGACAATGATTTTAAATTTCTCATCCCTGTATTTAAATTTCTCACTGGCCTTGTCCCTACTTCTCTGTAATCCCATCTAGCTTCAAAAGTCTTCTTAAACGCTCTGCTTCTCCAATTATGGTCTTTTAGACATTCAGGATTTTGACCATTTCTCCACTGGTGACTAAGTCCTCAGCTGCTAAGTCCAAAGTTTTGGAGCCTTAAACCTCTCAGTTTCTATACTTTTCTCTCCTTTATAAGGTGCTCCTTAAAACTTTCTCTTTATACAAACTTTTAGTCATCAGCCCTAATGGGTGAAGTGGTGTCAAGTTTTGTTTGGGGACGTTCCACCGAAATACTTCAGGACATTTTTTTTTTACTAAAGTTTATTAATTAGTGTCACAAATAGGTTTACATTACAATGAAGTTATTGTGAAAATCCCCGAGTCACTACACTCCGGTGCCTGTTTGGGTACACTGAGGGAGAATTTTCCAGAGCCAATGCATGTCTTTCAGATTGTGGGAGGGAACCAGAGCACCTGGAGGAAACCCATGTAGACACGGGGAGAATGTGCACATTCTGCAGAGACAAGCTGGGAATCAAACACGGGCCTCTGGCGCTGATAAGGCTTACCATTTTGTCATCGTGCTACAGTGCTGCCAAGGTGCTGGACTTGAAGAGGACATTGATAGATTGGTGGAATGGCCAAATATGCAGATGCAATTTCATACCGAGAAGTGTGAGAGGGCACTTTTTAAATTATTTTATGTTTTATTATGTTAAAGATGTTATAGAAATGCAAATTGTTTTAATTGGAGAGATAATTTGAAAGCAAAAATGTTCATGGAATCCCTACAGTGCAGAAGGAGATCCATTGAGTCTGCACCAAACACAATCCCTCCCAGGCCCCATATTTTTACCCTGCTAATCCCCTGACACTCAGGTCAATTTAGCATGGCCAATCAACCTAACCCACGCATCTCTTGACTGCAGGAGGAAACTGGAGCACGCAGAGGAAACCCCTGCAGACACGGGGCAAATGTACAAACTCTACACTGACAGTGACCTGAAGCTAGAGTTGAACCTGGGTCGCTTGTGATGTGAGGCAGCAGTACTAACCATTGTGCCACCATGCCGCTCCAAATGTTTAATGTTTTGCATTTTTAAAAGGTTGTAGGAGTGAGGCAAACCAGTTTGCATTGGACTTTATTTATGTATGATTGGGCCTTTCAGCCAAAGTCTCACAGCTCCCAAACCCACAATTTTCACTGAATTAAGTGAGAGTTAACAGACGGCGTGTTCAGTAAATGGTGAGGCGTGAAGCCTTGTCTTGGTTTTGATTAATGACGGATCTGAACAGTTCAATCCTCCTGGGCCTTGTCCACCAGCAGCACTGCTGCCTGAGAACAAGATGCAGATGAAGTCCGGAAGGTAACAGGGATTGTCAGACGACCCCAGAAGGGAACTGGGAACTATTTTGTCTGGAAGCATGGTGTGTGTTGCAAAAACAGATTTTAAAAGTTGAGATTTTTCTTTTTTTTGCTTTCAAATTTTCCCTCTCATTTCTTACATTTCACTTTGAGTCATAGAATCCTACAGAAGGAATCTGTTCATCGTGTCTGTGCTAGCTTTTGAATGTGTTCTGCAGACTTTCCCCACTCTTTCCCTGTGCCCAGGATCTTTTTTTTTCTACTCATTTAGGTCCATTATGAAGGTTACTCATGAATCTACTTCCATCCCTCTTTCAGGCAATGCATTCCAGCTCGTAATCACACTGTGTAAAACATTTCTCCTCATCTTCCTTTTTTTTTGCCAATTAGTTTAAATTTGAGACTTCTGGTGACTGATAATACTCAGTAAGAATTTAGCAACACCAATTTATAATCCAACCGATTTATTAGATTTTTACTATCAAATAAATCGGTTGGATTATAAATTGGTGTTGCTAAATTCTTACTGAGTTCTTACCACCCCAATCCAACGCCGGCATCTGTATATCATGACTGATAATACTGCCAGTGTCTCCCTATGTCGAAATCCTTTAGAATTTGGAAAGCTCCATCTTAACTTCCTTTAACCTTGTTGGCTTTAAGAAGATAAATCCTAGTTTCTCTCATTCTCCATATAACTGAAGTTCCTCAAATATGCCCAATTCTAGTAAATCTTTCCTGAACCTTCACCAAGGAATTGGATACAATACAGTTCTCCAGCAGAAGCCTAATTGGTTACTTGAAAACTTTAGCATAAAACTCTGATAGTTTACCTCTTCCTTTAATCTATATTCATCAACCTTGGTGAATGTTCTGCAAAATTTCTCAATTAAATTAAAATTTACGTTTATTCTTCTCAACCATTTTCACTACTGAAACAATAGGATCTAAAAAGGCTAGATAAATTTCTGAAAATGAAAAAAGATTGAATGAGTATTAGTAACTTGTGAGGAATTGGATTGAAGTTTATAGTAACAACCAAACACAGAATCACAGCATTGTTCACAGAATCCTACAGTGCAGAAGGAGGCCATTTGGCCCGTCGAGTCTGCACTGACCACAATCCCACCCAGCCTCCATTCCCATAATTCCATGAATTTACCCTAGCTGGTCTCCCTGACACTAAGGCAATTTAACATTGCCAGTCCACCTAACCTGCACATCTTTGGACTGTGGGAGGGAAACTGGAGCATGCGGAGGAAACCCATGCAGACATGGGGAGAAGTAGACCATTTAACCCATTGTGTCTGCACCAGCTCTCCAGGAAGCATCATGATTTAGTGCCAATCCTCTGACATTTCCCTGTACCCCTGCACATTCTTTCTATTTTAGTAATCATCTGATGCCCTCTTGAATGTCTTAATTGAACCTGCCTCCACCATACTTCCAGGCAGTGCATTTCAAACCCCAAACACTCTACTTTCTCAGAAGACTAAGGAAATTTGGTATATCAGCTACGACTCTCACCAACTTTTATGGATGTACCACTGAAAGCATTGTTTCTGGTTATATCACAGCTTGATATGACTCTTGCTCTGCCCAAGATTGCAAAGAACTACAAAAGATCACGAATGTAGCCCAATCCATCACACAAACCTGCCTCCCATCCATTGACTCTGTCTACACTTCCCACTGCCTCAGCAAAGCAGCCAGCATAATTAAGGACCCCCACACCTCAGACATTCTCTCTTCCACTTTCTTCTATCAGGAAAAAAATATAAAAGTTTGAAGTCACATACTAACTGACTCAAAAACAGCTTCTTCCCTGCTGCTGTCAGACTTTGAATGGACTTATCTTGAATTAAGTTGATTTTTCTCTACCCCTTAGCTATGACTGTGACAGTACATCCTACGCTCCCTCCTTTCCTTCTATGAATGGTATGTTTTGTCCGTATAGCGTGCAAGAAACAATACTTTTTATTCTATAGTAATACATGTGACAATAATAAATCAAATCAGATCAAATTGCTGTGTGAAAATGTTTTTTTCACATCACATTTGCTTCTTTTGAAAACCACCTTAAATCTGTGCCCTCTCGTTTGTGACCCTCTTTACAAGTGAGAACAGTCTCCTTGTTGACTCTGTCCAATCCCCTCATGATTTTGGATAATTTCTATCAAGTCTCCTCTTAGCCTTCTTCTCTTCAAGAACAGTTCCAGTTTCTCCAATCTATGTTCAGAGTTGATTAAATCCTCCACTGTGCTCACTGGTATATTTATGCCACTGTTACTGTAGGATTGTCACATCTAGATTAGAATGTTGAAATAACTAAGCGTTGCAGAGTTTTGTTCAGTCAACATTTGAGTCAGGGGCTGGGATTTTCCAGCTGCATTCATCGCAAAACTGGAAAATCCCACCCAAAGTCAACGGACCTTTGCATGGTCCACACCCTCCCCTCTATGACCCCTGGGGCAGGCAGGACAGGAAAATTCACCCCAGGGAACCTTTTACTGGAATTTCTTTCTCCCCATGTCTGTGTAGGTTTCCACTGGAACTCCGGTTTCCTCCCACAGTCAAAGATATGCTACTTAAGCGGATTGGTTATGCTAAATTGCCCCTTAGTATCCCACGATTTGTAGGTATATTGATTAACCATGATAAATGTGTGGGGTTGCTCGGATAGGGTGGGGGAGAGGGCTTGGATAACATACACTGTCAGAAACTCAGTGCAGACTTGATGGGCTGAATGGTCTCTTCTGCAGTGGAGGGCATTATAGAAGCAGATTGCACAGAAAGTAGAAGGATTGGGCATGGGTCAAATGACCTTCTCCCCAGATAATGAGAGTTTTTAGTTAAAGAATCCTAAATGCAGAAAGAACCCATTCAGCCTATTAAGTCTACACTGACCACAATCCCATTCAGGCTCTGTCCCCATCACCCCATGCATTTATCCTAGCTAGTCCCCTGATGTTAAGAGGCAACTTAGCATGGCCAATCCACTGAGTACATCTTTGAACTGTGGGAGGAAACTCACGTAGAATAGGGGAGAATGTGCAAACTAACACAGGCACTTACCCAAGCCAGGAATCGAACTCAGGTCCCTGTCACTGTGAGGCAGCAGTGCTAACTGTACTGCCCCATATTTGCATCACTTGAAATATTATAGCTCACTGAATTTAGAATGAGCACACAGTTCTAAATTACAGGAGTTTCTCAGATCTTTCTAGAACTTTTGCCTTATCAAAGCTCCCTGGAAATCCACTCCATGCGTTGATAACCCTCAATGTAGAGAACCCCGTGACATTGATCCTTAATCATTCTTTCACTAGCTTGAGTGTCTGTGCTTCTCATGCTATTCCCATGATTGAAAGTGAAGTTATGTGTATTATGCAGTACACCTCTGTAAGGTTACCTTCTTCCTACTGTTAAATAATTTGGTTTCATCTTACAACATCAATATTTCTGTAGCTTTTCTCGCACTCTCATATTCAGGGTGTACCTACAGCAACAGTGTTTTTATAACTGAGTCTATTTATCATTCCAATGATTCCACAACACTCATTGGGAATGAGATATTAAACAGCTTGTTGCTGGTCTCTGGTTTGCCCTTCCTTCAGCTGCGTGCCTGTTAAAGCCTGTTTCAGTGAAAACATATCCCATGGTTTTCAGGCTAATGCACATTCACTGGTTGGACAAAGCCCAGAAAATCAGACTGTGCAGTGTGTGATGCAGTGTGTAGTGCAAGCAATGTTAAAGAAAAATACTTTATTGAGATTTTGTTTTAAATCAATGATAGTTTTAGTTTTTTTTCAAACCCCTTCAATGCAGGAGGATGCCATTCGGCCCATTGAGTCTGCACCGACTACGATCCTACCCTGTCCCTATTCCTGTAACCCCACATATTTACCCTTAATCCTCAGTGTCAACTTAGCATGGTCAATCAAGATCTTTGAAGGAAACCAGAGTACATGAAGGAAACCCACACAGACATAGGGAGAACGTGCAAACTCCACACAGACGGTGATCCGAGGCTAGAATTGAATCCGGGTTTCTGGTGCTGTGAGGCAGCAATGCTAACCACTGTGCCACTGTTTTGCATTTGTATATCACCTTTTATAACCTGAGGATGCCCCAAAGTGTATTACAGCCCATGAAGTACTTTTGGAGTGTTGCTGCAGTTGTAATGTAGGAAACACAGTAACATCCTACAAGCTCACACAAATAACAATGTTTTAATGACCAAATAATCTGCTTCTGTTATACTAATTCGAGGACAAGTATTGGCCAGGGACACCAGGAAAAAATACAGTATATTCTTAGAATCATAGAATCCCTACCGTATAGAAGGAGGCTATTCAGCCACAATTCCACCCAGGCCCTAACCCCATAACACTGCACATTTACCTGCTAATCTCCCATGGCCAATCAACTTAACCTGCACATCTTTGGACTGTGGGAGGAAACCGGAACACCCAGAGAAAACTCTCACGGACATGAGGAGAATGTGCAAATTCCACACAGTGATCCAAGGTGAGAATCGAACCCGTGTTCCTGGCGCTGTGAGGCAGCAGTCTAACCACTGTGTCACCTTGCTGCCCAAAACAGTGGAAGAATATTTCCTTAACTTGGCATGCAGAGAAAAATATATGTCATCATTATAGTAGCATTTCATGCAATAGGGACAGGAGTAAGTATTTCTATAACTCCAGCATGGACTACCATTCAATTAGATCATGGCTGATGTTTCTCAACTCCATTGACCTGCCTTGTTTCCCTTTTCCTGACTGACAAAAATCTATTCATCTCAGATTTGAAATTTGTGCTTCTAGCTCTTTGTGGGAGAGAGTTCCAGTTTAACAAGGGGATCCGTTGTGTTGACACTTCTTTGAATAAATATTTTTTCCCAAATGAACTCCACAGTTAAAATATATTAAAAACAGTTTAAAATAATTCCAAGTGCAGGCTTGGTGGGCCGAATGGCCTGTTCCTGTGTTGTATTTTTCTTTGTTCTAATAATAATACATAAAAGATGCAAGAACAGAGAGTTTGAGGGTTGCCAGTACACAAATCTTGGAAGGTGAAAAACAGGATAACAAGGCAGTTAATAAAACATACAGGATCCTGCTATTTATAAATAGAGACATAATCACAGATTCATAGAATCCCTACAGTGCAAAGGGAGGCCATTTGGCCCATCGAGTCTGCACCAATCACAATCCCTACCTCCATAACCCCATGTATTTACTCTGCTAATCCCCCTGACACTAGGGTCAATTTAGCCAACAACCTAACCCGCACATCTTCGGACTGTGGGAGGAAATTGGAGCACCTGGAGGAAACTCAAGTGTACAAAAACCAAGACATTTGCTAAATTGATATGAAATATAAATTCAGACCCAGCTGGTGTATTGTGTCTAATTCTGCGCACTGCATTTTAAGAAAGCACATGAAGTCTTTGGAGAAAGTAAGGATAAGATTTATAAGAATGGTTGCCTGAAAGAGGGATTTCAGTTGTGTGGATAGATTGGAGGAGCTTGTGATTAATCTCCTTAGAGCAGAAAAGGCTAAGAGGGAATTTATTGGCACATTTAGATAAAGTAAACAAAAATAAACTATTTCTATGAATATAGCTTTGAGGTGATTGGCAAAGTAACTGTAGAGGATATGAGGAAAACCTTTTGCACCCAAGTGGTTAGGATTTGGAAGACACTGATAATAGGGTGGTGGGTACCGATTCAATAGTAGCTTTCAAAAAGGAATTGAATAAATAGAATTAGAACATTCCACAGAATCCCTGCAGTGCAGGAAGTCATTCGGCCCATCAGGTCTGTACCAACAACAATCCCACCCAAGCCCTATCCTCGTAACCTCATGTATTTACCCTACTAATCTCCCTGACACCAAGGGGCAATTTAACACAGCCAATCTACCCAACCTGCATATCTTTGGATTGAAGGAATATCTGAAGGAAAAGAACTGCAGAAATAAAACAAGATAATGAGCAAGAGGAAGCAGCCGTAGCGGCAACATTAATAATGCATTAGATCAACTCACCAACCAGAGACTTCTTTGAAGTCATGAGAAGGAGGGCGAGTAGACTGTCCAAATGTAATGTAGCACCGATAATGGCCAAATCCAATCTGGATCCTGCCCTGATGTTCACACTCAGCCACTTTTCTGCAGCAGTCATTTGATACAGATCTGTTAGGCGCCCTGAGTGATTTCATTCTTCCTAACCTGAAGGCCAAATTTAACACATTGTTCCAGCTAACCAAACATAGAACTGAAAGCAAACCAAAGACTTTTCTGCCTTATGATGTTATAAATAGACAGTGTATTGCTTTTAGTACTGGCTGGCTGGGATGTTTAACTTCAGGTTTGCAATTCAGAAGTTCTCAATGACAAAGAATCATCGTAATAACTTTAAAAATGCACTAACAATGTCAAACTACCTTCAGTGTACAGCTATAGACCTCATTAGAAACTAATCACTGGGGACTGATGGCTTTTACCAGATCTAGCCCTTTACAGGTCAACCTGTAACCAATTGCCACAATTCAGGGTGGAATCATATAGTATCTTGTTTGAGAAAGGCAGTGAATCACAGTAAATTGTGCCATTTAGTCACTCACTTATCTTTCAGCAACAGCAAAGAAACAATTTCCCTTCCAGTCACCAAGGGTATGAGTGTTTGTGATTCAGTAAAATCTGAGAGAGGGAATGGACAATTAGAACAACACTTGCTGCAAGATAACATAAATGTCGTCATTGTACCAGAATGGAGGTTTTATCCTCTTCATGCTGAATGCATTAATATCAGTTATTCAACAGGTTTAATGCCCCCATTAAAACTGGAGAAAGAGGAATTTAAACTTGGCCAATAACTTAGTCATGTCTGCTCTCTGAACTGGATGTAAAAGATTCAACTGTACCATTTGAATGAAAAAATAGAATAGTTCTGTCTAGTAACAAAAGTAGAAAAATGCTGGAAAATCTCAGCTGGTCTGACATCATCTATGGAGTGAGAATAGAGCTAACATTTTGATAATTTGTTAATTTTTTTTTTCAAATTCCAGCATCCACAGTATTTTGTATTTATCGTAGTTCTTCCTCATGTTTTGGCAAATATTTATACCTTAGCCAACATCACCAAAAACCATTATTTAGTCATTATCACTTTGCCACTTGAGGGATCTCAATTGTATTGCATTGCAATATAGCAGTAACTGCACTTTAAAAAATACTGTGTTAGTTTTGGGACATCCTGAGTGTGAAAGCTAAATAAATGCAAACTCTTTCATTTCCTTTCCTGATTACTACTAGACACAGAAAAAAGTCCTGCAGAACTGTGGCACAGCATTGTAACACAGTGGTTAGCACTGCTGCCTCACGGTATCAGAGACCCAGGTTCAATTCCTGGTTTGGGTCACTGTCTGTGTGGAATCTGCACATTTTCTTCGTGTCTGCGTGGGTTTCCCCTGGGTGCTCTGGTTTCCACCCATATTCTAAAAGATATGCTGGATAGGTGCATTGACCTGAACTGGCACCAGACTATGGCGAATAGGCAAATTTCATAGTAATTTCATTGCAGTGTTAATGTATGTCTAGTTGTGACTAATAAATAAACATTAAAAAAGTATGAAAATCTGTAACCCAAAACTTTAAACTGTTTTCTTCTCAGGCACAGCCCATCATGCCAGTATGCTTTCGCTATTTACTGTATTGATGAGAAACTTTTATGGCTCCAAAACTTTGGATTAGAATTAAATGTAGGTCAAGATTCCCATATAGTAAGATTGACTTGGAATAATAAATTGGGATATAAACTTGCTTTAGACACTAGGAACAGGTAATGATTAATCTAAAGTTGATTGTACTAACAATTGATTACTGGGAGTGAAGGAGTATTTTGGGGGTTGGACGCAGAGTGGACATGTCCCCTTTTCTTCATCCTCTGCCATTTTTCTTTAGGCTGATGTCCAATCCTTGTTACTTCCTGTAGTGAGTGTGTGTGTTACTCTTGGATAGTAGTTTTCAGAATTCATTATCCTGATCAGGGAAGAGAAGGGGAAGGGGTTAGGAATGTTTAATGCTCTGCATTCTAGCCCTCGACTAAATCTAGAGAATTACTTGATACATTTTTCTGATGCAGACCTAAACTTTGTGAATGTCATTACTACTTGGACATTCACCAGGGAGAACTGCGTCTGGTTCCAGAGTCAGAAGCAAGGCTTGCAGGGAGCTGAATGGATGCAGCAACTCAAGGATAGCCAGGCATGAAGCTACTTCATTGTAGCAAGATGAGGATGGAGGAGAGATATCAGTTAGTGTACAGTGTGCAGGCCCAGGTGGAAGTAGAACACTTACCAGACAGGAAATAAAATTTCAACAAGAGAAAAAAAATGTAGACTAGTACTTAACCTTTTCACTGCCATTGACCTGCTGATATCAACAAAGACCTTACAGAATCATAGAATCCCTACAGTATAGAAGAAGGCCATTCAACCCCTCGCATTTGCACCAACCACAATCCCACCCAGGCCTTATTCCCATAGCACCTCATATTTACCCTGCTAATCTCCCGACACTAGAATTAATTTAGCGTGGCTAATCAACCTAACCCCACATCTTTGGATTATGGGAGGAAACCAAAGCACCCGGAGGAAGCCCATGCAGACACAGGGAGAACATGCAAACTCCACACAGACAGTGACCCTGGCTAGGAATCGAACCCAGTCCTTGACACTGTGAGGCAGCAGTTGTAACCACTGTCCCACCCTGTTACTCTATAAAAGGGATTGACTCTGTGATGTGATGATTCCTTAGGGAAAATTAGGGAGTGAGAATGCATCGCCTGAGCTGGGATTAACATTACAGAGAATCACAGGGAGTCTACAGCACTGAAGCAGGACACTTAACCTCACTCATCCATGCTGGAAATCTACATGCCACGAGAGTTTCAGTCCACTTTTACCAAGTACCAAAGTTGGCAAGTTATTGACAGCTGTATAAAACTTTAGCGAGGCCACAATTAGAATATTGCATACAGTTCTATTTGCCACAGAAGGACAGAAGGACGTGGATGCTTTGGGAGAATGCAAAGAAGGTTGATCAGGATGTTGCCTTGTCTGGAGGGTTTTAGGTATGAGGAAAGGTTGATAAACTCAGATTGTTTTCACTGGAAATTCAGAGGCTGAGGAGTGACCTGATAGATGTCAAAATTATGAGATCATAGACAGAGTGGATAGTCAGAGGCTTTTTACCTGGATGGAAGGTTTGACTACAAGAGGGCACAGGTTTAAGGTGAGAGGTGGTAAGTTTGGGAGAGACATGCGGGGCAAGTTTTTCACACAGAGGGTGGTGTGTGCCTGGAGTGCACTGCTAATGAAGATGTGGAAGCAGGCATGTTAACAACATTCAATATGCATCTTGATAGACACACCAGAGGTGAACAGAGGGACATAAACCACATTTGGGCAATAAGTAGTGGGTTTAAATAAGAATTAGGAATCAGCACAAGCTTGGTGGGCTGAAGGGTCTGTTCCTGTGCTGTATTCTTCTTTGTTCACCCCACCTTATCAGTAAAAAAATGATAAAGCAAAGAGTCAGGTGTTCATCCACAGTGAGACCTCCAACGGCCAGTTTATCAGTTGAGTTAACAATGGGCAGTGATATCTGGCAGAAACTTCCCCAAACTGGGGGTTAGACATTAGTAATGATAATAGGTCTTGGGAGCAGCTCTCAGTAGATGCTAAGAAATGATTCCATTGATGGATATGCGAAGTGCAGGTATGTGAATGTTCTGTCACCTGGACAGGATAGGGTCGGAGTGCGGTGGTTAATGACATGGGGAGGGGAGTTAAAAGAGTGAAAAATAAATAGCCTGGGAGGACAGTTAAAAAGCATAAAGCAAATGCGTTTTTCAGCCCTCTCCATGCAACAGATGTCTTGTTGGAAATCTGAAGAATTCAATTTTCAGCCTCACAGATTCCAGCACTGAACAAAAAACATCTTGTCCACAGGTCACAGGCCCGACAGCAAATTCATTTGCTTACAGACAATACCCCCTCACACCCAGAGAGTTCACTTATTTTGCTTGTGTTAGTGACAGTGAAGTTGGATTTGAAAAATTAACATGAGACAAGAACTCCCGTTGAACTGGTATTGTTTGTTATTATGAGAATTGCCTCTGGCGTACTCTAATCCAGCACTTCAAAGTGAATGATTCTCACTGTATACACAGCACCAGAAGGACTGGTCGAAGAGAAGTGATAAGAGGAAGAGACTGAAAGCATTTAAACACTTAAAGAGGAATAGATTCTGTTGGGGGACCCCCTCCAATGACCCCAACCCTCCCTTTGATCTTCTGAAAAGTTTAGTCTTTAAAGTAAAAATCCTTGAGAAGGCACTAAAAGCAGACTGGCTCCAGAAGCAACCAGAACAACACCATAAAATTAAAGCTTTTAAAAACAATTAATTTATTCAATTAGTTGGTTAGTTTATCCAAAAAGTATCTAAATCCAACACTAGACAAACTGCTACTTGGCTCTGCTGTGTGATTTTGTACAACCAAAACAATGAAATCTATCATCTCAAACTTCCAAATCTTCCATCCTCTCTCTGCAACATAGTTAATATCAACCATGGCACAGAGGTCAGTAAGCTTGCCCCTCTATTAGACAGTCATACCTTCAGCTCCTCCTCCAGAGATTTGAAGATACACTGTAGGTCTGACACTTCCAGTATACATGATGTGGAGACGCCAGCGTTGGGTAAACACAGTAAGAAGTCTCATAACATTATTTAAAATAAACCTGTTGGACTTTAACCTGATGTTGTGAGACTTCTTACATAGCTAGGATGTAGAGAAAGATTAACTTAATGCGAGATAGGTCCATTCAAAATTCTGATGGCAGCAGTCAGAGGTGCAATCTTTCAAATAAGCCATGAAGTCAGGGTCCCATCCATCTTTACAGGTGAATGTAAAAGATTCCAAAGTCATTATTTCAAAAAAGAGCAGTGATATTCTCCCCAGTGTTTTGTCAATATTCATCCCCCAACTAAAATCACTGAAAAAGATGATCTGATCATTTTCATATATTTGTGGAATCTTGCTGTGTATATTGTAAGTGCCCTAATTCTGTTCACTACCATAAATGGGGGGGTCTTGATGTGGAGATACCAGTGTTGGATTGGAGTGGGTACAATAAGAAGTCTCCCAACATCAGGTTAAAGTCCAACAGGTTTATTTCGAATTACAAACTTTGGGAACACTGCTCTTCATCAGGTGAGTGATGAATGGACTACCTCATATTAAGTTAATCTTTGTCTACACCCTAGCTATAACTCACTGATGAGGGAGCAGCACTCAGAAAACTTGTGTTACCAAATAAACCTGTTCGACGTTAACCTGGTGTCGTGAGACTTCTTACTGCAAAGGGGATTAGCATTTTTTGATTGTTGTCACTTAATCAGAAAAGCATTTACTCATTTACATTGGAGTGAAAATTAAGCTTCAGGTGGTTGAAAAGGACTTCAGCTGAGGTGGCAATATACAGGATAAAAATATGACTGAAGGATCCTGATATGCTTAAATCTAGTGCTGGCAAGTTGTGCTCCCTGGTACTAAGTAGTAGCCTGTTTTCGATGCCATCAACTAATTAGCAGCCAAACATAAAGCAGGATGGTTTTAATGGTGAGACAGCTTTTTGATTTGATTTGATTTATTATTGTCACATGTATTAGTATACAGTGAAAAATATTGTTTCTTGCGTGCTGTACAAACAAAGCACACTGTACATAGGGAAGGAGAGAGTGCAGAGTGAAGTGTTACAGCCATAGTTAGGATGTAGAGAAAGGTTAACTTAATGCGAGATAGGTTCATTCAAAATTCTGATGGCAGCATGGAAGAAGCTATTCTTGAGTCGGCTGGAAGTGTCCTCAAACTTTTGTATATTTTTCCTGACTGAAGAAGTTGAAATGGAGGATGTCCTGAGTTCATGGGGTTCTTAATTATGTTTGGCTGCTTTGCCAAGGCAGCGAGAAGTGTAGACAGTGCCAATGGGTGGGAGACTGGTTTGAGTGGGTGAACCAGGTTTCATTCATGACCCTTTGTAGTTTCTTGTGGTCTTGGGCAGAGCAGAAGCCATACCAAGGTGTGATACAACCAAAAAGAATGCTTTCTATAGTGCATCTGTAAAAGTTGGTGACAATCTTAGCAGACATGTCAAATTTCCTTAGTCTTCTGAGAAAATAGAGGCATTAGTGGGCTTCCTTAACTATAGTGTCAGCATGGGGGGAACCAGGACAGGTTGTTGGTGGACACCTAAAAACTTGGAGCTCTTGACCCTTTCTATTTTGTCCCCATTGATGTAGACAGGGGCATGTCCTCTACTATGCTTCCTGCAGTCGATGTATCTCCTTTGTTTTGTTCATATTGCAGGAGAGACTATTGTCATTGTACCAGTTCACCAGATTCTCTATCTCATTCCTGTACTCTGTTTGAGATCCAACCCACTATAGTGGTGTTATCAGCAAACTTGAAAATCGAGTTGGAGGGAAATTTGGCCACACAGTCACAGGTGTATAAAGACTATAGTAAGGTGCTGAGGACACAGCCTTGTGGGGCACCGGTGTTGAGGGTGATTGTGGTGGAGGTATTGTTGCCCATTTTTACTGATTGCCATCTTAGGCTTAGGAAGTTTAGGATCCAGTCACAGAGGGATGAGCCAAGCCCAGACCACAGAGTTTGGAGAAGGTTTTCATAGGAATAATGGTGTTGAAGGCTGAACTATAATCATATAGATATCTTTGTCATCTAGGTGTGAGTGCAGGGCAGGGAAATGGTGTATACTGTGGACCTGTTGTGGTGGTAGGCGAACTGTAGTGGATCCAGGCAATCTGGGAGACCAGAATTGATTCATGCCATGACTAGCCTTTCAAAGCATTTCATAATGATGGATATCAGAGCCATCAGGCGATAGTTATTAAGGCATACTGCTTGGCTTTTCTTCAGTACAAGGATGATAATTGTCTTTTTGAAGCAGAAAAGGACTTCAGCTTGGTGTAAAGGGAGGTTAAAGATGTATGCGAATACCCCCACCAACTGACCCATGCAGGATCTGAATGCTTGTCTGGGTACCCCATCCTTCTAAACTCCAGAGTCCTCATCCATTCTTCATATGATAAGCTCTTCATTCCATGGATAATTCTTGTGAACCCCTTCTGGACTGTTTCCAAGGCCATCACATCCTTTCTCAGATATGGGGCCCAAAACTGCTCACAATACATAACAACATAAGAACTGGGAGCAGGAGTGGGCCATCTGGCCTCTCGAATCTGCTCCATCATTCAATAAGATGATGGCTGATCTTTTTGTGGACTCAGCTCTACTTATCCACCCGCTCACCCTTAATTCCTTCACTGTTCAAACATTTATCTGTCTTGCCTTAAAAACATTCAATGAGGTAGCCTCAACTGCTTCACTGGACAGGGAATTCCACAGACTCACAACCTTTTGTGTGAAGAAGTTTCTTGTCAACTCAGTCCTAAATCTGCTTCCCCTTATCTTGAGGCTATGTCCCCTAGTTCTAGTTTCTCCTGCCAGTGGAAGCAACTTCCCTATTTCTATCTTATCGATTCCCTTCATAATCTTTTATGTTTCTATAAGATCTCCCCTCATTCTTCTGAATTCCAATGAGTATAGCCCCACTCTACTCAGATTCTCCTCATAAGCCAACCTCTCAACTCCGGAATCAACCTAGTGAATCTCCTCTGCATCCCCTCCAGTGCCAGTATATCCTTTCTCAAGTAAGGATATCAAAACTGTACACAGTACTTCATATGCCTCACCACACCTTGTAAAGCAGGAACATAATCTTGCTGTTTTTAACCTCCATCCTTCTAGCAATGAAGGACAAAATTCCATTTGCCTTCTTAATTACATGCTGCAAATGGAATCTTACAAACGCATTATGTGGCCTCAGAAATGCATCCCTGCTCTTGTATTCTAGCCCTCTCGACATGAATGCTAATATCACATTTGCTTTTCTAACGCCAACCTTAAGAGAATCTTAAACAATGACTTCCAAGTCCTTTTGTGTTTCTGATTTCCTAAGCATTTTCCCATTTAGAAAATAGTCTATGCCTCCATTTCCCTTTCCAAAATGCATAACTCACACTTTTCCACATTGTATTCGATTCAAATACACATCCATATACCTCTTAAACATTACTAATGTGCCTGCTGCCACTGCCTCCTCTGATGATGGGTTCCAGGCATCCATCACTCTCTGCGTAAAAAACTTCCCCTGGATATCTCCTTCAAACTTTCTCCTTCTCACCTTGAATCTATGCTCCCTTATAATTGACATTTCCATCTGGGAAAAAGCCTCTGATTATCCATCCTGTCTATGCCTGTCATAATTTTGTAGATCTTTATGAAATCTCCACTCAGCCTCCGTCTTTCCAGTGAAAACAATCCTAGTTTATTTAACCTCAGCTCAAAGCCAACGCCCTTGAGGCCAGGCAACATTCTGGTGAACCTTCCATTATCCTGGTCATCACACGATACGTTAATAGAGTTTGTAACTCATCATAACAATCAATCACTATCAATTAGCCCTCAAAGACCAAGACATAAGGTGATGAAAAACCTGGAGCTGTGGGAACTAAAGGTCCAAAACTTCTCCCAAAATCAGCCAACTACTGTACCAAATGAAAGCCTGTTTCATGATTAAGGATCAGTGACTGGCACTGACACTGGCATTGACACTGACACTGGCATTAACACTGGCACTGACACTGACATTGACATTGGCAGGTAACGAGACAAGCTTACTGTGGTAACTCTGATGCAGGGTGAAATGATTTACTTTAACTATGGAACTGGCTTGTGGATCATCGAGAATGACGCTTGTGGAGGGGAGTGGGAGAAAGAGAAGTAAAAGACAAGTTTAATGCTAAGAAAACATTTAAAAGTGACTTATCTCTGGAGTGCTGTCATACAACAACTTCCCTATCAAAATAATCAACTGTCCTGTGGAATTAGGTTCAGAAAAGAAATGAAGGGGAGTTTTAAAAAAACACGCAACATTTAATTAATTGAATTCTCCAAGTATGACAGACACTTTTCAACCACATCTTACTCAGCAATGGGGTCCAGAAAATTCATAGTGAGTCAAAGTTGGTTAAAAGTCCGACAAGGATGTTAATAAAAGAATACAAAATGAAAACCAGAGATCAGTGGGTAAACTGGACAGCCTGCTCTCCCTCAAAAGCTCAAAAAGCATTTCCCACTCTGGAAAAGCTCTGCTGCTCTCAGCTACTTCAACCGACCATAATTCTGCTACTTGAGTTCTGTGTGAACCCACTTAAAAATGTCCAGATATGTCAACAATATGAATTTCACATGCCTCCACTCTTTTTATTGCCATTAAAAAAGCACTTAAAATTTATAAGGCCAGGCTACTTTAGCTGCTAACTTCAGGCATGTGAGCTGAGCAACAAATTATTTTCCAGGAGCCAGGTGTAATAAATCCTGGTTGGTGTGACGCTCTCTCTCTGGTCATACGGCTCATTAACTGCCCCCACACTCTGCCTCACCTCCCTCTTCCTTCTCATGCTTTCTCTGTTCCTGGTCTTCTATTTCAGTGTTTGAGTTGCTACATCAACTTATGTTCTTTCTCTTCTGATCCTTTTAATCCCTCAGCTCTGAATCTGCAGAAACTCAATGGCAAGTTCTTTGATTTCTGAGTGTTATATGTTCATAGGTTCATACTTCTCAATCACCAGATTTATGCAGATAATCTATCTAGATGGTCCCTGAGTACTGAGGGAGTGCTGCACTATCAGAGGCACCTTTTGGATGAGTCTTTAAACTGGAATCCTGTAGACATAAAATATCTCAATGTGCTCCTCAGAAGAAAAGCACAAAAGATTCTCCCTGGTGTCCTAGTCAATATTTATCCCTTAACTATCATTTCTAAAACAAATGATCTGGTCATTATAACATTGCTGTTTGTGGGAGTTTGTAAATTTACTGCCGTATTTCTTATGTTGCAATAGTGAGTACACTTGAAAAGTACTTCATTGGTAGTAAAACCCTTTAAGAGATCTTGAGGTCGTGCAAAGCACTATATAAATGCAAATTTTTCTTTCTGTTTCTTTCTTCCTCTGGTCAAAACACTGACATTTTATCAGGAGTGATTTCTAGCTGGTGAGACCTTACTGAATCAGTCTTACAAACCCAGATGGCTTGTTGGCCATGAGGTGAATCATCACCAAACCCGAACCTTGTTCTCATTGGACAATCACAAGTGCTTTAAAACCATCAAGCAGTGTTAGCCAGGGACCAAAAGCAGAAACGCTGTCATATTTTATCTCTTCATAGTCCAGGGATTCAGCTCAATTGCACATACCTCCTCTTTCATACCTTGTCTTTCATGGACCCAGAAATAATTAAGAATGATATCAATGGACAAACTTTACGGGCTCTATTTACATTCTTCTGTCTGTTTCTTTAATGCAGGGTGCTAACCTATTTATTTTAAAAGGTTAATGACATCAATAAGTTGTAAGGCAAGAGGCTTGTATGTGAATGCATGAAGAGTTTGTCCATTAATATCGACCTTGTTTATGTCAATGGAAGCAAAAGAACAAGAGTAGGCCCTTCAGCCCTTCAAGCCTCTCTATCATTCGGTTAGATCATAGCTAAACTTTACCAAAATTCCATTTACTTGTCTTCATCTAACAACATCAGGTTAAGGTCCAACAGGTTTATGTGATAGCATGAGCTTTTGGAAGGTGTGGTGCTCCAAAAGCTTGTGCTACCAAATAAACCTGCTGGACTTTAACCTGGTGTTGTGAGACTCCTTACTGTGCCCACCCCAGTCCAACACCGGCAACTCCAGATCTTGTCTTCATTTCAGAACACTTCGTATCCTAGGACCAGATTCACCGACCTCACCCAATCACCCGGGGTTCTCTGGTCCTACTGCAATGAATAGAGATTTTGTTTGAGCGCTAAATTCTCCATTTTCACTGGCAGCGACAGAGCGTGAATGGCCAGAGAATTCTGGCCCAAGTCTAACAAAATCTAGTGATCTCAGCTTTAAAACTTTTGGCTCGTTGAATAGAATATTTCAGCTTTTGGGTAGAATATTCTAAATTTCCACTATTCAGTGTGTGAACAAGGGCTTCCTGATGTCACCTCCTGAATGGCCAAACTCTAGTGTTAGGGTGATGCTCGCTCCCTTGTTCCAGAGACCTCCACAAAAGGAAATTGCCTCTCTCTATCTACCCTAAAGACACTTTTACACATTTTAAACACCTCGACTAGATCAACCCCTTCAATTTTTTTTAAATTTAAGGGGATACAACATTAGTTATTGTGAACTGCGCTCCTAATTTAACCTTTGGAGTTGTATTGTGTCCATTTTTTTCCTGATGCCAATTTCAAAGCCACCATTTATTGTCCATTCCTGGTTGACCTTGAGAAGGTGATGATGATCCACCTTCTTGAACCGCTGTGGTGAGCGATTTAAGGTAGGAAACGGCAGAAGTTTGTCCTGGTTCTGCTGAAGGAACAACTGTCTGCAATCAAGATTAGCTGTCTGCGTGTTGCTTTGTAACCTGCCTCTTTCTGATTCTCTCCAGGCGGATGTTTCCAAGTTACAAGGTGAAAGTTACAGGAATGAATCCCAAAACAAAGTACATTTTGCTGATTGACATTGTTCCTGCCGATGACCATCGTTATAAATTCTGTGATAATAAATGGTGAGTGTCTAAAAAATTACTCCTAGAAATCAGAAAATCTTAAAGTACAGAAGGAATCCATTCAGTCTATCATGCCTAGCCCTCTCTCTTAAATTACTCTTGCGTTCTTGGGTTCATGTCATACTATATCGAACCCCCATCATTTGGCCTGGGCTTGCAAAATCCTACTAACTATCCTGGCTTGAAGCAATGCACACTTCTTTAACCTGTGATTATCCTTCTTTCCACTCACATTATCTGTATGTGTAAAGACTTGACTATACCTGTAAAAATTCACACTCGAACTATTACCTTGTAATTGTGTCTTTGCCTATATATTCCATGTTTGTGAACATATCTCTCCATTGTTGTTCGTCCATTGTCGTCAATGAGGACTATGACACCGTTAGTCATTTTGAGACTCGATGCGATGTGTCCAAAGATGACTGATCAGATCAATTTGGGCACAGAATGTCCTGGCACATATTGGACAGACTTGTGTAGGCACCGTAGTTGTTGTGCTGGTGGCTCTGGACTTGCTTTGTAAGCTTGCTAGACCTTGTGGATGAGGCAGCGCCAGGTAGGGCGGTTTTGTGCCAGCATTTCCCAGGTGGTCGTGTCTATGTCAAGTGACTTCAGGGAGGCCTTGAGTGTGTCTTTGTAACATTTCTTCTGCCCTCCATGAGCATCTTCCACAGAGAGTTCCTCAAAAAGGAGCTGCTTGGGTATACACTTGTCTGGCATACAAATGACATGACCTGCCCACCGGGTCTGCGCTCTCATCAGCAGTGTGTGGACTGATGGTAGACTTGCTCTAGAAAGAACTTCAGTGTCTGGTACATTGTCTTGCCAGCTGATGTGTAATATTCTGCAAAGACAAGTCATGTGAAATGATTGAGCTGTCTTGCACGCCTTCAATACACAATCCACTTTTCAAGGCATACAGGAGGGTAGTGAGTACCACAGTGCTGTAGCCCTTTAGTTTTGTTGCTGGGCTGATTCCCCAACATTCCCATAGAGTGGAACGCAGTCTACCAAAAGCAGAACTTGCCTTTGATATTCTGCAGTTAACTTTTGTTATCAATAGCCACTGCTTGGGAGAGGGTGCTGCCAAGATAAGTGAACTAGTCCACTGCCTGTAATTTCTGCTCTTTGATTGTGATGATAGGTTCTGTTTGATACATGAGGAGCAGGCTGGTGCATGACTTTGGTCTTTTTGATGTTGATGGTGAGTCCAAAGCCGTGGAAAATTTGTCCATACTGGCTTTCATGTCTGGCTCTGAGCCAGCATACAGGGCACAGTCATTGGCAAAGAGGAAGTCTCTCAGAACAGTCTCCTTCACTTTGGTAATAGCTTGAGGTCTCCTCAGAATGGAGCTTCTCATCCACTCTGTACTTGAGGCTGATTCCAACAACACTGTCCTGGGAGGCATCATTCAGCATGGCAGTAAACATCATGCTGAATAGTGTGGGTGCAAGTACACAGCCCTGTTTGATGCCATTAGTGACTGGGAATGCCTCAGAGGATTCTCCGCCATCCAGTACTCTGGCCATCATGCCATCAAGGAACTGGCGTACTATCTGAATGAATTTAGGGGGGCAGGGCAGCCAAATGATTCTCCACAGGCCTTGTCAGCTGACAGTGTTGAAGGCTTTCGCAAAGTCAACAAAGGTTGTGTAGAGCTTGCGATTCTGCTCCTGAAACCTCCTGAAATTGGTACGCAGCAAAAATCATGTTAATAGTTCCCGTGACCTCTGTGGAAGCCACACTGTGACTCTGGAAGCAGGCCCAGCTCCATATGAGTGACTAGATGATTTAGCAGGACTCTTGTGAGGGTTTTTCCTGTGTTGGAGAGCAGCGAGATTCCTCGGTGGTTGTCACATATTTGCTTCCTCTTGTAGAGATGTACGATGGAAGCATCTTTAAGTTCCTGAGAAATTGCTTCCAAAAGGACTGGAACAACTCAGTGAGCTTCACAATAAGTACAAGACCAGCACTTTGTAGACCTCTGCGGGTACGGCATCTGCCCCTGGGGCTTTGCCACTGGATAGCTGGCTAATAGTTTTCGTAACTTCAGTTATTACCGATGGATCATCTATGGCGCCGTTGATGGCGACCTGTGAAATTCTGTCTATTGCTTCATCATTAATAGATGACGGTTGGTTGAGGACGGCTTCAAAGTGTTCAGCCCATCTCTGTAGGATCTGAGCCTTCTCTGTAATGAGAGTTGTACCAACTGTACTCAGGAAGGGGGAATACTGAGAGATTGAGATCCATAGAGAGTGTTGAGGACTTCATAGAACCATTTCAAGTCGTTTCTGTCAACGTATGCCTCAATTTCATCTGTCTTGGTGCTCAGCCAGGCATCCTGCATTTTATGCAGTTTATTCTGGATTGTCCTGCGAGCATCTGCCTCTCTGCTTACCTGGTGAAGGATAAATAAACCTGTTGTATTTTAACCAGTGTTGTGAGACTTCTTACAGTGCCCACCCCAAACCAACACCGACACTTTCACAATCATGGTCTCTCTTAAGGAACAGTCCAATAATTCCCAATCCCTGCTCTTTCCCATAACCTGCAATCGTTTCCTTTTTGGAAGTAACATTTGGATTTTCTGCCATCTTCCCTTTTAGCCAATGCATACCAGAGCACAACAATTTGCTGCAAAACAACATTTTAACTCTCCCCCTGGAATTTTGCAATTTATTTAAAATCTGTGTTCTCTGGTTACTGGCCTCCTTGCCAGTAGAAAGCTTCACCCTGTGTACTCTATTAAAATAATTTTGAACGCCTTTATTAAATTTCCCCTTGACTATTTTTACTGTAAATTGAACAATCCCAGCTTCCCTAGTCTCTCCTGGCGATATGGCCAGAAAAGGTATGAACAGAATAGCTGTTCATACCAGCAGGATCTTCTGGTTCCCGCCAACTGTGCACCCTTGCTGCAGGTTTCCCCGAGGCATGGGGTGCTGTCAATGGAAAATACCACTGTGGTGTCAGCATTGCTGCCAGGAAGTGGCGCATCCACCTCCCACTGTGATAAATGCACACTGCAGGGAGACCAGAGAATCCACACTCCCCACCCCCACGCCCAGTGCGAGGAGTAAATGTGAGCTACCCACCCAGCTGGAAATTGATCTGTTGAATGCCTGTTTTAAGCTCCACCCGAGTTTGCTTTAAAAAATACAAGGTAGGAGCAACTTTTAAGTTTAAGTTAACTTACTGGTGTCACAAGTAAGCTTTACATTAACACTGCAATGAAGATACTGTGAGATTCCCCTAGGTGCCACACTCCAGTGCCTGCTCGGGTCAGTAGACCTAACTAGCACGTCTTTCAGACTGTGGGAGGAAACCGGAGCACCCAGAGGAAACCCACGCAGACACAGGGAAAATGTGCAGACTCCATACAGACAGTGACCCAAGCCGCGGGCTCGTTGGGCCGAAGGGCCTGTTTACCGTACTGTTTTGTTCTTTGTTCTTTGATGTGAGGATGGCAAATAGATCTCGGGTGGGGTTCAGGAGATGCAGAGGCAGGGGGGTCTGCTGCCACTCTGTGGGTGATCTGTGGGATCGTGATCGATCTGGGTAGCAGGAGGGTGGGTAGATAAGGGAAACAGCGATGTTGGTGGGAGCCATTGCTCCTGGGCCACTTCCTACACTTTTTGCAGTCTGGGAGCGATCTGACATGGGCACACTTCTTCAAATTATTTTTAACTGCATATGCGCAGTTCAGAGCTCTGACTGTTTCACCCACAGCACAATTCAGCGTGATTTCTTTTCAGGCTTTGTGCTAATTTTTTTTTAAAGCAACAGCACGGGAAACAGGCCCTTCGGCCCAGCGAGCCCGCGCCACCGTCATAACTATATAGTAGCAAATCCATTATCCTATTATAGATTTAGGTTATTCCTAATATGGAAGACTCTCACTATAGGGACAATTTGTTTCCCAATCAGCCTAAGAGCGAATTTTTGGGTTGTGGGAGGAAACCGGAGCGCCCAGAGAAAACCCATGCAACCACGGGGAGAACGCGCAAACTCCCGCAGACACCGGCCCAATTCCAAGTGTCTGCACAGCCACATCGATAGTCTCTGAGCTGTCATGGTGCCCTTATTATGGTCCACATAAAGCACTCATTTACGACATGAAGTACCAGGCAACCCATGAATCGACATCCAAGAGCTGTACTCGCACCACCTGCCGAATGCATGCTCAATGTTGGTCAAGTATGGACCGAATTACCTGTGGAAAAAAAGCCGTAGTTAAACAGTCCTATTATATCCCTCTATCTGCATACCGCTCGTGTGGCTGTCCAAGAGACCCTTAAACAGCCCCAGCATGCCTGCTCCCACCACCTTACTCGGCAGTGCATTCCACACCCCCACTACCCTTTGTGTGAAAAACTGCCCTCTAATATTCGTCTTATACATAGCCCCCCTCACCCTAAGGCCATGACCCCTCATCCTATCCATTTCTTAAGGTGGAAAAAGTTTACCTCCATTTACTCTATCTATACCCCTTATAATCTTATACACCTCTATGAGATCCCCTCTAAGCCGACATCTTTCAAGGGAAAACAACCCCAGTCTATTTAATCGTTCCTCATAAGACAGTCCTTCCATACCAGGCAGCAGCCTGGTAAACCTCTTCTGCACTCTCTCCAAGGACTCCACATCCTTCCGATAGTACGGCGACCAGAACTGGACGCAGTATTCCAAGTGAGGCCTAACCAACGTTCTATACAACTGCAACATCAAACTCCTACTCTTGTATTCTGTACCCTTTTCTATGAAAGCTAACATACTATACGCCTTCTTTATCACCTTCTCCACCTGTGAGGACACCTTCAGAGACTTGTGAACCTGCACCCCCAAGTCTCTCTGCGTCTCTATGCTCTGTATAGTTTTACCTTTTATCCTATAACTCTCTTCTACCTTTTTCCGGCCAAAATGCATCACCTCGCATTTATCCGGATTAAATTCCATTTGCCATCTATCTGCCCAGTCTACCAACCTATCTATGTCCTGTTGTATTGCCTGACAATGCTCCTCTGTACCCGCCAATCCAAGCATGTGTCATCAGCAAATTTGCTGATCTCATCACCTACCCCAACTTCCAAGTCGTTTATGTAGACCTAATGGGGCACCTGAAAGCAGATTTCTAAGTCAGATCTGAATTGTGCCCAGATTCAGCACTTAGAATGAAAATGGTAAAATCAGGCTCTCTGATTGCTAAACTCAAGCAGCTCAACACCATCCATGACAAAGCAGCCTGCTAATAACTCCTTCATCTACCAACCTACACATTCACTCCCTCCACCACCAGCTGTGTGCGTTATATTAATGATGCTCTGCAGCAATTCACCAGGATTCCTTCAACAGCATCTTCCACACACATAACATCTATCACTTGGAAAGATAAGGGCAGTGGATGGATGGGAACATAACCACTTGCAAACTCCCTTCCTCGTTATACATCATTCTGACTTTGGAACGATGTTGCCGCCCCTTCATGGTTGCTGAGCCAAATTCCCGGAATTCCCTTCCAAACAGCTCTGAGTGCATCTACACCATATGAACTGCAGTCATTCAAGAAGGTGGTTCACCACTTTCTCAAGGGCAGTTGTGGGGGGAGGGGGGGGCAACAAATGTGGGACTTGACAGCGACTTCCATATCCGACAAAAGAATTAAAAATAGATATTTCTACTGTGTATGTGAATGAAAGAAATTATTTACTTATAATTTATAGACCTCCCCTATTGCACATTAAAGTAAAGTTTATTTATTTAAAGTTTATTTATTTGTCACAAGTTAACACTGCAATGAAGTTACTGTGAAATCCCCTAGTCAGCACATTCTGCGCCTGTTCAGGTCAATGCATCTAACTGGCATGTCTTTTAGACTTTGGGAGGAAACCAGGGCACCTGGAGGAAACCCACGCAGACACGGGGAGAATGTGCCAATTCCATACAGACAGTGAGCCAAGCCAGGAATCAAACCCAGATCCCCGGCACTGTGAAGCAGCAGTGCTAAACACTGTGCCACTGTGCGCTTACAAGATAATCCATGAACTCAGCATCACTCATTTAACCATTACTCATTCTGTTCCAGGATGGTGGCTGGAAAGGCAGAGCCTGCTATGCCGGGGAGGTTGTACGTACACCCAGATTCACCAGCAACAGGAGCACATTGGATGCGGCAACTCGTCTCCTTCCAGAAGCTGAAGCTGACCAATAATCACCTGGATCCATTTGGACACGTGAGTGAACAAACAGGCAAAGATGTTTACTGCTCACTAATATTATTCAATGTTGACACCCAGGGTCAAATGGAAACTTTGGCTCCCAATCCAGAAGGACACAATTGTTGATATCAGCTACTGTGTTTACGAGTAGTTTGCTCTGTTGTCAATCAGACTGCTAAGAAGTTGTTTGGCCAAACAAGACTGGCAGAGTGGCACAGTGGGTTAGCACTGCCAGAATCCTGGGTTGAATTCCCAGTTTGGGTTACTGTTTGTGTGGAATTTGCACATTTTCCCTGTGTCTGCATGGGTTTCCTCTAAGTGCTCCAGTTTCCTCTCACTGTCCAAAGATCTGTAGGTTTGATTGATTAGTCATGTTAAATTGACTCTAGTGTCGGGGGACTAGCCAAGGTAAATGCATGGGGTCATGGGGATAGGATCTGGCTGGGATTATAGTCAGTGCAGACTCAATGGGCTGAATGGCCTCCTTCTGCACTGTAGGGATTCTATGATTCTAAGTTTATGGGATGAGAGCAGAAACTATTTCCCGTGCAGAGCTGGGTGTCAGCTTTGTCCATGTGCCGATTAAAGCAATGATTTTAACTCATAAGTTATTGATAACATTGAACAAAAGAAATTCTTACATTTATAAACTATCTTTCAACTCCTCAGAATATCCTAGTGTTTTACAACAACGGAACCATTTTGAAGTATTACCACTGCTGCAGTATTGGGAAACATTGCAGACAATTTACACTGAGCAAAACCACAAAAACCACATGTTAATGACCAGATAATCTATTTCAGTGTTGTTGGGTGAGGGATAACTATTGGCTCCAGGATATAGGCTGACTCCTCTGAAACTCTTCAGAATAGTCCCATGGGATCATTTACATTCACCTAAAAGAATGAGTGGAGTGTTGGTTTACTAATGTCCTTTAGGGAAGGAAATCTGCCATCCTAACCCGGTCTGGCCTACGTGTGACTCCAGAGCCACAGCAATGTGGTTGACTCTCCACTGCCCTCCAAGAGCAACCAGGGATGGGCAATAAATGTTCCCCCAGCCAGCAATGCCCATGTCCCACAAATGAATAAAAAAGAAATCTCATCCAAAATTTGGCACTTCTGATGGTGGGAGGGTCAGTCTAGATTTTGTGCTCAAGTCCCCGGAATGGCACTTAAACCCATAATGTTCTGATTCAGTGCTGACCCACTTAGCCAAGACACGTACTCTAAGCAAGGGACTGTTAATCTTCAACAACAACTTGGATTTGTAAAGGGCCTTTAATAAAGAACAAAGAACAAATAAAAGTATAGCATAGGAACAGGCCCTTCAGCCCTCTGATGCCCCAACTAAAACTTAAAAAAACCTTCTTGCCCTTACTTGGGCCCTATCCCTCTATTCTTGTACCCATTCTGATGCCTTTTAAGTGTTGCTAATATGCCTGCTTCCACCACCTCCTCTGATAGCACATTTCAAGCATCACCATTCTCTGCATGAAAAACATCCTCAGCATATCCCCCTTAAACTTTCCCCCCTCACCTTGAACTTGTGCCCCTTTGTGATTGACACTTCCACCCAGGAAAAAACCTCTGACTATCCACCCTGTCTATGCCTCTCATAATTTTTAGACCTATTATTGTATATATTATTAATTGCCCATTCAATGCATTACAGAGAGTCAGGGCTCAGAATTAATACAGCAGGCATCCTTCAACAATGTGATAATCGTTAACACTATGCCACACAATTTCTCCAGGTTAGAAAGGAAACTATTTAATCTGTTTGAGTTTCATTCCTGCATTTAGTAAATTATTAAGACCTTAAAAGTTGCACATGGTGCCTTTGGGTTATTTTCACAGGTTAGGAGCACAAGAACAAGATTAGGCCATTCAGCCCATCAAGCCTACTCTACTATTCACTACAATCATGATTGATCATCTACTTCAATGCCTCCCCCCAACTCTATGTGCACACGTGCGTGCACACACACACACACACATTTAATTCCTCAAATTCTGACTATTTCAATGCACTCTTGGACAACTCTGTCCCACCCGCCACAAATTCAAGTCTGTCTAAAACACTGTGGAAAATATCCTACCTCACACCATGTACGGCTCACCCATCTCTCCAGTATCGCTGACCTGTATTTGCTCCCAGTTAAACAACATCTTAATTTCAAAATTCTCATCTGTGTTTACAAATTCCTCCATGATCTCATATTCCCTATTAGTCCTATGACTGACTACAATATCTGCTCTTCCTGAACTCTCGAGTTTTCCCGATTTTCATTTCTCCACCATCGGAATCTGGGCCTTCACACACACAATATTCTGCTGTGAAATGTCCTAAATCACTTCAGAGGAGGTTTATCAAACAAATTTGGTATTGAACGAATTAAAGAAATATTAAGCCAGAGAGTCTTCGGAACAGCATATGGAGGAAAGAGAGAAAGAGAGCTGGAGAGATGTCGGGAGCGGTTGGCAGCTGAAGGCCCAGATTCCGGTGGCGGAGAAATGAAAATTGGGAAAACTCAAGAGTTCAGGAAGAGCCAACATTGTAGTCAGTCATAGGGCTGATAGGGAATATGAGACCACAGAGGAATTTGTAAACAAAGATGAGAATTTTGAAATTAAGGTGTTGCTTAACTGGGAGCAAATACAGGTCAGCGATACTGGAGAGATGGGTGAGCCAGACATGGTGTGAGGTAGGATATCTTCCACAGTGTTTTAGACAGACTTGAATTTGTGGCGGGTGGGACAGAGTTGTCCAAGAGTGCATTGAAATAGTCAGAACTTGAGGAATTAAATTGTATTTTTTCGGAATATATAGATCAGATCTAAAGCCCATCACTATAAGTCCTGGGTCACACTGGTGGCTTTGTACATCTCTCCAATTTCCACTCTACTAATGACTTGTAAACTCTCCATTCTGAATAAATCAAAGACGGGGAACTTATTCTGGGTCAGCTGTTTTATGCCTGGATCCCATCATCAAACTAATGTCCTTTAGGGAAGGTAATCTGCCAGCCCCGTACCTGCTCTGGCCTACATGTGACTCCAGAGCCACAGCAATGTGATTGCCCTCTGAAATGGCCTGGCAAGCCACTCAGTTCAAGGGCAATTAGGATTGGGTAATAAATGCTGGCCCAGCCAGCGACACCCACATCCCATGAATGAATTTTGAAAAATCCAGCATGATGATTTCCTGTAATAGGCACGTTTAAAGGATTGTTATCATAAACGCATCACGTTATAACATTAAAATAAAAGCAAAATAATGTGAATGCTGCAATCTGAAACAAAACCAGAAAATGCTGGAAAATCTCAGTAGACCTGACAGAGAAAGAATAGAGCCAACGTTTTGAGTCTGGATGACCCTTCGTGACAAAGAGTCACCAGATTTAAAGATTGACCGGAACCTCACCGGTGCGGGCAAGGTTCCCAGAACAGAAATCTCCATTGGTCTCGGGTGGGATTTTACAATCTAGCCTGAGTAAGGCTGGAAAATCCCACCTGTTGGCTCTATTCTCACTCCAGATATGCTATGATTTTCCAGCATTTTCTGCATTTGTTATAACACTAGTTTTCCATTGCTGCTGGCAAAAATAATTCAACATTCAGCATTGATTGTTTGTTCTGCATCGATTGGAACAGACTCCATGTGAATACGAGTCTCAGCAGATAAGTGAATTACTCAAGCGAATCTGTAATATATAGACAAATGAATCATGAAATTATACTGTGTAATATTGGTTAAAAAAGCATTTAGTGTGTTTGAATGAAATTCCTATGTCTTATATATCAATGATACATTAGGCTATTTATGTGAAATTGTAAAAGCTTTTGTTAAAATTGAGACCAAAGGAATTTTAAAATGCATGCTTGAAGTATTTGCAAATTGATATTGCACAGTGCCTTTTCAAAGTGACAGATTTAAAGGGTAATTCTATGATCTCGTGCTTGCAGGGATCATGGATTGGAGATGGGGCTACAATACTACAGAAAAAAAAACAGAATTTAAGTCGATATGACATAGTTCAAATCCTTAGTAAATCACACAAACCTTCGCAGGCGGTGATTTATATCTGAAACAGAAACACTGCTGTTGTGTGGGGAAATATGTCAGTTTTGCACTCAGCAATGTCCCACAAACAGAAACGAGAAAACTAATTAATTGATTTGTTTTGATGGCATTGGATAACTGATGGCAAGAGCATTAGCAAAGGTCTCTATGCATCTTGTGATAGTATCATGAGGTGTACTAAAGCAATTTGAATAGATACATATGCACTCTCTTAGGCACATCACTAACGTAACAGCCTAATTTATAGTCATAAGACTGAGTCGAACCTGAACTTTCTAACTATGAGTTGAGTTGAGAGAGCTACCATGGAGATAAGCTGATACCAAGCCTGAGGCATGGTAGCATAATAGTTCTGTTATTAGGCTAGCAATCCAGACACTTAGACTAATGATCTATGAAATTGAATTCTAAATCTCACCAAAACAACTGGAGATTTTAAATTCAGTAAATTAAGTTCACCCAATCCCTGCTTCCTGCAAAATAGAGGAATTATTTCAAAGTATACCAAATATTAGTGATGCACAGCAGGATATCGAAGATAAATCAAAATACAGGACTTCCATTCTTTCTGAAATGTAGGTGAATGGCGAATTCAGAGTGATAAAAATTCTAGTCCATAAAACAAACTTAATCTTTTCATTTTAATTCCAATCAACATTACATAAACTGTGATTCAAATTTTAGGATTTACTGTATACCCTCATAGGCTTGGGTGTAGGTTTGAGATGAGAGGAGAGAAATACAAAAAGGTCCAGAGGGGCAATTTTTTTCACACAGAGGGTGGTGCCTGGAACAAACTGCCAGACATAGTAGTAGAGGTGGATACAATTTTGTCCTTTAAAAAGCATTTACATTGTTACATGGGTAACATTGATATGGGCGGATATGGGCCAAACGCAGGCAATTGGGACTAGCTTAATGGTAAATCTGGGCAGCATGGACAAATTGGGCCGAAGGCCTGTTTTCATGCTGTAAACCTCTTTGACTCTATGACTCACTAAATGTTTCTTCTGAAGAACAAAAACCAAAATGAAGTGTCTGCTTTCCACCAAACCATATTTCCATAAACAGGCTGACAGAGTGGACTTTGGCGTGAAAAAAGGGGAAAGAGTAGAGATTGGAATTGACAGCACGGGTGTGATGAAATGAATGGCCTCCTTCTATGCAGGATCATTCTATGAAAGCATCAGCTGGCAATTTATTCAGATGCTGTGTTCAGAGCACGAGGCATAAAAACTATCACCGGGTAGGAAATGCCACAGTAAAATCTCAGAACAACGCCACCAGATCAGCCCATTCCAACACAAAGACAAAATACTAGGATGTGGGTACTGGGAATTTGAAATAAGAGTTATTCCATTGCTCTCCTGGCTGGCCTTCCATCTTCAAAAACTGAACCCATTCAAAACTCTGAGAGACACCAGCAGGGCACAAAGAGAAAGTAATTGCACCTTTTTTTTTAAACTACTGTGGTTAATCAACTGTAAAGAATTAGAAAAGAGTTTCACCAGAGAAACTTGCTTTTTCCCATTACGTGAGCAAAGAGCAGTCTGACACAAGGGAGCCCTGAAGTGCCTGTCCCATTGTATTCTCTCAAATTAGTGCTCATTGGGTTTTTGGTTTGAAAAGCGCAGGCTTAATCTCATTGTCAGAATCACTTGCCCCATTTCCAAATGATAAGAAAGGGATTTGGGACGGAAGAAGACAGCAGACATCGCTCTGTCACCCAGACAGACCTCATTGTGACAAAAATAGTGATTGATACAAGAGCATGCTCTTTTATCCATTAAACTTACTCGCGCTTGCTAAATGCCTATGATGTGCACAGTTAATGGCTCTGGTTACTGATTTGTGGAGTTATGTGTACTAAGCTTGGTTGTTTAAACCCACAGTTTTTAGCAACACTAAAAACAAGTCATTACTGGGTTCCCCATGGTAGGCTACTGCAGAAAGTGCAGATGCATGGGATTGAAGGTGATTTAGCAGTTTGGATTAGGAATTGGCTAGCTGATAGAAGACAGAGGTTGGTGATTGATGGGAAATATTCAACCTGGAGTGCAGTTACAAGTGGTGTACCTCAAGGATCTGTTTTAGGGCCACTGCTGTTTGTCATTTTTATAAATGACCTAGATGAGGATGTAGAGGGTTGGATTAGTAAATTTGCTGATGATACCAAAGTGGGGGGAGTTGTAGACAGCGAGGATGGATGTTACAGTTTGCAGAGGGACATAGATAGGTTGCAGAGCTGGGCCGTGAGGTGGCAAATGGAATTCAATACGGATAAGTGTGAGGTGATTCACTTTGGTAGGAATAACAGGCATATGAAATATAGGGCTAATGGAAGGACCCTTAATAGTGTTGTCAAGCAGAGGGATCTTGGGGTACAAGTACATAGCTCTTTGAAAGTTGGCACCCAGGTTGATAAAGTTGTTAAGAAGGCGTACGGTGTGTTAGCTTTTATTGGTAGAGGGATTGAATTTAGGAGCCGTGAGGTTATGTTACAACTGTACAAAACTCTGGTGCGGCCGCACTTGGAGTATTGCGTACAGTTCTGGTCGCCGCATTATAAGAAAGATGTGGAAGCATTGGAAAGGGTGCAGAGGAGGTTTACCAGGATGTTGCCTGGTATGGTGGGAAGGCCTTATGAGGAAAGGCTGAGGGACCTGAGGTTATTTTCATTAGAGAGAAGAAGGTTACACGGTGACCTAATTGAGGCGTATAAGATGATCAAAGGATTGGATAGGGTGGATAGTGAGAGCCTTTTTCGTCGGATGGTGATGACCAACACGAGGGGACATAACTTTAAATTAAGAGGTGGTAGTTATAGGACGGATGTCAGAGGCAGGTTCTTCACACAGAGGGTGGTGAGGGCGTGGAATGCCTGCCTGCAGCAGTTGTGGACTCGCCTACTTTGGGGGCATTCAAATGTTCGGTGGATAGGCATATGGATGATATTGGAATAGTTTAGGTTAGAGGGTCCACTGGCCGGCACAACATCGAGGGCCAAAGGGCCTGTACTGCGCTGTAATGTTCTATGTTCTATGGGTGTGTTTTAAATAAACGTAATTGTCAGAATTTTGATTTATCGGTGACCAAACTGCTGATTATGGTATAGTGCCGATGTGGAGGACAGATTGGAAAAGTTCATGTGCCCTTTTTTTTGTGCAATGGGTTAATGTCTGCATAATAATGGTGCATTTGTCAGCATTTGTTGCAAGTTAAACACTTGTATGGAAATTTGACCGATTGAGTGTTCAGTCTTTTTATGTTGACATTCAATGATGGCACGATGGCACAGTGCTTAGCATTGCTACCTCACAGTGCCAGGGACCCAGGTTTGATTCACTATCTATGTAGAGTTTGCACGTTCTCTCAATGTCTGCTTGGGGATGCTCTGGTTTTCTCTCACAGTCCAAAGATGTGGGTGTTAGGTGGATTGGCCATGCTAAATTGACCATAGTGTCAGGGGGATTAGCAAGGTAAATCAGGGGTTATGGGGAATAGGGCCTGGATGGGATTGTGGTCAATGCAGACTCAATGGGCCAAATGGCCTACTTTTGCAATGTAGGGATTCTATGATGTGGTTCTTTTATACAATAAGTTAGATTCATACATTATCTTTCAAGCTACCTTGTAGGAGCAAAGATGGACTGTGACCAGGAAGTAAATAAAGATTTTTTTAAGGAAATTTGACAATGGATAGTGAGGTATTGGAGCGAAGAGGTTTAGGGAGGACTTCCAGATGCAAGACCATTTGTGCTGAATGTTCTACAAATCTTTGTAAAGTGGAGGGAAGAGAAGTTATATAACAGCAACAGTTTGTACCGTTAATGTAGTAAAACATCCCAAAATGCTTCAGATAAGTGTTATCAGAAAAAAAATGACATAAAGTCAAATAGGGAGATTTAAGGATAAATGGCTTGGTCAAAGATGATATAGGCTAAATAATAATTAGGGTTGAGACAGTAGACCAATGATATTAAAAAGTGGAAGTAGGTATTCCTGGAGATGGATAGAATATAGGTTCATAACCTGTTGCTTAAGATCAAATAACATGGCAAGGTTGCAAGTAAGTCTGGATTAGTCTTTGAGCGGATCAGAATGAAGAGCTGAGATGTAGGATTGAAGACTTTTATTGGAAAAGAGTGAAGCAAGGCTGTAGAGCATTGATAGATGAGGCCAAGAAAAGTCATCAGGAACAGGAATGTTGCGGTACTCCCGCAGAGTATAAGGTCGACGTTTGTCATACTGGAATTTATGTAGGATGGGAACAGGAAGGCTGGCAAAGGAGAACATTGGAAAAGTCAAGGCGCTTAGAAAACTGACTGAGATCTGTGAAAGTTAAAGAGGTGCCCACCTACAGACTCCAGTTCTTGGAAATCCCAGGGTGGCTCCTGGGATTCTCATAGCTGTCGAGTTCCAGTGGGTCTATTCTGCTGGTGGGACACACAGGAATATAGGCTGAAAGATATGCACCAAAAACTTCTGACCTGGGATTCTCCCATGCCGCTGTAGTGAATGGAGTTTCAGCTGAGCACCAAATTCTTCATTCTCGCTGACAGCAGAGTGGTCACGCATGAGATCGGAGAATCCTGCCCATGATTCTGTAACAAGACAGTGGAAAGAGAAAGAGAAAGAGAACTTTGCCAAACTTGCAAAAAATGCAGTCTTTACCAAACTTGCCACCAGCAGTGCAGATCATTGGGTCTGGAGTCAATACTTCTAACAACTTTCAGTATGACTTTGAATCTCTGCCATTTGGCATCATGTCTGCCCCAGAAATTCTCCAACAGATGATGACCAACATACATGGAACATACATGGACATGGAAGACATCATATGCTACATTGATAATGTTTTGATTCTTAGTTCAATGAAAGAAGAACTTGATGAATGAATAAGAGAAGTTCAACTAATTTGACAATTACTGGCTTAACATTTGATGATAAATGTGAGTTTTCTAGGCCCACAATAAAGTTCTTCAGTAATATATAAACAATTGGAATTACCGCAGATCCACAGAAAACAAGAGCAGTAAAGAAATTCCTGCCTAGGAATATAACATAACTATAAAGATTTATGGGCATGGCCAACTAATTAGGTCAATTCTTACCTCACCTTGCCCAGATAAATGAACTCCTCAGACATGACCAAGCTTAGTGCTGGACTGGGCATCAACAATTATTTGAACAAATCAAAATTATGCTAACATCCTCAAAAATCCTAGCCCATTACAATCCTGAACTTCCCACACTTGGCAAAGCAGATGTATCTGTAACAGGTCAGGGAGCAGCGCTATGGGAATCGTAATAGGTGAGATAGAAAACTCGATGGATCATTTAAAGGTCCATTGAGCTGGGATGGGAATTTCTGATCTTGGGGCACACAAGGCCAGTGAATCCCACCTGAGATTTGCTATTTCTGAGACTGTGGCAGTGCTACTGTGCAATTAGTTGATTGGAAAATCTCTAGAGCAAAGTGGGTCAATTTATCCATTGACTGCCCCTATTTTTGGGAAAGTTCCACAATTACGTTGGGTGGGATAGCAACATAAAAAAGAAGAAAGATCTGCATCCAAAAGTGTTGTTTATAATTTAAGGATATCCTAAAGCATTTTATATCTAATGAAGTACTTTTCAAGAGTAGTCACAGTTATAATTCAGGAAATTGTACAGTCGATTTGCATACAACATAGTCCCACAAAAATAATTATGGGGAGGCAATGGCCTAGTGGTATTATCACTAGCTAATAATCCAGAAACTCAGGTAATGTTCTGGAGACTGGAGTTCGAATCCCGCCATAGTAGATGGTGAAATTTGAATTCAGTAAAAAATATCTGGAATTAAGAATCTACTGATGACATGAAGCCATTGTCAATTGTCAGAAAAACCCAAGTGGTTCACTCATGTCTTTTAGGGAAGAAAATCTACCATCCTTACCCTGTACGGCCTACATGTGACTCTAGACCCATAGCAATATGGTCGACTCTCAACTGAACTCACAGGGCAACTAGGGATGGGCAGTAAATGCTTGCCAGCCAATGATGCCTTGTCCCACAAATGAATAAAAGAAAAGCTATTTTGTTTTAATGATGTCGATTGAGGGATAAATATTGATCATGACCCTCTTCCTTCAAAATAGTGCATAGATTTTTTACAAGCACCTGAGAAAGTAGACAAGGCCTTTAATTCAAAAAACAGCATCTCCTACTTTGCAGCATTTCCTCAGTTGTGTCAATTAGGGCTTTGTGCTCAAACCTCTGAATGAGACTTGATTCCACGATCTTCTGATGCAGAGGCATGAGTGCTAGCCACTGAATGCTCAATAGTTTGAGACCACTGCCTGGAGAAATCACCAGCGGGAAAGCATGTCCTGTCACCCTAGGAGGAGAACACATTAGGCTAAATTTCCTTCAATAAAGCTATTAGAACTGTTGGAAGGCTAGACCAATAATATAAATCATTCATATTTGAGAAATTTCATGCCAGAGCAAGGCGACTTCTTGCCAGCTATGTCCAACATACCTTCCAATCCTATCTTTTACTCTCATTTCAAGCTTCTCAAACTTCATTCTAACTCTTTTAAACATTCTAATAATGCTATTTTTCTCTGTACCCTAGCTATGACTGTAACATTACATGCTGCACTCTCTAGTTTCCTTCTCTATAAACGGTACTGCTCAGTCTGTATAGCACGCAAGAAACAATACTTTTCACTGTATGCTAATACATGTGACAATAATAAATCAAAAATCAGAAAATCAAATCTTTAAATTACTTTTTCTCCCAGTATTATGGGGCTCAGGGTGAGCAGAAATGGTCTTGAACTCCTAACATTCCAAACATTCTTTCATCTGTTGTCCCTGTTGCTCTCTGGAAGAAATCAACAATAAAAATGGAAGTGACATTTAACAGTTATTACTGTTACACAGGAGTCAACCTTATGCTTAATGTTCCTACTTCTGATTCAGAAGGCAAAAGATTCGAGCTCCATTCAGGCCAAACTCACTCAGTAGATACTAGAACTTGGTCTCTAAAAAAAATTTAATATCTAGTGTGAGATGAGTTAGGAACTTCCCAAACAGACTATTAATTAGAGCTCATGTGGATAAATTGTGCGAGATAATAGTTCTCTATTACAGATATTTTAAGTTTTGGTGTCTCTTGTCAGCACAATGAAAGATTGTGGAATTTGATATAAATTGGGACAGACATGATACTGATCTCTGACCATATCTGTTTTGAACAGTACAAAGGTAAAGGATGTGGGCTCATACACAAAAAGTTACCACTTAGATGTCAAAGAGGTCAAGTGAATTTGACGAGTGGGTGGAAGAAATTTCTCCGTGGGGCAGCATGGTAGTTAACACTGCTGCCTCACAGTACCAGGGACCTGGGTTCAATTCCCATCTTGGGGAGTTTGCGTGTTCTCCTCATGTCTATGTGAGTTTCCTTGGGGTACTCTGGTTTCCCCGAAAGTCTGAAAGACATGCTGATTAGGTGCATTGGACGTGCTAAATCTCCTTTGGTGTATCCGAACAGGCGCTGGAGTGAGTTGACCAGGGGATTTTCACAGTAATTTCATTGCAGTGTTAATGTAAGCCTACTTGTGACACTAATAATAAACTTTCAAGAATGAACTTGCATTTCTTAGGATCAGGGCATCCCAATGCACTACACAATCAATAAAGTCCTTCTCTAATGCTGTAATAAAGGAAATGTGAATTTATGCATAGCAAGATCTCACAAACAATAGTGACTGGATCAGCTGTTTAACTATTGTTGAGTGATACATACTAGGCAGCACTCTCCTGCTCTTCTTCAAAATAATGCTATTGTATATTTTATGTATTTCCACCTGCGGTGGCGGACAGGGCTGTGGGCAACGAAAGGCTGACAGTGTAAGCGATCCTTCAATGCTGTAGCGGGGATGTCAGTCAGCGTTTTGAACCAGATCTCCAGAGAAGGACCTGAATCCACAGTTGTTTGACTCTGTAGTGACAATGGTACCGCTGAGCCAGACTGTAAGTGACAAATCTCAGGATGGGTCACCTGAGACAGTATCACATTGGTCAGTATTGAAAAGGCCCATATAGAGAGGGAATAAGATCCTTAAACTGTACTTTTGAGAGTGGGAGGAAAAATCAGGTATGTAATACTACATTGTAAAGAGATACCAAAATCAAATGAAAAAATTTAAAATGGAGAGTCTGTAAAAGCATCCAGGAGAAATCACAGTTGTCCTGTTGTTAGTGGACAGTGCAATGATTGCTGTGTAATGAACCTTTTCACGTGACACAGACTTTAATACACCATTGTGATGGACTAAGATTCCACTCTGTATCTTATTTTACATGTAAAATATATAGATATGCCCATTTGCTATTGCTGAAAATTCCACACTTGACAAAAAGGGGAGGGACTGGTGTAGTGGTATTGTCATTGGACCAATAATCCAGAGACCCAAGGTAAGGCTCTGAGGACTTGGGTTCGAATCCCATCAAAGCAGATGGTGACATTTGAATTCAGTAAAAATCTGGAATTAAAAGTCGAAACCATTGTTGACTGTCATAAAAACCCATCTGGTTTATTAATGTCTTTTAGGGAAGAAAATTTGTTGTCTTTACTTAGTCTGGCGTACATATAACCAAACCCAAAGCTAAGACAAAGGCCCCACAACCTTCCTTTCAATTCTTAATGGTTGAGATATTTAACAATTTTGGGAAGCCAGGCAAAGCAAACACGTCCTTTGTTAAAAACAATGTGGAGAAGTGGGAGTCATGTGAGATGGTCTCCTTATTTGAGAAAGGTCATACTGGCACTGGAGGGGGTGCAGAGAAGATTCACTAGGTTCATTTCGGAATAGAGAGAGTTGGCTTATGAGGAGAAACTGAATAGACTGGGGCTATACTCATTGGAATTCAGAAGAATGAGGGGAGATCTTATCGAAACATGTAAGATTATGAAGGGAATAGATAAGATAGAAGCAGGGAAGTTGTTTCCACTGGCAGGTGATAATAGCACTAGGAAGCATGGCCTCAAAATAAGGGGGAGCAGATTTAGGACTGAGTTGAGGAGGAACTTCTTCACTCAAAGAGTTGTGAATCTGTGGAATTCCCTCCCCAGTGAAGCAGTTGAGGCTACTTCATTGAATGTTTTTAAGGCAAGGATAGATAAATTTTTGAACAACTGAAGAATTATAGTGAGCGTGCGGGTAAGTGGAGCAGAGTCCATGAAAAGATCAGCCATAATCTTATTGAATGGTGAAGCAGGGTCGAGGGGCCAGATGGCCGACTCCTGCCCTTAGTTCTTATGGGCCCCTAGTTTGTGAAACCAGTGATATTGCCTTGCTGAACTGCAAAGTCTCAATGTGTCTTTTTGCCATTTGACTGGTAACTTCACAGAAAAGGAGCTTGGACATTTGGCCCCAAATACACTGCTTCTGCTGTATATTTTGTACTATCGCCTACAAGACTGATTCACTTTGCAATTCTATCCCATTGTGTGAAATCAGGAGCATCAGGAAATGCGTTATCCACATTGGTTTTCAACTTGCTAAACTCCCCAGAAGGAATCTCATCAGACTTGATTCTGGACATTGGAATCCACGTGAAACTGTACTTCTTTACTCTGTGATCTCTGCAGTGTAAATCTTTTCTTTCTCTATCCCTCTCTTTTACTGTCTGAGTGTAGTGGATGTAATGTTACAAACCTCCTCCCTCAGCTCAACCTATCTTGAGTTTATGTGGGTTTATTAATTGAAAATTGGATCACAAAGAAACTGAGGAGTTGAGAAATACGCTGCTGCTGATAAAGGGGGAAACAAATAAAAAACACCTTTCTGTTTACAGACAGGTGGCAAAAGGACAAATTAGTGCTGCTTGAATTAACACCTCCTCTTCCTGCCTTAATACCATCAAAATAGTGAGACCCAGTTTCCTGCCTCCAAAAGAAAAAACACTGCAAAGTTTCAGCAGGTTTGGTAAAATCATCTGGACTTGAAATATCAGCTGTTTTCTCTCCTTACAAATGCTGCCAGACCTACTGAGATTTTCCAGCGTTTTTTGGTTTCCGATTCCAGTATCCGCAATGATTTGCTTCTAACCAGTTTCCTGCCTTCCTTCTCCACGTTACTGAATTGTCATGGGACAGAATGCGTGAAAGGAATACTGATCTGTAGTTCTTTCACACACTGCATCGATCTGAGCAATAATTCATGAACATGTTTCTATTTATCTTGATAATTTATCATTCTAATAATTACTCTTTTTGCCTCCCTCTCCACAGATTATTTTGAATTCAATGCACAAATACCAACCTAGACTCCACATTGTAAAAGCAGATGAAAATAATGCATTTGGTTCAAAAAACACGGCCTTTTCCACCCATGTATTCACAGAGACGACCTTCATTTCAGTCACATCATATCAAAATCACAAGGTAAGATACTTCTCGCCTTCTCTTAATGTTCTCCTTTTGAACCAATAGACCCCTGTCACTAGCTCTTTCATCTAACTTCAATGAAAAACACTCTTGGGAATTGTTCAGCTTCGAATAATGTTTTGGCTTCTGTTATCAGAATTTGAGAGATTGGATTGGGATCAAAATCAGAAGTGATCAAGAATGTAATTTGAACCATAAAGTCAAGGCTGAGGAGGTGGAATGAGAAACAAGCAACATCAGATCAGAGCTGAATAAATAGGATCAGGTGAACCTCAGCACAAATAAATGTGAGTTAGTATGTTTTGGTTAGAAGAATGGGAAGGTCACTTAATACTTGGAAGGTTCTGGTTTAGATTGGGGTAGAGGAACAAAAAGTTCTCTGAGTATAAATACACCAATCCCTAAAAGCTGTGCCATAGGTTAACAAAGTCATATGAAAAAACAAACTAATCATTAGGTTTCATTTCTAGAGGGGTAGAATTGAAAAGTGGAAAGTTATGCTAAACCTGCATTGAACATTGATGATTAGACCTTAAACAAATAGAGTTGGTGTGGCATGGTGGTACAGTGGTTAGCACTGCTGCTTCACAGCACCAGGGACCTGGGTTCAATTCTAGCCTCGATTGATTGTTCTCTGTATCTGTGTGAGTTTTCTTTGGGTGCTCCGATTTCCTCCCATAGTCTGAAGATGCGCAAGTTAGGTTGGCCATGCCAATTCATCCCCATTGTGATCGACTCAGGTGTTTTGTGTGTGCACATCTTAGTGATTCCCTCAAATGTACTCATCCACACGTGTTTGTTTTGCTTGTTATCAGAGAGAGAGAAAAAGAAAGTATTCATTCACACATGATAGTATGTTGTGGGCAAGACAAAAAGAAGAAGAAGCAAGAACTCTACTTAACTTCTTGGAAAGTATGAACTCTACTTGATAAAGACAACGGCTCCCCACCATAGCACAGAGCTATTCTGGTTGTCAGGGGCCTATGTTGAAACAATACTGACATTGATGCTTTGCACAAAAGCCCACCAACGCCTCTATTTCCACAGCAGACTTAGGAAATTTGCTACACCCACTACAACTCTCACCAATTTTTACAGATGCACCATAGAAAGCATTCTTTCTGGTTGTGTCACAGCTTGGTATAACTCCTGCTCTGCCCAAGACTGTAAGAAACTACAAAGCATCATGAACAAAGTCCAGTCCATCACTCAAACTAGCCTCCCATCCATTGACTCTGTGTATACTTCCCTTGGAAAAGCAGCCAGTATAATCAAGGACCCCATGTACCCTGGACATACTCTCTTCCATCTTTTTCTGTCAGGAAAAAGGTACAAAAGTCAGAGATCATGTACCAACCGACTCAAATATAGCTTCTTCCCTGCTGCCATCAGACTTTTGAAAAGACATAACTTATATTAAATTGATCTTTTGCTACACCCTAGCTATGATTATAACACTTCATTCTGCACCCTCTCCTTTCTTTCTCTATGAATGGTATGTTACATCTGTGTAATTCAGAAAAAACAATACTCTTAACTGTTTACTAACACATGTGACTATAATAAGTCAAATCAAAATCAAACCTGATGCAGCAGTTTCATGTTGCAATGACAGCCAAAGTCTCTGACTCTACTTGATAAAGACAATGGCTCCCCACCATAGCACAGAGCTATTCTGGTTGCCAGGGGGCTATGTGGAAACAATACTGACATTGATGCTTTGCATGAAAGCCCACCAACGCATCTATAAGACCATAAGACAAAGGAGCTGATTTAGGCTACTCAGCCCACTGGGTCTGCTCCTCCATCAATCACGGCTGATATTTTTCTCATTCCATTCTCCTGCCTTTACCCATTACCCCTGATCCACTTATTAATCAAGAACCTACCTATTTCTATCTTAAATACATTCAATGACCTGGCCTCTATAGCCTTCTGCGGCAAAGAGTTCCACAGATTCACCACTCTAGTGAAAAAATTCCTCCTTATATTGTTTTAACGGATTGTCCCTTTAGTCTAAGGGTTATGCTCTCTGGTTTTAATATTTCCTATAATGGAAACATCTTCTCAACATCCATTCTATCCAGGCCTCGCAGTACCCTGTAAGTTTCAATAAGATCCTCCCTCATCCTTCTAAACTTCAATGAGTACAGACCCAGACTCCTCAACCTTCCTCATACGACAAGCTCTTCATTTCAAGGATCATTCTTGTGAACTTCCTTTGGACTCTTTCCAAGGGTAGCACATCCTTCCTTAGATATGGGGCCCAAAACTCTCACAATACTCCAAATGGGGTCTGACAGAGCTGTATAACATCCTTGCTCTTCTAAACTAGCCTTCTCGAGCCTTACATTGACCCTTTTGACATAACAAATGGTATGAGGCAGGATGTATCATGGCCTCTGTGTCCTTCAGTATACTCTTTGCTGTCAAATTTTCTGGGACATTTGATGGAAATGTTATTGGAATAGACATCCAATTCAGAACAGGTGGCGATATCTTCAATCTGAAGCTGCAGAAATCTTCAACTGCGATATCCGAGATGATAGTTTGAAAATTGCTGTTTGTTGACAGGCTTGTATCAGGCTATGGGCTTGCCCTTCAAAGGATCATGGGCTAGTTTTCAAATGTGGCTGATGACTGTGGGCTAACCATCAGCTTAAGGAAGACCAAGATATTCCATCAACCAACACCTCCCCCTCCCAAGCGTTCTGATTATATCCCACTACTGTAACCATTAATGGGATCATTGCTGTAGATAACCTCACCTGTATTAGAACTACAATCAACAGAAACGTTTGCATTGACAGCAAGGTCACAAATAGAATTGCCAGGGCAAGAGACTGTGGACAAAATGAGGTATCAAACTTACCATAAAACGTACTATGCACAAAGCTGTGATAATACTTACATTCCTATACGCCTCTGGGAAGTGGACTACCTAGTCCAGCCATAACTGGAGAGATTCCGTATGAAATGCATTTGGAATATAATGCACATCAAATGGGAAAATAAAGTGCCTGACACTAAAATATTTCAAAATACAGAATCGCACCTCATCAGGCTCAGCAAGGTAGACCAAAATTAAGGTTCAAGAATTATTTGAAGGTAAACCTCAGGAAGTGTGACAATTCACCATGGACTAGGAGAAAAATACAGAGGAAAAATCTAACTAAGAAAGGATCTCAAGTACGGCCAACTCCTACTTGCAGCTTGGACCAGTACCTGGAACTTCGATGTTGTGGCCATTTCAGAGACATGGATAGAGCAGGGACAGGAATGGTTGTTGCAGGTTCCGGGGTTCAAATGCTTCAGTCGGAGTAGAGAAGCAGGTAGAAGGGGGGGAGGAGTGGCATTATTAGTCAAAGATTGTATCACAGTGACAGAAAGGAAGTTTGATGAGGACTTGTCTGTTGAGGTAGTATGGGCTGAGATTAGAAACAGGAGAGGAGAGGTCACCCTGTTGGGAGTCTTTTATAGACCTCCTAAAAGTTCTAGAGAGGTAGAGGAAAGGATTGCAAAGTCGATCCTGGACAGGAGTGAAAGTAATAGGGTAATTGTTATGGGGGACTTTAACTTTACTAATATTGATTGGAATAGCTATAGCTCTAGCTCGTTAGAGGGGTCAGTTTTCGTACAAAGTGTGCAGGAAGGTTTTTTGACTCAGTATGTAGATAGGCCAACTAGAGGTGAGGCTACATTGGATTTGGTGCTGGGCAATGAGCCAGACCAGGTGTTCGGCTTGGAAGTTGGTGAACATTTTGGTGATAGTGACCACAATTCGGTTACATTCACCTTAGTGATGGATAGGGATAGGCATGAAGATGGGGGCAGTAGTTATAGCTGGGGGAATGGTAATTATGAGGCCATAAGGAGGGAATTAGGGTGCATAGGTTGGACTAGGAAACTACAGGGACTGGGAACATCTGAAATGTGGAGCTTATTCAAGGAGCAGCTACTGCGAGTCCTTGATAAGTATGTCCCTGTCAGGCAAGGAGGAAATGGTCGAGTAAGGGAACCATGGTGTACTAAAAAAGTTAATTCGCTGGTTAAAAGGAAAAAGGAGGCTTATGTCAGGATGAGGCTTGAAGGCTCAGTTAGTGCAATGGATAGCTATAGATTAGCCAGGAGGGAGCTAAAGAGTGAGTTGAGGAGAGCTAAAAGGGGACACGAGAAGACTTTGGCTGATAGGATCAAGGAGAATCCTAAAGCTTTCTTTAGATATGTTAAGAATAGAAGATTGGTTAGGGCAAGATTAGGGCCAGTCATAGACAGCAGTGGGAAGTTGTGCGTGGAGCCTGAAGAGATTGGAGAGGCACTGAACAAATATTTCTCTTCGGTATTCACGCAGGGAGATGTAAATGTAGTTGTGGAGAACACTGGGATACAGGGTTGCAAACTGGAAAGTATTGAAGTAGATAAGGAGGATGTGCTAGATATTCTTGAGGGTTTGAAGTTAGATAAGTCCCCTGGGCCGGATGGGATTTACCCTAGGATTCTCTGGGAGGCGAGAGAGGGGATTGCAGAGCCTCTGGCTCTGATCTTCAGGTCGTCGTTGGTTACGGGTATAGTGCCGGAAGACTGGAGGATAGCAAATGTGGTCCCATTGTTCAAGAAGGGGAAGAGAGACTTTCCGGGGAATTATAGGCCGGTAAGTCTCACTTCTGTCGTGAGAAAAGTATTGGAGAGAATTATTAGGGATAGGATTTATAGTTATTTAGAGAGAAATGAATTCATTGGGGATAGTCAGTACGGTTTTGTGAAGGGTAGGTCGTGCCTTACTAACCTCATTGAGTTTTTTGAAAAAGTGACCAAAGAGGTGGATGGGGGTAAGGTGGTTGATGTGGTATATATGGACTTTAGTAAGGCGTTTGATAAGGGGGCCCATGGAAGACTTCTGCAGAAAATGCAGATGTATGGGATAGAGGGTGATTTAGCTAATTGGGTTAGGAATTGGCTAGCAGATAGAGACAGAGGGTGGTGGTTGATGGGAGATATTCATCTTGGAGTTCGGTGACAAGTTGTGTACCTCAGGGGTCTGTTTTGGGGCCCCTGCTGTTTGTAATTTTTATAAATGATCTGGATGAGAGTATTGAGGGATGGATTAGTAAATTTGCAGATGACACTAAAGTCGGTGGAGTGGTAGATAGTGAAGAGGGGTGTTATAGTTTGCAGAGAGACTTGGACAAGTTGCAGAGCTGGGCCGAGAGGTGGCAAATGGAGTTTAATGTGGAAAAGTGTGAGGTAATTCACTTTTGCAGGAATAACAAATGTGTAGAGTATAGGGCTAATGGTAGGACTCTTAATAGTGTTGATGAACAGAGGGATCTTGCTGTATGTGTACATAGATCCCTGAAAGTTGGCAAATCAAGTCGATAAGGTTGTTAAGAAGGCATATGGAGTCTTAGCTTTTATTGGTAGGGGGATTGAATTTCGGAGCCGCAACGTCATGTTGCAATTGTACAAAACTCTAGTGCGGCCGCACTTGGAGTATTGTGTGCAGTTCTGGTCCCCGCATTATAAGAAAGATGTGGAGGCATTGGAGAGGATACAGAGGAGGTTTACCAGGATGTTGCATGGTATGGAGGGCAGGTCTTATGAAGAGAGGCTGAGGGATTTGAGGTTGTTTTCGTTAGAAAGGAGGCGGCTAAGAGGGGACCTAATCGAAACATATAAGATGCTTAGAGGTTTAGATAGGGTGGACAGTGATAGCCTTTTTCCTAGGATGGAGAAAGCTAGCACGAGAGGACATAGCTTTAAATTAAGGGGTGGTAGTTATAGGACGGATATCAGAGGTAGGTTCGTTACCCAGAGGGTGGTTAGGGTATGAAATACCCTACCTGCAGCAGTTGTAGATGCGCCAAGTTTGGTGGCATTTAAGAGGTTAGTAGATAAGTTTATGGACGAAAAGGGAATGGTTTAGGTTAGAGGGTCATTGCTTTTTCCTTATTGGTTGGCACAACATCGAAGGCCGGAGGGCCTGTTCTGCGCTGTAATGTTCTATGTTCTATGTACTGTTTCCATTCCTGCAAAATCCCGCAAAGGGTGAAATCGTGAATGATGAACTTGTGTAAATGCAGAGACAGTGTATGCACAGTAAGTGCTTTCTACATGGGAAATACAGAGGAAAGCAAGAATTTAACAGTTTAACAGTTTAACATGAGAGTTTAAATCGCTGATGAGCAAAGTTTTGGGGGCACTAACTGCGATTTGATTTACATAACATTCACACAAGTAAATAAATTTACTATAGAGAGAGTCATGAATGATGGGAGTTGATGGCAACATTTCCGTCAAACAGCAAATAAACAGCTAAGGACAAATGGCAAGTTTAAAAAACTGGGGAGGCCCAACAAAATCAGCCAATCCATTCTTGCCCACATTGTTGAAAGTCATGCAGGCCTACAGCTGGGCTCCACAGCCTTGCTGGAATTCACAACAGACGCACGAATTAGCCATCTTCGATAGTGAAGGGAAACTGAGGATGATAGCACAGGAATGAGTCTGACCGGTGACTGGTCTGCACTATGCACTCTAAATACCCCAAATGTGTCGAAAATTATACTGTTTGGTTAAGAGAGTCCGTGTCTCAAAGCAGATCTGGCTTCTTTTCCTTTAAGCCTAACTTTGCAACTCTCCTATGTTCATTAATCCGTTTTGGTTTATACAGGCTGCATAACTAATGCTGCAACTTTTGCTTCTTCACTCCACTCTTCTTTAAAATACTGCTTACAACCTAGCGATCTGACCAAGCATTTTATTCATCAGCGTTCACGTCTCTTTCTTAGCTTCGTATCAATCTCTGTCTGACTAGATACCTGTGAAGCTCTTGGGATATTTAAATATGTTCAGGCAGCTCAGTGATTAGCACTGTTGCCTCACAGCACCAGGGACCCAGATTTGATTCCCAGCTTGGGTCACTGTCTGTGTGGAGTTTACGCATTCTCCCTGTGCCTGAATGGGTTTCCTCCGTATGCTCTAGTTTCCTTCCATAGTCCAAGGATGTGCAGGTTAGGTGGATTGGCTATGCCAAATTATCCCTGAGTGTCAGGGGGACTAGTCAGGGTAAATGCATAGAGTTATGGAGATAGGGCCTGGCTGGGATTGTGGTCAGTGCAGACTCAATAGGCCGAGTGGCCTCCTTCATCACTGTATGATTCTATGTGACAGGCACTTTATAAGTTCCTGTTACTTACCTGGCTAGTAGTGATTGACTGTGCACTGTGCAAACTGCACATGCTGGATTAATCTTATGTATTTGTGTGTTGATGCCACATGGCTATAAAGGAGTCAGTAAAATAATGGAACTTCCTGGCTTCTTAGCCAATTGGAGAAGTTGATGTGGAGGTTGTAGTCAGTTATATGAAACTTACATTTCACGACATTGGATTGACATAAAAATAGATTATTAAAAAAACTGGTCCCACCGCATATAATAGCATCCATCACAACAGACTTGTAATTGAAAGCCAATATATCTAACAATTCACAACTTTAAAGGTTTCTTTTCTGGTGACTTTACTATAGCAGAGACTAAACAATAATCAGATCATAAGAATTTAGTCTGCTCTGCCCTGTCAGGTAATTATCAAATATTCTGCCATACTGTTTAAAGATGAGCAGGCATGTTCTCCCCAGCGTCCAGGATAATACTTAACCCTGAATATTAACAGCAGTAAACCTGTGATCTACTCATTATCACATTTCTGTTTGTGGATGATTACTGTGCTAAAATTGATCACCTTTCTACAGCAAAGTAGTCAGCATCTCAAAAGTATTTAATTGACTGTAAAGCCCCTTAGGACATCCTGAGGTCATAAAAGATATTACATAAATGGAAATCCTTTCTTTTTTTTGGTATTGATTTGAACGGGGAAAGCAATTCTGAGTTCTAATACCTTCGTTCATTTTTGAGTTAAGTGCTGTGCCAGTGCAATAAGTAAAGAGGCAAAGTTGCCATAGTCCCAGATGAGTATAGGCTCACTGATGGTGAGTTAACCTGTAACCACTACATGTCAGGCGAGGGGCAAGGTTAAGAATGTGCGGCTTTTGTGAATAACCTCAGGAATTGACCCTGTGCTGTTGGCATCACTCTGCATCACTAACCAGTTATCCAGCCAGCTGAGCAAAACTGAACTGCCCCAAAGGCTCCAGGTGGGTGGGTTTCATGCAATCAGTAGTGACACCAAAGGAACCTTGATGTGTTCATTATGGTTGACGGCTGGAAGAACTAATTGTTAACCAAGTCATAAAGTTCTGCAGCACAAAAAGAGGCTCTTCAGCCCATCTTCTGTACCTGCCATTAAGCATTCCAATCCTATTTTCCAGCATGTAGCCTTGTATGCTACAGTGTTTCAAGTGCTCATTTAAATGCTTCTTCCTGTTTCCACCACCCTTTCAGGCAGTGGGTTCCAGATTCCCAACACCCTCTTCCCAGCTGACATCCTAGTGAATCTGGTAAATTTATTTTGTGTTTGCTATTGAATATGCAAGACCTAGTTTGGGTCAGACAGAACTGAAAGTAGCTAAATGTACCAAAGTTAAAATCTGCTCTTCCCCCATTATCTTCCCCCCCACCCCGCTTCCTTCTGCACCCCACACACATGGGAAAGCTCAGATTGATGCCAACGATAGTATTGTCCTGTCTTATACTATTGAAAACAAAAGACCATGAAGTGACACCATGTCAGTAGAATATGGGTGATAATAATACATCAGTGAGATCAATGAATGAGCTCCATTCAAACACAACCAAACCGCCCAGGTGTGTCTACCTCCATTGTCCCTCTCACAAACAATTTCAATATCTAATCCAACATCCATAAAACAAACTGCTGGTTCCATTATCAAATCTGTCTAATCCTTTTTATCTTATACTGGAACCAAAGTGCTGACAGTGATTAGCTGAAGGGTCATTGTGTGGTACAAAATGTTACCCTAATTGTTTGTTAATTGGGGTCAGAGGACAATAGTTCACAGAGGCATCAGCAGGCAACAGCGTACAGACTGTTGCCCCCTGACACGGAAGGGCTTAGACTGGTGCCAGCAATATACTGTCCTGTCTTATACAGGTGGAAAACATTTTCCTTTTGAATTTCTGACTCCTCTATGGGATAGTTGGGGGCAGGGTATGGGATGAATAGCAATGAACCTGTCTATCATTAAAAGCCAGAGCGACAGTGCAACACCTTTATAGACCATCACTGAATTTCATTAAAATATTCAAAAAAAAATCACTCTTTATGGACCGGGTTTGGATTAATTGTCTACCATCGCCAGTTTTTTAACTAGGGGCATTATTTGCTGATGAACAACATGACAGTTCCAATCAGTACTAACTTGCATTTATATAGCACCTTTCCTGTATCAAAAACATTAATGATCCACAGGAGCACTATGAGGCAAAGTTTGACACTGGGCTACTTAAGGAAACATTAGCACATGATCAGAAATTTAGTCAAAGAGATGCTTTTTAAGATGTGGAGATGCCAGCATTAGATTTTGCAAAATCCTACTAACTATCCTGGATTGAGACAATTCACACCTCCTTAACCTGTAATTAAACCTCTTTCCACTTGCATTGTCTACACCTGTAAAGACTCGCATTCCAACCATTATCTTACAATTGAGTTTAGGTTTATATATGCTGTATTTGTGAACTCACCTCTCTACTCACCTGATGAAGGAGCAGCGTTCCAAAAGCTTGTGATACCAAATAAACCTGTTGGACTTTAATGTGGAGACTTCTTACTGTACTTTTTAAGGAGAGAGGTAGAGAGGTGGAAGAAATTTAGAGGGAATTCCTCACAGGGCCTCTGCAGCAGAAGACGTACCTGCAGGGTGCTGAAAATTGGGGATACAATTGTGAAGGACACAGTTCAGGCACGCAGCTATCTTGAAGGAATTTCCGTGATTCACATTAGTGAATACGATCATGATTCATGTACAACACCAATGCAATGAAAATGAATGTGCTGCTCTGAACAGTTCCTGAAGGGATTTCTTTCTGATAGCAATAATGAAAAGTGAAGTAAGACAACTAGGGAAGAGAAATAAAACAACAAAAATACTGAAAATGTGAAGCATTCTGTTAAACATCTGAAAATATTAAAAAGGTTAATGTTTCAAAAAAGTACGATGAGGAATTCATACCTGAAAAATTAATCCATCTTTATTAATTGGAGACACTGACGGTCATATTGTGTATTTTCAAATTTCTTGCTCTTTTTCTTATATTCATTGCTCTCTTTGGCTCCAATTGAAAGGCAATTTACAAAGCATACCTGCTAACAGAAAAGTACCCAACATCATAGAGTTTTACAGCTCAGAACGGGCCCTTTGGTCCATCATGTCTGCATTGGCTATCAAACACCCATCCATTCTAATCGCATTTTCCAGTACTTGGTCCATAACTTTGTAAGATATGGTGTTCATCTACATGTTTCTTAAATTTTGTGAAGATTCTCGCACCTACTATCCTTTCAAAGTAGTGAGTTCCAGATTCCAACTACCCTCTGGATAAAAACATTTTTCCTCAAATCCCCTCTAAATCTCCTGCCCATTGCCATAAATCCATGCCCCTTGATTATTGACCCCTTTAGTAAGGGAAAAAGTTTAGTCCTACCCACTCTATCTATGTCCTTCATAATTTTGTATTCCTCAATCTGGTCTCCCTCAGCCTTCTCTGCCCTGAGGAGAAATACCCCAGCTTAACCAGCCTCTCTTATTGCTGAAATGCTCCAGCCCAGGCAACATCTTGGTGAATCTCCCCTGCACCCTTTCTGGTGCAATCACATCCCTCCTATAGCAACTAGAACCGCACACAATACTCTAATTGTGGTCTAATAAGCCTTTTTTACAGCTTCATCATAACCTCCCCGAGGCCAAGTTTGACACCGACGTACTTAAGGAAATATTAGGACATGATCAAAAATTTGGTCAAAGAGATACTTTTTAAGGACAGAGATAAAGAGGTGGAGGAATTTAGAGTGGGAATTCCTCATAAAGCCCATGCAGCTGAAGTCATGCCTGCAGAATGCTGAAAATATTTTACACCTTGGTTAACAAAGGCAAATATCTCATTTATCTACCTGTCCTACTGCCTTCAGGGATCTTTGAACATGCACCCCAAGGTTCACCCAATTCTACTATTCATTGCGTATTTCCTTGCCTTGTTCATCCTCTGAAAGCGCATCAGCCCACACTTTTAAGAGTTAAACTCCATTTTCCATGTTCTGCCCATCTCACTAGCCAATCAATATTGCCCTGTAATTTTTCCTCCTCACTTTTTACCACATCACCAATTTTTGTGCCATCTGCAGACTTACGTTCCTATTTTCAATCATTGATATACGCTACAAACAGCAAGGCATCCAACATTGTTCCGTGCAGCACACCACTGGACACAAGCTTCCAATCAAATACCCTCTGCCTGCTGCCACTAAGCCAATCTTGGATTCAGTTTGCCTGTTGTCTTGGATCCCATGGGCTCTTACCTTTTTGATCAGTCTTCCATGCAGAACTTTATCAAAAGTCTTACTCTAGTCCTTGTAGACTATATCAATGGCATTGCCCTCATCTACATACCTAGTCACAACCTAGAAAAATTAATCAAACTTAGACATGATCGCCCCTTGACAAAGCCACTCTTGATTAATCTTTGCCTCTCCAAGTGGAGATTAATTCTTGCCTTTCAAAATATTTTCCAATAATTTCCCTACCATTGATGTTAGGCTCAATGGCCTGTAATGACCTAGTTTTTCCCTACTTCCCTTCTTGAATAATGGTACCACATTAGCTGTCCTCGAGCATCTCAGCTGTGGACATAGAGGGTTTTAAAGTTAATGTCAGAGTCCTTGCAATCTCCTCCCTTGACTCACACAGCAGGATACATTTCATCTGGGTCTGGGGACTTATCCATTTTTGAGCCTGTTAAAACTGCTAATACGTTCTCCATCTCAATGTTAATCTGTTCAATTATATCACAGTCTTCCCCCCTGTTTTCTGTACCGACATAATCCTTCTCCATCGTGAACACAGATGAAATATAGTCATTTATTTCCTAAACTATGTCTTTCAGCTTCACACACAGGTTGCCTCTTTGGCCCTGTTCTTTCCCTGATTATTCTCCTGCCCTTAATATACTTATAAAACACCTTGAGATTTTCCTTCATTTTGCCTGCCAATGCTTTTTCATGCCCCCGATTTCTTTTTTAGATACCATCCCCTACATTTTCTATACTCCTCAGTATTTACAGCACTGTGGAGTAGAGAATTCCAAAGTTCCATTACCCTTTCAGTGAAGAAATTTCTCACCTCAGTCCTAAAAAAGCCAACCCGTTATCAGATCCCCAATCCTAGAATCATAGAATCTATATTGCAAAGGAGGTATTTTGGCCCATCGAGCCAAACCGATAACAATCACACTCATGTCCTGTCCTATCCCCATAACCATACGTATTTACCCTCTGAATCCCCCTGACATTAAAGGGCAATTTATCAGGCCAATCAATCCAAATTATACATCCTTAAATGGTGGGAGAAAACCGGAGCACTCCCAATGAGAAATATTTGCCTAGAATCTATCCAATCAAGTTTTTAAAGAATTTTATCAGTTTCAGTGAAATCATCCTAATTTTTCTAAATTTTGGGGAACACAGGCCCAGCCTACTAAACCTTTGCTCAAATCTTTGATTCCGCCTAGGAATCAGCTTGGCAGCATGGTGTCACAATGGTTAGCACTACTGCCTCACAGTGCTTGGGACCCAGGCTTGACTCCAGTCTTGGGTGACTAAGTCTGTGTAGCATTTGCACGTTCTCTCCTTGTCTGTGTGGGTTTCCTTCTGGTGTTTGAATTTCCTCCCACAGTCCAAAGATGTGCAGGTTTGGTGGATTGGCCATGTTACTTGCCCCTTAGCATCCAAAGATGTGTCAGTTGGGTGCATTAGCCATGGTAAATGTGCAGGGTTATGTGGAGAGGGCGGAACGGAGGGCCTGAGCAAGATAACCTTTCAGAGAGGTGCAAACTCGATGGGCTGAATAGCCTGCTTCTGCACTATAGGGATTCTATAGTTCTATGGTTTGACCTTTGTTGCGTTCCCTTCAAAGCATGTACTATTACAATAAATCATAGCAAATCTATCCAAATTATACCTTTTATAAATAAGTTGAATTAGAAATTATGGCTCAGTAATGACAGAAATAAAACTCTGACCATCTTTATGACTAGTTCTTCTCCTGCCAAAAAGAAAATTAAGATTAAATAATGCCCTCCAGCAGAAACACCATCTTTTGGTTCCACTGGAAGTGTTTTCTATTATCGTAAAATAGCACCCCAACTGATCAGAAATAGGAAAATAATTTCTCAATTAAATTGACACTACAAAGGAGTGTATTTTAGTTTTGAATAAGATTGTTGTTAAAAGGAGAAATATATGCAAAACTATTGGTATAGACATAGATAAATTGAGACTCAGTGATTATTGTGCTACTGTGATAATCTTGATGTCAAATGAAAAATGAGACCAGCCAGCATTGAATAATATCAGGGAATGTTCTTCATCAAGATTTTACATATAATTATTTATTTCTCTCCAGAGATTAAATCTGGAAGCACCACTGCCATTGGGAATTGAACATGCGCTATTGGAAAAACATTTCTGACTTAGAAATAGCTTTTATTATCCTTTCATTTTCTTAACCCTTAATGTACTGAAAGTTATGTGTTAGCATTTGTGAAATATTTAAAAGATCTTCAATCAGTAGTCAGTCTTATGAAAGATTTTTGTCTACAAATATGTCTAGATATGTAAAACTTGCATTTGCATTCACACACACTTTTCACCGACACCAGAAATCTCAAAGTACTTTATGGCCAATTGAAATGTAATAATGTTGGAAACACAGCACACAACAAGCTCCCAGCTGTCCCTTGATTCGAGGATGACATGTAATCAGGGTCACAGGCTTCTATCATGCGTCTTCATGGGACTGAACAGGCAGATCCTTGATCCACTCACAGGGCACACATCCCATGAGGTAGTGGGATCCGGAGGGTAGAATTTGCTTCCTTTTCTTTGCTTATGTAATGACTTTAATCAGGCAATTGAACTCCCTGATTAAGGAGCAAATTGATGGGTCATTCAGCGAGGATCTTACTTTGTACTTAACCAGGTATGTCAGTTCCTCTGGGACTCCTAGATTAGATTGCTAAGTACTAGTACTTGTATGCTGTTGTCAGACTTGTAAATAAAGGGATTTTAGTGAAGGGATTTCTGCCTCCGAAGACTTCTTACATTACCTTTATCTCATTATTAGAACCATAGAATTCCTACAATGCAGAAAGAGGTTATTCAGCCCATCAAGTCTACACTGACTCTCCAAAGAGCATCTTACCATGGCCTGCCCCTCTGCCCCGTCCTCATAGTCCCAAATATTTGCTATGTCAAATGCACCTAACTTACACATCCCTGGGCAATAAGGGGCAATTTAGCATGGCCAAGCCACCTAATCTGCATATGTTTGGACCTTAAGGCATTGAGACTCAAAGTGTGACACAGCTTAATAGATAGGTTGTTGTCATTCTAAATCAATGTAGCTAGCTCTTCCTAGTCATTAAGGTCAATGCCTCAATACTTGAAGAAGTGCTTCAAAGTATCTTCAAAGCACTTTCTTTGTTATCCCCAAAATGCTGGCCATTTGAGTTGAGTGATCAGTTCCTCATGGGGCAGACAGATTTTGGTCATGTTTATAGTGTGCACTCCATCAAAACTGATTTTGCTGGAGTTTAATCGCCAGAAGATGTGCTGTCACAAGGGGCTGGGTGTGGAGGGATGCTATTTCCAACACTCAACCCTCCATTTTCTAGATCATACCCATTCTTCATTCAACATGGTTAATGTGTCCAGCCAGGCCTAACTAGATGATCACGGGAAATCTGTTACATGACAGACTGATGAGGAATCAGTGCGAGCATGGATCAGTTGTGCAGTCTTACCAGACTGTATCAGGAGAGTGCTGAGTGCTGCTAAAAGAGGAAATCTTGGGGTAAAAGCTAGGAAGGTGCTAGACTCCTGTGTACAAGTTTACTTTGTAGAATTTGACTAAGGACTGGATGACAACTACCTTGGTAACTAGAACCTTTTCTGTTTTCATGACTATGAACTTGGCTATGTGCCTTCACATAGATTCATTAATCAATTGTTTATTTCTTGGATTTCAGGGTGTATTTTGGAATTCCGACTGTATTGTATCTCAACCCCTCGCAAATTCACAAAGGATACTAGCATCTATTTGACTATCCTCCCATTAGATTTGGTGGATGGATTGCTGATGAAATTTTTTCAAAGTTCTAATTTAGTCACTGATACACGGACCAAGTTTCACTATATTACAGAAACATGGTGGGGACAACTTCTCTGCACACTCAAACGTTTGTTGTTTTGCAGAGAGACTGCCAGTTTGTAGAAGTCCCACAACAGCAATATGATGATGGTTAGATAATCTGTCTTTGTGATGTTGATTGAGGGATAGGCCAGGATACCAGGATCTTCATAAGAGCACCCAGAGATCTTTTATATCAATCCAAGCAAGACGTTGAGACAGTTTAACATCTCATCTAAATGAGGTCATCTCTGACCTCGGTTTTAACACTCATGTCCTGGAGTGGGAGTGGAACTTGGAACATCTTCAATTCAGAGTCCAGACTGAGTTCAAGATGACACGACATGAAAAGCAGGACTGTGACTTATCACATTGTTCGGTTCCTTGTCTGTCTACCTGGGAATGGGGGATGAGTTTTGAAGGTGTCCCGCTGCAGTGGAACTGGGCTCTGTGACTGTACAAAAATCTTCCAAAATAAAAGTTGTATAAAACGCTGGTTAGACCTTATTTGGAATACTGTGTCCAGTTCTGGTCGCCTTACTACCGGAAAGACGTGGAGACTCTGGAGAGAGTGCAGAGGAGGTTTACCAGGATGCTGCCTGGTATAGAAGGTCTGAGTTATGAGGAGAGGTTAGGCAAATTGGGACTGTTTTCCTTAGAAAGACGTAGACTTAGAGGAGATCTGATAGAGGTGTACAAGATTTTGAAGGGGATAGATAGAGTAAACAGGGCTAAGCTTTTGCCTAGGATGGACTCAAATAGCACGAGGGGTCACGGGCTTAGGGTGAGGGGGGTAAGGTATAATTTGGATGCTAGAGGGAGTTTTTTTCACACAGAAGGTGTTGGGGGAATGGAATGCGCTGCCAAGTAAAGTGGTGGAGGCAGGTACTCTGGAATTATTTAAGAAATACTTAGATGAGCACATGAACAGAATGGGAATGGAGGGGTATAGAAAACTGATTTAAAATAGGGATCATGAGCCTTGGGAGTCCCTGGGAAGTGTGTAAATAGATGATGATATTGATGTACTTGTTTTTATCTTACAGGTGCTTTGGTTCACCTTGTTGTCTAACAAGGGGCATACAGGCGATGGGTCGTGAGAGGGCTGCTCTTGGATTTTTTTTCGAGAGTATCCTAGTGCTTCACGTCATTAGTGTACGCTTGACCTGGAACATTTGATGGGCAACACGACAGCTCAGTGACTATCGCTGTGCTGTGCAGATACCTGGATTTGGGCCTGTGTCTGTGGGAGTTTGTGCATTCTCCCCGTGCTTGTGTGGGTTTTCTCCAGGTGCTCCGGTTTCCTCCCACATCCCAAAGATGTGCTCTTAGGCTAATTGGCAAAACAAATTCTACCGAAATTGTCTCAAATTTGGTTTTAAATCCACTGATCTATACACATGGACAGGGATCACGGGTAGAGATGGGAACATCGGGGTGGTGGCGCGGGCTCGTTGGGCCGGAGGGCCTTTTTCCCGTGCTGTTTTGTTCTTTGTTCTAAACTAATTTCCATACAGCAGTAGCCCTTCATGGGAATTTTTTCCTTTTAGGATTCTCTTTTTTAACACCAGGCACAAAGGTTATATAAGCTTTCCTTGCTGCCAAGCTGATAATAGAGGAATTACATTCCGTGATGCACTTATCCCAAAATTGGCCTGGAATTGTGATGGGCTGAACTGCCTATTCCCAGATTACCACACAGATTGTTATATTTTAACTTCAGAAGCACAAAGAAATTAAGGGGGCCACTGTATTTTTAATATCAATTGGCTACACATCGCATTATAAATCTATTGTAGATAATATTAGTCACTTTAGTCACCACACTACCGGATGTTGCCTCGTATGGAGGGTATTTGCTAAGAGGAAAGGTTGAGTAAATTGGGGTTGAAGGGCCAAATGGCCAACTCCTACTTCTATTTTCTACATTTCACTGCTTGATGCAATATTAGCATGGAATTCAGCTCTGCAATGACTGAAATTCATAGAATCCCTATAGTACAGGTGGAGACCATTTGGCCCATTGAGTCTACACCGGCCACAATCCCACCCAGGTCCTGTTCCAATAACCCCATATATTTACTCCGCTGATCACCTGCCACTTGGATCAATTTAACATGGCCTGTCAACCTAACCTGTACATCTTTGGCATGTGGGAAGAAACCGGAGCATCTGGAGAAAACCCATGCAGACACGGGGAGAACTCGCAGACTCCACACAGACAGTGACCCAAGGCCGGAATTGAACCTGGGTCCCTGGCGTTGTGAAGCAGCAGTGCTAATCACTGTGCCGCCTTTGTCTGTTGTTGCTGATGTTTGAACAAATATTTCGAAGTATTATATGGCTTTTTATCTTTTATACTTCGGTTTTTTTTTTAAAAAAGCTGTAATAAATGAATGTGAATTGGAATTTCAAATATGATATTGAACTGAGATGCAACTTAGCTCTGGAGACAGGAAGCTTGGAGCGCTCCAGCTCACCACCATCTGGACATTCACTCCCTCATTCATCTCTGGTAAGAAACTCTTGCGCCGAGTTACAGACTGTGGGTGTAATCGAATTAAGATTTTGACAACTTGATGATGATCCCTTTATGTTCTTTCATGGGAATGTGGGTGTCACTGCCTATGACAGCACTTTTTAGCCAGCAACGCCCACGTCCCACCAAAGAATTAAAAAAAACAGGATCATCGTCAAGATGTTCTCTTGGCCAATAATCTCTGTTCAAGGCTTTAGGCCAAATGATGCCAAGTGGGATTAGGCGGGCAGGTTAGAGCATTTCATGCATCGGTGCATTCTCGATGGGCTCTGTTGTGTTAAAATTCTAACTCGATTACACTGGATACTGGGCATAGGAGTATAGAACCGGCGGACGGCGGTGAGCTGAACCGCTCCACAACTTCCTGTCTCCAAGTTGACATGTTTTAAATCTCTGGTTTGAAGATATATTTGTTTTCCAAAAGCAAAGCAGTCTGTTTACTGGGAGCATGAAAGAGTCACTTTAGGAATGAGGATAAGAGCTGCATCTGATCCAACCCCCAGATGTAGATCAGATGCAGGGATTAATTCTAATGGTACTCAGCGCCGGAAGAAACCAGGATTATCTTTACCCGTTCTCTGATGCACAGTTCTTCAAATGCAGCGCTGAACAAAGTGGCGCACAATTGTCTACTCTTCGTAGACAATAATCCTAATTAAAACGTAAATAAGGAATAAACAATGACAGAGCGGCCTGTGATTGAAAGGAGTCATACTTCATGACAATCAGATGGCACTGCTGAGTTAAGACGTTGCATTCCAACAAGCTCGATGCTTGTTGTATGGGTAGACCGACACTGAAACAAACAAATTAATATCAATGTTGTACCTTATCTTCACAGATCACCCAGCTAAAAATTGAAAACAACCCATTCGCCAAGGGATTCAGAGGGGGAGATGACAGTGATCTGCGCGTATCTCGTTTGCAGAGGTACGTTATGCAACAAACCTGCAGGTACTACATTTCATTTACATTGCTGTGTTTTAGTTTCATTATTTTTATTTATCATTATTTTATTTTCGGTCATGGAAAAATGTTGTTTTCCTGGTCTGGGGGATTTTCACAGATTGCAGTCTTAATGTAAGCTTACTTGCGACAAATAAATAAAACTTTTAACTTTCTGCTACTCTTCCAGAATCGAATGGATGCCAGAGAGAGAGAGAGAGGGAGAGAGTCTAGATATTTTTTCAACCAGAAATACTATTTTTAGGCGTTCAGTGGTTAATTTCAATTAGAAAATTGAATGGGAAACAAAGGAATTTTCAAAGGGAGCAATTGATCAAATCTGCGTATCGGCCAAAAAGTGACAGATTGAATTCAACATATTTCCATCAGAAATGTGTATCCATTCACTTGAAGAGCAGTTTGGTATTATGATCAGACACATTTGAGATTCCAGGATTCACAGGACCTGAAAATCCGGTTTCTTCAACTCTTTTCATTTCATCCCTTTTCCTTCTTCCACATGCCACATCTGCCATTTATAGTTTGTAACAGTGATAGAATTCTAGACATCATCGCCAGACCTGCTGAAATACTCAGCAAATCTGTATGGAGTGAGAAATAGACTTCATTCTTGAGAATGAAGTATTATTCTCAAGAATCCAATGTGATTCTTGAGAATAATACTTCACAATTAATTCTTCCAGTGATATAACCATCCTGTCAAATTGATACACCTATATCAAAGCTTTAGAAGATTTCAATTAGAATACTGCAATATTGGAGTCTGCATTATAGGAAGGTATTGAGAGAGGATAGAATACAGATTTATTTGAATAATTCCAATGAATCTAAAATCTGGAACTCCCTCCCAAACAGCACTAAGGGTGTATTTAAACATCAGTGACTGCAGCAGTTCAAAAAGACAGCCTCACCACCACCTTTTAAGGGGAATTAGAGATGGGCAATAAATGCTGGCGTAGCCAGCAATGCCCACATACCATAACAAAAAAAACTTGAATCATTTTCTTTAGAACATTTATATGTTATAGGACAAAATGATAGAAGGGTTAAAAAATTATGATGTGGAGATGCCAAAAAATCATGAAAGGATAGTAAACTGTTTTCTGCTGTAAAAACTCATGACACTTTATTTGATTTATTATTGGCACATGTATTAGTATACTGTGAAAAGTATTGTTTCTTGCATGCTATACAGACAAAGCATACCAGTTATAGAGAAGGAAAGGAGAGGGGGCAGAATATAGTGTTACAATCATAACCAGGGTGTAGAGAAAGATCAACTTAATATAAGGTAAGTCCATTCAAAAGTCTGATGGATAGTAGGGAAAAATTGTTCTTGAGTCAATTGGTATGTGTCCTCAGATTTCTGTCTCTTTTTCCCGATGAAAAAAGGTGTAAGAGAATATATCTTGATTATGTTGGTTGCTTTTCCAAGGCTGCAGGAAGTGAAGACAGTGTCAGTGGATGGGAGACTAGATTGTGTGATAAACTGGGCTTTGTTCATGACCCTTTGTAGTTTCTTGTGACCTTGGACAGAGCAGGAGCCATACGAAACTATGGTACAATCAGAAAGGATGCTTTCTACAGTGTGTCTGTAAATGGTGGTGACAGTCATAGCAGACATGTCAAATTTCCTTAGTTTTTTTGAGAAAGTAGAGATGTTGGTTGGCTTTCTTAACGATAACTCAGTAAGAATTTAGCAATTTTAAATCCAACCGATTTATTTGATAGTAAATTTGCGAGCTTTTGACACTCTGTGTCTTTGTCAGGCAAATGCAGTGTTCTGGTCTGCAATAGCACACATATCAACACAGACAGTCACAGATTGCTGATTAGAATGCGAATCCTTACATCTAACCTGCTATTCAAGTGTTAAAGGGGCTAACAATGTGTGGGAAGGGAATCCTGAGCATTGGTTAGAGAATTGTGTATTTTCTCCAGACAGCACAGTAAGTGAGGTTTTTTGCTAATCCAGGCAAGTTACGGGGGTTACAGATAGTGTGACATGAAGCCAAGGTCCCTATTAAGACCGTCCTCATGTGTGCGGAACTTGGCTATCAGTCTCTGCTCAGCAACTCTGCGCTGTCGTGTGTCACGAAGGTCCCCTTGAAGAACATTTACCCGCAGGTCGGAGGCCGAATGCCCATGACTGCTGAAGTGTTCGCCCACAGGAACTGTTTTGCCTGGTGATTGTTGAGCGATGCTCATTCATCCGCTGTCGCAGTGTCTGCATGGTCTCCCCAGTGTACCATGCTTCGGGACATCCTTTCTTGCAACGTATTAGGTAGACAACGTTGGCCGAGTTGCAAGAATATGTACCGTGTGCCTGGTGAATGATATCCTCACGTTTGATGATGTCGTCCATGTCTATGATCTGGCATGTTTTGCAGAGGTTGCTGTGGCAGGGTTGTGTGGTATTGTGGTCACTGTTCTCCTGAAGGTTGGATAGTTTGCTGCGAACAATGATCTGTTTGAGGTTGTGCGGTTGTCTGAAAGCAAGAAGTGGGGGGGTGGGGATGGCCCTAGCGAGATGTTCATCGTCATCAATGATATGTTGAAGACTCCAGAGAAGATGTTGTAGCTTCTCCGCTCCGGGGAAGTACTGGACAACAAAGGGTACTCTGTCCACCGTGTCCCGTGTTCGTCTTCTGAGGAGGTCAGTGCGGTTTATCGCTGTGGCATGTCGGAACTGTCAATCGATGAGTCGAGCGCCATATCCTGTTCTCACGAGGGCATCCTTCAGCGTCTGGAGGTGTCTGTCACGATCCTCCTCATCTGAGCAAATTCTGTGTATACGGAGGGCTTGTCCATAGGGAATGGCTTCTTTAACGTGTCTAGGGTGGAAGAACACTGGGTGGGAGATCAGAACACTGCATTTGCCTGACAAAGACACAGAGTGTCAAAAGCTCGCAAATTTACTATCAAATAAATCGGTTGGATTTAAAATTGGTGTTGCTAAATTCTTACTGAGTTCTTACTACCCCAGTCCAACGCCGGCATCTCTTCTTTCTTAACGATAGCATGGGTATACACGGAGTAGAACAGGTTGTTAATGATCTGGATAACTAGAAACCTAAAGCTCTCGACCATTTCCAATTCATCCCTATTGATGTAGACAGAGACATGTCCTCCGCTATGCTTCCTGAAGTCAATGACTATCTCCTTCGTTTTACTGACATTGAAGGAGAGATTATTGTCATCGCACCAGATTGTCATTTCTCTTTCATTGTATCATCGTTTGAGATATGATCCACTGGTGCCTTTAGCAAACTTGAATATCTGTTTTCAGTAGCTGGAAGTCTTCAGGAAGATTCAAGAAGTCTTCAGGAAGTTGGAAGAGCCAGCGATTCAGAATTAAGAATATAAGAAGCTAAACAGAGTTTATAGAATTTGCTTTCAAGATGAAGGTCGAGGCAAAAACTGTCAACACACCAGGTTTGATTGACAGTTAGATGGACAAAAAGAGAATGATGGGTGGGAGAATAAAGGAGGAAGGTTAAAAAGAACAGAATGGGGCAAGGTGATTTGGAACATGTTGTGGAGCTTGAACACCAACTCAAATGGTTTGATCAGGTGACCTGTTTTCCTTGTTGTACCTTCAATGCATTTCTATGTGACTGTCAGTAAAAACTCTCTGTGCCAGGCAACTTTAACGGGTATTCTAATGATTCCTCAAAATAAAGATCAGAATGAAAATGTTGATATGAAAAATTAAGGTGGAATGGAGAAGGATGACAGGGATAATCTCTCCTAAATGTGAGGCCAGAATTCATATGTGACAAGGTGCCTCTGTGAAGAATAAGTTTTACATAAGAACATAATATCTAGGAGCAGGAGTCTCAAGCCTCCTCTGCCATTCAATAAGATCATGGCTGATCTTTTCTTGGACTCAGCTCCACTTTCCCACTCACTCAGCATAACCCTTTATTGTTTGAAAATGTATCCATCCTTGCCATAAAATTAACAAGCCTTACCTTAAAGTCTAATATGCCTTTAGTCTCAGTCCAGATTTGTACATCTACTTTAATGTAGACTTCAAATCATAGGACAGAAATGAGGGTGGCACAATGTACAGTGGTTAGCATTGCTGCTTCACAGGGATCTGGGTTTGATTTGAGGCTTGGCTCACTGTTTATGTGGAATTTGCACATTTTCTCTGTGTCTGCATGGATTTCCTCCAGGTGCTTCAGTTTCTCCCACAATCTGAAAGATACGCTGGTTAGGTGCATTGACCCAAACAAGTGCTGAACTGTGGCAACTAGGGGAATTTCACAGTAACCTAACTGCAGTGTTAATGTAAACCTTACTTGTGACTAATAAATAAACTTTTTAAAAAATCAGCTCTTCAAGAGCAATGTCTGAACCTTTCATGATTTTGAACACCTCTATCAAATGTCCTCTTGTCCTTCTCTAAGGAGAACAACTCCAGCTTCTTCAATCTGTCCTGAAACTGAAATCTCTAATTTCTGGGACAATTCTGGTAAAAATTTCACTGACTTCATATCCTTTCTAATGTGCAGCACCCAAAAATTGAACACAATCCTCCAATTGAGGTGAAAGGTTTGCCATTAGTTCCTAGTTTTTGTACTCTTATGTATCTATTCATAAGCCTAGGATTTCATGTGTCTCATTAACCACTTTTTCAACCTATTCTTGTCACCTTCCTGCACCCATCATTGAATTGAAGATTTTCATTTGTTTCCTTTCCTTGTTTTCCCTACTAAAATATATCACTTCATTTGTCTCTTCATGAAATTTCATCTGCCATGTATCTGCCAACCTGTCTGTGCAACACTAAAATCGATCACTATCCTCCTCACAGTTCACAATACGCCAGGTTTGGTATCTGCAAATTTTGAAATCATACCATCCAAAGTTTATTTATCAGTCATAAGTAAGGCTTACATTAACACTGCAATGAAGTTATTATGAAATTCTCCTAGTCGCCTGTTTGGGTCAATGCACCTAATTAGCCTGTCTTTCAAACTGTGGGGGTGTGGGGGGTGGGGGGTGGGGGGTGGGGGGGAACCAGGGCACCCAGAGGAAACCCACGCAAACATGGGGAGAATGTGAAGACTCTACAAGACACAATGACCCAAAACCGGGAATCGAACCAGGATCTCTGGCGCTGTGAGGCACCAGTGCTAATCATTGTGCCACTGTGCAAGATAAGCAGCAATCTTAGTACCGAGTTCTGGGGAAAGCAGCTGAATATCTTCCAATATGACTTCTTATCCAATAATCTTCTCATGTTTTTGTTAGGTTTATGACAACATTTCTAATTGAAATTTCTATGTTCACAGCTTTAATGAAAACGTTCTATGTAAACTTGTTACGTTGTGATTACACTCCTCCATCAAAGGCAGCACTTCAGTACTGCAATTGTGTATCACAAAAATCCTAAATATGTACGGCACTGAAACAGTTTATTTAAAACCTTACCTCTGGGCATCCTGGCCTACTCTACGTAACGCTGCAGGAAATCAACTGGTACAAATACAGACTTCTTCCGTTTTCTTTGCAGAGAATATCCAGTGATTTCAAAAAGTATTGTTAGGCAAAGGCTCATTTCGAACCATGGCCAGTTGACACCGAAAATGGAAGCCAACACGCCTCACGGGACACAGGGTCATCAGCATTACCCGTACGACAACAGCGGACCCATTCAGTTAACTGCATCGGGCACTCAGGATCTGGCACTTAGCCCCTTCGCCGCACAAAGAGATTCGGGGCTGATCTATCACTGTTTTAAACCAAGAGGTAACTGGTGACAAAGTTTTTAAAGTGTATACTGAGTAATGGTTGATATATGAGGCTTAAGCAATGATGAAAGCAATGAGACAATAATTAATGCTTTAAGAGAGTTCCTTCAAAAAACATTCCCTTTTTTAATAACATTTTGAAATACACACTGGATATTGACACATACACTCGCAGAATCTCTACAAGCATAGGAGGCCGTTCGGCTCATCGAGTTTGTACTGACCGCAATCCTATCCAGGCCCTATTCACGTAAACCCATACATTTTACCCTGCTAATCCCCTGACACGAAGGGGGAGAAAATACAAATTCTACACACACACAGACAGACCTAGAATTGAACCTGAGTCTCTGGCGCTGTGAAGTAGCAGTGCTAACCACTATGCCGTAGTTCCACCCCAAATTATTCATTTGTTTTTATTTAATCTCTGCTAACATCCCATCTTTTTTGACCACAAACAGCAAAACAAACTGTTCTGTTACTCCAAGACATGAAATTTACTGCCGGTGAGTAGCTGCTGCATCAAAAAACAAGGATTATTCCGCAGGCAAAAGCGAGCTCTTTGCATCTTTTCGGTTCCATTGTTATTATAAAGGATACCGAGTACAAACCTATGCTTGCAGAATGTCGAGATCCGGTTATGTTTTATTTTTTCTGCCATTTGTTTCCTGTCTATCCTTCAATATGGCAAATAATGTTCTATCGAACCTTTGTTTTGATTTTTATTCCCATAATCGGGTGGATGCACAAGATATAGTATGCAGACTTGATGGGTCGAATGGCCTCCTTTTGCATTGTACGATTCTGTGATTCTATTAATTTAGAATGACGCGAATAAGTTATAGCCTTGAGTTATAGGACTCGATAAGACTGATATTATTATGCATTTTTGGACTCAGTACTTTTAGATCTGATAGGTTTTGGAATGGAACTGCACAGAAAAATTTTACAACCCAAAAGATGTGCTGATAAGGTTAACTGGTCATTCTCGACTTGACCCTAGTTTCAGAGACTGGTGGGGTTGCGGAGATGGAGCCTGAGTGAGATTGTGGTCGGTGCAGACTCGAGGGCCTTTCTTCTGCACTGTAGGGATTCTACGAAAAGGCCTGATTTGCAGACCGATCAAATTTCTAGTCATTAGTTTTACGACTGAAAAATCGGCAGGACCGTGATGTGGGGGCGCTGACCTCCACGCTTGTATCAGCCCTGCGGTCCTGCCAAGTAAGGGCCCGGCTGCTAGCTCATAAAACTACCCCAAACTTTATATTTAGAAGTTTTATGGATGGTCACAAATCATGTGCTTTATGCTGATATCTCACAAACATTCTCTAAACTATATATCGCACAGTCTGCGGAATAGCATACACACCATAGCGACGGTAAAACTTTAAGAGTATTTCCAATGAGAAGTGACTCCAGACCTGGAACAATAAGCAACGCTCACATTAAGCATTTCAGAAAGCACTAACTCTTTTTCCATAGCACAGGTGCTTGATATACTGGCAAATATTTTTTCCCAATGCTGCACGTTGCAAGAAGCGCAGATCATCCCATCTCCCGATGAAAATAATTTATTAAACAATAAATCCGGTATCACCTGTACATTGTGTAAATGCATACATAATGCTGTTTTAGTTTAGTTGATAAGTTTATGGAAGAGAAGGGAATGGTTTAGTTTGGAGGGTCATTGCTTTTTTTTCATAATTGGTCGGCGCAACATCGAAGGCCGAAGGGCCTGTTCTGCGCTGTAATGTCCTATGTTCTAATGCGTTTGCATCTATGAAGTTAATATTTTCTTGCACTGGTGTGTCTGTCTACTTGAAGTTCTCCTGACATTAATGGGAAATGTAATTTGACTGTGGTGAGGATGGGAGGAAAGGGAGCGATAAGGAAAATGAGAAGGGCCCTTGATCCTGTCAGGGAATGTGACACTTCAATCTAAGTATTGCGGGTGCCTGGGTAAGTGCAAGAAGCAGGGTCTGGAAGCAGGCTGTCAGCAATCAACAGCTCAGACTGATAAGCATTCCTTGTGTTGATCGATGTTAAGAAGTTTGGTCTTTGTACCTATACAGTAATGGTATTTTTATAACAGAGAACTAATACGATCTTCTGATTTCTCCCTGGACTCGCTGTTTCTACTCATAAGATAATGCATGGCAATAAATTACTAAAACTTCCAGTTTTTCTACAGAAAATGGATAAAGGTAAGCCAATGTAACCATCAGTTTGGAAAGCAGCATTCTTGCTGACAAATGAGCGATTTGTTTTTAAAAAAGTTACTTTTGTTTCCCGCATTTTGATATTATTGCTTTCCTTTTTTTCTCTGCACAATCGTCAGCAGACAGGCAGTCAGAGAAGCAAACTACTCTTTTGCCAAGAAACTAACCAGCTGACAGAAGTACACAGCCCAGCAATCACTAAGTCCTGGTCTACTCCAAATTTCCAATAGGACTTCGAAGCTTGTCAAACTTGTCACAATAGCAGACACTTTAAAGTTAAAGTTTATTTATTAGTGTCACAAGTAGACTTATATTGATACTGAGATGAAGTTACTGTGAAAATCCGCTAGTTGCCACACTCTGGCACCTGTACGGGTACACTGAGGGAGAATTTACCATGGCCAATGTGCCTAACCAACATATTATAGAATCGTAGAAATCCTCCAGTGCAGAAGGAGCCATTCAGCCTATCGAGTCCACACAGACAATAATCCCACCAGGCCCTTTCCCCGTCCTCTCACATATTTAACCTGCTAATCCCTCTAACCTACTCACCCCAGGACACTAAGGGGCAATTTGCCATGGCCAATCAATCTAACATGCACATCTTAGGACTGTGGGAGGAAACCGGATCACCTGGAGGAAACCTACGTAGACACGGGGAGAAGGTGCAGACTCTACACAAACAGTGACCCAAGATGGAAACTGAACCCAGGTCCCCGGCGCTATGGGGCAGCAGGGCTAACCGTGACAATAAAAAAAAATCAAAATCAAACCTACCCCTGCTCCTAATGCTTATGTTCTTGTCTGCTCACCTGATTCGCCACCTGATCGAAAATATATGCAATATTAGTAAATTCAGTGTGCATCTTATTGGAAATAAAATTGAGGTTTTAAACTGTCAACAATCAAAACCAATACACTCACTGTCTGAGACAAGGAAGCTGCTTCAAAAGGATGTTGAATCAACTGTTCCGCAAACAAGCCTGCTGTATCCACTTTCACAAGGCGACGGCAATCTAAGTGTTCTGTTTTTGATAGTGCGCTCCAATTTATTTCAAGAAATAACTTTCCTCAACAGCAAGCTGGCTCTGTTACAGTATAATTGACATATTAGGAAAGTCGAGGAGGGAAAAGAATGGACAAATCTTTATTTATTGGCTTCTGCACTCTTGAATCTTGCTTTGGATACGCTCTGTCACCTGTCATTTCCAAACAGTTAATGGACCCGTGGTTTATGGCCAACTTCCTGTAATCTCTCCTTTTAGACTAATAATGTTAATATTGTTTTCAATTACTCGTTTCAACAGATCTATTAAAATCAAGGCGGATACTCTGAATCTTGCTGCATCTCCCCAAGCTTACCACATTTGAGCCTTCATGGGCTTTATGGGTATCACTCACCGCCCTGTCCCCCTATCCCCCCTTCACCACCACCCCCCCCCCCCCACAGCCAAACAGCACAACAAACATCCTGAACAAAACCGCTTTTCCTGTTAGCTTCCCCAGACCCCAGAAACATTCCCAGCGCCTCCCAATCGCTGTCCATCGCGGATCTAAAAGGATCATCATTGAGAGAAACAGGAACACAAGTTAACAAAAGGCAGACTGTTTCTCCACTTCCAATGAACTGGCTTCAGCGTCCAGCTCTGGAGAAACCCGACAACTGAACCAAACTGGGATAAACACAGTGGCGGTCTGGCCGCAATGTGAATCCTGTCTAATAACAGCAAGGCTTAATATTCCTTTCTCAATTAGGAAGGAAGGACAAAAAAGCGCTCCAGGGAGTGGCACATACACACACACACAGACACAGACATCTAAAACTACAACTTTAACACAACGCTGTATTGTGGGACTCTGAAAACGAACAGCATCAACTCGCCACATCGGTGGCCGGTTCGCCACAACTGGCTAGTGTATTGGACAACACTGGTGTACACCGATATAAACTGGCTTGCTTCTTATCCCTGAGCAACACCTCACCCAACACTAGGAATTAGTTGCAGGGAGGAGTGCCAGGTAAATTCAGTATTTGGGGAGCTGCGAGGAAAGAGACAGTTTGGTCACAGTTTGTCCGAGTGTGAACGGGCCACAGTGCTATTTGCTAATTCTTTCCTCCTGGCAAATTCATAGATTGACATTACTGGAATCCTTTTGGCGAAACTAAATATGAGAATATCCACTGGAGCCTAAGCAAACATTTACCTATTTAACAGAAAATGCGGTTTTTGGCAGCATCTGTAAGGAGAATAAAGAGCTGATGTTTCTTTGACAAAGGGTCATCTGGACTCAAAACGTCAGCTCTTTTCTCTCCTTACAGATGCTGCCAAATCTGCTGAGATTTTCCAGCATTTTCTCTTTTGGTTTCAGATTCCAACATGTGCAGTAATTTACTTTTATTTACTTACCTATTTACAGCATTTTGCATCATTCTTAATTACACTCACACTTTCCAGTTGCAGTCTCTCTGTTGTAGTTTGAGTGTTGCTTTCAGGCTCTAATTATAAACACCAAGGGATATGATGTGAAGATGCTGGCACTGGACTGGGGTAGGCACAGTGAGAAGTCTCACAACACCAAAGAAGAACAAAGAACAAAACAGCAAGGGAAACAGGCCCCTCAGCCCAATGAGACCCATTGCGTGTATGCCCCTTGTTAGCCAACAAGGTGGACCAAAGCACCTGTAGGATATAAACAAGTACATCAATATCATCATCTATTTACACACTTCCCAGGGACTCCCAAGGCTCATGATCCCCATTTTAAATCAGTTTTCTATACCCCTCTATTCCCATTCTGTTCATGTGCCCATATAAGTATTTCCTAAATAACTCCAGAGTACCTGCCTCCACCACTTTACTTGGCAGCATTCCATACCCCCACCACCCTCTGTGTGAAAAAACTCCCTCTAGCATCCAAATTATACCTTACCCCGTTCACCTAAGCCTGTGATCCCTCGTGCTATTCGAGTCCATCCTAGGAAAAAGCTTAACCCTGTTTACTCTATCTATGCCCCTCATAATCTTGTACACCTCTATTAGATCTTCTCTAAGTCTACGTCTTTCTAAGGAAAACAGTCCCAATTTGCCTAACCTCTCCTCGTAACTCAGACCTTCCATACCAGGCAGCATCCTGGTAAACCTCCTCTGCACTCTCTCCAGACTCTCCACGTCCTTCCGGTAGTAAGGCGACCAGAACTGGATGCAGTATTCCAAATGAGGTCTAACCAACGTTCTATACAATTGCAACATTAAAGGCCAGCTCTTGTACTCTATACCCCTTCCTATAAAGGCTAACATACTACATGCTTTCTTCACAACCTTCTCCACTTGCTCTGCCACCTTCAGAGACTTGTTCACGTGCACCCCCAGGTCCCTCTGCGTTTCTATACTCTTAATAGGTCTACCCTTTAAGTTACATAAATCTGTCTGTGTGGAGTTTACACGATCCCCCCGTGTCTGCATGGGTTTCCTCTCACAGTCTGAAAGACATGCTGGTTAGGTGCATTGACCCAAACAGTGCCGTAATGTGGCGACTAGGCGGATTTCACAGTAACTTCATTGCAGTGTTAATATAAGACTTAGTTGTGACTAATAAATAAAAAACTTAAAAGTTTTAAACTTTATTAGTGTCACAAGTAGGCTTACATTAACACTGTAATGAAGTTACTGTGAAAACCTCCTAGGACTATCCAATTAACACTAACACTGGTGCATGTATTCTGCCAATGGATTTGCAGGATCTTGTAGAGGCAGAATTGGTGATTACTTCTCCAGGATTTGAGGTGCTGCTGTACATTGTCCACATTTCTGAGCCATAAATAGAAACACTCAGGTCTGGCAGCAGCTTGGAGAGAGAAAAATAAGTCCAATATGATTCTTCTTCAAATTAAGAGTGTTCTTAAGGAGTCATAATGGATTTGAAGCGCTAACTCTGTTTCTCTTTTGACAGATGCTGCCAGACTTACTGCAGTACACATTGCTTTTAGTTCAGCTTTTGAGTACACATGATTTTGCTTTAACTCAATTGTTTCTGGTCTTCTTCTTTTACATTCTGGGTCTTGGGTTTGTTGATGCCTTTACTTAATTATTCTCAGTCTTGCTGCTGTTATACAAAAAGCAATTTGCACGTTTATTCCCATGTGTGCTATGTTTCTCGTGGGCATTTTATCTACTTATTGGAAGACAATTCATACTTCTATCATCAGCAAAGGTATGTGGTTACAGTGGCACTAGCAAATGATCAGGCTAACTGAATGATATACAGGGGGCTGCAAAGGGGCAAGAGGCAGAAAAATGTATATCCTCGCAGGACTAATTGCATGAAATAAAACTTAATCTCAAGGAATTTATGGACTGGAGATCAGAAAGCATTAAAAAATACAAATGTACCAACGACACTAAAATGAAGGTTTGTTAGTAGATTTTGCAACATATTCAGAATCGTATTCAGAATCAGTCCATTTCTGATTGAACAGCTGATTCTGGACTGATTGGTGGCATGGTGGCACAATGGTTAGCATTGCTGCTTCACAGTGCCAGGGACCTGGGTTCAATTCCCAGCTTGGGTCACTATCTCTGTGGAGTCTGCACGTTCTTTCTGTGTCTGCATGGGTTTCCTCCTGGTGCTCCAATTTCCTCCCAAAATATGTGTGGGTTAGGTTACTTGGCCATGCTAAATTGAACCTAGTATCAGGGGTATTAGCAGGCTAAATATTACAGGAATAGGGTCTGGGTGGGATTGTGGTCGGTGCAGACTCAATAGACGGAATGGCTCCTTCTGCACTATAGGGATTCTATGATTCTACTCTATGATTCTATGAATTACCTAATAGCCACCATTTAAGATTTACAGAAAACATTCCATCACACAGTATAATGAGGGCATACTTAGCAAGATAGATCATGATTCCCTTCACAGGTATATTGGTTGAAATATCTAGTACCTATAACCTCAACCAGGCTACTTTGAGTACTTACCATGGCTTCAGAAGGAAGCCATGTCATCGTATTACATCAGGGGCAAGAACACCTGCTGGAATTGAGAAGTATTTACTAATTAAGCAAACTGCCATATCTCCATTTCTTGAATACAAACGTACTCTCTAAAACAACAAGCACTTAGGTGATTTTACTTTTGAATTGTATAGGAAAACTTTGCTCTAAAAGGTAAAATTGTATGTTGAAATTCTTTTAGTCAATCTATCAGCCCAAGTATAGTCCCATATTATTGGATCAACTGGTGCTTTTCCTAACCTTATTTGTTTTTGCAGCTTTCAAAACTATTGCTTAGAATTAAACATTTCAAAAAAGGAAGTAATTTGACAATGTTCTTATCATATCTTGGAAGTTAAACAATAGAGGATTAATTAGTGCAACAGTTAGATTAGGATACCAAACAGCTGAAGTGATTAAAAAAACATTCAATTTTCCAACAATACCTTGCTCATCACAAAAATAAATACATGAACAAGTCAAGAGCAGGAAAATAGAGAGATGGACAGATGTTTATAAAATAAAACTAAAAAAATGAAGTAGCAAATATATTTTCAGTTGTAATTAGTGGAACCAATGGTGAATAATATTTTCAGTGCTGCACTGCACTTGTTTATCATTTGACTTGATTTATTATTGTCACGTATTGGGATACAGTGAAAAGTATTCTTTCTTGCATGCTATTCAGACAAAGCATATCATTCATCGGGGAGAGTGAAGCATGTAGTCTAACAGTCATAGCTAACGTGTAGGGAAAGATCAGCTTAATGCAAAGTGGGTCCATTCAAAAGTCTGATGGCAGTAGGGAAGAAGCTGTTCTTGAGTCAGTTGGTACCTGAATTCAGACTTTTCTATCTTTTACCCGGCGGAAGAAGCAGAAGAGAGAGTGTTCGGGATGCATGGGGTCCCTAATTATACTGGCTACTTTGTCGAGTAAGAAATCTCACAACAGCAGGTTAAAGTCCAACAGGTTTAGAACATAGAACAGTACAGGCCTTTCGATGTTGTGCGGAGCTATGTCCAAACTCAAGATCAAGCTATTCCACTCCCTATCATTCTGGTAATTCTGGAGCATGAAGGAACAGTGCTCCGAAAGCTTGTGTCTTTTGCTACCAAATAAACTTGTTGGAAAGCTTGTGACTTGTGACACTTCTTACTATGCTTACCCCAGTCCAACGCCCATATCGCCTCATCAAACTCTGCGGAAGCAGCGGGAAGCGTAGAGAGAGTCAATGGATGGGAGGCTGGTTAACTGCCAGGTGCCTGCAGAAAGGTGGATTATAAACAGTAATTTAGATGCTTACAGAGGATAAATGACACACTTTATTGTTTTTTCTTTTTCCAGAAGCCCATGGTCATCCAGAGCTGTCCTGTAAACGGCCCTTTCTCGAAGCCCCCGCTTCCATTGCGGAAGAACATTACTTTCGTCCACCACCATATGACCAGCAGGTGATGAGTCCATCCTATCGGAACGAAGCGGATCTAAGGGATGCCTGCATGTTTTCCACCCCTGGAAGCGATGTGCCCGGAGGAGCGGCCGCCGAGGAACACCCTCCTCAAACATTAAACTGCAACATGTGGGCTTCTGTTCCACCGTATGCTAACTGTAGTGTTCAGACCATGGAACCCGTTCCTTACCAGCATTTCTCAGCTCACTTCACCACTACAGCTATGATGCCCCATCTCTCCAGCATTCCCGGACAGAGTTCACAGCCTCCCTGCGATTCGCAATTCAGTGGCTATCATTCGCCACCTCAGCACCAGGTTCGACAACGGGTACCCATTTCTTCATGTTCCCCACGAGACAGAATTCCCCTCTCGCCCCATGAGAGAATCCCACCTTCTCCTCACGCTCAGAACGCTCGGGAATTCCTTTTCTCGCAAAGCCTATCTTTACCAAGAGAGCTCCCTACCCAGTACCATTCCGGTTTGGGGCCTGTAACAAACTGGACAGACAGTTGACTCGGACTGATATAACCAAGCAGTGTTAGTAAGACGGTTGCAGAAAAGGTTTGGGCTTCTAACGTTGGGCAGGTAGATTTCACGCTGCAAAAAGCTCAGAATTTGCCTCACCATATACCCTCCCTTTGACTCTACTAAACCAGAGATAACTTCAAGAATATTTCTGCTACTTATTTCAGATTATTGTGATTCTTGCTCAATGTTGAGTTGATTAAAGCAACTGTAAAGATGTTTTCTGCAAAGATGTCTTAAGTAAACTAAGAAAGACATAATAGCCAAAGCTGCAGTACTCTCCTCTTGTGAAGTCTTGCGTGGCTAGACCGGGAAATCTATGCATTCTGCATTTTTTGTGTGCATTATGAACAGCGCTAAAAGATATGTATTTTGTGCTTATATCCAATAGTGGAATATATAAAGAACAGTATCATATTTTTAAAATCATCTATCTATGAATAATTTTGATGACTGTGAATTCAGTGGCTGGAGCTGAAATTATTGTTAAATGTTTCTTCCTCTGACTACCCCGTACTCACCGCCCCCCCCCCCCCCCCCACCAACTCTTTCCCGGCTAGGTTATTCTACACCCCTTCATTCTGTAAAGTGTGAGCGGGGAACTGCCGCCAGCCGCCTGCCTATGCTGCACTGAACTGGCCCCGGGGGAGATGCAAATCCGTCTCTGTTGAAGCGGCTCGTTTGCCAGTTTGCTCTTCCTCGTTTGGGAAAGTGATCACTTTAACCCCGGCACTTTCCATTGGTTGACCCGGGTTGATGTTTGTGAGCCCACCGGGTACAGGATCACTGGGGATGAAGCTGTTCTGCGGCGCAGTGTGTCAATGAATGAACCACTGCGTTGCCAGAAGCACCAACTTGTAATTATTTCTTTTTGATTATTTAATCTTTGAAAAAAGTGTCCAGTTACTGAATAATGCCAAATATATATTTGTTTGCTTAATTACCCATGTAAGCTTGCCATTTTCATGTGCATTATTTGACACAACTATGCAGCCTTTTTATATGAAGTTTCTAATAGGAAATCTCACTTGTTTGCAAACTCTGGTAATCAGTTGTTTGCGGTGTAAAACCTGTGTAAAGGCAATTTTCGATTTTGCAGAGAAAAGCGAAAAAAGGAAGTATTTATCCATTTGTGCACAGAGTTAATCAATTTGGGAAATGATTGTGGCTCAAAAATGTTAAACATTTTAAAGAGAAACTTCAGAAACCCCTTCCTAAACTCAAAGAGCTTTTCTGAATCTTTGCAACATTTCAGAAACCTGGACCAGTGACCTAACCTTTCTGCGCTTTAAATTGGTAATCCCAGCCAGCGTTTAACCCCACTGCAACCCTGCTGACAATTAATTTTCCAACTGTAGGCATTTATTAAAAACTCTTATTTCTATTTTCAAAATTTGCTTTTCAGTGCATGTTCTTGACAACATTTCTCACCCGCACCCCCCCCCCCCCCCCCCTCGTACAGCACAGCACAGGTCAAAATAAAAATGTGAATTTTAGGAGCACTTTCGGGGAAAGATTTTCCCTTGCGCTGGAGTGGCTAAACGGTAAATAGATCATTTTTATATTTTATTACAATTTCACTAAACCCGAGAGAGATGTAATATGTCCTTTTTTTGTGATTCAACCAGTAAGGTGGGGGGAATAATCTGCTCGCCCTGTGAGATAAAAGATGATCTCACAACACCAAGTTAAAGTCCAACAGGTTTATTTGGTAGCACAAGCCACTAGCCTTCATCAGCTGAGTGGGATTTCAGTTCACAAACAAGTTTTAAAGATACAGACAATGTGAGTGGAGAGAGGGTTAAGCACAAGTTAAAGAGATGTGTATTGTCTCCAGACAGGGCAGTTAGTGAGAGTTTGCAAGCCCAAGGGGTTATAAATTGTGTGACATGAATCCAAGATCCCGGTTGAGACCATCCCTATGTGCACAGAACTTGACTATCAGTCTCCATTCAGTGACTCTGTGATGTCATTGTATAATAAAAGGTGGGTCAGCTGGACTCAGACTACCCCTCCCACCCCGTACAGAATTGTAGCTCCTCCTACAAACAGATTACACTAGGGCACTATGAGAATGGTAAAAAAAAGAACAAATCTATATCTTAACAGTGAAATAAGAGAAAGTTTAATTTACTGTGCAAATAATAAACTGCTATATAATTGCAGCGCAAAGTCGCACAAGTTACCAGATTGGGACCAATTTTTCCATTCTGCTCCTTGCACTGTGCCAAGTGGATGTTTGGTAAAAGATTCTTTCTTTTTGCCTTGCCCGCAATCAGTACTGCACTGCATGTGCAAAGAATGAACCTGCATTTATATAGTGCCTTGTCACTCGCTTGTGATGTAGCAAAGTGTTTTGAAATGGATTCTTTTGAAACACAGCCACTGTTGCTCTGTCGCCAAGCTTCAATTTGCACCTTGAGGAAGTCCAAGGACAGACATAAACACAAAGCTACTGACTATTTTAAGTTGTATTTTGCGGCATGATATCTTTCGCCATTTTGGAGTCATTAGCGGCATCCTTGCACAGTATGATGTCTCATGTAGATTTAAAACATTCATGTTTTGAACAGTATGTTTGGAAATTAAAATGATGAGGGTGTTTTTAGCAATCAATTATTTAATAAGTGTTTGTATTTACAATGGGAAAGTTCACAATTACCCTTTGGTACAGAGAAAGAAAACAGCACTACAGAAAAGTAGTGCATATGATGAAATCTGTTGATGTTTATTTTTTAAATAATTCAGTGTATTAGTGAGGCACGTTTATGTTGCTGCAGAGGTTCACTGACAATTGTAAAAGGTAACTAAGTACCTTTAATAGTGGTATCAGTCCATCATCATTAAGAATGTGCTTATTGATTATTAAAGAACATCACACACAAAGTTTGCATTTATAAGAGTTATATTAAACAAAGTTTGACACCAGACCACACAAGGAGATATTAGGACAGGTGACTAAAGCTTGACCAAGGAAATTCAACCATGAGGTAGAGAGGCGGAGATGATAAGGAAGGGAATATCAGAGCTCGCAGATGACAAATGAATTAAATGAACTGGGGTGACACAGCGGCAAGTGATTAGCACTGCTGCCTCACAGTGCCAGGTACCTGGGTCATTGTGTGGAGTTTGCACATTCTCCCTGTGTCTGTATGGGTTTCATCCAGCTTTTTTCCCACAGTCCAAAGATGTGTGAGTTAAGTGGACTGGTGATGCTAAGTTATTTAAAAAATACTTAGATGGGCACATGAACAGAATGGGAATGGAGGGGCATAAAAAACTGATTTAAAATAGGGATCATGAGCCTTGGGAATCCCTGGGAAGTGTGTAAATAGACGATGATATTGATGTCCTTGTTTTTATCCTACAGGTACTTTGGTCCACCTTGTCATCTAACAAGGGGCATACACGCGATGGGTCGTGAGAGGGTTGCTCTTGGATTTTTCGAGAGTATCCTAGTGCTTCACGTCGTTAGTGTACGCTTGACTTGGACCATTTGATGGGCAACACGACAGCTTAGTGACTATACATGGATTTGGGCCTGTGTCTGAGGGAGTTTGCGCATTCTCCCCATGCTTGTGTGGGTTTTCTCTGGGTATTCCGGTTTCCTCCCACATCCCAAAAATGTGCTCTTAATCTAATTGGCAAAACAAATTCTCCCTAAATTGTCTCAAATTTGGTTTTTAATCCATAGATCTATAAACATAGACAGGCATTATGGGTAGAGGTGGGAACATCGGGGTGGCTGCGCGGGCTCGTTGGGCCGAAGGGCCTGTTTCCCGTGCTGTTTTGTTCTTTGTTCTAAATTGCCTCTTAGTGTCGAGGGATTAGCTAGGGTAAATGCATTGGGTCATGGAGATATGGCAGAGATGTGATTATGGTGGGTGCAGCCTTGATGGTCCAAATGGCCTCCTTTTGCACTGTAGGATTCTATGATTCTAAAAACGCAGCTGTCAATGGCAGAGGAATTTTACAGTAACTTCATTGCAGTGTTAATGTAAGTCTTATTTGTGACTAATAAATAAACTTTAACTTTAAAAGAGGGGGCAAAATGGCGGATAGCAAGCGGCTAAGAGACAGAGCATTGAGATAGCTGAGGGTTGTAGAACTGGAGGGATTGGAGAGATGGGTAGTGAGAAGTGAAGCCATGGAGAAATTTGGAAACAAAGATGAGAATTTTAAAACCAAAGGTATATGTGTAAATATGTGCATGCAATATCCTAATATGGTGCCATGTTACTTGTGTGTAGCTTCACAGAATAGAAGAAACATTGGTGGGTTTGCTAGTTTTAAAATGACTGACAAAATCTCAAACTCATGAGAACAGTTTTTAGCAAGAAAAAGTATACTTAAAGATACACACAAGAACTTGAGGTTTAACACTGCTCTTTATTACCATGCTTTTTGAACAGATTGATTCCACCTAGCCACTCCTAAATCTTTAAATGTTAGGCAATTTAATTCTCCAAATAAGAATCTAATTCCCAGATCCAAGTGGTTGGAATAAAGATGTATATTTCTGTGTAGTAGATATGGATTTGGCCCCATATATCCTCACACCTGAGGTCATTTTGATTTTCTGTGATAGTTCAAAACAAGTGATAAGGAATTGACTGCCTAGTTTTTAAATTAATGTATGTAATTTCTGGAGTGGAATTTGAATCCACATCTTCACTCCTTTAGGCCGAGTATGCTATACTGAGCCAAGCTGGCATTTAAGGCTGGTTAAGGTTTTAGTGTTAAATAATAGAATACTGTGGATAGTTCTGGTCTCCATATTACAAAAACCATCATCCAAGTACTGGAGAAGGTGCAAAAAAAATTAAGTAGCATGATACCAGGGCTGAGATGTTAAAATTATCAGAAAAAATTGAACGGGCTGGGGATCTTGTTTCTAGAAAAGAGAAAACTGACAGGTAAATTATTAGAGATCTTTAGAATTATGAAAGGGTTTGACAAGTAGAGAAGTTATTTCTACTTGTGGACGAGACCAAAACCAGGGACCATAAACATAAGTTAGTCACTAATAAATCCAGTAAGAAACTCAGGAAAAATTTCATTAACTAAAAGTGGTTAGAATTTGTATTTTATTGCCACAAGGAATAGTTGAGACAAATAGCACTGATGCATTTTGGAGGAGGCTACATAAGCACATCGGGATAAAGGAATAGAAAGATATGTTGACAGGTTTAGATGAAGAAGATTGGAAAAGGTTGGAGTGGAGCATAAATACTGGCATAGACCTATAGGGCTGTTTCTGTGCTATTAATAGTTGGTAAAACTTTGTATAGAGGTAAGTTTTATGTTGACATTTGAGTCCCGGACAAGGCGACGTGGTAATAACAGAATCAACATTCATTTTTCATTCGAAATGTATCCATTAAAATAAAGCATTTGCTGCACAACTAGTGCACTTTTCCTACATGAAGCATTTATTCTTGAATTTACACAGCCACAAGACAATCTATCCCATTATGCTTATCACAGCTGTTTGAGAAACTATAATTCTCTAATGAAATGATGTCACCTTATAATAAACATCTGCTTCACCCTTAACTTCAAGAAACAACACTGCTTTTATGATTCTGAAATAGTAATCAAATACCTTGTGTATTCTCTGCCACGGGTTTTACCTGTAAATAGTCTGTTTACCAGAAATTCTTCAAGGAATCTGTCAACAATTTCGACCAAATGAAGGAATGTGCTAATAAATATTTTTTTCTAAACACATTATTCTAAATTATATTCAGCTTTAAACGTGCATATAAAGGATACAGGCTGGGGTCAAATTGTGTATGATATGTTATACAAGAAACTCAATGGAATAATACACTAATAACAAATTCAAAAATATGTTATCAGATTCACAAGCTGTGTGAATATCGTATTTAGCAAGAACCCAACCTGTCTATTTATACCATAGCCAGACTGCTGCATTAAAAAACAATTCACTTACAAAAAACAATGACAGACTTATCTGGTGGATTAATTGAGTGATGACTTCCGTGGTTCAATCTTCGTAGCTGAGTAGAGTCAACCTCAGCTGCAACTGGAGCCTATGGAGATATTATTGCATAGTTAGAAACTATTTTCAGCCAATGACAGGAACAAGTTGGGCTTAGAACCAAAGCAGCGCTGAGCTGCTATGTCAAAGATTTCCAGTTTCAAGAGTGGTAGAGTCATGTGGACCAGAAATTAAATATTAATTTTCATTTGAGAAACTAAGTGAATGTGACACATTTTACAAGAATATGTTGCAGTTGCAATCTTAATTGGACTCACATTAGCACTTTCTATATTTGGATATTGAACAGTTCGGTGGAACAAAATCATATCCAATGGATATTATATCATGCCAGAGTCAAGGATCATTGTTTTAATCATATTTTATACATTGTAAATGAGAATGTGTCTTTTAAAAATTCACGGAGGATCATTACTCAAACCATTTGCAATGTTTCAGATATTTTCATTCTGCACAATTTAAGTTCCTTCCAATCCAAACAAGTTAGCCAGAGATGAAAAAAATCTTTGCAATTGTTTCAAAACCAATAAGATTGTTTTTTTTTCTTGTCATTTATACAAATATTTTCCCATTTAATGCTACCCGAGCCAACTATGCTTGCTGCTTTAGTCAGAAGGATTGGACTATTTATATCTGTCAGAAATTAGCCTCAATGCACTTCAACATTGGATGTTAGCCCATTCACCTGCAAAGGCTTGGCCTGTTGTGATTTTGGAAGAATTTAAGAGGTTCCATTGGATTCTTCCAGTGTTGTTAGCAAGGCAGATTTGTTAGCATTGTTTTGTACTCCTGAATCTGATTAAGTATCAGCATCACTTATTCTGAGGCAAGACAAGTTTCATTTGTTCTAAATTCTTCAGTTAGCTTGAAATTGCAGTACTTCCTTCCTGAAGCTAGCTATCAGTCAGACCAATAGCAAATTGCCAATTACCATGTGAATGTCAAACGATAGTCAGTATTATAATAGGGATTCTCAATATCAGACTACATTATGGGTCATCAGGTTATTGCTCCCATATTAATCTATATGATAGGTGGTATATTAGAATTTTTATAAAGTAGGTATCTTGATTTTGTGAAGGTTTGTGTTGTAGTCAGCTTGAAGTATTTTACTGCCACTTGATTTCATGGATTAGAAATTTGGTCCAAAAAAAAACACATTTCTGGTCACTTCTTTGGAATTTGCAATATCTGGAATTCGAAACATTTAAAAAAATATTTTTCTTTGTAATCAGCAACTTTACTTTGTTAAGATAGAGAGGTGAATATTTTCAAAGTTATCAGAGTGATTCTGTCATCTATCATTTTAAGATGTTTGTATAAAGTTGTCAAACAAACTTTTAGTCATGTGTATTTGACTGTCAACTATCCATATATAAGAAAAAGGACAAATCCATAGTTTGTACTTTATAGACTATTTTTCTCTTTATTTCTTGTATTCTTTTCCTGTTTAGTTCTCTTTCTCTCCCATTCTCACATCATTTACAGGACTTCCTAAAGATCAGTGGTGATTTTATTATGGTTTGCTTCACATTGATGTTGGTTACCGTGTAAAACACAGCCCAAAATCAGGGAGAGTCAACTTCGGAATAAAATTGACTCTGCACTGAAACTTCAGATTACACTACAAAAGTAGCAATGTACAGTGTAATTTCATCCTATGAAGATGTGTAGTACAATGTCAATTGACCATTAGGAAATGCTGGAAAATGATGCAGATCACTGTGTAGCTTTCCCTTCTTCCATATACTATGTAACACCTCTTCCCATCTCCTGAAAATGGAATTGTAGTATTTGAGGAATGGTAGGTTTATTCTTGTAACTACTTCCTCTGTGGTGACATGTTGTTGTCAGCTGTCTCTCGATTTGAGGATGACATCTATTCAAGGTTGTGAGTTACTGCCATTGGTCTTTAAGCGACTGAGCAGGCTGATTTTTAACCCACATCTTTTTCAGAATCCAGGGCAAGATGTCCCATGGGGTGGTGGGATCCAAAGTACAGGATTTGCTTCCTTTTCTTTCCTTCTCTGTTGCAACAAAACACTGTTCCAGCCAGTACCAGAAAAAAATCAACGTTTTTTCTCTACTTTTTCCTCCAATTTTCTCCCCTACTTTGATGTGGTTGACTCCTTGCTTATGTATATCTCATAGCACGATGGCATAGTCATTGGCCTGCTGCCTCACAGCACCAAGGACCTAGGTTCAATTCCCAACTTGGGTCATTATCTGTGTGGAGTTTGTACCTTTGTGGGTTTCCTCTGGGTGCTCCAGTTTCCTCCCACAGTCCAAAGATATGTGGGTTAGATTGATAGGCCATGCTAGAATTGCCTTGAGATGCATAGGTTAGAGAGATTAGTGGATAAATGTGTATGGATATGGGAGTAGGGCCTGGATGGGGTTGTGGTCGGTGCATACTCGATGGGCCAGAAGGCCTCTTTCTGCACTGTGAGGTTTCTGTGTGATTCTGTGTCATAATTTATATTTGCCCTTTTCTTGGAACAAGTGATCCTCAACATGAAATCAACCCTGGAAATTGTGAAGTGGGATTTTATGGAAATCATGGTTACGTATAAATGAGCTGATCACATAGCCCCAGTTAGAAACTATACTTTCAGTGAAGATAAGTCATATAACTTGTGCTATGGTTTTCTAGAAGCCAAACTGCTGATCAGTTTGAGCCTCATAACAGCTTTAAGTTTTATTTAGTGGATCCCGAACTGCATTTCATGTCTTTGTTCCACCTTCTCTCCCTTAGTGCAGCTTGTGCATAAAAAGCAGGTGCATGACTCATCTGCTCATCTGGCATTTTGAAGTTAGGTTCTTAAAAGTCATGATGTAGAGATGCCGATGTTAGACTGGGGTAAACACAGTAAGAAGACTCACAACCCCAGGTTAAAGTCCAACGTTTATTTGATAGTAAACTCACAAGCTTTCGGAAATGTTGTTTTCACACACTTGATGAAGGAACAATGTTTCTGAAAGCTTGTGGGATTACTACCAAATAAACTGGTTGGACTTTAACCTGGTGTTGTGAGATTTCTTACTGTTCTTAAAAGTCACTATGGAATCTGGTGTATTGGTTTGAGACTTTGATTTCTTTTTAATTGTCAGCTTTTATTTTACTTTGCATCTTCACTTTGAATTTCTTTTTGCACTGCTATTTTTCTGCAATACAAAACTTTCACTTATTATTCCTTTTTCTATGACAGCAAACAAAATGCCCCTTTGGAAATGGAAATGAAACTTCAAGATTTGGGAATAGAAGATGAATTCGCATGGAGACCAGAAAGCAAGTTTCTCCTATGGAGGCTCCTATCCATTATCCCAATTTGTCCATTCACTATTTTCAATAGTTATAACTAGATCTGTTAAATGAGATCTGTTTTTCTGCTTCTAATTCACAAGAAAGGTTGTCTTCCATATAAGATGTTAAATTAAGGTTCTATCTGCTATACAGTGGATTTAAAAAAAAATTGTAATGGATGATTGGTATGACTGACCTTGAGAAAGGATGGGATCAAACAGACAAAAAATCTATTTCCATTAGAAGTGATCTCATGACTTTCTCAGAATTAGTCCTTACAATTTAAAACAATGCAAACAAAACACTCAGCAGACCAACAACGTTAATAGTGCCTAGTTTGTCACTGCGTGTTGTTTTAAAAGCATATTGCATGTGAAATCATGAACATTATAAGTTTTAATTTTTGTTTCATCCTTGTAATTTTCTAATGTTGTCTCAGTAAAGTGCACGTATCCAACATATAACATATAGCTGGATGTTATTATTTTCATTCAAAAGACAAATTATAAATTGAATTCTGTTTCCTTCTAATTGACTAATGACTACTTCTCTGCTTATAGATTTAAAAAAAATTCTTGGAATAGTGTCTATAGCAAAGTCAGCATTTATTGCCAAGTTAAGGTTCTTGCAGAGTATGTAGCGAAGGCAGTTCTCAGATTTTGACCTGGCAATGAAGGAATGACAATATGTGTCCAAGTCGGAATAGCGTGTAATTTGGAGGCAGTGGCATTCCTAAGCTTATGTTGTCTTTGTTCTTCTAGGTGGTGGAGAGGCACTTGTCAGAGAAGCTTTGGCTCATTACTGCAGTGCATCATTTAGATAGAATACACTGCAGCAGCCACAGTACATGCATAAAAAATAAATAAATGGTAAACTTAATTAAGATGTAGAGATGCCGGCGTTGGACTGGGGTAAGCTCAGTAAGAGGTCTAGCAACACCAATTTTAAATCCAACCGATTTATTTGATAGTAAACCTGCTATCAAATAAATACTATCAAATAAATTGGTTGGATTTAAAATTGGCGTTGCCAGACCTCTTACTAAACTTAATTAAAACTGCCTTCCTTCGTACAGTATGTGACATCTTAGATTAGAGCCAGCTTGGGCAGCTGGCTGTTGTCATTTCTGTTCTGCCTGACTCAATTTCTGTACTTCAGTTTGTTCACATACAAATCTGAAAACCTCCTACATCTGTCTTTGTACTGACTACAGAAATGTATGCATACCAACAAACTCCTGTTTAAGCATGTGCTGCCTCGTATCATAAAAAAAACACATACCATTAGATTTTCAAAGAATTAACAGTCACTCACCTTCTGATGAGGTATTAACTTATGACTTCAAAAGTACATATTTGGTACAGGTCCTTTAATGGTGAGTGATGAATGCAGGATTAGGTAGAAATATTCTATACAAGTTCCATTGATGCCACTCATCGCTAGTTCATTGCTTTGAATGACTGATCACTGGAGTATGCACCAGATGTGCTATTAGAGAAACAGAGGATCATATATTCGATTCCTTGGTGATATTCTATTGGTGGTGGAAACTGATCCTGTCTTTAATCCACAGCCTTCTAATGAGAGGATGAAATACCCTAAATATTTTGCTAATTTCAAAGTATAATATCCCACAACATTTGCAGAGACATTGTAACAAGAAACAACTGCCAGTTAACACATAACATGAAATGAGCTTTTGGTATTGAAAGAGTTAATTAAAATGAATAATGCTTGAATGGAACAAGCCTAATGAGATGTATGGCATGGATGGCTAGAGAGGACAATTACTAAGCATTCTCCAGAAATTTTGCATAACCTGGTTTAGTTTTATATTCATTTCAGCCCTGTAGATAGCCTTGGAGACTGCAGTCTTTTTGAAAGAGTTTGGTGTCACAATCAATTCTAAACATTCTCCAGTGACTAAAATGCCAGGACCTTTCTCTTAATAGTGCTGATCCTGGAATATTCAAATTTGTCATCACACAATAAAATTCATCTGAAAAAAACAGTTAAAGGATTGAATTCTAATATCCAAATTAAGTAAATGGCTTTATCGTAGTCTGAAAATTACAGAAACTGTGAGTTTGTTACTTATGTTTTTATAGGCTTGTAAGTTTACCACATAAGTTAAAACATAGGCTGTAAACATTGCCATCAGATGTCTGTTGCAGATAAAAGACCTGCTTCATATATGGAAATTGACTAGGTGAAGAAACGACAATAAAAGCCAATGTTCCGTGTCAGATTTCACTGCTTCCTCTCTCATTCTGCCAGTGTGGTATCAGGAATTCTAAGCAGTGGGCAATGCCAAACAGCTGTAGGAACCAGCCAGACCTATAGAAACAAGAAAGAATAGTAATTAGAAATCTACAAAATCAAGCCTAAAATGGTAATCATCAGGTTGAGATGAGACAGATGCATTAGGATCAATTTTAAGCCTGGTGGTTTTAAGAGGGCAGTGGTAAGGGCAAGTGTGAAATGCACTAACTAGCCTGAGTTTAAGATTCAGGGCTTTTTAAACTCCCAGCTGTCTTTTAAGTGCTACTGGTCTACTTCCCATCTGGCAGAGTGGAAGAGGACACAAAGCAGCTGCCAAACATGGAAAGATTGGCAAGTGGCAACAAGGGATGGAATGGGGGTGAGGGATGCGGCAGTGGTGGAGTCCTGGACAGAGGAGGGTGCAACTTCCCTCAGGGGACTCAAAGGATCACTTGTATTCTTCCTGGCCCAAAAAAGGAAAGTTTTGCACATCTTGAAGAACCTTTATCTGTCTGAAGACCAGGAGTATTTCCTGTGATGGCATCTGTAAAGGTGGGAATTTGGTATATGAAATTAGGAGTTCATATTAATGGCATGTTCCACAGTGCAGTGCAATAACAATGTTCCACGTTTTCATCTCCTGATTTATGATGTGGAGATGCCAGAGTAGGACAGGCCACTCACCTAATGAAGGAGCAGCGCTGTTAAAGCTCATGATACCAAATAAACCTGTTGGATTTTAACCTTGTGTTGTGAGACTTCTTACTGTCTCCTGATTTATGCACAATTGCAACATTCTTCAGAATTTTTGCAAGTTGAAATAAATGGCGTTACCATTAGGGAAAATACAAAGTAATAGTTTGCCACTTCAGATTACAGGATTGAGCTGCCATGTATTTAATGAGCAAATCTAAACATCACCAAGAAGCTTTTCAATTAAAGATTCATTGCACTGCTGCAAGCAAAACCTTGTCTTTATTGTACACATCAGAGTTATGAAAGGCTGCTGAAAAATATTGTCAAATTAAGATATTTATTGTCTTTTATGTATTGTGCCAAAGTGAAGTATGAAGCTCAATGGTCATGCGGAGAACCACCTCTTCAGTTTGCTGCACCATTGTAGGTATTAGACACTCTAATTGTTGATGCTATTCTGTATTGATTCACTTCAATATCACCATCACCATGCAGCATCGACTCATCTTCAACAAATTTGCTAACTCTCTTGCACAGTAAAGATCAAAGTACTCAACCTGGTGTTGATTTGCGCCTGTTGCTGCAAGTCCTGGTGGGTGCCAACAACAACCTGGAAGAAGAGGCACAGAGCATTTTGCCCTTTTATGAGTCCAAACACTTCTGCCCCATGGTTACACTTCCTATGTCACAACAGAGAAGCTCTCTCCTATCTGTGTGGGCGATACAGGACCGAAGTATCAGGTGAAATTTGGGTTTGATATGTTTTGATGCTATGGTTAGAGGGACAATGCCAATATACTGTACTCACATATTTTATTGTGAGCACCAACTTGCTCCTTAAAAGCTTCTTCTGCCTGCTGTCCAGTACTGTGGACTCAAACCTGTTCTTTTACAGGTACCTAACAAGTAATGACTATATTTCATGAGAAATAAGGAGGCAACATTCTTTTGGGATCCAGGTGGTGTCAAGATACATCCAGCAGGAGAAGCTCAGAACCCAGTTGATACTCTGACAATTAGGCATTTAGACCAGGCTAGTTCCACACACCATCAAAGTGCTGTTAATGATTGGCCAATCAATCTCTTCACTATTGAAATCTGGAGAAGTAAACTATCTAGATAGCTGGGATTCTTTTTATTTTACTCCAGATCACCTTGCAAGCCAAAAACATCTTTGGTAGGGTAGTCCAAGATAGATAAACAAGAGGAAACTTACTAGTAACCAGCTCTGCTAAACTGCATGGTTACAGGTGGTTAAACTCCACCGTTAGGAAGAATGTGAAGAATTTGAAGAGGGTATAGAAGAGAATGAGAGATGCTACAGCCTTTAAAGGAAAATTGAATAAACATTAAAGGAAAAAATATTGCACAAATTTGCGGAAAAAACAGGAGAGGCAGAAGAGTTGAACTAACTGGATTGCTTCGTGAAAGCTGATTTAGATTTGATAGGCTAAAAGGTCTTTATCTGCTCTTTACTATTCTATGACTCTATAATATCCCTCTGCACATCCTCTAAACTTTGATCCTGCTAAGCTGCACCCACTCTGAATTTAGGTAACTAGGATATAATGGGCAAACAAAAACTCTAAAGGTGGATATGAATTTTTCAATAGCTTGCAGTGGCATCAAGGCGTGAATGGTTGAAAAATTACGGCCATTTAGTTTCGTTGGCCAAGCTGTTAATACCTCACGGTGAACAGCCCTTGAATGGATGAATAATTAAACTAACAGTGATTAACAAAATATTTGTGATAAAATTAGCATCTTTAATGCCAAAGTACTTCTTCAAATACAGGATTGCTAATTATTTTTCACAAAAATCTTTAACAGAATCAAAACTAATCACTCTGAAGAAAACCACATAAAGCTGCCCATGTATGATGTGAAGTCAGGCCTCAGAGTATAAATATAAATTTTGTGTGGCGTGGTTTTCTTGTTACAGATGGGTTGCTTCTAGTATACTGGTTGGTTGAGGAACAACTGCTCAAGTTGCTTTTTACTTTTTCACGTTTTATTTCTCTGCATTTTACTATTATAATTCTTTTTGTGATAAATGTTAGCCAGGAATTCTCTTGCTTTTCTTCAAATGGTGACTTGGGATCTTTAATACCCACACAATATCATAGAATCATAGAATTCCTACAGTGCAAAAGAAGACCATTTGGCCCATCAAGCCTGCACTGACCCAATCCCAACCAGGCCCTATCTCCGTAACCCCATGTATTTACCCTGCCAGCCCCCATAAACTTCATGCCTTGGGATACTAGAGACAATTTAGCATGACCAATCAACCTAACCTGCACATATTTGGACTGTGGGAGGAAACCGGAGAAACTGGAGGAAATCCACCCAGACATGGGGAGAATGTCCACATTCTCTACACAGTCACCCGAGGCAAAGAATCAAACCCAGGTCCCTGGCACTGTGAGGCAGCAGTGCTAACCACTGTACCACTGTGTCGCCCAAGATTAAAGTCTAATCTAAAAACCAACTGGAATTCTACCTCTCCATCCATCATGGAATCAGAGTGGGCGTGGGGCAGACAATGGAAATGTCCATTGACCTCAAGCAAGGCTGTAAAATTTTGCCCAACATCTCCATCAGTTTACAGTTGACATGCAGCCTATGTTGTGCGCCAAAATCTTTGGAGTGGGATTATGAACGCACGACTTCTGAATCAGAGGGAAGAGTGCAACTATTCAGCCAAAGCTAACCCCTTAATTTTAGTACTGTGGAGTCAATTGGCTCAGTTGGTTGGTCAGCTGGTTTGTGATGCAGAGTGATGCCAACAGCACTAATACCTGATGCCAATACTTGTACTGGCTGTGGTTATTCATATAGTCCACCTTCTCAGCCTTGCCTTTCACCTGATTTTAACTTGAGGTGTGGTGATCCTCAGGTTAAAATCAACACCAGTCTCCCTTCAAAGAGGGGAGTAGCCTATGGTCATCTGGACTATAGCAACTTAACCTTTGATTTTAATATTACCTTCCTGATTTTTTGTTCTGTTCTAGAAAGAGATTTAATATTATGCATTCATTATGGCCCCACCAACCTATCAACTACCAACTTCTTCATTTGCAAAACATCACCTAAGCATCGAAGATGGTTGGTGAGATGCTGGGCTTATGGGTTGTAAGTGCTCAGCATATTTGTGAAGGCAGAAGCAGGAGTTGGATCATTTGCATATTCAAATGAAGGGTTTGTTTAAGGCCTGTTATGCATAATTGAGATGCCCTGAACGCAACTGATAGTGGGCAAGTTAGTTCAGGAAATCACGTACACTCTAACCAGAATCAGCATGGTGCTGATTCTCAAGTCTATATTTTTCCCACTATTCAATCAGCTTTCTATTAGTATCACACTCATTCTGTAATCTAAGTTGTTAACAAATACAATGCTCTGGATTTCAAGCTGCTTTAAACCTATAAATGTTGAATATAGATTCTTCATTAACCATTTATATTGCAGTACTATTCCAGTAAAGGAACTGTTGGTGGCTGCCACTAAGAAGATGACATAAAAGAAATATACTTACCTGAATTTAGAACAGAGAGAAGAAGAGTACTTCTTGTTCCTGTGCACTGCTGAAGACTGTTTACTTTCCATTTTTTTTGATTGCTTTGCCTCCTTTTTGATCTCTCCTCCAAGTAAACCCGTCCCGTCCCAATCAAAACTCTGTTGGTCATTTCCCTTTTTCCAATCATTTCAATCAAGGCATTCAAGAGGACATTGGAGGATTATTTGAATAGAAACAATATACAGGCATTTAGGGAAAAGACAGAGAAGTGGCACAAAGCCATGATGCTTGTTTAGGTCAAGACCATCCCCACATCCCCATTTCTTCCCTTCAAAAAATTGCACAATTTCAAACTGACCATTGTCCACAGCAAACTATCCAGCCTTCAGGAGAATAGTGACCATGACACCACACAACCCTGCCACAGCAACCTGTGCAAGACACGCTGGATTATCAACATGGATGCCACCATCTCATGTGGGAATGCCATCCACCAGGTACCTGGTACGTACACTTGCAACTCAGCCAATGTTGTCTACCTAATACGCTGTAGGAAAGGATGTCCCAAAGCATGGTACATTGGGGAGACTATGCAGATGCTACGACAACGGATGAATGAATATCACTCGACAATTACCAGGCAAGACTGTTGTCTTCCTGTTAGTGAACACTTCAGCGGTCACGGCATTTGGCCTCTGATCTTCAGGTAACCGTTCTCCAAGGCAGCCTTCACGACACACGACCGTGCAGAGTCGCTGAGTAGAGATAGCCAAGTTCCACATGGAGAAGGCCTCAACTGGGATCTTGAGTTCATGACATACTATTTGTAACCCCCATGACTCGCCTGGGCTTGCAACATCTCACTTACTGTCCTGTCTGTGGACAATAGACATCTCTTTAACCTCGGCTTAATGCTATCTCCACTTACATTGTCTGCACCTTTAAGACTTAAGCTGTAAAGACTTGCATTCTAATTAGTATTCTGTAAACTGAGTGTGTGCTTTTATATGCCCTGTTTGCGGTCAGAACTCCCCACTCACTGACAAAGGGGCAGAGCCCCTAAAGCTAGTAGTGTTTGCTACCAAATAAACCTGTTGGATTTAACCTGGTGTTGTGAGACTTCTTACTTGTTTTGGAGGGTCTCCAAAAAGATTATGCATAGCGACACAGATATCAAGTTTCTACAAAGATGCAAGAAAGCAGACAAGATACCGAAAGGGCTACAGATCACAAACACACCCAGGTTAACCTATAACATAGACTATGCTGAGACAGTTTGTCCTCACACCTCTCTCATACTCCTCAACCACCTCATACACGAGCTCTACAGCAGACACTTCATAATTAGAAATTAAGATAGAGTCCATGTTCTCAACTTGCGCTCAGGATGCAGGCCAGCTGTGAAACATTGTCAAGCAGACGAGACAACGGAACTACGCCATCTACATGCACACCAAGAGCAGGTTTTTGATCCTGTGATTTCCCCATCCCTCCTGACTGCCTTCTCTCTCCCAATCAGTTTGCCCTCTCTCAATTTACGCACCCCTCTATCCCAGATCACTTCACTGCCTTTCCTAATTGTTTCCTTTGCTTTTCAATGCTGGCCCTCTCCTGACTGGTTCCTTCCTCCCTCTCAATCACAACCCTCTCCATTATTGCTCCTCTCCAAATGACTACCTTGGCCATCCCAGAACATACCTGAGAAATCCTCTTGGCCAGAAAGGTGCCTGGTGATATCAAGTAGGCGCCTGTTGCCCAACACTCTAACACACATGAGGCTCAGTTTTAGGTGTCTCTCAGGTTAGATTTTTCAAACAAATTTACATGTCACATATAAAGAGTGGTTTTAAAACTGATTTTAGATTGTAAAATGCTTAGGGAAATATCAATTACATATAATAATTTGCAAAGTCAATGATATCCAGAAAGAAGATTAACTTCTTGAAACACTTCCAAATAATACAAGTAAAATATAAAGCCACATAAAATTGCTCCTGGGACTAGGGTACTTTTTAATATAACCAGCATAAGTCTCAGCTTTTGTGACTGCTCAGCTTCAGCTGAGTCCAAGTTTGAGAGCATAGTTGGAGGTACTTATCCAAATTTCTCCACCTTCCTGTGTGCAGGCTTTATTTAATACCCACCAAGTCCATAGTTTTATTTGAAACTGAGAACTTAACTGCTCAGAATTGTGTGCAAGAAGCTGCCATCTGTGGCGCTATGATACAATGGCTAGAATCTTCCATTCTGGAGTTTAAATTCGGTGGCAGACACAGGATATCTTATCATGAATGACCTTGAGCTGTTCAGCTCATTAAATATACCTTAGTGAGGACCTCCCTGATATTTGCAGCAGAGGCAGGCAGGAAATTACCATCTCCTGCATCACTTCATGGGATTGAAGTTCCTGGTGCCATACTTAAAGACATTCTGTATTATTCCTTTCATCTTTACCCAGCCATTTCTCCATCCTTCCCCATTAACCTTCTCACTTCCTTCATCATTCTCCACACAACGTACACTGTTACCACTTGGCTTCAAGCACAAACTAGCAATTATAGATACTCCCCAAGGAGGAGAATGCAGCTCACTATTAATCACAGAAGTCTACCTTACCCAACTTATGGGTAAGATTGAAATTTTTAATTTCTCGCTGTTGGAGTATTTAATTTGGAGGGGAACTTAATTCTAGCAAGCTGGATTTTAATAAGCTTGTATCACATGCTAATGGATGTAAAAGGGCTTCCTGATATTGTTTGTTAAAAAATTTGACCTGCCTTAAGTCCTGAGACCATCATGTCACTATCAGGTGTCCCCACCTGGCATGCTTTCCACTGCTGACAGGATCGGAAGATTACATCCAACATGTTAGCACATTGATGTCCTGAACCACCAAGGAAACATACAAATTATAGGGGCCAAATTTTCTTGGCTCTTAGCCAATACCCATTCTAACTCTGGCAGAGATTTGATGGCAGGGCTCTTGATCATAAATCAAGGCCCAATGAGATTATTAGGACTCCGACTGAAATTTTAAGTGAACAATTTAGTGAAGTATGCATTGTGCACAAATCATCCATGCATCATTGTCTTGAGCGGCTGAAGCAGTGGATCTTAAAGAACTGCTACAAAATCAGTCCGAGAAATGTTTTGTGGAATGAGGGAGTAAGTGTGGCTTCATAAATACACTCTCTCCCCTTCACACCAGTTCTATACAGAGACTAGCACAGTCTTTCAAATCCCTGAGGTTTGAAACTGGTCTTGATTCAGTCTCTTCACCCTTAGATCAGGCACTTTCACTGATTGGAAGTCAGTAAAAATCTACTCAGTTCAAACTTGCCTCCTCTTACATAAGCTGCAGCAACCTGGATCTTCAAAGTGTGAGGAGGGAGGAGGAACTAGACATTCCCTCTCTTCCCTTCACCCAGGCCTGAAAGGTGTTAGACATTCGGCATGTGGGTGAGCGTCCAAAGCTCTGTGAATGCTCACTGGCCCCATGCTTCAAGGATTTAGGTGTGCAAATCACCAATAATCTGCCCTGGTCCAGGAAATAAGGTAATTTTTCTTTGGTGGAAATCTATGGGGTTTGTAGGGTTAATAGCCCTTTGCAGAGCCCTGCCTGATGAAGGATCATCTAGCCTTGAAACATTGGCTCTATTCTCTTTCCACAGATGCTGTCAGACCTGTTGAGATTTTTCTGTTTTTGTTTTGGATTGCAAGATCCGCAGTATTTCGCATTAAGCTTTGTTTGGGTGGTGATGTTGAAGGTAAAAATTGATCAGAATAAATGCAAGGCCTGCTTTTGATTAGAACACAGGACCATAAGAAATAGGAACAGGAATAGACATAGAGATCCTCAAGATTGTTCTGCCATTTAATAAGACCATAGCTAAACTTTCATACCAACTCTAATTTGTTACCCTATCCCCATATCCAATGATTCCCATCATCCCCAAAAATCTATCAATCTCAGTCTTGAATATACTGAACGACTGAGCATCCATACATCTCTGAGAGTCAAGAATCCCAAAGATTCACAACTCTCTGATTGAAGAAATTTCTCCTTTGCTCAATTCTATCTAGCTGGCCATTATTCTGAGATACCATTCCCTAATTCCAGACTCTCCAGCTAATAGAAAAAGTCTGTCAATTTTCTACATTCCAGTTTGATCACCTCTTGTTCTTTGAAACTCCAGGAAACAACTGCTAACAACTGTGCCATCATGCCGCCTCTACATGTATCCTCTCTAGGGCAAATATATCCTTCCTTAGGCAAGGAGACCCTAACTATACATGGTATTCCTGGTGTGCTCTCTTCACACGGTACTCCAGGTGTGCTCTCTCCAAAGCCCTATATTTTTGCAGCAAGACGTCCTTACTCTTAATCCCAAACCTTTTGCAACAAAGGCCAACATTTCATAGAGTCATAGAATCATAGAAGTTTATAGCATGGGAACAGGTCCTTTTAATTGCATGCTTACATTTTAGCCCGCTGAACACTGTTATTATTATGGTTCAGGTAAAAGCTTGCTTTAACATGAAGGTTATTCATTAATAGGTTAAAAGTCTGCATAAACTTTCACGAAACACAATATCTGAGCCAGAATAATTTGGCAATTTAGAATAACGGGGTTTGGTCAGCTTGGTTTCATATATAAGCAGAGGACAGTCTGAAGCAATCAACACATCGTTAACTGCTCACATATTCAATATAGCAGACTAAGAAAAGTTTTGGTCTGTTTATACAGTACCTTTAAATTTTGAAGAATGGAGACCAGAACTATGAATACATGGTGTACGTGACAGAATTGGACCATAACTTTATATTTTTAATGAAAACAGAATGCTCCCGTAGAGTTTTTTTTTAGCCACAACCCACTTTTTTTTGAAGGCAAAATCGAATCTGGAAACACAGTGCTGCAAATTAGTGCTAAACAGTGTCATCATAACAAGCGTATACCTCAGCAGAAGCACCAGTGCAAATTAGCTAACCTCGATTCTCAGGAGCATAATAAAAGGAAGATTATGCTATGTATTGAACTTGGTATGTTTTCATTGCTTCAAGGCTTGTGGTGTATGTTAAGGCAAGATCTATCCTATCTTATCTAAATGGGCAGAGCTTACTAAAGTGTAAAGTTCAACAGAAGGAATTCACAATTATTCACTCATGGGAACACTTGATATATAATTCACCCATTCCCCCCTAATTCCAAAGAACTGAAAAAGCTTGGATATGTTGGATTTCCACAGCTTTGGGATGTATCACTCTGTCTTGTAGGGATAGAACCTCTGTCCATCCCCTCACGAGGCAAAATGTTGTCAGTGTTGTATCTGGGGCATCCTAAGTCTTGTGTTCCTGCTTCCTTGATTCATCCAACAACTTGTTGTGATTTCCATTGTTTTGAGCGGCAGTATAAGCACACAGAGGGCATACTGTGAACAAATGTTTGCTGGTTACATATTCACAATTTGAACTCAGTTAGGGAAAACTTTATCAAAGTCAAAAACATCATAATGACTGTTTTAGCCCAATTTATTGAAAAGCCTTGGTTCTTACTACCTAGCCTGGCCTGTGAATGTAACAGTGACTCATTGCTGAGATTTTAGGTGTTAGAAATCCTGGAAGCACTAATGTGGCTTGGCCATTCAGCTTGTAATGTCAATAGTATGCAGTGACTTTGGAAATCTGCAGCTATTCCATCGGACTCCCTTGTAATTCCATCCCACTAGCAGGGATCTGGATGTGCTGGATCTTAACCATTTGTGGGATTTGATGGCCTGTCTTGTAGGGATAAAACTTCTGCCCTGCTTCTTAGGAGACAGATATCATCAGTGGTGGATCTCTGAGGTTTTCTAGGTCTGGAGTTCCTACTTTCTTGGCTCATTTGGGATACTTGTATCATACTGGAGACTGGTAAGCCCAGCGAGATAGAACAAACTGGTGTCCAGATGGGTAGAGGCTAACCCCATTAGGCCAGACATTATTCTCTGAAGACTACTCAAGTTTTTCATAGTTCATGAATAAGCCTCATGTCACAGGGGTCGAAAGTAAGGATGACTATGGTCTGATAGGGGTAGGGGAGTTTGTGTGATGTGGAAAGACTAGGATGTTTCCAAAAGAGTGTAGGAGTTGGATCTTTGCACTACCTGTCAGACAGCAACCATAGGTGTGCTTACTTGTCCATCAGAAATTAGATGCTATCTTATTGATCCTGGAAAAGTGTACCTGGAGAGAATGGTGGGAACAAACCTGCCAAAGTTTGCGGATCTTTGGGGCCAACATAAATTTAGGTCAGTTTCGTTTTCATCTTTATTTGTAATTATTAATAAAAATAGATTTAAAAATTCAGTTAATTCAGTGAACTTGTTTGAAATTTTAACAAATATTGTAATCTGTCACTGACACAAGTGTTTTATTTGTAGTTTATATTTAAAAATTTAGCTAAAATTGGCTCTCAGATTAACCATTTTATCTAAATTAATTCCTATGCATTTATGTCAATCATTTAAATTTTAAAATATATTTGGGCCTGAATTATTAGGATGTCCTTGCCATCAGCAGAATTGGCAGGAAACACATTCCCGCTAGCTCTGAGAAGCCCACAGCCATTTTATGTTCTAAAGATTGTCGGTTGGTAGCAGGTGGGACTTCTGTCCTCACTTGGATGAAAGCCATGCCTTGGAGAGTTGCTGGTTAATCAGATGGACTAGCAGCTCTTCAGCCCCTCCAGGCACAGTGCTATAGTGGCCAGAAGAAGCATTGCAACAACATGCCTGGGATTAGGTGAGACAAAGGTCCTGGAGAGAGGAGGGCAGGGAACCTTGCAGATGTCATCAGGGGAGCGATTGGAGTATTGGAGGATAGCTCGGGGTGGAGGGAGGAAGGTATGGAGGTGTTCAGTCTTTGAGGAGAGGGCATTTGACAGAGATTGCTCCTGTAACCTTCCCTCTGCAATCTAAGATTTGAAATTTTCCTATTTCTATAAGGGGCCTGTGATGACTTCAGACAGGTTAATGACATTGGCTTGCTAGTTATGAACTACCTGATGAGTTTTAAGTTTTGTGATTTGATTTTTGGTTTGGGCCATCCCCCCCCTTCCTTTTTGGGGGCTGCCCCTTTTAATTTGGCCCTAAGTTAATTTGAGTTTGTTTACTTGTTAGGTATGCAATATGCAAAAGAAGATGAGTCCTAATTGATTGTTAAATCAAGGAAACGCATGCTCTTTATTTAAAGCAGGTGTGTTGGACTTGAGCTTGCAATCAGCAGAGAATAACTGGACAGCTGGCTGTTTTCAGATATATGGTGTAAATAAAGTAACTTGGTGACAGGACTGTTGCCTCTGTGGAATTATTACTGCACCTGTCAGTGTAAAAATTGAGGCTGGGCAGGAGAAGGTCTTTATCTGGCTATTTAGTTGTAGTCAGGCATTTCTATGACCACAGATGTGATTACAGGATGGTGTGTTGCCTCCTTGCAGCCAGGGTCAGGATGTCACTGAACAGTTGCAGAACATCCTAAAGGGAGAAGTTGATAAGGCAGAGTTCATGGTACAGGTTAGTATGAATGATATAGGTAAAATGAAGAATGATGTCTTGCATTAAGAATTAAGGCAGCAGCTTAAAAAACAGGACATCAATGTTTGTAATCTCTGATGTGGAGTTGTCAGCATTGGACTGGGGGTAGGTGCAGTAAGTACAAAGAAGAAGAACAAAACAGCATGAGAAACAGGCCCTTCGGGTCGGGCCGGGCTGCGCCGCCACCTCGATGTTCCCACTTCTACACGCCATCCCTGTCCATGTTTATAGATCTATGGATTAAAAACCAAATTTGAGACAATTTAGGGAGAATTTGGTTTGCCAATTAGCCTAAGAGCACATCTTTGGGATGTGGGAGGAAACTGGAGCTCCCGGAGAAAACCCACGCAAGCACGGGGAGAATGCGCAAACCCCCACAGACACAGGCCCAAATCCATGTATCTGCACAGCACAGCGATAGTCACTGCGCTGTCGTGTTGCCCATCAGATAGTCCAGGTCAAGCGTACACTAACGATGTGAAGCAGTAGGATAGTCTCGAAAAAGGTCCAAGAGCAGTCCTCTCACGACCCATCACGTGTATGCCCCTTGTTAGACAACAAGGTGGACCAAAGCACCTGTAGGACAAAAACAAGTACATCAATATCATCATCTATTTACACACTTCTCAGGGACTCCCAAGGCTCATGATCCCTATTTTAAATCAGTTTTCTATACCCCTCCAATCCCATTCTGTTCATGTGCCCATCTAAGTATTTCTTAAATAACTCCAGAGTACCTGCCTCCACCACTTTACTTGGCAGTGCATTCCATACTCCCACCACCCTCTGTGCGAAAAACTCCCTCTAGCATCCAAATTATACCTTACCCCCCTCACCCTAAGCCCGTGACCCCTCGTGCTATTCGAGTCCATCCTAGGAGAAAGCTTAACCCTGTTTACTCTATCTATATCCCTCATAATCTTGTACACCTCTATTAGATCTCCTCTAAGTCTACATCTTTCTAAGGAAAACAGTCTCAATTTGCCTAATCTCTCCTCGTAACTCAGACATTCCATACCAGGCAGCATCCTGGTAAACCTCCTCTGCACTCTCTCCAGAGTCTCCACGTCCTTCCGGTAGTAGGGTGACCAGTGAGGTCTAACCAACGTTTTATACACTGCAACATTAAAGGCCAGCTCTTGTACTCTATACCCCTTCCTATAAAGGCTAGCATACTATATGCTTTCTTCACAACCTTCTCCACTTGCTCTGCCATCTTCAGAGACTTGTTCACCTGCACCCCCAGGTCCCTCTGCGTTTCTATACTCTCAATAGGTCTACCCTTTATCATATACCTCCCCCCTACATTCTTTCTCCCGAAATGCATCACCTCACATTTATCAGGATTTAATTCCATCTGCCATCTGTCTGCCCAAGCTACCAGCCTATCTACGTCCTGCTGCATCGCCTGACAATGCTCCTCACTATCCGCAAGTCCAGCCATCTTTGTATCGTCTGCAAACTTGCTGATCACTCCACTCACTCCCTCTTCCAAGTCATTTATATATATTACAAATAGAAGAGGTCCCAGTACCGAGCCCTGCGGCACACCATTAGTGACCGACCTCCAGCTAGAAAAACACTATTACTCTCTGTCTCCTATTACTAAGCCAGTTGCTTATCCATCTAAGTAGTCTCACAATATGGGGTTAAAGTCCAACAGACTTTTGTGTTTATGTATGCCCTGTTAGTGGAGAGTTTGATTCACACTCCTGATGAAGGGGCAATGCTTTAAAGGCTTGTGCTATCAAATAAACCTATTGGACTTTAACCTAGTGTTGTGAGACTATTTACTGTAATCTCTGGATTACTGGTATAATCCAGTAATGGATTGTGTGGATCAAGAGGAATTGTTTGATCTTAGATCACTGGGACCAATCTCGGGGAACATGGAATGCTTACAAGCTGGATGGCCCATATCTGAACCAGAATGAGACCAACATCCTTTAAGAAGGGTTTGCTCGTGTTGGGAGTGGTTTAAACTAGTTTGGCAGGGAGAGAGAACACAGCATTAATACAATAGGAACACAGCATACTACATTAAAGGAACCAAGACTGGGCATTCAGCCATGTTAAATACCATGGCAGTAAGAAGTAAATACCATGGCAGTAAGAAGAGGCTAGATAGCCTCTACTCTAATGCTATGTGTATCATAGGTAAGGTTGATGAGTTAATGGTGTTGTTTGACATGTGGAATTGTGATATAGAAACCATCATGGGGACAGTTGTGAGAGGGGCAGGACTGGCAACTCAACATTCCAGGGTATGAAATGGAAATGGTGAATAAGGGGAGGTGCTGTCACATTATTAAAGAGTCAACTACTGCAATCATGAGGTACAATACCTTGGAAGGGTCTTCAAATGAAGCTTTGTGGATAGAGATTAGGAGTAAAAGGAGTAGTCACATTGCTGAGAGTGCATTATAGCCCCTAAATAGCAGGTGGGCAATAGAGGAGCATATGTGTAGATAATTCAGAGATGTGTAAAAATAATAGGATAACTATACAAGGGGATTTCAACTTCCCCAACATTAATTTGAATAGTCACAGTGTAAAGGGTTTAGAGAGGGTAGATTTTGAAATGTATTCAGAAGAGCTTTATATGTCAATATGTAGACTAGGGATGGCACAGAGCTGGGGACCAAAGCTGGACAGGTGTTCAAGTTGGCAACGGAGAGCAACTTAGTGATACAACCAGAATACAGTATGACTTAAGTTTGTCATGAAAAGGAAAAAGATGGTCTGTTTTAAAAAAAAGACAGTTTTGGATTGGGTGAAGGCAAATTTTATTACAATAAGGCAGGACTGGAATAATAGACTGGAAACAGCTTCTTGTGGGAAAATCTACAGTAGAGCACTGGAGGTCATTCAAAAATGAAATGGGGTCAATACAGGCCAATATGTTATCTGTAGGGTGAAATGTAGGAGCAACAAATGCAGAGAACCTTAGTGTCTAGAAACGTTCAATATTGGATAAGAAAATAAGAGAGGCTTTTTAGCAGATACAAAGGGAGCAAATCAGTGGAAACCTTAGTGGAGTATAGAAAGTGTAAGGGGGGAACTTAAGAAAGCATTTGGAGAGCAAAGACGAGACATTCAAAAGCACTGGCCTGTAAGATGTATGTCCCTGAACTTGAGAAGTTATCACAGGCAAATTATCCACTTGCAAAAAATAAAGAATATTAGCAAAAGTAGTTGGTGGCATCTGCTCAATAGTAAACATAAGTATGATAATGCTTCAGTGGATATTGATCAGCACACAACACTGGATTTATGATTATTTTAAAATCCCACAGATATGAACTGAACAATCATGACAAGTACAATGGGGTAGCCCAGTCACTTACTGTAATTGGCTCCTAAACACCAGTGTTAACAAGTCGTATTAATTCTCTTTGAACTTGGGATGAATTGCATATGACACCACTCTTGCTTTGAGATTTTTTGGTTGATTATTATTTTGTGCTTTATTCAAATTCCCTTCATTGAACCAAGTATTTCTTTGAATACACTCTTGACTTTATCCAGAAGGTGCAGTAAGTGTGTTCTGACATTGACCAATTTGTTGACAGCACTCTAATTAAGCTTTATCTTCTCCAATCTTGATCTTGCAGACAGAGCTGGAAAAGTACCTTGGGCCACATGGAGAGGCAACTCCACTCAACTCTTACTTTGACCGTGACGTAATCTTTTAACAGCACAATTTCTTTTGCGTATGTTCTTAAGATCACATCAGCTGGTTTTAAAGGAAGATGCTTTTGTTAACAAGTAGTCTCTGGAATTAAAGATACAGCAACAACGGTATCAAACTTCATCCTCATAGATTAGAACATAGAACATAGAACATTACAGCGCAGAACAGGCCCTTTGGCCTTCGATGTTGCGCTGATCAATTATGAAAAAAGCAATGACCCTCTAACCTAAACCATTCCCTTTCATCCATAAACTTATCAACTAACCTCTTAAATGCCACCAAACTTGGCGCATCTACAACTGCCGCAGGCAGGGCATTCCACTCCCTAACCACCCTCTGGGTAAAGAACCTACCTCTGATATCCGTCCTATAACTATCACCCCTTAATTTAAAGCTGTTTCCCCTCGTGCTAGCTTTCTCCATCCTAGGAAAAAGGCTATCACTGTCCACCCTATCTAAACCTCTAATCATCTTATATGTTTCGATTAGGTCCCCTCTTAGCCGCCTCCTTTCTAATGAAAACAACGTCAAATCCCTCAGCCTCTCTTCATAAGACCTGCCCTCCATACCAGGCAACATCCTGGTAAACCTCCTCTGTACCCTCTCCAATGCCCCCACATCTTTCTTATAATGTGGGGACCAGAACTGCACACAATAATCCAAGTGCGGCCGCACTAGAGTTTTGTACAGTTGCAACATGACGTTGCGGCTCCGAAATTCAATCCCCCTACCAATAAAAGCTAAGACTCCGTATGCCTTCTTAACACCCTTATCGACTTGATTGCCAACTTTCAGGGATCTATGCACATATACACCAAGATCCCTCTGTTCATCAACACTATTAAGAGTCCTACCATTAGCCCTATACTCTACACATTTCTTATTCCTGCCAAAGTGAATTACCTCACACTTTTCCGCATTAAACTCCATTTGCCACCTCTCGGCCCAGCTCTGCAACTTGTCCAAGGCTCTCTGCAAACTATAACACCCCTCTTCACTATCTACCACTCCACGACTTTAGTGTCATCTGCAAATTTACTAATCCATCCTTCAATACCCTCATCCAGATCATTTATAAAAATTACAAACAGCAGGGGCCCCAAAACAGACCCCTGAGGTACTCCACTAGTAACCGAACTCCACGATGAATATCTTCCATCAACCACCACCCTCTGTCTTCTGTCCGCTAGCCAATTCCTAATCCAATTAGCTAAATCACCCTCTATCCCATAGATCTGCATTTTCTGCAGAAGCCTTCCATGGGACTCCTTATCGAACGCCTTACTAAAGTCCATATATACCACATCAACTGCCTTACCCCCATCCACCTCTTTGGTCACTTTTTCAAAAAATTCAATAAGGTTAGTAAGGCACGGCCTACCCTTCACAAAACCATGCTGACTATCCCCAATCAATTCATTTCTCTCCAAAATAACTATAAATCCTATCCCTAATAATTCTCTCCAATACTTTACCCACAACAGAAGTAACACTCACTGGCCTATAATTCCCTGGAAAGTCTCTCTTCCGCTTCTTGAACAATGGGACCACATTCGCTATCCTCTAGTCTTCTGGAACTATACCCGTAACCAACGACAGCCTGAAGATCAGAGCCAGAGGCTCTGCAATCGCCGCTCTTGCCTCCCAGAGAATCCTAGGGTAAATCCCATCCGGCCCAGGGGACTTATCTAATTTCAAACCCTCAAGAATATCTAGCACATCCTCCTTATCTACTTCAATACTTTCCAGTTTGCAACCCTGTATCCCAGTGTTCTCCACAACTACATTTACATCTCCCTGCGTGAATACCGAAGAGAAATATTTGTTCAGTGCCTCTCCAATCTCTTCAGGCTCCACGCACAACTCCCCACTGCTGTCTATGACTGGCCCTAATCTTGTCCTAACCAATCTTCTATTCTTAACATATCTAAAGAAAGCTTTAGGATTCTCCTTAATCCTATCAGCCAAAGTCTTCTCGTGTCCCCTCTTAGCTCTGCTCAACTCACTCTTTAGCTCCCTCCTGGCTAATCTATAGCTATCCATTGCACTAACCGAGCCTTCAAGCCTCATCCTGACATAAGCCTCCTTTTTCCTTTTAACCAGCGAATCAACTTTTTTCGTACACCAAGGTTCCCTTACTCGACCATTTCCTCCTTGCCTGACAGGGACATACTTAACAAGGACTCGCAGCAGCTGCTCCTTGAATAAGCTCCACATTCCAGATGTTCCCAGTCCTGTAGTTTCCTAGTCCAATCTATGCACCCTAATTCTCTCCTGATGGCCTCATAATTACCCTTCCCCCAGCTATAACTACTGCCCCCATCTTCATGCCTATCCCTATCCATCACTAAGGTGAACGTAACCGAATTGTGGTCACTATCACCAAAATGTTCACCAACTTCCAAGTCTAACACCTGGTCTGGCTCATTGCCCAGCACCAAATCCAATGTAGCCTCACTCTAGTTGGCCTATCTACATACTGAGTCAAAAAACCTTCCTGCACACTTTGTATGAAAACTGACCCCCCTAACGAGCTAGAGCTATAGCTATTCCAATCAATATTAGTAAAGTTAAAGTCCCCCATAACAATTACCCTATTACTTTCACTCCTGTCCAGGATCGACTTTGCAATCCCTTCCTCTACCTCTCTAGAACTTTTAGGAGGTCTATAAAAGACTCCCAACAGGGTGACCTCTCCTCTCCTGTTTCTACACTTATCTTTGTCCACTTATCTCTGCAATTGCCCAGAACCTATGTGATACATCATGCATAGATAAGACATTCAGCTAGAGCTCTTCATCATATTTCTGGAGACTCTGTTCTTCACAGTCAAAATTTTTTTTTCCATGTTGCAAATTCAGAAAGGATGCTTTCTATGGTGCATCTGTAAAAATTGGTGAGAGTTATAGTGGACATTCCAAATTTCCTTCGCATCCTGATAAAGTAGAGGTTTTGGGGGGCTTTCTTAACTGAAGGGACCAGAACAAGGTGTTGGTAATCTGAACACTGAAAACTTGAAGTTCTTGACCATTTTCACTTCATTCCTGTTGATGTAGACGGGGCATGTCCTCCACTATGTTTCCTGAGGTTGATGACTGTCTCCTTCATTTTATTGACATTGAGGTAAAGATTATTTGTGAATGTTAAGTGGTGTCTTGACAAATACATGAATATTATTAGAGAGATATGGTCCTTGGAAGGGTAGGGGATTTCAGTTCAAATGGTCAGTACAGGCCTGAATGGGCTGTTGCTGTTCTATAGTTTTTTTTGTTCTTCGTTCTACTATCATTGCACCAGTTCACCAGATTCTCTATTTCTCTCCTGTACTCTGTCTCCTCATTGTTTGAGATCTGATCCATTATGGTGGTGCCATAAGCAAACTTGAAAATGGAATTGGAGAAAAATTTAGTCATACAGTCATAAGGATTATAATCTGCTCTAGTTCTTGCATTCTTTAGCACCATAGCTGAGAAAATGGAACAATCTGTTTTAAGCTTGGTTGCATTTCATAGACATAGCAGAGCTAGTAAATATCCTTGTAGAAAACTATGGATTGAGCAAATGGGTGAGAAATGTATTCAAGTTATATTTGGTATTAAATTACACCTTTAGTCTCCAGTGTGGTTTCATAGCAACTTCTGAATATGAATTCTCATTATGTTATGGATATAAAAATTGCTAAAGGAGTAGAATATAAAAGTAATGGTTGAATGGCTTCAGCATTCTTTAATTCTGGATAAAGGCAATGGTGAAGGATTAATAAGAAATGCTAAAATTGTTGGCTCTATATAGGTTCTCGGGTCAGTTAAGCAGTTTCCAGAAATGGCTGAGCAATAAGTGATTCTTCTATATTTCTTACTGCAAACCAATAAGATAGTCTTCCTCCTTCTGTTGTTTTCTTATTTTCCCCCTCATCTGTCATCTTCAGGGAAGACTCCAGAGGCTGTTCTGCCTGGAACAAATGCAGATCTTTCTGACAGCAAGCTTGTTCTGATACTTGCAATATTAATTTCATCAGGGGTTCTAAATCAGGCATTGCACCATCATTAATAACTGCTTTAAGGAACCTAGTACTCCTTGTAAGTGGCTACCAGGAATGGGCCGAATTATTATCCAATCCAATCCAATTTCAGAAGGGAAAACAGCAAAAAAACAGGGAAAAAAGAAAACATATCTGAACCGTGTTTTCCTCCTGGGAATTTTGATTGCATGTCTTTCACATGACCTTGTAATACAAGGCATTGGCTATGAAATCAGCCTCACGGCACCCAGATTACACATGTAAAAAGACATAATAATATCCAATTTCTACCCTCTTATGTTTTATAACAATACAGTGTTACTAATGAAGTGTAGAGGGGAAAATATTAGCAAAATTGTGATATTTACAAGAAGTGTGAACAATATTTAGGTATTTTTATATTGGTTAGATAGATTATATAGGCTTTTAATTTGATGCTTGTACATCTGTTAAAGTATTCTATTTCAAGCAAAAGAAAGAATATGTAGCACTCTGGTCCCTAAAAATATTCAGATTTAGATAAACTGAGTTCCATTATTTAACACAAAGGCCCAGACAGCAAATATGGGATTGTCTCTATGTTTACTTTATAGCCTTAACCAGGAAGATTCAGAGACCCTCAAATCTGAGGCTATGATACTGCTGGTTTCAAAATACATCTGCTGTGTATAAATAGTCTCCATTTCACGTTTTACGGCACATAACTTAGAATTCCATTGAAATTCCTTTTACTTACTAACTACTTTCTGCATCAGACTTGTTCTGCTGACAAAAACTTTCTGCTGCATGATGAAATAAATGGGACAGAGTAAATCGCAATGTGTTAGCTGTTAAATAGATAAACACTGAATCAAAATGGAAGAACAGTCCATTGTATTTCATTGCTCAGAATTCTACAGGCAGCTGGGTGTTGGTGTTGTGAGCACGGGGTATCTCAATGACATGAGCTACATTTTATCTAAAGTAAAAATCAAGTGAGCTGTTTCTGATCCAGTGTATATCATTTATACAAGTCCAAAGTTCATAGGATTCCCAGACAACTCCAAACATTCCCAATACCGAAGCTTCCAGTAAAAGAAATACAGCCGATCTCTATTAAACTGGGCCCAGCAAATCCTCAGGACATCACAGGAATAGAGTCTGTCTCTGGTACAGCCAGACAGACTCATCTGGAGTTCATTTCTAAAAGATCATTCCCTATTTCCCACTAGCTCAGAGTTACCCAGTTCACACAAGTACTGCTACAATCATTTTAATCCCAGGCTGGTAGAGTCAGCACCAGTGCATTTTTAGGCTAATACATTTAATTCTACAGACTTGTAAAACAGCTCTTAACGGAATGCTGCCTTCATCCAAAAACTTTGGACCCAACTATAAATGCTCAGAGACTTAATAGCCAGTCCATTACAATACTGTTGGACCTTGTAAAGAGTCAATTACTGAATAATTTTGATTTGATCCACATGCGAGTAAAGCTGATGTCTTGTCACTTGACTTTCCATGTAAGTGTCTGTATTTAAATAATCAGTGCACTAGTTTCTTTGATCAAAACTTATTCATGTTGCATTCCTTTCATGTTAGTTCTATACTTTAGCCCTGAGAATTCAAGCCAGACCATAAGGTTGTAAACATCTAGCTCCTTGGCGTCTCACAGGAAGACTCACTTCTGTAATTAAGAGAAACAATGCACTTACAACACAAATGGCCTAATAAAGTTCACTGAAGATTCACACCTGTGTGACTGTTGTTCTTTTTAACCCATTTTTCACTGACGGACTATTGTAACTTGCAATACTAAATATAGTGCCATCACCAGAACTATGTTATGAAAATTAAGGAAAATCATCCCATGAAACAGCCTTTCATTGGTTACATGTTTTTAAAATTGTTTGCATTTTGAGATTTGACCACAGAACTTATATTTAAATATATTTAGAATGTGCCAAACAACCACTGGACAGGTAGGCCAATGCTGGTCTCAAGGGTGGATGAAAGGGGGAGAGATAGTGGCAAGAAGGGCATCTGACTGCAAATCAACCCACCAAATCCAAATGGTGGTTGATATGAATGGAAATGGTATCCATGCTAGGGCAAGCCACACACAAGGTCCCCCACCCGAACACTGTAGGAATGGTCAAGAGTTGGCATTCAGTGATCATGATGGCTAAAGAAGAAAGTTCAATGAGGGGTGAACAGATAACTAAACTTAAAATTGCAAGTCTAACAGTTGACAGCCTGACAGGAAGAAATGGCGAAGTAATGGACCTGATGATGAGAAAAGCAATACAACTCCCCAGGAAACAAAGTGGAAGGGAAGCAAAGCAAGAGAGATTGGAAATAGATATAAACCTTATTACCATGAACAGGATGGGAGATGAAATTGTTATGGAGTAGTACAATGTGAAGAAATGCTGGCAGTGGACAAAATCAGTGACAGAATCAGCAAAGTATTGCTGGAAATTGGGGTAAAGTGTAGAACGTTGCGAATTGTTGTGCACCACAGAGCACAACAATTCACAATGTTCTGAACCAGATAAGAAAGGAGAATTCTGAGAACAGATGGACAATATAATTCAAACAATACCAAGCAATGATAAACTAGTGGTGGCAGGAGCCCTAAATGGACACCTGGAGAGATAAGAAGCAGGTGTTCAGATAAATAAGAGTCACAACAGGTAACACAGAGGAATGGTGGAACTCTGTGGCAGATTTGATTCAAAACTGGTGAAGAAGTGTGTGAAAGTTTATCAGGGAAGAGAAAGACTGGGAAAAAAAACCTTTGGCGGGATGAAAATACAAAGTGTAAAGAAGGTAGATAAGTGCACTGATGTTGTCCACATGGACTTTAGCAAGGCCTTTGACAAAGTACCGCATGATAGGTTGTTGTATAAGGTTAAATCTCACCGGGATTCAGGGTGGGATATCTAAATGGATACAAAGTTGGCTTCCTGACAGAAGCCAGAGGGTGGTTATAGAGAATTGTTTTTCAAACTGGAGACCTGTGACCAATAACGTGCCTCAGGGATCAGCTCTGGGTCCACTGTTATTTGTCGTTTATATTAATGATTTGGATGAGAATATATGAAACTTAGTTAGTAAGTTTGCAGACAACACTAAGATTGGTGGCATAGTGGACAGTGAAAAAAGTTATCTCCAGTTGCAACGGGATCTTGATCAATTGGACCAGTGAACTGACGAATGGTGGATGGAGTTTAATTTAGACAAATGCAAGGTGATGCATTTTGATAGATTGAGCCAGGGCAGGACTTGCTCAGTCAATGGTAGGGTGTTGGGGAGAGTTATAGAACAAAGACATCTAGGGATACATGTTCATAGCTCCTTGAAAGTGGAGTCACAGGTGGACAGAATGGTGAAGAAGGCATTTGGCATGTTTGGTTTCATTGGTCAGAACATTGAATACAGGAGTTGGAATGTCTTGTTGAAGTTGTACAAGATATTTGTAAAGCCACACTTGGAATACTGTGTGCAATTCTGATGACCCTATTATAGAAAGGATATTATTAAACTAGAAAGAGTGCAGAAAAGATTTACCAGGGTGCTACTGGGACTTGATGGTTTGAGTTATAAGGAGAGGCTGGATAGGCTGGGACTTTTTTCTCTGGAGCATAGGAGCTGAAGGATGATCTTATAGAGGTCTATAAAATAATGACGGACATAGATCAGCTAGGTAGTCAATATTTTTTCCCAAAGGTAGGGGTATCTAAAACTAGATCATAGGTTTAAGGTGAGAGGGGAGAATTACAGAAGTGTCCAGAGGGGCAATTTTTTCACACAAAGGTGGTGAGTGTCTTGAATAAGCTGTCAGAGGTAGTAGTAGAGGTGGGTACAATGTTGTCTTTTAAAAAGCGTTTAAATAGTTTCACGGGTACAATATGTATAGAGGGATATGGGCCAGTTGTGGGCAATTGGGATTCCTTAGGAGTTTTAAAAAAAAGGGCAGTATGGACAAGTTGGACCAAAGGGCTTGTTTCCATGCTGTAACCTCTATGACTCTATAAAAGAAGGAACTGTTAATGAAGTGGAAACAGTGAGGATTGAGAGAAGATAAACAGTGCAAAAAGAAATGCAAAGAAAATGACTATTGGTGATTTTGAAAATCTTGATGTCAAAAACAGATTTTTTCAGAATAGCAACTGCTAGTGTTAGATTAACAAAATGGGTGTAAAATCAAGATTGCAGACAACATTATCATTAGACAAATTTTGATCAGCAAGATGGGGTGAAGGGTTATAGGTGGCAGGAAGGATGGTGGGGTTAGGCCACAAACAGGTCAGCCATGATCTGACTGAAGGGTGGAGCAGGTGCAAGTGATTCAATGACCTATTGTAATGATTTTATGATCCTAATGAAGTAGGATGAAATCAATGACAGGTGGGTCAACATTTCAACAGGCTTAAAAATGAAGAAAACCCCAGGGAAAGAAAAAGAAGAGGCAGCTGCTCATCAAGAAATGCCAATTGGCATCAATTGAAAAGAAATCAGAATAGCACTGAAAGAAATGACAAACAGCAAAGCAGTGGGATCAGATGAAATATAGCAGAACGATGAATCTGTCTAGGGGGTCCAGGACCTGAACAAGCACTCACTTGTAACTGGTAATTACTGAACTCCGCTGAATATGGGTTAGTTGGATCTAGATGAAATTGATGACTTCCACTGAGAGGTACATGAAGAAACATCGACCAGGATTTTCCAGCCATTGTTTACTGGCAGCAGAGGTGCCTCATCTTTGGTCACTCCCGGGGAGTCTATGGCACTTTGTTTGGTTCACCTGCCCTGTCACTGGGGGACCCGCCGTGGAGGGGAGGGAGTGGGATCAGAGGAACTCACCCATTGATGAAAGGAGACATTTTTTATCATGGTAAAGCACTTCCCTGCAGACAAATGAAGGAAAATACTAACAAGAAATCTTCCCTACTTTCGTATATATCTTACATGTTAGCACCAGACAGGCAATGTCAAAGACTTAGGAACAGATTATCTGGATGTTAAGGGGACTAAATTGGATCGCCCTTGAAAACAGGAGATTATGATGTATGACTGAACAACATCCATTGATTGCAATGCTAGTTTTGTGCTATTTGCTCATTTGATCTCTACATCTAGCCAGTGCTAACCTGCTGTTCCTTGGCTGGATGTAGCAGTGTCGTAAGTGACTAAGAACAGTTATAGTTTGCCTGCATTCTCAAAACCAGCCTGTATCACTTAAGGGGAGATGCATTGTGACTGAAACAGGTGCTAAGAGTCATGGGTGAAGAGAATCTAACCTGGAAAAGTCTGAAGAATTGCACAATGGAATCAGACCAGACTCCACAAAATTTTCAGACTCTGCACTGCAAGTTAGTGGAAGAAGTAGAATGGGGCAAAGATGTCCTGATTCACAGGGGAGATGGATGTCCTTTCAACAGATGGTCCAGAAGTAATGGGGGCTGATAGCTGTTATGGTTAATATCTGAAATTAAGCCTATGGATCTAGCATGAAGTGCCATCATAACCTGACGAGAAGTTAAAGCTTAAGGAATACATCTTTAAAAGTCATGTCTACCAACTGCTCAAATCACCATAACCCCACCCCGTATCTAGTAAAATTTCATCAATTTAGATTTCATACTGAACATTTTATTCACATACTTGACACCACTGGATTTGATCTGACTTTAGTTGATTTATTATTGTCATATGTTAGTATACAGTGAAAAGTATTGTTTCTTGCTCATTATACAAAGCATACCATACATACAGAAAGAAATGACAGAGTGCAGAATGTTGTGTTACTGTCATAGGTAGGATGTAGAGAAAGATCAACTTAATGTGGAGTAGGTCATTCAAAAGTCTGACAGCAGCAGGGAAGAAGCTGTTCTTGAGTCAGTTGGTATGTGACCTCAGACTTCTGTATCTTTTTCCCGACAGAAGAAGGTGGGAGAGAGAATGTCCAGGGTGTGTGGCGTCCTTAATTATGCTGGCTGCTTTACCGAGACAGCAGAAAATGTATATAGTATAGTGGATGGGAGGCTGGTTTGCATGATGCATTGGACTATGTTCACAACCTTTTGTAGTTTCTTGCAGTCTTGAGCAGAACAAGAGCTAAACCAAGCTGTGATACAACCAAAAAGAATGCTTTCTATGATGTATCTGCAAAAGTTAGCGAGATTCGTAGCTGACATGCCAGATTTCCTTTGTCTTCTGAGAAAGTAGAGGCATTGGTGAGCTTTTTTAACTATAATGTCAGCATGGAAGGACCAGGATAGGTTGTTGGTGATGTGGACTCCCAAAAATGTGAAGCTTTCAACCCTTTTTACTTTGTCCCCATTGATGTAGATGGGGGAAATTTCTCCACTATGCTTTTTGAAGTCATTACTATCTCCTTTGTTTTGTTGACATTGAGGGAGAGATTATTGTCATCACACCAGTTCACCAGATTCTCTATCTCATTCCTGTACTCTGTTTCATCATTGTTTGAGATCTGACCCATTACGGTGGTGTCGTCAACAAACTGAAAATCGAGTTGGAAGCAAAGTTGGCCACACAGTCATAGGTGTATAAGGACTATAATAGAGGTCCGTAGGCTACTATAGACTAGTGGAGTCTTGTAGGACATTGACGTTGAGAATGATGATGGAGGAGGTGTCGTTGTCTATCCTTACTGATTGTGGTCTGTTGGTTAGGAAGTTCAGAATTCAGTTGCAGAGGAAGGAACCAAGGCCCAGGCAATAGAGTTTGGAGATGAGTTTCATAGGAATAATGGTGCTGAATGCTGAGCTGTAGTCAAAAAATAAGAGTCTGATGTAGGTTTCTTTGTTATCTAGGTGTTCCAGGGTTGAGTGTAGGGCCAGAGAGATGGCATCTGTTGAGGTCCTATTGCGACAGTAGTGAACTATTGGAAGTTCCTCAGCCACAGGTTGCATACAAACAACCAGCTATTCAACAATGATGGTCTGTCACATCAACCAAACAAGTTGTAGGACTCTGATTGAGACACCTCCCTCTCTCTTGCAGGACAGGATGACGCACAACTGGAGTCAGTGGGAAGCAAACTAGATAGGTTCAAACAAACCTGTATTTCTTAATGTCCATGGAGGAGACAATGTTGGTTTTTACAAGGGTGGCCATAGCTGATGTTGTGGACAGTGATGGGGCTTAAGCCATCAAAGATAATGGTATCCTCATTCCTAATCTTTTTCTCATATCCCACTTACCCGTTATCCCACATTCTCTTTTAACTTCTCTTTTAAAGCTGCAGGTCAAAGAATAAAGAACAAAAAAAAAGAAATTTATAACATAGGACCAAGGCCCTTCAACCCTCCAAGCCTGCACTGACTATGCTGTCTGACTGAACTAAGACCTCTCCCCTTCGGGGACCATATCTCTCTGTTCCTATTCTATTCACGTATTTGTCTTGACACCCCTGAAAAATCATTATCGTACTGCTCCCACTATCTCCCCCGGCAGCGAGTTCCAGGCAGTCACTACTCTCTGTGTAATAAACCTGTCTCGTACATCTCCTTTAAACCTTGCCCCTCACATCTTAAACCCATGCTTCCCAGTAACTGACCCTTCCAATATTGGAAAAAGCTTCTAACTATCCACTCTGTTCATGTCCCTCATAATCCTTCAGACTTCTATCAGGTCACTTCTCAACCTCTGTCGTTCCAGTGAGAACAAACAAAGTTTTTCCAACCTCTCCTCATAGCTAATGCCTCCCTGCCAGGGACACATCTTTTCTGTACCCTCTCCAAATTCTCCGCATCCTTCTGGCAGTGTGATGACCAGAATTGAACATTATACTCCAAATGCGGCCTAACTAAGGTTCTATAAGGCTGCAACATAACTTGTCAATTTTTAAACTCAATGCCCCAGCTGATGAAGGCAAGCATGCCATATGTTTTCTTGACTACCTTTACCACCTGCGTTGCTACTTTCAGTGATCTTGTGTCTGTACACCCAAATCCCTTTGCGTATCAATACTCTTAAGGATTCTGCCATTTACTGTATATTTCCTACCTGTATTAGACCTTCCAAAATGCATTACCTCACATTGGTATGTTATAAGGTGTTATAAGCATGCATACTTTTCAAAACTCCGCATCAAAACGTCACCTTTGTGCCTTTTTCCTTCCAAATACCTAAGAGACACAATCACGTCAGACAGTGAAGAAACATAAAGAAGAAAATTATGATGAAGACAGCGCACTGCCATTTGATTTTACACTCAAAGCCACCAACTCGAGATACTGACAAAGCATGTATCTTTGAGGACAGATTAGAGCCAGGATATGTATGTGATGAGATACCAGGTACAAGCAGCCAGGATGAGGGCCAAGGATTGTACAGCAGCCAGCTCATTGGAGGGTAACATTGCATATGCATTCTGCAGTTCCAGTGAGGACTTTGATGGACATCTTACAGCAGAATGTTGATTGGGAAGCATAACAAAATGCTTGATGTGTTGGAGAGCCTGCCAAAAAGCCTGTGACCACATCAAGCAGCATGACCTAGTGCAGCAGCAACTTGGCACAATATGTGGTAGCTAACTCTGTTTGCACACTTGTGGACTCAGGGGGGTGGCAGTGGCATTAGCCTTCCACAAGCTATGCTCCAGCCACTGGGGATAGTAATGTGTAGGAGCATCAGGACAGGGAAGGACGCAAGAAAAACCAACAATAAACACAACAGTAATTCATTGATTTTTGTGTACAATATAGTATGATTTATAAATTTGGTTTAGAATATTTATTTTGAGTTGGCTTTTAACTTTACATTGTGACCAAGTCAATGCTCTGATAGTAAGTGACAGATGGAAGGTAAGGAGTAGGATTGTTGGTGAATGAGGAGTTAGGGTTGTGTTGTTGGATGAGTTCTTCGCAGACAACCAAGAGTTGGTTGTCCTCTGCCTTCCTCTCTTTCCCTCTCCTGTGGAGTTATTCGCTGTCTAGCCGGTGATAACCATCATTCCCTCATGATGGTAAGGTTGTGCAGCATTAGGCAGATCACCACAAATTTTGACGTCCATTTTGCTAATAGGGCAGATCTCTTCCAGAGTGGTCCAGGCTATGGAAGCGTTAATTCAACACACCATGGATAAAACACTTACTGCCTTTTACAATCATTGGACATACCAAAATTTTTTACAACAAATGCAGTACTTACGAAACATAGCTACTGTTACACTGCAGAAAATGCCACAGTCAATCTGAGCACAACAAATTGCCAAAGTGATGATGACCAGATAATTAACATCATTAATTATGGTATTAATTGAGTAATATATATATATATATATATATATTTCTTCTAAATAATGCCATGTGATCTTTAACAACCACCTGACAGGACAGACAGGGCTTTGTTTTGACATCTCTTTGGAAAAATGGCACCTTCGTCAGTGCAGCACTCTCTCAATACAGTGGTCTGCTCAATAACATTACTTATATTTGTGTGTGGGTTGCTGAATGAGATCATTAGTCATGTTGTCAGCAGATAGCTCTTGCTGCTCAGTAACTATTCATTGGATTGGTGTGGCATTTCAAACATGGGGGGGGGGGGCAGTTACAACAAATGGTTGTGGAATTACGGCATCTTTATTGCTTCCAGGATGCCAGCATTCAACCAAAGAATCCCTACATTGCAGAAACAGGCTGTTCGACCCATCGATTCTGCACTGACTCCATGAAAGAACATTTCACCCAGGCCCATTTCCCTGTCCTATCCCTGTAACCCTGGGCATTTAGCATGGCTAGTCCACCTAACCTACACATCTCTGGACACCAAGAGGCAATTTAGTATGGCCAATCAACCTGACCTGCACATCATTAGGTTGTGGGAAGAAACTGGAGTACCCAGAAGAAATGCACGCAGACAAAGGGAAAATGTGCAAACTTCATACGGACAGTCACCTGAGACTGGAATTGAACCAGGGTCCCTGGTGCATTGAGGCAGCAGTGTTAAGCACTGTGTCACCATGCCATCCTTACAGTGTACTGTCAGTAATACCTATAAAAGTTTATCACTTTCATATGCGGTCCTTATCCTGTTCTGAGTTGTTTCAAACATTTGAATTTTTTTTCCCCAATGCTCGAATTAGGAACGGGAGTAGGTCCTAATTCATTATTGTTATTTCTGATGCAAGTAGACATTTCTTCAAAGGAAGAAAAGAAGTCCAACATACATTGACTTCTGCTAAATATTCAGCATTGTCTGTCAGCAGATAGTAAAAATAAATAATGGATACCTGCTTGTAATTTAGAAACAATGAAGTTCAATCAGAACTCTGAAGGAATAAATGGGACTGATAATATGCACCCCAGAGTGTTGAAAGAGGTTGCTATAGTGATAGTGGACACATCACTCAACATCTTCCAAAATTCTCCAAAGGTGTGCGGGTTAGATGGGTTGGCCATGCTAAATTGCCCCTTATGGATTTATGGGGTTAGGGCCTGGGTGGGTTCATGGTCAGTGCAGACCTGATGGGCTGGATGGCCTATTTCTGCACTGTAGGGATTCTATAATTCAAATTCTGGATTCTGGAGTGGTTCCTTAAGACCAGATGGTAGCAAATGTCACCCAACTATTTAAGAAGGGAGAGAGAGAGAGAAAATAGTGAACTATTGACCTGTTAGCCTTATATCAATAGTAGGTAATATGCTAGAATCTATTGTAGAGATTTAAACCTTATTTTTTTAGTATCACAAGTAGGCTTACATTAATACTACAATGAAGTTACTGTGAAAATCCCCTAGTCACCATATTCCAGCACCTATTCAGGTACACTGAGAGAAAATTTAGCATGGCCAATCCATCTAGCCAGCAGGTGTTTCGGTCTATGGAGGGAAACCGGAGCACACATGAAGGAAACCCATGCGGACATGGGCAGAACGTGCAGACTTTGCACAGTGACCCAAGCCAAGAACCCGGGTCCCTGGCACTGTGAATCAATAGTGCTAACTGCTGTGCCACCATGTTGCCTGGAGCAGGTGATAAAGGACACTTGGATAATCATGATCTGATTAGTCATAGTCACCATGGATTTATAATGGGAAATCATGTTTGATGCATGTGTTGGAGTTTGTTGAGGATGGTAGTAACAGAATTGATAAAGGAGAAGCAATGAACATAGTGTATCTGGAATTTCAGAAAGTTTTTAATAAAGTCCCCCACAGGACATTATTTGGCAAAATAAAGTACATGGGGTAGGAGATAATATATTGGTAGATTAAGGATTAGCTTTCAGGCAGAAAATTCTAAAAGTAGGAATAAACGGGTCATTCTCACATTGCTAAACTGTGGCTAGTGGGCTACCATAAGGATCAATACTTGCGCACCAGTTGTTAACAATTTATATCAATGATTTGGATGTGGGGACCAAATGTAATATTTCCAAGTTCAGGGATGATACAAAGCTGGATGTTAATGTATGCAGTGAGGAAGATGCAAAGCAGCTACAGAAGGATTTGGACAGACTTAGTAGTGAGCAAGAACATGACAGATGGAATATAATGTTGAAACATGTGAGGTAATCCACTTTGGTAGAAGGAACAGATGTGTAAAGAATATCCTAAATGGTAAGAAATTGGAATGTGTAGATGTACCTGGGTGTCCTTGTCCATTAGTCATTGAAGGTTAACACGAAGATGCAGCAGGCTATTAGAAAGACTAGTGGAACATTAGTCTTTATCATAAGAGGACTTGAGTACAAGAGTAGGGAGGTCTTGCTTCAATTGGATAGAATCTTGGTTAGACTGTGCCTGGAGTACTGTGTACTGTTTTGGTCCCCTTACCTCAGAAAGGAGATTATTGCCATTGAGGAAATGCAACAAAAGTTCACCAACTTGTTCCGGGAAGAGCAGAGCTGTTATGAAGAGAGATTGGACAAGCTAGGCCTGCATTGTCCACATGTGAGAGATGATCTCATTGAATCCTACACGATACTTAAAGAACTTACAAGTAAGATGCTTTGTCTGAGAAGTCTAGAACAAGAAGTCACAATTTCCAAACAAGGGGGAAGCCATTTAAGCTGAGATAAAAAGAAATTTATTTACACAGAGCATTGAGAAACTTTGGAATCCTCTGCTCTAGAGGATTATGAAAGCTCAGTCATTGAGTCTGTATAAGTTGGAAATTGATAGATTTCTGTTTAACAATAACGTAAAGGGTTATGGAGATAATAAGGGCAAAAGGCACTTAAGAGTTGATCAGTCATCATTGTACTGAATGGGAAAGCAAACTCAAGGGATTGAACATTCTACTCTTGTACTTATGAGTTTAGCATCAACAAAAAAAAAACGCAATTTGTATTTGCAGAGAGACTTTAAAGTAGAAAAAAAACTCAAAAAGCTTCGTACGTGTGTAATCAGATAAAAATAATGTTGACTCAAAGAAGGAGGCATTAGGACCTAATGTTTAGCTGAAGAGCAGGTTTTAAGATGAGAGAAAGGAGAGCTTGTGGTCAAAATTCTAGAGCTTTAGGCCTGTACAGCAGATAGCACAGACATGTTTAAAGTGGGGTGAAGAAACTGGAGGATGCACAAGAAGCCAGAGTTGGAGGAATGCCGAGTTTTGCGGCTGGAGGAGATTATAATTCCTTTACATGCTCCAGTTATGCTGCTAGCTTGGCACACTATATTTTAGCTGCTTGGGTGCTAAAAGAACATTGTAATGTTGCTGTGCAATGGCAACAGACAAATAAGACTATCTCCAATATAAGCCTCCAACAAGAAAAAAGCAAAAAAGGTCTTGGATGCTTATTGGAAATGCATTCATTGAAAATTCTGGAATGAGTGTTTTATTTGAATATTCTATTTGGAGAAATTTTTCATCATGTTTTGGTAGAGGTGCAATAATGATAATAAATCCTCTCCTGATCAATGCTTCATTGAGCAAGGTCCTGCGTAATACCTCATGAGAAATGTCCACCATAAATTATGTCTGATGGCAAGCTGTAAATTAAAGCTGTCATTTTTGTTAATGAATTTAAAGCAACTAACTTCTTTGACTTAGTTCTCAGAATTGATGGAAGAATATTCTGATCGTTAAATAACCTTCTCTCCACTATTACCACCTATACAATGTCAGCTGTGGCCCAGTTGATAGCACACCTCTGAACCACAAGCTTCCACATCGAAGTCTCACTTTGTGGCTTGAACATGTGAAATTTCAAAGGCAGTGTAGCCCAGGGAGAGAACTGTGCTACTGAGTGATTTTGAGGTATCAAATCAAGGTCTCATCTGCCTGCTAGGATGAGTTGAGAAGAACATTCATGAGTTGAGAAGAAGATTCAATTTTTGAAGAAGGGGAGTTATCCTGGTCACAATCAATATTACAAAGATCTGTTCATTATCCATTGTCAACCACGTTCATAAATGTTGGTGATGATGACACACATAAGCAGCAGAAACACAAGTGAACATCAGAGTTGAAAATAATACTATGGCAAACTTTCTAATATATAATAAGCACATAGAGCTAATTTTTCAGCCTGATATATTAGAAGTCTAGCTGCATCTACTTCTTGTCCACAAAACTTATTTCCTTTTGTCATGCTTTAGTCCTACTTTTATGTCAACTATCTGTGATTAGAAATTTGTAAATCCATGTTTAAAATGATTATGCAACCATATCACATTATAATTACAGCTTTGACAAAGGGTGACCTGGACTCAAAACATCAGCTCTTTTTCTCTCCTTACGGATGCTGCCAGATCTGCTGAGATTTTCCAGCACTTTCTCTTTTGAGTTTCAGATTCCAGCATCCACAGTAATTTGCTTTTATCCATTATAATTACACCCTCCCATTTGTGGTGGTATTATAATGTCTCAATTTTGCATTTCTCACGTGCTCAGCTGTATATTGCTAAAAGATTCCAATGCTCTGACTAATTCTGCTGTAAATTTTATTAATCAACTACAAATAATAAATCAACTTAAAAAATAAAGAGTATGCAATTTTAAAATAGGAATCAATTATTTATGCATATTTAATTACCCTCAGTCTCTAACTGCTCTTCATTGCACAATTAAGCTTGGTGTGCAATGTCACAAGGATTGGCTAACGTGTGTGACTATCAACCTGTTGATTGAGGATATTTTTGCAAGAACACTGCATGAGATTCAGATAATCTTGATGAAATCAGTTTTTAATTAGCAGAGTTTATGTGCTCAGCACATTCCCGATGAGAAAATTAAAGAAAAAAAATTGCTCTATTTCACTGTTGAAATATTTAACAAAGTTTGCAGAGTGAAAAAAATCCCAACAAAGGATTGATTTCCTTCTGAGAAGGTGCTAATGAGCCTTCTTTCAGTACATCAGGCTTTTGAATGGACCTACCTTATATTAAGCTGATCTTTCACTACACCCTAGCTATAATTGTAACACTACATTCTGCACTCTCTCCTTTCCTTCTCCACGGTGTAATCTCTGAATAGTATGCTTTGTCTGTATAGCGCACAAGAAACAATACTTTTAAGTGTATACCAATGCATGCAACGATAATAAATTTAATCAAATCAAGATAACAGGATAGTTAGTTTGGTCATTTCAGAGCCAAGTACAGTTAAGTCACATCAGCCCAGAATGGGTAAAGATAGCAGGTGTCCTTCCCTAAAGAATATTCGAGAGGGAGGTTGTTTTAAAACAGACAATCCAATAGCTTTACAGTTTCACTGATGCTTGATTTTTAATATTGTACAATAAAGTAATCTGTAAACATTCCTATATTTGTTTGATTTTGTATTTTTTTAAGACAGAAGATTCTTTCCTCGATTGTGGATATTTCAGCACATTTTTGCTAGTGGTATCACTTTGAAATGAGAACTGGGAACAACAAAGAACATGGGCCCTGACAGCATCCTGACAAGAGAACTGAAGACTCATCCCCCACAAGTGCCAGGCAATGGTTATCGCCAACAAGGCAGAACCCAACCATCTCCCTTGACATTCAATGGCATTATACCACTGAACACTGTGCCTACCTCCCCCCACCATCCCCCTCCCCCCTTCCCCTCCCCTTCATCAACATCCTGGGGTTACATTGACCAGAAACAAATCTGGACCAGTCACATAAATGTGGTGATTACAAAAGCAGATCAGACGCTGCAAATTCTGAGATCACTTCCTGACTCTCTGAAGTCTGTCCACCATCTATAAGGCACAAGTCAGGAGTGTGACTCAACCACTTGCCTGGTTGAGTCTAGGTCCAACAATATTCAAGAAACTCAACATAATTCATGACAAAATCCTGCATGATTGAAACCCCATCCACCAAATTAAGTATTCACACCCTCCACCACCAACTCACAGTGGCAGCAATGTGTACACTATAGAAGATGCATTGCAGCAACTCACCAAGGTTCTTTCAACAGCACCTTCCAAACTCATAACCTCTATCACCCAGAAGGACAAGAACAGCAGAATGCAGTTCCCTCTCAGCTATACAACATTCTGACTTGGAGCTATTTTGCTACTTCTTAAGCGTCGCTGGATTTAAATCTTGGAACTCTCTTCCTAACAGCACTGGCCATGCTAAATTCTCCCTCAATGTACCCAAACAGGTGACACAGTGTGACAATTCGGGGATTTTCACAGTAAGTTCATTGCACCTGCACCAGATGGATTGCAGCATTTTAAGGCACTACTTTCTGAAGGGCAATTAGGGATGTGGATGTTTGTTTAGACAGTAATACATCCCATAAAAGAATAAAGAAAACCTTACAATGCAAGAACTGAGGCCATGAGGACCTCTACTGTTTGCAAAAAGCAATATCAACCAAAGGAGAAACATGTTTTCAGACTGCACACCATCAAGAAATAGGCACAGTGTTCCAACCACTAAAACTGAAAAGCTCATATTCTTCTTCCCACTTTATAATTTTAACGTACAGATTAATATGCTCTTCAAAAATAAGGAAAAACTTTAAGCATTTAAATAAAGTAAAATGCAAGTTTCTGCAACGTGAAGGAGGAACCAGATGCCTGGAATGGAAAAATAAAACATACCTCCAAGAAAATAAATAGCTTCACATTATAATTTTTTAAATGTGATTTTGTGGTTTTTCTTTCCTAAGTTACAGCCCTGACTTTTCCAAATCAATGGTGTTATACGGTAGGATAGCAGATGTCAGATTTGTCTACAGAGACCACCAATCTTGTTCTTTGGTAAACATCTTTGGTGGCACATTGGTTAGCAGTGCTGCCTCTCAACACCAAGTACCTGGGTTCAATTCCAGCTTTGGGTTGCTGTCTGTGTGGAGTTTGCACGTTCTCCCCTGTATCTAAGTGGGTTTTCTTGGGCACTCTGGTTTCTTCCCACCACATGAAAGATGCGCTAGTTCAGTGGATTGGCCATGCTAAATTCTCCCTCAATGTACCCAAAGAGGTGCCATAGTGTGACAACTAGGGGATTTTCACAGTAAGTTCATTGCAGTGTTAATGTAAGCCTTCTTGTGACACTAATAAATAAACTTTAAAAATTTTTGGTCAATCTTGACTTGAGTAATGTATGAAGGGATTCTCTCATCCTTGTAGCTCATCCTATTTGGAAGTCCAGTGTTTCACTATTACAATCATAGCCTCAAATGGTTTAGTTTAACAAACCCTAAGTTTTCACACAATGGTTCATGGTGATGGTGACATCAACTTATAATTACTGGAGTGTGAAGATAATTAGAGGTTTAGATAGGGTGGACAGTGATAGCCTTTTTCCTAGGATGGAGAAAGCTAGCACGAGGGGATACAGCTTTAAATTAAGGGGTGATAGTTATAGGACGGATATCAGAGGTAGGTTCTTTACCCAAAGGGTGGTTCGGGAGTGGAATGCCCTGCCTGCAGCAGTTGTAGATGCGCCAAGTTTGGTGGCGTTTAAGAGGTTAGTTGATAAGTATATGGAAGAGAAGGGAATGGTTTAGTTTGGAGGGTCATTGCTTTTTAAAATGGTCGGCGCAACATCGAAGGCCGAAGGGCCTGTTCTGTGCTGTAATGTTCTATGTTCTATGTTCTATCATTCTCTTGGGAAATCACAGAGCGAGTAATGTTCTAACAGCATTGTTATTCTGCTATAGAAAAACCAAATCGTAAACTTTATAATTACCTGTTTTTTATTAAGCATTTTTTTCGCCATTTAACATATAGCCCCTATTCTATGGTACATACAGTATTTTTCTCCTTTCCAAATGTGCTAATTTTTTAGTCTGATGAAGTGTACGTTCTCATAATTTCATAACAATTCTGTTAACTTTATTACTGGATATTTCCAGGTATTGTGGATTTCCAGCATTTTCAATTTTGTATCGGATTAACTATTAACTGTCACTTATTAACTATTTATATTGCAATACTGTGAGGGAACTTGCAATATATACAATAAAATCATTGCGATAAGTAAGTATTTGGCAGATGTAGTAGCAAAAGCTATATCTGTGTCAGCAGTCTTAGGGCTACTGTTCAATATCAATAGTATAGCAGTTGTTTTTGTTACCGAACAGTGTTTTGGTTTATGGTGACTGCAGTTGCTAAATGATCCTGTCCATTATTGGTACCTGAACAGATTCTGCCAAGAGTCAATAGGCCATTACCTAGCAGCAGAAACAACTTGCTAGAAGCAACTAATGGAGGAAGATTCATTTAAGTGATTGCAGTTGGCTTGGGGAAGAAAAAATGTAATTCACTTTGAGGGGGAAATGGAGCGATACTGCTTAGGTACTGTTATATGTCTGCAATCAAACTGTCAAGGTCTTTTACACTATAAGCTTTCTCTCAAGAAAGTGGTGTTCTTCTAAATTTACTTTTAAATGACATTCTCTTGTGAACTAGTGACAGATGGGAACTAATGCACAGAGGTTGTGACAAATTGAAAAATGTTGATGTGTAAAGTGATTGTGCTATGATGCCATCACCTAATGACGCAATAATGTGCAAAGCATAATTGGGACAGGATTTTATGCTTTGCAACAATGGATGCACATTAATCACATGGCTGCCAGTGTAGCATTTTTACTAGGCACATCTAGATTGGTAACAGGTGCAAAAATTCAGGGAAAAGAATTATCTTCCTGGTTGCTAGTTTAACAAAACCGGACATATTAACTTCATTGAGCCAATAACTGCAAGAGCTCAGGCTGCGGAAGCTGATGACCAAAGCACCATATAAAAGCAGCTGTTTTATATTAATGCTGTGTTAGATTTGAATCTGCCACTAGAAGTGGATTACAGCACGGAAACAGGTCCTTTGGCCCAACCTGTCCATGCTGCCCCTTTTTTAACGATTAAGCTAGTCCCAATTGACTGCATTTGGCCCATATCCCTCTACACCCATCTTACCCATGTAACTGTTTAATGCTGTTTAAAAGATAAAGTTGTACCTACCTGTACTACCACCTCTGGCAGCTTATTCCAGACACTCACCTGTGTGTGAAAAAAAAATCTCTCTGGACCTTTTTGTATTTGTCTCCTCTCACCTTAAACCTATACCCTCTGGTTTTAGATTCCCCTACCTTTGGGAAAAGACATTGACTATCTCACTGATCGATGCCCCTCATTATTTTATAGGTCTCTATACAATCACCCCTAAGCCTCCTGTGCTCCAGATAGAAAAGTCCCCTTCTATCCAGCCTCTCCTTATAATTTAAAACATCATGTCCCAGTAGCATCCTAGTAAATCTCTTCTGCACTCTTTCTGGTTTAATAATATCCTTTCTATAATAGGATGACTAGAACTATACACAGTGTTCCAAGTGTGGCCTTACTAATATCTTGTATAACTTCAACAAGACTTCCCAACTCCTGTATTCAATGTTCTGATCAATGAAGCCAAGAATGCCGAATGTCTTCTTCACCATTCTGTCTAAGTGTGACTCTGCTTTCAAGGACTATGAACCTGTACTCCTGGATCTCTTTATTTTATAACACTTCCCAATGCCCTACCATTAACTGAGTAAGTCCTACCCTAGTTCAATCAACCAAAATGGATCACTTCATATTTGTCTTAATTAAAATCCATCTGCCATTCATCAGCCCACTGGCCCAATTGATCAAATCCCGTTGCAATCTTAGATAACTTTCTTTATGTCCATTATACCACCAATCTTGCTATCCACTATACAACCAACCAGTCTTCTGTCATCAAGCCAATTTTGTATCCATTTGGCTATCTCACTCCGGATCCCGTGAGATTTAACCTTAAGTGATAACCTACCATGCACTTCCTTGTCAAAGGCTGCAACAACCTAAAATGCGGCACCTTGTCATTTTGGGATCAAATTTTCAAATCTGCAATGGCACCCCAGATAGTGGACAGAATAAATGAATCTCAGGTTAGTGGCATTATCTTCCAGGTCAAACAGCCACAGGAAGCTTGGTGGGCAAGTGAGCTTAATTTCTCATGCAGCCAAAATTCAGTTTCCCAGAGGCGGGATGAACTTTTGCAATTATGTTCTTGGAACTTTAGCAGTAGGTTTAACTTCCTGACGAACAATGACAATAAGCCCTTTTGCATGTCATGCTTCTCTTTAAAAAGCCAGCTCACAAAAATAATGTTTCATTTCCAAATTAGATTCAACACCAGTCAAAAATTAGAATGTTCACATTTACGACTGTTCATTAGTATCAGGCAATTGTGAGGTAGACTTCTTCCATGACTTTGAAGGCAATAATCACTGCTTTGGTCTTCCTGGAAACCACTCACAAATGTCAGCTTCTTGATCGGGATCAAATGCTAGTTTTCCAAGTGATGTAAAACCAGAAGACGGGAGGCAAGACCAGTGCCTTCTTCCGTTGGGATAAAGATGCAAAAGTCTGAGGTCATGTCGAATCGACTCAAGAACAGCTTCTTCTCTTTGGCCATCAGACTTCTGAATGGACCTACCAAGCATTAAGTTGATTTTTCACCCCAGCTATTTCTGCACTCTCTTCTTTCTTTCTCTATGAATGGTATGCTTTGTCTGTATAGCGTGCAAGAAACAATACTTTTCACTGTATACTAATACATGTGACAATAATAAATCAAATCAAATAATCAAATCAGCAGGGAAGTGGAGGGAGAGATGGAGCAGAGGGAGGATGGGGAGAGAGGACATGAAAGATTGAACCAGGTTGGGGGGGGGAGGACCATCAGGAAGGATGGGAGACTCTGAGAAAGAAAGATAGATTATCTGGAGCAGGAGGGGGAGAGTGAGGGAATGTTTGGGTGCATGGCCATGGGATGTAAGGAAGGGACTTGCTTGTTGGGTCTGGGGTCCTAGGTTGGGTGGTGAAGGGGGTTTCTGGGTAAGGATGATGAGACGGTTACAATCTGAGGGGTGGGGCTAGTGCTATCTACCATATAATACCAGCCGATCCCCCTCCCCCTACAAAATGTGCAAATGAACATACATTTTCAGTTTCAGTCTGAAGGTTTACACTCAAGAAACTTGAACCAAAGCAACCGACTTAATTAGCATCTCTTCCACAATGTTTATGCTCTCCAATACTAGTGAACAGTGGCAACAGTGTGTATATCTACAAGATGCACTGCAGGAGCTCATCAAAGTTCTTTAGGCAACCTGTTCCAAACCTACAACCACTACTACGTAGATGGGCAACATTAGATACATGGGAACACGACCAATGGAAGTTCTTCCCCAAGTCACCCTAACTTGGAAATATATTTGTTGTTTCTTCACTGTTGCTGAATCAAAGTCCTGGAACACCCTTCCTATGCCATAGGATTACAGCAGTTCGAGAAAGTAGCTCACCATCACTTTCTAAGAGCAACTAGGTAATAATGCTGACCTAGCCAATAACACCCATATCCCATAAAATGAATGCAAACAAACTTCTTTTATCTCCACTGTTATAGTATATATAATAATGAGCATAAATTTCCTTCAAGAAAATATTGGAAAGATTATCTTCATCCACACAACAGATGCCATTTCCCGGGCTTTGTTTCCATCCTTAGCAACTGTTTGAATTTCAGCCAGACTGTTGACAATCTTGGTCTCATGTTTGACCCTGAGATGAACTTCTGACTGGACATTTGTGCGATCATTGAATGTGCTAACATCTACTTTATCTGCTGCCGAAACCTTATCTTTGCTTTTGCTAGTTCTAAAATCCATTACAGCAATTTGTCTAGCGCAAATTTATATGTTTCCTTTTATTTTCCCATTTTCTCTGTGTATAGATATCCAGTTTTTTTTAACCTTTGCAATGATTGACTCAATTTTTTGGTAATCCAGCAGCAAGTTTTTATATACTTAAAAAATCAAAGTTATTTTATTTCTCACACATTTTCTTCAGAGGTTAAAAATAATTTCACTTACTTGACTTACCCACACCATCACACACAAAGCTTTTTTTAAAACTCACTCACAGGACATGGGCAGCATTTACTGTCCATCCCTAAATGCCTTAGGGCTGTGGCTCTGGAGGCACATATAGGCCAGACCAGATAAGGAAAGCAGATTTCCTTTCCTAAAGGACATTGGTGAACGAGGTAGGCTTTTCCGACAATCAGCAATGGTGACATGGGCATTGGTAGATTCCGAATTCCAGATACATTCTTTTCAATTATTGAATTCAAATTCTACTATTTGCATTGATGGGACTCCTGCTCTCCAGAACATTAGCTGAGTTTTTGGATCAATAGTCTAGCAGTAATACCACTAGGCCACAAATGGGTACAGATAAAGATAAACTAGTAATTACAAAAATGCAATTTAACTCAGTCTAAATTTTGATGCAGATCTGGTGTTTTTCATTGAGTTGATACTTTGCTGGAGTGAAGGTTTTGAAAATGCAGAGGTTTCTCAGCACTGCGAAGCTTCTTGTAATTGATCTGCCAGGAGGCTGATCTCTCAAGTGAACTTCAAGTTGGAACAATACAGAACAGAATTCTTCTTTGACTTTCAAGGCGTTGCTGTTGGATACCTGGCTGCTTAGTTGACTGCAGGCGTCCGATGACTTCACTTGCAGAACTTTCTCTCCAATGGAATTCCCTTGACAGCCCTTTTGAGATCTACTAATACATCTTTCAGTAAGGAAAAAAAATAACCATTTTCTCATTTGACTTTCCATGGCCTGTAGAGTCAGTGTCCTTATTAGGTGCTGTGGATATCCAGCTAAGTGTCCGAGTTTGGCTCTCCCACCCACACATCAGGTCAGCCAATAGCCCTTTGTTTGAAAAGGCAATCCAAAATTGTTACAGTAAAGGTATTAAGGGCCTTGTCTACCTTTCTGTGTCTTGTTTTAGGAAGAGCATGAAGTTAACATCAATAGAACATAGAACATAGAACATTACAGCACAGAACAGGCCCTTTGGCCTTCGATGTTGTGCCGACCAAAATAAAAAGCAATGCCCCTCCAAACTAAATCATTCCCTTCTCTTCATATACTTATCAATTAACCTCTTAAACGCCACCAAACTTGGCGCATCTACAACAGCTGCAGGCAGGGCATTCCACTCCCTAATCACTCTTTGAGTAAAGAACCTACCTCTGATATCCGTCCTATAACTCATACCCCTTAATTTAAAGCTGTGTCCCCTCGTGCTGCTTTCTCCATCCTAGGAAAAAGGCTATCACTGTCCACCCTATCTAAACCTCTAATCATCTTATATGCTTCAATAAGATCCCCTCTTAGCTGCCTCCTTTCCAATGAAAACAACCTCAAATCCTTCAAACTCTCTTCATAGGACCTGCCCTCCATACCAGGCAACATCCTGGTAAACCTCCTCTGTACCCTCTCCAATGCCTCCACATCTTTCTTATAATGTGGGGACCAGAACTGCACACAATACTCCAAGTGCGGCCGCACTAGAGTTTTGTACAGTTGCAACATGATGCTGCGGCTCCTAAATTCAATCCCCCTACCAATAAAAGCTAAGACTCCATATGCCTTCTTAACAACTTTATCCCTTGACTGCCTACTTTCAGGGATCTATTGACACATACACCAAGATCCTTCTGTTCCTCAACACTATTAAGAGCCCTACCATTAGCCCTATACTCTACACATTTATTGTTCCTGCCAAAGTGCATTACCTCACACTTTTCCACATTAAACTCCATTTGCCACCTCTCGGCCCAGCTCTGCAACTTGTCCAAGTCACTCTGCAAACTATAACACCCCTCTTCACTATCTACCACTCCACCGACTTTAGTGTCATCTGCAAATTTACTAATCCATCCTTCAATACCCTCATCCAGATCATTTATAAAAATTACAAACAGCAGGGCCCCAAAACAGACCCCTGAGGTACACCACTTGTCACCGAACTCCACGATGAATATCTCCCATCAACCACCACCCTCTGTCTTCTATCTGCCAGCCAATTCCTAATCCAATTAGCTAAATCACCCTCTATTCCACACATCTGCATTTTCTGTAGAAGTCTTCCATGGGCCACCTTATCAAACGCCTTACTAAAGTCCATATATACTACATCAACCGCCTTACCCCCATCCACCTCTCTGGTCACTTTCTCAAAAAACTCAATGAGGTTAGTAAGGCATGACCTACCCTTCACGAAACCATGCTGACTATCCCCAATCAATTCATTTCTCTCTAAATAACTATAAATCCTATCCCTAATAATTCTCTCCAATACCTTGCCCACAACAGAAGTAAGACTCACTGGCCTATAATTCCCTGGAAGGTCTCTCTTCCCCTTCTTAAACAATGGGACCACATTCGCTATCCTCCAGTCCTCCGGAACCACACCCGTAACCAACGAGGACCTGAAGATCAGAGCCAGAGGCTCTGCAATCTCCTCTCTTGCCTCCCAGAGAATCCTAGGGTAAATCCCGTCCGGCCCAGGGGACTTATCCAACTTCAAACCCTCGAGAATTTCTAACACATCCTCCCTATCTACTACAATACTTCCCAATTTGCAACCCTGTACCTCAGTGTTCTCCATAGCTACATTTCCAGCACTCTGCGTGAATACCGAAGAGAAATATTTATTCAGTGCCTCACCAATCTCTTCAGGCTCCACGCACAACTTCCCACTGCTGTCTATGACTGGCCCTAATCTTGCCCTAACCAATCTTCTATTCTTAACATATCGAAAGAAAGCTTTAGGATTCTCCTTAATCCTATCAGCCAACATCTTCTCGTGTCCCCTCTTAGCTCTCTTCAATTCACTTTTTAGCTCCTTCCTGGCTAATCTATAGCTATCCATTGCACTAACTGAGCCTTCAAGCCTCATCCTGACATAAGCCTCCTTTTTCTTCTTAACCAGCAAATCAACTTTTTTCGTACACCAATCTGTGAGGTAAACTTTTGTTTTCTCTTTGGTCGGGGGAATGTTTCAACCCATAAGCCTTGTCACGTCGTACTTGGGTGGCCATTTTTTCCCAGTCTTGTTTTTTAATGTAACTTGTAAAATATCACTTTAAAGATGAATAATATCTTCATGCTAGTGTTGGGCATGCATATTCCAATACTCTGCTGGTTGGCTTCCCATTGTCTACTATACATAAACTCATTCTATCCAAATCGCTGCTGCCAGTATCTTAATTCGCAGTAAGTCTAGTTAATTCATCACCACTGTGCTTGCTAACTGACAGGAACTCCCAGGTTGCAACGCCTCAATTTTAAACTCTCCATGACATCAGCCCTTCAAATCTCTATAACCACTTGGAGCAAAGGTCTAATGAAAATGAAAGAATTTATCTCTGGTATCAAAGTGTAATGGCTCACAGTGGCCTTCCCTTACATGCTAGCTATCCCAAGATGCTTTAATTGTTGGTACTGATCAATACAGTGACCACTTAAGAAAATATAGCCTTAAAGTGACTTTGTGAACATACTAGAGGAGAGAGATCTTCGGATTAAGTAGCAAAAGCTAATGCAAATCTCAGATAATAAATGTCTACTTAATCCTGATTGCAGCTTTCATCTGGCGTCTTATACCTCAGCTCCAGCCGATGGTTTGATGAATATCGAGTTTGCAGATTGACAAAAGTGACTTAACGCATCTCTTGGCATTGGTGATGGACAGAATAACTAAACAGGCTTGGGCATCCTGAAGGTGATTATCTGCCTACAGAAGGAAGAAGATGAATGCAAGGCAACCTGGTTTGTCATTTTGTGTACTTAATCACTCAAAGCTCACAACTCAGAGCTTTTGTTGATTGAAAACTAAATTTAAGAAGCTTTGTTTTTGAAACAAAGCACTATTGTAGAACAGTCGCTAAATTTATGGAGTGTTCCACCCAGAGTGAGGATATTGTGTCCAAGTCCAGATCTGTCTAACATTCCACCTCAGTGCCTAGTGAAGATGGAATCCATTGCTAAAGAGGAAAGAGAGAATAAAGAAAATGCCGTTTAATCCATGAGTGGCAAAGTGGCAAGTGAAAACCCTTCTCATTGGAGAGATAAAATGGATACTCTACTGTTCAGAGCAAAATTGGTCATCCATTGGCTAATTCCTGTGCTAAACATGTTCTACACAATTGTTCACTGAAGACTTCCCACAAAGAGGCAGATTATTTCATTATAATTTCATTTCTGTGGAGCCACAGGGATAAGGTCTGAAACTTCTTTAGGCTTTACTAAAATACCATGGGTGCCGGCCAGACTCGCTTGTCCACCTCACACCACCTCACCCAGTCAAATATCCCGATAGCCTTTCCTGCTTCACCCCCAACCTCCGGCATCTATCTGACTTGGTGTTGGAGCCATGTGAAGTTCCTGAGGCACAGACCAGTCCAGCAGCATTGGACCAGAATCACATCCTGGTGGAAACTGCTGCTTCCCAGGTGTTCTGATCATTTGTTTTAGGAATTGTACTCTTTTTGCTTCAAACAGCAAATGTCATTGGTCAGAAGCTCAATGCCACTGGGAAGAGAATTAAAGATTCTGAGACTTTAAGATGGGAATTAACAATAATATTTGCTTCAGTAACATTTCTAAATTTAACAAATGACAATACGCCCCAATTACCTCTCCCTAATTATCTTTACCTTCACTCAAACCAATGCTATGTCCCTACATACAATTTCTTACTTTTCCATACCTTCCACTATGCCTAGGTGTATTCCTAGGATGCATGTCAGAGGTGGAGGTGACCTGCTACCTTCTACACCCTGTTGCCTGAGACACCTTTGGTGTGCACCCTCTGAAGGGCCGATAGCTGGGGGTCCCCAGCCTACTTTCGGGTGACACTGGTGTTTTCGCGTTACCCTGTTCTGCCAGCTGTTTCTGAGTTGTGCCAGTCTCAGAAAGGGGGATTGAGGTTGACTGGTCAATCTCAGTGTCTCCTGGAGGGAAGGCCCCTGGTGCCTTCATGGGCCCCTGGGTTATTTCATCGGACAGAGAGATGGCTGGAGTGAGCTCCAGAAACCTCAACATCATCTGGCATTGCCAGTCCTGGAGACTGCCATTGTCTGAATCAGACAGCTGAAGCTCTCAGTTATGTTCCTCAGAGACTGAATCACATGTTGGCATTCTCCCATCATGGGTCTGATCTCAGGCATTCCACTGCAGATGCCAACCTTGTAGTGTTGGCCTTGGTGCCACACAATGCCTGTACCATCTGCTGTGACAGAAGGCTATTAGACGTCTCTATTCAGCTTTTTTTGATTTTATTTATTATTGTCATATGTATTAGCATACAGTGAAAAGTATTGTTTCTTGTACACTATACAAAGCATACCGTTTATAGAGAAGGAAACAAGAGAGTGCAGAATGTAGTGTTACAGTCATAAAATTAAAGCATTGTTAGAGGGTTCAGAAGTTAGAATGAAGTTTTAGAGGCATAGAACGAGGAGTAAAAGATAGAATTAGAAGGTATGCTGGGCACAGCTTGCAAGAGGTCGCCTTGCCCTGGTGCCACCTTTCCTCTCTCTTTCCTCTTTTGAAGTCGCAAGAGTGTCATTGACAACCCTTCCTGTTATTCCCAGTTCTGCCTTTGCATCTCAAATAGCTGAGAGATGAACTGAAGCAGTATAATTGACATCATGTGTTGTTTTGTGGATGGCATGGTGGCATAGTGGTTAGCACTGCTGCCTCATACAACCAACTCAGCACATCCCCAATAGAAAGGAAACTACAAACAATCTCCAAACAAGGAAATATCTCCATATTGCAAACACTGAAACCCAAAAAATAGAATTTGACACAAGGCTGGAAGTAGGATAGACAGATCCCTTTACACATCCTGGTCCTCAGTAACACACATCAAAACCAAGATTGAATGAATAAACTAAGGTCTCTCTCATTCCATTATTGGAGCACAGCTATGGATGAAGGGAAAAAAAGTGGACAGCCTTGATTTTAGCAGCATAATAGGCGACAAATGCTTCTTATATCATATACCTTTGTCGGGATAAAAGACAATACCACAAAATTAGGAATATAATCACAAGGGAATAAAGTTCAGAATTAATGATGAGCTGCAAGATAACATAACCATCCATAGAGCAAGAAAAGGCCAAAGCCGATGACAGGATCATTCAGCAACATCAAGATCCATTCAGAGTTTCACTGAGACCTTTGCACTCCACCATGTTGGCATCTCGAAGCACTGGTAAGAAGAAATCTAGGTCCTGGCAAATGGAAAAGACTCATCGCATCCAGTCTTCTCAACGAACACTAAGCACAAGACATCATAAGTGCTCGGAGTCTTCAACCAACCCCAGGGCTCAAAGACCGGATATAGTCTATCAAACTCAAAATGCCCAGCCTTCAAATCAAGATTGTGAAAGCCTAACAGCCAGTTCTCAAATTCAGCTGGGTTCTGCTCAAGAGACCGAGGGCATGGATAATCCTTCACCAGCCCTAAATCTCCGAAATCAACCAGAATCTTCAATATGTAGCAGGATTTGAAGGTGAAGCATCACTGAGAAAACTGCCCTCTCAATGGACAGGACTTTCTTCTCCGCACCATCCATTCTCTTTAAGATATCTTGCACTTTGCAATGTAAGCACCAATAATCGGAGCCAGGGAGCCAAGACCATCATCTATAACTTCATTCAAAATAGCAGCCATCACTTCAATGCCAGTGGAATCTCTGAAGCATACAGACTCGCTTACCAGTGAAACCAACATTGTGAACTGAGTCCCACCCCAGCCATCTCTGACTTTCTCGATCAAAGGACGATGTGCTCAACTTAACTCGGCTCCCTATTGCCAAAGTTTAGCCAGAATCTTCCGGGACACAGCACAAATTCTACACATCACGATCAAATAATTATGAGTTGTACATCAGAGTTAAAAAGAGGATTACAAGATGAGTAGCGCCAGAGCTCATGAAAATGCAGCCGTTTCCGCATATATGGCCCCCTTACTCTTTATTTCTAACATTAACCTGATCTAAAGTTGGATAATTCAAGTCTCCTAATATCACCATTATATATCTTGCATATCTCTGTGATTTCTCTGCAGATTTACTCCTCTATCTCTCCCTCACTATTTGAAAGTATTAAAATATCTTTAGTAACACAATCATCTCCCTTTTCTTTTCCTACTTGAACTAAATTATTTCTGCTTTGCCCCTTTCACACATCTGTCCTTTCCAACACAGCAATGTCTTCTCTATCAGTACCACTATCAACCACCTTTTGTCCGCTCCCTTTTCTTTCCAAATACTTGTGTGCTTTAATGTGAATTGCCCCGTTCTCATGACTTGCAAGCTTATTTCACAATGCTATCAAAAATACATTTATTGGTCATATGTTGTTTACAAACCTTGAGGTGCACAAATTGGTTGCCCTGCTTGCCGTCAAAACAGTAAGAAGTCTCACAATACCAGGTTAAAGTCCAACAGGTTTATTTGAAATCATGAACTTTCAGAGCACTGCTCCTTCATCAGGTGAGAGATCTCCACTCATCTGACAAAGGAGCAGGACTCCAAAAGCTCATGATTCCAAATAAACCTATTGGACTTTAACCTGGTGTTGTGAGACTTCTTACTGTGCCTACCCCAGTCCAACACTGGCACCTTCACATCATGCCTACAAAACAATAGTGACTGCACTTACAAAGTAATCCATTAATTAAAAAGCACCTTGAGTTGTGCAAAGATGCTATATAAATCATTGATCTGGAATGCAACACCTGAAAGTGTCATGGAGGCAAGTTCATTCAAGGCATTCAAAAGGAATTAGTTTGTGATCTGAAGAGAATGAATGTACAGGGTTATTGGTAGAAAACAGGGGAGTGGCATTACATGAATGGTTTGTTCAGAGTTGATGTTGACACGATAGGTCAAATGCCCTCCTCCTGTGCTATAGCAATTCTGTGATTCTGTGAAATATGAACTCTGTTCCTTTTCTTAGTATGAAGTGGATAATGAGTTTTATGCATGAAATACTGTTTAAAGGAGCAGGTGATGCTATAGAAAACATTGGTTTGTTGAGTTATGCTTTCCATTGTGCAACTTGACTCTGATGTAGAATTCCACAACTTGTGACTCTTTAGCAGTATTATCAAGTTACTTTGGACAGTGAAACACTGCAGGAGCAGTCACTATGTTATGAAGTGATGCTATTCTTAATAGTTTTGGCACAGAATCCAGAAAAATCAACTTCAAAATTTGGCAGAACTCTGCTCCCAAAAATGCATCAAGTGCAAATGAAATTTTAAAATGTAACGAGTTTTTGTTTTAGTGCTATTACAGGATAATAGCATTTTCTCTAAAGCTGCTTTTGTGGTATTTTACATCTACAGAAACCTTGTGCCTAATCCTGTGAGCCAAACTGTAATGAGGCTCAGCAAGTGGCTTAAGCCAGTTTAGAAAGGCAAACTAAGAGATTTAAGTCCCAAATGCTGTCTCTAAATCTTCTAACTGAAAAATGATTTACATCTAAGCCTGTCACTAAACAGAATGCGACTGCTTTAGAGTACCAAAATCTCCAAGGATACAGCTGCAAAGGTGCACCAGGGTGAGGTAAAATGTAACACTGATGTGTGTACTAAAAATAAGGACTTGTTTTACACCCTTTATTTTGATCCCATATTAAAACAGAATGATCTCTTGTATCATTTACTCATGTTCATTCATCAAAAAACTTCACTAAAATATTCAGTATTAGGCACTCATGTCAATCAATGTTCTGAGTACATAATACATGGTAATAATATGGTATGACCAGAATACAATGGGGATTTTCTCAGGAATATATTCCCCAAGAACTCTTTACAATTAAATTGTACAAATATCAAATTATAACATCCAAAGTGTTAACTTATCTTTTCTTTACTCTTGCTCAGATCAATTGCTTACAAGCAATTCCACTTTTAAATTTCAGTAAGCAACATTTTAGAATAATCACTGAGATAAATGAGCCAGTAACCTTTTTCTGGGTAAACTTGCCGCTTAACTGAAGATTATGTCAAGTAAGAAATGAATACATAAACAAGAGTGACTTAAAAAAGTGACTGTTTGGGGGCTTGATAATAAAAAGTAACATATTAAACAGGAGCCACATGTAATCAGTCTAAACTAACACTATACTCATCATTTTTGTAGTTCAACTTTTGGCCTTCATTTAGTCGCTTTCACTATCAACATTCTGATGGCTACAATTGACCAAAAAGTGAACTGAACCAGCCAAAAAATAAATACTGTGGCTACAAGAATAGATGAGAGTCTGGGAATTCTCAGGATAGTAACTGACCTTCTGACTTCCCAAACTCTGTCCACCATCTATAAGACACAAGTCAGGTGTGTGATGGAATATTGTCCACTTACTTGGATGAATGCATTTTAATGACACTGAAAAAGCTCAACACCATCCGGCACAAATAACCTGCTTGATTGGAGCCCTGTCTATTATCTAAAACGTTCACTCCCTCAACAACTGACATGCGATGTGTATCACGATACATTGCTGTAGCATAAACATCTATTGCTCCCTTAAGTAGAACATTGGTGAATTATAGGCTAACAATCTTGAATAAACACATTGACACAGGATTACTTTTGACATGCAAGTCCCGTATGGTCTTCACAAACATGAAGGAATCTTTCAATATGTATGAGGAGAACTGTCTCACCAGGGCAGATGGTGGAATTTGAATCCAATAAAAACCTGGTTTTAACAATTCATCCAGCTATTTGGCCAATTTATGCAATGCAGAACTAGGCAGAGATAAGATAGAGTGTAAAGGAACCTCACTTTTGCATGAATTATCAGCATCCTCTTCTCATATAGTATAAACTTGTTGTTTTCCTTAACATTGGTATTCTCATGAATTGTTCTGATGAGTTCAAGATAGCTTTTTTCCAACAACATTTAAGTTCTGTACTAACAATCAGAATTTCCCTTGTTACTAGTTCTCCAAGCTGTGGGCTGAACATTAAATTCTACCTTATCAAGTGGTTGTGTCCTTTTCAAATCATGGTATGTTGTGTAGATCAAAGAGCAGAAATAATCATGGATACAGGGGAAAGTTACATTGGGTTATATATAAATATAAAATTACTTCTATATTTTCACCTACATGTTATATCCAACAACAGTAAGCATGCTCACTGTATAGCAGTAAATAAGCTGTTATGAGTTGTTTCAGTCCCTAAGACTTTAAAGTGTTCAAAATGCATTTGTGATTCACATCAATGTGAGAATCTCATGTTAGAACCGCTGCTTTGTAATTCTGTGCTAGCCATTATTTTCTATATAATTATTCAACTCAGCAGGACACAACAACAGCTATAATTGTACTTCAAAAAAGCAGATTAAACTTTTAAATGTAAAACCTTAATCTCTTAAGTGGTGTGATTTTAAAAGATGGGAATTTACAAAGCAACAAATAATTTGGTTACTACTTAAGAGTGTTTAGGATTATATTTGATCAAAATAATTCATCGGTATTATTAAGCATCTTCAAATGCACTGTGGCCTATTTAAATACTGCAAGCTGAATCATTGGATCAACTTCAAGCACATAACAATGACACAGAAACAACACCATTATCTCAGTGTGACGGTGAGCTGGAATTTAGAGTGATGTTAAGTTATATTAGAGTTATAGAAAGCTCTGATTAGAATCTATTAAGAGTGCTGTGTTCAGTGATCAGTTCCAGGTACTGGATCTCAGGAAGGATATATTGACCTGGGAGGGGTTGAAGCAAGATTCACAAGAATGATTTTGATATAAGCATATATAAAAACAATTATGAGGATATGAAGATGGAGCTGGATAAAGTTAACTGGGAAATTAGGTTAAGGAAGAGGTCACTAGAGATGCAGTGGCAAAATTTAAGGAGATATTTGATAATATTTGGCAAAGGTGCATCGCATTGAGAAAGAAAAACACAAGGAAGCATAGATGTGGCAATTTAAAAATGTTAAAAATAACGTCAAATTAAAAATTATACAATCCTGCAAAGGTTGGACAGAATATAAAACAGCAAAAAAAGACAGAAGAACAAAAAGGAGGGAGAAATTAGAATACAAGAGAAAACTAACCTGAAATATAAAAACAGACAGGAAAAGAGAAAGTAAAGTGAGCATTGGTCTTCAGATTAATAATGGAAAATAAGGGAAGTGTCAGATAAATTGAACAGATATTTTACATTTGTCTTTACTGTAGAGAATACAAATAATATTCCAAAAATAATTGTGAATCAAGAAATAAAAGAGATTGAGGAACTTAGAACAATTATAATCATAAAGGAAAGGATACTAGGAAAAGTATTGAACTAAAAGCTAACAAGTCCCCTGGTTCTGGCAGACTTCATCCTAGAGTCTTAAAAAATGACTGCTGAGGTAGTAGATATGGTCTTTTTAATTTTCCAAAATTCCCTACATTTGGTAAAATCCCATCAGATTGGAAAATAACAAATGTAACTCTTCTATTCAAGAAAGGAGGAAAATAAAAAGTAGAATGGTTATCTTAATATCCATCACAAGGAAAATGTTGTAATCCATTATTAAGGAGGTTGTAGTTGGATATCTGGAAAATCTCAATATTACGAGGCACAGTTAACATAGTTTTGTAAAAGGGAAATCATGTTTGACTCATTTATTAGAATTCTTCGGGGAAGTAGCTGACAACATGGATAGAAGGGAACCTGGGAATGTGGTGGTCTTAGCTTTCCAGATAGCATTTGACAAGGTGTCATGTCAAAAATTACTACATAAAATAAGAACTCATGGTGTAGGGAGTGACATTAAAACATGTATAGCAGCTAATAGGAAACTAAGAGTAGGCATAAATGGGTATTTTTGGTTTAGCAGAATGTAACAAGTAGTGTGCCACAGGAATCAGTGGCAATTATTTACAATCTATATCAATGATTTAGATGAAGAGACTGATTATACAGTTGCTAAATTTACTAATGCCATAAACATATTCAGGAAATTAAATTGTGAAGAGGACATAAGGGGCCTGCAGGGGGATAAAGATAGACCTAATGAATGAGCAAAAATTTGGCAGATGAAGTATAATATGGGAAAATATGAACTTGAATTTTGCAGGAAGAATAGAGAAGTAGCATATTATTTGAATGGAGAAAGATTGCAGAAATCTAAAGCACAAGTGATCTTAAGGTCTTGATACATGAGTCACAAAAAGGTAGAATGCAGGTGCAGCAGGTGATTCGGAAAGCAATTGGAATGTTGTAATTATTCCAAGGGGAATGGAATGTAAAAGTAAAGAAATTTTGTTATACCTGTACAGGGCATTAGTGACACCACATTTTGAATAATGTGTAGTGTGACACAAATTATAGAATCATAGAATCTTACAGTGCAAAAGAACGCCATTTGCTCCACTGAGTCTGCACTGATCACAAACTCACCCAAGACCCATTCTCGTAACTCCATATATTTAGCCTAGCTGGTTCCATTGACACTAAGGGCAATTTAGCATATCTTTAAACTGTGGGAGGAAACTGAAGCACCCAGAGGAAACCCATGCAGTCACAGGGAGAATGTGTAAACTCCACACAGACTGTGACCCAAGCTGGGAATCGAACCTGGATCCCTAGCGCTATGAGGCAGCAGTGCTAACCACTGTGACACTCTGCTGCCTCTGCACCCTCCATCTCCCAATCATTGACAAATAGTAAATGGAAGGAAACTATTTATTTTGATGGATGAAGTCCAGGGCAAGGGACATAATTTGAAAATTTGATCAAAATCATTCAGAGGTGATATCAGGAAGTTTTTCACACAAAGGTTGTAGAAATCTGGAATTCTCTCCCTTAAAAAACCATTGCGATTGGAGAGAAGTTGAAAACTACAAACCTGAGATTGATTGACTTTTGTTCAGCAAGACGATTAAGGAACAAAGTTGGGTAGATAGAGTTAGGATATAGATCAGCCACATTCTAACAGTATGGCAGAACTAACTGCTTATTCTTGTCATAGTTAGAATGTTCAACTTCTACTGCAAGTGGTAGATGGGAGGCATTTAACAGAAAGCTAGACAAACACATGAAGGAGAAAGGAATAGGTTAGATGGGATTAGATGAGGGAGGGTGGGTGGGAGTTGGCATGTAATATAAACCTATTGGGCCTAGATTTAATCAATATTTATTGAAATTCCAGATGGAACTTGTTGGCAATGCAATTCGATATTCAATTGTTTATTACAGCACTAATAAAAACAAACAAATACAATACTGGCATCTAACTGGGAAAATAAGCAATTAACATTATTACTGGCAGAGTACAGAATGTCCAACTTCTAAAATGTTACCATTGCACATGGCTTTTAGCTGCTTTGGTGCCTAAAATTCATTCAGAGGAACTGGAAATGAGCCTAGGAAAGTTTCCTGTAAACATGTACAACTAATTGCTAAAGAGAGGCTGACAAGGCCCATATGATAGAGACCCTAGTGTACACAATCTATGAAAAGATTATTTTGCCAGTACCCACTTTCTGCTCTAAAAACCCCACTGTTAGAAATTAGAAATCGCTTTGTGTCCATTTATGATGGAAACTGTCAATGTCAACTTGTCAAGTAATAATTACACTCTCTCACACACAGTGACAATGTCGCATTTGTCTTGTATAACGCCCAGTCCTCATTCTGTAAGGAACAGCTACTCTTATTCTCCAGTTAGTTCTGATGTCCAAATTGCACATCATGTGCAAAATTGTGTTGGGGCAGGAAAATGCCTCCAAAAATCTGTTGACTTCAGTGGCACCGGAAAATCTCACTGGCGGGAGGGGCCATAAAATTCTGCCCCATGATTCAATAATGCCCTGCCTCAGATCCAGCTTCATACGAAGAGAACAGCTTATCTCAACTCCCTTATCAAATGAAGTATAATTTCTCATGAAAAAGGCAAGCAGCTATTTCATCTGTTGTAAGTAAGCATATCTTCAGTACTAAACATGCCTAAAATTAATCTAATAATATGCTGAAAATAATTCCTTTCATATTGGGGTTCCAATTTATTCTTTTAAGTAATCCCAATGTGAGCATTATTCTCTTAGATTTTCTATCTCAAGTTTAGAATTTCTATTTTCTGTTTGCTAAAATCATGATTCGGTGCTGGGTCAGATCTCTCAGGAGAAGCAACACCTTGGGAAAAGTTAAAGCTTTGTTTCGTGGTCAAATGAGAGTTCAGTCAGTAACCACTTACACGGACATTAGCACAGATTGCATCGCTTTTGTTCATGGAATGCAGTTTTGGAGTAGCCATTAATTTCTTAATCCAGTAACAATCAAATGCTGCCAGCAACACACTGACAGCAGTGAAGGTAATACTTGGAAACTGAGCTGGCTTCCCACCTCTGAAAGCGAATTATTAAATGGGTATAAAAAAATTTCCATTGCTAGGACAGGACTCATACTAAAACTTTGGTTGAAGTATCTGATTTTCAAGCTTTGTTGGTTGCTGTTACAGATATTTTACAGGACAGAAAAATATTGAATATTGACAAAGGATCTGTTGGCAAGCCATGCAGGGAGAAATGCATATGTGCTACTGAAAGTGAGTTTTAAAAATGGATTTGATTAAAAGTTTTAAAGGAGAAACAAAAGAGAAAGAAGCATAGAGGTTCAGGAGAGAGTGCTATTAAAAAGGGGCAAGGCTAAGGAAACAGGTAGTTTTACTAGTAATAGTGGGGCAGAGAGGGCAGTTTGCAAAAATATGCAGAGTTGAGAATTTAAGGAGGTGGGAGCAGACAGAGAAGATAGCAAAGATAGATTGCCCTGAGTTTACAGGTAATTCGAAATTGGAGATTTTAACCCTATTTCTGAAAAAGAGACATGCAGTCTTGCTCTCAACAGGATAGATTCACAAGAATATCAAATCTCAAAGGGAGCAACCACTTATGTTGCATGAGCAGAGGATTCTGATTTGTTAGTAAGTCAACTTTGATTGGCAGAGGCAGTGCCATGGAGAATGTACCAGGAAACAGTTAACTGCCAAGCTTTTGTTTAAATTCAAACAATCTGGTCAAGTCTGATTGATCAAGGCATTGCCATGGGGAGTGAACCAGGGACTGGCTAGCCCCAAGATTTTCTTTAGTTGAAAAAGATACCAGCTATGGACATTTTCTTTCTGTAAGCAAAGGACAGGGCCCTGTGTATGAATATGCGTATCTTCTAGAATACTTGAATTACCCACTATCTAAACCTGAATATTAATCTCAAATTGATTATCATTGTAAGTCTTAGCACAATTAGGATTGTTTTGCAAGTGTGATCCAATTGCAGAATCACATCACAATGTTGGATACTATGTCCTGAGTTTTGTAAGCAAGAGTTGGTTAAGTATGGTCAAAACTTTGCCTTTTGAAACAGGTGAAGGGACATGCTATTTGAAATGATCCCCCAGACTGCATGCCCTGTGCTACACTGGCATTGAAATTCATATATTGTATTACTCATTTGTGTGGTAGGTAAAACGTTTTTGGCTTAACTGCAACATCCAATTAGTAGAGAATATACTGCATGTGCTGTTTTGGAGAAATGCAGCAGTAAATGGCTAGCTTCACTTATTGCTCAAATTTTTGAGACGTTTTATTCTTCCGAAGTGTCTGAGATAGACTGGATACTTTTCAGAACTGAATGATTCAGCCTAAGGCCCATTCATGTGTTTGTGTGAACTACAATGAACAATGATCTGATCAGGGTGACTACTAATACATCAAGGGGCTGGAATTGTTGTGGGTTAGCAAGGACAGGTGTTATTGGTAAATGGGACTTCATATGGCACAAGATATAGGCTGCATTTTATAACCAATGAAGTACTTTTGGTATGTACCTTTGCAATGTAGGAAATGTGCAGGCTACAACTGTCACCAATAATGACAAAACAGGAATGTTGTTAATTCCATGATTGATATAAAACAAATGCTTAAACTCAGCAGCTATTTAATATAACCAAATACTAATTTCTGATGCTCATATAAATAATGAACCTATAGAATTATGTATGTTAATGAAAACATTTGCACAAGCACACCCAAGTGCATCAGAAAATACTGCAGGTATTACTGATTTATTAATAGCAGATGAACACTTAATTCTTCTGCAAGATGTTCCTTTATAGTTTGTTTTATAACATACATCAGTCCTTTAAAATACATGAATACATTTTTAAGAAGAATGCAACAAAATAAAAATATTTTTCAATCATTACAAATTCTGAGAAATGTTAACTTTTATAATGAAAGAGGGGAAACTAGTGATAGTTTTGTCATTTGTCCCTTATGAAATAATTGATTTCTTCGCCTGGGACTAGATGAATTATATAAATTACTAAATTTTTCATAAATCTTACGAGCCAAATTGGAAACGGTCAGTGGGCAGTGTCTCTAAGTTATAAATTAGACTTAGTGGTTGGCGCTGATTAGAAAAGTAAAGAAAGCTTGGAAAGTTTCCTTCCTGGAAAACTTTCCATGACAAATTTGCACATTTTCCAATTTCAACATTGAATGTAAAAATACAATAAAAATTCACCTATTAAATATAAGGAACATTCAAATGTGTGATTAAGTCGAAGTCATTCTAAGAAAGTAGTTGTAATTGAAAACAGAGTTCTTCAGGGGAGGGGAAATTATCTGTCAGGAAAAAATTGGAATAATCTTATTGGATTAACCAGGAAACTGGAAAATGGTTACACAACAATGTTAATTTAATTATCCAGTGCCTTATCTACAGTGTATTGCTACACTGCAGTTTTATGACTAGCATTTTACTATTAATGCTGGATTAGAATTTTGCATCAGTTCCAAAAAAAGCCGTGAAGTTCGATATCAGTATTTTCTAAAGTGCCCAATTCACAATTCTGTGGCTGGATTTTTAATTTCTATCAGACAGACTTTTACTGAGTTTAGGCAAAGGATATGACAAAAAACCTTTTTCAGTATCAGGGCATCTCTACCTGTAAACTTAGTAGAAAGGAAAATTGGGTCACTTCCATAACTTGGATCCACAACATCGTTTTATACTGGGCTGCAAGTTTAAAGTCCTTTATTTACATCAAGCCACCACAGTTTTTTGAGAATGTCACAAGCTGGGTGGGTAAAGATAGCCAGAGCCATCCAAAGTCCACAACTTAAATTGGAATATTGGATCATTCCCACGTAGGGTAATTGCTGAGCAGTAATCACCCTGCACAGGGAATCATCTGGCTTATGATGGAGGGAATGTCTTCATTAAGCAGCTAAAGCTGGTTTCACTTGGGACAGAACTCTGTTTTCCCTGATTCCTATTGACTTCAATTTTGCGATGGCACAGCAATTGGCTAGTTTGAATGTGGACAGGGCATACCAATTTTCAACATTGCTGTTTAGATGTCAATGTTGTGGATATATAGGCACAGCTTGGCTAGAGACACAGTAAGTTCTAGAACACAAGTTTTCATAACAGCAGCCAGAACTTTGTCAAGGATCTTCTTAGTCATCACAATATCTAGTTCCTTCAGCCTCTTCTTGATATCACATGTAATGAATTAAATTGGCTGAAGACTAGCATCTATAAAAAAAGCAAAATACTGCAGATCTTGGAAAGCTGGAACAAAGGAGAAAATGCTGGGAAAGTTCAGCAGAATTTTCCCATTCCGAAGTGCCATTTTGGACTTCAAACATTAACTCTGGTTCACTCTTTCCAAACATGCTGCAAGACTATCGAATTGTTACAGTAGTTTCTGTTTTTACTGGTATTTGTGATGCTTGTGACCGCCTCCTGAGGTCATCAGTATCCACCCCGAACTTCTGGCTGAAGATTGTTGCAAATGCTTCAGCTTTCTCTTTTATACTGACGTGCTGTGATTCCTCCATGATTGAGAATGGGGATGCAGATGAAACTACATTTAGAATATTGTGTACAATTTTGGTCTCCTTACTTGAGAATGGATGTAGTTTCATTGGAGCCGGTTTGAAGGAGATTTAAAGGAGAACTCCCTAAGTTTAGAACAATAAGAGATCTAATTGAAGTGTACAAGATAAGGGGATTGACAAAGTTGACATGGAAAAGTAGACATGGAGAGGACATTTCTTCTTGTAGGGCAATCTAGAAGAAGGGATCATAATTTTATCATAAGGTGTAGCAGATTTAAAACAGAGATAAGAAGAAATTATTTCTCTTAAAGGGTTGTAAGAATTTACTACCTCAGAGTGTGGTGGATGCTGGGACTTTGCATAAATTAAAGGAAGAGGTGATCAGATTTTAATTAGTAAGGGTTTGAAGGGCAATGATGATTGGACAAGTAAGTGGAGTTGAAGCTAAGATGAGATCAGCCATAATCGCATTAAATGGCGGAGCAGGCTCGAGGGCTGAACTGCCTACTCCTGCTTCTAGTTCTTATGAGTCTTATGAATTGTGGAGCCTCCTCCTCCAGCGAGCTGTTTAATAGTCTGCCATCATTCATGAGTAGCAGGACTGCATATCTTAGATCTGATCTATTGGTTGTGGGGTTGTTTAGCTCTCTCTATCACATGTTGATTCCATTGTTTGACAATATAGGTAGTCCTGTGTTGTAACCTAACCAGGGTTGACACCTCATTTTGAGATATGCCTGGTGCTGCTCCTAGCATGTCCTCTGCACTCTTTATTGAACCAGTGGCTTGATAGTAGTGATAGAATGGGAGATATGCCGGGTCATGAAGTTAAATAATGCACTTATACGTAGTTCTGCTGCTGACTTGCTAGATCTATTTGAAATCAATTCCATTTAGCATAGTGCTAGTTTCACACCACATAATGGAAGGTATCCTTAATAAGTACTGTGGGATTATCATTCCTACCAATACTGTCATGTATAGATGCATCTGTGACAGGTAGATAGGTGAGGACAAGATCAAACAAGTTGTTCTATCTTAGTTCCCTCAGCATCTGCCACATGTCCAGTGTAGCAGCTGTGTCCTTTAGGACATGTCCAGCTCAGTCAGCAGTGGTGCTAGAAAGCCACTCCTGGACACTAAAATCCCACAGAGTACATTCTATGTCCTTGCTATTCTCAGTACTGTGCTAGCGTTCATTATGGAGGAATACCAATAGAGGGTGCCAATAGGTACTAATCCACAGGAGGTCTCCTTGCCCACATTTGACCTGATGCCATGAGACATAATGAAACCTGGAGTCAATGTTGAGGACTCCCAATGAAACTCCCTTGCAACCATATACCAGTGTGTCACTATCTATGGTCAGTCTGTCCTGCCAGTGGGACAGGACATACCCAGGAATGATGATGGTGGCATCTATTAGGTGTGATTCAGTGAGCATGATTACGTCAGGCAATTCCTTGATTTATCTTTGGGACAGTTTCCCAATTTTACCACAAACTCCCTGATGTGAATAAGGAGAATTTTGCAGGGTTGTCAGGGCTGAGTGTGCCATTGTTGTGCCTGGGTCAATGTCAGCCGGTCGCTCCAGTTTCATTCCTTTTAGACTTCAGAGTGATCTTATACAGCTGGGTGGTTTGTTGGCCATTTCAGAGTCAACCACGTTGCTATGGATCTGGAATCACATGTAAACTAGGCCAGGTAAGGACTGTAGATTTCCTTCCTTAAAGGACATTAAATGAGTTTTTACAACAATTGATGATAGTTCCATGGCACATTATTGAAGCTAGCTTTTAATTCCAGATTAATTGAATTTAAATTCTACCAGCTGTTGTGGTGAAATTTGAACCAATGTCCAATGGCCTTAGCTTGGGCCTCTGGATTACAAATCAAGTGGCATTACTTTCCACATAAGGATGCTGCAGGTAACCCAATTTGGAGAAGGACCAAATATTTGTATCAATAACATGATAAGGTGTTACACATTTCACTGACTGAAGTTAAATGGAATGAGCCAGCATGCAAAAGGCCATTCTAGAATCCTACATGTTTTCATGGTGTCAACATATTATTTAAAACCACAATATAATTTTGACGCCAGATTCTAAGATAACGATCCATTTAGACACTTTCAGTTTCTTATTATCAGTTTACCCCCAGCTACAGCAAGCTTGTCTGACCTGAAACTGTGAAACTCATCACCTAAGCATCTGTTGATAAGATATAGATACAAACACGGTGCATATTTCTGGAAAATATTCAGAAACAATGCCCAGCCATTCAAAGCTCCATTGACTTCATAGTGACTGGATGATCCCATCAGTGGGAGGGATTGTAAAATTCCATCCTATGAGACCAGAAGATAACAATATATTTATTTTTAATCAAAGCTAATAATCTTCTTTTTCTCAGATAAACTGGAACAAATTTGCAATCAAATCGCAGGGCTCCAGAAAAAGGTGGAAAATGGGACTAAATAAATTGCTTCCGTAAAGATTGGGATGGGCCTCAAATGGTCTCCTTCTGTGTTGTAACCACTCTATAAACCTAAAAACACAGTTCTGCTTTTCTGTGTTGCACTTAGGGATGTATGAATATTTTGATGTACTTATTATTCATGTATATTTACAAACAATCTTATTGTCTACTATCATACAAAATTCTATGAACCTCCAAATGTTATCCCTTTTTTATTGTCTACACATCTGTAGTTGGGAAATTCAGCAGAAAACCTGACCCCAGGCAGCTGCCAACACCAAAACTGGCCAATGAGTTCCTTATTTCCAGTCCTCTTTTGCTTTGAGGGAGCACGTCACTTTCCCACAGGAAAACAACTGACAGTGGGAACTCACCTCCCATCAATCTATGGGGTCATAGTAAAAATATTCCATGTCAAGAATAATACATTATCAGGTCCACCAGCTCCCACTTTGGTGGCTATTATATCTCCACATGGAGAACTGACAGATGATGAATACAGGAGGTAAGAGCCTGCATCTCCTGAGTTGTTTGGTTTTGAATAAGACTGCTTCCTGTTTAAAAATTCCCATATGATGGTTATTGGACTCATGTTTGCATGTAGAGTGAAATATATCTCTTTAAAGAAAAGCCTTCACTGCCCTCTCTCATCCCTTGATAATAAAACACCTTCCATACAGATGGCTTTAAGTGGTTCTTAAATCTGATCCATTTTTGCATCTGTAGCCAAAGAAAAGATGCACAAGATATCGCATTAAAGACTTGTTTACACAAAGCTATAAAATTGTTATGAATTTTAGTAACACGTTTCAAAATGGTTCCCGAATAAACTGAATTCAAGCCATCTAGTTGGATAACGTTGATAGATAACTCAGTCTTAAAAAAAGGCAAAGCTTGCATTTATATAGCAGTTTTCACGAAACAAGGTCATCCCGAAGCACTTTAAAGTTAATGGGCTCAGTCTTACTGCTGCTCATACCACACTCCCACTGCAGCGAAGTCAGAGAGTTTGGTGGCCAGCTGTGGCAGGATGGGAAAATCCCATTGGCATGGGAAAATCCCACTGTCATGAATAATGGTAAGAGTCTGCCCAATGTCAATGTTACATATAGGGCACATAGCCCTTGCATTTAGCCAACTCCTACAAACAGCAATCTGGCAATGACTATTATCTCCAGGGCAGCAGGGATAATTCCAAGAGATAATTTCCTTGCTCTTCTTCAAAAGAGCAACATAGGCTCCTTTACGTCCACCTGAAAGGATAGACAGGGCCCTGGTTAATTCCCATCTGAATGATGACAGCATATCCTCTCAGTATGGAGTTCAGCCTAGAATTTTGTGCTCAAGTCCTGGAGCTTGAACCTACACCTCCCTGACGCAGAAGTAATAATGATATCCACTGAACTACAACTGACACTTAAAAGCATTAGCAAATAGTTCAGGAAAAACAGAATCACTTATGTATCATATGTTGCACAATATTAGTGAACAACATTTGTGGAAGGAAAGTCTATGAAGCTTTAATGCAACTGGATCATTCCAAGCCACCCTGACAGATCAAACAGTTTAATTATTAATGTCACAAGTAGGCTTACATTAACACTGCAATAAGGTTACTGTGAAAATCCCTTAGTAGCCACACTCCGACACCTGTTCAGGTACACTCTGGTAGAATTTATTATGTCAAATGCCCCTAAGCAGCACATCTTTCAGACAATGGGAGGAAAGCAGAGGAAACCCATGCGAACACAGGGAGAATGTGCAGACTCCACACAGAGAGTAACCCAAGATGGGAATTGAACCTGGAGTCTTTAGAGCTGTGAGACAGCAGTGCTAACCACTGTGCCACCATGCTGCCCTTGATCCAATTTATGCCTTTTCCTTTTTAACTATTCTCATATGATTTTAGAGTTGCCAAGAAGTGGTGATAATGGATATGAACATATAGTTAGACCTGCAGAAATGTTTTTCTATATTACTCTGCATATTTATGTGACTGTGGAGTCTGTTTCTTATGAGTTTTGTATTATTTTTACACGCTAATCAATGGGACTCTGTGCTGAGTCACAAATCAGTACGTAACATACCCTCCTATTACTTCCTTGTTAGAAATTGTGGCAGCTGTCAAAACTAAAATAACTATAGTAAAGTTTCAAAGAAGTATCTCAACAAAAATATGCCAAGCAAGTAGGGTGTGTAGTTTTTTTGAAAAAAAGGAATTGGCTAAATTAATGGTTTCAGCCTTAGGCATATTATCAAGTTGACCTTTGGTAATGCTATACCACTTAAGTGCATAATCTAACTCATGAATAGTTAACATGACACTGCTGCAGAACACCTGGATAGTGAGCATTTAAGACCACAAGTACATCTGGCTCCACATGCAGGAAAAATAGTGCTATATAGATAATTTTGAGCTTGCCAAAGCAAAGGAATTTGGATTCTTCCATGAATTTTTGAAAGAAAAGTTTAATGTTTTTAAGCATATACACTTGAATAAATTATTTCTTAAAAAGATTCTGCAGGTATTTCAACCTGCCAGGGCTCAGTTTTATCTAGCCAGAACTGATTGATTTTTCTAACCTTTGACTCAGAACCATTTAACTCTGCTTGGATAGAAATTTGATAAATAAATTTGATTAATAGATAAAGGACCTAGATTCAAATCCTCTCCTGTTCCTTATAAACTGTAAATATGCTGACTTACAGATACCCTCTTTCAGCATCTGAAAAGACTTTAAATACTTACATAAACAGAGCATTTTTCACAATCCCAGAAGTCTCAAAGTGCTGTATGATCAAGGAAACACTTTTTGAAATGTAGTCACTGTTGTAAAGTAGGACATGTGGCAGCCAATATATGTTTAACACAGCCCCACAAATAGCAATGTGATAATGACCAGATAATGTTTTTTGTAACATTGACTGAGGGATAAATATTAGCTAGAACACCAGAATAATGCCCCCCCACCACCGCCTACTCTTTGAAGTAGTGCCACAGGATTGTTTACCTCCAACCAAGAAGGTAGGTAGGGATTTGGTTTAACCTTTCATCCAAAAGATGGCATCTCTGACACCTCAGTGTTCCTCTAGTACTTCTTTTCTTTTGGTCAGTCTTGATCTTTGTGCTGAAGATCTGGAGTAAGATTTCAACTCGGAACTCTGTGATTTGGAGGTGAGAATGCCACCAATCATATTTGTGTTCAAATTGTCATGCTCTTGCTTAATTCTTTCCAAGCCACTTGTGGACTTCCTCAACTCCTTTCCAACGTTCCTTGGGATTGCATGCAATTAAGACCTTTAAAATCCAACTCAGTGTTACTTGATTCATTGTACCTAGTGGTCCCTTAATAATACAAAAGCTGTTCAAAAACAGATTTGCACTACTACATTTACATTGAGTTGTGCCACAACCAAATGAAATACTTCCCAGCCACTTCAACAAATGCAATAATACAGTATCATTTAACATAAAAATTATATATCACACATTTGCTATATTACATCAGTGACTACATTTCAAAAGCACTTTATCGGTTCTAGACTGCTTTGAGCTTTCCGGTATTGATGAAAAGTGTGATATTAATGTGAGCTGTTCTTTCTTTCAACTATTTACCAAAACATGGAGTACAGACAAGTCACTTGGACTTTGTTGACACTCAGCACCAGAAACTCCAAATTAAATCTGAAACATGAACATAGAATGCTGGAAAAACTCAGCAAGTTTGGAAGCATCAGCTGAGAGCTCTCCCTATTGCAACATTTAATATGGGTAAGCATAAAGATTGTGTTTAGGAGCAACAGAGACTTGGTAAATTGGCCACATATAAGACACTAGTTCTGAATATTCTGAATGATTTTTTTAAAAGCAGGGTCAAATAAATAACATATGTATGTGAAATAAAGCCTGAGCAAGTAAAACTCAAAAATATATGGTATTTTCAGTAAGCATTATGGGTCAATGCAGTCATGGCACAATTAAAGGTCTGACATTGCATTCATTTTTTTGGTGCAAACAGTTTAATATGTTTTGTTTATATGCTAGATAAATTCCTTGACAAGCCAGACAACAGGAAAACCTAAATAGTTCAAAGAAAAAAATTATTGATTCTAGGATAAGCATAAACGAATGTTATGGTTAAGTAGACATTAATGTTAATTAGCAATTCATTCTCTTTGTAACGTTATCTTGAAGATTAAGAGTCTTAAGTTTTTTCCGCATGATGAGCCTCACGTAGTGTAAGGACATTATAGACAGCAACAAAGTTCTTCCTTGATTGTACACAGACTTTCTGCTGTAATTTGTACTCAGTCTGAAAAATATGTTTGTAAGTTAATGGAGTTACTGATAATTAACCCTTCTACATTAGAAGTCCAATAAGAATGCAGCAAGCATATTGTAGGGTGTGGAAGGCAGACATGGGCTATTCATTAATGAGCCTGGAGCCAAGTTTATACTGGTGTATTCTGAATTGGTGCCAGTGTGAAACCAGCCACTGAGGCGAATCTGGTTTAAATCATCAATCAGATTTCAAGTGGGTCTTAATGCACGCTGGTGGGCAGATTGTAACCGATTCTGTGTTCTATCTGACTGGTGCGCACAAACATATTAAAGATATAAACAAACATTGTGAATGGGTTTCTCCTGAATTTATTTTATCTGCATTTACCTGATATATAAGAAAACTATCTACAGAAATGCCTGAAAGCAAGCTTCCTTTTGAAACAGTTTAAGCCCGTACCAAACATTAACATTGGTAAGATTGCTGGAACTGCAATCTTCTTTTATGTTAAACTCAAGTTAATCTTTTAAGAACACACATTCCTCTTTCATGAATCTTTGTACCTTTTGCACAGAACTGCAGGTTCAATCTGAGCAAGCACTGATCCTGCTGATACATGTCTCTGAGCTGCGACTGTTATCATTCCAGTGTATCAGAAAACACTCACAAGTAACTGTGTACTTAAATTTTCTACTGCACAAACAATATACTGATACAATTAGTCAAGCAGGAAGTTATCAAGACACAGTGTCTGACTCTGCACTTAACATGCATGCTTTATAAAGATATGAAATGTGATGCAGACAGTCATTTTTTTCATGTCTGAGGTGCTGGTCATGAATCAAAGTGATTTAACAGATATCTGGCTGCCTGTGGGACATCAGATGTCGGCATGGATAAAAAAAAGTTTAGAAATACTGTACACAAAACAAGTCCTGCAAGAGGCCCTTTTGTTTGTCATCCGTTTTGACGCCCTTTGCATACTCCATTTGGGCTACTGTTTTATTAAAGTTATGTGGTTAATACAATAAGTTCAAAAAATAAGTTAACCTGAAATAATTTAGTTTAACTTTGCAATAGTGAGCTCTTGTTGATTTACATTGGGCAATATTTAAGGTGATGATAATGCCTTTTAACATGCTCATAGCCACAAAAACCAGAAGAAAACTGTTTACAATCACCTTGGTTGATACATGTACTCTTTTTTTAAGTGAGCAAATTAGCTGAGGAGCCAAGGCAAAACTGTAGGATATTATAAGGGTAAACAGAGTAAAAGTCATCACTAAAAAGTCTCACATGACTATCTCTGAATTATATCCAGATTGAAAGTTATTTATGATCTTAATTTCAGAAAAAATAGCAGACCCAACATAAAATAATTATATTACCTAATATATATGACAATAACAATATAGCTGAACTGTTGTCGTCTCTGGAAGGAGTTCTGAAATAGGTTTTGGCTCACCGTTCCATGTGCAATATGCCTAATTTCTGTTCAGGCAGAAGTCCCCAGAACTTCAGCCTTAGCTAATATGTTGGTGGTACGCTTTCAATGTATGACATGTCACAACTTAGACAAATGGACACCCATTCAATACCTCCAAAATAGAAAAGGTACGAGGACATTTTTAACATCACTTGTGCACTTGTAGTAAGTGATTGTGGTAATTGTCCCTTCAAGATCTAATTGCAGAATACAGATCACATGACCAAAGAACCAATCAGGGGATCGTGTGAAGGGTCACCTTGGTGAGCTTGGGTTTCTGTTCCAGAACCTTCTCAGGAGCTGACTGGCAGCCATGAGGTGTAAGCCTCTCTATTATAGTTACATGTAAATAAATGTTGCAGTTGTTATTTGCCTAACTGGTGAACTGGAATTATTGCATTGATGGGAGAATAAAAGGGAAAAACGACCCCAAAATCATGAGTATAAAGTCATGTTGAAACTGAGAAACAGAAGAGTGTTTGGAAATGTGTCCTTATTCGGAGGGATAGTATAATGATTTCAATCAGGCCATTGAAGTTGGCCTATTGGAGCATGAACTCTCCGATTAAGGAACCCATTGATGGGCCAATCAGGGAGTCTTTGCCTTATACTTAACTGGGTATGTCAATTCCTCTGACACGCCCAGAGGCAGACTGTTAACTGAAAGCACTCTGTGCATTGCTATTCAATTTGTAAATAAAGGGATTTTGGTGAAAGGTCTTCAGCCTGTGAAGACTTTTACTTTTGATCTTTTTGATACCTCTGCAAAGGACGGGAGACAATACATTGAACATCTGGGCTACTATTTTCAGGCCAATGAAATAGAGGAGGAGAGAAAGAGAAAAGCAATCCTACTGAGTGCATGTGGGACTCAGGCTACAATGTATATGCAGCCTCACACCACCAAATGCATCTGAATCCAAGTCATCGATTGAGATAGCTGAATTGGTGAAAACACAATACCACCCAAATCATTCGATTACGTTGCAGTGATTTAAGCTTAACTCAACCGGGAGAGTCCCTGGGGAAACTATTACAACTTATATTACCAGCTTAAGACAGATCCCAGAGCACTACTACTTCTGAGACATTCTCAATGACATGTAGCAGTACTATTTAACCTGCAGAGTAAATAATGAGACCATCCAAAGGCAGCAGAGGCAGATATAAATTTAAAGAAGGTACGAGAGATAGCACTGGAGTTGGAGTGCACTACGAATGGTGCATAGAAGCTCCTGAGAATGCAAAAAGGCGCATTTCCCCAGTTAATGTAGGAAGCTGCAGTGGTGCCAAGACTAAAGATATAATTTTAAAACAGGAAGCAAATATAGCTCCAAAAAGAGTGAACTAACTTAAAGTGGCCAATTGATCACTTATGTTTGAAGTAGGGTGTTACTGACGTGGGGGTAATTACACCCCTGAAACCTGCAAATATAACAAGACTGAATGTTTTTTCTGCCACAGGAACGGTCACTAAATGTACCGTTGAATCATAGAGGTTTACAACATGGAAACAGAGCCTTCAGTCCAATTTGTCCATGCTGCCTTTTTTTAAAACCTGAAGCTCGTTCCAGTTGCCCACATTTGGCCTAAATCCCTTTATACCCATCTTACCCATGTAACTGTCTAAATGCTTTTTAAAAGACAAAATTATACAGTAATGTAAAATAAGTTTAGCCTAACCAACAACAGTTAGTAAATGCACAATATGGAAGAATCCAGTACTAAACATTTAAATATTCACTCAATGTTCAACGTGAAAGTCAAAATGGTAGGCCTCATCACTCTGATGATTTTAATAAACAGTAGGCCCTTAAAGACAAAAGTCGGTGCGGGAGCATCTGCCATGGTGATAGGAGAACACACATTTTGATATCTTGACTTTCTCAGGAGACTAACGAAATTTGGCATGTCCGCTATGACTCTTATCAACTTCTATAGAAGCAGCATAGAAAGCATCCTTTCTGCATGTATCACAACTCGGTATGGCTCCTGTTCTGACCAACATTGCAAGAAACTACAAAGAGTCGTCAACGTTGCCCAGTCCATCACACAAACCACCTCCCATCCATTGTCTACACTTCCCCGTGCCCCTGAAAAGTAATTAGCATAATCATGGACTCTATGCACCTCAGACATTCTCTCTTCCACCTTTTTCTGAACATACAGTGACAGGATCTACAAACATTTAGAGATGCAAGGACTGATTAGGAACAGTCAGCAAGGCTTTGTGAGTGAAAAATCATGTCTCACAAATTTGATTGAGTTTTTTGAAAGGATAACCAAGAAGGTAGATAAGGGCAGTGCAGCTGATGTTGTCTACATGGCCTTTAGCAATATCTGACAAGGTACCACAAGGTTGTTGTATACGGTTAAATCTCACGGGATCCAGGGTGAGGTATCTAAATGGATACAAAATTGGCTTCTTAACAGAAGCCAGAGGGTGATTGCAGACAGTTATTTTTCAAATTGGAGGCCAGTGACCAGTGGTATGCCTCAGGGATCAGTGCTGGGTCCACTGTTATTTGCCATTTATATTAATGATTTGGATGAAAATATAGGAGGCATGGTTAGTAAGTTTACAGATGACACTATGATTGATGGCATAGTGGACAGTGAAGAAAGTTATCTTTAATTGCAACAGGATCTTGATCAATTGGATCAGAGAGCTGACGAATGGCAGATGGAGTTTAATTTGGACAAAAGCAAGGTGATGCATTTTGGTAGATTGAACCAGGACAGGACTTGCTCTGTTACTGATGGGCGTTTGGGAGAGTTACAGAACAAAGAGATGTAAGGACATACACATTCATAGCTCCTTGAAAGTGGAGTCACAGGTGGACAGAGTGGTGAAGAAAACATTCAGCATGCTTGGTTTCATCAGTCAAAATATTGAATACAGGAGTTGGAATGTCTTGTTGAAGTTGTACAAGACATTGTAAGGCCACACTTGGAACACTGTGTGCAATTCTGGTCACCCTATTATAGAAAGGATATTATTAAACTAGAAAAAGTGCAGAAAAGATTTACTAGGATGCCACCAGGACTTGATGGATTGAGTTATAAGGTGAGGTTGGATAGACTGGGACTTTTTTCTCTGAAGCGTAGGAGGCTGAGGGATTATCTTATAGAGGTCTATAAAATAATGAGGGGCATTGATCAGCTAGATAGTCCATATCTTTTCCCAAAGGTAGGGGAGTCTAAAACTAGGGGGCATAGATTTAAGGTGTGAAGGGAGAGATGTAAAAGTGCCCGGACGGGCAATTTTTTCTCATAGAGGCGGGTGAATATCTGGAACAAGTTGCTAGACGTAATAGTAGAGGTAGGTACAATTTTGCCTTTTAAAAAGCATTTAGATGGTTACATGTAGTTACGATGGGTAGAGAGGGAAAAATGGGCTAAATGCAATTGGGATTAGTTTAGGGGTTTTACAAAAAATGGCGGCAAGGACAAGATGGGCCGAAGAGCCTGTTTCACGCTGTAATCCTTTTTGACTCTATGCAAAAGTCTGAGATCACATACCAATCAACTCATAATAGCTTCTTTCCTGCTGCCATCAGACTTTTGAATGGACTTACCTTACATTAGGTTGATCTTTCTCTACACCCTAGCTATGACTGTATCACTATAATATGCACTCTTTCCTTTTCTTCTCTATGAACAGTATTCTTCATCTACATAGTGCACAAGCACCAATACCTTTCACTGTATATCAATTCATGTGACAATAATAAATCAAATCAAATCAAAGAAGGAGTCCAACATTGAGTTTGAGAGCCTCCAAGCAAGAATCTATCTCAATCCAGAGGTAACCACTCCTTTTTTAGAGCATGCCCAGTATCATAAGACTTGCAAGAAAAATTGTACATGGAATTGAAGCAGTTGGAAGAACTGGGTATTATCCAGCCAATTCAATTCATGGGATGGGCAACACCATAGATCCTGTGATAAAGTCTGACAAGACCACTCATAATATTGTTCGAGACTACAAATCAATGGTTAATCAGGCTGTTAAGTTAGATAAATATGCAGTCCTGAAGATCGAAGACCTGTATGCAAAGTAACCAGAGATCGATCTCATACAAAACTGAATATGAGTGACATAAATCAGCAATTTGAATTAGATGACATTTGCTGAGATTATGTCATGATAAACGCACACAAAGTTCGTTCCAGTATATGCACCTGTGTCATCAGCATGTGCTATTTTCCAAAGAACAATGGAAAGTCTATTACAAGGACTGCCACGAGTTGTTCAATACCTGGATAATGTTTTGATAACTGATTGACAGCATCTAGCAAACTTAGAGGAGGTGCTAAAGAGATTTCAAGAGACTGGGGTTCGCATAAAGAAGGAAAAATGCACTTTCTGAGATATTGCGCAGATAAACAAGGATTATACCCTATGCAAGACAAGGTCAGAGCAATCGACAAGGCACATCTGAGCTCAAAGTATTTTTAGGAATGGTGAATTATTATGGGCACCCTTTACTCAATTTGTTGAAGTTATTGCCTCTCTTGATATGTTGCTAAAGAGGCACTAGCATTGGTTTTGGAAGGTGGCCCAGAGAGAAGTTTTGTTATGATTCAGATTAGAAACTCCAAAGCATTTTCAGAAGCCTGCCTGAATCATAAATTTTGTATCTTGAATTTGGCTAGGAAACGCATGAGATGTTTCACTTCAAGTGTGATTCAAAAAACCCATTAGGGAGCTTTTATCAAACACATTATTTAAGAATACAGTTAACATGTTTGGTAAGAAAATTAGCAAGAACTTCTATCAATTCCAAATAAGAAACAAAACAACAAATATAATGTATAATTCTTAACGAATATCTTTAATCTATTCCAATTAAAACCAAAACCCATAGACAACAACAACTCTTTTCACAGATTTAACACAGCACGGGCTACTGCTCACATGATAATGGAAATTTGAGTCTCTTTGTTAAAATCTGCACTTCTCTGGATTCACTCCAAGCAGCTTGAAGACAAGACAGCTTCCCAAAGCACCAGAGAGACTCTGGTACAGCCCCCAACAACAACAGCAGACTTTCACCCTGCAGGAAATCAAGATCTTGTTTTCAGCTAACCAACAGAATTTTTAAAACACCAGGGAGAGAGAGAAAATACTTTTTTTTAGCTTGCTGTCGCTTTTAAAGCCCAACTGGGGCTCAAAACTGAAACTAAAAATAGCCCTTGTCACCCGACCTGCCCAGTGCTTTTTCTCCTCCCACCAATGATATCACCTCAGGCTGAGCATGAGGCACACTGACTGTGAGAGCTGCAGGGATCATGATTTTAAAAAAGGTGCAATAGCATCACAATTTTACCAGAGTGAAACAACAGTTACATTCATCAAGTTTATTAGTGCATTTCAATCCATCTAATTAATTGGTATGCACCTGTAACATATCTCCATATAGCATTGGTGGGATATTGTCCCAAGATGGACAATAGGTCTGAAAGGCCAATAAAGTATGACTTGAGAATCCTCTCAGAAGCTGTAAAAGGCTACTCATAAATTGAGAAAAAGGGAGTATTAATAGTTTTGGTGTCAAGAAATTCCATCAGTATTCATATAGTTGGCATTTTACCATTGTTTTTGATTAAGGAAGTCAAAGCGATTCTGCCAATCGCATTAGCAAGAATTCAATGTAGGGAGCTAATCCTCTCTGTTTATAAATATACCTTCAAGCATTGGCCTGGGATGTACATTACAACTTCAGATACACTTAGCCACTCACCTTTGCAAGACATAGTTGCACCTCCTCCAGTAATTGTCATGCTGTTGAATTTCTTAAACATATTGCCAGTTTCAGTGAAACATTTCAAGTAATGGACCAATCAGGATCCACTGCTGTCCAAAGTGAGGCACAGTGTAGAAATAGGTTGGGCTAATGAGCCACTTTCTGAAGAGATGAAACCATACTTTTTATGAAAAGGTGAAGTGTGTTGCCAAGATGGCATCACATTTGGAGAGCAAGAATAATCATCCCTGTACCAGGAAGTGAGTTGCGGCTAGCTGAATTACGTGTGCCAATTGCAACAAAGGTGGCCTGCTGCAGCCCCACTGCACCCTTGGGAATGGCCTGGTCAGCCATTGGTATGGGTCCATATTAATTATGTTGATCCAATCATGAGCACAATGTATTTGCTCCTTGCCAATGCACATTCAAAGTGGATGGAAGTGTTTGAGGTGAAGTCTCTCACATTGCATGCTACAGTTGAGAAATTTTGCCAATGTTTTTCCACCAGAAGAATAGTCTGATAATCGAACAACCTTCATGAGTTAATTTCAGAATTTCGCTTCCCTCAATGGTATAAAACACATTAGGACTGTGCCTTACCAGCCAGTATCCGACGGACTGATTGAATGAGCCATTCAAACCTTTAGGTCTGGCTGGACCCTGGAGATCAGAATCTCAAGATTCCTGCTGGACTACTGGACTATTCTATGTACAACAACGGGAGCGTGACAAGAGTAAATGAATGCAATAAATGCTAGTAAAGACACCCAGACAAAAGTTTAATAATGTTAGGTAAGTAAATACTTAGTGATATTAACAGTTTGTGCCTCATCTATTAATAATAGCCTGAGTATGCAACCTGCTTCTCAAATTAAAATGAAATAATTAAGATTATTTTATTTTAGATATGTTCAGCTAAGCTATAACGACATGTCTTAACATTATTTTGTTCTGCCAGTTCAGGATGTTTCATATTACACAGATACTATGCATTGTATAAGGGCAAGGACAGAGGAGAAATGCTACTCTGCCATACTACCTCATCATTCCATTGATTCCTATAGTTTTGAAAGACCAGAATCACAATCAATTCAGCTGGTAGTAGTCTTACCTTCAAGGTTGTGGATTTAAGCCTTCAATAAGGAGTTTGAGTGCATAATCTAAGACAGCAGCTAGCGTTCAGTTCCAACATTGGATCCGAATGCTGGTCTTGAGCCCACTGCTGGTGGCACTATCTTAATTGACTGCCACTAGGCTTGCTGGTCAAATAAGACAATGGGCTGGCTTTCCACACTTCAGGCCCAATTAGAGAGGCAGAAGCTCCCCAGTGCCATGAAGAAAGAAGCTGTTGCTAAGCCTGCAAGAATGAGAGGGTCATTATGAGGTCTCAAAGAACAAAGAAAAGTACAGCACAGGAACAGGCCTTCTGGCCCTCCAAACCTGCGCCAATCATGATGCTCAAATTAAACTAAAAAAAAGCCTTCTGCCCTAACTCAGTCTGTACCCCTCTATTTCTTCCCTATTCATGTCCCATCCAAATGTCTCTTAAATGTTGCTACACTGGAATTCCATCACGTCCTCTGGCAGCGCATTCCAGGCATTCACCACTCTCTCTGTGAAAAACTTTCTCCTATATGTCCCTTAAATTTTCCCCTCTCACCCTGAACCTGTGTCCCTTACAATTGACACATCCACCCTGGGATAAAGCCTCTGGCTATCCACCTGGTCTATGCCCCTCATAATTTTGTAGATCTCTGTGAGATCTTCCATCAGTTTGACTTTCCAGTGAAAACAAACCTAGTTTTTTCAACTTCTCCTCATAGCCATAGAGAACCAATAGGCAACATCTTGGTGAACTTTCTTGGTGAACCTGTACACAGCCTGCTTGCTTTGGACAAGGACACAGACCAGCATCTAAGGATAGAGAGAGGCATAGGGTGGTAAATATTAAAGAAAACGATGTTTTATACCTACTACATCGCAATAGTGTAGTCTACTATCAATGTTTGTTTCACATGTGCCCATAATTTCTATTTCTACATGTCCCAGCAGTTGAAAACACCAGACACTTAGTTTGTTGGATGGTCGGAATGAAAGAACTATTTATAAATTAATTGGTGACAGTAAATTTGCCACCAATACTTTGTAATGTACTGATCTGTGGTGTGTTAAACAAAGTGTTTTAAAATACTTTATATGAACTCAAGCAATGAGGCTGTACACTCTGCCTTCCAAATATGTCACTATGCTGCATGTGCCAAAGACACAAGCGACTGAATAGCTGGGATACCAAATCATGAATTATGACAAATTTTGTCAGCCCTAATCAAAAACAGTGACAGTACAGAATGAGGAACTGTAATGGTTCACTAACAGAACTAACAGAGCACAGTGGTTAGCACTGCTGCCACACAGCACCAGGGACCTGAGTTCGATTCCTGGCTGGGTCACTGTCTGTGTGGAATTTGCACATTCCCCACGTATCTGTGTGGGCTTCCTCCAGATGGTCCAGATTCCTCCCACAGTCCAAAAGACCTTTAGTTAGATGTATTGGTCCATGCTAAATTCACCCTCAATGTACCCAAACAGGCACCAGAGTGCGGTGACTAGGGGATTTTCACAGTAACTTCATTGCAGTGTTAAGGTAAGCCTACTTGTGACACTAAGAAAAAATAAACAAAATAAACTGAATAATAAAAAAATCTTCTTGGACACTATTTAACAGATTTTATATTATGTCAAACTTTTCAGAATTGATTTATAATGTTGTAAAATTGAGGATTAACAGAATTATCGGACACATGAGATTCTTCGATCTTTCACTGCCAAATTTCCTGTTGACTTCATCAGCAGTGTTTCCTTTAAGGGCAAAGGTTGTCCATTGGGGACTAGGTGTTGCAGTGTGTGAGAACACTGTATTCTTCCTCTGGGGCTATGTTTAATTCCAACTATGAGGAGCTGATGGTCTCTTTTCTTCTGTGAACTGTTAAGAGTCATATACAAAATGAGCTTTGACAAGCCTCATTTGGAATAACAGCTGGCTCGGAGCTTCAAGGCTTTAACACAATCAATGAGTTTCTGTGATACCATGAGTAGATTTTTCACTAGCTCTACCAGCTGAAAATGGGACCATGGTGCCAAAAAAATCATGGGATGAAACTTGCTGCTGCCCTGGTCCCACTGGCAATCTGACAAGTACCATTTTATTAGATCCTTTTACGAGACATCTTGGGCATTCACCTGTTTTAGATGACCACGTAAAAAAGAGGGGAAGCTTATATAGACATTTAAGTCCAGGTCCAATTATATCAATGTGACCCAAATGCTGTTTTGACTGATCACAGTGAAAATAGTGTGGATTGGTGGAATATTCGTTATATTGAGCAGTACAGATTCCCCAGAATCAAGTTCCCCAGGAAAGAAGTGCACACATATGATCAGATTTCCACATGACCCAGAACTGTTCCATATTAGGAGAGGGTATAATTTCCTCAATATGCATGTAATCATCAGAAAATTATGCACTTCTGTGATCAGTTCTTTGGGAATCTGGTTATGTGACATACTCCGGCAGTTTGGATTCTCCTGGTTGTTTGATAAAGGATAACCCAATAGACAAATAGTATAGGCACCTCTGCAGAGCGCTCATTTTCTGGCTGGAGATAGACTCTTGATTAGTAAGGGATCAGGGGTTATGGGGAAAAGGCAGGAGAATGGAGATAAGAAAAATATCAGCCATGATTGAATGGCAGAGCAGACTCGATGGGCTGACTGGCCTAATTCTGCTCCTATGAACTATGGTCTTATGGCTGAGCAAACATGTGAGCTAGAGCAGCATTACATCAATAACAGAATAGATAACTGGTAAGCTCAAACAACATCATTGGTGCCTACTTATACAGGTGGCTGTACAGGCACAAATAACCTTTATTGTTGTGGTTTGCTGTGTCCGGAATAATGTAGCGTTTTAACTCAGAATAAAATGGCACAAACCACAACAGAAGATCTGCCATCAACTGATGAAGGAAACTAAAAGAGTGTAACAATGGGAAAAGCGAAGAAAAGGCCATGGTACCAACCGCATCAAGAACAGCTTCTTTACTGCTGCTGTCAGACTTTTGAATGGACTTACCTTGCATTAAGTTGAACTTTGTCTGCACCCTAACTATGACTGTAACACTAGATTTTGCACTCCTTTCCTTTTCTATGAATGGTATGTTTTATCTGTATAGCATGCAAGAAACAATACTTTTCACTATATGTTAATACATGTGACAATAATAAATCAAATCAAATCAAATCCCAGCATACACTACCATGTTGTATCCATCCTAATGTTGCTGTCAGTCCTCTACAATACAGAACAGGTTCACCTACCCAGAAATAAAGACGGCCAATGCACTAAATATACTGACATAAATACCACCTGTTACTGCTGGTTCAGTTCCTCCTAAATACACATTGTACAAAGTTGCACTCTGCTTTGTGTGAATGTTTAATGGATGGCACCATGTGCTGTAATGTATATTAATCACTAATCTGCCAATAAGATTTGCTGTGTATTGTAGATACCTCCACATGATTTGAGCATGAGTGGAAGGATGTCCAAATGAGAGTTTTGAGGTACTTATTCATTGTCAGTGCTCTGGAAAGCCTCAGTGTCTGCCTGTGAAGATAACTGCGAAAGAAAAAGAGAAAGAAAAACAAAATAGCAATACCTTGCTAAGTGCTAACTTTAGCTCTGCATTTGAGAAGACAGTGGTGTACTGTTAATGTTACTCGCACTAGCAATCCAGAGGCCCAGCTAATGCTCTGGAAACATAGGTGGTGGAAAGTAAATTAAATTGGTAAATCTGCAATGATGAATAAAGTCTCAATAATATGGACCATAAAACCATCATCAATTGTTGTGAAATCCTACCGGGTTCTTTCTACAGCCTATTAGAGCCGGGTTCTAATGGGCTGTAGAAAGGGAGATCTGCTGTCCTGACCTGTTTTGGCCTACATGTGACTCTGCTGCTCTCTGCAACACCTCAGCTTCTGCTGGGACAGTCTGGTCCAGCTGGCTTTCCTGCACAGTGGGACCATTAGTTGAGTGCATAGTTAGGGAACTGACCCGATGTCATCATGAGAGATGTCAACACTCAACAATGATGTGGAGATGCTAGTGTTGGACTAGGATGGGCACAGTAAGAAGTCTCACAATACCACATTAAAGTCCAACAGATTTATTTGGTAGCACAAACTTTCAGAGTGTCGATCCTTCTTCAGGTGGATGAAGAGTTGTATTCACAAACAAGGCACATATAGGTACAAACTCAATTTACAAGATAATGATTAGAAAGTGAATCTTTACAGGTAATCAAGCCTTAAAGGTACAGACAATGTGAGTGGAGAGAGGGGTAAACACAGGTTAAAGAGATGTGTGTTGTCTCCAATAAGTGGTCTCCAAGACAAGCGCTCTCCAAGCGGTCTTCATAACACACGACAACACAGAATTGCTAAACATAAATTGATAGCCAAGTTCTGCACACAAGGATGGTCTCAACTGGGATCTTGGGTTCATGTCACACTATTTCTAACCCCCACGACTTATCTGAACTTGCAAAATCTCACTAACTATTCTGGGTGGAGAAAATACACATCTGTTGAACCTGTGCTTAACCTTCTCTCCACTCACATTGTCTGTACCTTTAAGACCTGATTACCTGTAAAGGCTTGCATTCTAGCCATTATCTTGTAAATTGAGTTTGTGTCCATATATGCCCTGTGTGTGAACACAACTCCTCACTCACCTGAAGAAGGAGCAATACTCTGAAAGCCTGTGCCACCAAATAAATCTGTTGGACTTTAAGCTAGTGTGGTGAGACTTCTTACAATACTCAACAAAACGGCCCTCCCATAGGACTGCATGGTAATTTCTAGACAACTTGTCCAATTCTAACCTCATTTTGTCCTCAGGTGATTCATTTCTTTGGCTCCCTTTTCCATTTATACTCTAGGAATCATGTCATGCATCTCTTCTGGCACTTTGCATATTCCTATTTGATGCCAAGTTCTGTTTTGGTGCTTGGGAATGGATAGGGTTGAAGCTGGAAGTGTTAGCAAGGTTGCTAAATGTTGTCAGAATAGTGTTTAAGGTCCAAATATTTTTGGCTGCTTAATCAATGGCCTTTCCTCTATTATGAAATCTGAAGCAGGATGTTCACTGACGATTATATCAGTTATAAACACTGTCAACCAAATCCTCCAGTTGGTGCTGGAACATGTGCAGCCTGATTCTCCTATCATGACGTGCTAATTTTTTGGTGCGTTGGGTTAGGAAATACACATGTCGGCTATTTTGCGGAATTCACGCATGTGTATGGAATGCTTGTGCATCTCCCACCGCTGGAGAGCATGCACGACCACACTGGAAACCGGTGGGAAGACCAGGTAAGCGATTATAGTCTATTTGTAATGTAATTTACATGTGATTATCGGGCCCAGGACTAAATTGTCCAGGGCCGATAGCATCTTCCATCCCAGTAGGGGTATTTCACTCCTGTGAGGTTTATAGAGTAACTCTCCACATTTGGGGAAATAGCAGCAGACCTCGCTGGAGCAATCAGGGACTCCCAGGGATCAGGTAGTTGCAGGGGAGGAGGATAGTGCTCCCTGGGCATGGGCACCCTGAAAATGCCAGCCTGTGCTTTCTGGCACAGAGATAAAGTCCCATGCCAAGGAAGCACCTTGGCACTGCCCATCAGGCATTTGGTTAGGATTTAGGGATGATTATTGAGGCTGGGTGGTCCCACTGCCACTATGTATGGAGGTCAATCAAGGCTTGTAGGATGCTAGCAATCAGACCAGCTGAAGGAGGGTGGTCTGCCGAGGGGGTCTGCCTCCCGTGGGGGGAGGGAAGGGGATCTGCTGGGGTGGGGGAGGTGTGGGGCAATTATCACCAGAGACAAGAGATACCAGAATACAGGGTACTGTGGCACAGTGGTTAGCATTGCTGCCTAGAGCACCAGGGACCCAGATTCAATTCCAACCTCAAGTCACTGTCTGTGTGGAGTTTGCACGTTCTTCCCATGTCTGCGTAAGTTTCCTCATGGTACTTCCACGGTCCAAAGATGCGTGAGTTAAGTGGATTGGCTGTGCTAAATAGTCCCTTAGTGTCCAGGAGACCAGCTAGGGTAAATGCATGAGAGATAGGGATAGAGCCTTAGTGGGATTGTGGTCGGTGCAGACTTGAGGCCAAATGGCCTCCTTCTGCACTGTAGGGATTCTACTCTATGATACATCCATGCAAGAGAACAGTTCTACAGGTAAAAGTGAGCTACCACCTATAACAAAAGATACCACCTCCACGTACCTGTCGGGACTACAAAATCATACCAAGATCTGAAACAAAGTCCTCAGGAGACAGGATACCATCTTCAGAAAGGATAGTGATCAACTCGGCCTACTGAGTTGACTCCCCCCGAGGGTACAGTTAAGAGAAACAGGAGTAATCATCTCCAGACCAGCCATTCCATAGGACAATAGAGGAAGATACTCAGATGTCAGAACAATCTCCAAATCGATAGAGATTATCTGCAGCAACATGGCTTACCACTCCTCCGACAGTAATTTGAACGAGCTTATAGAAGAATTGATTGCCTGAACCTATGAACTCAAAGACTTGAAGGGGGAGGTGATAGGGTGATAAGAACAATGTAAATACAAGGGATAAATTATACTAACTTGAAATACATTGGATAAAAACTTTGGGATGGTGGTGTAGTACAAAGGTCTGGAACATGTAGGCTTAATATTGGACAGGGTACAATACTATTCATGTACATGCGATTAGTTGGAGAGCTCAATGTACACAAGTGAAAACAGGACAGCTCCTAGCTTAAACCCTTCATGTAGCATGTACATTGTTGTAGTTAATAAATACACGCAGTTAACCTACTTAAGACTATAAAAAACTTCAAAGTTTATTTATTAATCACAAGTAAGGCTTACACCGCAATGAAGTTACTGTGTAATTCCGCTAGTTGCTTCACTCCAGCACCGATTCAGGTAAATATACCCAACCAGCAGGTCTTTCAGATTGTAGGAGGAAACCAGAGGAAACCCACATAGGTACAGGGAGAACATGCAGACTCCACACAGATAGTGACCCAAGCCAGGAACTGAACCTGGGTCCCTGGCAGCAGTGCTAACCACTGTGCCACCAAAAGACCTATTGAATACTATAAAATAGGAACCTGAAGAATGGAGATGAAAAAAGTAGGGGGAATTTTCTCAAAATTGGCCTATAAAATACCATCACAAAGTACAGTTGAAGGAGACCATTTAGCCCACTCATTTCATCCTTCTACAATAACCTATGGGCTTCCTTTCAAAACAAGTAACTGCTTCCTTAATTATCTTTTGCTTCCACTAAGCAATCTAGGAGACCTCTAACGTGCTTCTCTTCTGCAAAGATTTTATGAGTTAGTATCTGAGGTATGTTTTCAGGATTTGAGAACATATTTCAGTGTGCTGTATACAATCTGGATTGTGTTACTTTTCAGAAAAAGATGAGAAACATTGTGATGCACACTGTACAATACAAATCTTCAGGGAAAGCAAATATAAAATTATTTGAGACAGCATCATGTAAGTGCTGCTTCAGTGCTAACAAACCATTTACAATTTCTCAGTTTGCTATGTTGAGCTTAGATATATTTGTAAAGTTTCTTTTCTGTTTGTTCCTTCTAGGGCAGCATAGTGGCACAGTGGTTAGCACTGCTACCTCACAGCTCCAGGGACCCAAGTTCAATTGACAGCTTGGGTCACTGTATGGAATTTGTATATTCTCCCTGTGTTTGTGTGGGTTTCCTCTGGGTGCTCCAGTTTCCTCTTGCAATCCAAAGACATACAGGATAGGTGGATTGGCCATGCTAAATTGCCCCTTAGAACCATAGAACAATAGAAAATTACAGCTCAGAAACAGGCCTTTTGGCCCTTCTTGTCTGTGCCGAACCATTTTTTGCCTAGCCCCACTGGCCTGCACCAGTGTCGGGGACTAGTTAAGGGTTATGGGGATAGAGCCTAAGTGATATTGTGGTGAGTGCAGATTCGATGGACTGAATGGCCTCCTTCTGCACTAGGATCCTATGATTCTATTTTCAAATAACACATTAAAGATTCTGCTCAATATACTGAACAAGAGAAATCTTCACAAACACGTTCACAATGTTCCTATATATAGCCATCAGAGAATTATTAGCTTCTAGTTTGTTAAAGGGGGAAGGAAGGATTAAAGGATTAATGAGAGAAAAGTATTAGCAACTCTTATATCTAAAACAACAACTAAAAAGTCCAAGTGGATAGATTTGGTTCTCTGGTTTGCCATTGTGCAAGGCCTAAGAAATTATGCAAAATAATTATTAACATTCTTAGTTAGATTGCAAATGCTGTCAGGAAATTTACGTGTTCACATTTTTTCATTGGTGATAAATCCAACAAAATAAGTTGGTGGAGAAATCCCAAATAAACTTATGGTGCCAAATGAGCATTTACCTTCCCTTTTTAAATTTGCAATTCTCCAGCTACCCATGCTGCCCTTGTTTAAATTAACTGGATGGGCCATGATGTGAAGATGCCGGCGTTGGACTGGTATGGGCATGGTAAGAATTCTCACAACACCAGGTTAAAATCCAACAGGTTTATTTGGTATCACTTTTGGAACGCTGCTCCTTCCTCACGTGAGTGAAGAGTTGTGATTATCCTTCTCTCCACTCGCATTGGCTGTAGCTGTAAAGACTTGATTACCTGTAAAGACATGCATTCCAACCATCATCTTGTCTATGGTTTTGTCTATATATGCCCTGTTTGTGAACCCAACTCTCCACTCCAGCTTGTGATACCCAGATAAACCTGTTGGACTTTAACCTGGTGTTGTGAGACTTCTTACTGTGGATGGGTAGACTGCTGGCTAAACCATCAGTTTCATCATAGTTGCAAATGAAGTTGCAAATTAAGGAGGAACACTTTGTGGGTTGGCATTCATCAACCTGGCAAACTTTACTTCTGCCTGATCCAAAGGTACAGCTTCCTGCTAGCTCAGCATCTGCTCAGTCAGAACCTGTGGAAGTCATGGGAGCTATCAAGTTTAGATATTTATCAATGTTGAATTTCAACTCAGAATTCCTAATTTCAGAAATCCCAGGCTGAAAAATAACAATGTTCAGATATTATAAGCCTGCAACAAGGTAGTCTAGGTGATGAAATGTCTAGTCAATGTGGGGCTTGGCTTTGAATCCAAATGATTAAAGAATTGGCTGGATTTTGAGTCCCCACTGAAGTCAGGATCAGAGGTGAAAGCTAAAATTAGCCCTGCCATCCAGTGTGCTTCTTCCCCAGCTCCATCCTTTGCCCATTTTTACGGTGATGGATGGGGCAACTCGGCGACCCACCTACATGTGGATTTGCCCATTAGGAACCAATTAAAGAAAGCTCTCTATAATTACTATAATTAGGCTAGCTAAAATGAATTCCCACCAAGCATTGCAGCCCAGTATAGGTGCCTGGAGGCAGCATCCCAATAATCAGTGGTAGACCGGGGGCGGTGGGATTAGACTCAGGATTGGGGGCTGGCAGTGGCAGTTAGACCATGATTGGGAGGCAGGGGGTTCAGGATGCAGAAACCCCTTGGGTGCTTTCCACGTTTGGAAGAAGAATCCTAATTGATGTGTCTTATCTATCTGCAGGCTGAATGGACCTCATATGAAAAGAAGAGTCTTGATTCAGTTCCCAGTGGACTGCAATAGGTCTGGGCTCGCCCTTCCTCCAGGCATGCCATTCCGTCAGCATGGCTCTGTTACACCCAGTTTGTGCTGATCCAGGATTAGTGAACAGTAGTGGGGCATCTGTTTGGAGATTGTAGCTTGCAACAGGTTTCTAAGTGAGATCCTCAACCTCAAATTGGGCTGAGCCTACCACTAAAGGGTTCAAGCAGCCAATAAGTAAATCTACTATCCGGTGGTTTATGTTTCAGGATGCACTCATATTGCCCAAATTTAACTGTGTGATAGCATAGCTCAGGGTTGTAACAACACTTTCCACATATCATCTGAACTAGATATTCATGTTATTTGTATATTTTGTTCAATCTCTTCAATGATAGACTGAAAAAAATATTTAGTAGAACAAGACCAATATGAATTGTTACCATGAATTCACAGCAAGTGAACATACAGAGCTATGGTTATGAACTGATTTGAACTGGTTTATGCAAAATAATATAACATAATGAATATATGCTCCCCCACATCAATGTTCTCCTTCTAAGCATGGTGAAAGCTGGCTTTTACAGCTTTTTAAAAATCTCAATGATTTTGCCGTCGTTGCTGAACCTGGCAGATTGCTGCTCCTTCATGGTCAAAAGGGATCATAGATTTTTTGATTTTGAAGAGCTGTTTGTCAATTGCTGAGACAGATTATTGAATTGTTTATTATTTACAGTCTCTGGATAAACAACAAAGGTCACCATTTTGACGATCTATTGTCTCAGTGTCTCTTTAAAATGGATATTAATATATTTTGCTTTAAAAATCTAATATTAAACAGAATTATTTCTTTCAATTCCTCCTGTGGAAAAATGATTTAAAAGTGCCAAAACATTCCACATAAATATACTAATAAGAATCACACTTTAATCCTGTTATACAACAAATTAGCAATGAGTCACAATGTATGTGTGTGAATGAGAATTTTAAAAACAAAACCATACTTTGGAAAAACTTTGTTAAGTCACCTGACAATGTTAAAATTGACTCATGTAAACAGCTTCATTAGTTTCCCTGAATCTTGTCTCTTCTTTCCCTCTCTTCCTGGGAATGGAATGCTCACATCAACCAGCTCAGCTACAAATGGATGAAGTTCACTAAAACAAAAAAGCTCTGGGATTTTCACTGTGGTACAATGGCTTGGAAATTCCACGGGGATTCTTGTAGCATCTTGATACAACTTTAGGAACGGCACGGTGACACAATGGTTAGCACTGCTCCCCAGAGAGCCAAGAACCTGGGTTCAATTTCCGGATTGAGTCACTGTGTGAAATTTACATGTTCTCCCCACTTCTGCGTGAGTTTTTTCTAGGCACTCCAGATTCCTTCCACAGCCCAAAGATGTGGGGGTTTGGTGGATTGACCATGCTAAATTGCCCCTTAGTGTCAGGAGGACTAGCTAAAGTAAATGCATGGGGTTACGGGGACAGGGCCTGGCTGGAATGTGGTTGGTACAGACTTGATGGGCTTCATGGCTTCCTTCTGTACTATAGAGTTGCTATGATTCTATGGTATGAGATCTTCAGAACCTTCCAACCTCACAAAAACACATCATTTCTGTGGAAATTTGACTGATTTCTCACCTAAGCTATGGTAGGACAGTAGGAGAACCACATGAGAACTTCAGAATCTTTTGGTTAGGATAAAGGAATCATTGCTCAAGCTATCAGTTTTGATTTGTACATGTAATATAAATTCAGAATTAGAGGTTGCACCACCATGTAAACCACTGTTGTATAACTGGACACTATGAAAAGGTCCACAATTATTAGAATATTCTTTTTAGAGAATATTTTCCAATATTCGTTTATCAGACACATTACTATATTTGTGTATCTGCTCACCAAGGATCACACAGTTCAGATTAATAATTGTGAGGTACAGATATTGGAAATTAAGGTAAAAATAGAATATCCTGAAAATTCAATTCTGCGAGGGTCTACACAGAAAAAATGGTTAAAATTTCAGTTACAGGTATCTTGCGTCGAAACTGAAAACATCTCAAGATGTTAACACATTTTTTAATTCCTTGTAAATTTTGCTTTGATATATCTGAAAAATTAAAACTGAAACAACAGCATTTTGTATTATTTATTTATTTTTGTCTGCCTTATTATACTTAATATAAAATTATCAGTTCTCTCTTGCAATTATGTATGGAAAGTCAGAGATGGCAAGATTGGGAAATACAATTGGGGATATTTCAAAATTGAGTTTTGCTGAAAAAACAGATATTTTTGTCAAAGCTTTTCATGTTTCATTCATCATATTCATTAATGCATAAGAATATCAGTCTAAGCGAAGACAACAAATTTACACTAAAGAATAGGGTCCTCTTTATTAATATATGTAGCTTCCAGTATGTTCTTTGCAGACAGAAAAAAACATGTGCACACATTGCACCTATTTTGACTAAACAAAATAAATGATAACCATTCGCTGGCTTTTTCTTCGGGGCAATGTCTTAACCATTCACAATCAAGCTACCTGGCTTAAATTTCAAACAATGCTTGGCAGTTAACTGTCAGCCACTATTAACTGGTACATTTTCCATGACAATGCCTCTACCAGTCAGAGTCTACTTGCCAACCAAACAGCACTCTCTTCTTATATAATATAGATTTACTTTTTTGCCCTGACCTTGGTGTTCTTGTGCATTGATCTGATGAAGACAAGACAAAAAGTTTTGACAAAAAACTATTTTGCAGCACTACTCAAATTCCGTACTACCAAACATTTCTAATTGCTAAATGTACTAACTTTTATTGTTCTTCAATAAAATTATCATAGCAAAAGATGGAGGTTCATATTTAAATTGGTTTTGACTGTTTTATATAAAGGACAAACTCATATATATTATCTGATTTTAAAAATTATTTCTTGGGTCTTAATCCTGTTAATAATACGAGGTTGAAGGTGTAGTTTAGATTAAGTGTACTCAGGTGATAGTGTGATGGCCTCAGCCAGCACCAAGGTTTCAAGCCTTTCAATTTTCAGAGAAGTATTATACTCTAAATGTTAATCAAAGACAAGTTTAGCATTGTGTCTGTATTTCTGTGTTTTTAAAGTATTTTTATAAACTTTCTAATAATCAGTTTGTGAGGGACCAAGTGGCATCTTAAAGGATTTGAAATGATTATTAGGATAATCTAATTAGTTCCCCTTCTGCTTTGCTTTTTGCTTATTACACATTTTTGATTTTCTGATTTCATTTGTCCCTGACAACTTTTCATTGAAAATGCACATAGATTTCTGTTTGGTGAATTTATCATCCTCTTGGTTATGGTTCCTTATTCCTTAATGAATATTAATTTTTATTCAATAATTATGCCCAATTTTGTATATACGAGTGTGACCATATTTAAACATGTTGGTTCTCGTATTAAAAAAATCTCTAAATGAATTTACCAACAATGCATTTGCAGATTTATTTAAGTTAACAATTAGAGGAAAATGCTGCCTTTCAGAATACAAGCACTTCTGAAAACTTGCATATATTTGTCATCCCAGGAATCTATAGATTCCCTCTAGTGCAGAAGGAGGCCATTCAGCTCATCAAGCCTGCACCAACAACAATCTACCCAGATCCTATCCCCACATCCCATGCATTTACCCTGCTACACCCTCAACACTAATTTAGGCAATTTAGCACATCTTTGGACTGTGGGAGGAAACCAGAGCATCCAGAGGAAATCCACGCAGACATGGGGAGAATACGCAATTTCCACACAGACAGTGACTGAGGCCGCTAACCACTGTGCCACCGTGTCACCCACATTGTCAATTTATCAAATGAAGACTCTGGAATTGTGTGGAATTCCACCAAAATTGAAGTCTCATAATGGAAAGAAAATAGGAGCACCCCCATCTTTCAGGCATGCACTGCACAGCAAATGTCCACAACCGTCTTGTGAAGTTGCTCTAATCTCAGTGCAATGAGAGATCCCTTCTGTCCCCTATGGATGTTGGACTCCCCCTTCCGCCCCTCACATTGGTAGCATGTTTCTCCTATTCCCTCCCCAACATGTGTGCTGGCATCAGGGCATCACAGCCCTCCCAACTGGTCTCCCAAGATGACCCCCAACATGCTCCCCTTTTTGACCCCAACTGCCCCCATCCCCAATATGATCCTGACATGACCCAATCAGGACCCCACCATGATCCATCCCTGCATGGAACGCCCCCACACCCTTTCCCAATCATAGCCTCTCGCATAGCCCCTCCATCATAGAATCCACCCAGGCCCCACCTCTTGCTACTAACCCGACACAACTGACACTGCTGGGATGCCTGGTGGGCTCTGCCGAATGGGCACCATCTACCCATGGCTCCAGCCACTGGGGGCTTCCATGCTTGCCAAGCCACTCTGGCATAGCCATTGTGCCAAGTCTCCACTAGTGGAGACCAGTAATGAGCTAGTGTGACCTCCCACCAGACAGTGGGAGCATTCCAGGAGAGCAGACAATCACGTGCAAATCAAATCAATCTCATGCAAATCAGCCTGGCACCCTTTTTGGGTGCAATCCAGTTCATGCTATTGGAAAAAGGGTGGGATGGTTGCAAACTGTTTAACAACATTCTTGAGGATCATTGCAATCTGTGCCAGGTGTGCCAAGTTCGGAGAATCGCCTCCTTTATTCCTTCCACATTGATTTATTTTATTTTTGTATGTTAAGATTATTTGGAAAAGCAAACTGGAGTCACCATAGCAAACTCAGGATTCAGTTGAATTCTGTGCTTGAGATTCATTCATTGGCACTAACTGTCTGTGCCCTAAATTACAAATGCTCTTAAGAAAAAATTACATTTCCCATTTTGGAATATGATGCAAAACCAGCAAAACAAAGAGACTGATGGTTGGCATTTAAAGGGTTATTTTCTTGAATTGAACATTACTTGTTGGTGCTTTCTCTCTCTCTTTCGGTCAGATTGCTTATTTTGCCTCGGTACTTGATCTTAATTTGCCATTCAAACAAACCCAGGAAGTCACTGTGCACAGATGTTAGAAAGAATGACACTGCACTGCCCTCTGCAGCAAGAAAATAAAACAAATGTCTGGTATTTTACATATTTGATGCATGAGGGAAGATGGGACTCCAACCAGCTTTTCAGCACTGATTCTGATCCTTGTGAGGATCAGATGGCCAATATTTTCACTAGTGTGTTAGTTTGAACCAATCTGCAAATGCATTGCTTCGTAATGAATTTATGGATTTGTTAAAAAAAAGGAAGAAATCAACATGGTATGTGTGGTCACACTTTTCTGCACATATACACAACATGATAAATTACCAAATTGTAACAGTTGGATGCCTTTATCCTGTTTTTTTATCAATATAGATTTTTGCAGTGTTAAGTCAGACCAGTCTGGACAGGCACAGGGAAAATCTTCTCCTCCATCATTCTTTAAATCCTGAACAACTGTATTTTAATCAAGTTTTGAAGCTGAATTATAACACCTGTAACCACTAGTGGATCTATAACTTCATATTAATAGTCTTTTCAATGCAATCAGAATAATAAACATTAACTCAGTAAGTTGTGAAATCCTACAAGTCATAGATCACAGGTTTTGTAACCAGAGTGGCAATTAAGGACCCACAGCTTTTGCTTGTGGATAAATCTTAACTATAGATGATCTACAGATCACTCAAATTCCATTCACACAGGGGGCGATCGAAGTGTTGAAGAAACATGAAAATGGGAGAGAATCGTGCAGATGTTTTGGGCAAGCTCCCAGTTACACTCTTATGACACAGAAAAAGAAGAGCCCAGACGTAATTTCCACTAGCAGAGGAAGGAGATGGAGCCTATTATCGCCGGGAAGCTGGCTGCTGAGCTCTAGAGTGCCATTGCACAGCCACCCCGATCTCCCGGTACACAGTGTACATAATGCACGGGGAGGTGTCATTCCCCCACCACATGATCATCCCGGACATCGCCGATCTCCACCCACCCCCTCCCCCATATCACCACCCTGGATGATGCTAATCCCCATCCCCCTAATCGCCATCCCAGCTAATGCCCAGCACCCCCTGTTGCAGACTACCCACCTTACCTTGCCCCCATTACAGAGCTTCCTCTCCTGCCCTCCAGCCCCTATAGAGTTCCCACCCCTTTCATGGCCCCATTCCAGGCCATCGCCGATCCCTACCCACCCCCTTCAGGCCCTCCTCAGATCCTTGAACCTTCAGCTCCCACCCCCTTGGTATTGTCGTGTGGGCAGTACCAGCGTGCCAGGTTAGAAGTGCCAGAATGGTAGACTGGCATTCCTAAAGGAATTGCCTGGTTCTGCCCTCAGCCCACTGGGATACTTCAATGACCTCTATCCCACTGGCAAGGCCAGGGACATTTGGTCCTTGTTGATGGGGATCATACATGAGAGCCTTAACCAATGTGCAGGTAAGATCAAATAAGCGCAGATGATAGTGTCCAGAATTACATACAATAAGCTTCACACCTTTTATGGACATGAAGCTGATTTCACCCCCGTAGGATAAGCCACTAAGATCTCCCCTTAGGTATATCTTAATGAAAGAATCTAATGCCCATTTCACCATTTACTCTTAGCATTGATATGTGGTAATGCGTACAGAGTAATATGGTCATTTGTACAGGGGCGACCTTTGATTCTTCAGAGATTGGGGAAAACAACACGTGAGGTGCAGATGACTGTTAACTTTACTTATTATTAGCGGGTGCTTGCATTTTTCTCTTTATTGTATATGGTGACAACCTGACTTGTAAGTCACATTTAATGCTAAGCTATTTTACATCCTCCTAACATAAAGCCATTTTGCAAAATGCTCCTTGACTAATGACAACTATGAGATTCTGCAAGGCCTAAGAATCAGAATTTTCAAAGTTGGAAGTTTCAATTTATGTTGTATTCCGATTTGTTCTTACGGTCTTCAGAGCTGTAATCTGTGGTTCCATGGAGACAGAGGCTCCGCTAGTCCTACTTACATGTTACTATGGGCCTTCTTTTGATTTGATTTATTATTGTCACATGTATTAACATGTACTAACATGAAAAATATTGTTTCTTGCACACTATACAGACAAAATATACTGTTCATAGAGAAGGAGAGAGTGCAGCGAGGAAGTAGAGAAGGATCAACTTAATGCAAACTAAGTCCATTCAAAAGTCTGACAGCAGCAGGGAAGAAACTGTTCTTGAGTTGGTTGGAACTTGACCTCAGACTTGTGTATCTTTTTCCCGAAGTGAAAGAGAGAATGTCTGAGGTACACGGGGTCCTTAATTATGCTGGTTGCTTTGCTGAGGCAATGGGAAGTATAGACAGACTCAATGGATAGGAGGCTGAGTTCCCGCTGATAATCAGTAAAGTTAACAGTCATCTGCACCTCACGTGTTATTTTCCCCAATCTCTGAAGAATCAAAGGTCGCCTCTGTACAAATGACCGTATTACTCTGTGCGCATTACCACATAACAATGCTAAGAGTAAGTGGTAAAATGGGCACTAGGTTCTTTCATTAAGATATACCTAAGGGGAGATCTTACTGACTCATCCTACGGGGGTGAAATCAGCTTCACGTCCATAAAACGCTGAGATATTAAAGCAACTTAAGGCATAGGCTGGTGCAACTGGATCAATACACTGGAAATGTGGCCAAACTTGATTTTTGCTGTCCTCTGAAATGTACGCATTTTTCAACAATAGAAAAAATGGGCTCAACATGTCCCTCAAAATCATCAGGTGAAATGCAAATACACATACTGAGGAAACATGTAGCCCATTCTATTATAAGCCTGGAAACAGTATAATCATCATTATAGAAATTCAGGGAAAGTCTCAAGTTTGATATTGAGCACATGTGGAGATAGTTGATCTCAGCTAGGACATTATCATTTGTTTCAGGTAGCCAGACTTAAGATATGCCTGGATTGTTATCCATAGATTTTGCTGGAAAGTGGACAGATTGGTTTTAGTTACGGATAGCTTCCTGATTGAAAAGCTTGCCAATGTTCACTGTTTGGTGTCTGAAGAATAACCAGTTTATGTGAAAAATCAGAAAGTGCATTTTCAGGAGAGGAGGGCAGAAACTTGGTGAGGAAAAAGGCTTCAGTCGTACAATTGCCACATCGCCTAACATGGGTGTCCTATTCTCTTGTCTGCATAAAACTGGGGCTGAAAAGCAAATTTATAATATTTTATTCTCTAATGTCCAACTCATTACTAAGCTAAAAGTTCTATCCCCCTCTTAATTCTACATTTGATCAAAGAACAACAAAGAATAAAGAATAGTACAGCAGGAACAGGTCCTTCGATGCCCCAAGCCTGTGATGAACATGATGCCTGCCTAAAGTAAAACCATACGGAGCCTGTATCCTTCCATTTCTATCCTATTCATTTATTCATCTTGTTGCCTCTTAAGTGCCGTTTTCGCATCTGCTCCACTACCTTCCCAAGCAGCATATTCCAGACATTCACCACTCTCTGTGTAAAAAACTTGCCTTGCACACATCCTCTAAACTTTTCAGTACACATCTTAAACCTATGTTCCCTAGTACTTGACATTTCTACCCTCGGAAAGAGCAACTGACTACCCATTCTATCCATGCTACTCATAATCTTGTATCTATCAGGTCACCTCTCAACCTCCATCATTCCAGTGAGAGCAAACTGAATTTATTCAACATTTCCTCATAACTAATACCTTCCAGGCCAGGCAACATTCTGGTAAACATCTTCTGTACTCTCTCCAAAGCATCTACATCCCTCTGGTAGTGTGACAACCGGAATTGTACACAATATTCTAAATGAGACCGAACTAGGATTCTGTACAGCTGCAGCACGACCCACCAATTTTTATACTCAATGTCTCGCTGAAGGCAAGCATGCTGTATGCTTTCTTGACATGGGCGTATATGTCCATCAGTGATCGATGGCTATGCATGCCACGATCACAGTGTCCTGTCAATACTCCTAAGAGTTCTACCATTTACTGTATGATTCCTACTTGCATTGGACCTTCCAAAATGCATTACCTCACACTTGAAATATTAATTTACCAATTATCTGCCAATAAAAAAATGGAAATATAATATCGAAGGCTTACTTTTGGAAGAGGAGATTTGTCATGGTTGGAAGTATTTTTCTTTGATAGTAAGCTCATGCCACCAACAAGCAGCAAGATTCCAGAACAAGAATTTTTAAATCCTGCAATTTGTTTTGATATATCCTTGAACAGCTGTGAAGGTCTTATTGTCAATCAGTATAATGAGGAATGTAATGTTTTAAATTGACATGTTTTTATTATTTGAATACTGGTTCAGAGAAATATTCTGGAATACAATATTGAAGGTTGAAAAATCTCATCAATGAATGGTACATCCTGAAAAAAAATACATTGCGTGACTTGTTTTAATAACTTGTGAGAGCTTTCCCCACTCCCAAAAGAAGTCAATAGAGGTTTAAGCTCTTGTACACAAGAATTGTTAATGCAACCCTTAATTTCCAATAAACCTGTCAACTAAGAGTCAGACCATGTGAATTTAGACATGCCTGGCAACTAATTTAAACTGTCAACTCTAGATCTACAAATATGTCACTACTGACAATGTAAACACTGCAACAATATTCCTAATACCAAACCTGTCAGTACAAACTGAAGGTAATTCCTAAACCAATACGAGTAAATTGTTTTTTGCTAAAAAGACCTGTTAGAGCCTGCTATTCAGCCTCAACTCTAATCAGTTTTCCAGCTTCCAGGGTTTTTGCCAGAAATCATGGCTCCAAATTGCAAAGCGGCAAATTGCACCAGATTTGTGTCACTCGCCCTGCAGTTATATCTGCTATGATTCTAATCTGCCAAGATTTGCTCAATTAGCACATTTAAATATCCATTTCTGACTCTCTGGAGATAATCCTACACAAAACAAGAATAAACAGAGAAACTAGAAGTAGGAGTAGGCCATTTGGCCACTGAGTCTGCTCCACCATTCACTTTGATCATGGCTGATCGTCAAATTCAATATCCTAATCCCCCTCCTCCCCATATCCCTTGATTCTTTAGCCCCAAGAGCCATATCTAATTTCTTCTTAAAATCACACAACATTTTGGTTTTGAAAACTTTCTGTGGTAGTGAATTCCACACATTCACCACACTCTGGTGAAGAAATTTCCCCCTCTCCTGAGTTCAAAAGTTTACCCCTCATCCTCAAATAATGACCCCTAGTTCTGGACTCCCCCAGTATTCATTGTTTCTGAATCTACCCTGTCTAATTCTGTTAGAACTTTATAAATTTCTATGAGATCCCTCTCACTCTTCTAAAGTCCAATGAACACAATCCTAACTGACTTAGTCTCTCCTGATTTGACAAACCTGCCATCCCAGGAATCAGCCCGGTAAACTTTCACTGTATTCCCTCTATAGCAAGGACATCCTTCCTCAGTCAAGACACCAAACTGCACACAATATTCCAGGTGTGGCCTCATCAATGCCGAATTGCAGTAAACATTCCTATTCTTATACTCATATCCTTTTGCTATGAAGACTAACATATTATTTGCCTTCTTTACTACTTGTTCTACTTGTGCACTAACTTTCAGCGACTGATTACGTGAATCATAAAATCTGTACAGTACAGAAGGAGGCCATTTGACCCATCGAGTCTATACCGACCACAATCCCACCCAGGCCCTATTACTGTAATCCTGCGCGTTTACCGTGCTAATCCCCCTGACACTAAGGATCAATTTAGCATGGCCAAACCTTGCGGTCTCGAGTAGAACAGAGCCATACTAAGCTGTGATACAACCAGAAAGAATGCTTTCTACGGCACATCTATAAAAATTGGTGAGAGTCATAGCTGACATGATAAATGTCCTCAGTCTCCTGAGAAAGTAGAGCCAAAGGTGGGCTTTCTTAACTAATGTTGGAATGGGGGACCAGGCACCCTCCCACCCTGTGATATTTGTTTTGAGTTTGTCTTAACTGTATGAGAATTGGCAAAAAAAAACAGTTCAAACTGTCTTGCTTTAACCCAAGAGTATAGGAAATAGGTCTGCAGGTCACCCTGGGCATTTATTTTTGGCCCATCATTTTGATCAGGTGATAGGAAGAAATTTGTGCTTGAGAATGACACATTGTGCTTCGTCCAAAGGAAGATACAAGATGGGCATGGCACCCTCACACAGAAATGCCAAAGAAGCCAGTCAATATGAGCAACTGGGGGCCAGAGGTCAGAAGTAAGAGGCAACAGCACTCATACCAGGAAAGATGCTATCCTGTGGAAGTATGTACAGACCTCAGACATTATATGCTCAATGTGATGGAGAACCAATGCTAAAGGCAACTGAGGTTAAGCTACAAAGTGGTGATATTATATGTGGCATGGCCAGCAACAACTTCAGCTACATTCTATTGACCGCTGCATCCTGCCAGTGGCTTTAAAGTCAATCATTATTGCTGTCAGCAAGATGGTGCCCTGTGTTCACACACACACATACACACCTGTGAAATGCCTCTATGTTGTCTTGAAGGAGATGGAGGCAGGTTGGTCAGCTCATGGTCTATACAGCAATGGGGAGCCTGGTGGCCAGTCTTGATATGCAGACATCCATTGGAGATTTCCTTCAGAGCAGTCTCTGCATGTCTGCATGGGTTTCACCTCCAACTATAATACCATTTATATTTTCTATAAGAGGAAGACACTTTCCTCCAGAACACCTCCCTG